>OU612096.1:33734979-35112479 GCA_914767995.1 Thecocarcelia acutangulata
ATTGCAACAAAGTACGAGTACATTCTCTCAGCTGCTACATATTCGAGATAAATATAATTTTTAAAACAGAGCAGCTTTCAGATACATATGTATGTATCGTAAGAAACGTATCTATTTTCATAAATGTAGTTGTTGTAATTGAAGTACTTGAAGTTGCATGAATCAAATGTCTTGTCATAGTATTTTATATGTCGTGTATTGTAAATACGAGGACTCTCCTTAGGCCAAAGTAAACAACGATGATTTATTATTTTATAATTCGCTTTAGATGTGGAAACTTGACGAGGTGGACGTCTTACATGACCACTGAGCACTAGTGACTACTATATGGTGTTCCAGCTACAACTACCACTCACTCATGGCAACGACGACTAAAACAAATGTTGCAACTAAACCAATATCACTTTTGTTCGTCCGTCCGTCCGTCCGTCCGTCTGTCTGTCTGTCTTTCTTTATGTCTTTGGCTGCTTGTAGTTGTTTGTGGTTGTGTGTTTTTAGCTCTTCCAGTTGTATTCCGCTCGTACCTTTTTCTTTTTGCGAATAGTTTCGTGGTGTCTGTAAAAATTTGCAACTGCCTGCAATTCGTTTCTGTTACATTTTCTATAAATCGCGTTAAAGAATTTACATCATCAAAAGATATTATTTGTATGTTGGCTGTTGATCCAGTTTTTTTAGCTTCCAGTTCTTATAGTCTGCCAGTTTTTTTAGAAGTTTTTTCCTATTTTTATTTTGTTCCGTAAGTTGAGCTCAAGCCCAGAAGCAATTTTTGTAATCATAGACATTCGTTTGTATATATTTTTATTTTTTATGTTTTGTTGCAAAAAAAATGGCTATAATTTTTTATTAGCGATAATTCTTCATTCTTGATTGAGTTTGAGTGGTTACACAAGAGAATTAGTAATATATCAGTTTCACTACTTTTTTTCCAAAAGTCTGATAGACATTTCTTTAGCGTAAGATATTTTGCTTTAAAGCGTTATTTTAATACAAAATGATTTTACAAAAATTAAACTTAATTTGAAATATTTATGTGTTTTCTCTTCTTGGTTTTTAAGAACTTTTGTGTTTTCTTAATGGCACGTTCCGCTTAATTTGTGCAATTAAAAAATTTGCACCTTTATCATAAAACTTTATGTTGTTGCCTTTTGAAATTAGCATTGTCAAAATTCCAAAAGTTTCACAAAATTATCACAACAACAAACAATCTGAAAACAGCAAGAAATGGGTTCATAAAATGAATTGCTTACAAACACTGCAAGAAAAGGATGTCCTAAAAGATGGACTCGTCTCAGCAAACAACTGCCACAAACGCCAGAGTGCAAAAAAGAGGAAGCCAATTTCGTTTCTTTCCGTTTGCAAAAATATGTTTTTATGCAGATTATTAAAAAAAAAATGCATAAAAAAAGCAGATGAATATTTTTCACGCTGCAATACAAATGTGGTAACAACTTGTGGCAAGCATCATTAAGAAGAATTTTTCATAAGAATTACAGCCGAACAATAAAAAAGCACATTTGAAGTTAAATGATTATTGTCTGTTTTACAAAAAGCAACAAGAACAAATTGAAATAAAAGTGATCTTGACTACGCACAACAACAACCATCAACCACACAAATAATTTGCTCAACTGACCACAGAAAGTTGCTTCAAATTTTTAGCCAGGGCTTTGAAGGAAGTAAATCGCTGAAGATTAACAAAAAGCAATTTCTACCGCAAAACAGAAAAGGAATTTTCAGAAAACTACATATTTGCAAAAAATATTTTCTGTTTAGAGTTTAGAGTACTCTTAAGAAAATCATCTTACAACCTATTCATGGAACGTGGAAGAAGTAAAGCGAAAATCAGCGACACGTTTACGTAAAGAAATTAAGCGTATAACAGTCTGAACACAAGTAACGATAATTTATTGCGGTGCGATTTTCCATACGAATTTGAAGTAAAAATCGCAGTGCGGAGCGGCATAAAATTAAAATTTATTTTATTTTCATTGCGGACTTTCTCATTCTCTCAATGAGAGACTTTTTTTAGGAGTACCTTTTATAAAGATACCTTTCATAAAAGGTGCCTTTTATAAACAGTACCTTTTATACAAAGTACCTTTTATAAAAAGTAACTTATATAAAAAGTACCTTTTATGAAAAGTACCTTTTATAAAAAAGTACCTTTTATAAAAAATACCTTTTTTAAAAAGCACCTTTTATAAAAAGTACGTTTTAAAAAAGTGCCTTTTATACAAAGTACCTTTTAGAAAAAAATACATTTTATAAAAGAGTACCTATTATAAAAAGTATCTTTTATAAAAAGTACCTTTTATAAAATATGCCTTCTATAAAAACTTAATATTATAAAAAGTAAATTTTCTAAAAAGTAGCTTTTATAAAAAGTATATTTTTTAAAAAGTACATTTTTTAAAGAGTACCGTTTATGAAAAGTACCTTTAATAAAAAGTTCTTTTAATAAAATTTTTTTATTATAAAAATACTTTTTATAGGAACCAAATTTAATAAAAAGGATCTTATAAGCAGAACATTTATAAAAAAAAGTTTTTGAAAAAATTGCCTATAGAAAAAGCAACTATTACAAAAAGTACATTTATAAAAAATAATTTTTGAAAAACGTAGCTTTGAAAAAAAGCTCTTTCCAGCAAAATAGTCTTCATAAAACATATTGCGAAGATGTGACTATTAGAAAAATAGTTTTATTTTTAACGGGTCCGTAAAAAACCCATTTTAAAAAGGTATTTTTACAAAGTATTAAAAAAATTGGCTTTTAAAAAAGTGCCAGTTAAAAAATACCTTTTAAAATGGTATTTTCTAAAAAATTACCTTTTGTAATAGAGTACTTTTTAACAAGGTACTTTAAAAAAATTTTTTATTAAAAGTGAGTCTTAAGAAAGTGTCTTTTTAAATGTGTATATTGAAAGTATCGCTTAAAAAGTAGCTTTCACAAAACGTGCGTTTTCAAAAAGTACCTTTTAAAAAGTAAAGATGCCTCTAGAAAAGTACTTAGTAAGAAAATTCCGTTTAAAAAAGTTGCAGTTCTTTTTAAAGGGTGGTTAAATTTCAAGAGCCGATGTTGATTTTGAATAAAACACAAACTATTTAGGAAATTATTGTAATTTTATTTTATTGTGATATATTGGTATTACTCAATTATGTATGGAACAAAATGTCGGCCAAATGGGCGGCGCACCTCCATCCGATGGTACGAATTTTCGATGACTCTGAGGCATAATGGAGGTTCTATGCCGTTAATGTGCCGAATTATCTCATCCTTTAGCTGTTGAATTGTTGCTGGCTTATCGACGTACACCTTTTCTTTCAAATAACCCCAAAGAAAAAACTCCAACGGTGTCAAATCACATGATCTTGGCGGCCAATTAACATCGCCATTACGTGAGCTAACACGGCCATTGAATTTGTTGCGCATAAGAGCAATTGTTTCGTTAGCTGTGTGGCAAGTCGCACCGTCCTGCTGAAACCACATATCGTCTACATCCATATCTTCCAATTCGGGCCATAAAAAGTTCGTTATCATCTCACGATAGCGAACACCATTCACAGTAACTGCCTGACCGGCCTCATTTTGGAAAAAATACGGCCCGATGATGCCGCCAGCACAGAAACCGCACCAAACAGTCACTCTTTGTGGGTGCATTGGTTTTTCGACAGTCACTCTTGGATTCTCATTCGCCCAAATGCGGCAATTCTGTGTATTGACGAATCCACTGAGGTGAAAATGTGCCTCATCACTGAAGATGATTTTCTTCGAAAATTAATCATCATTTTCATAATAAGTCTGGATAACTTGGTTCAAATTGAATAAGTCTGAAATAGAGAAATGTCAAATAAAATTCGGAAAAAAACTTGGCGTTTAGGTGTGGTTCACATTCAACATCGGCCCTTGAAATTTAACCACCCGATACAAAGTATCTTTAAAAAAATTACCTTTTAAAAATAGACTCCTTTTAAAAAATTATCTTCTAAAAATGTATCTTTTAAAAAAGTTCCTTTTAAAAAGGTAGTTTCTTATAAAAAAAAAAAACTCCTTTTAAACAAGTACCTTTAAAATAAGTCCCTTTTTAAAAAATGCATTAGAAAAGTACCTTATAAGAAAGCATTTTAAAAAAAGTACTCTTTTAATAATAAAAAGGAGCTTTTAAAAAATTACTTCTAAAAAGTATGTTTTCAAGAAGTACGTTTTAAAAAAGTGTCTTTGAAAAAAGTACGCTTTAAAGAGTACGTTTAAAAAAGTACCTTTTAAAAAGTACCTTTTAAAAATGTAACCTTTTAAAAAAATGCCTTTTAAAAAGTACCTTTTAAAAAACTACCTTTAAAAAAAGTACTTTTTAAAAGTATTTTTTAAAAAGTACCTTTTAAAAAACTGCCTTTTAAACAGTACCTTTTAAAAAAGTACCCTTAAAATAGTATCTTATAAAAAGGTATATTTTAAAAGAGTTCCTTTTATAAAGTACTTTTTAGAAAAGTACATTTTAAAAAGTGCCTTGTAAAAAGGTACCTTTTAAAAAACTAATATATATAAATAATTTCTTTTAAAACAAATCTTTCAACAAAGTACAATTTTTAAAAATCTTTTTTTTTTTAAAAGGATAAGATTAATTTTTTTTCGAATATAATTTTCAATTTCTATGTGTAGATGATGGTAGAAGAGTTCATGAACAAGAAATTTTATTTTAAAACATAACACTGTGAAACAAACATAGAAATGACTACTTTGAGGATTTGGAGTAGTTCAGATACATACAAACATACTGCAAGCGGTAGACAGACAGACATTCATGATTTAAAGCTTAAGATGTGATGATGATCATCGTCATTTTTGTGGTTGGAAAGTTGCAGCATTTGTTGCTAAATATTCATTCTCCTGCAAAAGTTTGTATTTAGTCTTCTGTTTTTTTACATTTGATCGATTTGGGCGCAGTTAGCACCTGTCTTTAACTGACTGGCAAATACTACCACAAAGTGATTATTCATACTTCAAGACAATTGTATAAATGGCGATGCCTAAATGTATGTATGTACACATGTATGTATGTGTAATAAACAGTAGGATATTGTAGGTATTTCCAAACCAGTAATCGATAAAAAATATTAAAATAATTTAAAAATTCAAATTCAAAGAGCTCACAAATACACACATTTTTGCTAGCTACACACGCACACACACATTCATAAATTATTTTAAAATGACTCAGTATGTTTTTCTTTATTATGAATTTTATCTTAGACGAAATTTTATATACATTTTTGAGATTGCAAGTAACAAATGCCAATAAAATCTTACGCACAATACTCCTGCTTAATGGGAAAATAAATGAATGGTGGCCACAAACCAGTCTGAGGCACAAACGGCATTGAGCGCAGAAACCTAAACGAACATCAGGTGCATTAATCATAATTAATAATTCATAACAAAATCAATCAAATATATTAAGAATTCTAAGATTTGAAAACCAACAGCCAGCCATCCAGTCAACCAGCCAACCAGCCAACGCTTGAGAATGAGAATGAGAGATATTATTATTATTGAAAATGATTAAGGAAATAAATATTTTCATGGTTTAATACAGCACAAGTGAACGCTTCCCAGCAACATGATAGATCTGTTAAACGTTCCTAAATATTTTTAATGGCTGTTTTGTTTTCTCTCTTTCTCTCTCTCTTTTATTCCTTTTATTTCTATTTAATTACGCTTCGGTTGGGGCACAAAAATTCCAATTAATTTTTATGGATGCTTGCCACAGCAAATGCTGTGAATATTTTAAAAACGCAATATATCAATTTATTAAGGAAAACTTTAACTGCGAAACGAAGTAGCAGCAGTCATTAAGTGAGAACATTTTTAAGTTGATTTTGAAAAATGCATTCAATTTGAATAAAAAAGAAGAAAAAAAATTGTGACTGCAGGAGAAAATGCAAATGAAAGTTGTCTAATTTGAAATTAATTTCTGTTGTTAGTAAAACAAAAAACTACGAAAATTTATTCAATGAATTTTTCCCTGGAAATCTGATGCGTAAAAAGATCTTGAAAAGTATTTGAGGCGAAATTTATATTTAATTACTGCGAAAATTTATTCAATGAATTTTTCTCTGAAAATCTGATTCATAAAAAGATCTTGAAAAGTATTTGAGACGAAATTTATATATAATTACTGCAAGCAAATGGAAGCAAAGCAAATTATTAAATTATTTAAATCAAGCCAAAAAGAGGATTTGAACTGCAAAGCATAAAGAAAAAGTAAATTTCAATTAAATACACACGATCCAAGGCAGCTTTAACAGGTGGAGGCAGAATTACAATAAATATAACTAACGAGTGATTTTTTTGCTATTATCTTTTTGGCAACACTAGTTTTGACAGCTCACGCACGTTTTGTATCTTGTGTCACTGTCAAACATCTTCAGTTTGGTCTATAATTTAATCATGAATCGTCTTACAAACGAACAACGCTTGCAAATTATCGAATTTTATTACCCAAAAGCGTGCTCTGTTAAGAAAGTTCCTCGCGCGCTTCTTCCATTTTATGGTCAGTTTAATCGACCTACTGAGGCTTCTATTCGGGCTATTGTAAAAAAAATTCGCACCAAATTTACATTGTTGGACATTAAACCACCAAAACGCTTACGTAGAGTGCGAACTGAAAAAAATATCGCAGCCGTATCGGCCAGTGTTGGTGATGACCGTGAATTATCGATTCGGCGCCGTTCGCAGCAATTGGGCCTCTGTTACTCCACTACGTGGAAAATTTTGCGGAAGGATTTGGGTGTGAAGCCTTATAAGATACAGCTGGTGCAAGAATTGAAGCCAAACGACCTACCACAACGCCAAATTTTTGGTGAATGGGCTCTTGAAAAGTTAGATGAAGATCCACTTTTTTATCGAAGATTTGTGTTCAGCGACGAGGACTTTTCTGGTTGAATGGATACGTGAACAAGCAAAACTGCCGTATTTGGAGTGAAGAGCAGCCAGAAGCATTGCAAGAGCTACCAATGCATCCACAAAAAACAACCGTTTGGTGCGGATTATGGGCTGGCGGCATCATTGGGCCGTATTTCTTCAAAGATGATGCGAATCACAACGTTACTGTGAATGGTGAGCGCTACCGTGCGATGATAACAAACTTTTTTTTGCCCAAAATGGAAGAGCTTGACTTGCATGATATGTGGTTTCAACAAGACGGTGCCACATGCCACACAGCACGCGAAACAATGGACCAATTGAGAGGCGAGTTCGGTGAACAGTTTATTTCACGCTTGGGACCAGTCAATTGGCCGCCCAGATCGTGCGATTTAACGCCTCTAGACTATTTTTTGTGGGGCTATGTTAAGGCTAATGTCTATAGTGACAAGCCCGCTTCGATTGACGCACTGGAAGCCAACATTGCCAACATTATTCGTGAGATACCGGCCGAAATGTTGGAAAGAGTATGCCAAAATTGGACTAAGCCGATGGACCATTTGAGGCGCAGCCGCGGCCAACATTTGCATGAAATATTCTTCAAACATTAAATTATATCGACCCAACTATCGATCCAAATAAATATTTCATGCATTTTTTTGAATTTTATGTGTTTTTTTTTGAAATTTCCGACAGTTCTTATAAAATCACCCATTATAAAAACATCACATGCATTATGTGGGTAGAAATTATGAAAAGCTGTCCAAATTTTTCATTTCTTTAGTTTTGAAAAAGCAAGGAAGTCGATAAAACCGACTAGTGTTTTGGATTTCATCATAGGCGTACAAGTTTTTTCCACAGTTGTCTGTGTTTTCCTTACACTTTCATTAGTCCCAATTTTCACGAGCCAATTTTAGTTGCGCAATTCTTATCAAATTTTCTTTTCAACTTGCTTTTATGTTCAGACACAGCAATTTTACTTGAGCAATTTTCGTTTTCTATTGCTTACACTTTCTTAATCTTTCATGTACTGCATTCTCAAATTTTTCCATTTAATTTTCACTTCTTCTAAATTAATACTGCTGTCTATTTTTTTAATTTGTCCACAATATTTAATTTTTTTTTTCAAATGGATCAAAATATCGCAATTTCGCGCCAATATTACTTTCATCACGGACAACATATCAATACATAAAAGAAACACAAATGAAAGAAAATGTAAAATTTCTGATATTACGAATGATAGCACAAAACGACTTTCCGAGTACAAGCAAGTCTGTACTCATTTTTACACTCCCCACTCTTTCCTCTCTTATTTGTCCACAAACTCAAGAATTGCGCAACTAAAGTTGCCTCGTGAAAATTGGGACTAATTAATTCTTTTTCAATGTAACTCATTACATAGCAGTGGGGGGGGGGGGCATTATACTAATTTTAGATCCTCTAAACAGGGTCGAAGGTATATTCACTGGGTACTAATCAGTTTTTACTAACTTAACATAATTCCAACACTTTAAAGGGCTTTGTTAACATTTGTTTTGGTCTTTCTGTTTTGTTAATCAAACGTCCACGAACGCTATTCATCCTTCCTTCCTTCCTTCCTCCTACTTATAAACTATTTTCCTACTTTCAGTACAATGCACTACATACGTAGAGGTCATATCCCCTGAATACTGGTCCTAGATAATAAAAAAAGAGTAACGCATCCCACACTGCGGCGATGCTCCAGTGAGTCACTAGAGAGTGAAAAAGATTTACATCAGCACCTGACTTTACGCCCTTATCTGATGATGAACGAATTCTACGGCTTGAACTATTCACGATTCACCCCCGTGTGGCTTACCAGGCACACACAAGTAGGGATGAAACGATACCACTAGGGTAGCGAAAAATCAAAATCTGTTGATTCAATGACTGAAATTGAGATGTCTTAATTAGGATCCCGGAAGTGAAGGTTTTTTAAACGCAGGAATTCTGCCCTAACAATTCTTTTGTGATATTCACCCAATTAGTTAGTCTTGTAATACAACTTGGCGTTAGTTAAGTGTAGGATTTTATCTGCCGGATAATTCGAATTTCATCATTTTATCTTCCTTTTAACCTAAAAGTAAGCGATAAGCTACCGGGAAGACAATACTACCTGTAAATTTTAACGAGAGATTTTTTATTTGAAGTTGCCATATTTGCACCTGCTACCATATTCTAACTCAAAGGATTTCAAGCAAAGTGATGTTTAGTAGCCACAACAATTTTTACCTTCTAAAAGTAGTCTTTAGTTTGTGTTTTGTTGCCATACTTTGAAAAATATAAATTTATAATTTTCAATTTTTTAATAGTTAATGGTTAACAGGCAGTTTTTCGCTCACTTCTGCTAAAGGTACCTTTAACTATCGCCAACCTTACCGGTAAGTTGTCATAATGTTCCTAACTGTCTGGCACATTCAATGGCGTGAAGATTTTTTAGTGGCCAATTCCAATGGCTTTAGTAACTGAACTATTTGTTCTCAAGATGGTGACCGCAATCTTACCGTCTTTTTTTGTAAAATGCAACCATACACCCGATTTTCGTAGTCCCATTTGCATGTACGGGTTGTTTGGATTTATTTTATAGAAACTTTGAAAACAAATAAAATTATGGAAAACATGATGGCCAAATCAGTTTTCTCGCCTGTCTATAAGGAAAGACAATTTCTGACCGATACGAGTATTTTTGACCGATACTTACTTGGTACTCGGTAGTAAAGCATCGATACCAAAAGTACTTGGTATTAAAAGAAAAGTATCGAGTATTTACTTGTATTTACTTGTATCGTTTCATCCCTACACACAGGTAGCAGTTCTTGCCATATGTGAGGCCTCTTGCTCAGGAGTTCGGGCCTTCTAATCTGTCCTGTATGCAATCTTCCAGTAATCAATGGAAGATAAGGCTTAATGAGTTGGTGGGCCAAAGCCGACTAGTAGCATCAGCCCTTAAACCAACTCCCAGGAATCAATGGAATACAAGGCTTTATGAGTTGGTAAACCGAAGCCGACTAGCAGCACCAGCCCTTAAACCAACTCACTCCTCTAACTATCATCACTGGCTTCTTACAAGGAAACATCATCTCGGGGGGCTAACAAAAACAAAAAAAACATGCACCAACAATTGTCAAGGATTTTTATTCCCCCTTCCTGCGTCTTTAGGTTTAAACCACAGCCAGAACTTTCCAGCCAAGATAGGCACCTCAACCATGATCAGCCCGGGTTTAACTGCAAGCAGAACCACCTAGGTACTGCTGATCCCCGTTGTGTCAAATTATACCCTTGGTAAGGGTTCCGGAACGCAATACAACATAAGTCATGTGGCTTCCTGGAGTCTTATTTGCTACAGCAAAAGTGGGACTCTTTTCCCTCTTTACCCGAAAAATAAAGTGCCCTGGTTTGAAATACGCATAGGCGAAACTAGAGTTGGATACCCTACTGTCACCGATAAGCATTTTCGATCTCTTTTGCACTTGGTCAAATAACTCCAAAATATACTTTGAGGCACCGGCCAAAACGTGAGAGTTGTATTCTATTTTAGTCGGATATAGGTGGTAAAGATAGTAAGGAGATCAGAAGGAATGAAGTATGCCTTACACTGTTCCAAACCAAGAATCTTAACTCCTTATTTAGGGACGTGGAAAATATGTTCAATCCAGCGAGCATTACACTGAATTTTCCTTCGAAGGTCACCAAGAGCATCTGGTTCTTTAATAATTATACCATCTATCAGTACAGATGAAGCAGCATTCACGGTCTTTCGGGACGCACTGGCGAGCGTTGAAGATAACCCTGTTTTTACTTCACCATTCAAAAAAAAAAATCATTACTCAATAAATCACTCACATATTGCCTCTTAGCTCCGTCCTCGGATTGCCTGGGCCTATAACTGACTGAATAAGAATTCCAAAAGAGTGCATAGAGTTACGAGTAGAAGTTTAACGTAGGTCATTAAGAAAATAGTAAACAAAGTAGGAAAGAGAACAGAGTATTGCCACACTTCTAAATTGATTTTTAATTCGTTTGATGAGAGCGGTTCTAGAACAATTCACCTCTGAGAGCGCCCGATATAAACCGAGAAAAATCTGCAACGACAACAAACCAATAACTTTTGCCAGTGATGCACCGTGCCACACTCTGTCACAGGCACTGGAAACATTCTTTAACTTTAAATTCAAATGTATTGCTTGGCGTAAAAGATACGGAATCTGTAATGTTTTAAAAGTTTACGTTTGATTTCTCATTAAGCTGAAATTTAGAAATCAAACATAAATTATTAAAGCTTAAAAATTTTACTTTTTTATTATTTAATTAATTAAAAAAAATTTATTTAATGACTTTTAACTCAATCAAACAAAAATTTCTTTGCAAAGTTTTTACAATTTCCACTTCCTTTACATTAAGAGCAATCCATCTTAATTTTTTTTATTTAAACATTAAAAAATAAATCTAGTTTAAGCTTAAATGTTGTTTAACACAAATCCAACTCAATATTCAGCCATTCATATGATTATTTATTTTAAGATGTTGTGAATAATAAATATTAATTGTATGCATCTGAATATTTACACAATTTCGTTGTTGTAAATTGTAAATAAACGAAGAGATGGATGCTGTTGGCTGACTGGCGGGATGTTTCCTTCACGTTGTACCGAGCACATTTGTTTGTTGTTGCTATTTTCTGTCCATATTTTTCATTCATAAAAGACGAAGATGTATTTATTTATGAACATACATACATACATACTCACATACGAGCACATACATTTCCATTTAAATACATACATAAATACATTACTAACATGAAGTGGAATATTTAAACATTTATTTATACATATACGAGGGCGGATTGATACTGAAGCTACCTAAGTAGGAAAAAAAACATTTTTTTTTTCGAAAACCATTTATTTCCCAACATAGTCTCCTTTTAGCTCAATACACTTAGTAAGACGATATTCCGCCTTATTGGTCATCTTGCAATCCTAAAGAGTATCAGAGACGTAATTGATATGTCTCTGACAAGTGACCTTATACATCCGACTAACTCATTTACCAGGCAGTTTAGGATCATTTTCCCAACAAGGGAAGAATGGGGCATGAAGCCAAGATGGTTGTGGAATGATTCACAAAAGTGGTTCACAGATGGATCCAAAACACTCCAAGGATTTGGGGCGAGAATAGTGGGCCTAGAGTACGCAGGTATGTAACTCCTAGTAAAGACACCACAGTCTTCCAAGCGGAATTATACGCAATAAGGGATGTGGTTAAAATACTCTCTGATAGGGGACACTAGGGAGTGCTGATAAAAATACTCTCTGATATCCAATTGCTACTGAAGGCCCTGAGCAGTTGTGTCCTTATGTCTAGGTTAGTACTGGAATGTCACAAGAGGCTAAATGACGGGCAACCTAGAACCAAATTACTCTGATCTAGATGCCAGGACATGAGGGGCACTACGGCAATTAGATGGCTGACATCTACGCAAAAAAAAAAATAGCAGAGATGACTTTTATTGACCCCACTCCAACATTTGGCTTCAACAAGGGTCTCTTTAATGAAAAGATGAAGAAATGAACGCAATCCAACGAGACATCTTAGTTACAAAGAGGGCCGATTGTGCTCTAAAAATGGACAGGAAAAGAAGACTCAAAACACTGACAGCTGCACTTACAGGTCTTTATACCTGTCTTAAGTACCTGCACAGGATGGGCATTTCCAACACAGACATTTGCAGATTCTGTGGTGAGGAAGAGGAGTCAATAGAGCACTTAATCATCCACTGTGAGCAGTGGGACACAGAAGGTATAGGCTACTAAAAGCTCATATGTTAAGTGAATGTGATTTAATCTCACTCCCAATGAAGGAGATTGTCAGTTTTTCTGACATACTCAACCCTTAATGGTGAGGGGACTCACAATAGATCAACACTGCTCGTAGTACAAGTGACCGATGAGGGCCACATCCCAAATAATAATAATAATCTTAATAATAAGACGATATTCGAACGTTTTTGTGCCATCTGAATAATATGATTTTGGGAACCCGTAAAAATACGCGTTATTTTCGGTAATCACTTCTTTGTTTGAGATGAATATTTTTCCTGCGAGCCATTTTTCCAAGTTTGGAAATAGAAAAAAGTCACTAGAAGCCAAATCTGGACTATAAGCTCGATGATCAACCAATTCGAGGTGTATTTCACGTAATTTTGGAATCGTATCTAATACTGTGTGAACCGGTGCGTTGTCTTGAAGGAGGAGCATTTTTTCTTCTTTAAATGTGGTCGTTTTTTTTTTAATGGCATCAATCACTTTATCTAACAGTACACGATAATATTTTCCTGTGATTGTGGATCCTTTTTCAAGATTAATAGCAATATTCCGTGTGCATTTATAAATATAGTGGTCATAACCTTGCCATCCATTTTCACTGTCTTCGCCTTCTTCGGAACACTTCCAGCAGCTTCCAACCCTTGTTTCGATAAATGTTTGGTTTCAGGTGTATAGTGGATACACGTTTCATCAACAGTTGTTAAGCGACGCCAAAAACCAACAGGATTACGCTTTATCTTGCAAAAGCAGCGGTGTAAAGTGGTCTGACCTCGTTTTTGTTCAACACTGAGCTAACGCGGCACTCATCTTGCCGACAGCTTTTTCATATGCGAATGTCCCTGAAAAATGTTGAACACACTTTCATATGATATGTTTACCATTTCAGCGATCTCACGTAACTTGACTCGGCGTTCATTCATATCAAAGATTTTCTTGATATTATCTTCAGTAACCACCACTTTTGGCCTTCCTGATGATGGTATTGTTGCAGTGCGTGTTCGGCCGCGTTTAAATTCAGCAATTCAATATTTTACCATGTAATCTGAAGGAGCAGATTCCCCATAATGTTTATAGAGCTTTTCTTTTGTCTCTTTCACTGTTTTCCCTTTCAAATAATAGTGTTTAATCACTTCACGAAATTCGCTTTTTTCCATTTTTCAAGAAAAATAAAAGTTTCTTAGTTCAAATGACGACAACAAATGAACTTAGCGATGAATGATTGGGTGATATTTTAACAGCTGACATTTGACAGATCGCAATTAAAAAGAATTTGGTGTTTGTGCAGTAGATAGTTTCAATATCAATCCGCCCTCGTACATATGGAGACTTTTTTTTGCAGCATTTTCTGAAGCCTCAAGTGAAGTTTTCAGTTACGCAAAGTAATTTATTTTGCGCCACACGCGCTGTTTTTAATGACTTCATTAAATACTTCTTCACTCCTTAAAAGTGAAACGGCGAAACGGCGTAAAATAATGGAGGAAATAAATGAAACAGCTTTGGGAGGAGAGCAAAAAAAAAAAACAAAAACAAAAAATGGATGCAACAATAATGAACCGCCGGTAAAAGGGTGTTTGTTTCAAAAACTAGGTGCTGGCTGTTAAGATGGTTTTGCTGTTGCTGCTGCTGAGACTGTTGTTATTGTTATTGGAATTGTTTCTGTGCTCCACTAGAATGAGTTAAGAGATCAATTATTATACAAGGGAACATTTTTAACAAACAGCCGCAACAACTGTAACATGGTGTTAAGAACCAACCAGCAGAAAACCAAAAAAAAAAAATATATATGTATATATAAAACGATGCAGCAGATGATGAGGACACGACCCTGTTGACGACGAGGCTCTATAATTATATGTATTTAAAGGTATGCACAAAGACACACTCACTCTCACGACTATATCAGGATGCATTTAAATGCATACATAAGCACTTACTCTTATATACGCCTTGTATCTGTCTATTATTGTAAAATAAAAAAAAGGCTGAAAGACATATCATTTAAATTGAACACAAAAATTATTTATGAGAGGAAAAGCCCATTAAACTAGTAAAAGGTCAAGGAAAGTACAATTTTGTATGCCTGGAGTATTGAATAATACTGTTAGGGGGAAATCGAGTAGTAATTGTATAGTGGAGTCTCACGAATTACAATTAAAAAAAGAAGTGAGAAATTTCTTCAGCTCAAGGTCGTTTTTTTTAATTTTTAATGTATTTTTCAATATTTCGTCTTACTGAAATTTTCCTGAAGAAGCCTTCCTTCCAAAGGAAGACGAAATGTTGAAAATTACATTAAAAATTTAAAAAAAATTAGAAAAATTTAACAGCCAGTTCGCCGATGTCGAACGGATAAGTTCATTCGCATTCAGGGCGAAAGAAAATTAATTTGGATTTTTTCTAACTTTATTCTATGCGATCGATGTGTCAATTAAAATACATAAGTTCATACGAACAAAAGTGACATAGACAAACCCAAATTGATTCGAATGTGAATGACTAACTTTCTTTCGCATACATTTTCATTCGATATCGTCGAACAGGCTGTAAATATTTAAGGTATTTATGGGTCACGAGTCTTAAAGTCGGAAGTTTTAATATAATATTAAAAATATATATATTTACAAAGTAATTATAGACGAAACAAAACATAAGAGACATATTATGGAAATTTATTTATATCAGCATCTGCCTTGTTGCCCATATCTGATTTTGGATCAACACTGACGATTCAACAGGGCTCCATCTGGCTTGCAAGGCGCACACAGGTCCCAATTGTTGTCATAAGTTAGTAGCCATATGTACAAAACCCTTAGTACAGAGTTCGGACCTTCTACTCCCTCTTGTATGAAATTTTCCAGACAGTCAGTGGCAGATAAGGCTTAATGTGTTGGTAGACTGAAGTCCGTTAAGGGCATCAGCCCTTAACCAACTCATCCGTACAATCATCATTTGTTGCTCCTTATATTACAGGCATCTGTTACAAGGGGGGTTATTAACCCCCAAAAACTGGTATTGCTCCAAAGTTATCATGGAAACTAGTTCCCCTTTCTTACCATCTTAGGTTTAAGCCATAACCAGAATGTTTCCGCTCAGATCAGCACCGAGATGGTCTACAAGCAGAACCTTCCGGGGACTATGTCGATTCCCGTTCTGCCAACTAGTGATTAGTAAGGCCGTCAGAAGTCTAATATATAAATGATACGGCTTCCTAGAGTTTTATTTATTACAACAAACAAGGAACCCCCACCCCTCTATGCCTCATAAAGCAGAGTGCCCTGGTTTGGTGTACACCAAGGAAACCAACGAAACTCATGCTCCCTGTTGGGAAGCAAAAAAGAGCCAGCCTTTGTCTTGTTTTTCTTGCGCAAAACATCAACATTGTTTGCCAAAACACATCACTCAGAAATTCTCGGAGTTTTGCTTGCCCCAAAATGGCTTGCATTTGTTTGCATATGCACAAACCCCTTACTGCAGGACTCGGGCTTTCTAAACCATCTTCTATGCAATTCCTCAAACGGCCTGAGAAAGAAAAGGCTTCAAGTATTGGTGGCTTGAAGTCCATAAAGATTATCAGCCGTTAACCAACTCACTTGTCTAGCCATCACTTCTAAACATTACAGGAATGTGTTGTCCTTTGGGCACTGTCTAGAGGATAGCTGCATTGCGAATAAACTCGGCATACCGTACACTGGAGACGCAGTATTGGTCATTGCAGTTATGAGTATAATTGGTCTGAGTATATTAGAGAGAAGAAACAGATAAGTGCTGAGACAATCGAATAGGACTGATCGCATGACAATGGAAGTTCTGAGGTAGAAGGCTCTACAAAAGTGGCGGGTAAGATAGAACACTGACACAAGTGGAAGATTGAAGTCAAAGCTTACTCAAGATATCGAGAATATATTGTAAATATTATCTGGTCACGGATATTTTCGCGAACCTATTCATAGATTAGGGAAGGCTAGCACGTCTTCTTGTTAATACGAGGAACATTGATTGCGTGATAAATGACGCTAAGCATACCTTCCTTGAGTGCTCAAAAATATGACAGCAAATTTTGGTAACTATATGCATCTTTTTAATCTTTTCTCTCCTCGCTTTGTGCTATAATTCACAAGCAACTAACTTTCTAACCGCAAAAGTATATGTAAATAAGAAAAGGCTATAATACTCTATTAGTGCTATCTCTTTTCTGACATGTCTCCTAAAATTAAATATTTTATCTCTGCATACTTTGTGGCCATGTGCACTATATGAAATCGTTGCTCAAATCGTTGTTAGTCTGTCTATTCATGTTGAAATGTTAAAGCCGACTAAACATAAAACACTCATCCAACTAACTGGCCACTAGTTAAGAAAGTGTTGCCAACTGAAAGTTGTATACCTCCATAAAAAATACCCTTTTCTTTACGGGTTTTTTTCATTAAAAAAAACCATTTTGGAAAAATTTAAAATTTGTTTTAATTGTTCATCAAATCCTTAATAATTTTTCATTCTAATTTATCCCGATACGGCAGAAAAGATCTCTCTTGTCCAACAAGTTGATTAAATTTCAGGTATTTAAAGACAAAATTAAGTTTTTGCTTGAAGAAAAATATAGTTTTTATCTCTTTCCCAAAAGTATTAATTATATTCGGTACGACAAGCGTGTTAGAGAATGTATCTCTAAACACATGCGACACTTTAATGATAAAATAAAAGACTTTTTATTAAATACTATGTTTTAACCTTTTTGTTTTTGTTGTTTTGCCAGCCTTAATAGCAACATGTCAAAAATAATGATCAAAGAATATTAATAACATTTAGTTACTCATGCACAATAAGACTCTATTCTATCCTTTAGGTTGAAGTTGTCGCCAGCACGTTGCGGCCATAGTTGCCAGATAAATTTGGTTTAAAGTCGTCAAATTTGAGGGGGGGGGGGGGGGGGGGGGGGAATTGCCAAAATCGTAATTATGATTATCGCAAAACGTCAGCAAGTGAAGTTAATACTTTTTGAATAAAATGTACATATTTTAAATTGGTAAAATAAAGCAAAATATTAATTTATTGAATTTTTGTTGAACTTTATGATTTTTCAATTAAATTTTTGTTGTACAAATGTACAAACCAAAAATTTAAAGCAAAATAATTCAAGGCTGCTTTTAATGAAAAACTAAAGCTGTAACAATAAATACATGGTGTGATCAAAAATTTTCAAATATTGTGAGTTACGTATGTTCGATTTTCATATTTTTTTTTTCTGTTATTTTGGTAGACATGTCCCCTGTATATGTTGGCAATATTAACCATTTCGGATTGTCAGTTTGCTTTTGACGGATGAAAAGGTTAGTCATGTTTTGGTGCGCTCTTCGATTTTTTTACTAAATTTTGAGCCAAAACAACGTCTCATGGGTATCGCTCAGGAGCTGTTGAACATCATGAGCGACAATCTAAATTCCCTCAAAAAGGTCACAACTGGTGACGTATCACGGGTGTATGGCTATGATAGTGAAACCGAAGCCTAATCATCCCAATGGAAGCGTCCAGAAGAGCCAAGGCCGAGAAAAATACATCAAGTTCGGTCAAATATGAATAAAGAATTCGCAAATTCGGTTTAAAAAGCAAAAACGTAATATATGTTTAATAAATATACCATAATGTTAAACATTTTTGTAAAAAACAAAAACAAATCAAGACCTTTGGGTGAAAATTGTAGAAGAAAAAATATATAAACAAAATCAAGTAATACGAATATTAAATTTAAGTGTTACATACAAATTTATTTTACTTACGTTTACATATGGCTCCTTTATTGCAACATAGTCCCATCTAAGAAAAGCTTGTTTCGAGAAGAACACATTTCAAATATTTACTTTCCATACAAGTCTTAGAAAATATTTTTAGAAAATATCCCCTAAAGGAAACAGCTTAAAAGCTTTGTTAACAATTCTGCATTGTAAGCTCGAAACCCCCATTTTTTGAGATATGACTATATTGCAATAAAGGAGCGAGATGTAGTTGTAAAACCAAAGTTGTTTGAAAGTTATGAAATTAAAAATGTAATATAAAAAAATCATCAAAAACGGACCTTAAATCGTCAAACCGTCAACGTGCTATTTTCAGCACCCAAAATCGTTAAAATCACGATAAAAAGTCAAATATGGCAACCGTGGTTGCAGCAACAAAAAAAACTGCAACAATGTGTTCTGCATACTACAGCCAACAACAACACTATTACACAACAGCAACAAGCTTTTAAACATAAAACTCCTTCGGTTACAGCAGCCAACAACAGCAGCTACAGGAGAATTTCTGTAAGAACCACAAAAAGCAACAACAACTACAACAACAAACCCAACAAGCTTGTTGTTGGTTTATAAATCTTAAATGAAAAATTCTATTTGAAAAGAAGGAACGGTAAAACTATAGAAAATAAAAATAATAATAGCAAAATAAAACCATTAAAAAAGTATTAAAACATCAACGGAAATTTGAAAAAAAAATCATATTTTTAGAAACATTAAAATTATTATTAAGTTTTTATTGTTGTTGGCTGCTGTTGCCCAATAAATCTAAACCTTATTTTGCTGCAAAATGTTGCAGCGAAAAGTTTCCAACAAAAATTTATCACGGCAAAATGTAAGCAGCATAATATTATGGTTGTCGCATTCGCCATAAGAATTTCTCTAATAAAATCTGTCATAACAAACGCTCGTAAAAACCAGAAGTGCAGCACTTTTATATCAGCAAAATCAGTTTGAGATTTAAAAGAAAGTATTCTTGAAAGGGGGGAAAAAGTAAGTACAAACATTGTGTGGTAAAGCACATCACTCACAAAGTCTCGGACTTTCGCTGGCCAAAAACTTTGTGCGGTAAAGCACATCATTCACAAAGTTTCGGACTTTCGCTGGCCACAAACATTGTGTGGTAGCACATCACTCACAAAGTTTCGGACTTCCGCTGGCCACAAATTGCCCTACATTTGCATCCATATAAACAAACCCTTGCTGATGGGCTCGGGCTTTCTAAACCATCTTCTCTATGCAATTCCTCGTCGCTGAGGGTATATATAAGTCTGTGATTCCGTTGGTAGTTTCTACAATTTTCATTTCCGACCCTATAAAGTATTTATATTCTGAATCAGTATTGATAGAAAAGTCGATTAAGCCATGTCCGTCTGCCCGCCATATTTTTTTGCAATTTTGTATCAAAATTTTGGAAGAAAAAAATTATTTGTTTTTCTTCAAACTGAACGCGATTATTTGGCATGGGGATTAAAACGCAAGAAAAAGTTTCCTCGACATCGGTCCATATTTACCCGAGATATGTCTAAACTGATTTTTGATCAAAACCATTTTTTTTTTGCTTAAAAGCAGTTCTGGTAATAAAAGGAGGTTACTAAAATACGGAATTAAAAATTCAGATATCGAGATATAGTTTAAACCGATTTTTTCATGAAAACAGTTTTTTTTTTTTTTTTGCTTAAAAGCAATTCTGTTAATATAAGGAGGTTACCAAATAGAGAAAATGAACATTTCCGATATCGGTCCATATACCCGAGATATTATACTCTAAGCCTATTTTTGTATAGAAAAAAAATTAGCTTAAAATCAAATCTGACTATGAAATTAAGCTACTAAAATACAGAAAATGATAAGTTCCGCTATCGGTCCATATATATATATATATATATATATATATATATATATATATATGAAATATAACCTAAACTGATTTTTTCATGAAAATTTCCTTTAAAGATTACCTTTTGGGCATGGCGATTACAAGGCAAAAAAAGTTTTCCTCCGATATCGGTCCATATATATCCGAGCATATTTAGTTCAAATTTGTTATACAAGGTAGCGCAAAAGTTATCCTCCTATTCGAATATGCTATAAATTCTGCGATTGGCTCTTAATTTCAGTTCTGTTTTGACATTTGTGTAGTAAACACATGCAAAATACACGTTAATAAACAATGTTACGCTACACTGCTCCAGAACGCGGAATATTGATGAAGATGATTTTTCATCAAAAATAATCATGAGTGATGAGGCCATTTCTATCTTAGCGGGTACGTAAATAAGCAAAATTTACGCTTCTGGGGCACTGAAAATCCGCGTGTAACCCACGAAGAGCCATTACACCCGCTCAAAGTCGCTGTATGCTGTTTTCGCTGGAGGAGTCATCGGACCTTTTTTCTTCGAATACGGTTACTGTGAATGGTGAGCGCTACAGAGCAATGATCAACGAGTTCTTTTTGCCGCAATTTGATGAAAAGAGATGGGAAAACATGTGGTTCCAACAGGACGGAGCTACGGCACACACTGCACGTGCCACAACCGATATGCTGAACATTGGAAGGGTATTTTTGCGCCACCCTGTATATACTATATATTTACTTGACTATCGTAAAGGGTATTTTGGCCCAGCCGAATTCAAAATCCCTACTGCTCTCTATCCTAGACAGCTTTGTTGTAGTCTTATATTCCAAGACAAACCAATTGACCTCCTTTTTGTTGTTCTACTGATAAAGATTTAATACTTTTCCATTTGATGACAGTTAACATTAACCGCATCCGTTTTCTTTGAGTGTATCAGTACGTTTATTATTTTCTTTTTTTTAGAGTTTTAAAAACTTTTATGTGTTTCTGTTGTTTTAGAAAAATTAATTTTAATGCATGCGTGACTTTATATTCTCACCAAAAATTAAAAGCACACAAACGAACTTGTAATAAATTAAAAATAAAAAGAAACATATGTTCACATGCAAGGCTACTTTAACTGCAATGCGCTCGCTCATCTATCCCCGCAAAAGTCATACCTTAAACTTCAAACCAACGGATTATCGAAGTGAGGAAACTGCAGCGTTTAATGTTTAAAAACAAAGAATTAATAATTTTTTTTTTTTGGTTTTTATTTTTTTTTTTTTTTTGGATTATGCCAAGATGGTCTGCAAGAGAAGAGAAACACGCTGCCATGAAAGTTTTACGATCGAGTTAGTTGTAAATATTTTTAATTTATATTTTGCCGTACAAACACAGGAACACAAATGCTGGTTACCAGTGCCAGAACAACGGTTACATGTTTAAACGAGTCTGCAGTAATAAAAAGTAACCATAAAAATTGTCATCACAACCAGTGTGTAGCGATTATTCATAATGAAAATTATTTGTAAGCCTGCAGTCTTAGAACAGTCATCTATCAAAGTGAATTAATTTGTTTTTATTTTTTGCATTCGTTTTCCTTTTAATCTCTGTGGCACGCTGGTCCATATGAATTGCTTAAGTTGAGTGTGAATAAATTAAAACAAAACAACAAATATAATTAAATGGCCTTTGGGCAAACCACTTTCGGGAAGAAATGCATTAAGATTTAAATTATTAGACACATAACTGAGTTCAAAGTGGCAAATACGAGTGAATGGTCGTTATCAAGATATATGAGTATCTACGAGTATGGTGCGGCTGAAATAAGCGTTAGCTTAACTAAGTTATTGAAACAAGGAAAACAAGAAAAAACATTACAACGATTTTAAACTTAATTTATTAATAATTACTTATGTCATTTAATATATAAATAAGTTGTTACTTATACTCGTACCTTGAAGTAAATATAGAAACTACGGTATTGCTTACACGAATTTTGTTTGCTACACTAATGTAACAAGTTGTTTGGGAACACCAATTGTTTTAACTGAAAATAAATCATAAAGTGTTTATTCAGCTGAAAGCAGCTGGCAGAATCTTATGTACCAAATAGCTCCTTTAGGACTTGTCACTGAATAAGTATTAAAAAAAAACAGTTTAAAAAGTCAAAAACATGCTTCGATGTCAAAAATAAAATTTTTCATTCATTAATTGTTTAAGCTTCTTCTTAAATTATCCATATAGCCACATAATTATCCGTATCCGAGGTTTTTTTGGAATTCCCAAAATGCATTTCAGGAATCGCCAAAATCCCCCACTTCCCTAAAAACAATGTGGCAATTTCAATTTTTGCACTAAATCGAATGATCGTTAATAGCTCAGGTATATGTTCCACGAATATGAAAAAGCAGTTTCGATTCGGTAAGCGAAGCAATATTAAGTTTTTTTTTTTGATAATTCCGAAAGTCAATTTCAGGATACGTCAGAAGCAATACGGCAACTTCAATTTTCGTACTAAAGCGAATGAGCGTTTATAGTTCAGATGCAAGGTAAAAACGCGCATAGAATATGAAAAACCGATTGCAAACCGGTTAGCGAAGTGATTTCGAATTTTTTTGGGGGATTTCTAAAATCAACTTCGTGAATCCCTAATATTCAACCACTTACCGGGAAGCAATACCGCAACTCCAATTTTCGCACTAAAGCAGCAACACTGTACATACAGTTTTATTTAGATTAACTGATTGCATATTTTACTTAACAAATGTGATCTCTTATCTAAAGAACCTCCGTGGGACATGTCACTGAATAGATATACATTTTTTTTTGCAGGATATTATCTAATTAGAAGAGATTAGTCGATTATCGGATCTGAAACCACTTACAATACTACGTAGTTACTAACGTCTACAGAAAGCTGGCATACTTTGCTTAACAAGGAGTTACCAAATAGCCACCGAGGGACATGTCATTGAATAGGTATAAAAATATACAAATAAAAAACTTTTTCTTGAAAAATACTATCTGATTGCACACTTTACTTAACAAAAATGGTCTCTTTTACCAAAGAGGCTGCGTGGGACATAGAAAAAAACTAAAATATGGTTTTTGGCAGGGACTATCGTCCATACGCCATTTTAAGTGTTGACAGACAAAACAAATCTTTCTGGGAGATGTATTGATTAGGTATGAAAAGCTAACAAAAATGTTTGGTAGGCGTAACCCGATTTAAGCTGTTAGTTCAGGAAAAACTCAGAGCATTATTTTATTGCTAACGACATTATAATGCTGGCATACCTAACTCCCTTTCCCCGCGAATAAATTTTTCATTGATATACACCTAGCTAGGTCACTCTGCTTCCTGGGAGGAGTCCTACATTTGTTGCATCAAATAAAACTCTAGGAGGCCGTATAACTTGGGTTATGTTGGGCTGCTGAAACCCTGACCAAAGGTTAATTGGTAAAGCCGCTTGCAGAGCATTGCAGCTTTGATCATGGTTGAGGCGCTTACATCCTGGGTGTATCATTCTGGCTATGGTTTATATATTAAATCACAGAAACAGGGATTAGTCTTCCCTGGTAACTAATGATGCATTGCGGTTTTCAGGATCTAGTAGCCCCCGAGTTACTGTCATCTTATAACAGATACCTGTAATGTAAGCGGCGGGTGAGTTAGTTGAGGGCTGATATTCTTAATGGACTTCGGCCAACCAACTCAAAAAGCTTTATCATCCATAAGCAGACTGGAACATTGCATACAGGACATATAATAAAGCCAAGCTCTTCAGCAAGGAGTTTGTCTGAAAGGCTACTAACTTATAGCAAAACCTACGACCTGTGTAAGCTTTGTAAGCTATACAGGGATGCTGGTGAATCGTTAATAATTAAGCCCATGGAATTGACCTATCATTTGATAGATAAGTCCGTCAGGGCAGGAGCTGATGTAAATAAATGCTACACTATGCATGCTTAACAGAGAGTAGTCTCTTTTACCATAGACCCTAGGTAGGATATATGATATGTTGGAAGATTGGAATATATTATGCAATTTATATACTTTGGCAGCAGCATAAACAGCGTAATTACAATATATGCAGAAGCCCCCAAGTTAGATTTATTTCCTGGTGGCCTGCCCAACGATGATGAACTATAACGTTAGCAAGTATCTGAGATATCCAGTAACTAGTCAAGAGGACGGACGCATGATAAAAAAAAAATCCTCAAAATGTTCTCTGAATCAGAGCTTCTGATAACCATAAACCGAAATGATTCATATTTGCTGGGGTGTGCAGTCCTCAGACATTTCAAACTTACAATTATAAACAGAAACACATTGTTACGTTTTTACTATTATAACGCTTTAGAGGTTTTTTGAATTGCAAGTGATGTAATGACACTGACAATTGCTCGTTACAAAATATTTAAACTCTTCACAACTTTATATATACTTGATACCACTGTATTAGTTGGTTACTTTTCAGATGTATGACTGTCTTGCACAACGTTTAAAATTAAACTCTATCTCTGCCGAACATCTACCCGTTGTTTATACTTCTTTATTAAGATCTATATTCCTCAAGAAGCTTTCAGTTAATGATAATTCCAGATTTAAATGTTTAAATATAATTGCTACGTATATGAGTGCATATATACTCACAAACTCTTGCTTGCGAAACAATAAGAACGCAACAACAACAATAAAAACATTGGTGGTTGATTAAAACTTTGTGTTCTTTAAATTATGTAGTTTGTTGGTTTGTATTATGTTTTCAGTTTTGTGTTGTATGTGTGAATGTGGGCGTACGTCCACGCAGTGGTTTAATGATAGATGTTCTTAAAACTCTTTATACATATTCGAATAATCAACTTTATGCTCTGCTGCTTTTAAAAAGGCAATGAGAATTGCAAAGAAAAAGTACCGAAAATATTTTTTGAATTAGCTTGAACATAAAGAAACCAATCCTGTTATGATTTGTCCTAGCACCAGTACTTTTGCTTGTTTTTTTGACACTGGAGAGTGCGCTAGTCAGTAGTGGAAGCACTTACTCCATCTACAAGAACGACACTTTGCTTGTGGAATATTTTTATTATTAAATTTCATTATGACAAACGCAAACAACATAAGAACTCACTAGATGGCGCTCTGTCCAATTTTAACATCAACAAAAATATCATAATTTTTCTTACATGCAAAAGTTTTCTATTAGCTTCATAATGAAAACCGCTTTAATTCTAAAAACGTATATTCTCTTCAAGCTTTTTTAATTATAAATGTTACGAAATGCTGTTAGCAGTCAGAGATCTTGTGTTTTCGCTTTAACCGTATAAAATGTTATACAATAACTGGTCATCGTTTAACAAGTTTACTTCTCATGTCTTATCAGCATAAGACTGACTTGAATTACGTCTGTTTCATATGCACAATTAATTCATTTTATTTATATTTCGTTAAAAAGAAAATGCAAAAACCAGCAACTTATTTCAGCACTTCCGCGTTTAATTGTTTCAACGAAACTTTCCAGAACCGAACATTAAAAAAAAGGCACCAACGGAAAACACTTGAAGTTTTAAACAGGAGAAATTTATGTCCTCTCTCTATGACCGGGATTTACGAGCATTCTTGTTTTATATGTTCTCCAGTTATAATACAGCACTTTGAATAGCGACTTGCACAACATAGAACAAAAAAGTCCTTTTGCGTTTTAATAACTCCAGATAAAGTTATAAAAAGATAAAAACAAGTAACGACAACAAAAAAAAAAAACGAGAAGAAAAAGAAAAAATTGCGACCAGAAATCGTTAAGAACAACTGCCATCCCATGCGAGTGTGTGTTAAATTAAATTAACAACTCGCAAAATTCACGAAATACTTTCTTGCAACAACATAAGACAACAAACGTTGGAAAAAATATATTCACAAAAGTTATTGTGTTTTTCTCGGATGCAGACTCGCAGCACTGGCAGGAAGGTAAAAGAATGTAAACTTGTTTATATGTACATAAGTAGCTTAATAATATTTTAGTATTTATATTTAATAAGTAAATTTTTCTTACAGTATCTCAACAAAATTCCATAATTTTTTTTAGTATAAAATGAGTTTTTTAAAAAACAGCTTTTAAAACTTACAAAATTATTCTAATAATTTTCTCCGCTTTTTAAAAAAAAATGTGGACTTAAACTTAACAGCTACAAACTACTCACGATATAGTATGTATAATAACCCTAATAAGACATTTTAAAGATTGTAATATCAAAATTTCGAATGTATGTATATCATTTATATATCATTATATTAGAAACCAAATCACAGTGGTCGTATTTACCTTAAGTATTCTTTAAAACATTTAAATTTTCGCAATGATTTTCAATGCTCGAAAAATTTCTACTAGGAAAATGGTATTAAAATCGATTTCATATCTATATTTGAAGTTAGCAATGTAATGCGAACTTTTCAACATGCTTATAAAATTTTCGAAATTAAGTTCGAATTTTCGAAAATAACTTTAGGGCTTAGAAAACTAACCGAAAATATTAAAAAGCGAAACTTTATGCAAAAAAACAAACGTAAGTAAATGTTTCTCATGTTCGAAAAAAATTTTAATATGTGCAATAAACTTAAAAATTAAAAAAAAAGTTTATGATACTTTATTTTTTAGCAGAAGATATTGGATATTTGGTAATTATTTTCAAAACTTTATATTAAATCCAACAAATTTGTCACATATTCTACATACATACATATGTATGTATTTAAGTGTATATGTACATACATATGCATACGTACATACACACCTATGTATATAGATATGTATATACAGGTACCCACATGATTAAATATGTTCCCAAAGAAACTAAAATCACCAATTTTATACTTCACATACATTTTTATATGTTAATATATAATTTTCGCATAAAAATTCAATGTTCGAAAAATCTTGTGATAGGTAAGTGAATATAAATGGGTGGTCTTTTATTATTTGAAGCTAGCAATGTAAATTGAACTTTTTGCAGATATTTATAACATTCGGAATTAAGTTCGAATTTTCGAAAATAGTTTTGAAGTTTAGAGAATTAGCCGAAAATATAAGGAAGCAAAACTTAATGCAAAATACCAATTTATTCTCATGTTCGAAAAATTGAAATAACTTAATGATGCAATATTGAAAATCTTTTTTAGAAGAAATTTAATATTTGGCAATTATTTTGATAACTCTAAATCAAATCACACACATTTTCACATATTCTATATGCATATGTATGCAAGTGTATATATTTATATGTATACATATATATTTATATAGATATATACATATGTACAATATATACAATTTAAACTTTTTCAAATATTATATTATACACAATGGAGACATGACAAGTGTACTTTACAATTGCAATCAGTCTATCCACATACATATTTTGTAGATTCTTAAGTTATTTCGAATTTTTGAATATATATTCGAATATTTAAATATGTTTCCAAAGATGTTTTTAAATCGTTAAAACCGCACAGAAACTCAATTTTGTGAACTTTTAAGTTATTTCGGATTTTCGAATATATATCCATATTTATATATGTTTCCAAAAAAATCAAAATGAGCATATTCTTACTTAACCTAAATGTTTATATGTAAATATATAAATTTGGTAAAGAATGTTCGAAACTTTTACGATATTAAAATTAATTTAAAAATGCTGACATATCTGTATTTAAAATTGCCAATGCAAATTTAACTTTTTGACAGATTTAGGAATTTCGAAATTAAAGTCGAATTTTCCAAAATAATTTCAAAGTTTGGAAAATTATCTACAAAGATAAAAGAGCAAAAATAAATGCTAAGTACTAGTATTCAAAAATTCTGTCACTCTCGAAAGAACTATTATATGTGAAACGAATGTGAAACTAGCGACATTTAAAGTTTTGGCAGAAAAACTTGAACTTTTGCCAACTATTTTACTTCAAGTTTTCGAAATTTAGTTTCGAAATTAAAATTGAATATTCGAAAACAGTATCGAAGTTTGGGAAATTAACTAAAGAGATAACAAGGCAAAACTAAATGCAAAATACCAATAGTCGTACATTTTTTCATGTTCGAAAAATTCATATAAGTGAAGCGAAACTAAGGAGTGAAGAAAAACTAGAGATATTTAAAGGCTTTAGTAGAAAAGTTTTAATTTAGTTTTTTTTATATTTAATTATTTTTTTATATATAAATATGTTTTTATATTTAATTATTTTGCCACTTTTATATCAAATCCAACTAGTTTATAGTACATATTCATATTTTATGGAAGCTTCAGGGGTCGTAATATATAATACCTCAAAAAATCCCGAAAATAATACCTTCTACATAATTATTTGTAGTTTGTTAAGTATGATCTGGCTTTTTTAAGCATAAAACAAAGTTCGAAACTGAGTTCGAATTTTCGAAAATAATGCGAAAATTATAAACTTGAGGTAAATATTTCAAATCAACACTTGCATTAAACTTGCAGTGTACTTTTTTAGTCGTTTTGAAATACTTGATAACATTAAAGGCAAGGTTGTAACTAAAAGAGAGTTTGAAGTTTACTGTAATTCTCATTTCCAAAAACTTTTTCTTAAGATTTATTCTCATGTTATTTCCAATAGTTATTGTCTTTGAGAAATGTTTATTTTATAGCAAACATTTTCTTGTGGCATCATTCCATTCCTTTAAATTCTGGCTTCGAACATATATAACCAACTTGTTAAAGTTGATTTACTACACCTTTTCAGTGTAGAACGATAGTTGTTTTTGTTATTTTTGTTGCCAGCAAACACTTATTAACTTTTGGAATAAAAAATATAAATAACAAAACAGAAAAAAATATCACAAGAGTTTCAGATACTTTTTGGCGTTATTTCAGTTTGTCAGTTTTGTTTGGTTCAGTTGGCAGTTTTATTCTTCTTTTTGTTTTTTTTTTTTTTTTTGTTCTCCCGTCTTGTTTTGCTGAAACAGCTTGAAATGCCAAAGTTGTACACAAAATAATATAGCAATTACAAAATTCCTTAAAAATGAAGCAATATTAAAAATAAAACATACTACTTTTAAGCAACGAGTAAATAAAGTTTGAATTTTACCTTTTCTTAAGTCATGATTTCAGCGATGCTGTCTGTGGCAGTTGTTGCAGTTGGCAAAACATTTTAAAACAATTCATTGGAATCCATCATGTCTACGCCTGCAAACAAGAAGCAATAATAATACCACGTTTGAAGAATTTCAAATCTGCCTTAAACGAGGATAGTAAATTTTTCAAATAGATGAGAGTAGCTTCAAGTAGAAGCAAAAAAGTTCTACAGAAAAATTTGGCTAAATGATTTTTGGCAAAAAAATTTGCTTTTTTCTTACAATAAAGTTTTAAAAACAGGAAATTTATTTAAAAGTTCAATTGTGAATGCAACCCTCGTAGAGCACAGCAATTTTCTCACTTTGGATTTTAACCAAGTAAAATTTTTGGCGATTTTATTTTAAGAATAAAAATCCACAAAAAAAAAAGAGACTCGAAGGTGAAACAGTTTAGTTCTTCACTTTCTAAAGAAAATTTTTCCTCTTTTCTCGCGTACGGCGATAACATTCCGTGTATCTGTGTGTGTGTGTGTGTGTGTGTGTGTGTGCGAGTGTGTGTGTAAGCAAAAAACAATCAACTTTATAATGTTTATGGCGGAGTTAGCAATTTAGTTGTCACAGCGTCTTAAGAATTATCGCTTTTGGCCAAGCAAATTTTGTTGTCAACGTGCAGGAAAAACGCCTAAATGACCTAAAAATAATCAGGCGCTCGTCGTGTTCTGAACAACAATGAATGAAAGAAGAATAAAGTTTAAGTCAGAATATATTTGCGGTAGAATATATAATTAGGTGATCACTTTAAATGGATCGGTGATTTTGGTTTAAACCAAAATGTATAGTATTTGACACAAAATAGCAGGCAACTACAGTGGCTCACGAAAGTAGACAGGATACGTACACAAAGCAAATAGCAGGCAGCTACAGTGGCTGATGAAAGTAGGCAGGAAACGCATAAAAGGCAAATAGCAGGCAGCTACAGTGGGGCACGAAAGTAGACAGTATGCGTTCATAAGGCAAACGCATACAAGACAAATAGCAGGCAGTCACAGTGGCTCACGAAGGTAGACAGGATACGTACACAAAGCAAATAGCAGGCAGCTAAAGTGGCTCAGAAAAGTAGACAGGACACGTACACAAAGCAAATAGCAGGCAGCTACAGTGGCTGATGAAAGTAGGCAGGATACGCATAAAAGGCAAATAGCAGGCAGCTACAGTGGGGCACGAAAGTATACAGGATACGTACAGAAGGCAAATAACAGTCAGCTACAGTGGCTTACTAAAGTAAACAGGATACGTACGCAAAGCAAATACCAGGCTACAGTGGCCCGCCTGGGCTACAGTGGCTCACAAAAGTAATCAAGATACGTCCACAAGGCAAATAAAAGGTAGCTACAGTGGCTGATGAAAGTAGGCAGGAAACGCATAAAAGGCAAATAGCAGGCAGCTACAGTGGCTCACGAAAGTAAACAGGATACGTACACAAAGAAAATATCAGGCTACAATGGCCCACGAGGGCTATAGTGGCTCACAAAAATAGACAAGATACGTCCACAAAGCAACTAGCAGGCAGCTTGAAAGGATAAACTTATTTACAGATCAGATTGTGTCTGATCGTCAGTTTTTATTCACAATTTAGCAGCACAAAAATATTTGATTTAAAATTTATTTTCGTCATTTGCTATTAAACACTCGACTGAAAAGAAATTTGACAATTTTTTTAAGCCAAACCAGCCAACTCATGAAGCCTTCTCCTTCTTGCATACAGGAGGGATTAGAAGGCTTAAACTCCTGAACAAGGAGTTGCCCATATGGCTACAAACATGCGGCAAGAATTGCTACCACCTGTATGTGCCTGGTAAGCTACACAGGGGAGCTAAGGAAACGTGAATAATTCACTCCGTGGAATTAGTCCATAATCATATCAAACCGTAAATCTTTTTCACTGTCTGGCCTTGCAAAAACCCCCCGGTAGCAAGGATCTTTAATGTAAGGAACCATAAGTGATGGTTAAACGGGTGAGTTGGTTAAGGGCTGATGCTCCTAATGGGCTTCGGCCTAGAAACTCATTAGGCCTTTAACTGTCTGGGAAATAGCATATAGGGGTGATTAGAAGGCCCGAACCCTCAAACAAGGTGTTTGTCTATAGAGTTGCAAACTTATATCAGAAAATTGCGAACTGTGTGAGCCTTTTTATTGTACTAGAAAATAGGTTGTGAGGAGGGGTAGAAAGGAAGTAGTGTTTGAGAAATGTTGACTTGAACTTTCCAACGTTATAACAGAGGCGTACGCTTAAAAAACGAATTCTCTCTGTAATGCGTAGTACGATTCTCTGGGCAATCGACCACAAATGGATGAGCTCTGGACGATGAAATACATAAAAATGTGCGAGATTCGGAAACAATTTCCCTAATCTCGTCAGAGCAAAATCCATTACAGTAAGAACATAGTAACGAACCCTGCACTGCGACGATGCTTCAGTAAGTAAATAGAGTTGGATACCCTACTGTCACCGATAAGCTTCTTTGCCCTCACCTGCAAACCTTGCAAGCCACACCGGGGCGCTGCTGAATCGTAATTTACACCGTAGAGTTTGTCCATTAGCAGATAATTCCTGCAAGGCAGGTGCGGATATTAATCAATATATTTATTAATATTAAGAATACTTGTTATTCTGGTACACAGCTCGAATATAAATAAAAATACAGAAAACCGGTTTATATTATAACATAGTTACTTTGTTAAGGGCCATTATTATAACCTATTGATAAAGATGTTGATAGTTAATCTTGTTGATAGTTAAATTTTCCCCACTTTTACAATTGAAGTTATAATTTTTTCAGCAGAAAATACGGCAACTTCAGATGCTTAAGGTTAATTTTGAAATTTACCATGAGGTATGTGTAATTGTTCGAGCTTAGGGTCTTTTTTTGGAAGTTCTAGTTTCTTTGGTTTTTAATTATCTGACAATATGTAGTGTAGTTGGAGCAAGTTTCCATTTTTCCAAAAAGTGCCCTCATCTTCACCAGAAATTCAAAAATACAATTTTTTCACAGTCATCTTTCTCAATTCCCAAGATTATTTCAGATATCTGACCTAAGGAAAGCAAAGTATTGCCAGATAATTAAAAACTAAAAAAATAAAAATAAAACTTCCAAAAAAGATGTTAAGCTCGAACAATTACACATATTAAAAATTCTAATGTTAAGTATTCGTCAGTTGTAATAACGTCCCTAAGTGTTTAGTAGAAAATTATTAGAATTTATTTTAGTCTAAAACTATTATAACTGAAACGCTACACTGAACAAAATTTGCAGCAGAAGTAATAAAATTTAAAATTAATTTCTTAAGTTTAAACCATTTTAAAGGCGTTTTAAAAATATTTTTATTCTAATGTAATATTCAAAAACGAAAAAACTTTTTTATGAGCTTATTTAACAACTTTTTAATCATACATTGACGGCTTTAAAGCTCTGTGTGCTTTTAAGAAGTTGCCAACTTGTGTTGTGGATGGAGGACAAACAGAACAGGATCATATGCAGCTAAAATTGGTAGAAAAACACACGACAGAACTGACAGGCAAACAAACAAACGAACTGGCAGACATGCGCGTATGCAGGCGTGAGTTTATTACTAGTCCAAAGCATATAGTTAAGTAATTTTGTTTTATGGTCATATAAGAAACTTTTGCACATATTTTTTATTATTGTTATTCTCTTCTTCCGACACATTGTTCTTTGGTTTTTTCGTTTTTCGGTTTGTTTCAGGGAAACAGCAACCAACCAAATTGGTTAAAAATCACTGTAATGCATTTTTAAATTTTGTTGCAAGCAAGCCAAGTACTAACAGCAAACAAGCAACTAAATTTACGAAAACCACATTTCAAAAGTGATTAAATTTGATGTAGAGTTAATTTTGGGTTTAACTTAAATTTTTGACCAAAAATCACAAAACAAAAACAGAATTCTAAAGAAGTTCTCGCAAAGGATGTTTATGCTGGATATTTGGCTAAAATTACTAAATAAACCGAAAAGAAATTCTTTGAAATAACACCAAGTGAATTTGCTAAAAATGGTTTTGGCAGTTAAATCCTTTATTTTTAATTTTTTCTTATTTTGCAATTTTTTTTTTGAGGTGAAAAAACAAACACCATTATGAAAACACCTTGTGTTGCCTGCGTTTCGGACAACCTACACCAGACGACGGACACAAAGTTCAGGTTTTATGAACTGAATGATGAAGAGGGAAATCGAATAATGCAACACTAACTATCAATAGGGGGGTTTTTTTTGTTTGTTGCCATACGTAAAGACATAGAGAGGGGGAAAAAACTCCTCAATAAACATATTTGTATTAAAACATTTGTCTGACAAATTACTACAACTGTTCACTTGGCACTTTAAATATGTGCGAACGAGTACTCGAACTCAAACTCACAGATACTGCAATCATACTCGTAATAAAATTTACAAACAAACATAAGCACACGTACGAATACATGCACAGACGAGTACATACACATATCTTAATGTTTCTTTACATGTGTTTACCCTAAAACGTCTGGCTGCAAACAAATGTTAAGAAATTTTTGTGTGTTTCTTTAATCTAACATTTATGTAGTTATTATTGCTTTTTCGTTTGCCAGTCTGCCCGGTTTGAGTGTCGTGTTTGTACAAACGTATTGCGTGTCACAGTAGCCTGCTTGCCTGCCAATGACTTAAAAAGTCATAGTCATCAAAATTGAATGAAAACTCTTTCGACTAATGTTGGCCAACGAAACCGTAGACAACATACTAGAGTACGAGTAGAGATGTGTATAAAATATTTGACCATTTGAAAGTAATCAATGATAGCATGTGTTTTTAAATTTGCTACAGTAAAACATGGCTACACAATAACAAATATAACAAACATATATTGCTTTCCTTGCTTCAATGTTCAGATTACAAATAGCAAAATTATTAACAATTTTTCCCCTAATCAATACAAAATTTTTCTTAGAAAGCTAGCAATAACCAAATTTTTATAATCAAAACCATCAATAATAACATATTTAGAATAAATCGAAAAATTATCGATAACGAAATTTTTCTACACAAAAAATAATCTATAACAATATATAAAAGAAATAATGAAATCAGTATTTTTATACAGAAAAATTTTTACCCCTACACATTTTTATAAAAATTTTATCCTCAACAATTTCGCAGTAAAATTTGTTTACGGCAAAATAACCAATAACAAAAGTTTTCTTTAGAAAAATTCTCTATAACAGAATATATTTAAAGGAAAAGTTATTGGTATCATTATTTTTACTGCAAAATCTTTTTATAGAAAATTTATCGATAGCAAAATTGTTGTGGAAAAAGTTACCACAAAAAAAAAGTGATCGATTATCTAAATTTTCTACAGAATAATCCTCTATAACAAAACATACTCAAAAAAATAATCGGTATCATTATTTTTATGCAAAAAAATTTTTATTGCCAAAACTTATAATAGAAAATTTATCGATAACAAAAGTTTTAGCAAAAAACACCACAACAAAATTTTTTTCTGAAAAAGTTGGCGATACTCAAAATTTTCTATAGAGCAATCATCCAAACAAAATGTATATACAAAAGTCAGCATTTTCAATATTTTTATACACAATAAATTTTGCCACCAAAATTTTTTATAGAAAAGTTTATCGTTTACAAAACTGAACTGACAAGAAAACAAGTAAGAGTGTAGTATATTCGGCTGGGCCGAATCTAAAATACCCTTCACGATAGTCATGAATATGTATAGTATATTAAAAATTTGGCCTGAATATGCTCGGTTATGTATGAACCGATATCGGAATTTTTTATTTTCTGTATTTTAGTAACCTTCTTTTATAACAAGAATTGCTTTTCAGCAAAAAAAAAAAAAAAAAAAAAATTTTTTAATGAAAAAATCGGTTCAGGCTATATCTCGGATATATACGGACCGATATCGAAAATTTTAATTTTCCATATTTATATAACCTTATTTCATTACCAGAACTGCTTTTGAGCACAACAAATTGTTTAAGTTCGCTTACGCGACATTTTCATGAAAAACCCGATTTGGGCTATATCACGGGTACATATGGACCGATATCGGAAATTTTCATTTTCCATATTTAGGTAACCTAATTTCATTACCTGAACTGCTTTTGAGCACAAAAAAGCTGTTTAAGTTCGCTTACGCGGCATTTTCATGAAAACCCTGGTCTAGGCTATATCTCGGGTATATATGGACCGATATCGGAAATTTTTATCTTCCACATTTATATAACCTCATCTTATTACCAGAACTGTTTTTAAGCAAAAAAAAATTGTTGTTTAAGTTCGCTTATGCGACATTTTCATGAAAAACCCGGTTTGGGCTATATCTCGGGTATAAATGGACCGATATCGGAAATTTTCATTTTCCATACCTATATAACCTTATTTTGCTATTAGAACTGCTTTTAAGCAAAAAAAGCTGTTTTAGTTCGCTTACGCCGCGTCTTCATGAAAAACCCGGTTTAGGCTATATCTCGGGTATATATGGACCGATATCGAAAACTTTCATTTTCCATATTTATATCACCTTATTTTATTACCAGAACTGCTTTAAGGCGAAAAAATTGTTTAAGTTCGCTTACGCGGCATTTTCATGAAAAACACGGTTTGGGCTATATCTCGGGTATATATGGACCGATATCGGAAATTTTCATTTTCCATACTTATATAACCTTATTTGATTACCAGAACTGCTTTTAAGCAAAAAAAGTTGTTTAAGTTCGCTTACGCGGCATTTTCATGAAAACCACGTTCCAGGCTATATCTGCGGTATATGGACCGATATCGGAAATTTTCATTTTTCATATTTATATAACCTTATTTTATTACCAGAACCGCTTTTAAGCAAAAAAAGTTGTTTAATTTCGGTGACGCGGCATTTTCATGAAAAACCCGTTCTAGGCTATATCTCGGGTATATATGGACCGATATTGGAAATTTTCATTTTTCATATTTATGTAACCTAATTTCATTACCAGAACTGCTTTTGAGCACAAAAACGTTGTTTAAGTTCCCTTACGCGACATTTTCATGGAAAACCCGATTTGGGCTATATCTCGGGTATATATGGACCGACATCGAAAATTTTCATTTTTCATATTTATGTAACCTAATTTCATTACCAGAACTGCTTTTGAGCACAAAAAAGTTGTTTAAGTTCGCTTACGCGACATTTTCATGAAAAACCTGGTTTGGGCTATATCTCGGGTATATATGGACCGACATCGAAAATTTTCATTTTTCATATTTATGTAACCTAATTTCATTACCAGAACTGCTTTTGAGCACAAAAAAGTTGTTTAAGTTCGCTTACGCGACAATTATATGAAAAACCCGATTTGGGCTATATCTCGGGTATATATGGACCGACATCGAAAATTTTCATTTTTCATATTTATGTAACCTAATTTCATTACCAGAACTGCTTTTGAGCACAAAAAAGTTGTTTAAGTTCGCTTACGCGACATTTTAATGAAAAACCCGGTTTGGGCTATATCTCGGGTATATATGGACCGATATCGGAAATTCTCATTTTCCATATTTATGTAACCTAATTTTATTACCAGAACTGCTTTTGAGCAAAAAAAAGTTATTTAGCTTCGCCTATGCGACATTTTCATTAAAATCCGATTTGGGCTATATCTCGGGTATATATGGACCGATATCTGAAAAAAAATTTTTTTGTCTTTTAGTCACTATGCTTAATAAGTGTGTGAAGTTTGAAGCAAAACGAACAACTTTTGTTTTCAAAAATTTTCATACAAAACTGCAAAAAAAATGGCTTTTTTCGGAATTTTGAATATATCTCAGCTATACGTGGACCGATATTACTGAATTTCAATAGCAAACCCATGAATCGATGGGGTAAAAGAATGGTGAAAGAAAAAAGTTTCTAAGTCTAATGGTTTTCTCAGAAACGGTATTTCAACAGCGGACAGACGGACAGACGGACAGACGGACAGACGGACAGACGGACAGACGGACATCGCTTAATCGACTTTTCCATTAATTCTGATTCAGAATATATATACTTTATAGGGTCGCAAAAAAAAACTGTAGAAATTACAAACGGAATCACAAACTTATATATACCCTTTACATTTTTGTGAAGGGTATAAAAAAACACGATAATAAAATCTTTGACGACAAAATTATTAATAACTCAAATGCTCTACAGAAAAATCAGTATTCAGTATTTTTTGTCATCCAAGTTTTTTATAAAAAACTTATCGATAACAAAATTTTACTGAAATTTTTTTACGCAAAATTGATCGATAAGCAAAATGCGTTATAGAAAGATCATCTATAACAAAATATATTCAGAAAAGTTATCGATGTCATTATTTTTAATCAGAAAAATTTTTACTTCCAAAGTTTTTTATAGAAAATTGTTGTGCAAAAAAATTAACAAAACAAAATTTTTTTGAAAAAATTATCGATAATTAAATTTTTCTTTAGAAACATCATCCATAATAAAATATATATAAAAAAAGGTAGCAATATCAATATTTTTGTTTAGAAAAAATTTTACTACCAAAATTTTTTATACAAAAATTTATCGATAACAAGACTGTTTTGCAAAAACAAACGCCATAACAATACTTTTTTAAGCAAAAGTTGTCGGTAACCAAAATTTATATAGGAAACTCATTTATAACAAAAAGGTTATCGATATCAATATTTTTATGCAGCTAAGTTTTTGCCATCGAAATTTTTTATAGAAAATTTATCGATATTCAAATTGTAGTGCAATAAAAATAGCAACAAAAAAAATTTTACGTAAAAAATTATCGTTGGCCAAATTGTTGTACAGAAAACTATTCTATAACAAAATATATTTTTAAAAAAGTTATCGACATCAGTATTTTTATACAGACACAATTTTTGCCATCAAAATTTTTTATATAACATTTATGGATATTAAAATTGTGCTGCAATAGAAATTCCGAAATAAAACTTTCTGTACGAAAAAATTATCGATAACTAAAATTTGCTATATAAAAATTATCTATAAAAAATATATATAAAAAAAAATTATAGATATCAGTATTTTTATACATATAAATATTTTGAAAATTATGGATAATAAAATTGTTCAGCAAAAAAAAAGACATTTTTTTACAGAAAAATATCGATAACAAAATTCTTTTACCCAAATATTATTGATTATCAAAATTTCCATTGCGAAAAATAAAATTATTTATATCAGTATTTTTATGCAGAAAAATTTTTAATGATAAAATTGTTTGTAGAAAATTTATCGATAACAAAGTTTTTGACCAAAAATATTACAAAACAAATTTTTTATGAAAAAATGTCTCAGTTTACACACAACAGGTTTTCTTGATCAATTCTGTTTCAATTTGCTTCTGAACTTGCATTTATGTTCACACACAATAGCTTTATGTCGACAAGTTTAAGTTCTTTTGCCTTCAAGTTGTCATATTTTTTGGCATTTCATTTTAAACTTGACGGTACCATCAAGTCTGCACCCTTTTCCATTCTCTTTTCCCCGTTCTCCCACAAACTCAAGACTTGACGAGTCAGACTTGATATCTATAATTTTTTATACAAAAATTTATCGGCAGCAAAACTGCTTTACAAGAAAAAATGCCATAACAAATTTTTTCTAAGAAAAAATTATCGATAAACAAAATGTTGTATAGAAAAATCATTTATAACCAAATGCATTTCAACAAAAATTATCGATATCAGTATTTTTATACAAATTTTTGCCATCAACATGTTTCATAGGAAATTTATCGATATTCTACTACGATATTCTACTGCAATAGAAATACCAAAACATTTTTTTTACCAAAAAAATTATCTAAAATTTTCTATAGAAAAAGGATATGTAAAAAATATATATAAAAAATACTATGCAAATCAGTATTTTTTACATATAAATGTTTGCTATCAAAGTCTTTTTTAGGAAAATTAACTATAACAAAATTGTTCAGCAAAAAAAAAAAAAAAAAAAATACCAAATTAAATATTCGTATTATTTGATCTTGTTTATATTGTTTTCTTCTAAATTTTCCAGCTAAAGATCTTGATTGATTTTTGTTTTTTATAAAAAATATTGTAATTTTCCTGATAATGATAACAAATTACTATCGAAATATTGAAAATAAAATACCGTTAAACCTTTTTTATAAAAAAAAAATTAATCAAGATATTTAGCTGGAAAATTTAGAAGAAATCAAAAAAAAAAAAAAATACCATTTAATACCAAGAAAATTTTTTTTCAAAAAAACTTATCGTTAACTAAAATCTTATATAGAAAAATCGTCACTTTGTACAGACAAATTTTTGCTATCAAAAATTTTTATTGAAAATTTATCGATAACAAAATTTTTCTGCAAAAAGAACAATACCGTAACAAAATTATTTTACCCAAGAATTATAGATTAACAAAATTTTCCATAGAAAAATTATCAATAGCAAAATATATTTTAAAAAGTTTATTTGTATCCGTATTTTTATGCAGAAAAATTTTTACTGACAAGATTTTTTATACAAAATTTATCGACGACAAAATTGTTCTGCAAAAAAATTACAATAACAAAATTTATTTACTATAATGAATTGGTAAACAAATTTTTTTGTACAAAAATCATCTATAACAAAATACATTTTAAAAAATTTATCGATATAAGTATATATATGCAAAAAAATGGCTAAATTTTTTATAGAAAAATTATCAATAACAAATTGTTGTGAAAAAATAAACCATAACAAAATATTTGGAAGAAAAAATTATTGATAACCAAAATTTTTTATGGAAAAATCATATATAACAAAATATATTTTAAAAAATTATCGATATCAGTATTTTTATACATTTTTGTTATCCATATATTTTATAAAAAATTTATCGATAACAAAATTGTTGTGCAAAAAATAAGCCATAACAAAATTTTTTGAAGAAAAAAATGATCGGTAACCAAAACTTTCTATGAGAAAATCATATATACAAAATATATTTAAAAAAAGTTATCGATATTAGTATTTTTATAAATTTTGCTATCCACATTTTTTATAAAAAATTTATCGATAACAAAATTGTTGTGCAAAAAATATACCATAACAAAATTTTCTGAAGAAAAAATTATCGATAACCAAAATTTTCTATGGAAAAATCATATATAACAAAATATATTTTAAAAAAGTTATCGATATCAGTACTTTTATACATTTTTGTTATCCATATATTTTACAAAAAAGTTTATCGATAGCAAAATTGTTGTGCAAAAAATATACCATAACATTTCTTTACTACCATAAAATTTCTCGCCATTATTTTTAATGGCACAAAATCTTTCCGAAGCTCTACATAGCCAAAATATTGTATAATTTGTTTTGTCCACCTTCGTAAGCTCTACTTGTAAAATAATTGACTCTTAAGGCCGGGGCACATAGAATTCGTCGTACATTATACTTTGCCTTTATCAACTGACAAAGAAGTTAAAATACATGTATTACGTACTTCTCCGTCAACGCAAAGTATTAAAGTTGAGCAATTTTTAACGTACGTTCAGAACGTTTGACAACTATCTGGAAATATTTTTTTTTATAGTCTGATTTAGTTTCTCATTTAAAAATAAAATAAATTAAAAACAAATTGTGTGAGATTTTTTATGCTGTGTCTGAAAAGAAAATCCAAAGGACTTTAATCAAATTAAAGTAAAATGCAGTTGATTTTATATCCGTTAACAAAGTACTGATTGTGCCAACTTCATACTTCGTATACGTTGATGTCAGTTAAAAAAGGCAACGTATAACGTACGACGGATTCTATGTGCCCTGGCCTTAAGTCAGCTATTTTTTGGTTGACATGAGCAAACGTTAATGTTCAATATCTGGAGCCAGGCGGAAATTGTTGCGAGACAAAACCTTTTCTAGAGCTTCTTAAGTTTGTTCCACTGTTTGATTAAGTTAACTAACTTCACTCATTTGAAATTTATCTGCCAGTACACATGTGCATATGTATGTATATTTTTTACATATATAAATATGTATGCGTATGATGTGTTGTATGTTTTAATAGTTGCTTGTGTTGCATGCTCGTTGTGTTGAGCATACTCGTGGCATCCAATATGCGATGTGTGTAGAAATTTATTGTTTCTGTTTTGTGTGTCCTACGAAATTCCTGTTTAAACATCAATTTGCATCAACGAAACGCTTCATCAATTTACTTAAAAGTCAAGCGCAAAGGCATGCAAATATTTTGTTGCGTCTTCAACAGCGTTCTCGTCGTCGCCGTCGTCTTCGTTTTCGTCATCATCTTGGACGTCAATTTAAACAGCGTTGTCTACTTAAAACTAGTCAACATGCCAGCATCATCGTCAAACTATTTGCAACTGAAACTCATACGAGTATGAATAGTAAAACGAGGGAAAAAAGCAAAACTTTTCCACCTTAACCTCTGTTGCGGGGAGGGGGCGTGGGGCGCATACCTGCCCATACCCATCATCAAAAGTTTCGCATATATTTTGCGTACGCAAGTACATATTCATAAAAAGTTCGTTTCAATAAATGTACATAAATACATACATAGATGTGTATGTATGTACGAGTAGGTATAATACATGTAAAAAAATAAACATAAAAAAGGTTGATAAAAATACTCGTAACTTCATACGGATATGTATAAAATATAAATCCTAAACATTAAACCGTAAAATATTTTACAACTTATATTTAAAATCATGTAGAAGTTTTTGTATAAAAATAGTTACAGCATAAAACAGATGCTTAAATTAATGTTTTGAAATGGTTTAAAAAAGGACTTCATTCAGTTGGTTATTTTTGTATATACGCAGTATGTGAAGTATATGTAAGTTCCTGTTTGCTTTGAATAAAAGTACAGGGGGGCGTAAAATTAATCACCCTATTATAATATGTAATAGCTCTTGCGAACAGTGTTTTACGTCCATCAGCTACAGAATCCAAACAGATTCAGAATGGAGCGTAATACTCCACATGTAGAGTCAACCTCAGTCTCAACAACAACAGGGACGATTTTTAGTCGAAAGTCATCGTGAGCAACGAAACGCATTTACATTTAATCTTTACATAAATATGTAAAATCTTTGTTACTGAGGTACTCAAACTTCGCCTCTGCCACATTTTCTCAGGCGTTACATTCTCTCAAGGATGCTGTGTTCTGGTGTTCAAGTGGGAGGAGTGATTGAACAGTTTTTTAAGTCCTCCATCTGCAATACTATTACTGGCGAACGCTGGAGTACTATGACAAGCGACTTCTTACTGCCAGAATCGAATCCCTCCGGTGAACAAGTGTTGCCTTGCCGTATGCTAAACCAGTGCGTTCTGTTTTTCAGCTAAAGAGGGGGAAATAGTCTCTCTTTTGTTGTAGCAAATAAAACTCTAGGAACCCGAATGACTTATGTTGTATTGGCTTCTGAAACCCATACCAAGGGTATAAACTGGCAGAACGGGGATCAGCATGCTCCCGGGTGGTTGTGCTTGAAATTCAACACGGGCTGATCATGGTTGAGATTTATACCTAAAACGCAGGAAGGTTAGGCATACACTGAGTTAGTATTCCTGACAGTTGTTTGGCGCGTGGCTTTTTTCGGGGACCAACAACCTCCCGAGGTTCTGTTGTCAGATACACTGGCTCCTTACAGTATAAATATCTGTACCGTAAGTATGATGGTGATGGTTGACGAGTTGGTTTAAGGGCTGATGCTGTTAGTGGGATTCGGCCCACCAAATCATGAAGTCTTGTCTTCAATTGATTGCTGGAAGATTGCATATAGGAGGAATTAGAAAGCCTGAACTCTTCAACAATGGGTTTGTCCCCAACAAGAAGTTGCTCATACGGCTACATACATATGGCAAGAATTCCTAACTGTGAGTGCTTGGTAAGCCACACGGGCACGCTGGTGAATTTCGTGAAATCGGTGCATCATCAGATAAGGCCGTAAATGCAGGTGCTGATGTAAATCTTTTTCGCTATTATCGGAATTGAAGGAGCAAACATGTGGTTTCAACAAAACGCTGCAACCACACACTCAGCAGGAGTCACAATGGTCCCGGCTGGTCACGTAATCTCGCGTTTTGGCGTGGCCAACAAAATCGCCCGATTTTACCATCCTAGACATCTGGATTTCCGGTAGAACATAGTCCGTTAACAGGTTGAGCATAAGGATAAATTGTTTCGCAATGGTCTTCGCGTACAGGTACAGCTGCTAAATCCCCTTTACTAAATGCTGGATGTGCTCTAACCGGTTAAATATTATCCCCTAATGTGTAAACTGAGACTTCAATTAACGAATGGCGTCATTACCCTTCGGTGTTTGAATTGCAAGCTAGATATGTAAAAGTTTCTGGATTCTAAAGGGACGGATGTTACAGGTTATCGTTGTATCTCCCCGGGAGCAATTTTCGCTTCAGTGTATGCCTAACCAGATCGCTCTGCTTTCTGGGGCCTAGAAGCGTGGGGTTCATTGTTTATTGTAGCAAATAAAAATCTAGGAAATCATATGACTTATGTTACGTTGAACGTACGAAGTCCTCATTTAGAGTTAATTGGCAGAATGAGGATCAGCAAAGACACCGAGAGGTTCTGCTTATAGACCATCTCGACACTGATCATGGTTAAGGTGCCCGTATTGGCTGAAATGTTCTGGCTGTAGTTTAAACCTAAAATCGCAGAAAGAGGAATTGATTTCCCTGCTAACTATGGGTAAATGCTATTTGGAGGCTAATAACTCGTCGAGGTACTGTTTCAACAGATACTTAAAGTGTAAGGTAGTAAAGTGTAAGGTAATGATGGTTAGATGGGTGAGTTGCTTAAGGGCTGATACTCTTAATGGATTTCAGTCTACCAACTCATTAAGCCTTGTCTTCCATTGACTGTTTGGGAGATTACATACTGAAGGAATTAGAAAACTTGAACTCTTCAGCCACGGGCTTGTCTATATAGCTGCAACTTTGTAGCATAAATTGTGGCCTATATGGGCCTTACAAGCCATATGGTGGCGCTGGTGAAACGTAAATAATTCAATCCATGGAGTTGGTCTATCATCAGACTAGGCCGACAAGGCAACAGCTGATGTAAATCAATCTCATAATCTGACTATCGTTATACCCACCGGGGAGCAGCTTTTGCCTTGGAATATACCTAGCCAAGTCGTTTAGTGTTCTTAGCCATATATATCTAGGGGTTCTTTATTTGTTGTAGCAAATAAAACTCTTGAAAGCTGCATGACCTATGTTGGGTTGGTCTTCCAGAACCATTCACAAGTGTTAATTGGCAAAATGGGAATCGACAAGTCCTCTGATGCTAATCATGTGTAAGGTGCCTGCCTACCTTGGCGGAAATGGCAATTCTGTAGCTTAAACCTAAAATCGCAGCAAAGGGAATTAGTGTATACTGATAGCTTTGGTGCTAGCCAGTTTTCGGGGCTAATAACCGCGGAGATGCTGTTGTGTTGGGAAAAATATCTGTAATGTAAGAAACCAATAGCACTTGCTAAACGGCTGAGTTGGTTAAGCGCTAATGCTCTTAAGTGGTCTTCGACCTACTAAAGCATTGAGCTTTGTCTTTCATTGGCTGCCTGGAAAATTGCATATAGGAGGGATTAATAAGCCCCAGCTCTTCAGCAAGATGTTTGTTCATATGGCTACAAACTTATGGCAGAAATTCCAAGCTGTGTGAGCCTGGCCAGCCATACAGAGACACTGGTGAGTCGTTAACCCCGTCAATATGGTCCATCATCAGATAAAGCCGTTGAAACTAATGAAAAGCTTATATTTTCGAGGGCCATGGGAAAAGCTTATCAAATATTGTACTATCTAATGCGTGTTTGAATGCATTCCATGAAGTCCACAAAGAGTGTTTTGTTGGATTTGTTACTTTTTTAAGGGCAACGGGAAAAGTTTATCAAATATTGTATTATTTACTGTGTGTTTGAATACATTCCACGAAGCCTACAAACAGTATTTTATTGGTTACTTCTTGAGTGCAGGGAGAAAAGCTATTCAAATATTTTATGATTTAATGTGTGTTTGAATGCATTCCATAAAGTCTACAAAGAGTGTTTTATTGGATTTGTTACTTCTTGAGGGCAAGGAGAAAAGCTTATAAAATATTTTATGATTTAATGTGTGTTTGAATGCATTCCATAAAGTCCACAAAGAGTGTTTTGTTGGATTTGTTACTTTTTTAAGGGCAACGAGAAAAGCTTATCAATTATGGTATTATTTCAGGTGTGTTTGAATGCATTCCATGAAGTCTACAAAGAGTGTTTTGTTGGATTTGTTACGTTTTGAGAGCAACGAGAAAAGCTTATCAAATATTGTATTAGTTAATGTGTGTTTGAATACATTCCACGAAGCCTACAAACAGTATTTTATTGGTTACTTCTTGAGTGCAGGGAGAAAAGCTATTCAAATATTTTATGATTTAATGTGTGTTTGAATGCATTCCATAAAGTCTACAAAGAGTGTTTTATTGGATTTGTTACTTCTTGAGGGCAAGGAGAAAAGCTTATAAAATATTTTATGATTTAATGTGTGTTTGAATGCATTCCATAAAGTCCACAAAGAGTGTTTTGTTGGATTTGTTACTTTTTTAAGGGCAACGAGAAAAGCTTATCAATTATGGTATTATTTCAGGTGTGTTTGAATGCATTCCATGAAGTCTACAAAGAGTGTTTTGTTGGTTTTGTTACTTTTTGAGGGCAAGGAGAAAAGCTTATCAAATATTATATTATTTAATATGTGTTTGGATGCATCCCATGAAGTCTTGATGTAAAGCAATGCCACATTCTGACTATCACTATTTCGTCAAAAGATGAATCGATCACATATGGATGGGCTCTTAAACAGCATCATATATGAAAAAATGAAAGATTTAGGGAGCAGGCTTGTTAGTTTCATAAAATCAAAGCTTTCAGTGGTAAAATCGTGTGAGCAAAAGCACACCCCACTGAGCGACCATGACGGGCAGAATTAACTGTCGACAATGTAGTCAAGAATGAATCTTGAAACCATTTATTCTATCAAGCGAAGTCTCCTCAAGAGCAATAAAAATAATTTTATTTTCCCCAATTTATGCTATTTACTGCTTTCAATTTATTTTGTAATCTCATTTAAAAACTTTCAAAGATTGTATCGTTTTAAATGTTATGCTACATAGAGAACTTTATAAAAAAATACCTGCTAAACTAACTACAGTAAAGTTTGTTTGTGGTTTTAGCAAAAATAAAATAGTACATACATATGTTGGAATAAAAACTAAAATGTGATATACAAGTGGTATTTTAGTTTCTCCCATTAAATACCGTTGCTGCTTAAAATGATGCGACATGGCACGCTTAACTATCGTCATCATTATTATCATCATGGTAACCATCTCTCTAGCGTTATTATCATCTTCTGCTGCCAGCTCCTTCCTGCTCGTGTCCCATTTCAGACATTTACAAACGAGATCGAAAGTAAAATTTAAAGATTATTACTTCAGATGTAGATGTACTCGTATGTATGTAGATTGTGTCGCAGATATAAACAGCAAAACGAAAATAACATTCTACGACATATCGTTGTTATACATATGTCGTCAAAAACATCATTATCATCATCCTTGACTAAAATATCATTCGCCTCGCAGTCATCATCAATGTCGTATGTACTAAAAATCAATTTTAGATTATATTACATCTTGTCGAATTTTCCACTTCTGTTAACTTGTGTATTTTTCATAAACTATTTTTTTCTTTCTTTCTTTTTTTTTATCACATTTATTATTTTGTCGGTTTATTTTGCAGCAGGTTGGTTCCCCAGCATCATGAATTTATGAATTTTTATGACATAAAAACTGGATTTTCTTATGTAATAAACTATGAAATGAAATAAAATAAATTTTATATATATTAACTTTAATGTGATTGAATAATGTCAGTTTTTTATAGGGTCATTGAAATGAGCAATTGATTGGCGTAGGGAAAAAGAGATATACAAGCGTACATAAATATTTATACTAAGTAAATACCTGTAAACAAACTTTGGCCCCTAAGCCTTTGAGCCATATTTAATAGCAAGTTTCACATTTGCATACCACCCTCTTCTAACAGCATGTTAAACCATGTTAACTTCATATTTACGACTTGATCAAAGCACTTGACCGTTGAAGTCGCATGACAATAAAGGAAAAAATACCAATCAAATTTGTATGCCTCCTTTTTCTTATTCTTCTTCTTTTGCAATTTATTCTGTGTTGGCCACTTTCGATGTAGCGAGCATTTACGTGTCAAAAAGACACAGCTCAAATGTGCATGTGTCTGTCACAATCTTCAATAAATGTGACAGGTTGCTTGAGTATGCTGACGACATTGACATTATTGGCCACAACACGCAACTGATTTTGTGATTTTAAGCCGCCGCCTTTGCAATAGTTTAAATATTATCAGGAATCTTAAGTTGAATCAAATCAAATTGAAAGCAAGTCGTTAAGACTGGTAACAAGCGTGCAAATGACAACGCAAAAAAAGGTTTTTCCTTTTTTTTTTTTGTCGTCATTTAATTAACGAAGTAAATGGGATACTAATTTTTTACTTTTCGCTTGTTTCGCCAACAAAAAATTTTTTTTTGTTAATACAAGTGGTCACGTCAGGCAGAGCCTAAAGATATTGGATATTTACTGTCATATGTAAAGCGCAGTTTTCTATCGGCAGTTTTCAAAAGTTTGTCATCAAGAGCCAGTTACAGTAATCCATGCATAATTTTTCCTCACTTAAATACTTTTCACATTTATAAGTAGTCCCCAAATAATATATTCTCACTTAAATACCTATAAAGTTTATTGAGCCCTACTCTAGTAACTGTAATCTTTAGATAATTTTTTTTCGCTTAAAAACCTTTCACATTTATTTACCTATAGAGTAATAAACGAAAACTATTTTCTCATCTTAATGCCTCCGACGTTTATTTACTTCTACTCTAGTTACAGTAATCTACGGTTAATAATTCCCTACTTTTCTTGTTTACATATTTCTAATCTAGTTACAGTATTCGCCAATACGACTTAAATACCTTTCTAGTTACAATAAAATCGACAGATATTATTTTCCCACTACTCTAGCTGCAGTAATCCAGAGATAATTTTTTTCATTTATTTACAAATAATAGTTCTAACGTAAATACGTTTGTTGTTTATTTACTTCTACTCTAGTTGCAGTAATCTACAGATAATAATTTCTTACTCAAATACCTTTCATGTTTCCATACTTCTAATCTAGTTGCAGTAAACCCCAGATAATATATCCTCACTTTAATACCTTTCACTTTTATTTACCTCTACTACACTTACAATAATCCACGCATAATTTTTCCTCACTTATATGCTTTTCACATTTATTTATTTCTATTTGAGTTACAGTAATCCCCAGATAATACTTCCTCACTTAAATACCTATCAAGTTTATTTACCCCTACTCTAGGTACAGTAATCCAATGATAGTTTTTTTCACGCAAATATCTTTCACATTTATTTAGCTCTATAGTAATTCACTAATGCTATTTTCTCACCTAAATACGTTTGACATTTATTTACGTCTACTCTTGTTATAGTAATCTGCGGGTAATAATTCTCTACTTAATTGCCTTTTATGTTTATATACTTCTAATCTAGTTACAGTAATCCCCAGATAATATTCGCTCATTTGAATACCTTTCACGTTTATTTATCCCTACTCTAATTACAGTAATTCACAGACCATTTTTTTACTCAAATACCTTTCACATTTATTTACCTCTACATTAATTCCCGAATAATATATTCTCACCTAAATACCTTTGACGTTTATTTACTTCTACTCTAGTTATAGTAATCTGCGGAGGATAATTCGCTACTTTCGTGTTTCTTTTCACGTTTCATACTTCTAATCTGGTTACAGTAATCATCAGATAATATTTGCTCATATAAATACCTTGCACGTTTATTTACCTCCACTCCAGTAACAGTAATCCACGCATAATTTTTTCTCTATTAAATACCTTTCACATTTATCTACTTCTATTTCAGTTACTGATATTTTCACTTAAATGCATATTTCTTCTTACATTTTTTTAATAGGCAATTGTTAATTGGCTTTTCATTTTATAAATATGTACTATAAAAATCGATGAAAAATTTTACATTGCTTTTAATTTTTTTTATATGATGTTTATGCGTTTTAAGCGTATAAAATCACTTAAATATAATTTAATCTAAAAAGTAAGCAGTTGTAATACTACAAGATGTACAATTGTGGTTTTTTGCTTTCCAGCAGTTTTGGGTAAAATTCGACTCGTTCCCAGTAAGAGCGTTTTCTTTGAAAAAGTAAGGCCCGACAATGAACCTTGAAGAAACTGCTTAGCACACTGTGATGCGAAGTGGATGTAATTGCATCTGATGGAGTATCTGTGGGTTAGAATTACTCCATATTCGACAATTTTGTTTGTTAACGTTGCCGTTTAAATCAAAATTTGCCTCGTCAGACATAAAAATGCAGTTCAAGACGTTTTCATTCTCTGACAGCATTTAAATGATTTTCCCACAAAATTTCAAGCAAATCGCGAAGTCTCTAGGACTCAGTTTGTTTGTTAATTGAATCTTATATGAAAATAAGTTTAAATCTTAGTGCAAAATTGTCTGCTGACACCCATTTGAACAGATAAGCTCCTTGTCGAAACTGTAGGATTTGATTGTATGGCAGCAGCTACAGCAGTGATAGTTTCCTGCGTCCGAACTGAGGTATCTCGATGTTAAAGCCTTCTTGCTCGGCAAAATTCTTCACTAGCCTCATTAAAGTCCATCTACTAGGAGGAATGCCGCCAAACGTCCGCCCATATTCTCTTAAGACGGAAACGACGGTCTCTAAAGCGTGAAAGCGTTGCACTAACCAAATACTTGTGTCATTGTTCCAATTCCTCATTTTAGTTAAATTTAAAGATGAATCTATAAAAGACAACAAAAATGGAACAGGTTAGTTACACAGAAAATAAGTTATTACGTTTTTTTTTAGTAGCAGTTTTCATCAGCCACCCTGTATTTTGCTCCCACAAAATCTAAATGTGTTGTATTACCATGTAAACGTGCCTTAAGAAAGTGTATAAAAAACGCCATTGTAGCAGAAAAAATACGGCTTTTAGGTTACTGAAAAGCGCTAAAACTTAAAACTAGCGTGAAAGGCTTTAAATTGTCAACTGTGTGTGTAACTTGTCATGGTCCGTTGACTAACTAATTACACAAGCGTCATCTCAAGACTCCGGCGGCCATGGGCCACCAACAAATACTTGCACCATTTGAAAGCCCTTGTACATATTTCCCTTACTTAACTTCTAAGCAAAAAAAAAATAGAATTATTTCTTACTACAAAAAAGGAATCATTTCCAATATAAACCTTAATACTAGTACTCGTAACTACCAAAACTATTTGCTATTATATTTTTTTTTATTTGCACTGATTTCAGCTCAAGTGCATCTTAACAACCTGTTACTTGAAACTTCTGTTAACCCCAAGCGAAAAATAGTCAGGCTTTCAAAACAAAAAACAAAAACTGATTGGAAAATAAACCACCTACTGTAAATGAAAACGTCCCGGCAACATCAGTTAACTTAATAAATGTATGATACTGTTTCACAAAATTATTACTATTGCCATAATATTTCTTAATTTTCTATCCAAACAACCAGCAACAATTTTACAACTGCACAGATTAATAAATACCACAAACAACATGCCACTGCTTGCAACTGAAAACCAACAACAGCAACAGCAGCCGCAGCCGCAGCCGATGGATTCGATACCGATTCCCTTGCAATTCTACTACAATAAGGGAAATTTTTAAATTGTAGAAAAACAAAAAAAAAAGGCAACAATAAAATTTAACAGCCAACAAAAATGAAAACAGCAGAAGAAAAAACTAAACTAAAAGCAACTACAACAATATTAAATTGGCAGGCAACAATTATTGTGAATTAAATTGTAATAAAAATTTTTAAATTTATCGCAAACCAATGAAGAACAAACAGCATGTCGTAACAACAACGCCGCTGAAACAACATTGGCGGCGCCCCGCCCGGAAATTCATTCAACCAAACAAGTTCACAACACACAGCTGTAATTTTAACAAAATTTTTAACAATCCTGGCACGATTTGCAAAAAAAAAAAAATGTGGAAAAATTAAAAGCGAAAATAACACTAAAAAAAACAAACGAAATCAATTCACTTTTCTACTCTTTCAATGCTAAAAGATCATTGAGTAAACGAAAGAAGAACCCAACCAACCAACGGAAGGGAAAAACTGGACAAGCAATAAAGAGAGAAAAAAATAACACACGAAGAAACATTCAATTGGTTTCGTCTTTTATTTTGTGAGATATAATCGGCACGCACGTACTTTGTACAAAAAAAAAAAACGTAGAATAAGTGCAACACTCACTGCCACACACTCTTTTCCACTTGCAGTTGAACAAAATTTAAGATGAACCACTCACTAGCAACCCATCAACCTCATCATCATAGTCATCGTCACTTGTTCTACTAGAGTTGGAGTGTCAGTGTTGGTTTACTGGGAGCTGCTCTTCACCAGTCAGTCTAGTCATTGTTCACCGAAAAAATAAAAAATTAAATTAAAAGAATTCATGCCATCAGCAGAAAGGTAACATGAGAAGTTTAAATAATATCAAAAGTTGCCAGTGGATCAATGTTGAACAATTATTTTTCTCCGCAACACCCCACGCTGGGCGTTTTGTAAAGATTCAGCTTATTTCCTTTCTTCGATATGACAGAAGGCAAGAATTAAGCAGTTCAGCCCAGCACAATAACATCCTATAGGATATCCTGGGACTAAGAGATTTTCTTTAATTACACTTGTTTTAAGGTGACTTATAGTGTTTCCTTAACAGTGTTGTCTACAAACTAATTGATAAGCACCAATCAGCAAAAATTCGAAAACAAAAATTTAAAATATCTCTCTCTCTCTCTCTCTCTCAAATCCTGAGAGAAGGATTCCAATCCTAAAGGGGGTTTTGATGGCTTATTATTAAAGTCTGCCTTGTTGGAATACACTTTTCGAAGAAGCGCATTTCGTAGTCCTGACCAGACAATGCAGATAGTTTTGTTCGTGTAAAACACTCAACAAAAGAACTTGTGTTGATAGAAGTGGGCGGAAGGAGTAAATAAAAATGCCGACAACTCCTTTTGGCGGTATAAAATAAGACGATTTTGTGGTTCTTAAGCCCACATATTTTTACATAATACACGCACATATTTAACGATTTATCGTCATTTTGACGATTGTGGGTGCTGAAAATAGCATGTTGACGAATTGACGATTTCAGCTCTGCTTTTGACGATTTCTGTAATTCACATATTTACTTATCTTTAAAGCAGCTTTTACTAAATACGAGATTTGATAAAAAATATAAACATTGTCTTTAAATTTCTTGAGCTACATATCGCTCCTTTATTGCAACATAGTCATATCTCAAAAAATGAGCTTTTCGAGTTAATAATGCAGAATTGTTAATAGTACTACCTTCTAATGGGTGATTTTATAAGAACTATCGGAAGTTAAAAAAAAATAAACACATAAAATTCAGAAAAATGCATGAAATATTTATTTGGACCGATAGCCAATTTATCGCTTAGTCCAATTTTGGCATACTCTTTCCAACATTTCGGCCGGTATCTCACGAATAATGTTGACAATGTTGGCTTCCAGTGCGTCAATCGAAGCGGGTTTGTCGCTATAGACATTAGCCTTAACATAGCCCCACAAAAAATAGTCTAGAGGCGTTAAATCGCACGATCTGGGCGGCCAATTGACTGGTCCCAAGCGTGGAATAAACTGTTCACCGAACTCGCCTCTCAATTGGTCCATTGTTTCGCGTGCTGTGTGGCATGTGGCACCGTCTTGTTGAAACCACATGTCATGCCAGTCAAGCTCTTCCATTTTGGGCAAAAAAAGTTTGTTATCATCGCACGGTAGCGCTCACCATTCACAGTAACGTTGTGATTCGCATCATCTTTGAAGAAATACGGCCCAATGATGCCGCCAGCCCATAATCCGCACCAAACGGTTGTTTTTTGTGGATGCATTGGTAGCTCTTGCAATGCTTCTGGCTGCTCTTCAATCCGAATACGGCAGTTTTGCTTGTTCACGTATCCATTCAACCAGAAATGAGCCTCGTCGCTGAACACAATTCTTCGATAAAAAAGTGGATCTTCATCTAACTTTTCAAGAGCCCATTCACCAAAAATTTGGCGTTGTGGTAGGTCGTTTGGCTTCAATTCTTGCACCAGCTGTATCTTATAAGGCTTCACACCCAAATCCTTCCGCAAAATTTTCCACGTAGTGGAGTAACAGAGGTCATCACCAACACTGGCTGATACGGCTGCGATAACTAGTGTTGCCGAAAAGATAATAGCAAAAAAATCACTCGTTATATTGTGCCGAAAATTTATTCAAATTACTTTTAAACTGTTTACTTTAGGAGATATTTTCTAAACATTTTTTCTAAGACTTGTATGGAAACTAAAAACTTGAAATGTGTTTTTCTCAAAACAAGCTTTTTTTTAGTTATGACTATGTTGCAATAAAGGAGCGATATGTGCAATTTTCGCGTTTTTTCTGTAACTCGTATATTGATTGGTAAAAAGTTGGCAATATCAGCCATTTTGGATTGTCAGTTTGTTTTGACAGATAAAAAGGTTATTCATGTTTTGGTGCGCTCTTCGATTTTTCCCTAGATTTACTAAATTTTGGGCAAAAACAAAATCGCATCAACATCGCTCAGGAGCTGTTTAACATCGTCAACGACGGTTATTTATTATTCGAAAAAAAAAATGAATCAAAGAAACTGTGTAAAGTTTTGTGTACAAAATGAAATTAAATCGGCAAGGACATTTGATATGTTGAATGTGGTGTTTGGCGAGTCTACTATGAGCAGAACACAAGTTCAATTGCGGTATAACCGGTTAAAAGAAGGCCGGGAAGAAGTCAATGGCGATGCCCTTCCTTGTCGCCCGAGCACTTCAACAACCGGTGAAAGCAGTGAAGAAAATGATTTTGGATAATTGTCGAATCACTATCAGAGAAGTTGCTGCTGATGTTGGCATATCGTTTGTCTTATGCCAAGCAATTTTTCCACATATTTTGGGCATGAAATGCGAAGCAAAGATTATTCGAAAATTGCAAAATTTTGTGCAAAAACAAATTGCGAAACACTGTGCCGAGCTTCCTTCTCTTCTCTTCTTTCATATTTATTTAAAGTTTTTTTTTTTTTTTTTAAAGAATATTTTTGATTTGATAGTTTCGTGGAAGTCTTTCATAAACCAGCAACGGAAAAAGAAACAGCAAACCAAGTGAATGAGTACAATAGTCTAGTATTAGTGTCGATTTATTGATTTTAATTGTAACGTGAGCCGTTTTATAGACTTAAAATTGCTGCAAATACAAATACTCAAAGCAAAAATAGAATAAAAAAGCGTAGAAGCCAGCAACTGCCAGCAGTGGCTGCATAATGGGAATGAAAAAATCTGATTTAGAGCTTCATGTGTGCAATATTGTCTAAACAAGGCGGTAAAAATGTTTTGTATCTATAAATTCTTTTCGCCGTATGTGCGTCAGTCAGATAAACCGAAACTATTGTGGCGGTAACGTCTTGCAGCCAGCAGCAGCAGCAGCGTTACTTGCTGATGATGGTGGTGAAGTCATGTTTTATAAAATGTTACACCCAAGGGGGCATATCATGACATTTTATTGTGATGCCATCTTGAGAGGTGCTTATTACGCATGCGCAACGCATTTTTTATTTTTATGCCACCAACAACTGTTTGAGGTTCTGTTTAGAGCAGACATTTGTTGTCGTTTACGTTGTTGTTGCTGCAACAAAAGTAACAACTCTAAACTATTTTTATATTTATGTTTTAAGCTGGGATTATAAATGTTATTGGAAACTAAAAGCTACTGTTATTATTTAAATTTGTTTTGAAGTTTTCTTTCTGCTAAAGAAGATGAAGACTGTAAGAAATGAATAAGACAATGACTAATATTTGCTTATACGATATATTTGCTAAAATATATAAACAGGTATTGTATAAAGATGCGCCATTTTATTTACACTGAACAACAACTTTTCATTATATAAAGAGAGTTCGATAGACAGAGCTGAAGGTAAATGTAAAGTGTCTTGAATTCCACACAGAAGGGAACAGCATACCCGAACTCCTCCCGGAAAACTGGTTATGCATCATGGTTAGGTCAGGCAAGCCGCTGGACTCTCCAGAAAGTACCCGGATACGCCAGCCCACTTGGGTCCTTAAGGTCGTTCCCTTTGTGATTGCCTGAAAAATTAGGTTATAATAGTAGAAAAAGAAAATTAAAGGTTATAGGGATATAAAAGGAGTAATGAAGAGGTGGGAAACTGTTTAGTGTGACATTATTTGCTGATTTACTAGACATCCGAAGCTAACGCAGTCGATTTGACCGAGGCCAGACATGAAACACTATTGAAGCTCCGCTCGCCTAAGCATTTCAGACGATGATGCTCCAATGCCGGGCATGTACCGATGAGATGAAGGATCGTCTCCTCCTCCTACTCGTCTTGGCAGCTTCTACAGAAGTCATTATATGGTAGGCCCAGTCTCCTGGCATGGTTTCCGAACGGGCAATGTCCAGTGATGACTGCTACCGTCATTCTTAGGAGAGATCTTGGAAGTTTTAATAGCTCCCCTGTTCTCTTGGAGTTAATGTGCGGCCACAGGTTCCTTGATATAAGGCATGTGGGCTCTGTAAGCCACTTTTCTTGGGCATGTTCTAGCGTGTGGAGTTTTATTCTTTTATTTTGATATGGGTTGTCCTCAGAAGGGGTCTACATCCCTACACTCTAGCGCTGTCCCTTTTTTGGCTAATTCGTCAGCAATGTTGTTGCCATTGTTAGACCCATGTCCACGTACCCATTTTAGTAATGAGGGAATATTTATAGCCTCACACTAAGATTTTTTTTGCCAAGATATTGTCAACTGACGATCAGCATCAAGATGATTTACAAAACAAAATCACCTGAAGGTACGCTCTTCTGCCAGTTAGCTCTGGTTGAGGATTTTTGAAAATCTGAACTAAACCTAAGTTTTTTTTTTTTAGCTTGGACCAGTACTCAGGAAATAATCCCTACATATGCAGTACATTGCTCTGGAACTAGGAAAATAGATTGTTGTGCTGGGGCTTCGTACAGTTTTATATGCTACAATATATGAGGTACCCTACACCTGTATACCCTAGAATGCAGAGTGCCCTAGTAAGAAATGTGGAAGGCAAAAACTGCGGGGATCCCTCGGGATCTAAATGAGATAGCAAGATATTCGAACCTGAAGCTTCTCCGAGTAGAGGGACCCACAAAAGAGAACGGAAATGTGTCAGAAAACGAATTGGCAATCTGTAAGATCAGGTAAGACGTCGAATTTTAACGGCTGGATATAATAGATGATTTAAAGTGGTTATCCAGCGCATATTCTGGCTCAGTTATGACAGCAGAAAGATTATTATCTTGAGCAGTATTTTAGTAGTAGTTGTTCAAATAGGACAGAATCACGTGAACACACATTTCAGGAGGTTAAATCGTTCGTATGGTGTCTTCTGTACAAGTTGTAGAGATGAAGAAGAAGATGAAAGCTTTAAACTATTATTGTGCGGCTTTTTCTTATATGAGTGCTGTATCTAGGCAGACCGGTACTACATAATTTGGCAGAAATATCGGAATGCACTAAAGGTGGATCGTACTCTTTTAACCTACAGTCAGATTGGTTGGTGGTTAGTCGATATGCTTAGCCAAAAAAAATTTAACTAAATAGGACCCACGCGGACTGGCTTTCACAATACCTGGCAGTCTGTTCAATCTAACTCAAACTAATTCATAAATAGCATTTAATTGCACTGATTACAAATTTAATTAGAGCAATTAAAATTTACTTAATCATTTTTTTGCTTTTTCTGACAAAATATATCTTGTTAACGGCTGCTTATTGAATTTGTAACAAACTCGATCCCTTATCATTGTGATTATTTAAAAGTTTACTAATAATTTTCTTTCTTAAATCAGTCAGTTACAGTTCTGCAGTATTCGACTTAAATCTGTAGTATATATAATTCACCGAGCGGTGCTACAAAGTGTTTTATCAAAACATTAACTTGACATTAAATATAAATTTATAAATGAACGTTCTGAAGAAACCTTAAATAGACAAATTCCCACAATCATTTTGAGTCACCATTCAGACACTCACAAACAGCCACAGACTATAAAGATGTTGTAAATCCAACATACGTTCAACAACAGCAGCACATGCATTTTGCCACAATGTTGTTTATTAAGGAAATCATGTTGTAGCTAAAATGTTGTATGAGTATGAACAAATTAGAGACCCGCACAAGATGTTGTAACAATAAGTTAAGAACAAAGTCTAGCAATTGAAATGCTTAAGCTTTTGCCAATTCTGCAGGTAAAGTGAGTCCCAAAATTAAAGCAAGACTTGTGGCCATTTGTGCAGTAACGTATTGGCAATATAAAGAAAAACAATTTAACAACCAGTTGCGTTGGTTAGACGGGTGAGTTGCTTAAGGAATGAAGCTCTTAATGGACCCCATCGTTATCTTCCTTTTACTGTTTGGGAAATTGCACATAGGGGACATTAGATGGTCCAAGCTCTTCAGCGGGGAGTTTGTTCATATGGCTACAAATTTATGGTAAGTGGCACGGAGTTAGTCTGTCATCAGATAAGGCCGTCAAAGTGCTGATGTAAATCAATTTCACATTCCGTCACATAGAGACATATGTGAGGAGCTTAACTCTTTCCTATAGTGACTTCTGTGGAAGGTGTAGGAAGCATGCGGCTTCATCTTATAAAAGGTTTTAAGAATCCACTTGTGATTGTCGAAGACCACGTGTCACTGCTATGGACTTTGGGCTGGAGACATAATTGTACAATAACTTTTTGAAAATGAAGCTGATCAAGCAGAGACTGATTCTCGATTTTGTAACATGATAACACAGTTATGTCTGCCGAATGCCATACAACTACTACAAGACAGATTTACATAACAATTACTACAAGCTACATTTCCAGGACGTGTACTCTATCGTTGCGGGGATCAGAATTGGTCTAATAGATCGTGTGATTTAAAATTAGATTAGATTTCGTATGCCAATCATTAAAAAGTGAACTTTTTTTTAGTTATATACATATGTACGATATCAACTAACTAGTTGGGTTGGCAATGGGGAAACAAAACACAAGTTTCTCCCCTATAAGAGATCGGGAAAGTAAATGTTGAGTAAATGTTTGGTTTTTCAGTATAAATAAATATTTTTTATGTCGGCGTACCCAGGGAGAGGGTTGGAACCCACTGAGTGGTCTGTGCTCAGAGAAAATTAGCTAGTTGGAAACTTCCCTGGTCTCTGCGGCTGTAACATAAAATGGCCCAACTTCAGTCAAGAAGAACCATTAGTTTATATACCATATAAACGTGTTAGTGTGTTTCGGTTTTCATTCATTTACTATTGCCCACAAACAGAACAACTCGTATTCTTTGTTTCATTCATTAATAATAAGTTAGGTTAGGTTAGGTTAGGTTGTACAGGCCGCCAGTTTCATGAAACCAGCCCACTTGGGTCCTTTTGGTCCCGTTGTGCTGCCTGAGGGAGAAGTGCAGCCCACGAGACTTACACTTCCCCCGATGGTTCAGATTCAAACCAACCCGAAAGCCGGATAAAGGAATCCAGTCCGTTCACTCGGCATTCCGATATATCTGCTAACCCGTGCAGCATCGGTCCGCCTAGATACAGCGCTCTCACTGAACAGAGAGCCGGGCATCGACAGAGGAAATGATCAACACTTTCCTCCTCGTCCTCATCCCCGCAACTTCTGCAGAAATCATTAAATGAAAGATTTAACCTCCGAGCATGCGTACCTATGAGACAATGTCCTGTCAGAACTGCCACCAAGGTACGCAACCTTTGACGGGGAAAACCCTTTAGGACCGCAGTTCTACTACGATCATACGCAGGCCATGCCAGCCTTGCTACTCGGTAGGTGACCTCACCAGACCATCTGTCCTGCGCAGTCCCTACAAGTTGTCGCTGCACTTGGTTTTTACAGCTGTTAAGCGGGACTCTTACCATCGTATCAATGTCCCCTCTCTGTAGACGAGCTCCGGCTTTCGCCAGCTCATCCACCACAATATTTCCGGGCACTCCACTGTTCCCCGGTATTCATAAATAATAACAACGGCAACTCTTGAAGGCCGTGTCAGATAAAACTTTGTCGCTTTGCGTGAAGTTTAAAACTTTAACAGAAAAGCGCAAAGCAAAAGGTGTATGTTACAACAAAAACTTTGGCAACGCTCACGATTTGTTTCTTTAGCTAAAAAAAATTGTTAATTTTTACATTTAATCATTTCTTATGATAACAGAAGTTAGAAATATTATTAGACGATTTACTGAAATTGGTTCTAATAGTTTTTTTAGTGCATAAAGCTATTAGAAAAAACTTCAACGCGTAAAAAGACGAGAGTTGCCGAACTTTTCGCTTCGCGTTGTGTTAAAAGTGCTCTGTGTGACATGTTTCATATAAGTATATATTGTAATGACACTTACGCTATTGTACTGGGATAGCTCAGCGTGGTCCAGGGTCGTTTCAATAAAGGAAACGAAGAATAAAAAAAAACACAGAATTAGTCTTCAGTGTGGTTTCTTTATTTAAGTAAACTAATACAAATTCTGTCTTATGTGTTTGGTCACTTGTGGCTCTGGCACCATCTACGGCTGGCGTTGGAGCGGGGTTGCGGACCGCTATGGAGGAATTGAAAACTCCTGCACGGACGAAATCGCTTCCCCACCGACCTACTGCCTCTGGTGTCGCGCTTGAGTGGAATTAAATACTCCTCTGGCGGATGGTGAAGGTATTAATAACATCTTCACTCTCCGTCGCCCTCCAACGTTGGCAAACTGTTCTCAGGAGTATTCAAAACTCTCCCTCGAATACCAACCTGACGATGAGGCAAATCAGGCAAAGATGAACCACTCCAGAGTAAAATGTTAGGAATAAAGAACTTCTCACTACCCCTTATTGGTACTTTGCCACGGTTATGGTCACTCAAAAAAACTATATGCTTTGAATTAGAATTAAAAACTCTTCTTCAAGGCACTTCTTACCTGCGGGCCGTCCACTTGCCAAACTCCCCAAAATGTTCTGATGCTCGTGCTTTTATACTCTATCCCGAGCACACATACACGTACTAAAACCTACGAGCGACCATATGTGTGGCTGTGTTTAGCATATATTGTCTCATGGTTGCTATTCATTCATGGTGTGGTGGTGCCATCTATGCTGACCGTTAATTTTAAATACCATTTTCAAAATTAGAAATAATTTAACCTACATTACATTTAACTTATTATAATACATTAATTATTAATTCAAAAGCAAATAGAACAACGCTTCTTGCGTTAATAGTTAATAATAAATGAAATAATTAAATGTATAACTAATTAAAGAGAAATATATGAAAAAACGGGAGCACGACTTCACGTGTGTTGCTCCAAAACGAGGCCTCCGACTTTGAGCGTTACAATATATTTTATCTTATACGTCAAAGCGAATTTGCAACGCAAAGCGAAGCAAAAGTTTTATCTGACACGGCCTTAATACATTTACAAACGAGAGGAAACCATGAAACTTAATTCAGTAGCTTACTCGATTTCAACAAAGCAAGATCGCTGCTGAATTTTTTTTTTATTTTGCTTAATTACCCATTTTGTTTATTGTACTTTGGCAAAATAAAGACGCTGTTGAGACCAAGCGGTCTTATGTATGTTTTTTTTTTCAAATTTTTTTAAAAACTTTTCAGTAGTAATGTGGGATGTAGAATTTGAATGTATTTTTTTATTTTCTTTTATCTCGCCGAATGGAAGATGTAGGGCTTTTTATTCAACACGAAATAAATGAATTTGTCTAAGTGTAGAGCAACTTTTTATTCTCCTTAGCTCAACCCTCTCTATCTGCCCTTCGCTGCCTTAGACATCTACAAACACTACTTCCTCTTTCCTCTTCCTCATAGCCTATTTTCCTATTCAACACGAAATAAATGAATTTGCCTAAGTGTAGAGGAACTTTTTTACTCTCTTTAGCTCAACCCTCTCTATCTGCCCTTCGCTGCCTTAGACATCCACAAACACTACTCCCTCTTTCCTCTTCTTCATAACCTATTTTCCTGGTTCAATTACAATACACTGCGCATGGTCTTCAAGACAAGAAGTAAAATTGCGTCAAACGAGTGCGTATATGCATGCAAAGCCGTGGAGTCTATTTGCCCCATGAGTTATAATTGTGCTTGATGAACGCAAAAAAAATCGAAGGCTTCCTTTTCTCTGTTTAATTCAAATCTTGCTTTAATCGCGGCACACCTTACAGAATTCTAAAACATTATACATCGGTAGTGCAATTCACTAACCTGTTTTAACGCCAATAAATCTCGTTTATATAAATTCACACTAGCATTGGTGTTTTCGCGATTCTATAACAGTCTTTAACACTATTTGTCTTCGTTTTAAATCAGCTGTTTTTATAGCCTGACTGATTAGCGTTCACTGAACACCAATTATTTTTGTGGTGTTTATCATAACAACAATGTCGTTACTACTACTATAATAACTTCGCAGTATTTGGCAGCGTTGTCAACTCGGTGCGTTTCGCACCGTTTTTGGTGCTTTTCAAAATTATTTGTGCGAAAAATTCTTTAGTCGGTGCGTGGTGCGCTTGTTTTAAATTTTCGGTGCGCTTTTTAAATTTCAGTGGCACCAAAGCAAATTCAACTCAACTTATTTTTTTTTTATATAAGAAAAAAGTTTATTTAAGTGACAAAAATTTTTACGTTTCAGATTGCAGATCAGAAGCAGAACACGGAGTTATAATGTGAAAAACTCACCTTATTATGTGCACAAAGTAAGACAATTTTGCTGTATTATACATATTCCTGAAAGAATAAGTAACTTTACATTTTATAAAATTTGATGCTTTTAGAGCATGTTTTACTATTAAACGATCAAGCCAAGTTTGTCAAAATTACAATAAATGCAGACACTGAAAAGCGAAGTTCGTACGTATGAAGGCGCGAGAAATCGTTAATCGGTAATTGATAAAACTACTTAATTATTAATAAAATTATAATTTTTTTCACAAACGTTTGCATTAAATATTGATTATGGTAAACTTCATTTTTTATTTCTTATAATTTTGCCAAATTTTCGTATATATCAACAAATTCTTTTAAATACACGCATTCTAGCCAACTGATTTTCAGTGTTCGCTTACGAAAACACAAATGAAATTTACATTGTGTTTGATAAAACTGCTATTAATAGAGTTGAATTGCTTGTTGTGCGATTCTGTTACTTTTCATGATCCGATAATCGTAAATTTCTTCGACATATTTCATCCCCTGCAGTGACAATTGCATGCTCCTGCAATATAATTTTAACGACGAATGGACAATAGCTGATTTCGATCGACAGCGAATATAACTAAATAATGTTGCTGAATAATAAATTTGATAAAGTATCGTTATAATTATTGTAAAGATAGCATTGTACCAGAACCTCACTAGAGGCCAAGTTTGACAAACACGAATCCTAGCTATTGAACGGAATGGCTGCTTTGTTATCGTGTTTTTAATATAAAAATATTATTTTTTATACTACAAAACCATTTTTAAAACTGAAAAGAAAAATTCAAAATTCGGTGCGTTTTTGTTGCTTTTTCCCCCATTTCGGTGCGTTTTGAAATTTCAAAGTTGACAACGCTGGCATTTGGCATACGAGTTGTCGGAAGATCAGCCTCCAACAATCGGTCGGCGTGTACTCCGTGTAGAGAACTTATCTTATTTATCAAAATATATTTTATATAATAAACTTAAAATTAGTTTTACTTACCCTAAACATGGAATTATTTGCAAATTTGTTTGTTTTTTTTGCTGTTCCTTTTTGTGGTTTTCTTTATTTTTAACAAAGCTGCCACATTGTTTCAAATTTTTTTAACATACAACCAGAGGTGTTAAAAATATGTTATGGCATTTTCTTTTCTGATAAAAAAATGCTGCCCTTTAAATGTTTATCATTTGTTTCCGATTACCATCACCCTTAAAAAGTTGTACAAGTGTTACTAGCACAAAGTAACAAAAAATGCTGACATAGTGCCATTTAATAATAATGTACACTTGGCGTTTCAAATATATCATGACTACTTTTAACGTACTAACGTTTTAATCACTATTTTTATCTTATAAAAGCTATCATCAGCAACACCGTTTACTCATCTACAATAACAGAAGAATTTCATATTTGCATAAACACGTATGAAACAAAGCTGTAAAAAAGGGCAGTATCTCCACCTTACTCGAAGTACAGTGTAGGAAAGACATGCTACATGTTTTGCCAGTTTTAAGTGCAACATGTTTTGAAAATAACATGACACCCTTTAATAGTGTATCAAATTTTTTAGAAAAGAATGTGTTGAACCACTATATGTAGCAGAGGTGTAACATTTTTATCAGAAAAGAAAACACCATTAGTGACATAAACGTTAGTGCAAACCACAATAGCTCGCGTTAAGTTATACTCCTTAAAACTCGTCAAAACTTAATGAATTGCACTGCGGGCGCACTTGAAGAAACAATCAAATGTTTCTGGCTGCTGCAGGTCTCTATTATGTATTTCATGTAATGGATATTTATAGTTTTGTGTATAATTTAAGCATACAATATAAATTAATATATTCAAGCAGTTTTACATGTAAGTATGTATGTATGTCTATATTTATTTATGCTTTAATCTCCACACACACACACACAAACACGTATTTGTTATTTTAGTTGTTATAGGAATGTTGGTGTTTATATGTTGGTGCAAATTACATTTTTGTTCTAAAGGAAGACATAAAATATGATTAATGGTTCCATTTAAATTAATTATTATATAAATATTTAAATATAAAACAAGCTTGAGCACCTCCCTCTTATTGTTCCTGTTCATCTCCTGCTCTTACCCACTCTTACACACTATTTCGCTTGTAATACATTTTCTCCTGCTTTGTTGTCGAAATGCTTGTTTTTGCCCCGACAATAATGAATTTGTATACATACGTATTTTATAAATAAATGAATTTTATGCATCTAGATTTGTATTCGTATTTATTAGTTTGACAAAAAGCCATTTAATGTCACACACAGACACAGACACAGGCACACTCACTCACACATCCGCAAAGTATCTATGTACATACAAAGCCACTTTTAAGTGTGCTTGTGAGGTTTTTATCGAAAATACAAATGCTTTCAAGCAAATTTATAAATGTTTATATTAAGTATGTATTTAATTTTCAAAATGTTTCCGTTCAATTTCAAATCATTCTTTTCTTATTATTGTTGTAAACTGTTTTGTGCAGAGATCTGAGATAAATGTTAATAATAATGTATGGAAACCAAAGTAATTAATTAATGGAAAATAAATAGGAAAGTCAAAAAGCAGGTTAATAAGTGTGAGTATTTACGAGTAAGCTTGTATATGTGTGAGTGTTTGTGTGCGTATGTTGCATGTGTGTGTAGGACTATTATTAGCTTTCAGGTGGTATAGAATTTTAAAGAGCATCCGGTATGATTTTCTTGATGTAATTTTTATGCTGATACCGAGAGAACTAATTTGTCATGTATTTACTTTTGCTTGTAATTAATTGGTTTGCATTCAAAATTTATAAATGAACTAAAAAAAGTAAGAAAATTTATGTTAAAAATTAAAAAAGTTATATACAAATAACACTTCAAATGGGCATAAAATTCTTGAGTCTAACAAATATCTTGCATCAAGTGCAGAATTCTATATAAAAATCCAAAGCAAAGACACAAATACATATACTTATTTACACATATTTACTGACATCGTAACGTTTTTACCTTTAAAACACTTTTACGTATTTTGCAATTGAAAATGAAATAGTGACACAGACACTTCTTTGTTATACAATACTTAAATACTCCACAACTTTATTTCCACTTAATACCAATGCGTATTAACTTACTATACTTGCTTACTTTTCTGACTTACGACTATCTTGCGCATCGCTTAAAATTAAACTTTGCCAAACATCTGCCTGCTATTTGTTTTGAGCACTTTCCTGAGCAGCAGTAATGTGTTCAACCGATCTTGCAAAACGTTGTAGTCCATGCTTGTGCCTATCACCTACAGACCCTCTTTCTTCGAAATCATTCACTACACGTTAAATAGTGCGTTTAGCTGGCACGTTGTTTCTCCCGAAAATTTCACGTAACTTTCGCATCGTCACAGTAATCGATGATTGATTTTGATCATATGTTTTTACGATTAAAACACATTGGTTTTATCGAATATTTTTCCATAATAAATTTGCCGATTCATGACTTCCAATTCCAACTTCCTTCTGGGTTTGCCTTGCTGTACACCTTACTACGGCAATAAAGCTTTCTGAGGCACAGAGCGGTAGGAGTTATAGGGATTGGTTATATCAAATAAAGCTCTAGGTATTCTCATAACTTATGTTGTGTTGGCCTCCCGCAATCCTTACCAAGGGTTAATTAGCAGAATGAAGATCGCCAGAGTTCCCGGAAGGTACTGCTTGCAGACTATCCCGGTGTTGACTGCGGTCAAAGTGCCCACATCTTGGCTGAAACCTTCTACTGTGGCTTAAATCTCCTCCCGAGGAACAGGTTTTGCCTTGGTGTAGGCCAAACCGGGGTACTTTGTTTTCCGGGGCACAGAGGGGAAGCGAACAAAACTCTAGGAAGCCGCACGACTTGTGTTGTGTTGAACTGCCGAAATCCATACCAAGGGTTAAAATTGACAGAACGGGGATCAGTAAAGCCCACGGGATTATTTGCCTTGCAGATCTCTTGGTGCTGATCATGGTTGAGGTACCTTGGCTTAAATGTTCGAGCTGTGGTTTAAATCTAAAATCTCAGGAAGGGGAACTAGTTTCCCTGATAAATTTGGTGAATGCGGGATTTCTGGGGCTAACAACTCCTCGAGGTGCAGTTGTCTAGCAACAGATACCTATACTGTAAGGAGCCAATAGTGAGTGATGTTTGCACGGGCGAGTTGGTTAAAGGCTGATGGTCTTTATGAGGCTCGGCCTAAAAACTCATTAAGCCTTATCGTCCTCCATTGACTGTTGGGAAATTGCATACAAGAGGAATTAGAAGGCTGGAACTCCAATGCAAGGGCTATAGGGCTACAAACTTGTAGCGAAAAGATGCGATGTGTATGAGCCTAGCAAGCGACATGGGGGTGCTGGTGAATCGTGAATAATTTACCCTGTGGAGTTGGTCCGTCATCAGATTAGGCCGTAAAAGTAGGTGCTGATGTAAATCGAATTCACAACTGTGGCTTAAATCTAAAATCGCAGGGAGAGAAAAATCGCTGTGTTTCTGCCGTTGGCAGGATTTTGCTCAAAAAAAGCAAATACTCCTGATAGCCATGCGGTGTATGCCGGTTTTCAGGGACTAATAACCACCGACGTGATGTTTTCTTGCAACAGATTTCTGCAATATAAGGAGCCAGTAGTGCTGATTAGGCGGACTAGTTGGATGCTGTTTTTGCTTTTCGGTGCACCAACACATGAGCTTTGATTTCCATTGTCATATACTCGTACTTAATGGTTTCACTTCACAATGTTTCACATTACTTTTTGATGGTGTTTAATAATTTATTATATGGCCAAGGAATCAACGTCACGTGTTAGTTCATTGTAACTAAAGGGTGGTTAAATTTCAAGGGCCGATGTTGATTTTGAATAAAACACAAACTATTTAGGAAATTATTGTAATTTTATTTTATTATGATATATTGGTATTTTCAATTATGTTTGAAACAAAATATCGGCCTAATGGGCGCCGCGACCACGGCGGCACACCTCCATCCGATGGTCCAAATTTTCGATGACCCTGAGGCATAATGGAGGTTCTATGCCGTTAATGTGCCGAATTATCTCATCCTTTAGCTGCTGAATTGTTGCTGGCTCAAAGAAAAAAGTCCAACGGTGTCAAATCACATGATCTTGGCGGCCAATTGACATCGCCATTACGTGAGATAACACGGCCATTGAATTTGTTGCGCAAAAGAGCAATTGTTTCGTTAGCTGTGTGGCAAGTGGAACCGTCCTGCTGACACCACATATCGTCTACATCCATATCTTCCAATTCGGGCCATAAAAAGTTCGTTACCATCTCACGATAGCGAACACCATTCACAGTAACTACCTGACCGGTCTCATTTTGGAAAAAATACGGCCCGATGATGCCGCCACCACATAAACCGCACCAAACAGTCACTCTTTGTGGGTGCATTGGTTTTTCGAGAGTCACTCTTGGATTCTCATTCGCCCAAATGCGGCAATTCTGTTTATTGACGAATCCACTGAGGTGAAAATGTGCCTCATCACTGAAGATGATTTTCTTCGAAAATTGATCATTCACTGTTGGATAACTTTAACACATTGTTGGATTGTGTATCTCTCCATGGTTCAAATTGAGTAAGTCTGAAATAGAGAAATGTCAAATAAAATTAGGAAAAAAAAACTTGGCGTTTAGGTGTGGTTCACATTCAACATCGGCTCTTGAAATTTAACCACCCGATATTTGTTTTAAATAAAACGGCGACAAAACATAACAAGAGAAATGTTTTTCGAAATATGTTAAAACAACAATGCTTCAATGTAAATTATTCTATTTATTACTATTGTGTAAACTCTGGCAAGCTATACTCGTATGATCTCTTTGGAAACAGAGCAAAGTCCAACATAAATTAAAATAGTAAAAAAACATTAAAACATCTTCAATGTCAAGACGGCAACAGTAAATCAATTGCACTCGGCTGCCTGCTACTAGCAACATATCAATCTCTTCTCAGATAGAAATCTAGAAAATCTAGAATTGTTTTTCTAATTCATATGACAAACTCAAATTGAATACAATAATTTAGAAAACTAAAACCTTAAAAAAAAAATGAGAAATAAAAAAGCCTCCAACATAAAATCAATTGAAAACAATTTATACAGACATAACTATAACACAATGTCACGTAACAATTTCGAGTCTGTTTGTAATTCTTATTTTACTACTTCTTTTACAAAATCTATGAAATGAAAAACAGAAAACAGAAAATGAAATAGGAAAACAAAAAACTTTAAAAACTAACAACATTTTTATTATAATTTGCTGCACATGACATATTCTTAACTTGTATAACACGAGCAAAATTCCTGCATAATGTCACAAGTTGTGGCAGTGTCTCAACAATTGACTGGTGCAAACGAGGATGATGATAGTGATGATGATGAATTTAATGATGATTATCTGCTAAACGATGATGATGACACTGACGAGTGGAAAAAAATGATGATGTTGATCAGATTTAGTAGTTCAGATGGTTGATCAGTTGATTGGTTGGATGGTTTGTTGGTTGGTCGGTTGTTTAGTTGGTGGATTTGTTGGCTGCCCGCTTGATTGCTTTGCTATTTTAGCTTTTATTTCAAGCTTAAACTACGTAAGATTTTAGTCCGTCCGCTTACTTTGTATTAAATTGGAGTTGACTTTCAGTGACTAAAAATTACATTTCGATGATCATCGATCGTGATTTGAGATGACATCATGTCTCTGTAAGATGATGTTTTTTTTTTTGTTTACCTACGAAAGGTTTTTTGTGATTTTAACTGCCCAGCATCTGCGATAAGTTTTCGCTTTTAGATTTTTTTCCAAAAGCATTTTTTGGTATTAAACTATTTTAAGAGTTGCTGGTTTTTTTTGCGCAAGTTGTTCGCTGTGTACTCTAGTCCTGTCTACAAGTTGTAACAATGACATTTGAGTTAAAACATTTAGCTGTGTTTCTGCCGTTGGCTGGATTTTGCTTAAAAACAGCAAAGTTTGGATAAAATTACCTGCCACCATCAGCACTTGCAATCGCTTACTTTTTTCGATATGTTGCTAATAAATTGGTATTTGCTTTAGAAAATGTTATTTGAGAGCATCTTGTAGACATATTAAGCTATATCTGATATAGCTTTCAAAGTGCGAAGCTTTCAGTTTTCTGACTTCAAGTCTGTTTAAATATAGTGTCTGTAAGTGACGCAAGGGATTATTGTTTTCATTTTTGAAAGAAACTACATAGAAAAAAAAAGTTTTTTCACAACAATTGTTATATTGTTGTGGCTACAGTACACAACAATATTATTGCTAAAATCAATAAGATATTATGTTCTCTGTCTCCCGTTTTTTGAACCGCTAAGCAAGGCAACTTTAAATCAAAACTATTTTTTTAATATAAAAACGTTCATCAATAGCATAATTTTATTATCTTGAACCAGGAGTCAGCGGATGACCGCTACATATCGCTCCCTTATTGCAGCATTGTTATAATTAAAAAAAAATCTTGTTTCGAGAAAAACGCATTTTAAATTTTTAGTTTCCATACAAATCTTAGAAAATTTTTTTTATAAAATATCTTCTAAATGAAACAGTTTAAAAATAATTTAAATGAGCCTTGTCCTCCATTGATTGCTGGGAAATTGCATACATGTGGGATTAGAAAGCCCGAACTCCTCAACAAGAAGTTGTTCATATGACCGCAATCATATCACAAGAATTGCTACCTGTGTGAGCCTTGTCAGCCACACGGGGGCGGTGGCGGATCGTGAAAAATTCACTCCGTGGAATTGGTCCACCATCAGGTTAGGCCGTCAAGGCAGGTACTGATGTAAATCATTTCACAACTCTCATTCCAGAAGACCCGAACTCCTCAACAAGAAGTTGCTCATATGACCGCAATCATATGACAAGAATTGCTACCTGTGTGAGCCTAGTCAGCCACCATTGGTTGGAATTGGCCCACCATCAGATTAGGCCGCAAGGCAGGTGCTGATGTAAATCATTTTCACAGTTGTCATTACAAAGCCGTAGCAACCCTTTTTAGGGCTGCGATAGTCTGACCAGAGGCTATTATTTTCTGGTACCACGGGAGCCGGGAACATTGTTCTCGCCCGGCTATGGTTGAGGACCTTCGGGGGCAACGTGGTGGTTGTAGTTTAATACCCAAATGCGGGGAGAGTTTTCGGACTCGGTGTGGAGTTGCACTGCAACCGGGTGCCGTGACCCTGAGATCGGAAGGAGTTTTAAGAAGGCTCCGCTCTACACCATGGGGGAGAGCATGCGTCATTCAGCATGTGATCGAAAATGGTACCCATGCATGACGATTTGTCATGCATGGTCATGCGTGACAATTTGTCATGCATGGGACGTCCGGGTAAACGTTTTTCGCCTTGTGAGAGAATCACCGTTGGGTTAGGCCGTCAAGGCAGGAACCCACGTAAAACATTTTCTGATTCTGTCATTACAAATTGGTCCATCATCAGATAAGGCCGCAAGGCAGGTGCTGATGTAAATCTTTTTCACAACTGTCATTACAAAAATTTTTGACGGTATGTTAAGAAAGACATCAGCTTGTATAAATTTTGATTACAGAGGATTGAAAACAAGTTTGAGTTTCCGGTAGCTTCGCTAAGAAGCTCATCGTCATTTGCCCACAGCAATATCTTTTTGACATTGCGCGTGAAAAATTCTAACCAGGAAAACTCAAGTTTGCTAATAAGGATTAGGGACTTAAGACAAACGGATAAGTATTTCTGCCTCTATGTTTCTAATCAAATTTTTCGGACCAACAAATTTTTGCAACTAGGTACGAATGGAATGTTTCAGTCCACTAGTTAGCAAGAGTTTTGGAGCAATTTATGTATGTAAGAACGCAGGCCGTAGAGCAAAAGGTTTCTGTTCTTAATTTAAAGGATATATGATCTTAGTTACCGTTTTTGCTATACAGTGTAACCGAAGACATGTTTTCTAAACGAGTGTAAGAGAATTAGAAAGGGTTCCCAGGCTTGGCAATTATGATGATGATAATGATGATGACGATGACTTTTCTGATGCGTTTTGTTTTCAGTTGCTAAAGTTTTTCTTCGTAAGTGCAGTCCTGGCTTGTTGCTGTTTCAATTTTCATTTGAAATGATCACAAAAAGTATAAGATTCTTGTCGTGCGATAACCAAAAATCTAAGCTCTTCTCTTCTTTCTTGTTTCGTTTTTGTTTTCTGTTTTTTCGCCTTTTGCTACTCGCAACTAGAAAAAATTTCAAAACTTTTTTGTGTTCTCTTTTAGTTTTTTACTTTTTATGGCTACGTAGTGTTATTTAATACCACTTGTTGTTAGTTTTTGGATTGAACAATCATCGTTGTTGAAAGATTGGTTAGTAGATTAAGTGCCACCGATATTGTGGCACAGTACTTGTCAAACGAAAACAAGAAACTTAACAGCAGAAAAAACATCACATACATGCAGAAATAAAAAAGAAAGCTCGTAGCAAGCCAACCAATAAAGTATTAACGAATAAAAACCAAAACAACAAACAATATCTGAAAAGCAATAAAAACAAAAAAAAAAAAAAAACGCAACATGTCAAGTGACTTGTCACTGACGTACCTACTCCGAGCTTGAGCTGCATTCATTGTTTATAGATTTCGTAAACTTCTAGTTAATGGTTTTCGTTGCTCTTTTGCTTGGCTGTGACAATAAAGAAACAGGTGCATCACATGCCTTAATTTGGCTTAGAACTGGTGTTCTTGTAGCGCAAAAGTCTATGATGTGGGTACGTGTGTGTGTGTGTGTGTGCGTTGTAGTTTTATCCGTGTTTGCATGTTTATATATGTCTGCTAAATTCCAAAGATTCCTAACATGGGTGGATGATTAAAACAAAACAAAATCAGAAAAAAAGAATTACAAGTTACAAAATAAAATTTAAAAGCATCAAGGCTGAATTTGAAAACATGTTCAAGGAAGACATAAATTCAGGAGTCTTGTTCAGGTAGACTCAAAATTTTGCTATTAAATGCAAAGATTTTTCATCAAGTTGGGGAAGCCAAAGTGCCTACTCGTATGATGCAGTTGAAGTTTCTCAAAATGCAGATCTCTTTTGCTGCTGACAACTTTGAGGTCTACTAACTTAGATCATTACAATGACTATCTAAAGTTATAACTGTACCAATTCCCCCTTTATATCTACTTGGGAAGCAGGTACTGTTTAAGCATATATCCAAGTTTGATTGAAGCACTCTACTTCCTGCGCTGTTCCTTGATTGCAATCAAATTTATAAGTTATACGAATTTACAACTTTAAGCTTGCAGGAACTTCCAAAAGCTTTACTTAAACTTAACGAGCAAAACGGAGACCAGCTTTGATGCCATTCTTGCATGAAAAGTAGGCCGTAAGTCACTGAAATAGATGTAGCGGCCTTGATAATGGCGGTGCAGGACCTTTATTTTAACAAACACAAAAACTGCGAAGCTTTTTGCCTGTCTGCAGTAACACCCAGATTCTTTGGCAAGAATCGAACCTGCAGCCTCCAGACTGTTAGTCGAGTACTCTACCCAATCAGACACTGATGTATCCAAATATGCTCGAGGTATTATTAACTTTTAGCAGGTATCTGTAAGATAATGAACTAAAGTATGGAGAACAGCAGCCTGGTTAAGGTCTGATGTTTGTTACGACGCTACTGGCTCTTGATTTTTTTTACCTTCTCCGTTCATCTAGGGAAATACATAAAAGACAGATAATACTAGAGCTCTTCAATGATTTTTTTTTTCTATGTGGTTATCTACAGAATGTTGCCAATCAAGAAGTTGCCACCTGCTGCACAAATGGTCCATCAAAAAGTTCACTCCGTGGAATTGTTTGATCTACCGTTTAGCCTATTTACAGCAAAGCGAAATCTGCTTATTCGAGATTTCAAGCCAAATCTAGTAGATTTTGAGAAGATTTCCCATACAAAATGAAATCTACTTTATGCGTAGATTTCGACGAAATCTCCTGATATCTACTCAGTGGCAAGCGATGCAACTGTGATTTTGTTCAAAAAGTACTTAAGAATACTACGCTGTAATAAAAATATACACTTTAATGTGGTGTATGCAGTCTCTGGGCACAAAAATATACACTTTAATGCTGGTGTATTCAGTCTCTGATAATATTGTATTGTCAAACCCGCATGCATAAATTATTTTTGAGCAAATGAAATCTTGCTAGATGTCAGAAAACGGTGGTGTAAACGATATAGATTTCGTTGTAGATTTCAATTCAAATCTACTAGATTTTGAGTTGGTGTAAATGCGCTATTAGATTTGGCGGAAAGGCAGGGGCTGATGCAAATCAATACCATATTTGTACTAAGTACCAAAATCGCAGGCTAGTTCCTCATGATAACGATACTAAAGTTGTTTTTTTACAACTTATACCTAGGCATGCATAAGCACTGACGTCCTTAAAAGGCTTCGGGTAACTAACTTACATTGTGAGGAACTTCAAATGTCGAGGAAATTGTTTTGCTGGAAGACTGTGTAACTGACTTGCGTCAGTACTCAATGTAATAGCGTAGTCGGTGGCTCAATTCCACCAGGTTGGTTATCTCCCCAGTGCCCATGTGGATTGCAACGTTAACACAGGCGGCAACTTTTGTCATATGTTCGCAACCGGATTATGAAATAACTTGCTGAAAGGCTTGGGCCTTTCCCTCCTGTATTCAAATTCCTATACAGTCAATAGAACTCTAAGCTCTGCGAGTTCGTGGCCCGAAGTAATAAATAAATTACCCGTCTTAATGCTACATTTGGATCATTACTCTCTAGGCATGCATTGCAAACAATAGTACCTTTGAGGCAATAATGAGTTCCCCGAAAATCGGCGTGCACCATAATTATGAGGGAATATTGGCAATTCCTGCCTGAATTATTAGGTCTAATCTACAACCATAATGTTTCAGCCAACCTGTGGGCAGCTCAACCATGAGCAAAGCCAGGATGGTCTATGAAAGAGAATTTTTTGGGACTTGTTGGTTCCCGTTCTGCCAATTAATCCTACGTGAAGGCTCCAGAGTTCCAACACAATCTAAGTCATGCTGGGATATCAAGGATTTTTATTTGTTACAACAAATCAGTAAATCATAACCCTCTATTCTCCAAAAAGCCGAGTGGCCATTCGCCAAAGCAGAACCTGCTCCGTAAAAAGGGGGACGGAGGGGGGGGGGGGGGGTGCCTCACTTAATGAGGATCCAAACATTCGAACTTGAGACACTTCTGGCTAGAGGGGCACAAGAAAATAACATGGATATATTGTAGTAAGCGAATTGGTAAAGACAATAATAACAATAAGGGGACATAGGCGGCTTAGCGGGTATACCACTTAAAATTTGTACAGTAACCTCTTTAAGGAGCTTCACAGGATAGATAGTTTAGGGTAGCCACCTATTTTGTATCGAGGCTAGTATGTTATGACAAAAGAAGAACTAATATAAATTTCGCCAGAATATGTCATTGATTTACATCAGCACCTATTTTGACGGCCCTATCTGATAATTTATCAACTCCACAGAGTGAACTATTATTCATTAGTGGCTCCATGCGGCTGGCAAGGTTCACAGAGGTGGCAACTTTTGTCATAAGGTTGTAGCCATGTTGGACAAACTCGTTGCTGAAGAGCTTTGACCTTTTAATCCCTGCTGTATGGCATTTCTCTGGCAGTTAATGAAAAACAAGACTTAAAGAGTTAATAGCGCTGAAGCCCATTACGGACATCATCCCTTAACCTACTCACCCGCCTAGCCATCACAACTGGTTTCTTATATTACAGGTATCTGTTGCAAGCCAACAGCACAACCGTAGGGACTAATGTTCTTTCCAATGATTTTAGGTTTAAATAGCCAAGAAGTAGGCAATTGAGTCGGGATGGTATGCGAAGCAAAACCTCTGTAGAAGTTAGAAACTCGGAAAAAGCAAAATCTCATATCAAAGTTTAAAAGTACCCCAAATCCATTTATTTTAATAAAAATTATTGAAACATAAAATTTGTAAACTGATTAAATAAAAAATAAATATTAACAAGCAGCTTTGAATAAAATTTAACAGGTGAAAATTGTCAATGAAATTTAAATAAATTTACTTTGTCACCACCACTGCGTTTTGCCAATTAGCCCTTAGTGGGGGCTTCAGAAGTCCAACACAAAATAAGTCATGCGGCTTCCTAGAGTTTTGTTTGCTACGAGGAACTCCTACTCCCTCAATGCCCCAGAAGGCAAAATGCCCTGATTCCGAAGTCCAACACAAAATAAGTCATGCGGCTTCCTAGAGTTTTGTTTGCTACAACATGCGAGGAACTCCTACTCCCTCAATGCCCCAAAAGGCAAAATACCCTGATTCGGAGTACACCAAGCCAAAAATCTGCTGGGCAGTGCTGTAAAGTCGATATATGCAAAATCATAGTTGAAAGGAAATCAATTAAACAACTGTTATCCACGCCCACATGAGAAGTAGTGGTACATATTTCGTTTATGTCTTACGCCCTATTATAAACATTATAAACTTTTCTATTAACAAGAGTTCTTCTGTTTTATTTTCTAAGTAGTGCCGTCAAGCGTCACTTTAATTGATTAAACCAAGTAGGGTACACAAATCCATAAAAAGTAGCATTAACATAAAAAAAAAGAAAAAATGTCAACGCAACAAGGTCTTGCCAACGCTTAAATCATTTTCCAACCCAAACCAGTGGCCTCCTGCTTTATGCTTCTCTCTTCGACCAAAACATTTAACAATATTTAACATGCAACTCTGAAAGTGTTGCAATGCGTTGGCGTGATTTACAATCAACTCTGGCAGTGACTGACATTTTTGGAGAGAAAAAAAGATTAAAAAAAAATGAATTTTCAAGAAAACTGAAACACAGAACAGATATAAAATATCAAGACAATAAGAAAATTAAATTAGGTGTGGTAAATACCATTATTTTGTTAATATTTAAGCTGCTATTGAGAGCCAAATTACAACATGTAACAGCGGCTAATTCAAGCATAAAAAAGTCTTTTTGGAACAAAATTTGAACTTGTTAAAGATCGATGATCTATAATGATAATTTGGACACGTTTACGCTTCTTGGTTTGACAGAAACACCAACTCATTTCCCTCCACAAAGAAATTAAAGAAAATGAACTGAAAATGATGCTTGATTTGAAATTAAATTTATTTTATTGCTTCCCTTTTTTTTAAGCAATTGGTTGGTTGGATCATTGGGGTATGAATAAACACGTCTGTCCGTTCAGCTGGTCGCTGGTGTCAGTCTGGTGACTAGACAAACGTTCTCTCGTATTTGTCCGAAACGTTCTATTAATTTTTTATGTTCGTTTATATAATTTATCATCATTGCTTAATTTGGGTTGTGCTCTGTTAAATTTCGTGTCCGTAATAATGGTCATAATGTCTATTTCTTTAAATGCCATTAACAACTCGCAACACACTCTTCCTCACTAAATAAACACAAAATCAACATCTACAACAATAAAAACATCGAAAATTCTTTCCAAAGACTTGATATACATTTGTTGCGCCTCAATGATTTCTCTACAATGCGGCCGGCTGGCAGCAGCACAACGTACGTTGTCTTGTGTAGGGAGTCGTTGGTCTGCTGCCGCTAAATGTTGCATTTTGGTTGCAGTCTTCGGTAGCTACAAGAAGACGAAAACAGTTTGAAACTTCTTCTGCTTGAATTGATTTTGATATTTTCCGTTTGATACCCCGAGTATCAACAAGATTTGTGAAAATATCTTCACATTTTTTCAGTTTTTTTTTCATTTTTTTTTACACAAAATTTACATGACATGAGAACCACCTACCTTTTGCTATGACGTTTCGTTGTTGCTTTTCATAGAATAAATTTTTGTTGCGGCACAAAAAGGTTTCTTTCTCTTTTGATTTCTTCCAAATCTCTATCTAGTTGGCAGCGAGTGAGTGGTAGGTATGCTGGAGTTTGGGAAAAAGGATTAAAAGTGTTAGACATGTTGTATGAAGAAAGCTAATGTGAGGTCTATGATAAATGATCTTAAGCTCATTGAAAGATAAAGATCTTTTAATAGAGTATTATTTTCAATATCACAGGCAAATAAAAAATTAAATACCAAAAGCAAAAACGAAAAAAAAAATGTATAATTAAAAATCTGATGAAGGTACTCGCGTGAGGAGCTAAAGCAATCTTTTTCATGATTTTTTAAATTACATTTGATCAAAATTACTGCTTTGGGGTGGAAAGTTGATTAAAGTTAGTGAAATCTTTTAATAAAATCTGGAAATTATTTTAATCAAACAATTAAAGGGTGGTCCAACCAAAACGCGTGATGTAAATTGTACAATAAAAAAGACAAAACGTTATCTCAATATTTTTTAAGATCAACTAAATACTCGCCACAGCTTTGATTGCTTAACTATATTCAATGGTCTATATCTTTAGTGTCTTTAAGCCATAGTTGAGGTTCAATGTTGTTAATGTACTGAACTATTTAATCTTTTAGCTGTTCAACTTCCCCCCCTCCCCGTGGTTTTGCCTTGACATATTCCTAACTAGGGAACTCCGTTTTTTGGGTAAAGAGGGGAAGGGGTACCTCGTTTGTTTTGGCAAACAAAACTCTAGGAAGCCGCTTGACTTATGTTGTGTTGGCTTCCGAAAGGCTTACCAAGAGTTTAAATTGGCAGAACGGGGGTCAGTATGGCCACCGGATGGTTCTGCTTGCAGTTCAACCCGGGCTGATCGTGGTTGAGTTGGCCACCTTGGTTGAAACGTTCTGTTCTGTTGAAACCTAAAACGCAAGAAGGGAGTGTTAGTATTCTTGATAATTGTTTGGTGTGTGGCTTTTTTCGGGGACTATCTACCTCCCGAGGGTCTGTTGTCTTTACAACAGATACCTGTAAATTAAGGAACCAGTGGTGTTCGTTGACGCGTGAGTTGCTTTAAGGGCTGATGCTGCTAGTGGGCTTCGGCTTACCAACTCATTAAGCCTTATCTTCCATTGATTGCTGGGAAATTGAATACAGGAGGGATTAGAAGGCCCGAACTCCTCAACAAGAAGTTGCTCATATGGCAAAAATGGCTACCTGTGTGAGCCTAGCAAGCCGCGCGGGGGCGCTGATGAATCGTGCATAATTCACCCCGTGGAACTGGTCCATCATCGGATAAGGCTGTAAAGGCAGGTGCTGATGTTTTTTTTTTATATTGGACCAATACTCAGGGGATGACCCCTACATATGCAGTGCATTGTATCAAAACTAGGAAAATAGGTTGTGAGGAGGGGGAAAGAAGGAGTAGTGTTTGTGAACATTTGACTTGAACCTTCACAACTTTTAGCTCTTCACATGTTCTTGGCTTATTGACGTATACTTTTTCTTTTAAATCCTTCAAAAAAAGAAGTCCAATGGTTTCAAATCACATGATTGCGACGGCCTATAACGTCGTCACGATAAACGATCACACGGTTATTACATTTCTCGCACACAACAGTAATTGTTGCGTTGGCTGTGTGGCACCACAAATAATCCAGGTCAATATCCTTAATTTCTGCCCCCAAGTCTTCTTCCATTTCTCACGGTAGCGTATATAATTCACGGTAACCGTATGGCCGACCTAATTTTCCAAGAAGTACGGCCCGATGATGCCTTCAGCCCGTAAACCGCACAAAATAGTCACTATCTGTGAACTCATTGCCTTGCAATAAACATGGATTCTGACTTGCCTAAACGGGTCCATTGAGCTTGTTAATGAATCTACTGAGATAAAGAGAGAGAAGGTCGCATGACCTATATTGTGTTGGACTTCCGAAACCCTAACCAAGCGAAGCGCCCGGGAAGTTCTCGTGGATGATCATAGTTGAGGTGGCTACCTAGGCTGAAACGTTCTGGCTGTGGTTTAAACCTAAAATTGCAGGAAGGGTAATTAGTTTCGCTGATAATGCATAGTAACCCCCGAATTGCTTGTGTCTTGCAACAGATACATGTAATCGAAGAAACCAGAGCCGGTGCCTTTAATGGACTTCGACTTACCAAGTCATTAAGCCTTGTCTTTCATTGACTGCCTGGAAATTGCAAACAGGGGGGATAAGAATGCCCGAGCACCTCAGCCAAAGGCTTATTCATAATAAATACAAACTTACGAATTCTTATGAGATTAACAAAAATACGTATACCCCTTGTTATATATTAAGATGGACGTTCGCTCATTCTGCCGACGTTTTCTCAGATATTATGTCAGAGTTAATCGCAGTTGTAGACACTAGGTTAAGAAACCTAACAACAAAAAATATATGTTATTCTTGTATTTAGTTGTCACTGTTTTTTTAGTATAACGTAATGAGAACTTTAAAAAACTTTGTGAGAGACGGATATTTCATTATTTTATTTCTGCACATTTTGCGTGCAGGTCCAAAAGATACGAAAAGTGTCCTATTGGCATCACTGGTTAGTATAATATAATAAACGAATGTGAAATAAAATAGGGGAAATTCATTTAGGGTTCATGTAATAATTCATATTTTGTAAATTAATGGGTGATTTTATAAGAACTATCGGAAATTTAAAAAAAATCACATAAAATTCAGAAAAATGCATGAAATATTTATTTGGATCGATAGTTGGGTCGATATAATTTAATGTTTGAAGATTATTTCATGCAAATGTTGGCCGCGGCTGCGCCTCAAATGGTCCATCCGCTTAGTCCAATTTTGGCATACTCTTTCCAACATTTCGGCCGGTATCTCACGAATAATGTTGGCAATGTTGGCTTCCAGTGCGTCAATCGAAGCGGGCTTGTCGCTATAGACATTAGCCTTAACATAGCCCCACAAAAACTAGTCTAGAGGCGTTAAATCGCACGATCTGGGCGGCCAATTGACTGGTCCCAAGCGTGAAATAAACTGTTCACCGAACTCGCCTCTCAATTGGTCCATTGTTTCGCGTGCTGTGTGGCATGTGGCACCGTCTTGTTGAAACCACATGTCATGCAAGTCAAGCTCTTCCATTTTGGGCAAAAAAAAGTTTGTTATCATCGCACGGTAGCGCTCACCATTCACAGTAACGCTGTGATTCGCATCATCTTTGAAGAAATACGGCCCAATGATGCCGCCAGCCCATAATCCGCACCAAACGGTTGTTTTTTGTGGATGCATTGGTAGCTCTTGCAATGCTTCTGGCTGCTCTTCACTCCAAATACGGCAGTTTTGCTTGTTCACGTATCCATTCAACCAGAAATGAGCCTCGTCGCTGAACACAATTCTTCGATAAAAAAGTGGATCTTCATCTAACTTTTCAAGAGCACATTCACCAAAAATTTGGCGTTGTGGTAGGTCGTTTGGCTTCAATTCTTGCACCAGCTGTATCTTATAAGGCTTCACACCCAAATCCTTCCGCAAAATTTTCCACGTAGTGGAGTAACAGAGGCCCAATTGCTGCGAACGGCGCCGAATCGATAATTCACGGTCATCACCAACACTGGCCGATACGGCTGCGATATTTTTTTCAGTTCGCACTCTACGTAAGCGTGTTGGTGGTTTAATGTCCAACAATGTAAATTTGGTGCGAAATTTTTTTACAATAGCCCGAATAGAAGCCTCAGTAAGTCGATTAAACTGACCATAAAATGGAAGAAGCGCGCGATGAACTTTCTTAACAGAGCACGCATTTTGGTAATAAAATTCAATAATTTGCAAGCGTTGTTCGTTTGTAAGACGATTCATGATTAAATTGTAGACCAAACTGAAGATGTTTGACAGTGACACAAGATACAAAACGTGGTTGAGCTGTCAAAACTAGTGTTGCCAAAAAGATAATAGCAAAAAAATCACTCGTTATAAGAAAAAAATTATAAAAAAAAACTATATTGTCCAAATTAGTTTGTTTATACTTTGTTTGACTTTTTAGGTGTACTCGTTCTTGAATTAAAAAATATTTTATTCACAAGTTTTCGTTGTAAAGCGGCATGTGGCTACCTCATATAACTTTAATTAATTAATTATAATTTTGGATCTATTAAATATAAATTTATTTATTTTTTTTTTTGCTAATTTGTATGTTTTTAATTGCTTTTTGTTCTCACAACGTGTAACAATAACAGACAGACTCGACACACCAGAAACGTGTGCACAAGTGTTTAAAATTTAAAAAAAGAAGAGGAAAATGCTGGAAAAGTGTTGCGAGAAAAGTTGTTAAATAAATATATATATTTTTTTAAACATGACTAATTCTCGTAGAGAGAAAATATGTAAATATGACTGCCATAAACCAACTTATAAAGGCATCTGTAAAACTGTGCAAAAACTAAAATAAAATAACAAACTTTTAATAAAACATAATGTGGCAAATGGCCTTTAAAGTGCAGGCAGAGATGGGATTGTTAGTTGCAATATACTCGTATGTAGATAAATTTACTCATAATAAAAAGTATGTTAAGGCCCAGTTCTTGACTGCGTGTTTAAAAACAAAATTAGTTAATAATTAGTTAATTATTGAAGACTGATAATCATTTATCAGTCTTCAATAAATGTTCTTATTTAAATGCGATGAAAGTGTGGCAGCTTTACTTAAATTCCAGATATTATGGAAAGTCTTCCACAGAACAGCTGTTTGTTAATGGAAGAATAGCAAAATTCTTAAAGAAAAATATTAAATTTATTAACGGCACAGAAAAAGCTAAAAATTTTATTTCATGCGAAGTTATTTTTAATTAATTATCATATTGTGCTGTTGTTTGGTGCAAAAATAGCAACTAATTTTCGAATATCTTCTACAGGCAATAGCTCGTATGTGTGTTTTGTTTACCTCTTTTGCACTAATACAAATGCAAGCACACAAAAACCATATGGCATATGAAACAAACTTAAATGAATAAGTTTGGGCATTTAATTATAGTCGAAATTTGTGGTGAAAAACTGATTTTCGTATTTAAATGGAACCTAAAGCTAAATAACATTTAAATACTGGGCCTAAGAAACCAAATAAGCTTTCAGCGTTTTGAGAGAGAAGGGATGACACGAGGCTTAAATTAGTGTTCGCAAATGATAGCTGGCTTGAAAATTTGGGTTTTTATGAAAGACCACCATGATGGTATCATAGCAACAACTTCATATTAGCAGCACATATTATTAGTTATAGGACCAATTTAATGGGATGAACTAAATCATGGCTCACCAGCGCCCCCGTGTGGTGGGCAAGCCGCACAGAGGTGCCAAATTCTTGTTATACGTTTGTAGGGTATAAATAATGCCCTTGCGAAGGGATCGGGCTTTCTAATCTCTACATAGTCAGATCAAGACTAGGCTGGTGGTCCGAAATCCATAAGGAACATCACTGCTTAACACCACCATCTTTTCACCACTTCTGATTCCCAGCATTAAAGGTATATGTTGCAATACAACGGTACTTCAGACACTCAAATTATTTCTCCGAAAACCAATTCTCTTTTTGCAAATCAGCGATCAGTGGCGGGATGGTCTACAAAACAGAATCCTTTGGTTATGCGCTGACCCCCGTTCCACCAATTAAGTTTTGGTGAGGTTTTGTAGAAGAAGAATAGTTATGCTGAAATTTCCTAGAGTTTAATTTGCTGCAATAAATAAATACCCGTCTATAGCTTAGAAAGCATAGTGACCAAGTTATTAATACGCCAAGCAAAATCTGTTTACCGACATGTCATTCAAGCAAGCTGAATCACTATTCATTCAAGTCATTAGGAATATTTCTTAAACAAGGCAATATAGTTCCATATGAATTTAAGCCGAGCGAAGTTGATTGCCGATTATGTTTGAGGGGAACTCTGCTAGCTGGATACAAAACGAAACTTTTCATATCGTGTCGAAACTAGTGATGAAAAGTAGGCACATCATTTTAATTCAAAAAGTAGGAAATCATAGGGAATACTATCACCAGAAATCTCTGCCGACCACAGTTGTTGAAATTGAGCCAATATCTGAAACAAAAATATCCTCTATACTACTGCATCTGTACTACATCAATATCCGCCTTGACGATCTTATCTGAGGACGGACCAACTCCACGGCGTGAACTATTACGATTCAGAAGCACCCCCGACTAGCTTGCAAGGTCATACAAACCTCTTACTGAAGAGCATGAGCCTTCTAATTTCTCCAGTATGCAATGGAAGACAAATCTTAATGAGTTGGTAGACCGAAGCACATTAAGAACAGCAGCCCTTAGCTAACTCACCCGCCTAACCATCATTACTGGCTGCTTAAATTACAGGTATTTATTGGCAGACAACAACATCTCGGGGGCTATCATGATACAAAAAACAAGGTAGCCGCTTCGCTACAACAATAAAAAAACAACATATATTTTGTTTGTGTAAAAAGGCGAATTCACACTTAAGCTATCAAAAGTAGTTGATAAAGAACATGTACAAAAATTTAAATGGCGCCGGAAAAGGTAAACAAAACTTAGCAGAAGAAGTGCCGCCATATTAACCGAATTCGCCTGAATTCGCCGATGCATCCACCTAATAATTAATTCGCCTTGGGGGGCTATTAGCATGCACTAGAATTCCCCTCGCAGTGGTTTTAGGTTTAATCCGCAGCTATAATATTTCAACCAAGATGTAGGCACCTCAAGTAGAGCCCCACGAGGACTTAACTGAATCACGTTCTGCCAATTAATCCTTGTTAATGATTTCAAAATTTCAACACAACATATGTCTTGCGGCTTCCTAGAGTTTTATTTGCTACAAGAAATAGATAGACTCCTTCCCCTGTATGCCACAGTAAGCAGACTGTCCTGGTTTGGTGTACGCCAAGGCAAAAACTGCTCCCTGGGGAGAAGATAAAATGATTTTTGTATATGACAGTGCTCATTCAATTCTGCTAAAAACAATTACTTGAAAACACTTGATTGGAAAGTACCACACCACGCGCCAGATTCAGCGGACCAGTCCGCTCCAGTCGTCTGTTCCAGTTAATGGCCCTTGCTGAGGCAGAGGTTCACTTCATATGCAGATACCGAAAACTGGGTTGATTCATGTAAAGCTACGTAGTTTTTTAGACGTTGAATCTGAGCGCTGCCTGAAAGATGGGTGTAAATAGTTGCTAGTAATGGAGAATACTTCGATTACTTTTAAGCTGCCGTTGTGGAATGTAATATAAAATTAACTCTGTTTCTTATTTCAAAATTGGACAAATCTAATACAAGTTTGTTTCACAGTTTATACAGTTTATACCTGTTCCATTTAGAAATTTATAGACTGATCTTTAAGTTTAACTAAAATGGAGAATTAGGACAATGAAACCAGAATTTGGATAGTTTTTTTTTTTTTTTTTTTTTTTTTTTTTTATATTGGACCAGTACTCAGGGGATGACCCCTACATATGCAGTGCATTGTACCAGAACTAGGAAAATAGGTTGTGAGGAGGGGGAAAGCGGGAGTAGTGTTTGTGAACATTTGACTTGAATCTTCCAACGTTATAACAGACAGGAAACACTTCTGCAGGCAACTTGTTCCACAGACGAAGCGTGCGGCTGAAAAACGAATTCTCTCTGTAATGCGTAGTACGATTCCCCGGGCAATCGACCACAAATGGGTGAGCTCTAGACGATGAACGCGTGCTACGTAAAAATGTGCGCGTTTCGGGAACAAGATCCTTAATCTCGTCAGAGCAAAATCCATTGTAGTATCGATAGAACAGAGTAACGCATTAGTGCAACGCTTTCGCGCTCGAGAGTCCCTTGTCACCGTCCAGAGAGAATATAGGCGCACATTTGGTGGCACTGCTCCTAGAAGATGGACTATAATGAGGCTCGTGAAGAATTTTTCCGAGCGTGGCACAATCGCAAGAAGGCTTTATCAACGAGATCACTCAGTTCGGACACAGGAAGCTATCCCTGTTGTAGCTGTTGTCATATAATACAATCCTAGAGTTTCGACAAGGAGCTTATCTGCTCAAATGGGTGTCAGCAGACAGTCACAGCACCAAGATTTAAACTTATTTCCATATAAGATTCTATCGGGTGGTTAAATTTCAAGCGCCGATGTTGAATGTAAACCACACCTAAACGCCAAGTTTTTTTTCCAAATTTTGTTTGACATTTCTCTATTTAAAACTTATTCAATTTGAACCATGGAGAGATACACAATCCAAAAACGTGTTAAAGTTATTCAGACTTATTATGAAAATGATGATCAATTTTCGAAGAAAATCATCTTCAGTGATGAGGCACAGTTTCACCTCAGTGGATTCGTCAATAAACAGAATTGCCGCATTTGGGCGAATGAGAATCCAAGAGTGACCAATGAAAAAAACCAATGCACCCACAAAGAGTGACTGTTTGGTGCGGTTTATGTGCTGGCGGCATCATCGGGCCGTATTTTTTCCAAAATGAGGCCGGTCAGGCAGTTACTGTGAATGGTGTTCGCTATCGTGAGATGATAACGAACTTTTTATGGCCCGAATTGGAAGATATGGATGTAGACGATATGTGGTTTCAGCAGGACGGTGCAACTTGCCACATAGCTAACGAAACAATTGCTCTTTTGCGCAACAAATTCAATGGCCGTGTTATCTCACGTAATGGCGATGTCAATTGGCCGCCAAGATCATGTGATTTGACACCGTTGGACTTTTTTCTTTGGGGTTATTTGAAAGGAAAGGTGTACGTCGATAAGCCAGCAACAATTCAACAGCTAAAGGATGAGATAATTCGGCACATTAACGGCATAGAACCTCCATTATGCCTCAGGGTCATCGAAAATTTGGACCATCGGATGGAGGTTTGCCGCCGTGGTCGCGGCACCCATTTGGCCGATATTTTGTTCCATACATAATTGAATAATACCAATATATCATAATAAAATAAAATTACAATAATTTCCTAAATAGTTTGTGTTTTATTCAAAATCAACATCGGCCCTTGAAATTTAACCACCCTTTAGTAACAAACAAACTGAACCCTAGAGACTTCCCGATTCGCTTGGAATTTTGTGAGAAGATCATTCAAATGTTTTGAACTTTAAAACTTCATGAACTACTTTTATAAAAATGTAATATTTTTCAAATGAACTACTAAAAAATAAATTACAGAAACTGTACAAAAGGTTACTTGAGTTTCTTAATGTAGCGAAATTGGTCAGCCAACCTGTATTTCAATATCACTTTTAGATTGGTGTCGCAATTTGGAACAGATTTCCCAAGTTTGAATTTATTTTTGCAAAAAACGCTTTTCCGTCGCATCACAGTTTTAGAACTAATTTTGCAAATAAACATTCGTTATTTACTAGATATATTAAATAAAAATTAATGAAAATATAAGTATTTTATTGAAGAAAGACAATAACAATTGCCTCTTAATATGTATGTAATGAAAATAAAATTTAATTTTCCCCTTTGAAAATCCTTTGTTAAATGTGCAGTGCTTTCCATCCCTGTGCCAGACATTTGCTCTAGGGGCGGGGGGACATTAAACGAGAACTAAAAAGATTTGCAGTCAGTATGTCATTCACATTTGCAAACAAATAAACAAACGAGCCAACAAAAACATAAATTTTCCACTGTAGACTAAAAGGAACAAAAAAAACACACACACACACACACACAGACATAAAAGCAAAAATTGTTTGACTTTGATTTTAGCCGTTCAGTTTATTTGAATAAAGTTTGTTTCAGTTCTAACTTGCGTCAAGTTTTCGTTACACAAAGCCTTCAAAGCTTTTAGATATCTAGACATCTCTTTCTAATTTAAGTTTGTTTTGTAGTTAAACGTACAAAATAAAAAAAAAGTACATGATTTGTTGACATTCACATTTAGAATAGAAGTTTTAAGAGATTTTGTACTCGCTGTAGATGTAACGTTACCTGAAATGGCAAAAGCTTATTTTTAATGGCAACTGTGGCTTTTGTTCATTTAACAACTCTATAAAATTATCTACATAATTTCTGTGGAGGCAGTAAAATTTTTCATAACTTTTCTATAGAAAAGCAAAGTTATTACGATAATTTTTTGAATTAAAGAAAACAATGTCACGTTTTTATGGAAAAGAAAAGTTATCGCAAATTTGTTGCTAATACCTTTCCAGCAAAAAAGTGAACTTATTAGACTTTTTTTAAACCATGGCATAATTGTTGAAATTTATTATGCTTAACTTCTCTAGGGAAATATAAAAATATCAATAATTAAAAAAATTTAAAATAAAATAGCAGTGTAGTTAGTGACCCAAAAAAGTAAAGGATTTGGCCCCTGACCTTTTTTTTAATATTTTTAGTGAAGTAAATTTAACGATAATTTTTAATATAAAGTCATCAATACTTTTCTATAGAGATGTGCAGTTTTTAAAGTAATATATCTGCATATCTGGCATACAAGTTATATCTGTAGCTGTGGTATACAAGTTATAAAAGACAGGTCGATTTTGCAATTAGTATTGTGCCATCGATTTTTCGACAGCTTTCGCACAACAGAAGAAGTTCCACTATTCTATTAATAAAAAAAAAAAATACTTTTTGAGGCGCCCAAATTAAAATTTGTTTATACTGGGTGGCCCAGAAAGACCGAAGTGGTGTGAATTCCTTATAACTTTTTTATTATAATTTTTTTTTTCTTTTCTTTTCAGTATTTTGTAAAGAAGACTTGGATAATTTATAATGGAGCAATACACAATTGAACAACGTGCCCAAATTGTTGAAATTTACTTTTCAAATCAACGGTCCATTGTGTTGACTCAGCGTGCATACCGTCGTCAATTTAATGTGCGGGTTGCACCCTCTCAGTCAACAATAAACCGTCTGGTTGCAAATTTTCGAGAACAAGGAGCAGTAAGGAACCTTCCTGGTCCCGGCAGACACCGAACTGTCCACACGGCTGACAATATTCAAGTGGTACAGGAGAGTATTCGGGAGGATCCAGAAACATCAACCAGGAGACGTTCGTCACAACTGGGCCTCTCAAGGACGTCGCTGCAGCGAATTTTGCATACCATAGGATTGTTTCCATACAAAATTCAACTTGTCCAAGAATTGAAACCAACAGATTACCAGCAACGACTTGACTATGCAATTTATTTCCAGCAAAAAGCACAAGAGAATCCAAATTTTATTCATAACTTAATAATGAGTGACGAAGCCCATTTTCAATTAAATGGGTTCGTTAACAAGCAAAACTGTAGGATATGGGCTACGGAAAACCCGAGAGTACTTCATCAACCACAATTGCACCCAGTTAAGTGTACCGTTTGGTGCGGTGTTTCTTCAGAAAGGATCATTGGCCCATTTTTTTTTTGAAAATGAACAAGGTGTCGCCATTTCCGTCAATGGTGATCGATATCGGGCCATGTTGCAAAATTTTGTAAGGCCAGCTGTGGAAAACCATCCGCAAATATGGTTCCAACAGGATGGAGCCACAGCGCACACTGCGAGGGCCACAATGACTCTTTTACGCGACATCTTTGGTGAAAGAATAATTTCTCGTAACAGCAATTTTAATTGGCCTCCGCGTTCCCCGGATTTAACCGCTCCAGACTGTTTTCTTTGGGGCTATTTAAAAGGAAAAGTTTATGTTAATAAGCCTAGGACTATTGAGGAGTTAAAAACCAATATTCGAGAAGAAATTAACAACATACCACCGGAAGTTTTGCGAAAGGTCATGGAAAATGTGTTGGAAAGAGCACATTTGTGCGAAGCAGAATATGGCCACCACTTGCGGGATATCATTTTTAATAACTAATCCAAAAATATTCCCCATAAATTTAATGTATTAAAAAAAAAAAAAATTAAAAAAATATCTCTTAAATAAAAAGTTATAAGCAATTCACACCACTTCGGTCTTTCTGGGCCACCCTGTACATATGTTCTTAACTCTTCTTTTTAAGCGTTTTAGGAGGTAATAAAAAATCGGCTATCGAAAAATATCGCCAAATTTTGGTCCTTCCAAATCGACCTAGAGTGGATTATACAAATTATATTTCAATAAAAGCAAACAAATTTACCGATATCATCAACATTGGGAGGTAAATCTATATATCTCTAACAATGCTACAAAAATCTGAAATTTTTACTTACTCAAGCGAAAAAAAATTTTTGCCTTGTAATTTTCCAACAGTTTGATTTTTTCTTCATTGGGAAATCTTCTTTTTTCGACAATATCGATGATGTGGAAGGCGATTTTTTTGCCTTAAATGTGACTTTAAAAGGTTTGAATGTTTAATGCTGGCTGTGGCCTGCTTTTCATTCGTACATCATTCCACATCACATCACGGCATCAGGCATCTATTTGAACAGTGTTTTAAGTGCAAGTTTTAGAATTCAAAAGGTCTTGAGTAAACAACACTCACTCACACTCAAACGCTTTAACAAACAAACTCACAAATATTTAACACAAAAACAAGGCAAAAACTACTTACAGCAACAACAAAAATCACAACAAATACACTTAACACCAACAACAATAACAACACCAACAACAGCAGATGAAATTGTCAAGTTGACATATATATTTACATATATCTCGGGATTATGTAGATTTTTCTTTTCATCTTTTTTACTTGTGCATACAATTTTATCGGTTGAATGTTTGTTCGTTCGTTGGTTCGCCGGTTTGTTGGAATGTTGGAGTGTTGCTCTGCAATCTCTGACAAGTGTTGTGTGTGAATTATTAAAAATAACAACGACAACAACTACAACAATAGCATAAATAAAAGAATATGTTTTTTTGTTTTGCAGAATTGTGTTAAATAAATAAAAAAAAATAAGACAAGGAATAAAAAGAAAATATTGCATTGCTCCAATACAATGACAGAAGATGATGCATGTGACACCAGCGATACCAGATGTTTCGGGAATGTTCAATGGAAGGAAGGAAGAAGAGCAGTAGCAGGAGGCATCTACAAAAGCATTGTTATAGAACAAAATCTGCATTATATGGTCAAATGAATTGGAATAATGGGTGCTGATTGGTGGAATCAAACTACAGAGTGTCTCTAAAAAGATTAGAAAATTAGGAACTTACAAGTCTTTCATTATTTTATAGCTAGAATTAAAAGTAATTTGTGTTGATAAGGCAAGTTCTGCGTTACTGCAAAGAACTCATATTGAGAGGTATGTAAGTAAATAATTTAAGATCAATTTGACCGGTGAAACATATTTAAGAACCTTGAATTCATAGCACAAAGTACTCAGAGATGAAAAAATTTACAGTTGAAAAAAATAAAGTCAGGCAATCAGCAAAATCACGGCATATAAATATATATTTTTTTATCTTGGATCAGTGCTCAAGGAATGGCCCTTATATATGCATTGCATTGTACCAGAACTACAAAAATAGGTTATGAGGAGTGAAAAACGAAGTAGTGTTTGTGAACATTTCCCTTGAACTTTCCAACGTTATAACAGACAGGAAATATGTCTGCAGGCAACTTATTCCACAGACGAAGAGTACGGCTGAGAAGCGAACTCTTTCTGTAATGCCTAGTATGCTCAGACAATCCATCACAAATGGATGAGCGCTAGACGATGAACGCGTGCTACGTAAAAATGTACGAGTTTCGGGAACAAGATTTCTAGTCTTGTTAGAGCAAAATCCATTGTAGCAACAATAGAACAGATTAACGCACCCCCCATCGCTTCAATGCTCCTGCGAGTTGCATAAAATTTTTTATTTTTAAATAAAATTTTTACATTTGCTATTAATTGCTTAATTGTGTGTCTTCTTTTTATATAAATGTACAGACTGTCCGCCGGGAAAGAATACTATTTCGTTTTGCCGCTATTTTGTTAAACATTACTCTAGACCAGATGTGCCCAAGCCCTATGTGCTTGATGCTCAATTGTTTTTGTAAAAGCGCTTAGCTATGGGGTTGTGCTCTTTAGTGCACACATACTGCATTCAGCCCTAGCAATGAAATATACACAAAGAACTTGGTTTTTATTTTTTTTTTTACCGTTTTTCACTGTACTGGCACAAATGCAAAGCAACAACACTTTCGCAATGCTTTGCCGGTAAACATTGATGACAGCGATTATCAGTGTAAATTTTCTTTTTGTAAATATATTTTGCTTTTTAAAACAAAAAGCATTAGATAAAAGTAGTCTTTGTTAAATGATTTAGCGTTTGCTCCTCCACAAAGAACTGTTGGCCTCCCCTGCTCTAGACAATGTATATTTGGCAGTTAAGAAGTAGACACGTGGCAAATTTCTTATGGAAAAATATTCGATAAAACCAAAGTGTTCTAATCGTTAAAACATTTGATTAAAATCAATCACCGAATACTGTGACGATGCGAAAGTTATGTGAAAGAAGAAGAAACAACGTGGCAACAGAACACGCTATTTAGTAGTCCCTCGTTTGTTGTTGCAAACAAAGCTCTAGGAAGTCGCATGCCTTATGTTGTGTTAAAGATTTCCAAAACCCTTACCAATGGTTAGAATTGACAGACCAGAGATCAGCATGGCCCCCGGGAGGTTCTACTTTGCAGATCTCTCGGTGCTGATTATCGTTGAGAGGCCTGTCTTGGCTTAAACGTTTTGGCTGTGGTTTAAACCTAAAATCGCAGGAAGGGGAATTAGTATCCCTGATGATTTTCCACCTCTCCTCTCTTTTCCCTCGTCCTCACTCCTTCTATATCCCTATAACCTTTTATTTTTCCTCTATCATACCATAATTTTTTTTCAGGTAATCACAAAGGGAACGACCTTCAGGACCTAAGCGAGCTGGAGTAACCGGGTACTTTCTGGAGAATCCAGCGGCCTGCCCAGCTAACCTAACCTATCCCTAATAATTGTGGTGCATGGCCGGTTTTCGGATGCTAACAACCCCGGGAAGTGCTGTTGTCTTGCAACACATACCTGTAGGTTGAGGAACCACGAGTTATGGTTAGACGGGTGAGTTTTTTAAAAGCTGATGCTCTTCGGTTTCGGTTACCTACTTATTAAGCCTTGTCTTCCCTTGACTGTTGGGAAATACCATACAGGAGGGCTTAGAAGGCCGAAACTCTTAAGCAAAGGGTACGTCTATAAGGGCCGTATCAGATAAAACTTTTGCTTCGCTTTGCGTTGCAAATTCGCTTTGACATCTTAGATATGAAACATGTCACATAAAGCACTTTTAACGCAACGTGAAGCAAAAAGTTCGGCAACTCTCATCTTTTTACGCTTTGAAGTTTTTTCTAATAGCTCCAAAGCTTTATGTACTAAGAAAACAATTAGAACTAATTTCAGTAGTTCGTCCAATAATATTTTTAACTTCTATTATCATAAGAAAATCACAAAGGGATGATTTTCCACCTCTCCTCTCTTTTCCCTCGTCCTCACTCCTTCTATATCCCTATAACCTTTTATTTTTCCTCTATCATACCATAATTTTTTTTCAGGTAATCACAAAGGGAACGACCTTCAGGACCCAAGTGAGCTGGAGTATCCGGGTACTCTTTGGAGAACCCAGCGGCCTGCCTACCTAACCTATTATCATAAAAAATGATTAAATATAAAAAATTAACAACCATTTTTTTAGATAAATAAGCAAATCGTGAGCGTTGCCAAAGTTTTTATTGTGACATACATCTTTTGCTTTGCGCTTTTCTGTTAAAGTTTTAAATTTCACGCAAAGCGATAAAGTTTTATCTGACACGGCCTTAAGGCTACAAACTTATAGCGAAGAGTTAATTTTTAATTTTTCAATTTGATAATATTGTTAAGAATTTTTTTTGTGTATTAATTTTTTGAAAATAATTTTTAAAATTTAAAATTTTCAATAAGATTCTAATTTTCCCGACGATGGGAACAAATTGTTATCGAAAATAAATACAAACGATCGTTTACTGCAAAAATAAGTACTAATTACTTAAACAAGATCGCCTATGGAATAAGTTGCCCACAGACGTGTTTCCTGTCTGTTATGATGCCGGAAAGTTCAAGTCAAATGTTCACAAACACTACTCCCTCTCTCCCCCTCCTCACAACCTATTTTCCTAGTTCTGGTACAATGCGCTGCATATGCAGAGATCATCCCCTGAGTACTGGTCCAAGTTTAAAAAAATAACTAAATACTAAATAATTACTTTTTATTACTGATATTATATGATAGGTTGTTATCATTCTCTAGTCTAGCTCAAGTTCAATCCTGGCTAAAGCCAAGAAATATATTTAATTATAACAATAATTGCCGCGTTCATAAATAAATACTTTTTGAAAAAATTAAATATAATGGTTATTTTTTGATCAGACCTCGTATATTAATTTCAGTTGCTTTTGTATACATTTCGGTTAGTTTTGACGAATTAATTCAGATTCTGCACTAGAAGCCTGTGATGGCGCCAGCAACCGCTTTAATTCATTTAGATAGAAAGACTTCTGCCACGACCTTCCGTTCGATTTGAATTCGTTTTGTTTATTTTTTATTATTGTTCCAACACCATTTTGAGGTGAAATTATAATAAGAAACAAATTTGTTAACGACTTAAACAAAATATAAAAGAACCCCAATTAATCAAGACAAACTTTTCAATAGAACTAATTTCAAATACTTAAGATAAAACTTTCTTCAAATTATTATTATTATTAGTTTCTTTTTCTTCGACAACAAAAGACTGTTTCTGTTGGCATTTGTGGCCATTGCTACGGACAATTTTTTGTGCCAGCTTGATAGAACTACCGGTACTTTGCGTGCGGCTAATGCAACAGCCTGCGGCAGAATTTAGTGGCATTAAGATTATAATTGTGATTTTCCTACGACGAATGAATGTCTGAATGATTTTTTTTTATTTATTTTTATTTGGGTGATTGTGTGTTTTGTATAGTTTTGGGTTGAAAATGTCAATAGAATAATTATACAACATGATAAAACACTTGAAGAAAAGATTTGTTGCTTTGAAGTGGCCCTCCAGTTGGGCGAAAGTTTTGCTGCCAAGAGAAATGTTAATAAAGAAAAAGATTAAATAAAACAAACTTGAGCAAATATTTGATGATACTTGAAGCGGTAAGAGATTTTCGTGATGGTGGTTGTCTATGAAAATTTGGGTTATGACAGTAATGCATTAAAAAAAACGGCCATGAACAGTATTTTTATTAAGTATTTTGGCTTATAAAATATAAAAGTATAAAACCAAAAAAAAAAGCCCATTTATTTAATTAGTAGAAATTGGGTTAGATTAAGGTAAAACATTTTAGCCGTATTGTAAAATTGATGATAGAAATTACTAAGGCCATATTAAGGTTAGAAAAATGTTAGATTTTATGTTTTTTTGAGTTCTTAATATATTTTCTTGTCAGTATTTCCATAAAAAAAATAAAATCTTTTAGCCTCGTTTCCTGGTTGTACGTTTGTCTCAATACACCTCCGCTGGAATATTGCAAGACATTTTCCATTTATTTTTTATTTTTTTTAGCTGTCGATGCTTTTAGCTTGTCATTAAGCAGGTCATAATGAAACAACTTGTTTTCGAGCCATAAACCAGCAAACAGCCACTACAGCAGGCCAAAAGCAGCCAACCAACCAACCAACCCACCTTATTGTTCAAAACTCAATCGCACTTTATCTTAATTTGAAAAAGACAAAAAGCGGAAAAAAATAGAGAAAAAAAAAAACAACGTAATGAAAACACTCTTGAACTAATTTCTAACATTGTTCCCAAGAACTACACGTATGGAGCGACAACTCATTCCTGCCATACGTTAAATGCCTCAAACTCTAACAATTCGTTTCTTTTAATTTATCTTAATCTCATAATAAATCCGCTAAGAAAATCATATAAATCATAAAGACACAAGAGAGAAAACAAAAAGCAGCTTTACAATTCCTGATTAGGAAGGTGTGTCATTGAAATCAAGCAAAAATAATTGTTATGGAATAATAATAATAATATAAAACAAATATGTAACAAAAAAAAAAAATCCAACTAAAAATTACAATAACATTAAGCAGCACTTTCAGTATTTGATTTCAAAAGGACTGACGGCGGAGAGCAGCAACATTAACACAACAACTAAACACTTACTCGACTTGTTCCCAACTGAAAAGCCTGCCTGAATTATATTCAACTCATTGGGATTAATTGGAATTAATTGGAAAATTGGCCAGAACTTGAAAATTAAGTTGAAAAAAGCCGGTTTTCTTTTTTTTCTTGTTCTTTCTTTTCTTTTGCTTACAAAAACATGGCCAAATAGCAATAAGAAGTCAAGATAAATTATTTTTATTTAAAATACATCCAGTCAAGAGAGTTATTAAAAAAGTGAAAGAGTAACAAAGAGCTGAAGAAGTGGAAGAGAACCAGAGTTGAGTAAAAACATAGAGATTTGAACAAATTAAAAAAGAGATTTATAGTAAGAGAGCCAAAGAGAAATTGAGCGTTATTTAATATGAATTGGAACAAACTGGTAAAGGGAACTAACTTTTTTGAATAAACACTGTTTTTAAGCTATTTTAATAATACAAAAAAATTTCATTTAAATGCTGTTTAAGCTTGAGTTCTATAACGTTGTTTTATAAAGGAAATTTTTTACGTACTTCAATATTCAACAAATCGTATACCTTCGAAAGACTTCTTAAGGCAAAACTGTTTAAATAAAAAAAAAAAATGTTTAAAAGATTTTTTTAGAAGTCTTCCCAAGGAAGACGAACTATTGAATAATGAATCGTTTAAAAATTTTCGCATAAAAACAACGTTACGGATCTCAAGGTTTAACATAATTTCCATTGAATATAATTATAACAACACTAGGATTCGAGCTCGGTATTATGTAAACACCACCGAGCTCTTTAATATATTTTTTTGTCTATATTGGCCGTGTATAATAATAAAAGGTGATAAAAATTAAAATCAAAATAAATTAAATATTGATACCAACCAAAAACAGCTTGTTTTTTATGTTTCCCAGCTGTCTATATGTCGACATTTCATAGGAGCTACCCTAATCTTTAGTAGACTTTGGAAATTTTTGAAAGATATTCTCAAAGCACGTTTTGTTCTGCGACTCCTAATATAACATTGGAAAGCTTAAGTGCAATAGTCATAAACGGTAGTCGTTCTTTTCTCCTCCTCATCAAACATTTTCCTAGTACAAGAACAATGCGCTGCTTGTCTCATCCCTTGAGTACTGCTCCTTGACAAAATAAAAAATAAAAATTTACAAAAATATCTGTAATGAAACTTGTAAAAAAATATATTTCTTCTATATTAAGTCTTAATACTAAAAAAGCTTTTACCTAAAGTTATATTTAAACAATATCTATGCTTTTTGTAAAGCGCACTTTTTGTTAATATAAACCACACGATTCCATTTTAAACCTATTAAACAAAATATATTAAATTTGGTTTTAAATTATTTGATCTTGTTTAAGTAAATATTTATTATTTTTGCAGTTAAAGATAACAATTTGTTATCATCGTCAGAAAAATTAATATTTTATTAAAAATTTAAAATTTTTTCAATAACATATTAATTTTCCTGACGACGATAACAGATTGTTATAGAAATATTGAAAATAAATACTGTTGAATTTTTTATAAAAAATAAAAATAAATGCAAAAATAAGAAATATTTAAAAATATATTAATATATCGGGTGGTTAAATTTCAAGGGCCGATGTTGAATGTGAACCACACCTAAACGCCAAATTTTTTTCCGAATTTTATTTGACATTTCTCTATTTCAGACTTACTCAATTTGAACCATGGAGAGATACACACCAACAACGTGTTAAAGTTATCCAGACTTATTATGAAAATGATGATCAATTTTCGAAGAAAATCATCTTTTTTCACCTCTGTGGATTCGTCAATAAACAGAATTGCCGCATTTGGGCGAATGAGAATCCAAGAGTGACTGTCGAAAAACCAATGCACCCACAAAGAGTGACTGTTTGGTGCGGTTTATGTGCTGGCGGCATCATCGGGCCGTATTTTTTCCAAAATGAGGCCGATCAGGCAGTTACTGTGAATGGTGTTCGCTATCGTGAGATGATAACGAACTTTTTATGGCCCGAATTGGAAGATATGGATGTAGACGATATGTGGCTTCAGCGGGACGGTTCCACTTGCCACACAGCTAACGAAACAGTTGCTCTTTTGTGCAACAAATTCAATGGCCGTGTTATTTCACGTAATGGCGATGTCAATTGGCCGCCAAGATCATGTGATTTGACACCGTTGGACTTTTTTCTTGGGGTTATTTGAAAGAAAAGGTGTACGTCGATAAGCCAGCAACAATTCAACAGCTAAAGAATGAGATAATTCGGCACATTAACGGCATAGAACCTCCATTATGCCTCATGGTCATCGAAAATTTGCACCATCGGATGGAGGTGTGCCGCCGTGGTCGCGGCGCCCATTTGGCCGATATTTTGTTCCATACATAATTGAATAATAAAAATATATCATAATAAAATAAAATTACAATAATTTCCTAAATAGTTTGTGTTTTTTATTCAAAATCAACATCGGCCCTTGAAATTTAAACACCCTTTATATCTAATAATTGTCATAAACCATCCTGCAGAAAAATCAAAAATTAAACCGCTGAAAATGTATTTAAATAATCTTTTGTGATAACTGTTATATAATAATCCCGGTGTGACGATTTTGCTGCCTATAGTTCAACTATAATTTATTTGCTCAGAATCTTATTTCAAAATTTATGTTCTTAGTATTGTTCAAATATAGAATTTAGAACAAAAACTCTTTTATGATCGCCATAAATTTAAAATTTGGTGGCATAAACTTTAGAAATAGATTAGTTCGTCTCCAGTTGTAAATCCTTTTGAAAATCAGCCACAAAATCAAATTTACATATTGCGTTTTTCTGCCTGAGTTGCATTTTATACTCACATCGTTCCTCTCACTTTCAAATTAAACGTTAAGAGTTTGAGTTGATTTATAATATTATGCACTCGCATAACCTAATGCAACCCAACTTGTCTGTGGTAAGTTTAAACAAGAAATGCATTCATATCCAAAGGCCCAGACACAGCAACGGATTGCGTCAGTCCAACCGAAAAGCACACGCTCTTCACTAAAGCAACTGAAGCAAACATAAAACTCTAACGACAAAAACAGCAAGAAAAAAGTTCTTGGGTTGGTAACATCATAAACTTGGCAAATTAAACAAGTTAAAACTGTGAGAAAGAAACCAAGTGGCATTTGAAACATGTGAATTGTTTATGTTCGCTTGCAACCTCAAACAGGTTCTAACATGAAAAGGGGGACCCCTGGCGAACGAGTATGAGATACAAATTCTTGCAGAACGATTTTTTTCATTTGTTTTGTTTTTAAAATTTCTTTAGCACGTCTGATGGCTGGCTTGTTTTCTGGTAGATTTTATATGCTTTTTATGGATTGAGTTGAATGGTTTTATGAAATATCCATTGACTTCAGTTGAACTTCAGCGCTTTTTGTCGATCGAACCGCGGAAGTGCTAAAAGTCTTAAAACCACAAAAGTTTGCAACGCGAAAATTTTACGGTTAGCAACCTTTCAAAGACGTGTTTTAATATTTTTACGTAAAATTTCTTTGCATTTAATACAAATTTATTTCTAAAATAAAAAATATATATATAAAGAAAATTTTTATTCAAAATAAAAGTGCCTAAAAGAAGTATATTACATAAATTTTTTGCCAGCAAAATTTTTTTAAAAATTTGCGATTTTTTGCAATCAGTAACAAAACCAAAATTGAGCCTTATAGGAAGTTATAATTCGCTTAAAAACACATAAACTGTTTGAGAATTATATAAAATAAAACGGGTGGAGAGAATAATATTAAACAAAAAAAATTTGTTTTATGAAATTTTTGGCGCCAAGTTATCAAGCAAAGAGATATATAAATTAGACTTTAACAAAATTTTATTAAAAGAAAATAAAGCAATATTTTACTCATTATATTCTATATAAAAAGAAAATATATAATAATTAATTTAAAAAAAAAATAATAATTAAAGAAAAAATTTTTAATAAAAAATCCCCGTCCTTGTGTTAAATCGTTATTCGGCGGAGACAAAGAAAATTGTTTAAAAAAAGCGCATAAGAATTTTTTTGTGCTAGAAAAAAATCCGCATTTTAAACAAAAAACAAATCTTTTTTGTTGCTAAATTCAATTTATTTCTGATTTTGTGTTTTCGTCAAAATCGTGTGTGAGTGAGTGTGGTCTGTCTGTCTTTTCCAACCGTCCTCTTTTAAACAGCCACCAATGTCTAATGTCGCACGGGTTAAATATTTAAATAAATAAAAATGTGTTAAATAAATAAAAGTAAAAAAGTAGAAATGGAAATTGCTGAGTCTCTAGTTGCTGATTGTTATTTTTTTTTATAATAAAATCTAGTTGTTGTTGCTGTTGTTACAATTGCTGTGTATTTAAAACGGATGTTTATGCATTTGTTATAAAAACAAATAAATATCAAACCCATAGTGCGACAAAGCGTGTATATTCTCATATTTTTTCTATTTGTTTTCGCATCTATTTTGCTGTTTGTGCAACTTTAAATATTTTTTTCCATGTTGCATGCAGATATTTACGTATAAGAGTGGTTTATATTCATTTATTTCCGGTTACATTTTATCGTTGGAAGTTACAAAAACGAAAAAAAAAACGCAACAACGGATTCGACGGATCTTTTTTTTTGTTGTTTTTGATTCTGAGTATATCAGCATTTCAGTTATTTTCCTTTTTAGATTTTTGCCGGTAAGTTTTATTTTAGTTTTATTATAATCTCTTAAGTTGTAATGTAATGCAATTTTTGTATAATCTAGATATGAAATTGAAAACTCAATCTGAACATAACGACACTAAAAGCTTAAGATTAAAGTTGTAAGGTTTATTTACTTTTTTGCTTTCAGTTAACATTTTTAAAAGCCTTCAGCGCCAAAGAGTTTAGTAGTAGAGTTTTGAAGATGTGTGAGCGGGTGCGTTATCATTAGCAAAATACCTTATTTTTTCCACAATTCTGTGCATTTCTGACGAATTGCTTAGCGCAAAACGACGCATAACTTTGAAGTAGAATTCGTTATTGACCGTACGACCTTTTGGCAAGAATTTATGATGCATCACGCCATTGCATTCGAAGAAAACAGTGAGCAAAACCTTCACATTTAACCGAACTTGATGTGCTTTTTTCAGTCTTGGCTCTTCCATTGGGATGGTTGGGCTTTAGTTTCAATATCTTAGCCATACACCCATGATTTGTCTTTAGTTATGACCTTTTTGAGGAAATCTGGATCGTCGTTGACGACATTCAACAGCTTCTGAGTGATGTCCATGCGACGTCGTTTCTGCTCAAAATTTAGTAAATTTAGTAAAAACCTTTTTATCTGTCAAAACCAAACTGACAATCCAAAATGGCTGATTTTGCTAACATGCATAACAGACATGTGTACCAACATAATAGACGAAATTTGAAAATAACGGTCACTTTTTGATCAGATCATTCATATGTGAATTTGAAAACCTTATGATGGAATATCACATTCAGAATGTATCTGATATAAATGTCAGTTGAAAAGCTTATGATGGAATATCACTTTCAGAATATATCTGACATATATGTGAATTTGAAAACATTATGGTGAAATATGACATTCAGAATGTATCTGATACATATGTGAATTTGAAAACATTATGGTGAAATATAACATTCAGAATGTATCTGATATATGCTGGATTTGAAAGAATTATGATGGAATATGATATTCAGAATATATCTAATAAATATGAGCTCAAGAAACTGCTAGCAATCAAATACGATTTTCATTCAATTTTTCCTGCCAGCTTATAATGGGTGATTTTATAAGAACTATCGGAAATTTAAAAAAAACACATAAAATTCAGAAAAATGCATGAAATATTTATTTAGATCGATACTTGGGTCGATATAATTTAATGTTTGAAGATTATTTCATGCAAATGTTGGCCGCGGCTGCGCCTCAAATGGTCCATCCGCTTAGTCCAATTTTGGCGTACTCTTTCCAACATTTCGGCCGGTATCTCACGAATAATGTTGGCAATGTTGGCTTCCAGTGCGTCAATCGAAGCGGGCTTGTCGCTATAGACATTAGCCTTAACATAGCCCCACAAAAAATAGTCTAGAGGCGTTAAATCGCTCGATCTGGGCGGCCAATTGACTGGTCCCAAGCGTGAAATAAACTGTTCACCGAACTCGCCTCTCAATTGGTCCATTGTTTCGCGTGCTGTGTGGCATGTGGCACCGTCTTGTTGAAACCACATGTCATGCCAGTCAAGCTCTTCCATTTTGGGCAAAAAAAAGTTTGTTATCATCGCACGGTAGCGCTCACCATTCACAGTAACGTTGTGATTCGCATCATCTTTAAAGAAATACGGCCCAATGATGCCGCCAGCCCATAATCCGCACCAAACGGTTGTTTTTTGTGGATGCATTCGTAGCTCTTGCAATGCTTCTGGCTGCTCTTCACTCCAAATACGGCAGTTTTGCTTGTTCACGTACCCATTCAACCAGAAATGAGCCTCGTCGCTGAACACCATTCTTCGATAAAAAAGTGGATCTTCATCTAACTTTTCAAGAGCCCATTCACCAAAAATTTGGCATTGTGGTAGGTCGTTTGGCTTCAATTCTTGCATCAGCTGTATCTTATAAGGCTTCACACCCAAATCCTTCCGCAAAATTTTCCTCGTAGTGGAGTAACAGAGGTGATCACCAACACTGGCCGATACGGCTGCGATATTTTCTTCAGTTCGCACTCTACGTAAGCGTGTTGGTGGTTTAATGTCCAACAATGTAAATTTGGTGCGAAATTTTTTTTACAATAGCCCGAATAGAAGCCTCAGTAGGTCGATTAAACTGACCATAAAATGGAAGAAGCGCGCGATGAACTTTCTTAACAGAGCACGCATTTTGGTAATAAAATTCAATAATTTGCAAGCGTTGTTCGTTTGTAAGACGATTCATTATTAAATTATAGACCAAACTGAAGATGTTTGACAGTGACACAAGATACAAAACGTGCGTGAGCTGTCAAAACTAGTGTTGCCAAAAAGATAATAGCAAAAAAATCACTCGTTATATTATAAGTTGAAACATTTTAAGGACTTTTGTAATAATTTTATTGATAAATAAAAGTGGAGGAATATTGCTTTTCCGATAACTAAAAAAAATGTCCTCAAAAAGAAATCACTAACACTCGCTGTAATAAATTTATTTGCTGAATTTTTTTTAAATAAAAAATTTAAGTTCTTCATAGTCTATTTATAAAACATATTTAATTTTTATTTAACTCTTATTAGGCAAATTGTACAGAAATTTGTTTTACAACTATTTAATAAACATTAAATATTTTTTACAAATAAGGCTTTAATTTCACAAAAAAAGAGCAAAATGTCAACAGAGTGGATGATAAATATTGAAACTAATTAACTTGTCATTTGGGTGGGCGCAAACTCATACTGCGTTGCTACGAGTCCAAAAGCCAAGATTAAGTCATTTGTTTCTCGTATACATACATATGGGCATTTGTATGTTCGTATCTCTATATTGGCAATCAGTTGAAAACAATTTATAATCCCTTCAAATAAGCCAACAACAAACACACACTTAATTGCTTTCTTTTAATACTTGGCCTCATATAAAATATAAAAATATAAAAAAAAAAAAATGATTTTAGCGTCTAAAACCACTTGAATGGCTGCAACTATCTCAAGCTGCAACAAAAGCAACTACAACAACAACAACAACAGCAACAACTATAAAAATAAACAACACATTCATGAATTACAACAATTAGTACAATTGTCTAAACAAAGTCATTATGCTGTTAACAAAGTTGTTATCAGCACCCCGAAAAACAACAATAACAGCCACAACAACAACAAGAACAACAAGAACAACAAGAACAGCTAGCAAACCCATACAGTGCAACATCATCACCATCATAAGCAACTATTAACTTTTATAAACTACAGCAATAATAACTAAAAATTCTAAATGGCAAAAAAATACAGAAAAGAATTTTCAAAAAAAAAAAAAGGAAAAAAATGGGAAAAAAGAAAAGTTTGTAAAGAAACTGCACACGATCGAGGAAAAAGAAAAAATCCATTCTGCAGCACACCAGCACACAAATGATGCCTGCCTGCCTGCCTGCCTGAACAGAGACCAGAGCAATTGAATGAAACTCTTTGCTGTTTTCTTTTTGCTTTAAATTTATGGCACAAGAAAATGCAGTGTTTAGAAAAAAACTTAACAAGAAAACAAAGACTAAAATATTTAATCCTTTTGCAAAAAAGAAGAAGACAGACAAAATCATACAGGACTTTCCAATAAATTCTGTACTATAAATAATAAAACACTCTAAGAAATTTTTAGCTCTGCATGGCTTAATAAAGTAGAATGGGGGAACTCTAAAAAAAAACGGGGATAATCTTAAAATTCTTCTGGGTGTTTGAAAATTTTTTGCAAGACTAATGCTATCTGTCTAGACAGCGAATTTTAACAAGCTTTCGACAATTGTAAAGAATTTGTTAAATATTTCAAATATTGTCAAGCATTGATTTTAAAATCAGACTGCGCCAATGCGCAAAGTGCAAATTTTCCCACAATGCTTTAACTTGTTAAATGGAATCAATGGAATGGAAAGGGCTTAGAAATTTGCATGCTGTAAACAACTATTAAAAATATACAGTTTCTACTGCTGTTAGCAACATTTTAACGATTTTCAATTTAAATTTGCCTCCTTTAAAAAGTCACATAAAAGATTTCAATGCTACAAAAAGGTATCAAAATAATTCTTTATTAAAAGAATTAAAAGAATACTCATGCTCATATTAAATAAAGCTTAATTCAAAGTAAATAAATAAATCTTTAAAAAAAAATCTATCAAACTTATAAAATAAATAAAATTTGGTGCTACTGCGCTTTAAAAATATCATTTTATCTCTTAAAGAAAACATTTCCCTTATAGGGAAATTTTTATTGCCTTAAGATTATCATAAAAAGCTTTTCAAAGATCTTGCAAAACTCATTGCAAAATTATACAAAAATGCCATAAGAAGATATAAAATTGAAAATTTCCCTCATTGGGACATTTTTTTTTTATATGTTTTTTTTAATCACGATTAAACATATAATACTTTATATTTCAACTTATTTGCAAAATTTATCTAAGACACTGTAAAATTCTGCAAATTAAAAATTTCCCTTACATGGGAAATTTTTCACAGAAATGCGTCTAAATATTATTTAATTACATTTTTTCTTGACAAATCTAAAATTACATCATAATTTATTACAAGCTGTAAATTTCCCTTTTTGGAAAGTTTTTCAGAAAAAACTTATAAAATTAATTTTCAGTTGAAAATATGTTTTTGTTAAAATACTTCTAATATTATATGATGATGGGTTGGTATCATTCGTCTAGCTCGAGTTCAATCCTGGCTAAAGCCAAGAAATATTTTTATTTATAATTATAACAATAATTGCCGCGATCAATAACTCTTGACCAAAGAAGACAGGAAAAAATAATTGAATACACTAAAGCTGGAGGACAACTAGCTGTTTCACAGTCGCTACACTGCTAACAGTACCCACTAGGATTCGAACTCAGTACCATGTAAACATGATGTATTTTTAATACGGCCGCTTAACCAACTCAGCCACTGAGCCCTTATTTATTTTTTCGTCTATATTTGTCTCATATTGATCACATAGGCAATTTGTTATAATCCTAGTTGTTTGAACTGCAGTTTGCTATCATTGAACAACCAGTTATTTTTTATTATTTATCAACTTACGTATGTATGTTGATAGGCTCTGTGCCAAGAGATATATACGTATGTATTAATTGATCATTAATACATTTTTCAATATTTTTCGAATAAAAAAGTCCTTTTTTTAATTGTCAGGTTTTCTCCTTTTTTCCCACTTTCACTTTTTTCGCTCTATTCCATAACAGCCCTTCAAAAGTTTTCTAGCCAAAAATATCTCCATAGGGAATAATTTTTTATAATAAAGTTTGTACAATGAAAAAATTTTGTTCAGAAATTCTTTGAATTTTGACATTACTTTTATGAATTTTTTTCATTATTTTTCAACCCTTGTAACTTTTCATAGAAATAATGAAACAAATTTCATTAGATTATTTTAATGAAAACCTTCATAAAAGTAATGAAACATTTTAATAAAAAACATGACTTATTTTCATTAAAAGTATGAAAGACAATTCATATGATTAGTGAAAAATTTCTCTAGATCAAAGAACCAATTTCATAAAGCACATGAAAAATGTGTATTAAATTAATGAAAAATTAACATTTATTTAATGAAATAACTTCTTTGTACTAATGTAATATATTCAATAAAAATATGAAACTCCTTCATAAGGTCAATAAAGTTATTTCATTTATCTAATTTTATTATTCATTGAGCACCTGAAAAATTTACATTAAATGAATGAAATAGTTACATTTGTTTAATGAAATAATATGTTACTATTTTTGTTCAAATTTTATAAAGCTTAAATTAATAGCTATGAAACTTATAAAATAATTTAAATTTAACGCTACATTTTTTAATATATCTCTCAAAAAAAAATTCCCTTGTAGGGAAATTTGCATTCCTTTAATTATGGAATAAAAAATCTGGTCCAACATCTTGCAAAAAGAGATTAATTGCGAAATTATACAAAAATACCATACAAAGATTTAGTTGTAAAAATTTCCCTTAAATTTTCCCTCGTGGGAAATTTTTCACCATAGATAATTTACCATAAATAGCTTTTAATTAAATTTTTTCAAGAAAATCTATATGTAAGTATATCATAGTTTATTACAAATATTAAATTTCCCTTTTAGGAAATTTTTTAAACATGTTCTTATTTTATCACAAATAGTCATATAACACTTTGCTTTCCAAACCATGCAAAATTTATTCAAATTCAAAAATGCAATATTTATTCAAATAAAACCTTGTAATTTAAAAATTTCTCTTAATGGGAATATGTTACGTATATGTTTTTTTCACAAAAAACATATTTAAATAGCTTTTAATTACAATATATATTAATTATTTCTTATATTTGCAGCTAAAGATCGTTTCAATTTTATATAAAAAAAAAAATATCCCACAGTATTTATAATAAATACTGTTGATTTTTTTTAATATAAAATTAAAACGATCTTTAGCTGCAAAAATAAGAAATAATTACTTAATTATTATATTTTTAATCTTATATTTTTGTAACCTGCAATTATTGATTACAAGTTGAAAATTTCCCTGCTTGGGAAGAAATTTGTTCATTGGTTTGAGATTTTAGGCAAAATTATAAAAATATGGTTTGGCTAAAATTTCCTTAGCTGGAAGATTTTATCACTAATCCTTATTCAAGTAATGTTTAATTTTTAAGACTTCCTTAGCTGGGAAATTTTCGAAATGTTTTACAAAAATTTATTCCAATAATTTTTGATTTTAATGATGAAAAAATATTTATATTTAGCTGTAACGTTTTTCTAATTAATAACGATTTAACTGCAAAATATTAGAAAAATACACTAAAAAGATTTAAGGTTGAAAATTTCCCTTAATAGGAATTTTTTTAAACATTTTTTTTAAATCACATGCAAATTTGATCTAAAAGGCTGTAAGAGTTTGCAAATTAAAAATTTCCCTTAATGGGAAATTTTTCAATACTGAAAGATTTTCATAAAAACGTATTTAAATAGATTTTAGCTACATCAAAATGAGATTTTAATTATATCATAGTCTATAAGTTGTAAATTTCCCTTTTTGGGAATTTTTCTTTTAAAAAATTTTTTAGAATAATGATTGATGAAAAAGTTAATTTTAATTTAAGATATTATGCAAAATTTTAAAATTATGTTCTAAGTAAAATTTCCCCAGGTGGGAATTTTCAAAAAGAACTTTTTACTTAGATTCATTGAAATAATTTTTGACCTTTGAAATTTTCCTAACTGAGAAATTTTCAAACAATTTTATTGCTAAGACTTAGTGAAGTAAGTTTTGAGTTTCAAAATATCCTTAGCTGGGAAATATGCAAAATGGATTTTTTTCATTAAAAAAATTTTTGACATTTTTCTAAATAAAAACTTAAATTTCTATTAAAGGAACTTTTTACTCGTCCTTTAAAATAGTTTTTTATGAGTTTTAAATACAAATTTTTTGCTATATATTAAAACAAATGAATAAATATTTTGCTATATAATATGTACAAAATAGAGAAAAAAAAAAATAAATATCCCCCGAATTCTTTTAATAGAAATCCTTTAAGTTAATTTTTGAGGAATTTTTAGTAGAAATTTTATGCTTTATATTAAAACAAAACAATAAAATATATTGTTATATAATAAAACAAAAAACTAAAAATCTCTGAATGGGAAATTTTTGTTCCATTTTTGTTAAGAAAAATTGTGTTTATTCGTTTCTAGTGATATCATAAGACAGTCAATTATGTCACAGAGCTCAATTCCGTGCGGAAATGGATTTCAATACGTTTTTTGGTTGTTTAAAAAACGTACGGTTTTAAGATTTTAATAATTTTTAAAAGAAAAATTTCATTAACTCATAAAATTAGAAATGATCTCATTATGAAGAAATTTAAAGTTCTTTGTTTTCTACAGAACTAAAAAAAACGGATGGAGTTCCTTTTCCAAAAGGCATAGAGCTCCGTGACTTGACGGATTAATTTCGATATTTTCACTATAATAATCTCTTATAAAATTCTATAGTTTCCTGGTGGGGACATTTAGCTTTGTGTAAAGTTTAATTTTTCGAAATTAAAAAAGGAAATTTTTTCTTCCTTCCAATCTTCTTTATGGACATTTTCACTTATTTAACGAATTACTTTAATAGCGTAGAAATCATATTCAAACAACTCCGACTGTTTGTTGCCTTAGACTACTGCTTAATCAGTCGTAAAAAAATGCTTTCGAAACAGCACTTCACAATGACTTCCTTCTCATAAGTACGATTTTTTACTTGAATAGCATGCTCCCAATAAAAAAATAAAATAAAAACAGCTCAAATTGGCCTAAACTGTATCTTTAGAGCAGCCAGTTGGTAGAAAAAATAAACGTATCTTTTAACACACACATTCATACATACACATACACATGTACATACCTATTCGAGTACTTAAGACTAACTCTTGTCTAGCACTTTATTCCTGCATTTTGTATTTATTTTTTGTTCTAGGATAAATGTAGGTATTCATAAGATAGACATGAATATGGCTGGTGCAAAAATAAAATGAAAGGCTGTAGCCAAATTAAGTGGGATGCTTAAAACAATATATAATAAAATTTTCATAAAATTTCCACATTAAAGTTATTTAATATAATTTAATGTTACGACACCATAAATCGCATAATTGTTAATAAGTTTATTTGTCACAATTCTCTTACGTCAGGTTTCCCAATAAGCACTTCAAAAATTTTTTTTTTTATATAAAACTTAAACCATTTGAGATATTTCCGCAACTTTATGATCGACTTGAAATACAATCAAAACATTTATGAATGGAACTCGACTTTGTTCATATGACCACCGCGAGAACGTCGGTATGTATTAACATATATAAATTAAATTAATACAGCTATCAATACAGCTGGCAGCCTGTTAAAGCTATCCGAAGTATGTGAAAAAGCTGTATATAGATTTTACTCCGAAAAAACATTTCCAGTAAGGGATATTATTGACCGGAATATTATTAACACTTTTTTATGGAAAAGGGTGAAAAAAGTGAAACGAGCAGGTATAAGTGGATAGAAAGGAAAATATAAATTTATTGTTCGAAAGATTTTAAAACGCTTTAGGCTATCTAGTATGTGAGAACACTATATATAAATATTACTCCGAAAAATGATTTCCAGTAAGAGATATATTAGACTAGAAAGGGGTTTTTCTTTATGGAAAAGAGCGAATGCAGTGAAAAAACTGATACGATTGAAAAGAAAGAAAAAGGAAATTTTTATTCTAAAAATATTTTTAAAAAATATTTTAATAGTATGCGGGAAAGCTATACTCCAAAACACTATTCCCAGTGAGAGATTTTATGGAAAAGCCAAAATGAGTAGACAGAAAAGAAAATATACATTTGGCATCAAAAAAATATTTAAACGTTTTAAGCTATCTGGTATACTATAGTACAATAGATATAAATTTTACTCGGAAAAATGATTTCTAGTTAGGGATATTTTATACTGGAAAGCTATTATTATATACTATTGTTTTTTATGGAAAAGATTAAAAACAGTGAAAACAAAAGTAATAATATTAAAAAAGAGGAAAAAGTAAATTTTTTATTCCAAAAAATTGTAACAATTTTAAGGTATTTTTCTAGTAATATGTGGGGCAAATACACAAAAGTTTTATTATAAAAAACGACTCCCAGTGATATTTTTTGCTAGAAAACTTCTAAAAAATGTTTATTGAACATAGTCCAAGTTGAAGGAGAGAAAAAACTGATAAGATTTAAAAAAAGGAAAATATTATTATAATATTGAAAAATTTTTAGGCACATAAGATATATAGTATTTGGAAAACCTGATAATTAACAACTAAGTGTGTAGTATATTCGGCTGGGCCCTTCACGATAGTCACTAAATATATAGTATATATTGGAAATTCGATCTAAATATGCTCGGATATATATGGACCGATATCGGGGAAAACATTTTTTTGCCTTGTAATCGCCATGCCAAAAAGGTAATGTTTCTTGGAAATTTTTATGCAAAAATCGATTTAGGCTATATCTCGGGTATGTATCGACCGGTATCGGAAATTTTCATTTTCTGTATTTTAGTAACCTCCTTTTATATTCGGAACTGCTTTTAAGCAAAAACATGTTTTTCATGAAAAAAATCGGTTTAGAGTATATCTCGGGGATATATGGACCGATATCGGAATTTTTAATTTTCTGTATTTTAGTACCCTTCTTTCATAACCTGAACTGCTTTTAAGTAAAAATTTTTTTTTTTTCATGGAAAAATCGGTTTAGACTATATCTCGGATGGACCGATAACGAAATTTTTAATTTTCTGTTTTGGTAACCTCCTTAGATCACCAGAAAAAGTTGTTTAAGTTCACCGATGCGACTTTTTCATGAAAAAATCAGCTTAGACTATATCTCGGGGATATATGGATCGACATCGGGGCAACATTTTGTTTGCCTTTTAATCCCAATGTCAAATAATTGTGTCAAGTTTGAAGCAGAACAAACAATTTGTTTATCAAAAATTTTCATAAAAAATTGCAAAAAAGTAGATTTTTTCTTTTTCGGAATTTTGGATATAAGTATCTCAGCTATATGTGAACCACTTTTACTGGATTTCCATAGCAAACCCATGAATTGATGGAGTAATAGAATGGTGAAAGAAAACAGTTTCTGAGTGTCACGGCTTTCTCACAAACGGTATTTCAACGGCGGACAAACGGACATCGCTTACTTCGATTTTCTATCAATGCTGATTCAGAATATAAATACTGCATAGGGACTCAAATGGAAAATTGTAGAAATTACAAACGGAGTCACAAACAAGCATATACTCTTTACATTTTTGTGAAGGGTATAAAAATGGAAAAGGTGTTTTATTTTTATTCGAAAACAAACAATTGAGTTTTTATTCGTTATTTTAGCTGCTAACATTGACACCAATAAAAAATTATAAATGGCTTGTTTCCTATGTTTCCCAGCCATCTTTATGTCGAGATTTCATAGGAGCTATCTTAGTCATCAGTGGACTCTGGAAATTTTTGAAAGATATTCTCAAACATTCAACTTTATATCCCAACAATGTAAATAAATTGTTGAGAATTTTTCTTTTTAAATTCTCAACAAATGTTTGAAAATATCTTTAAAAAATTTCCAAAGTCTACTGATGATTAGGGTAGTTCCTATGAAATGTCGACATATAGATAGCTGGGAAATATAGAAAACAAGCTATTTATAATTTTTTATTCGAAAAGTTTTGAAAATTTTAAGACATTTATCTAGTGTGTGCAATAACTATATATAAATTTTGTTGTGAATAATGATTCCCAGCGAGGAATAATTGTGGCTGTAAAGCTTGAAAGTGTGAGGAGCGTAAAACTGATAAGATTGAACAACATTAAAAGGGGAACTTTTTCTTAGAAAAATGATGAAAAGTTTTAAGACTTTTATCCAGTAGTATGTGGCAAACTATGTACACTGAAAGAATTATGCGTCATATATTTAATGAAATTACTTCATTAAATATTTTTCGTTAATCCAATGAAAACTTTTCACAATATGCATGAAACTTCATATATATTATGAAATAGTTCCATCAGAATGGTTTCATTAAGTTTCATAGTTACATTAAAATAAATGATTGAATTTATGACTACAACAAAACTTAATTTTTTTTTAAATTCTTTGAATTTTGGTAAGATATATTAATGGGCGTTCATTAATCTTAAGCTACAGTTTAAAAAATGTCAAGTTTTTTTTATTAAAATGTAAGTTTTATGAGTTTCATAATTCCAATGAAATAAAATTCATTAGATCAATGACAAATAAATTTCTGGCTACCGAACTTGGGTATGTATGTACATATGTGTATGTACTCAAATCAGCATAATAATAGTTTAAAAAATTTAAATACCAGTGTATTGCAGTCATTTAAATTAATAAAATCTGTTTTGTTTGGTGAATACTTGTTCAACATTTTCTTTTATCATAATTAGCTACAATTTCACAAAAGCAAGAAATATGTTTGTGTAATGAAATAAAGTATCAATGAATAAATGAAATAATTCCATTGATCTTATTACGTACATTTGTGAATATATTTTATTAATGTGTGTTATGATATTATTTCATTAAACAAATGTAACTATTTCATTGCTTTAATGCAAATTTTTCAGTTGCTCAATGAATAATAAAATTAGATAAATGAAATAACTTCATTGACCTTATGAAGGAGTTTCATATTTTTATTGAATATACTACATTAGTACAAAGAAGTTATTTCATTAAATAAATGTTAATTTTTCATTCATTTAATGTACAGTTTTCATGTGATTTATGAAATTGATTCTTTGATCTAGAGAAATTTTTCACTAATCATATGAATTGTCTTTCATACTTTTAATGAAAATAAGTCATGTTTCTTATTAAAATGTTTCATTATTTTTATGAAGGTTTTCATTAAAATAATCTAATGAAATTTGTTTCATTATTTCTATGAAAAGTTACAATGGTTAAAAAAATGAAAAAATTTATAAAAGTAATGTCAAAATGCAGAGAATTTCTGAATAAAATATTTTTAAGTGTACAAACTTTATTATAAAAAATTATTCCCTGGAGAGATATTTTTGGCTAGAAAACTTTTGAAGGGCTGTTATGGAATATAGCGAAAAAAGTGAAAGTGGGGAGAAAGGAGAAAACCTGACAATTAAAAAGGGGAGTTTTTTTATTCAAAAAATATTGAAAAATGTATTAATGATAAATTAATACATACATATATATCTCATGGCACAGAGCCTATCAACATACATACGTACGTTGATAAATAATAAAAAATAACTGGTTGTTCAATGACAGCAAACTGCAGTACAAATAACTGGGACTAAAACAGATTGCATATGTGATCAATATGAGACAAATATAGACAAAAAATAAATAAGAGTTCGGGGGCTGAGTTGATAAAGCGGCCGTATTAAAAATACATCATGTTTACATGGTACTAAGTTCGAATCCTAGTGGGTACTGTTGAGCAGTGTAGCGACTGCGAAAGAGCTAGATGTCCCCCAGCTTTAGTGTATTCAATTATTTTTTCCTGTCTTCTTTGATCAATTATTGTTATAATTAAAAATAAAAATATTTCTTGGCTTTAGCCAGGATGGAACTTGAGCCACAAGAATGATAACAACCCATCATATAATATTAGAAATATTCAAAAATTGTTAATACATTTATTTAGTATATGGAAAAACTATCAGCCCAATTATAAATAAAAATTCGGTAGGAATTTAATCACTTTTCCCTTTCCTCCCATTATGAACAAAAATTAAGTATGAGGTTTTTTTATTTTTCTTCTCTCCATTCGTTGAAACCACTAAACGGAGAGCAACTCTTCAATTCTTACGGATAAAAAATGTTTATATGAGAAAGATATTCGGTGAGGAATAAATACCGAGAGAAGTAAATGCCGAGAGAATATTCATAATTGGGCTGTATATATACATTTTTTATAAAAAGTGATTCCAAGTGAGTGCTATTTTTGAGTAAAAAACTTTTTAAGAGGGCTTTTATGGTATAAGTAATTCCTTAGTATCTTCTCTAAGAAATTCTTAAAATTCATTATTGATAAAAAAAAGTTTACACCAGCAGAAAGTTATTTTTAAGAGTAATTTCTAATTGAAAGCAGCAGCCAGAATATTGTCATTTTAATGATGATAAATTGTGTCTTTATTATTATATATATTATATAACTTTTCCCAGCGGTTATTACCTTTTGTACTAACAAGGAGCAGAGTGTGCTGGCAAATTGTAATTGGCTTGGCCATCCCCGTTTACCTTAAACATTATTCCGTGTTCAAATACAAACTTTATAAAAGATCTTAATTAAAATCTTTTCAGTTTTTCTTCTTTTACTTCATCATCTCTCTTTTGAACACACATTGGAACTTTAAATGAAAATATCTCTATACATTTTTTTTTTTTCATTTTTCTATTTGAGTTTAGTTTTTCGCATTCAAAAACGAAATAATAATAAAACGAAAAAAAAAGAATCATAAGTTTAAATACAGCTTAAGACAAACATATCACATGCCTGGTTGCTTGTTTTGCCCTTTAGAAAATTCAATAAGAAAGTTTAAAAATATATAATATATTTTAAACTCAAGGTAAATAGAAAATTTACGCTAAATTGGCTTTGTAAAGCTGAATACAAACAGGTGAAAATGAGTAAAAGGATTTTAGAAAAAAAGTAGCATAATGCTGATTACTGTTATGACACCTTTTGCTTTAAGCCAGTTCTCTAACCCCATTTCTTTAGCAAAATAGAAATATCTCTTAATTCCCTGGACAACCTTAACTTTAACATTTAGATGCGAGCACAAGTTTAATTAATCAAACAAATTGCCAACAGATAGATCTCTGCAATTGCTGCCTCCACTGGCAACAAACAAACTCTCTTGTTAATTGCAAAACCTTTCAGACATTTAGCCTGTCAATGACCAACCAGCAGTGGAAAATCAATCGCTGATTCAATAATGACAAACATTCATAACAAACAAACAATATACAAATTCTTATTTAGCACAGAGAATGGTTCCAATTAAGAATTTACAAGAATTTAGTGGTCAACCAATCATCCAGGACGAATTCCAAAAAGCATAAAGTATTTACATCTTTATATGCCACTGATGATGACATGTTTATTTAACTGAAGTCATACTTAAAAGCTTGCTGTTTTTTTTCCTTTCCTGTGATTTTATTTACTCTCAATCACATTCACCACCAGCATCAGCAGCAGCTACAGAACCATCATCCTCATCATCATCATCATCATGCTCAACTCCTACAATTAGTGATTATTTGTTTGCAAAATATTGTGTTCGTCCGCCTGTCGCTCGGTCGGATGAATAGATAGATAGATGGCTGGATGGTTTGGTCGAACAGATACCATGGAGCAAATTTTGTTTTTGTTACTTGAAATGACAAACTACATACATATGTACATACATATGTATATATGTACATACACACATACAGAGAGTCAGGAAAAAACCTAAAATCTATTAACGATTCTTAGAATTTTAAATAAACATGAATGACACTATTTTCAAATGAAATTTACAAATAGATGTGTTTGATGTGCTAGAAGAATGAAGACTTTATTTGAACCTCCAACAACAACAACAATTACAACAACAGCACCGGCAACAAATGGCAAATGGCAGCTTCAACTTCAAACAGCACTAAAATGATGCAAGTTCATCATTAAAAAGAAGAAAAAAAATGTGGAAATAAAATAAAACATCCCAGTCATCATTGCAACCATTCAAGGCAACAATCAGCCAAACAAAAAAAAAAAAAAACAAAAAAAAAAAAATCAAGGAAATTAAGCGAAAATCAAAATTAAGGTATTAAGGGTATTCACTTGAAAATGGACTCAAAAAAAAAAAATAATGTTTATATATATTTTTTATAAGGAAACAGCAAAAAGTCTTAGTAAAATAAAGAAGAGAGAAATCTTTTAGCTCAAACGTCATAGAAGGATATATTATTTATGTTTTTAAAGCGTTTTTTACTTATTGAATCTTCAAACTGAACTAACAATAAGTATTAAAATCTCAATGAAAGATATAAAAGCAAGAATCCTGTTCGAATATATGCTTCAAAAATCAGAATATATAAAAATTGTTTACAAGGTATTTACATCTACCTAAAATTTAGTAGATTTGAATGAAAGTCTTCAGCAAAATCTTAACCGTTTATGAGGTCTGTGCCTCGTTTCTGTATTACTCGCATCGAGAAATTTCTCACAAGAAACAACGGAATTGACAGAGAAACTATGCGAATAGAAACATAAATGGAGTTTCTCACACAAATGTTTCTGTATCTTTGAGAAGCGAGAAATATCTGTCAAAATAGCTTTTTTGACGTAATTCATTGGAAGCTTGTGAGTAAACCTGTATCTGTATTAAAATTTTGTGAGAAGTTTCTCGGAAGAGCTGCCAAAACTTTTCACAAATAAAAGAGTTGCGGAAGTTATAAATTTAAAAAATATATAATTGACATAATGAATGCAAAAAGTGTAGAAAAGATAAAGTTTTTAAATAGTTATACACATATTGTCGTATTCATAAAAAATAATTTGCAATTAGTAAAAGTTTACTTGACATACATATTTTTACACAAAATTTGTCAATTAAACCTTTGTTATGTGTAAATTATTTATTATGAGTACGTAGATATTGAATGTAGTTCATTATTCATTTCTTCTTTTTATTTTAGAAAATTTAAAGAATTTTCACGGAGATATAATATAATAAATATATAAAAATTATGAATTAAATTTTTTTTGGTTTTTTCTTTATTTCTTAATATTTATGTACATACATACAGTATGATAAATTAAAAATTTAATGGCAAAATCTTAATTTTAGCCTGTCTCGAATGCGAGAAGTTTCCCTCATCGGTTCAGGAACTAAAAAAGGGTCGGTTGCAGCCCTTAATCTCTGGCTGTAAATGCGCAACATGTTTCGTCGGTCATATTGGTCAGCAACCATCACCACAAAACTATACCTTATTGAAAGTTTTTATGAAATTTATTTATGATTTGAATGTGTTTTTATTTATGTACACGTGTTATTGATTGACACAATTAAATAAACATTTGTTTCTTAAATTTTCTTTTTGTTTGATAAATTTTTCCTATATTCTTCTTCTTATTTGTTTACTTTTTGCATATTGACAGCTGCTTAATGGAAATATTCCAATAAAGACGTAACTAGTATTGCCTCTTTTCGGTTGAATATACAGAAACGCTGTTTTTCTCGATAGTCGAGAAACGATGGAATTTTATGTTTCGTGGTTTTCGATGCGAGAAACTTTTCATTAATCTTACAGAAACGAGGCACTGATCAAAAAATACCTGTTATTTTCAAATTTCGTGAGTTTCGTAGGTTCGATTTTTTTGTGTTATTTTGGTACACATGTGTGTTATGTATATTAATTATTTTTTTTTATCTTGGACCAGTACTCAGGGGATAGGTCCTACATATGCAGTGCAGGAGAAGAAGGAAAGAGGGAGTAATGTTTGTGAACTTAACACCTGGAACGACCAAAACAAACTTTATCACAGCATTTAAAGTGTTGAAATTAACTTAGTTAAATCTGATCGGAGCCCAGTGTATATACTTTCGACGCTGTCCAGAATAACAATGTATAACAATGTACCTTCGACACTGCTCAGAACAACAAAAATTAGTTCAACACCGCGCTCACCGTAAAGTAATAAATACATAGGAGGAACATAAAAAAGATATTAATAATAACAAATAGAGAAAAAAAAACGGCAGTAAAAACATAATATAATAAAAAAAAACACGTGCACACTCTACCTATTCCGGTATAATTTCGTCTTTTTAGAAATTAATAATAACCATAAGTATAAGTGTAGAAAACACGGACGAGAATGAAAAACACGTGTACACACGAAACGAAAGAACAAACACTACTGGCAATATGTTGGCAATAACATCAATTACGGATTGTCAGTTTGTTTCTGATAGATAAAAAGGTTAGTCGTGTTTTGGTGCGATCTTCGATTTTTTCAAAAAATGGATCGAAGAAAATATATTAGGTTTTGTGTAAAAAATGTAATTAAATGCGCAAGAATACTTAAAATGTTGTCTGTACACAGTACAGGAACACAAGTTCAATTGTGGTATAACCGGTTAAAGGAATGCCTAGAAGATGCCAATGACGATGATCGTCCTGGTCGCCCGAGCACGACAACAAGCGATGAAAACATTGAAGCAGTGAAGAAAATGATTTTAGATAATCGTCGTATAACTCTTAGAGAGGTTGCTGTTGATGTTGGTATATCGTTCGGTTCATGCCAAAGATGCTGCAGCTAGATTTTGAGCAAAAATAACGTCGCATGGATACAGCTCAGGAGCTGTTGCACATCGTCAACGATGATCAAGATTTACTCAAAAAGGTCATAACTGGTGAAGAATTATGGTTGTATGGCAGTGACATTGAAGCCAAAGCCCAATCATTCCAATGAAAGCGTCTAGAAGAGAAGTTCGAAAAAAGCACATCAAGTTCGGTCAAATGGGAAGGTTCGGCTCACTGTTTTCTTGGACTGCAATGGCGTGGTGCATCATCAATTCTTGCCAGAAGGTCGTACGTTTAATAAGAAATACTACCTTGAAGTTATGTGCCATTTGCGCGAAGTAACTCGTCAGAAATGCACAGAATTGTGGAATTATTATTGATGATAGGCTCACATTTAACCACCAGCTGAACTATGTGTTTTCATGATTATCTTTTTGGCTGCGAAAGCTTAATAATATAAATCGTTCATTGCTATTAAACATTCGCCAGCTTGTTGCACACGCTACGCTCATGCCAGTTTTACTCTATATATAGTGGAACCACTGAGACCAATATTGGAAGACTAAAAATATATTTCAATAGGATAATCAGATATGTTTACAAGCTTAAGGCAAGAGATCATGTGTCTGTTTATGCGAAAGATTTCCTAGGATGTTGCTTTGATGATTTCTTAAAACTCAGATTGATGATGATATTTTATAAAGTTTTCAAATATGGTTCACCAAATTATATTTTATCCAGATTTGACTTTGGAAACTCTTCCAGATCTCATACGTTAATATGTCCCAGATTTTCCTCTCAAGTTATGCAGAGATCTTTTGTGGTCAGAGTTTGTCGAATTTGGAATTCAATTTTACCTTTGACTGACAGACACTTTTCTCATTCGCTTTCTGAATTTAGAAATGCAATTTTGTCATGCCTCTAAATTTTTGGTTTTCCTTCTCTCATTGGTAATGGTGGTGTACTTATTATATTGTGTGAGTTTTTTTTTCTTGTAGAAGAATATGAATCTGTTCAAATACATGATGATATACAGGAATTATGGTCTTTTTTCTATTTTTTCCATGAGTTGCTTTAGTAAAACCGCTATTTTAAAGTATAGATGTAAATATAATAGCAAGCTTAAAGTTTGATATGCATAATTATAAGTGTCAATAATATAAACTATGTAATCAATTTGGTCTTTTTGTTGGCTTAAAGATTATGAATAAAGTGAATTGAATTGAATTGAAAAAAACAATCATGGATTTTGCACCATGATGCTTGTGCGTGAGGTTTTGGCCAAAAACAAAACCTTAACCCCCGATTTCACCGGACTTGGACTTGCTTACTTTTTCCTCTTGCCATAACTACAGACACCGATGAAAGAAAAGCGCTTCGCTACGAAAAATTAAAACAAGAGCTGTTGGCTTGTTTCAGAAGTGTTTCGAGGATTGCAAAAAACGCTGGCATAAGTGTATTATATTTGAGGGGGAGTACTTTGAAGGGGATGAACAATAAATACTTTTTGAAAAAATTTAAAATAACCATTATTTTTTGATCAGACATACACTTTCGTTTTTTGACCTCTTAAAAGATTTCATTTTAATATAAACTTGCAATTTAAAAAAATTTCCCAGGTAGGGAAATCAAAATCATGACTAACATTTCAGTAATAGCGTGAATTGAAAATTTCCCAACAAAGGGACATTTTTAGTTTGACTGCTGTGACAGTATTTTTAGTGAAAATATGTTAAAATTTTGATTTAAAAAGATTTCCTATGTAGGGAAAATAAAACTATGACAAATATTTCAGCAATATTCTAAATGACTAACATTTCAGTAATAGCGTGAATTGAAAATTTCCCAACAAAGGGAAATTTTTAGTTTGACTGCTGTGACAGTATTTTTAGTGAAATTTTTAGGAAAAACATTTTGATTTAAAAAGATTTCCTATGTAGGGAAAAGAAAACTATGACAAATATTTCAGCAATATTCTAAAAATTGTTAAGCACTTGTTTATTTTATATGAATCAGATACTAAAATTGTTTAATTTTAGAAATTTCCCAGCAGGAAAAATTTTCAAACTATTATACATGCCGGCATTATTGACTTTAAATTTGGTAATGGATTTTGTTAGAAATTTTTTTAGAATTGATTGTTCTTTTTCTAGATAGAAATATTTAAAATTTAAGGACGCTTAATTTGTGGATTGAACTCCATGTTATTCATAAAAAAAAAATTATTTATTGTGAAATAAATACAGGCCTTTTAATATACACTTCTCCTTATGGGAAATTTCTCGACAGGAATATTATGTTTTATATGTTTTTTTCCTTTTTTTTTTTTGTTTATGAGAATAAACATAAGACTTGTTCCGAAAACTAAAATATCCCTTGAGAGAAATTTTCGAATTGAAAGCTACTTTAATAAATCTGCATTCTTTTTAAACATTTTTGCAAAAGATGACTATGAACTTGCCATAAAAACAGTGACGTAAAAAAATGACTTCACTTATAGCAACAAATTATCATTTTCTTTGAAGAAACATTAAACAGGAAGAATTGCATTGAAATCCTTTGCTGGGAAATTTTTATCAAAGGAAAATTTTCATTAGTAATATACTGATGGCCTTATTCATAAAAAATATTTTATGTTTATTAAACTGTTATTTGACAAGTTTCTATGGGAAATTTGTCAAATAACTGTTTAATAAACATACAATATTTTTTATGAATACGGCCCTGAATGTTTGAAGGAAATATGTTTATAATGACTTGTATTCGATTACTGCAATATCAATTTCAAAATGTTTCATAATTCTCCTTCTTGCCCAAATTAAGTGCTTACCCCTAATAATTTCTTGCATATTCAATTCACGACAACTGCAGTAGCTGCATTAAAAAACACAACAAATTTCACTTAAAAAAAAAAAAAAAATTAAAAAGAATTTTTCCTTTTTCATTTAAATACAAAATAATAAAAAAAAGTAAATAAACAAATGTCTGTCCTGTTTTGTTTGCTGAAATAATGCAACACAACAAAACGTCCATACCGAATGGATGGAAACAAAGTGTGAGTGTGAAGATGTTGAATGTGGCAAATACGTTCGTTCATTTGTGTGGCATGCACAGCTGTCAAAAGTTATTTTTACTGTTAAATGTAAACATTTAGAATTAACATTAATTTTTGTTTTCATATTTTCTTTTATTTTTCTACACAAAAGATTGTTAGTGTGTGTTTGAGTTTGTTGATTTTTGCAACTTTGCAATTTGCAATATTTTGTTTAAATTTTATAACTACGAGGATTTTGGATTTCTATTGAAACATATTTGAGTTTAATTCTAAGGAACAAACCACTTTTCTCTCATAAATTGAGAAAATTTTAGCAGCGCATTTTTGATATAAGTACGATTAAAATATTTTGGAAAGGAAACATTGAACCACCAAACATGAGTGCAAGAACTAGTCGGTTTTTAAAAAAGGACTTTTAAAAAATCACCTTTTATAAATAATGCCTTTTGAAAGTAGTAGTAAAATAAATATTAAAAAATCTAAAAATGCTTTTATTAGAACTTAAAAATGTTTTAAAAACAGCAGCTAATAAAATCGTGTATTAAATACACAGACCTTTAAAAAGCATTTTAACAACAACACTTTAGAAAAAAACTTGTAACGTTTTTTTTTTTTAAATTCTATTTATATTTTTGGCAAGCACTTCTTAAAAAAACAGCTTTAAAAAGCAGTAGCTTTAAAAAGGGTTTTCTTTAAACCCAACCGGTTTAAAAAGTGCATTTGCTAAATAATATGTTTCCTTAAACGTACTTGTTTTAAAGAGGTAGCTAAAAATTTGGTTTTTAATAAAATACTTTTTAAGAATATTAACTTTTCTTAAAACAGATATCTTTGTAACCTATTTTTTACTTTTAAAAATTATATTTATAAGCAAAGGTGCATATAGACAACCTGTTGAAAAGTATATTGTACCTTTCAGAAACGTAAAAAGTTCCTTTTACATAAGCTACTTTGGAAAAGAGATAATATCTTTTTGAATACGGAAAAGTACCTTTTAGAAACAAGTATTTTGGAAATTTGTGTTCTTAAATAAAAACTAAAAAAATTTATCAAAAAAAAAATTTAAATAAAAACTAAAAAAATTTTTATTTTAAATAACAGCCCTTAAAAGAAAGAGGAGCTCTTTTTAAAAAGTGAATTCTAAAATATACATTGTAATAATGCGGCTAAAAGACGTTTTAAAAGTGCCTTTAGAATTAAATAACTGCAAGAGAAAAATATTTTAAAAGCACTTTTTACAAACACTACTTTTAAAAAAAGTACACTTTAAAAAAGTGCATTTTAAAAAAGTCCTACAAAAAGGTATTATTTAACAAAAAGGACCTTTTTTAAAAAGTTACTTATTTAAAAAAGTACATTTTTTAAAAATAACTTTTTTAAAAAAGTACTTTTTTAAACTAGCACCTTTTTAAAAAAGTACCTTTTTAAAATAGAACCTTTTTAAAAGAGTACCTTTTTAAACAAGCCCCTTTTTAAAATAGTACCTTTTTAATAAATACCTTGTTAAAAAAGCACCTTCATCCTTTAAAAAAGTACCTTATTAAGAAGTATTTTGTAAGAATACTTTTAAAAACAGTACCTTCTAAAAAGGTACCTTTCAAAGAAGTACCTTCTAAAAAGGTACCTTTCAAAGAAGTACCTTTTTAAAAGTTACGTTTTAATATTATCGTGATCCTAATTATTTGACCTTTTTTTTAAAATTCACTTGAAATGTTTTTTAAGCTTGAAGTCAGTTTTGTTTTTTATATAAAAATGTTTTTAATTATATTTGATATTTCGTCTGCCTTCGGAAGACTTCTTCAAGAAACATTTTTTCAGTTTTAATAAAAGTACTATCTTAAAATGTACCTTTTAAAAACGTTACCTATTAATAATTTCCTTTTAAAAAGAGCCTTTTAAGAAAGTTGAAAAAGTACATATTAAAAACTACCTTTTACACTATTTATATATACCTTCTAAAAATTCCCTTTCGAATCGTAACTTTTAGAAATGTATTTTTGATAAAAGTACGTTTTAAAGAAAACATTTTTAAAAAGCAACTTTTAAAAAAGTGACTTTTAGAAGAGTAGGTTTTTAATAAGGTATTCTTTTAAAAAGTACCTTCCGAATAAATACGTTTTAAAAAGTGCCTTTTAAGAAAATTATAAAAGTAGATATAAAAGAGTCCCTTTTAAAAGAGTACCTTTTAAAAAATACCTTCTATAAATGAACTTTTAAAGAAACGGCCTTTTTGTGTAGCGCCTGTTAAAAACAACCACCTTTTAACAAAGTCCATTTTGAAAATGTGCCTTTTAATAAAATTAACCAAGTACATTTAAAAAGTACCTTTTAGAAAACTATATTTTTAAAAATTACGTTTTAAAAACATTAACTTTTAAAAAGTACTTCTTAGAAAAGGACCTCTAAAAAAAAGGAGTTTTTAAATAAGTTCTTCTTAATAAAGTACCTTTTAAAAAAATTACTTGCTTTACTTTTTAAAAATGATCGATTAGAAAAGGACCTTTAAAAAGTATTTTCCAAAAAAGTACTTTTTAATACAGTATTTTAAAGACATTACTTTAAAAAAGTATTTTTTAAAAAGGTACTTTTTATGAAAGTACTTTATAAAAAGTACCTTCTATAAAAGCATATTTTAAAAAATTTCCTTTTAATGAGCACGTTGTTTTAAAATCCTCTTTTAAAAAGCTTAAATTATCTTTTTAAAAAATACCTTTTAAAAAACTATCTTTTAGTAAGTAACTTTCAAAAAATGTGCTTATTAAAAAGTACCATTTAAAAAAAGTAGCTTTTAAAAAATCAGTTCTAAAAAGTACCTTTTCAAAAAGTACGCTTTAAAAAAATAACCTTTAAAAAGAGTCTCTTTAAAAACTACATTTAAAATAATACCTTTTTAAGAAAAAAAAAGTACCTTTTAAAAAATTACCTTTGAAAAAAGTACTTTTGAGAGAAGTACTTTTTATAAAAGTACCTTTTATAAAAGTACCTTTTATAAACGTACCTTTTATAAAAGTAACTTTTAAAAAAGTACCTTTTAAAAAAGTAACTTTTAAAAAAGTAAATTTTAAAAAAGTATCTTTTAAAAAGCACGTTTAAACAAACTTTTCCAAAAGGACCTTTTCCAAAGTGCCTTTTAAAAATACGCTTAAAAAATTACATATTGAAAAAGGCAACAATTACCTTTAAAAAAGAGTTTTCAGAAACGGTGTAAAAAACTACTAGTTTTACAAAAAGTTCTGTCTTTAGAAAACGAATACAAAAAACGTCTTTTATAATTATGTAATAAATTTGAAAAAAGTACTTTTTAAAATAAATTACTTTTCACAAATTTAAATAAATATAATTATGGCAGCTTCAGATCTTTTCTGTTTTCAGTTTTCCGTTTATTTTTTGTATAAAAAAGTAACGATTTTTATTTCGATATTCAGGAAAATTAAATTATCTTTAAAAAGGACTTTTGAGAAAAATTGCTTATACGAAATTTTTTAAAAATGCAAATTTTTTCGAGATTGTAAGTTTAAAAAAAGTACTTTTCAAAAGGCTTTATTAAAAACATTTTCAGCTGATGGTCTATTCTCCCAATGCTCATTCTCACATAGAGTCTCAGAACTTATGCTGCTGATTAATTAAAACTAAACAAATATATAATAAAAAAAAACTCCATTTAAAAAAAAAAGTAATTGTAGAACATTAGAATTTTAAAACTATTATCGTTTTGTAGAAAAGTAACTTTTAAAACAGTACCTCTCAAACTTGGAATTATAACACACATATCCATCCTTTATTTAGGTGTTTTCTAAAGTTCTATCTTCAAAAGTTAATTTTTGAAAAAGGATATTCCTGCAAAATTGTTGCCTTAAAAAACTGTTCCCTGAAACAAACATTAAAGAGTTCAAAAAGTTTTGACACAGCAAATATTTTTAAGCCTGCACCATAAAATATATTTTGTAGATAAGATAAAAAAAAAAAGAATTGTTCAATGTTTGTTGTTGTGGAAAAGCCCTGCTTCATCACATTTACACTCGTTTTTCGTTTTCCCTTTTTTTTTTTGCCTTTTTTTATATGTAAATAACACTGTGCTTGACTGCTTCTACTTCTATTTCAATTTATAATTCTTAAAACATTTTAACTTTGTGTAAACGGGTGTATCTGTGTTTGTATGTGAGTGTGTGGTAAAGTTTGTGCATGTGTTTGAAAGCAGCTCATGTCCTTGTCCTTGTGGCAATATTGTCTGGCTATCAAATGTTAGACATGCTGTTTCCGACATGGTAAGTTACATGAACTCTTTTTTACGTTCTTCCTTTTGCCTGACAGAAATTTTGGTTTTTCTATTTTATTTAAAGTATTTCTTTAGAAATTGTTAAAGTTTTTTATATTTTTTTATTTTATACTTTTTCGTATTTTGTTGAAATAAGTTGATTATTTTGTTAAAAAAGTTTAATTTAATAATATTTAGTTTTTAATTATTTCATCTTTATTAAACTTAATTAATATTTGTTTTCTTTTCTCTTCTCCTTTTTTTCAATTCGAGCTGCAGGAAGAATTATTTTTTTTTATATTTGTTTTTTTGCTTTAAAATAATAAGAATTTGATATTAAATTTTGTATTTCTTGGAAAAAAATATATTGTATATTTAAATTTCTGTTAGTTTGTGTGTTTTTTTCTTCTTCTTTTGTTCTTGTCCAAAAAGCCAACAGTCGTTAAATTACAAATTTTATTTTTTATTATGAGGAGTGTTTACTTCCGTTTCAGTTTTTTTCCTTTTTTTTTGCTTTTCAAATTTATTTCATTGTACCGAGTAATTGTTTTACTGAAGAAGTTTCCAAAAAAAAAAAAATTTATAAAAGAAAAATGCAATGAAGCCTAAAGAAGCGAAAGCATTTAAAATGTTCACCAAATTAATTTGAGTCAACAAAACAATGAAAAAAATATATTTTTTTTTGACGAAATAATAAAACACATAAACAGAGTTGCCGTTTGTGGTAATTTTTCCATAATGTGGAGATGCGAATATTTTTTTTAATTAAATTTTAGGTTTGTACATTTGTATAACGGGTTAAAGATCAAGTTTTTTCCTTACTTAAGTTTTTTTTAAGAAGGATTTTTTACAATACAAATCTGCTGTGATCAATAATTTTTGATTGAAGAAGACAAGAAAAATAATAATCAAATCTTTAGCTGGGGGACAACTAGCTGTTTCGTAGTCGCTACACTACTCATCAACACCCACTGATATTTGTTCTTGGGTCATGACGTATCATGATCTGCTGCTTTAACCACTCAGCCACCGTGCGTTTAGTTATTTTCTATCTTTTAGTCTAGTTTAGGTTAGTCTACTGTGGTCGAAAATATTTACGCAGATTACAGCTTTAACATCTCAGCTTGATCCAGTCAAAAATGATTTTCAAGGTTTTTGATGTATTAGAATGCGAAAGAGTCGTCTCTAGCAAATGCTTTAGAAAAATATGGTTTAATGCTTAAATATATATTAAGAATTTATCGAATCAGAGTTTTTAAATTTTTTTGTTCATTGTTTTATTTATTGAATCTTCACAAAGTGAATTAACAATAAATATTCAAATCTTAATACTAAATACACAAAATTAATTAAGTCCAGCCAATGCTAGACACAAATGTTTTATTTTGCACGGTCAATATCGGTAAAATCCCCTATTTAACGTTCTGATAGTGGCAAGAGTATCCCTCCTTCTCAACCGAGAGTGGCCTTTAAAATTAAGTTATTGCAAGCAAGAGGATTTGGGTAAAGTTCCAGCTTACTGATACTTTGAAAATTTGTCGTTTACAAGAGGAACACACAAATCCTTATGAATTCGTGAGTTTTTTGGAGCTGCATTAATCGTGCAAAGAATTTGATTTTGGCATCTTTGAATTTTTTCAATTTTAGGGTTTTTACTTGTATCTCACCTTCAGGTTCTTCAAATTACCAAAAGTGTAGATAACTTTCATCTACACTTTAGGTAATTTTTTTGCAGATTTGGTAACTTTTTCAAAATTTCGGTTGTAATATTTTTTTGTTCGTGGCAACACTGCACACAAATGAGCAGAGACGTTTGCTGAATTGGGAGGCACTATCACACTGTAAACAGAGATGTTCAAAAGTGTGTTTTTGCCAATGACCCAAACCAGCTGCTAGAGAGTTTAAGAGACAGTTATACCATGAGCATCAAAAGTGAGTGAGATTTCTAAATTATTAATTTGTTTATTTTTTTGTTTTTTCCTACAAGATAATATTTATGTACATGTTTTATACTTCATTCCAATGTTTTTCTTTTATTTATGCTCTACTGTAAGAAACAGCTGAGTATTTTCACGCAAAAAGTAATTGCAAAATGAACGTCACAGAACGGTAACAGAAAGTAAAAACTAATGAGGCCTTTACCGTTTTAATATTTATTTAATAATAAAAGCATAAAGCATATAAAAGATTTACTGTCAATTTCACGATAGCGAAGCTGTTCCTTCGTTCGCACAATTACATTTGAAACAAAGACAACATTCAAAATTTTGTTATTGTTTTAAATGTAATTGTGTGAACGAACGAACAGCTTCGTTATCGTGAAATTGGCACTTAGTGCTCTTTCACATCAACCATCTTAACAAGTCGCCTGCTTGTGATGTGGAAAAATCAAATCAAAAATTTTGGAAAAAGACAACAAATTCGGTTACATAAAAAATTCTCCTGAATGGTTTAATTAGCTAGAGATCAGCCCAGAGTTTTCTAAACTAAAGAATTCCGTTATGTAAATCTATGAAAAATATTAAATTTCCACACCCAAAGTACGGGCTGCTGTCCAACAGTTGTTGTAAACAGTGATTGAAGAAATATGTAAACAGTATTTGATTAAAAAAGAATTACAGCGATTTTAAATTTGTAAAAATCAAGATATGTAGAACATTGTGGAATCTGTGCTTAACATGCATGCAAACATACACACATATATAACTACAGGGTGATGCAAAAATACGTAAAAAAATTTTCATTACTGGTTATCGAAAAACAAATGCATCCACGACATGTCACTGTTTGGTGTAAATTTTGAGCTGAAGGTATCATATCAAAATGAGTCTGGTCAAACACTGACTATCTGATATCGCGACATGATAACACAGTTCTGTGAATTTTCAGCTGAAGGCATCATATCAAAATGAATCTGGTCAAACAGTGACTATCTGATATCGCGATATGATAACACAATTATTTGTGCTGAATTTGAACGAATATGTGGTTTCAACAAAATGACGCCACAAGCCCTACAATCCGTGGAATAATTAAATTACTACAAACGACATTTCCCGGCCGTGTACACTCTCCTTTCAGTGATCAGAATTAGCCCGTTAGATTGATTTATTCTTTATAGGCTTTAAATTAATATTTACGCCAAATAGTGAAATCAAATTTCGACAAACAAGCGCATGCGTGTGCAGTGGTTGTCATATGGCCGGTGTGCTATTGCATAAATATTCTATAAATACAAACAATTAAGTTTTTTATTCGCTATTTTTAGCTTCTACCATTTATACCAATAAAAATTATAAATAGCTTGTTTTCTATGTTTCCCAGCTATCTATATGTCGACATTTCATAGGAACTACCCTAATCATCAGTAGACTTTGGAAATTTTTGAAAGATATTCTCAAACATTCAACTTTATATCCCAACAATATAAATGAAAGATATTCTCAACACTTTATTTATATTGTTGGGATATAAAGTTGAATGTTTGAGAATATCTTTCAAAAATGTCCAAAGTCTACTGATGATTAGGGTAGTTCCTATGAAATGTCGACATATAGATAGCTGGGAAACATAGAAAACAAGCTATTTATAATTTTTATTGGTATAAATGTTAGAAGCTTAAATAGCGAATAAAAAACTTAATTGTTTGAATTTTTGTTCTCTGCTTTTCGATACTTTCAAAAAGCAAATCGTAGCAACCAACGATTGTTCATTTGTTTGAAAGGTGTAAAGAAATGATAGAGACGTGTATAAATGAAAAAGCTTATTTTTTGTGTTTTGACAGGTAGTATTAGAGCATTTTTCTTTTAAATTCTCAACAATTTATTTATATTGTTGGGATATAAAGTTGAATGTTTGAGAATATCTTTCAAAAATTTCCAAAGTCTACTGATGATTAGGGTAGTTCCTATGAAATGTCGACATATAGATAGCTGGGAAACATAGAAAACAAGCTAATTATAATTTTTATTGGTATTCTATAAATATATTTCTTTTGAAATAATAAATGACAACACTAAAAACTGTTTATTTCTTTAATCAAATTCTTGCGTTTATTATGCGTCAGCCAGAACGTGTCATGGTAGGTAGCTCAACTATGCACCGAGAGATCTACAGGACCAAACTTCCCGGTGGCTTTAATGATTCCCCTTCCGCCAATTTTAACCCTTGGTACGGGTTTCGGATGTCCAACACAACACTAGTCAAGCGGCTTGGTGGTGTGTTGCATGATACAACAAACAGGGTGCTCATTCCTGTCTTTGCCCCAGAAAACAGTGTCCTGGTTTTGTCTACGCCATGGTAAAACCTGTTCCGAGGGGGATCACTGATACGGCAGTGGCTGTGAGAGTTACAAACATACAAATTAAGGCAATATAAGCCATTTAATACACGTCGAAAAATTTCGATAACAATTTGTTATCATCCTCAGGAAAATTAAAATGTTATCATTCAGCAGATTTCTTTGAAGCTTTCTTCTCAGGATGATAACAAATTGTTATCGAAATATCGAAAATAAAATACCGTTAAAGCTTTTTTAGAAAAAATAAAAATCAATCAAGATCTTTAGTTGGAAAATTCAGAAGAACACAATAAAACATTTTGCTTTTTAAATTCTCAATAATTTACTTAGAATATTGGGTTATAAAGTTAAATATTTGAGAATATCTGTCAAAGTTTTCCAAGTCTACTAATGATTAGGGTAGCTCCTATGAAATTTTGACATAAGACAGCTGGTAAACATAAAGAACAAGCTGTTTATAATATTCATCAATTGTTTGCATTTAATTAAGTAATTTAATTAATTTTTAAAAGGAGACTTGTTTTTGCACCACCTTTTCTTTAGGTGAGTAACGAACATTCAAACGTAAGTTTTTTTTGTCTGTAGGGTATTTTAATGTAAACAATAACGCAAAAGAAAAAAAATTAACGCAAGTACATGGCATTGTATTGTAAAACACGTTCATATTGGTGGCTCGACCAAACAAAAATATATTCCAAAATATTTATGCAATTTTATACAAATGTATGTGCATCCTTGTGTGTAACATATACTCGTATGTATGTAAAAAAAAGGCAACATTACAATGGCATGAAAAAAAAAAATTCAGCACAAAAACATAAAGTTGCAACAAACAGAACGCAAGTATTTGAGGCAGCAGAAAACAGAAGAAGAAAAAAAAAAGGAACTACAAGCAAACATGAGAAATTATTAACTGCTTGGCCAGCAGCCATTATACACTCGATCACATACAACTACTTTTGAAACACACTCACACATTGAAACAAACCTGCATACTGAACTGATTTCTTTTTAGTTATTTTTTAGTTCTTTCGTCTAAAGAGCACCAGTATCAAGTACTCATGCCTCTTAAAATGTTTCACTGAACATAAAAAATAGAAAAAAAAGGACAGAAATAAAAAACTATTGGAAAAATCTACTAAGAATCGAACTGAATTGCATAAAAGTTAAAACAAGGATAAAAAATCGTTATGGAAAAAAAATCATGTAACATAAAAAAGGAACTGGCCATAAAAGGACAATGGACAAAAAGGAAAAAATAAAAAGGAAATAAATAGTACATGGCAGCAACCAAGAAAGGAAGAAAGTAAAAGGTTGATGTAGTGACATTTGTTAAAAGATTTGTAATGCGTGAGCAAATACAAAAAGTCCTTTAAGTAAAAGGAAACTAAAACAAAAAGTTATGGTTGAAAAAAAAAAATCGAATGTTCGTATGCTGTAATTAAAAATCTACACTCAATTAGTTTAATAATTTATGAATAAGTAATTTGACCATAGAATAAAAAGTCAGTCTACTAAAATGTGGATTTTCTATACTGACTTCTTAATATTTAACCCTTATCCTGTATTAATGGGTCAAAATTATCCACGCGGTTTGTAGTTCTCATTTATTTATTTTATTAACATTTCTTTGAAGCTTTGGTACAAATTTAGCACAGCTCTTTGGCATTCGTCACCATGTTGGTGAGTTCCCATCATGCTAGAAGGTTGCTAATGTAACGCACAATTCCCATAAAGGGTGAAGCAAATAACCCTGAAAATTACTGCCCAATTGTAATTTGATTTGCACTTTCCAAAGTAATAGAAATTATGGTTAACTATCACGTTATGAAGTATCTAGAATCTCACAAATTACTTTGTGGCCGTCAATATAGATTTCGTAAGGGTCGCTCTAATGGTGATCTTCTGGCATATCTCTTCGAGAAATGGTGGCACTCAATCCCTCATTTCGGTGAAAGTAAAGTGGTGGCTCTGGTTATCTCAAAAGCGTCTGATAGGCCTAGCCTATCAGAGATCGCTGCCAAGAGGCTAAATATGAATGATTCACTGAACAGTGATCTTCTATTAATCTCTGAAAGGAGTCGTAAAAACAGTGTCACCTTTAACGCTCGTAAGACCCAATGCTGCTTATTAATACACAAACAAACGGCCGCAGATGCTGCTTCATTTGTAAACTGTTATTGAAATGAAGATACAGTGTGATGTTCGCTGGACTGACCACATTTTCCACGCCTCTAAAGAAGCAATAAATTGCCTCGGAGTTTTGAAACGGTGCAAGACGTACTTCACTCCATCCGATCTTCTTACTATTTATACCACCTACATCCGACCGAAAATGGAATACAACTCTCATGTTTGGGCCGGTGCCTCAAAGTCTGATTTGGGATTACTGGACCGTATGCAGGAGAGGGCGAAAAAGTTTATCGGTTACAGTAGGGTATCTAACTCTATTGACTAACTGAAGCATCGACGCAGTGTAGGGTGCGTTACTTTGTTACTGCCGTTACTGCAATGGATTTTGCTCTGATGATATTAGGGATCTTGTTCCCGAAACTCGCATATTTTTACGTAAATATTTTAACTTGGACCAGTACTCAGGTGATGACCCCTACATATGCAGCGCATTGTACCAGAACTAGGAAAATAGGTTACGAGAAGGGGAAAAAGGGAGTAGTGTTTGTGAACATTTGACTTGAAGCTTCCGACGTTATAACAGACAGGAAACACGTCTGCAGGCAAATTATTCCACAGGCGAAGCGTTCGGCTGAAAAACGAATTCTCTCTGTAATGGGTAGTACGATTCCCTGGGCAATCGACCACAAATGGATGAGCTCTAGACGATGAACGCGTGCTGCGTAAAAATGTGCGAGTTTCAGGAACCAGACCCCTGATCTCGTCAGAGCAAAATCCATTGTAGTAACGATAGAACAGAGTAACGCACCCTACACTGCGTCGATGCTCCAGAGAGTCAATAGAGTTGGATACCCCACTGTCACCGATAAGCTTCTTCGCCCTCTCCTGCACACGGTCGAGCAACCCCAAAATAGACTTTGAGGCACCGGCCCAAACATGAGAGTTGTATTCCATTTTCGGTCGGATAGAGGTGGTATAAATAGTAAGGAGGTCGGATGGAGTGAAGTACATCTTACACCGTTTCAAAAAACTGATGGTATTTATTTTAACTTGCTATAAAGCCAACCAATCAAAGGAATAAAAATTGTGTTTTCTATATAATTCTCAATCTTGCGTTAATTTTTAAACACCCTTTGTATGTATGCTTCTTAATATATTTAAGTAAACAGTTTGAGATATTTAACAGCATACATATGTGTATCTATCTACTCGTATGTAACACTGTTTGAATTTCTATCACGATGTATCAAAACTTTTTGTGATTTGTGTGTGTGATTGTTCTTATTCAATAGTTTTAGATAAAAATATTAAAATTGATTTCAGAAAAACTCATTTATATTATTTTAAGTATTCAAACTTTGCTGAATAAAAGTTTTGTGCAGCTGAATTTATCACAAGAAAAAGTAGAGAAAACAATAATGAAAGAAGTTTCTTATTTGGTGAAAACACATGCAAGTTGTATGAATATGTTACAAGGTGGCGCAAAATTAATCCTCCTATCAGAAAATGCTGTAAATTCTGCGATTGGTTCTTAATGTCAGTTCTGTTTTGACATTTGTGTAGTAAACACATGCGAAATACACGTTAATAAACAATGTTACGCTACACTGCTCCAGAACGCGGAATATTGGTGACTATTTATTTGACCCCAATAGGAAGATGGTTTTTCATCGAAAATAATCATGAGTGATGAGGTCCATTTCCATCTTAGCGGGTAAGTAAATAAGCAAAATTTACGCTTCTGGGGCACTGAAAATCCGCGTGAAACCCACGAAGAGCCATTACACCCGCTCAAAGTCACAGTCATTGGTCTTCAAAGACGTCGTGGGCCAAACGGTTACTGTGAATGGTAAGCGCTACAGAGCAATGGTCAACGAGTTCTTTTTGCCGCAACTTGATGAATTGGAAATGGAAAACATGTGGTTCCAACAGGACGGTGCTACGGTACACACTGCACGTGCCACAACCGATATGCTGAAGGATGCATTTCCCGGGCGCCTAGTCTCCCGGTTTGGCGATTTGCACTGGCCAGCAAGATCGCCTGATTTGACCGCTGTAGACTTCTTTTTGTGGGGCTTTTTGAAGTCACGGGTTTATGGCAACAAGCTTCAGACTCTTAAAGACAATATCCGTCAAGAATGTGAGGACATATCGCCACTGTTGATTGTCAAATGACAATCTCCCCCCGGGGAACAGGTTTTGCCTTGGCGTATTCCTAACTTAGGCGCTCTGTTTTTCGGGGAAAAGAGGGTAAGGGATCCCTCGTTTGGTGCGGCAAACAAAACTCTAGCAAGCCACATGACTTATGTTGTGTTGGCTTCCGAAACCCTTACCAAGGGTATAAATTGCCAGAACGGGGATCAGCATGGCCCCCGGGAAGTTCTGCTTGCGGTTCGACCCGGGCTGATCATGGTTGAGGTGCCTACCTTGGCTGAAACGTTCTGGCTGTGGTTGAAACCTAAAACGCAGGAAGGGAGTGTTAGTATCCTTGATAATTGTTTGGTGATGGCTTTTTTCGAGGGCTAACAATCTCCCGAGGATCTGTTGCCTATACAACAGATACGTGTACTGTAAGGAACCAGTGATGATGATTGACGGGTGAGTTGGTTTAAGGGCTGATGCTCTTAACGGGCTTCGGCCTACCAACTCATTAAGCCTTGTCCTCCATTGATTGCTGGGAAATTGCATACATGAGGGATTAGAAAGCCCGAACTCCTCAACAAGAAGTTATTCATATAACCACAATCATAAGACAAGAATTGCTACCTGTGTGAGCCTAGCAAGCCACACGGGGGCGGTGGTGAATCGTGAAAAATTCACTTCGTGGAATTGGTCCACCATCAGGTTAGGCCGTCAAGGCAGGTACTGATGTAAATCTTTTTCACAGTGGCGGCGGCCATTTACATGACATCATATTCTCGACTTGATGTAAAAAAATTAAAAGAACAAATAAAAAAATCCACAAGAAGAATTAAAGTTTTTCTTTTTTTTTTTTTAAATTACTACCAAAAAACTTCGAAAGGTTATTTTTGCGCCACCCTGTATATATGTGTGTGTATGTATGTGTAGGTGTGTGTGTGTGTGTGTGTATGTTTCATGTAAACTGGGTTAGTAAACAGTATAAAGAAAGGAGCATTTTATCCCGAATATGTTATTACCATCATCAAAAATTTATATATTTTCTATGAAGAAAAAGAAAATTAAAAAAAAAAAAAACTTTCTTTTGCATTCAATTCATTCAGCCCGTTTAATGTTGACTTTGACTTTAAATTTGTTATGTTTATTTATATCTTAAAAAAAACTTCTTGCCAATATGCTTTATAATTTATTTAAAAATTTTTTATAAATAATTTTGCATTTATCGTTAAGTTTTGCTTATGGGCAAATAGCAAATCTTTTACTTTTAATACACTTGGACATGGGACAATGTTAAAAGCAAGTTGTTGTACTTGAAATGTTTTTATTTAGACATACCTACACACTTACACATACATATGTACATACACATGTATATACGAGTATGTCCACTTGTATATTTTGTTCACTAAATAAAATAACATAGAAATAGATAAACAACTTGGTCTCAAGTATGTATTTATGATTTGCAACAAGTTTTACTTTTTCTTTTTTTTCTTTTTTTTCTATCCCATAAATATATTTTCTTTTTCTTATTTTAGATTCGATTTTTTCCATTTTTTATACTTTTGACATTTGGAAAAAAAAATAGTATTGAAAAGAGAGAAAAAGAAATATTATTGCAGACAGACTTGGAATAGATTTTATATTGGCACGCATAACATGGCCAAGAGTTTCTAGGAAAATTTATTGAAATGAAAACTATGGGGGAAAAATAATATAAAACGAATAATACAAAAATTCATACTAATGTACATTTTATGCACATATACATAAATGTTTATATGTATGTGTAGTTAAAGAAAAAAAAAAAAAAAAAGAAACCACTGTCTTTTAGTATTACAATCAGAATAAATATAAAGTAGTTTAAGATTAAATACAATAGAAACAGAGTTTAAATGAAACAGGGTGTGCACAAATTTTCAAGCTCAGAAAAATAATTATCGGGTGGTTAAATTTTAAGGACCGATCTTGAATGCAAACCACACTTAAAAGTCATTTGACATTTCTTAATATCAGATTAATTCAATTAAACCAGGGAGAGGCTTATTATTATTATTGGATGTGAATGGCCACTTGCACTGCAACCAGTGTTGATCTATTGTGTGTCCCCTTGCCCTATTACGTATTAAGTTTGTCCAGAAAACGGTCAAGCTCCCTCATTGGAAGTGATAGTAAATCACATTCATTTCACATATGTGCTTGTAACAGCCTATATCTCTTGCGTTCCAATGCTCCACAGTGGGTGATCAAGTGTTCCATTAACTCCTCTTCCTCACCGCAGTATCTGCAGATGTCTGTATTGGAAATATCCACCCTGTACAGGTGCTTAAGTCAGATATAATGACCTGTAGGCGTACCTGACAGTGTTCTAAGGCTTTTCCTGTCTAGTTTTAGAGCACATTCGGCTCACTTTGTATCAAAGTTTAGAAATTTCTTATTATGTTCAAGACCAGCTGCCTCATTCCAACGCTTTCATTTCTTTATTAAGGAGACCCTTATTGCAGCCATCTGTTGGAGTGGGGCCAATAAAAGTCCCGTCTGATCCTTTTTTGGCGTATATGTCAGCCATTTCAATGCCATAGTGCACCTCATGTCCTGGCCCCCAGATCAGAGTAACCTGGTTCTGGCTTGCCAGTTCATTTAGCTTGTTGTGACATTCCAGCACTAACCTGGAAATAAAGATATAACTTCTCAGGGCCTTTAGTACTTATTGGCTATTAGAGAGTTTTTTTATCGACACTCCCTTGTGTCCCCAATCGGAGAGTATTTCAACCACATCCCTTATTGCATATAATTCCACCTGGTAGATAGTGATGTTTTTACTAAGAGTTATATACCTGCATGCTCTAGGCCCCACTATTCCCGCCCGAAATCTTTGGAGCGTTTTGGATCCATCCGTGTACTACTTTTGTGAACCATCCCGTAACCATCTTGAGTTCGTGCCCCATTCTTCCCTTCTTAGGAAGATGATCCCAAACTGCCTGGTAAATGAGTTAGTCGGATCTAGAAAGTCACTTGTTTGAGACATATCGATTATGTCTCTTATACCCTTTAGGATTGCAATAAGACCAATAAGGTTACCTGTGGTTAGTTCTACCCTTTTGCAAATTGAGATGGGCTGAACGGCCTCCTCTTTTCGAACAGCCACGTTAAGAGGTGTTAGGTTCAAAAGAGCTTCCATGTCTGTCGTTGGGGTGGTTTTCATCCTTCCTGTGATACGTAGGCATGCAAGTCTCTGAACTTTGTGAAGTCTTGATATGACTGTTACCTGTTTGTTATTCCCCCTATATAGTACATGTCTCATGTACTATATGTATAGTAGCTCTTACCAAATGAGTATATAACCAGTATGTTAACTTAGGGTTTAAACCCAAGATCTATTCAGTATTTTTTTTGGCAGTCCAGAGGCTTGGCCGCCAAGATCATGTGATTTTGAGCTTTTTCCTTTTACTTTAAATGAAAGAAAAGGTGTACATCGATAAGCCAGCAACAATTCAAGAAAAAAAAAATTATAATAATTCCTAAATAGTTTCTGATTTACTCAAAATCAATATCGGCCCTTAAAATTTTACCACCTTTTACATAAAAATGTTTTACTGAAAACCACAAAAAAACCAAAGATGAAACAAAAGGGTAATTATAATTATCTCTTTCAGCTTTTCCTTCTGCGCTTTGTCTTTTTATACATAAACAAAATATTTATAATCTCTCTCTGCTGTCTCTGTTCTGACATTTCTTCGAAAACTCGAACCACTGATTTTATTCAAACGTCACGTTTTTCATATCAGAGTAGTTTACGCTGGAAACATTCAAGTAGAAGTCTAATAGAATACAGTAAAAATATTATATATAAAAGAAATTTTTAACAAGAATATACAAATGAATTAGACTTGTTGCCTTTGGCGAAAAATCACGTAGATTTTTGGTTCCTGTGGTTTCAGAATGGTCAGCTGAGTTATGAGCGATTTGAAGTTGCTTGATTTATGCTGGCGAAACTTTATAGTTATATTTTTTATTCAGAACGAGAAAAAATTAAAAAAATTCATTTGTGATTTTAAAACCGCAAGCGATTTTATATCACACGTTATTAAAAACGTATTTTTTCCAATTTAACGCGAAGGACTTAATTTTTTGTATGTGTATTGTGAACAATTGATGAATCAACAATAACTTCATATGTGATTTCAAATCACACGATATTAAAAGCGCAATATTTTCAAATTTAGCTTCAAAAACATTTGTCTTTTTTATACATATGTATTTATAGAGCAGCAGTGTAGTAGAATGAACTGCGAAACTTTTTTGAAATTTGCAATCGCATGACTTTTTTTTCTCCGGCGAAACTTTATAACATGAGAGAAGTTGCGTTGCAATCGGTAATAATTTACCCCGTGGAGTTAGTCTGTCATCAGATAAGGCCGTTAAAGCAGCTGCTGATGTAAATCAGAGACATATCTAGTCGAAACTTTATATATACCGATAAAACTACTTTATATTTAGAACGAAAAAAATTTCAGTTTGTGATTTTGAAATCGCAAGTAATATGAAATTAATACCAAGGACTTTATATTTTTATAAGTGTACTGTACAGCAGTGATATAGGTAATTAATGAAATAACAATAACCTGCGAAACTTTTTGCTTCTTTGTAAAATCAACTAGAGTCCTTTAACTTCGAAACTACTAGTCAAGTACTCTATACCATACTAACTCATTTTCGAGCTAATGAAGAATCACTTGAATATGAATGAATTCAGCTAGGGGAAAAAATATTTCATGCATATAACGAAAACAAGTTTAATATGTAGTTTTAAAACCGAAAGTGATTTCAAATCACATGATTTGAAAAACGCATGCTTTTTAAAGCTAACACCAACAAGTTGATTTTTTTTATACATGTGTATTGTGGAACAGTGTCATATAAGTTAGAGACAATTGATGAAACAACAAACATTTGCGAAACTTTTTGCCTGTCTGCAGAAACATCCAGAGTCCTTGCCAAGTCAAAGCTGTGCTTTCGAAACTTTTGGTCAAAAACTCTACACCTAATAAAAAATACCTTGATTACCAATGAATTCAGCTTGTGGAGAAAATCCAAACTATTGACTTTGCTCTCCCTTTTCAATTGCTGTCTGCCTGTCTGAAATCAATTTTCAATTCTCTACAACGACGATTTTTTTTTTGTCAGCATTTATTTTGTTCAATAAAACGTGGTAAGCAGACAAAAAAAATTAAAAACAATTGCAAATATTTTAACAATCAGAAAAGGCAAACAAGAAATAGATCTTGTTTGTAAGCCCTATTTGGTATTAAATAACCGTCTGTGTAACAACTGAAAGACAGAGGCCACTTAATGGCCGGCCAGCAAGTTTAAACCACTTGCACATACTTGTATTTAACGAAAGAATCCCTACAAAAACGTCGCGCTCAAGAACGCATTATATTCGTATATGATTTAAAATAATGATAATGATGATCATCACGATCATCAAGATAATCGTGAAGACAATTATTAAGTAACCAGCTTTAAGCTGAGGAAGAGTGTTTGAGTGTTTTTCTGTTTTACTGTTGAGCTGTGTAAAACGTTTTTTGAACCCCCCAGTTTTCTTATGGTTTTTATTCTACCAGGTGGTGCAAAATTAATTACCAAATTTCGTTTTTTAAATAACTTTTTTACTAGATAAAAGAAAAAATAATAATTTGAGTGTTGGAAATCTTTATTTGGACCTCTTCCTGTTACATGGAAAATATGATATCACCCAAGTGGCAGTGGCCAGTATTGATGCACACTGATGCACATTTGTACACTTTCTGCAATATTTCTGAGAATAAATGTTTGCTTTTCTATTGAATATTCTCTTTAAGGACTGCGATTGTTGGCATGACTAGGGCTTGTTGATATAAATCCGCGACTTCAAGTCGGCTCAAACAGAAAAGTCTCTGATGCTTAAATCTTACTGGCCGTGCCAAATCACTACACTGGGAAATTAAGCGACCAGGCAATGCTCTCTTTACAATATAACATTGTGACTTCTGCTGTGTATGTCGTTGTACCGTGTTGTTGGAACCATGTATTCACCAAGCCGTTAATAAGATAAGTTCGCTACTATTCAATGTTTACCAGTAACAGTATTACTGATGATGCCCTCAAAAAAATACCGTCCGATCACTACTTTCGCATGAATACCGCATTACACAGTAGCCTTAAGTAAAAGTAGCGGATTTTCATGTATCACATGTGGATTTTCACTGCCTCAGAATCGAAAATTTGTTTTATTGATGTAACGATTTTAACCTTGTTTTTCATAATAATTTTCGCGTCAAAATTAGCACTCCATTGTTTGTTCATTTGTATGTTGCAGCTGTCTAGTCCACAGATATCAAATAGCATTGATGTAAATTATTTTTCGTTTTAAAACATCATTAGATTGAGACAAATCGTTAATATGATAAACTTTGTTGAATGTTTCATGCCAACAAAAGCAACCACTATCAACTAATAAGTGGAGTTTATCGCAGATTTGTCTACGCCAACAGTGATTTCTTTTCACGCATATACAGGGTAACCCAAAACTCATGTCGAAACAGGGTTACAAGATTCATTGTGACCATCATGAGAAAAATCGTGAGCCCTGGAAGATGCACGCGTGCTTCGTAAAAATGTGCAAGTTTCGGGAACAAGATCCCTCAGATCTCGTTAGAGCAAAATCCATTGTAGTAACGATAGAACAGATTAATGCACCCTATACTGCGTCAATGTTCCAGTGAGCCAATAGAGTTGGATATCCTAGTGTTACCGATGAGCTTCTTGGCCCTCTCCTGCACACGATCGAGAAACCCCAAAATAGACTTTAAGGCACCGGCCCGAACATGAGAGTTGTATTCCATTTTCGGTCGGATATAGCTGATCGGATGGCGGAAAATACATTTTACACCGTTTCACGAGGCCCTTGAATGCTGCTTTAGAGACATGAGAAATGTGTTTACTCCAGCGAATATCACACTGCATTTTCATTCTCAGAATATCAAAAGCATCTGATTCCTCAATATTTATACCACTCATGAGTACAGATGAAGCAGCACTTGCGGTCGTGTGTTTGTGTGTTAATAAACAGCTTTGGGTCTTATGAGCGTTAAAAGCGACCCTGTTTTTACGACCCCATTCGGAGATTAGCAGAAGATCATTGATCATTGTTCATATTTAGCCTCTTGGCAGCGATCTCTGATAGTTTAGACCTACAACTAAAAGACGAGTGGCAAATGCTGCTGTAATCCGCGGAAGAGTGCATAGGGTCGGAAGTTTGATAGAGAAGGTCGTTGAGGAGAATAAGAAATAGGTTAGGAGAAAGAACGGAGCCAAGCGTCTTCAAAGACCAGAATGGTGGCAAGATATGGTAGCAGTGGATGATATATATTCGAAGAAAATCATCTTCAGCGATGAGACATATTTTCACCTCAATATATTCGTCAATCAGCGCAATTGCCGTATTTGGGCAAGTAATAATGCAAAAGGGATTGTCGAGAAACCAATGCACCTACAAAGAGGGACTGTTTGGTGCGGTTTGTAGGCTGGCGGCATCATCGGCCAATATGTTTTCCAAAATGAGGCCATTCAGGCAGCTGCTGTGGTCTTAGCTATCCTGAGATGACAGCCAACTTTTTATGGCCCGAATTGGATGATATGGATGTAGACGATATGTGGTTTCAGCAGGACGGTGCCACTTGCCACACAGCTAACGAAACAATAGCTGTTTTGCGCGACAAATTCAATGACCGTGTTATCTTAGATGGTGACGATGTCAATTGGCCGCCAATATCATGTGATTTGACGCCGTTGGATGTCGATAAACCAGCAGCAATTCAAGAGCTAAAGGATGATATAATTCGGCACATTAACAGCATAGACCCCAATTAAGTCTCAGCATCATCGAAAATTTGGACCATATTTGTACCACATTCCTTATACATATGAGTACTTTCACATTGGGCAACTTGGTTGCGCAATTCTATTTATTGTTTTTATTTATTTCCTTTTAAAGTTGCTTTTGTGTTCACATACAGCAATTTAGTTGCGCAACTTTAATTTTGTTTTATTTAAATTTTCTTAATATTTTGAACGGCCCGAAAATTAAACAAACGAAAATACCAAAAAAAAAAAAAAACAAGAATGTGCGAACAAAACGAATTGCTGAGAACAAGCAAGTCTATACTCAAATATCAGCAATTCTTCCCCCTTCAAGCTACTCTTACCTTTCACATCTACAACCACAAGACTTGGGCAAGAGAATTGCGCAACTAAATTGCCGTATGTGAAAGCGCTCTATTTGGCCGATTTATGATTCCATGCGCAATTGAATATATTATCATAGTGAAAAGAAATGACATTTAATGTTAAATAATTTGTGTTTTATTCAAAACCGGCATCAGCCCTTAAAATTTAACCACCGTTAACATTAAGATTCTTGAGTGCAAGACATCATTAGGCAGATCATTAATAAAAATGATAAATAGCACTGACACAAGATGGCTTTCTTGGGTAGAACCAGAAGTAACATCCAAATTTATTGATAAAACATTTCCAAAATTAACTTCTTGGTTATCCTCAGAAGTAACATCTAAGTTTATTGATATCACATTACTAAACTTGACTTATCCTGTCATATGTTGATTAATTTTGCGCCACCCTATAGTGTTTGATCTTTTTATTATTGTGTCGTCAATAATTGTTTAAAACACACAATTTATTCATACAATTCGTTAAAATTTTTTTTTTTTTCGAAACAGATTTCATAATCATTTTCTGTTCTAGTTTTGTGAAGATTTGCAGCGAGAGTCCTCGCATCTATATGCCATTATGCGGATGATTTTAAACCCTACAACATGCCACATACATGCATACTTTTTGTGGCATCTTCCTTGCCAAAGTTATAAACTAAGTGATAAATGAATTAGTAATAATTTTTAGCCGTTTTTTAATGTCAACAACTTTTGCTGTCAATATAGACATAGTTTATTTCTGTTTTAATATTACATTTTTGTTTACATATGTTCGCACTCATACGAGTATATGTATGTGGCCTCTTTTCTCTTTCTAAAGGCCTCTAAAGTGCAGTTTTATGTGCTTTGTAAGTTGCCTCAGTTTTGATCTGATTTGTGGACTGGTACTTAAAATGTTCAAACAGTTTTTCTGTTAAATGCTTGACTAAAGGAAACCTGTCTAAAATACCCAATTGCACCTGTGTTCGTTCTTTTTTTTTATTTTCTAAGGAAGTTTCTTTTCTTTTTTCTGGTTTTTGTTCAACAGGAAATCTTTGAATTTATGGTTGCTTATCTGGACAAAAATAATTTTCTTTCTAAAGCAAAAGAAGTATAGACAAAAAATGGTTTGAAAAAAGTAATACTATATAAAAGTAAAATAATAACAATTATGAATTAATTCCATTTGTTGTAAACTGTTTACATTCATAGTGCTTATAAATAGGGATTAGTTCAAAGTCAGGTGTGCAGCATTTAGAGTAAGATATTCTGTAAAATCTTGGAAATTTTGTAATTTTTCAAAATTTCGTGTTAAAAACGACAAAATGTTTTAAACATAACATATGCCAAACAGCCCGTAAAAGAGTTTTTTTTATATATATTGGACCAGTACTCAGGGGATGACCCCTACATATGCAGTGCATTGTACCAGAACTAGGAAAATAGGTTGGGAGGAGGGGGAAAGAGGGAGTAGTGTTTGTGAACTTTTGACTTGAACCTTCCAACATTATAACAGACAGGACACAAGTCTGCAGGCAAATTATTCCACAGACGAAGTGTTCGGCTGCAAAACGAACTCTCTCTGTAATGCGTAGTGCGATTCCCTGGGCAATCGACCACAAATGGATGAGCTCTGGACGATGAGCGCGTGCTACGTGGAAATGTGCGAGTTTCGGGAACAAGATCCCTAATCTCGTCAGAGCAAAGTCCATTGTAGTAACGATAAAATAGGGAAACGCACCCCACACTGCGTCGATGCTCCAGTGAGTCAATAGAGTTGGATACCCTACTGTCACCGATAAGCTTCTTCGCCCTCTCCTGCACACGGTCTAGTAACCCCAAAATAGGCTTTGAGGCACCGACCCAAACATGAGAGTTGTATTCCATTTTCGGTCGGATGTATGTGGTATAAATAGTAAGGAGATCGGATGGCGAGAAGTACATCTTACACCGTTTCAAAAAACCTAGGCTCTTGAATGCTTCTTTGGAGTCATGAGAAATGTGATCATTCCAACGAACATCACACTTCCAAGAACATCAAGAGCATCCGATTCCTCAATATTTATACCATCCATGAGTACAGATGAAGCAGCATTTGCGGTCGTTTGCTTGTGTGTTAATAAGCAACATTGGGTCTTACGAGCGTTGAAGACGACTCTGTTTTTACGACCCTATTCGGAGATTAATAGAAGGTCACTATTCAGTGAATCATTCATATTTAGCCTCTTGGCAGCGATCTCTGATAGGCTGGGCCTGTAGCTAAAAGAGTAGGAACGGCAAATGTTGTTAATTACGGCATAAGACATTACCAGGGCCCAGAATTCTTTGATGGGTTTATTTGAAGTAGCAGGTCCATGTCAATAACCACACAACCACCAGTGCATTAAAGGTGAGAGACTCAACACTGCATCAAAGAAATTCTACCACATTTATGCAAAATTATCATAGAACGTTTAGGAAGAACATTCCGTACATGCATGAAGTGCCTTGGAAACTATTTGCGCGATGTCTCGTTCAAAAATAGCCCTATGGCATGTACTGTATGATTTCAGGATTCACATTTTGTCAATAACCAAAAAAATGTACGTTAGTCAATAATCGGTTACCCCGGTACCCCAACGAAATTTTTGCATTTTATATTGAAAATTATGCTCTTAACTATAATTGTATGTACTTGTAAATGATGTCGAACACATTAAAGTCTGTCGTACTTTGTCCGTCTACTTTGTCAACTGATATTAACGTATACGAAGTGTGAAGTTGGCACAATCGGTACTTTGTTAACGGATGTAAATTCTACTGTATTTTACTTTAACTCAATTAAAATCTTTTGATTCATTTTTCAGACACAGCACAAGAATATCGAACACAATTTGTTTTAATTTATTTGATTTTTGATAAATCAAAATATACAAAAAATATAAACTGATAGTTGTCAAAGTCCTAAACGTACGTTAAAATTTGTTCAACTTTAATACTTTGCGTTGACGGAGAAGTACGGAATGTAACAACGTTCATAAGACTACATGTGTTTTAACTTAGTTGTCAGTTGAAAAATGCAACGCATAACGTACGACGGATTCTATGTGCCCCGGCCTTAACTCGGAACCGTTTTTCATCCAATTACATTTGAAGCAAAAACTAAATTAGAAACGATGTTTTCGTTTCTTTTGCTTAGCCAGTTTTATATATAAAGAGAAGCTTCTCTGCTTTCTGTGCTCACATGCGCAAAGAATATCAAATTTCGTTATTTTGTTATCCACAATGCCCAATAACGAGACCATTGGTAGTAATAGCAAACCAAATATTGTTACAATTTATTACCAAACAAAAGGCGGCATGGATGTGATGAATCAAATGCTGGGCCAATACGCAACACAACGGCAAACGAAAAGGTGGCCGTTGTCTTTCTTTTATAATATAATAGATATTACTGCCTTTTCTGCATATCTAATATATCTTGAAAATTGTTGATGAATATGTACATATGTTAATGTATGTATGAATTTTTAAATGTTATATTGAAAGATTTTAAAAATAAATCGAAATAAAATCATATATTTACAATCATAAACAATATACAAAAGATAAGTTATGTAAAAACCCGAATTAAACTATTAGGGGTACCACGGTACCCGGTCATTGACTCGCGTAGGTGTCGAATGTTAAGCCATTTTTAACAATGTTTTGACCAATAACATATATGTATATATTTTTCTTTTTTATTATTTTTGAAGACGTCAATAGCGACGATTGGAAGTTTCATTGCCATATTTTCATTATTAAGGAAATACGAGGGTTTTTAACTTGAAAAAGCTACCCGGGTACCCGGTTATTGACCGTAGGGTTAATAACACTGCTTTACAAATTTTAAATTTGGAATAATACCAATAATGCCACATGCCTGGATCAGTTAATTCAGGCCTCCGGAACACGAAAAATGCTGTAAATTTTTTCCTAAGTACCATTTTTTTAGATAACGGTACTTTTGTGTTTTTCGGTGTAAGGTACCACTCAACAAACCCTTGTGGAGCCCAACCAAAAAGTCCGATCGAGATAACTGGCATATTGAAAGGTAATTGACAGCGTTGTCCACTCGGTGCGTTTCGCACCATTTTTGGTGCTTTTTACAATTATTTGTGCGAAAAATTCTTTAGTCGGTGCGTGGTGCGCTTTTTTTGTAAATTTTCGGTGCGCTTTTTAAATTTCGGTGGCACCCAATTAAAATCAACTGAACTTTTTGTTTTAATATAAGAATATTTTTAGGTGTCATTTTGCAGAGCACAATGACACCTACACGGAGCTATAACATGAAAAACGCACCATATTATATGCGCAAAGTAAAATAATCTTGCCAAATTATAAATAATCTCGAAAGAGAAATAAGCATTTGGTTTTATAAAATTTTCTGTTGTTAGAGCGTGTTTTGCTATTATGCGATCAACCCAAGTTTGTCAAATATTACAATAAATGCAGTCTCTGAACTGAAGTTCGCATTTATGATGGCACGTGAGTTCGTTACTGTTTTGGTAATTGATAATATAATTAATTATTATAAAGTTTTTCCAAAACGTTTGCATTAAATATTGATTCTGGTAAACTTCATCTTTTATTTGTTATAATTCCGGCAAAATATCTTTTAAAGACACAATACTGATTTCCGCCGTTCGCTTAAGAAAACGCAAATGAAATTTACATTGTATTTGACAGAATGACTATTAATAGAGCTTGCTGGCTTGTAGTGCCATTCTGTAACTTTTAATGATCCGATAATCGTAAATTTCTTCGATTTTAACGACAGTAATAGGCTTTTTCCACTGAACAACATCTAACATCTACCATCAGTTTTTGAAGATGATAACATCTTCCCATAAGAAATACATTGTACTAAAAGTCAACATTTTTCAACATCTTTACAAAATGTTCCTATCTCATTTTATTCCATTCAACATCTTTCGATTATTTCAGTGTCACTACTAGAAAAGTGGCAATAATGTCAATTATTCTTGTGGCATCACTGAAAAAACGTCATTTGTTTTGAAAAAATTTTTAAAAAATCATAATTTATTTATCATGTCTCTATTGTTGGGATGTGTGTTTCTTGCTTATTTTTTTTTTTTAATTCTTTTTTCTCCGTTTTTGCCAAATTTGTTTTATGTGTCCTACAGTTTGTTTATCAGCATGCATATATTTTATAATTAATCCTCTTTTGTCTTTCAAATAAATTTTTTTCGAAATAATTTTGAGTGCTTTTGTTAAATTGTTCGAAAATTTAAATAATAATATTTTTGATTGATAGTAGATGTTATATGTGAGCAATGTAAACAGTGCTTCACATTTTCAACATCTTCCAGGCGTTCCATGAAGATGTTGATCAGTGTAAAAAGCCTATAAAGCTGGATTCACCCACTGTTTCCGAACAAAATTTTTGTCCGGACAAAAATTTTTTTACTCAGAGTGTTCTGCAGCACGATTTACCCATTGCAAAAAGATGTTCCGGAAAATCAGAGCTGTCATATGTAAACAAAATCTATTAGTTTTACAAGGTACTGCTTGTTATAGAGTTGAGTTCATGAGCTCTTTTGAGAGAGTGCTCTTTTTAGTTCAGCTCTTTTTACTAAAATATGTCTTTCTTTTAGTTCAATAGTTCAGTGTTCGGTAAATAATATTTTCAATGAACGGCTCTGTTCAGGTTTCATGATAAAGAAAAGCAAAAGAAAATTGCTGTAAACAAATGAAAAGTACAATTATGTTTGTTTTGATGTCTCGATGTTTTCATATTCAATTATGGTCGCATATCATATCATTTATTTTTATAACACAAAAAAACCAAAGTAAAATTGTGTTGTGTAATATTCTGAATAGTTGTATATAACATAGATATGTACTTTTTATGTCAAATTCTGGCAGCACTGTTTGACTACTTCCGTATACATATCGACCAGAAAGAAAGAAACTTAAACGAAAAAGAAAACTTGAAGACAAAAGAAAAAAACATGAACTACGGAACTAAAAGAGCTCGCAGAAATGATAGGCTCACTTAGCTCCCTGAAGTGAATAGTTTAGTGACACTAGTTCGTTCGCGAACTACCCAACTCTAGCTTGTTATTATTTTGGTTTATTTTCCTTTTATGTATTTTACATAGTCTCAATTATTAGTAAATATTGTGTGATAATAATTGAAAAAAAAAGAAAACTGCTTTTGCTTATGGCCATTGAAATACATAAAGGATTATTATTAGCCAAGTACATAAATATAAAAAAAATTAAAAAGAGCTGCAGTGAGAAGACTTTTAAAGCAAAGAAGAGCAATGGGTTATTTTTACTCATTACATCATACATACACTCTCTTCCTGGCTTTTTAATTTCTTCAATAAGTTTTGGGGCAATCAATTCATTTATTTCCATATTAATATTATTACTTATTTTTTAATAACTATTAAAACTATGTACATATATCAAATGCCAGCCACAATCGAAATTTCATCAGAATAAAACTACTATGTAAATTTTTTATTCGATGGGGCAACTCAATACAATTTTGTAGAAAAAAATGTATCCTATTGGCATCTCAGTTCAATTTTGTCCGGACAAAATATAAAATTAAACCAATTCAAGTTGGGAGTGGTTCGTAAAAAATATTTTCTCTCTCTCACGAAAAGAAACGTCAAACTACATATAAAAAAAATTTTGTCCCGACAAAAATTTTGTTCGGAAACAATGGTTGAATCCAGCTTAAGCAACTGTAGCTTTCTAAAAGCTAAAACTAACAGCTTATGCAGTCGACATCGAATATAATTAAATAATATTTATAAATAATAAAATTTCATTATTACTATTGTAAAGATACAATGAAAATTATCGAATCGAACTAGTGGCCAAGTTTGACTAACACGAGTTCTAGCTATTGAACGAATTTGATGGCATGCCATCAGGCGGTGGTACCAGACCCAGTTTTTAGTATAAACATATTATAGTTTTTACAATATAAAAAGCGGTTTTAAAAATAGAAAGAAAAATTGAAAATTCGGTGCGTTTTTGTTGAAATAACGCGCTTTTTTCTCCATTTTGGTGCGTTTTGAAACGCACTAAAATGGCAACGCTGGTAATTGAACGCCTTTTCCATCAATATAAAGCGAATTTCTATCTGACAAGAAATGGCTGAGTTATGACACCTCAAAGTTCAAAATTTGCTTTTTTTACGTTTGTTTAAAAATTTTTAATTTTTATTTAGTTTTTTTTCTACGTTGTAGTAAAGATCTGGAATGTTTTATTTCTTTACCAAACAGTTTATTTAATTATCAATATTTTAAGCGTAATTTGAAAAAAAACGAATGATATATAAAGCTTTTATTAAGGATTTTGTGGAACGACATTATTTTCGTTCTCATTGCTCACACACTATATTCGGCGTAAATTCAAATAATTTTAAATTAAAATGACAAGCGACTTGAACTACCAGATTTAAAAAGTGGAATAATATATGAATATTGTATGGATTTCTTAAATAAAATTTCTAGTGGAATCGCCAAAGCATAAGCACAGTATTCTAACATACAACTAGGTATACCATTAGTTCCACTATTATACGAAAGTTTTACGCGTTTTATAGCTGACAAAATCTGTGATGTTGAAATGAGACTGAGGTGTATTGGAAGAGGTTCACGAATTGAGTAGTCAGTCATATGGACTACGGTTAAAATGAATATCTGAATATGTTGGTGATTTAATAAAAAAAACGCTAAAAACTTTGTTTTCCATTTAAATCAAAAGCGTTAAATTTGTGACAGCTTTTAACTCTTAATAATTGAATAAGACTTCGGAAGAACCAGTGCTTACACAAGAACACTAATGATGGTAATGTGGGCAGCAGTCAGATATATATGTTAACTGCCGTATTTTTAAAAAATATTGTATGTTTATTAAACACTTACTCGTATTTCACAAATTTTCTTAGGAATTTGTCAAATATCGCTTTAATAAACATACAATATTTTTTATTAATAAGGCCATAACTGTTTATATCTATTACATTCCAAGGTTTTAACGTGGAATAAATGTTCTGTCAAATAAAAAGTAAAAATGAAAAATTGAGTTTATGACTTTAGGAAACCTCTGTTTTAAACAGAACTCTTTATAACCTATAACTAGCGAGCAGTTAGGACGCTTTGCTAGAATGCTACATTAGAACACACAGTTTATAAGTTGTAAGGGTTGAAAGTCACATTATAATATTCATATCGCTTCAAACCATTCAACTGCATCTAACTAAGAGATCTTTAGCTTAAAATGCTTCAAACAATAATTGTCATCGCCAGAATCCAAAAGCAAACACCTGTATTTCTTAAGTTGAAGCTTGTTAAATGTTAACAAATATTTTCTGAATTTCTGAATAACTAATTAAATTCTATAGAATAAAAAATATGTACTTAAGCAGTTCCCATGTCTATTTTAAACTTTCTCAATATGATTAAAATTTTTTCAAAACATTTTGCTTAAAAGGATTCCTTTATACTCTTTAACATTCTTTAAAGATATTTTATACTTCTTCTCATTTTCTTTTATACTCACTCACCCTTTTGCTGCCCATTTAATTGCAAATATTTATTTAATTGATTTTAATTAAATGTCGTCATTAATCCACCAATACTTGTTGGTTTGTTTGTTTGTCTCATGTCATGTTAATTTTCTATTCCTCCTGCCATAAATAACTTGCGACAATTATACCGTATTGTAAGCGTAGCTGTGTGTGTGTGAGTACAAATGTTACTCGAAATCCCTTCTCTGGCAAAATACTTAAATTAAATTTTAATTTAAAATATGTTCTACAAATAACACAAGTATTTTTAAACCTTAAGCTTTAAGTGCTTAAGGCAGATATAATAACGAGATCTTTTTCGTAATTAATTAAAGGCATCTGAGACAAGAAAAGCCAACGAGAATTAAAATAGTTCATGTGGCAGCAGTTGCATTAAACAGTTGCTTTGCAATAGACTGCACAAAAATAAAAAATAACTGCAACAAAAAGGTAAATGCATAAAGTTAAATTAAAAAAAATGCAAGAAGGTTCTTTAAATTGAATATAGCATTTTTATAAACTTTTTCTCAGCCAATCGACATAATACTAGAACATTCCTTTTCTTTCATTATAACAACTACTCTTATTTGGCTTTGAGTTGCAAGTGAGGTAGAAGGAATTTACTTACCACTACTTACAATTACTTCCATTATTAATTTTTGTTGCAAAGGTAATTATGAACTGGTTAGATGTGAAAAATATGGATGTCTAACGTTGCACTAAAGCAAACCTCAAACATCCTTTTATTTTGAAAATTTATCTTTGACTAGAGTGTTGATAGAATTCTTCTATCTCCCTATAACAATACGCCAAATTGCTGCACAAAGTTGTGTACACAATTTTGTGACATTTGCTAGCAGGATGTTACTACTTCCCATATATCCTTTTTTCCCGAAACTCATATTTTTGTTGATGATGATAATAACTCCGGGTTTAATTTTATTAGTTCACTAATATAATTTGTATAACAAATTTTATTTTAGCCGCTTTTTTATATATATTAAGTAATTTTCACATATCCTTTACTTATGTAAAATCCGCTTGGTCCCAATTCCAACAAATCCATCCTGAGTTCAGGTGATAACAACTTGCAAAATTATATCATAAAAGTCCACAGCAAATTTTTTGTCAATTGCTGCAGGTTTATAGCTTCCTGCTATATATCCTTTTTCTCAATGACATTTTCATTAATATAATGATCATGCCCCTGCCTAAGAAGCATGAATATAATGAAGCTGTACTTATTTTCATTTCTTCACAAAAATTTTATACCTGCCAATTATAAGAAATGAATTTCTCGAAAATATCCTATATTATGCATATATGAATTACACCCTAATCTCATTCAAACAAAATTTTCTTTTAATTACAATTTGTAAAATTATGACATTAAATAATGTGTTAACTTTCACTGCAATCGATGCAGCTATACCACTCTCGCCCATATATCCTTTTTTGAAAAACTACAATATGCTCGCAATAATGACCACATGCAGGCAAAAAGAGTGTAAACATAACCAAATTATATTTTCCATTAAAACTTTAAATTTTACATCATTATAAGAACTAATCCATTTGCATATATCATTTACTTTGCAAATTTGTATTTAACCCAAGTTTCAAGTATACTCCTTTTTTCTGTAGATTACAATTTGCAAAATTATGGCATTAAACATTATGTTAAATTTCATTTTAATCGATGCAACTATAACCATTTCGTCCATATATCCTTTTTTTGAAAACCTAAAATTTTCTTGCAATAATGACCACACGCAGGCAAAACAGTATGAGCGTAATCAAATTTTATTTTTAATTTACACTTTATATGTTATGTCAGCAAACTATAAGAAAATAAATTTTCGTATATATGCTTTACTTAACAAATATAAACCAAATTTCGATTAAACTACTTTTTTCTTGATTACAACTTTTAAAAATATGGCATAAAACTCAGAATTGAATTTCATTTCAATCTATATAACTTTATCACTTTCACCCATATATCCTTTTTTTATTTTTTTTTATTTTTATTTATTTGAACTAGAAAGTTCTTAAGATACACAGCCAAAAACAGTATGAACTATTGTATTTTAAATAATTTTTTCATATATTCTTAACTTTGCAAATTTGAAGTTAGCAAAAATTTCAAATAAGCTTCTTTTTTTCATTACAATTTGTGAAACGACAGCATTATTACAGCATATTAAATTTCATTTCAATAAATGCAAATATAGAACTTTCATCCACATATCCTTTTTTTGAAAAACTAAAATCTTCTCGCAATAATGACTATAACACAAGCAAAAGAGTGTAAACTTCATCAAAATGTATTATTTAATTAAAACTATGTTCTATCTCAGCCAGTTATAAAATATGATCACTTTTCATGTATATTTCATTTTTCTATTTTAACATAAATTTTGATCAAACTCCTTTTTTTATTAATTACAACTTGTAAAATTATGACAAGAAACACTACATTAAATTTCTTTTCGATAGATGGAACTATACCACTGGAGCCCATATATCCTTTTTCTTAAACTAAAATTTTTTTGCAATAATGACCACTCGCGGCCAAAAGAGTATCAGATTAATCAAATTATATTGTATCTATATTTTAATACATACTTTAACTATTATTTTGACCAATTGTGAAATATGTCCAATACTCACATGTATTTTAATAAAAAAATTTTTCTTCTGACCAAAGAAATTTCTATATTAGTTGATAACAACTTGTAAAATTATCACAGCAAGCTCTCCATTTAATTTCATTGCAATGGTTGCAAGCATATTGTTAACTCTCATATATCCTTTTCTGTTACAATAATAAAATTTATTAAAAACTGCCAAATATTTATAAAACTATTCTATTAATCTCTGTGGCGGGGTTACGTATGGCGAGCTCTACAAAGTTCTTATTCCAAAATAAAGGATCTGTAATTTTAGATGTCTATTGATTAAACGAAAGAAGCCTGCAGTGTTCCAGGGCACTGCTAAGAGATCTCTTTGACGAAATGTTTTCTAATCACGTGATTTTTTTTCAGTAAATATCCAGTATTTGTTCTGGTAATAGCTGCACTTGATTAGGATTTCTCAGATATATTGCTTATTTTATTCAACTTAAAGAATCTTCTGTACATCTTTCAAAAGAAGCCAAACCAATCGCAACTTTTGCCATTGACCTATGTGTCTCTTTCATTCTTAATTCAGTCGCCACTCAAAAATACTGCCTTTTTACATAAAAAATTAATTATATCCTGAGCAAGGGCAGCACAATTGAAAAATATTGCTCTTTTTTTTCTCTTACAAAGTGCATAAAAAGTATGCAACACAAGCCTTGTTGCAATTATGAACTCTTTTCATTACTTGATAATTGCTTAACAACACTTGATTAACTTTTGCAATTAAAACAAATCCTACACAGCACAAACCCACTGAAATACTTGCAGAATAGATAAGCAGAAAGACACAGATACTCGTATGCAGTTAAACTCTTGTGTAAACTTTAAAATTATTATTAAGTTCTAAGGATAAATACAATGATGTGACTGATGGTATAGAGTTCAACAACTGAAATTATAAACGCACTTATAAATATGATTACAAGAAAATGCAAGTAATCTCGCGCCAGTTGATGCCTCTAGGGAGGGTTTGAGGAACGGAATAAGATAAGCAGCAGAAGATGCCAGAAGTACCACAAGTACTTTCAATGCATGCAATTTGCAACCAACTTTATGCGAGTAATGTTAATGATGAAGCTGTACAGTGGGGTAATTTCAAAAAAAAAAAAAAAATTATTTGTTTAATTGACTAAAATTGGGCTAGAAAATGTTTTTTAGTACTAGATATTAAAATATTTAGTACTGGAAAAAATATATTAAAATAATACTTTCTTCCAGAAAATGTATTTTGTTTTTCTAAAATATTCCATTAAATCTATTAATTACCACTGTACTTAGGTAAGTTATGGAGTAGTTTTACACATAACCACTAGTGCTACTATATAGATCAAGTTATTGTAAATAATTATTTTCCCAGATAATAAATCCAGGGGTGGTAGTGTCAATAGAAGCTCAATGTAATTTAGCGCTTAGATTTTACACTATGACTTCAATAAAGGCGTTAACGTTGTGCCACAAATAGTAATGTCCACTAACCTTGTTTGAAAAAATAAAAGTCGCTAAATTGCACTGAAAATACCTAAATTGTGATTATAACCCAATTGGCAAAGTTGCCATGGACACAATGCCATCGGCGATTTAAGCACGACATGTCCACTATTTCTAAGAATTTCTGGTAGGCAATTTTTAAGACAATGTCGTAGACGACAAAATGGCCAACCTTTTCAAGAGCGTTGTCTTCTAAAGAAGCTTACAAGCGACAAAATAACCGAAATTGTCTTATAATTTGTCCTCTACTAAAATCCTTACATAACAACAACTTCCAATATGTGTCGTAAGCTGTCTTCTATCAAAATCTAGACACGACCTCTCTTTAATCCATCTTGTTGTGTGCGACAGGATAATAATACTGTGTTACTTCTTGTCGTGCACGATTTAAGCACAACATCTGCTCTATCACCTAGAATTACTAGAGGACAATTTAAAGAAAAAGTGGTAGACCAAAATATGTTCAATATTGTTTGCTGTACTATCATCTAAAGAAGTTTAAAAACGTCAATAATACCGAAATCGTCTGTTAATATGTTTTTTTTTTTATCAAAAATTATCTACGACAACATAGTCAACATTGTCTTGTAAGCTGTCCTCTATCAACATCTAGACACAATCTCTGTTTAGTCCATCTTTGTGTGTACGACAAAGTAAGACAATGTTGCCCAACATTGTCTTACTTTGTGTCCTACACGATTTAAGCACGACATCTCCTCTATCACCTAGAATTTCTGGATACAATTTTAAAGAAAAAGTCATGAAACACAAAATGTTCATATCGTTTAGTGCACTGTCCTTTAAAGAAGTTTATAAAGGACAATATGACCGGCATTGTCTGATAATATGTCTGCTATCAAAAATGATCTACGACAACATAATCGATTTTTGTATGTGCGGCAGGATAAGCAACATTGTCTTGCTTTGTGTCATGCGCGATTTAAGCACGACAGTTACTCTATCACCTAGAATTTCTGTCAGATAATTTTAAAGAAAATGTCGTAGACCACAAAATTTTCAATATCTTCTAGTATACTGTCTTCTAAAGAAGTTTATAAAACATGATGGACATTGTCTTTAAATATGTATTTTATCAACAATTATCTACGACAACTTGTAAGCTGACCTTTATCAATATTAGATGTATTTTATCAACAATTATCTACGACAACATAATCTACATTGTCTTGTAAGCTGACCTTTATCAATATTAGATACGATCTCTGTATAATCGACATCTGCATGTGCTACAGCATAGGCAACATTGTCTTGCTTTGGTGTCTCCTCCATCACCTAGAGTTTCTAGAAGACAATTTAAATGATAATGTTATAGACCACAAAATGCTTAAAATCGTTTAGTGTTCTGTCTTCTAAAGAAGTTTATAAACGGCATAAAAGATAACTCAATGCCCGTCATTGTGATATCTTTTATCAAAATTGATTTACGACAACATAATCGACATTGTCTTATAAGCTGTCCTGTATCAATTTCTACACATGACCTCTGTATAATCCATCTTTGTGTACCTGATAGGTTATACGTCATTGTCTTGCTTTGTGTTGTGCATGATTTTCGTGGCACTTATTTGGAAATAACATAAGCAATTTGTATTAGTTGTGCCTTGCATTTCATCTAAGAATTAATATTGTTGCGTTTGGATCTTCAGCGATTCACGCACGACATAGACAACTGGGTAATTACCACAAAAAAGAGCAACTGTTGGTTGGCAGTCAACTCTGCTGAGTAAAGAATAAAGTTAACTCTCTTATGCTGCGCTATTTGGTCTGGTCTGATTGATTTTATATGTACTCGTATGTCAGAGTTCTTGACAGATAGCTAACGCTTTACGCGATAATTTAGTTTGCGCAATATGGTGTCAGTGAACTTAACACTGGGCTGCTTGGATGCTTCTCTGCAGACTGTTATTTTGATATTGGCAGGAAGGGAGTCTGTAAATCGAGCTTTGTAACAAGGCTTGTTATGGTTTATTTCTTACGTTCGACAACGATCTGTCAAAAATTTGAAGCTGCCATGTAGTAGAAGGCTGTGTCGAGTTGGTTGCAATTTATTTAAGCAAAATGAATATAGTGAGGCTCCACTCACCTGATATCTTAGGCGGTGATGCTACAATGCAGGGCATGTTCCGAGGTGGTGAAGCATCGTCTCCTCCTCGTCCTCATCTGGACAACTTCTACAGAAATCGTTGTAGGGTAAGCCCAATGTACTGACATGGTTCCCAAATCGGCAATGTCCAGTGGTGACTGCCACTGTAGCTTTAAGAGCTCCTTCGTTCTCTTGGGGGTAATATACGGCCACAGGTTCCTTGTTATAAGGCCTGTGAAGTCTGTGAACCATTTTTCTTGGCTATATTCCAGAGTGTGGAGCCTAATTATTTTCCAACACGCTGATAAGGGTTGACTAGAGAAGAAATTATCGCACGACTCGGTAAAAGGTAAACGACTTTCTTTAATTTAATAACATTTACATCCCTGATTCTGCAATTGTTATATACTTCTTATACCTCATTTTATAACTCGAATAGCATCAAAGTAACTAAGTACGATTGCATATCTGTACAAGAGAGTGTGCCTTAATGGAAGGTCGGTCTAGGTCAAAACATCATTATCATCATAATCATGAACATCGTCATCATGGAAATGCGCGTATTGTTGGCAATTTTTAAATACAATTCGTATTTGAAATTGTAGCGCTTTACAAGTGCATGGAATTATGTGCAAACACATGTGTATGTGTGTGTGTGTGTGTGTGTGTGTGTGCGTGTTTATGTGAAAAGCACAAGCAGGCATTTGATATCATGAGACTGTTGAACTGCATGGTAGTAGTTCTGTCAGTTCTTAAACATTTGGCAGCAAAGGTGGAAAAGCAAAATAATGAAGCAGTAGTAAGTTTCTCAAGACGAAAAAAAAGTAAAAAAAATTGAAATCCACAAATGCAGCCAGTCAGCCTGGCAGGCGGTTTTTGTTTCATTGGCTGAATGCTTGGCTTCATCGTTGCAGTCGTTATGTTGCGGTTGCTATGAAACGCGTGCAACAAAAGTTAACTGAGATTAGGACAGAAATGATTAAGAAAATGCGTTACTTTAAGCACGTGTTGGTATTTAAACCGTGTAGAAATTATGAAAGATATAACGGATTCTTTTCATCTTCTTCTTCTTCTTCTTGGGTTTTATTTCACAGAAACCGGAAATGTTTTTCAACATGTAGATAATAGTAGGATTTTTTCTATTTCATATACAGTCAGTTATGCCAGCTGAGTGGTGTGTGAGATTAAGGTTACACAAAGCTCATAAATAAGTGCAAAAAACAAACTTTTTTCTACGAGAAGATGCATGTGAAATATTTTTGAGATTAAATAAAATACATATTTTTTAAAGATTTATACAAGAAGCGTAATTTTTTTTTCTTGCTTTAATACTCATCATTAGTCGGAACGACTCACAAGTTAATGAAGTTAAGTTTTTGGGAACCACTAAAAAAATTTTAATTAATTAACTCTCATTGAAAAAGTACTTCTATTGTTCAAACAAAGTTTGTGTGACTAAAATTGCAATCCACTACGAGTCATCAGGTAACTCTAAGCATTTGTCGCTATTGCGGGAGGTGAATTTGTGCAGCAGAACTTTTGTGGTGGTTTGCGAAACGCATAAGCTACTTTTTTAAAACGTGAATTGGCGGAGATTTTCACTTCCTTTTTAGCAGCCTTTAAGCAGCACCGCCACTCGAAAGCTCAATTTCTTTTTAATCTAAGGATTTGTATTCTTAAATCTATTTTAATACATTTTAATATAGTCATATAGCCGATAAGACAACCCCAATATTGAAGAATAATAAACATTGACTTCCCTTTTCAAGCCCGAAGCAGAGGGCATTTGGGTAAATCGGTAGTAAGTGTACTCATCTATAAATGAAAAAATAAAAGAACTATTTTCTTAAAATTAAAGACTTTGGCAACAAATTGTAAGTTTGGCGGCAGCGCCCCAAGGAACAGTTAGTAAAAATTGTATTTTCTATCATAGTAACCTATTGATACGGCTTTTGTTTCAGCTGACATATTTTTAAAGCAAGACTTTAAGTTTTCCGTTTTATACTCGTTTTTATATTACAACTATTTTTATATTGCAATAGTGAAATCTTTCAGCCTGTTCGACGATATCGAATGAAAATGTATGCGAAAGAAAGCTAGTCTCACTCACATTTGAATAAATTTGGGTTTGTCTATGTCACTATCATTCGTTCGCATGAACTTATGTATTTTAATTGAATTTTGACACATCGTTCGCATAGAATAAAGTTAGAAAACCCCAAATAAATTCTCTTTCGCCTAGAATGCGAATGAACTTATCCTTCCGAAATCGGCGAACTGGCTCTTTATGTCTGACTTAGTCACTTTCTGTATAATTATACAATCATAGGCGCTATGCCTGTAAAGCTAACATACTCGTTTCTCGAAGTTAAACTCTAAATGTTAAACGTGTGTTGGACCAGCGTCCACAAGTCTTATTGGGAACTGTGTCTGCAAGGCAGAGTTTTACGGCCGTATTCATAAAAAATATTGTATGTTTCTTAAACACTTATTTGACATATTTTGTAAAGAAATTTGTCAAATAACAGTTTAATAAACATACAATATATTTTATGAATAAGGCCATTAGATTCTAGTCCGGTTATGGTAAAAACTATAAAAAGGCTTTAACACGTGCCACTGTAAGATGCGTGCTCTGCTACCGCATGTCTGTTTACATTTCTTTCGGTACTCTCACCCCGATATCTATTACGATCCTCATTTATCACGTTATTACTCTGCACGAGCAGTTGTAATCTTTGCCGTGTACTGAATAGTACAACTAATATCTCTGCCCATAATTTTTCAATAGTGAAGAGAAAGATGAAAAAGTCAGTGTGCAGTGATTCATATCGCAGTGAAAGGAAGACTAGTCACGCTAGTTGCTCAAATTCGGATAGCAGCGATGAGGAAGGGATCAGATTGCCCAAAAGAAGAAAAGTAAATCGTATCATATCATCAGATTCTGATACGGATACGGATAAATGCAATCTATTCTACTGGGGACGTCAATTGTAAACACTTTGGTCGTTTACAAAATTGCGACAAAGAAAACTGTAAATATTAGACGATTCAGAGAACTGATTGCTGCAAAGTTACTAGGACTGAGTGAAGATTTAACACTGCTTTCTGTTCGACGAAATACGCATTGCATCGCCGTTCGCAGAAATAATTTGGGGAAAAGCCTTAGACGTGCATGCAAGCGGTGTTACGCAAATAAAAGGGAAGAACTGGAACGATCAAAGGCACGAACAAATCTCAGAAAACCCACTACTTTTGTCCAAGCTGCCCGAATACGGGTGACACGGCAGTTAACGTGTTAAGCCGCACAACAATTACTGGAAATGTCCTGTTGAGTAAAATGACATACTGAGTACACTCAAATACACGTAGATGAAAAAATATGGTTGATATAACAATATTCAAAGGGCAAAATACTATGGTTGAATTATAAGGTTGAACGCAACCACTTAATATGGTTTCAATCTGAAATTTATTTACAAAACTAAGTACAGACAAGAACCAAAATTATAGTATATAACCAAATGTTTGGTAAAAGTAATAGTAATTGTATCATAGCTAACACTGTTACTGTAAAAATTAAAATTTTACTGTCATGTCCAACTATGTAACATAATCATTCTATTGTTACGATTAATCGTAGTAGTGTTGAAAGTCACAATATTATGTTTACATAAGTATACATATGTACACACACAAATGACCTCTATTTATTATTAAAACTCGATTTTTTTGTTATATATAATTTATTTTTTCAATCAATATCTTTACAAGTAGAATACAATACTAATAAAATCTGAAAAATTTTTGTGCTTTGGGTATATCAATAAGAGTCCGTAAATCTGCAAAAATACACATACATTCAAATACATTAAAACACATACATACATATATTTGTAGACATAAATTCTTACCCAAACCCTTTTGTTTTCGCATGTGTATTTTCCAAATGTTTTCACCAGAATATCTTTTTAATATTATTAGAAATAAGAAGAAAACTCGCACACAAAAAAAGTGATTTGTCCAAAATTACTACAAATGCACATGTCAATAATTTTCACAAAAACGACAATAGTTAGTTTATTTTGTAAACGCACATGTATTGCGGATACACACATTAACCATAAGAAAAATAGTCTACTATTGGACTTTACAAAATATATTGTTGTACTCAAATTCTTTTTTAAAATATTATTATTTCATTCAACCATATTTTAAAATAATAGAATTGTAATAATAGAAATATAAAAATTTCAATACTACTATGATTATAGTGAACTAAACTATATTAAAAACGATAATAAGCTACTAGCGACAACAATTCAAATTATGACAGAGTAAATACTAACGTTGCCACAACAATATTCGAAATGGGTTTTTCTTTGCGTGTAGTAAGACTTACAATACTATACCAAATTTTAGTACGGTGCGGAAAGCCGAAACAGGTAATGGCCTTAAGAAGGCTTGCTAGCGTACAGAGACTTGCAAGCCCTATGTATCATAGAGGCGAAGGTATTCTACCCAACGACTGGTATGAAAGCTCTTCTGCACCCAATTACATTTAAGCAGGCATTGCCTGAGGGAGAAACTCAAGTCGGATAACCTTTTTGGTCATCTTGCAATTCTTAAAGGAATATTGGCCGCAGTGCAAATTGCCGATGAGGGCCATATCCCATCCACTAATAATAAAAAATTCTTAAAGCAACTAAAGACACAATTGGCATGTCTCTAGCGATTCACCTCATAGATCCAGTTCACTCTTTTGTCAATAAGTAATTCAATACCGTGGGAGGTTTTGGATTAAGTTTTGTTAATATGAGCAGCGTTGAAGGGCATTGATCCATTTAAACTAATTTAATTCCAACTCTTTTAATGCAGTGGTAACATTTGTTTTGGTCTTTCTGCGTTGTTGTATTAATAATTCGAAACGTCCACACACAACTACTACCTCTTTCTTCCTCCTTAAAACCAAAGTTCCTAATACCAGTACAATACACTGCATATGGAGGAGTCTTCCCCTAAGTACTGGTTGAAGATAAAAAATTGTTCAAGATCGTTTTCCTGTGTACATAGTACACAGATTGATCTAGCACTCTCCAAGGAGTGGGGATGGCAATAGATCTAGAGCACGTAGAAAATAGCTCTCAGTAAGGACACCATAATCTTCCAAATGGAACTATATAAAACAAAGGAAGCGGTAGAAGTCCTATCTGATAGCTAACACTAGCCAGAACTAGATTACTCAGGTACAGGCATAGTTGCCATATTTGACGATTTATCGTCAGTTTGACGATTTTGGGTGCTGAAAATAGCACTTTGACGATTTGACGATTTAAGGTCTATTTTTGACGATTTTTGTAGATCAGATTTTTACTGCCATACCTTTCAAGCAACTACGTGCATACTTCCTTTTTTTAAAGTTAATTTATGTAGGAAATGAAAGTAGTATTTACGATACGTAAATATATACATATGTATGTTTGTAATACTGAAATATTATGTGATATTTATTTTAGTGTACATATATATTGTATATGTTAGAGATTTAATTTAAGAAATTTTTAGCTAAAAATTGTAAAAGCGTGTGTTCATATTGTAAGAAGACTAAATTTGAAGATGAATTCGAAACTTCAACTTCTAAAAATCCTTAAAATATTATAAAAGAAGAAATTGTATTTTTTCTAACATATTGAGAGAGTTTTCTTATATCATCGTAGAATTTGAAAGACGAGAAATGTAATATGACACAAAAATTAATTAATGGTTTACTAATGAAATTAAATTCATGTTTGTAGGAGTATATATTTGTTGTTATATCTTTAAATGCTGTAGTTTCGTATTAAAGGAAATCGTGACTTATTTTTCTCTACTTTACGCAGTTAAAATAAATCTTTTATTCAAAAATAATTAATTTTACTAGCTGACGATTTTTGGACGATTTGTTATAATCATTTTGACGATTTTTTCGTCGAGTTTAACGATTTTAAACCAATTTTATCTGGCATCTATGGGTAAGGTGCTCAGATATGATTGGCCAAATGGTAGTGAGAGGACAGACATCAGAGCCAAAAGAGAAGCAGAACGGAAAAATCTTAGACAGACAGCATTGCACATTCCACGAAATTTTATACTGAAAGGGACGAGCTTCTTCCTGAAGACGCTTTAGAAAAAGTCTAAAAACACTGGCGGGTATATTTACAGCTCATTTTGACTGCACAAAGCATGCAAACAGAATGGTTATTTATACAGACATTTCCAGGTTTTGCCCTGAGGAAGAGGAGTCTATAGGTTCAGTGTACAAGGCTTGCCAACACTTCCATGAAAGGAGTTAGTTCGGTTGTGTAACGTACTTAATTCGTGAATATTGTGGAAATTGATTTGCACCTGCCTTTTCGACCTTATCTAATAATGGACCAAATACACGGGGTGAACTATTAACGATCCACCAGAGCCCCAGTATGGCCTGTTAGCCTCACAAAGGTCACAACTTTTTACATAAGTTTGTAGCCATACCGCTTGCTGAAGAGTTCGGGTCTTCTAAAGCCTCCTGCATGCAATTGTGCAGAAATCAATAGAAAACAAGGCTTACTGAGTTGGTAGGTCCAGGCTCACTAAGAGCATCGGTACTTAACGAACTCACCCGTCTAACCATCACCCCTGGTTACTTACAAAGTATCTTTTGCAAGAGAATAACACCTCGGAGGTTGTTATCAGGAATAATACTTCCCCTTCTTGCGGTTTTAGGTTTTAACTACCGCTCGAACCCCCAACCATGATCAGCGCCGTGAGATCTGCAAGGTAGAAACTCCCAGGGGGTTTGGTGATCACCGTTCTGCCAATTCTAATCTTTGATACGAATTTCGGTAGGCCATAACACAACATAAGTAATGCAGCTTCCTAGAGTTTTGTTTGCTACAACAAACGAGGGACTCCTTCCCCTTTTTTTTTTTTAACTTCATTATTTTATTTATTGAATCTACATAAAAAATGTAATGACAATAAGTATTCAAATCTTAATACTAAAAAAAATTGTGATTAAAGTCCTGCCAGTGCTGGACAAAAATTTATTTTTATGCGAATATTATTTCAGAATTCAGTCAATTCAGTGTTTAGAGCTCGAATGGTAGCCAAAGTATCCCTTCTTCTCAGACGGGTATGACCACCAAAGTTAAGAATATTAACTGCAAGAGGATTTGGATGGAATTCCAGTTTGTTAATATATCTTGTCGCGTACTTCACAAATTCAGATTTTACAAAAGGTACGTTCAGATCTGCGTGGATTTGTGAGTTTTTAACGTACCATGGAGCATCTGTAATTCTACGGAGAATTTTATTTTGACTTCTTTGAATTTTTTCAATATTCCTTCCCCTCTATGAACTCGAAAACACAGTGCCCTTATTTGGCCTACGCCAAGGCAAAACCTGTTCCCCGGGGGGAGCCAAAGGATTAGATAATTTAGCACATTAACGGTACCGAATCTCAGTTATGATTGAGCGCCATCGGAAGGAGGTGTGCCGCCGATATACCTGCAGCCATTTGCCCAATGTGTTGTTCCATACATATTTAAACCATACCGATATTATCATAGTAATGAAATTATAATTATTCCTACATAATTTGTGTTTTATTCACAATCAACATCGGGTCTTAAAATGTAACCACTCTTCATAATCGTTTTATCGGCTGCATACAATCTCTCATTTTTTAATACTTATAAAATATGTATTAAAAAAAAAACATAAAATACATATGAAATATCGCTCCTTTATTGCAACATAGTCATATCTCAAAAAATTAGCTTTTCGAGTTAACAATGCAGAATTGTTAACAGTACTACCTTTTATATTGTGCCAAAAATTTACTCAAATCCCTTATAAACTGTTTCCTTTAGAAGATATTTTCTAAAAAAAATTTTCAAAGACTTGTATGGAAGCTAAAAATTTGAAATATGTTTTTCTCGAAACAAGCTTTTTTGAATTATGACTATGTTGCCATAAAGGAGCGATATGTTTTATATTCTAAAAACCATTCGTTTTACTAATTTTGTTTTTAACAAAATTTGTGAATTTTACATAAACTTTGTATTTAACCCAAAACTTTTCCGGTTTCTATTTGTGAATTAAAAACGAATTAATGGAAACCGATATTTTTCAAAAGTTTCCAACTTTTCTTTTACTGCACACAGAGAGTATTACGGTGAAGGTAATGTCACCTGCTTAAATACATTTTAATCACGTTTACTTTTTTTTTTTTCTCATTTATAAATAGTCATAGTGATAAAGAGAAAGAGCAACAGAGAGAGAGAGAGACAGAGTGAGAGAGAGAGGGGGGTAAAATATAATAAAACACCAATATCTAATGAAATAAAGAATTTTGTTCATCGCTACTAACGCGATAATCAAATATAGTTTTGCATGAATTGAGTGACGACTGTCTATCAATTTGATTTCGTAATTTGTTTTAAAATATTCACAAAGTGATGTGGCATCGATGATGGTGTTGATGAAGGCGATGAAGGCGATGATGGTGTTGTGGTATTGTGGCGTTGTTGATGTGATGGTTGTTACAAATGACAACTTACGACGGTAACGACGAACGAAATTGTAAAAATAGAAGTAACTTTTAGCGAATTTAGTAAACACATACAATATATATTTATTTTTACTTTTTCCGATGAGTGTATTTGTGTAAATGCATTTTGTATTTATTGCTTGTAATTGCATTTACTTCATTCGTTGAAAAGCAGAAACAAAAAAATAACACAACATCTACGGTGTGTGCTGCTGCTTTTAGTGACAGAGTTGTTATTAAACAAATGGAAGAGTGATGTTGTTTAACTTCGTATTGGCTGGCTGACTGGCAATGAGATTGATGAAAATGATGAAGACGATGATGATGACGGGTATGGTTTGTCAATGTGATGACATTTGTAGTAGCTTTCAATCATTTATTCAATAAACAACTAGAACAACTTTGTCATCGTTACAGATGTCAACAATATATTGAAAACGTCATTGAAACAGCTTCAGCCGCAGCCACAGCAGAAGCAGCAAATAAAAACAAATTTTGCAGTTAACAGCAGCTTCTGGGCTGCCGCGCAACCACCAACATTTAATGATGATGTTTTTTCTTTAGATTTTTTTTTAATCCTTTTTGAAATGTTCTTATGAAATAACTATTAGTTAAGTCGCATCTTAAATGGCCTAAATGGTGTTAGGGAAATATTTTAGCACCTCCTTATGGAAAAGCAAATCATCATAATGATGATAGCTGAAATTCAAATTATTTCAACATTAATGGCTACTATATGATACTAAAGATCCCCTTGGAAGATCTTGTGAAGGCTCGGAAATTCTTATGGAAACCTGAATTATACACTATTCGCTAAACGAGATACGTGAGGAGTAACTCCAAGCAACTAATAGATGTACAGCTTTGCTTCCACCGTTTTCCAATCGATAGCTGCAGCCATAAATGGCAGTTGAAAAAAACAGATCGTAGATGTCATACAATAAGTTTAGGTATTTATTTGTAAGCGTAACGCCCTCAAAATATTAGTCGAGTTGTGTCCGCATCATAAAGTTATTATCGTTTAAACATGTCAGCTTACCACCGAATTCTCATCATTTGCGGGAGGTTTTAGTTTTCCGCTTTAAAATGAAGAAATCACGCTCATTGAATGCTTCAATCTTGATGTCTGACTCAATCCCCCTGGGAGACAGGTTTTGCCTCGGCGTATTCCTAACCAGGGCACTCTGTTTTGCGGGTAAAGAGGGGAAGGGGTCCCTCGTTTGTTGTAGCAAATAATGCTCTAGGAAGCAGCAGGGCTTCCGAAATCCTTACCAAGTGTTTAAGTTGGCAGAAAGGGGATCAGCATGGTCCCCGGGTGGTTCTGCTTGCAGTTCAACCCGGGCTGATCATAGTTGAGATGGCTACCTTGGCTGAAACTTTCTGGCTGTGGTTGAAACCTAAAATGCAGGAAGGGAGAGTTAGTATTTTTGATAATTGTTTGGTGTGTGGCTTTTTTCGGGGACTAACAACCTCCTGAGGGTTTGTTGCCTTTACAACGGATACCAGTACTGTAAGATAACAATGGTGATGGTTGACGGGTGAGTCTGTTTAGAGGGCTGATGCGAGAGCTTCGGCCTATTAACTTATTAAGCCTTGTCTTCAATGGATTGCTGGGAAATTGCATACAAAAAGGCTTGGAAAGTCCGAACTCCTCAACAAGAAGTTGCTCCTGTGGCTACAAACATATAGCAAAAATTGCTACCTGTGTGAGCCTAGTTAGCCATACGGCGACGCTGGTGAATCGTGAATAGTTCACTTCGTGGAACTGGTCCATCATTAGATATGGCCGCAAGGCAGACTTTGATGCAAATATTTTTCACAAGTGTCATCGAAAAGCTCCCGCTTTCATACGGTGGAGTAATCCCAAATTAGACTTCGAGATACCGCCCCAAACATGAGACCCACCTACATACGGCTGAGAATGGTACCTCAAAGTCTAGTTTGAAATTACACCACCGTGTAAAGAGTGAGTAAAGAAGCTTTTCGATGACAGTAGGACACCTCTGTCCTCTATTGACTTACTGAAGTATCGCCACAGTGTGTGATGCGTTGCACTGTTCTGTCGTTAATACAAACGATAGTATGGTGATCGGATAGAACAGAATATCATATCTTGTTAAGCTTTCATCTTTGTTTTGGAGGCCATTTAACTGTTTCATTTCCTTTTCCAAATTGTAGGTTTTAAAATAGTTTAACATTTATCTTGCTTTAAAAATAGTATTACCCAACACTTAGAATTTCATTGATATCAGCTGCCAGAATGCTTAGAGCAGTGGTGCCCACAAGTTCTATATGGAAGAGTAAACACCAATACATTTAACGAAAAACTATTTTTATTTCATATTTTTTGTTGTAGAAAGCAAAACATTAACAAAAACAAAGTTCACACAGATAATTGCTGTCGTCAATGTTTACTAACAAAGCAAGCGAAAGTGTTGTTGCTTTGCTTTTGTGTGTGAGTGCGCGGTGAAGAGCGAAAAAAAATATAAAAGATGAAGTTGTTTCTGTATTTTTCATTGCTAATGCTGAGCGCAGTATTTGTGTATTAAAGAGCACTCACAGCCCTATAGCTAAGCGCATTTACAAAAACAATTGAGTATCAAGCGCATAGGGCTGGGCACACTTGGCTTAGAGATATAAATTGATCCGTCGTCTCTCCACTACTTCCTGCTTTTCCAGCTCTCTTCATTCTCTGGATAATTCTACGACTGTTCTAAGGGAGGGAGAAGCGGGAGAGCATGGACAGCATGAAAAATTTCATTTCAATACACATACATAGTTCGAAAAATGTTCATAAGAGTTAATAAAAAAAATGATGAGACACATTATCGTTAAATATTGTTAATGCCTAAAGTAGGGTAACACTTGAACTGTGGAGTCTCTAGAACTCTATTCTTTCGCTGAACAAACTATTTAAAGTTGACAACAGTATTTTTATGTCGTTTATAAAGATTTTTTGCTGCTTTCTAGCATTTCTTTTACTCTCAAACGATTTTTTGTGTTCTTTTTCGCAATATTTAAATTGATTTGCTGTGATTAATTTATTTCAGTCTAAATTCCTTTTTAATGCATTTCTTTCCGTTTTTTCCAATTTTTTTTTTCTTTTTTTTTCGAGAGAGTATTTTATGCAATTTGCTGGTGTGTTGGTTTTTTAAGTAGTGCAATTTGGTTTAAGCCGATTTAGTTGTTGTTGATTTTCTAAGTAATTACAAAAATGTTGCTGTGATTACAGTTGTTTGCTTTTTGCCTTCAGTTGCTTTTTCGTCTGCAATAACGTCGTTGCATTTGTTAGTTGCCAGTTTTTTTTTCGTTTTTTTCCCCCGTTCTTTGTACATTTGTAGACATTGCACTAATTGAGTCGTAATTATTTGCTTGACATTTGTCAATTAACAACAAAATGCATCAGTAACACGGCAGCACAACAGCTACAACTTTTAAAAGCCTGTAGACATAAACATGGATTTTATGAAAAAAAAAAAAAAAACGAAGAAGAAAAAGAAAAAATATTTAAATCAATGAAAAGTTGGGAAAAAGAGTAATTTAACTCAGCAATGTGCAACTTGGTTACTGTTTACTCGTAAATGTAAAAAAAAAAACTGCCTTGCTACTTCCTACGTCTGTTAAGTTCTAAAAAGTTCAAGTTGAATTAATTAGAAAATTTTTCACAAAGTTTAACAAAATACAATTTTTAAGGTTGATGACGTTGGGAAAATTTACTCGTAATTTTTTTATTGCTAGTTAGCAATCATATTTTGGATAACAGTTTTAAAAGGCGGCTGTGGAAAATATGAAATATGCAATCATATTTATGTTTATGAGCGGCAAAATTAAGAGCAATAATGGCAACGACCTAGTCCCCATATGGCTTGCAAGGCTCTCATAGGTCGCAACTTTTGCTATAAGTTTGAAGCCATATGAACAACTCCCCTGCCACCTCGTGCCCTTTAATTCCTTCTGTAAGCAATTCCCCAGACAGTCAATGGAAGACAAGACTTCATGAGTTGGTAGGCCGAAGTTCATTAAGAGCATCAGCCCTAAACCAATTTACCCATCAGTGTGCCACGTTTGGTTCTTTACATTACAGATATTTCTTGAAAGAAAACAGCACCTCAGGGAGTAATTAGTTTCGCGAAAACTGACAGACGTCATAGTTAGTAGGAAGCACTAAATCCAAAGCCAGAACGTTTCAGCTAAGATGTAGATATCTCAATAACGATCAGCGCCAAACCAGAGCCACCTATACGCAAATTGCTCTCCGTTCTAGCAAATATTTCATGATATTAGCTTTCCAACACCACCTGAGTCACGCTGGAACTTTATAGAATTTTATTTGCTACTACAAATTAGGGACTCTCTACCCCTCTATAACTCAGAAAAAAGAGTTCTGTAATTGAGTATACGTCCACATAAAAATTGCTCTTTGGGGGGATAGTCATATACAGTAGTGACAAAGATTTACATCAGCACCTGCCTTTACGGCCTTATCTGATGATGAGACAATTCCATAGAGTGAATTATGCATGATTCACCAGCGCCCCCGTGTGGCTAAGTAGGCTCACATAGGTAGCAATTATTGCCATGTGTTTGTAGCCATAAGAGCTACTTCTTGTTGAGCAGTTCGGGCCTTCTAAGCCCTCCTGTATGCAATTTCCCAGCAATCAATGAATAAGCTGGTAGGCCGTAATCCACTAAGAGTATCAGTCCTTAAGCCAACTCACTTGTCAACCATCACCACTGGTTTTTTACAGTACAGGTCTCTATTATAAAGGCAACAGTTAAGGGCAAAATAAACCACACAAACTGCTTGCCAAACATGTCAAAATTTTAGGTTCGTGCAAACATTTTTGTTCGTTTGCGGGGCTGTTTGCTAGTTTGTACAAATATTTGAAGCCTGTTTGCACGAAAATCAAACATATTTGCTTTTTGTGCAAACATTGCGAATGTGTGTGTAAATTTCGTCATTTCAATGAAATTTTTGCAGAGTGAGGTGGTGGAAGAAGAAGCATACGGAGTGAATGAAGCAAATGTTGTTTTTTTGTAATAATGTTTAGAATAGCGTAAAAGTTTAATTTTATTGTGGAAATTAAAAAAATAAAGATTAAAAAACGGAATATCACGGAATAGGGCGTAAAACAATTTGTATTTGTACTTCATATGGCGAGCAAATTGCCGCAACATAATCGCCATCTACTCTAATTGAAAATAACGGAAAAGTGATTAATTTACATTTGCATGTGTTGTATTTGTCTGGTTTGGATGCAAGCAGTTTGCGTAGTTGCACTTTAGTTAGTTGTTAGTCCCCGATAAAAGCTACACATATACAAAACAGTTATCAGGGATACTACGTTTTAGGTTTAAATCACAGCCAAAACGTTCCAGCCAAGGTAGACACATCAACCATGATCAGCCCGGGTTGAACTGCAAGCATCAGTCCACCAAACAACATTTTTTCTTTGATAATGTGTTCAAAAAGTTTTGAAATACTTGACAGCTTAGATATTGGACGGTAATTTGTAACATCAGTTTTATGACCTGCTTCAAAAACAGGAGTAATTGAAGCAACTTTCCATCTATCAATAAAATATACCTCAGCCAAGGATTTATTAAAAAGAAAACGCACAGGAACAACCAAACTTTGCGACACTTTTTGATATCAAAAGCGAACTAAGACCATCGATATCAATGCCGCAAGAACTCTTAATATTTTTAATGCTATTCAGTATATCATCAGAAGTTAGCTGAACAAAACCAAAGTCAACACACGGTGGCAAAAATTTCCAAACATTCGGGGTAATAGAGTCATTGGCAACTTCAAAGTTAGATTGGAAAAGCACTACTTAATATTATAGCGTTCAAATGCATCACAGATGGGTAATCAGAACTCGACTTTTAAGATCTAATAAAGTTCCAGAAACGTTTCGGATTGCTTTTTATTGAAGTTTTGAAATTTAATATATACTGCTTGTACAAAAACTTGTCAAGGAAGTTAAATTCCATCATATAATGCTCATAGAGATCTCTCTCATGCACGCCACCAGTTAACTAATGTTGCTTATAAGCAACATTATCGAATAGATATCAACCATTGACAATAGTTTATTGAAAAACATGATTTATCAGTTTGTTAAAAGATTGGCAGCCTGTCGAAACAGTAGGGGGCGAGAAGAGAGTTGTCACTGGATCGATATAATTTTTCTTTTTTAACCGAAACTCATATAAAAATATTTTTATTATCTCTAAAAAAGTATATTTTTACTAAAATTAAAATGATACCTCAATCTTAAACACCCTGTAGTACCGGATTGTTTTCAATTTTAAAAGTTATATTTTTAAAATTAAAAGTTATACTTTGCGCCACCTAAAAAAGAAACCCTACTTGGCTTTAAAACACAACACGAGGACATGATCTTGAAACCAATTCCATTTGAAGTTTACACTGATAATTGGTTTTAAATAATAAAAAAATATAAAAAATAATTAATAAAAATTAATGACTTTAAGTTGAAAACCCAATTAGCAAAATGTTATAAAATTAATTTTAAAAAACACAATATTTGCACTACTCGTATCTATGCAATTTTTGATAATATTTCAACAGTTTCATGCAGTTAATTATTGCTTGCAAACAATTTTTTAATTACTAAAAGTGTTTATTAAAAATGTTTCATGTTAAAGAGAAGCAAAATCAAAATTAAAAAAAAAAGACTTAAAAATAATCAGCTTTTTTTCATTATATGAAACAAATAAGTCTGTTGTTTGTAATTAAGTGCAACATCACAGCAATTTATCATTGAATATTGGCAGCCAACACAAACAGAGACTTATAAATAAGCTGGTGTACGAGTATGTGTTAACATGATTTTTCGCTTAAAACAATTATGTTATGAAATAAGTTATGCCAGTTGTTGCAAGTGCTGGGCTCCAGTCTGTTTAATGTGCTTACGCCTCCAATATTTTCTCCAGGAAAAGTTTTTATATCAATGAAAAAACATATTTCCATACGGCGGCAATATTTTAAATACATATTTCATATTGTTGAAACTTTATTGAAAACGTAAAAATATCGATCTTAATACTGAAACATTCAATGCATTATTACACATAAACACATTAGCTCGATTCACAATCTTGTGCATTTGAGGTTGCATATTTTTGCAATTGCAAAAGAGACATTTCTGGGTGTTTTTTATTAGTGTAAAGTAAAAATTTACTCTACTATTTTGCAAATGCAATGATGCAAGGCCATTTGCACAAGATTGTGAATAGGGCTATTGTGTAATCAATATATGGATAGTTTTTGGCATGAAGAAATAAAAGCTGCACTATGACAGGCGCCAAAATAATTAAAATTTTTGTTAATATATTATTCAATTTCATCAAAATTAATTTAGTAATAATACATATTAATAATACTCGTAATTGAAATAATTATACGGTCATGTTCTGACACTCCCATTTCACATGACGATTGTGACATGAACTCGCAAGAAAGGTGTTCTAGATCTGGTAGATCGCAATCGTCAGGCTCTTGGCAAGTACAAATCACAAGAGTATACGAAAGTGAACTGATGAATTAACACTAAACAAAACCTTAAACAAGTAACAACATGACATAGAAACATACAGTGGTGGCCACATAATTAAAACATTGTTTATACCAAATTAATTTATTGTTTTGATGGTATATCTGAGATTGTGTTAATGGTTAATTCGACGCGAATCATAGCGTTTTTCATTTGATCCCCACTGGATGAACTTGGATTCGTCACTCCATAAACAATTTTTAAAAAAACTCATTGGTTTCTTGATGCTCTTTCTGACAAAAGCCAATCTGGATTCTTTTTTTTTTTTTTTTGGTGTGCGAGGCATTCACGTAAGGCACTTTCATTAAGCCTCCGTCGAATAGTTGTAGATGATATATGGATGCCATATAATGACTCTAATTTAACTCTTGGCTGCTTAGAGCTAATAATTCGGTCAGCTTTAGAGGCACTAAAGCTAAGTATACACAGTTGTCAGATGTTACAATATTGTAAGATCTGACAACATGCTGACAATGAAAAATTGTCCCGCAGAAGTAAATTGTGTGTTCAGACGATCGTAAGAAAATCTTACAATTTCATTGTCAAACTATGGTCTGACAAATAATTCATCTGACAACAAAAATTGTCAGTTCACACGGTTGTCAGATTGTTAGATGAAAAAAATTGCCAGTCTTATAACATGACATTGTCACTTATGTATATCAACAACGATCTGTTTGGCAGTGTTGCCCATGAAACTTTTTTCTGACAATGATGCCATTGTCAGGTGCATTAATTTTATACATCTGACAAATAAAACTGAGCTTACAATACCAGCCAATAATCTGGCAATGCCTGCGAAGAGTGTTCTCACGATTGTCAGATGCCTGACAACATTGTCGTCTTACAATTGATTGACAATGGTTTTTCTGACAACGTTGTAAGTTAAAAATTGGCAGTTCACACGATTTTAATACATTTTCAGACAATTTTACTGGCAATATTGTAAGATCTGACAACCGTGTGTACGTAGGTTTACGACTATTCTATTTTATGACTATTCTTTGGAAATTTTTGAAAGTCTACTGATGATTAGGGTAGTTCCTATGAAATGTCGACATATAGATAGCTGGGAAACATAGAAAACAAGCTAATTATAATTTTTTATTGGTAAAATTTTTAACCTAAAATGCATAATATGAAGGCTGCCGGCAGTTTCAATTTAATTTTTAGCTTAATTGCTTAGGTAAAACATGTGTTTTTGGCATTCAAATTATGTCAATAAATTTGGCGTTTTCAAGTGGCCTGGCGACTTTGAAAGCTTGCGGTCGTGGAAACATGTCTGATAGTTTAAATTGAGTTTTATTTATATTATTAGCTTCTAATATTGATACCAATAAAATAAAGGAACTAAAAATCGCGTTCGATATCAAACTGAAAATAAAGATTTGGTAAGGGAAGTGGTTCCGAGTTTTTTGGAATTTCCCTCTTCGGTATATGTCAAAATCCTCTCACTTCCTCAGAAACAATACGGAAATTTAAATGACCGTTTGGATGCATATTCCACGGCAAATACGCGCACCGAATATGAAAAATCAATTCTAAACCGGTTGGCAAATTGGTTCGGAGTTTTTTTTTTTTGGGATTCCCAAAATCGTAATCTACATATATACTTCGGTCAGCATGTTATATATAATATATATAATTTTTATTTATATTTAATTCTTATTTTTGCAGCTAAAGATCGTTTTGGTTTTTTATAAAAAATTCAACAGTATTTATTTTCGATATTTCGATAACAATTTGTTATCAGCGCCAGAAAATGTTATTACAAATTTTAATTTACAAAATAATAATTAATTACTTAGACAAGATCAAATAAGTAAATAATGGGTGATTTTATAAGAACTATTGGAAATTTAAAAAAAAAACACATAAAATTCAGAAAAATGCATGAAATATTTATTTGGATCGATACTTGGGTCGATATAATTTAATGTTTGAAGATTATTTCATGCAAATGTTGGCCGCGGCTGCGCCTCAAATGGTCCATCCGCTTAGTCCAATTTTGGCGTACTCTTTCCAACATTTCGGCCGGTATCTCACGAATAATGTTGGCAATGTTGGCTTCCAGTGCGTCAATCGAAGCGGGCTTGTCGCTATAGACATTAGCCTTAACATAGCCCCACAAAAAATAGTCTAGAGGCGTTAAATCGCACGATCTGGGCGGCCAATTGACTGGTGGAAATAAACTGTTCACCGAACTCGCCTCTCAATTGGTCCATTGTTTCGCGTGCTGTGTGGCATGTGGCACCGTCTTGTTGAAACCACATGTCATGCAAGTCAACCTCTTCCATTTTGGGCAAAAAAAAGTTTGTTATCATCGCACGGTAGCGCTCACCATTCACAGTAACGTTGTGATTCGCATCATCTTTGAAGAAATACGGCCCAATGATGCCGCCAGCCCATAATCCGCACCAAACGGTTGTTTTTTGTGGATGCATTGGTAGCTCTTGCAATGCTTCTGGCTGCTCTTCACCCAAATACGGCAGTTTTGCTTGTTCACGTATCCATTCAACCAGAAATGAGCCTCGTCGCTGAACACAATTCTTCGATAAAAAAGTGGATCTTCATCTAAACTCAAGAGCCCATTCACCAAAAATTTGGCGTTCAATTCTTGCACCAGCTGTATCTTATAAGGCTTCACACCCAAATCCTTCCGCAAAATTTTCCACGTAGTGGAGTAACAGAGGCCCAGACCAGAAATGAGCCTCGTCGCTGAATACAATTCTTCGATAAAAAAGTGGATCTTCATCTAAACTCAAGAGCCCATTCACCAAAAATTTGGCGTTCAATTCTTGCACCAGCTGTATCTTATAAGGCTTCACACCCAAATCCTGCCGCAAAATTTTCCACGTAGTGGAGTAACAGAGGCGAACGGCGCCGAATCGATAATTCACGGTCATCACCAACACTGGCCGATACGGCTGCGATATTTTCTTCAGTTCGCACTCTACGTAAGCGTGTTGGTGGTTTAATGTCCAAAAATGTAAATTTGGTGCGAAATTTTTTTACAATAGCCCGAATAGAAGCCTCAGTAGGTCGATTAAACTGACCATAAAATGGAAGAAGCGCGCGATGAACTTTCTTAACAGAGCACGCATTTTGGTAATAAAATTCAATAATTTGCAAGCGTTGTTCGTTTGTGAGACGATTCGTGATTAAATTATAGACCAAACTGAAGATGTTTGACAGTGACACAAGATACAAAACGTGCGTGAGCTGTCAAAACTAGTGTTGCCAAAAAGATAATAGCAAAAAAATCACTCGTTATTAAATATTTTTATTATATTATGTACATTAATGATAAATAGTAGTAGTATTGTTATTATTATTATTGGTATTGATTTCCCAGGATTGACAACCGCATTGTCGTTGACTTGACAAAAAAAAATATATAAAAAATATTATCCAAATAGAAAACAACTTTCATGAAACCACTACAGCAACAACAACAGAATGCAACTGAACCCATAATTTTATTGTTCACTTTGTTAAATTGACGAGGACGATGTCAATAATGCCAGAAGTACTCGTGTTATTTGTTATGATCTAAAAGTTGATGAAGCAGCCTGCTGCTGTAACTGCATTTGACGCTGTCGCAGTTTCTGCTGCTGCAACTTCTGGCCTTGTGTTACAAGGTGGTCTTTTAGTGATTAAACTGAAACAACGTTAAGAAAGAATAAGTAAAAACTAGTAGACAAGTATTCTTCAGCACTCATCTCTTTTTGTTTTGCGGCCTGTGCTTTATTTCATGTCAGTCAGTCAGTCAGTCATTCAGTCGGAGCTCGCTGCCATTCTGCTGTTGCTGAAATATTTTGAAGATTTTTTTTTACTTTCCTTCTCTGTTGATTATGATTTTTTTTTCTTTGGGGTTCTTTTATTTTTTTGTTATGAAAATCATTTTAAGTAGAAGGTCAAAAAAGTTTAAGTTTTTTCCCGTTTGCTGCCTTCATATTTTGTTTTTGTTGTTGTTTGTTTTGGTAAAAGAAGTCAAACTATTATAGCAATTAGTTGAAATATGCAAAACCTCAACATTTACAAAGTAACAATAACATCAACAACAAGTTGATGAAATTTTATATAAACCACAAAATTCTTTTTTTTTCAAATTTTATGTTTCTGGAGAAGGAGAAGGTTTCTGGAGAAGGTTAAAAGGGGTTAAAGTCAAGTTAATCTGTTTATAAAAATATATTTTTTTGTAAACAAAGTTGTTTTATAGAGGAAAAACTTTAATAAGTTTTATAATAAATTCGAAAAACTTGGACATTCTTTTAAAACGAAGAACTTTGTGGCGTAGAAAATTAGAGTAAAGAAGAAAAACGTGTTACATGACAACAAACTAAAACAAGTTAAGACCATAAAGACAATATTTGTTCGTCTTTATTTTTTATGGCTGGTTGCCATAAATCAATAGTTTAAAAAATGCATATTTGATGTGGGCAATGTCCTTTGAATTTTGGTTTTATAATAGTTCAAAAAAGGAAAGAATTAAGGGAAAATTAATGCGAATTTGGAACAAAGGAAAATGTAGATAAGTTTGCCCTTAAAACTTTTAATTGCTGCGTTAAAGAAAACGGAAACTTGCTGGCCTTAAATTAGGCATGAATTACCATAAATTTGTTGACTTTCTCACAAAGGTTTCTTATTAAGGAATTTTAAAAATTTTTGGTGAAATTATTTGGAAAAATGTTTTTCAAATGGAATTATTAATTTTAAAAACTACATTTAAACAAAAAAAAGTGTAATTCTCATTATCTTTTATAAGAATATTTGAACACTGAACAAAAAATGATGCCAGTCTACCCACAACAACGATAGGGGTTGTGATCATAGACAAAAATGTTGGGAAAATGTTTTACAAATGCTATTATTTATATTTAAAAACTACATTTATACAAAAAAAAAAGTTTAATTCTCATTAATTTTTATAAAATAATATTTGAACATTGAACAAAAAATGGCGCTAAGTCTCAACGATTGTAATTGTGATCAAAGTAAAAATATTTGTAAACTTGTTTCCCAATACTATTTATTTATTAATATTATTTATCTTTGAAAACTACATTTATATCAAGAAAAGTATAAATTTCATTATATTTTAAAAGAATATTTGAACACCGAAAGAAAAGTGAAGCCACAACGATCAGAGTTGTGATCAAAGTAAAAAAATTTAGGAAAATGTTTTACAAATGCTATTTTATTTATCTTTGAAAACTACATTTATACAAAAAAAAAAAAAGTTTAATTCTTGTTAACTTTTATAAAATAATATTTCAACATTGAACAAACAATGATGCCTGCCCGCCACAACGATCGGAGTTGTGATCATAGATAAAAATTTTTGGAACATATTTTTCAAATTCTATTACTTATATTTAAAAACCACATATATAAAAAAAAAGTTTAATTCTCATTAATTTTGAAAAATAATATTTGAACACTGAACAAAAAATGGTGTCCAATCTCAACGATCGTAATTGTGATCAAAGTAAAAATATTTGTAAAAATATTTCCATATACTATTTTTTATTAATGTTATTTATCTTTGAAAGCTACATTTATACAAAGAAATGTATAAATTTCATTATATTTTAAAAGAATATTTGAACACTGAAAGAAAAGTGACGCCACAATGATCAGAGTTGTGATCAATGTAAAAAATTTAGGAAAATGTTTTACAAATGCTATTTTTTTAATAAAAACTACATGATAACAAAAAAAAAAGTTTAATTCTCATTCATTTTTAAAAAGTAAGATTTTAACATTGAACAAAAAATGGTGCCAAATATCAACGATTGTAATTGTGATCAAAGTAAAAATATTTTTAAAATTTTTCCATATACCATTTTTTTATTAATATTATTTATCTTTGAAAGATACATTTATACAAAGAAAAGTATAATTCTCATTATCATTTAAAGAATATTTGCACACTGAACGAAAAAAATAAATGACGCCAGCCCACCACCACAACGATCGGAGTTGTGGTCAAAGAAAAAAAATGTAAGAAAATGTTTTACAAATGCTATTTTTTATATAAACCTAGTTGGTTTATACAAAAAAGAAATAATACTCATTATCTTCTAAAAGACTTTTTGAACACTGAACTAAAAATGATGCCAAATCTCAACGATTGTAATTGTGATAAAAGTAAAAATATTTGGAAAAATGTTTCCAAGTACTACTTAATTATTAATATTATTTATCTTCGAAAACAACATTTATATAAAAAAGGTATAATTCTCATTGCTTTTTTAAATTATTTATTTAGCTTGAAATTTCAAACTATAAGATAAATCTAAAGAATGAGCCACAACTTCGTAGGCTTTCAGCTCAACTAATTTTAAGACATGCTACGTTCTTTTATATTTACATACATGTACTTATTATTTATATGTACCCTTTTGTAAGCAATAGGTTATATATCATTATATATCTTTGATTTTTTAAGAAATTTCATTAGTAGTGCTATATTTTGCATTGTTGGATTGCAAAGAGTAGATAACGGACTTGAGGTATAAATATACTTATAATACTGAGGTTCTTATTTCTTATTCAAATTTGACACATGTGTGGCACATTATGCTCCAAATGAAGTTCTTATGCCAGAATTAATGATTGTCCTTAATTTTATTAATTTGTGGAAAAATTATAAACAATAACTAACACGACTAACTTTTTTATCTGTCAAAAGCTGTCAATCCGAAATGGCTGATATTGCCAACATATACAACAGACATGTGTACCAACATAGCAGAAAAATAATGTGAAAATCGGATATATGTAGTTCAAGAAATTTGAAAATAACGGTTATTTCTTTATCGGACCATGTATTAGTCAAAGTCTTTTATTCAATTTTCATTGCAAATATTGTATATGTGTATATTCCAAGAACAACTACTTACATATGTACATATGTATTGAAAACCAAGAAGAAAAAACTAAAAGTACTTTCAGGTTCGACTTAATCTTAAATTGTAGCTAATAGCGAACGCTGTATTTTATATTAAAGTTAATAGCAAATGGAATCTTGAATAAAAAAAATTTTAAAATAAGTAGTGGGTCGAACGTGACAAAAGTGGAAGCAGTTTTCGTGTCCCCGCTTCGAAAGGATTATTTCAGCGAATCCTTACGCATTTTCATCTTGCAATTACCAAAGAATAATGTTACTTTAAAATATTATGGTTTGACTAAAAAGGCTCGTGTTTGTATACTTTGCTTACCTATATTTTCGGTCGATATATCGATTTTTTTCACAATAATTCGAATATTAAAATATTACAATATTTTCACCAAATTTATTCTTATAAAAGTACATATTATTCATATACTTAAAATATAATTTTTTTTTTGTGAATATGCAGTTCTCGCTGCTTTTATTTTATCCACGTCGTGTGAAAATGAATGCAGCTTTTGCTTATCCAGAATTTTTATAATGAAAAAAAACTTGAAAAACATTATTGTCAAAAATGAGAAATAGTATTTGTGCAGCACAGCCGACTGATTTTTCATCTCTTTTGAGAAAATGATGACTAAATTTATTTAGTTAATAAAATCTCAGTATTTTTCTACTATACTATACTATTTAAAAAAAAATTATTTATAATAACTTTTAATTTTTTGGCCTCGGCGGACCTTTTTCTGGATTTGCCCATATACAACAGATATTAGACAAGCCATTACTTAAGTAAGCACCCCATACACGTTTCAACTCAGTTGGCAATTGAGTCGGATGTTGTCCAAATCAAAGCGTGTATGGCTTTGTCTGTTGACTAGTTTGGCAGTTGTCGAGTTGGTTGAAGAAAAATTAAAATGTTTTGATTTTTTCAAGTTGATTAGCAAGTTGTTCAATTCGATTGTCTTGTGTGTGTTCGAATCTCTTGATCAGGTCTCAAAATTTATATTTATAGTGTTTTTGCAGAGAAAACATTATATATTTTTAAAATTGTCTATAATTTCATTAAATTTAATAGTTGAATGAAAATCTTTCAATTCAGTTTATGAAGCGTGTGGGCAATTCTGTTTGTCAGACTCAATTCATAATTGAATTGAAACGTGTATGGGACGCTTTAGGCAAGTGCAATACATTACCAAGTTTTCGCTGGGTTGTTAAATAACACAAAAGTGTATAACTTTGCTTCCGCCAGTTTTCTTCTGGAATTCGAGGCTTCATTGTAAAAAACTGGTTATACATTTAGGTGTCGGGCTCGCCACCTAATACATTAATGATATTGTAATTACGATTAATGGAAATAGTTGAATAATGATTTAAATAAATATTCGAATAATTATTTGAATAAATATTTGGATAATTATTCGAATAAATATTCGAATGATTATTAGAATAATATTTTGATTCATTTTCTGTAAACGTCCAAAGCAACAAACAAGAAAATAATTTCCAAACAAATATTCATGCCTATTATTATTCGAATAATTGATATCTTATCTACGAGTAAAAATAAAAAAAAAAATATCATACATACTGGTATATACGGATCTTTTACATTTTAAAAAATTTCATAATAATACAGCCAGTTCGCCGATATCGAAAGTATAAGTTCATTCGCGAACGATGTGTCGAAATTCAGTTAAAATACATAAGTTCATGCGAACGAAGAATAGTGACATACACAAACCCAAACTTATTCGAATGTGAGTGACTAGTTTTCTTTTGCATACATTTTCATTCGATATCGGCAAACAGGCTGTGAATGAAACGTTTATATAAAAGTGTATATTAAGAAAATTGTTGTTTTTTGCGTTTGGTGGATATTAATAAAACATTTTTTTAATTCTCAAATTTTTCAAATTTTTTTTCTCGTATTTGCAAAAAAAAAGCAGATGCATTTTAATGACAAAAACTTCATTGCATTCGGGAATTTTTTTTGCGTATGCAGACTCAACAAAAAGTTTAATTGAATCTACTAAAGTGAGTCATTCTTTTATTCACTATATTGTTTTATTTCAAAGAAGTAATTACGGTATTCAAAGGGTTGTCATAAGTCTTAAAATATTAGCATGGAAAAATATGAATACTTTGAGCCTTCTGACATAAATTATTTTAAATTTGAGTCAGTTGAGATGTTTACGGTTTAAGGCAGAATTAGTTTGTACGTTCTTTTCCGTTCTGGATCAGCTGTTTTGTTTCTGTTCAATATAAACTATATGTGCATCGTTTGTTTTCACTTTTTCCTTCTGTTCTGTTGCAGACTAATCTGTTGAAAATAGAGTTCAACGTTAAGTGATGTCCAGATATGTATATGTTGTACTTTCTTCAGGTATGGAAACATTTATTTTTTATTCAAATGTATATAATTTTTAAACTGAACGTCACAGAACGGCAACAGAAAGTAAAAAGCTAATGAGGCCTTTAGTTACGGCAAAATCCGTTTAAAAAGTCTTATTACAAGTACTTTCGGACTTTTTGTTCGAAGCATAAAATGAAATATTATGATATTATGCGTGATATGACACTGTTTGAATCCCTCAAAAGTGTAGTTCTCTGCACCAACTGCTTCCATGATAAACAGCCAGTAAACAATTCAAGGATACAATGAACTCTATAGTGTTTTAAGCAGACCCTTTTCTGTACTTTCATTCAATGGTTTAAAAAATAAATCTATTATCAAGAGAACTTTTTCCCCTAAAAGAGCATCAGTCTTATTGTAAAGCAGTTTATTTCCTTATCAGCTTTTTAACTTGTTATATATTATTTTGCTTAATTTTTTATGATTGGTATAAAATATATTGTATGTGTAATTTTTTTTACTTGCAACAGCTAACAAATTTAACCCAGAATTTTTAAATTGGATCTTTTAATAATTTCTTTCTTTATGAAAAATCCTCAAGCGACGTTATTTTGTTTTTTCTTTTCCTTTTGGTTTCTTAGATAAAGAAATTTTCAAAAGAAATAATCCCAACTGATCTGTTAGCATGTGTGAGTGAGTCTATCATTTGAAAATCTTATTTTGTTGGAGTAGAACGAATGAAAGATTGAAATATTTCTGCTGCATCTGGTTAAAGTGAATGAATGAGTGAGTGAGTGGAGTGGACTAGAGTGGCGTGGTACGTTGGATGGCTGGTTGGATGGCTGTTTGGGGTTTTTTTTTTGTGGCTGCTGCTATAAAATGTTCGACTGCCACATTTTAACACTCGTCAAATTCTCGCATGTAACTTGTCAGCAACGAGTGACACTCGCGCCAAACATGCTGCTGTTGCTGCTGCCGCTTGCTGTTGCCATTAGGGAGGGCGAGACTGACTGACTGGCTGGTAAACTGGCCAACTTGTTGGCGTAAGTAAAGGATGTGGTTGTTGTAGTTTTTGTCGATGTCGATGTTTCCGTATTGTATAATTTTTTATGCGTTTTTTGCTTTTAGCCAGGTTGCACAAACCAAAAAAAAAGAAGTGAACAATCCGTTTTTTCCATTTGTCTTTAGTGCTTTGCAATGTAGTTCAAGCCACAAGTTTTCTAACTGAGTGGTCATCATTCATAATACTGCCTGTGTTGCTTAAACTACAAACAAAAAAAAAGCTCTTTATACATTTTGGCCTTTTTGTTTTACTTTGTCATGAGCTGTAGCACTTTTTTTGTTATTGTCTTTTAGAAGGAAAAAGATCATGCCTTTTGCTTTGCTTTTTTTTTAAGTAGTTCATTATAATAATTTTTTTTCTGCTGCTGCTTTATTAACTGGGCTCAAATGTTATAATTACAGAAACTTGTTTATTAAAATTATGAATTACAAAACGCGAAAAAAATCACTTGCTCGCCTCAGGCTTTAATTTCTTTATTAAATACAACGTGTTGTTGGCAGAGGCCAATGAATTGTTGAAAGTCCAAATCCATAAATTGAAAGTACAAAAATAAGAAACACTTCTTTAGGCGAATTTTTATGCTACAAACGCTACTGCATGAAATACAGTCAAGCCAGCAGGCTATCGGCTACACAACTACAAATGTCGCTAGCTACAATTGTCGCTATACGAGAATGGATTGATATTAAAGCTACCTAAGTAGAAATAAAACATTTTTTGTTTAAAAAACATTTTTTTTTTTCAACAAAAACTCCTCTTAGCTCAATACACTTAGTGAGACGATATTCCATCTTTTTTATACCAACTGAATAATACGATTTTGTAACCCCTCAAAATACGCGTACACGTTATTTTCGGTAATCCCTTCTTCGTTTGAGATGAATCTTTTTCCTGCGAGCCATTTTTTCAATCTTGGAAACAGGAAAAAGTCACTAGGAGCTAAATCTGGACTATGAGGTGGATGATCAACCAATTCAAAGTATATTTCACGCAAGTTTAGTATCTACTGCTGTGTGAACCGGTGCGTTGTGTTGAAGAAAGAGCGCTTTGTTTTTTCTTTAAATGTGGTCGATTTTTTCTTGATTGCATCATCAATTGATCCAATAATGCACGATAATACTTTCCTTTTTCAAGATAAACGATGAGCAATATTCCGTATGCACCCCAAAATACCATAACCTTGCCAGACGATTTAACTGTCTTCGCCTTCTTCGGAGCACTTCCATCAGCTTCCACCAATCGTTTCTATTGATTTTTAATATTAGGTGTGTAGTAGTGGACGCACGTTTCATCAACAGTTACTAATCGACGCCAAAAATCAACAGGTTTACGCTTAATCATGCCCAAACACACTGTGAAGTGGTGTATCCGCTATTTATTATTTTAGTGGTTGGAAAACGAAGTGAATCCCGACTAACAACAAGCTCTTGACTTGTTCGTGACTTATAGAGAAGCAATTTTGCTCTTAAATATCCCCACAGATCTGTGTGTTCCGGTGATAAAACAACGAATTTTCGAAGTACGTGACAAGGTATATCAGTAAAGTGGAATTTCACCCAAATTCTCTTGCGCGCAACATACTTGATTTTGGCGGCCACACTCTCAATTGAGTTTGACCACCATCAAATTGTCCAATATATGATTTTACTGATATAGATCCCGCACCCTTTTATCTAGCATTGGCCGGAAGTTTTTTTTATTTTTTATGTTTAGTTTTAAGATTTGAATACTTATTGATAGTTCATTTTGAAGATTCAACAAATAGTTAAATGCTTAAACAAATAAAAAATATCCCCAAAAGAACAAGTCAAACGGTGCCAAATCATGTGATAGTGACTGCGTATAAACATCGCCATGACGTGAATTAACACGGCTATTGAATTTTTCACGCAAATGAGCCAGTTTCTTTGGCTGTATTTTCAATAGTCTGTTGGAACCACATATTTTCTAGTCAATTTACGGCCATAGTAATCACCATTCACGGTAACCAACCATTCACGCCGACCTCGTTTTTAAAGAAAATGCGCACCGCACCAAACAGTCACTCTTTGTGATGACATCGGCTTTTCAATAAACACTCGTAAACTCTCATCTGCACGAATGCCGTAATTCTGCTTGTTAAGGATTTACTGAAGTGAACGTTACTGAAAATACACCATTCACTTCTGTTTGTTCAACTTTTTCCGGTGAGAATGTCTTGCCGTACGTCAGACCCGGACACTGTGCTTTCTAAGGCATAGCAGAGAAGAGATTCCCTATTTGTTGTAGAAAAAATAAACTCTAGTACATGGTTGTGTTAGTCTTCCGAATACCTCACCTGAGGTTAATTGGCAGAACGGAGATCGGTTGAGCCCAGGGGGCTCTGCTTTACAGATCATCAGGGCGGTGGCGGTCTATATTGGCTGAAAAGTTCTGGAGGGGAATTAGCCTTCGCTAATAACTCTGGTGTTGGCCAGTTTGTAGGGGCTAATGGTGCTCGAGAAGCTATTGTCTTACAACCTTTTTTACAATCGTTTGAATTGACGACTTACCTATTACTATAAATTTTTGATTTTTGGTATGTTGCCAGTAGATTGTCAGACCTTATAATATTGTCAAATGTAACAACCTTCTGTACGTAGGTTAGGTTAGGTAGACAGGCCACTGGATTCTATAAAAAATAGCTTAGATTCTCCAGCGCGCTTGGGTCCTAAAGATCGTTCCCTTTCTGTTTGCCAGAAAAGTGAAATAGTAGAGTTGAAAAAATAAAAGTTAGAGCGATATAGTGTGAGGAACAGAGAGAGTAGAAAAGGTGGGAAACCGCTTAATGTGGCATTACTTGCTGATGTACTAGCCATCCGCTGCTTCTTATGAAAGAGGCCAGCGCGGTAGGATTGACCCAGGCCAGAGACGATAGATTATTGAAGTTCCTGTCTCTCAGATATCTTAGGCGGTGATGCTCCAATCCCGGGTATATTCCGATGCGATGAAGGATTGTATCCTTCTCTTCCACGTCTTGGTAACTTCTGCAGAAGTCATTATAGGGTAAGCCCAGTCTTCTGGCATAGCTCCCAAACGGGCAATGTCGAGTGATGACTGCTACAGTGACTCTCAGGTGAGGTATGGATAGTTTTAACCGCTCCCCCTTTTTCTCCGAGAGTTAATGTGTGGCCACAGATTCCTTGATATAAGGCATGTGGGCTTTGTGAGCCATTTTTAAGCACTTTTTCCAACACGCTTTACACTAATGCAATGAATCAGTAGTGATGATTAGTCGGGTGATTAGGTTAACAGCTCTTAATGGGCTTAGGCCTACCAACCCTTTAAGCTTTGTCTTCCATTGACTGCCTGGGAAATTGCCTACAGGAGAGATTAGAAGGCCACAACTCTTAAGCAAGGGGTTTGTCTATAGGGCTACAAACTTATATACGAAAAGTTGCGACATGTGTCAGCATAGCAAGCCACACGGCGGCACTGGTGAATCATATAAATAAAAAGTAATTCACCCCGTGGAGTTGAACCAACATCAGATAAGGCCGTCAAGGCAGGTGCTGATGTAAATCATTAAGATATCCGGTCTGTTTGACTAACCATTGTGTATTGGAGTATTGACGATTATTGAAATAGTTATTGGGGTAAATTTGTCAATTATTTAAACAAGAAAATGTTAAATCTAGTTGGACGAGTATGACTCACAATTAACATCGTGCGTTATACCAACTTCAATAAATTTAGATTAGAAAAATTAACAAAAAAACGAGTTTAATACAAAAGGGAGTTTTCCGCGTTTTCTTTTTATATTGAATTAATTCGTATTTGAGATATTTTATTAGATTAGCAACAAAAGCTAGTTGGGCTTTCTATCGAAAACTAGTGCGTATTGTGGCGACAGCCGCAAATGTAGCCATGCTGCCTTTTATATAACTATTTCCATATATATTATTACTGGATGGGATGTGACCCTCATCGGCCACTTACACTGCGACCATTGTAGGTCTATTGTGCGCACCATGGCCATGTAAACATATGTATTCTATTTTAATAAGTTGTAGTCGGTAGCCTGCTGTCTTGAATGTGTTTGATGCATAAGAAGAGTCAAAAACTTGTATTTATAACACTCAGTAAAGTAATAAATCGCTGTTAGGGAAATTTTGCTTAAAAATACTTCTCACATCAGACATTAAGGAAATTAAGTTGTTAAAACGTTTCAAGCATAAATTTTCTTTAATGTGTCATTTTTTCCACCGCTGTAACCGCCGACAGAAAACAACAAAAACAATCTTTTGTTTTTGTTTAGCAGTTCGCATTCAATCCAATCCATATCCATCACACAATTTACGCTTTTTGGTCCTGTCTTTTCAAAACTATTTGTTTCGATTTCGTATGTCAAAACATTTTGCGGTAAACAAACGCAGGCAGCAGACACTAAAACGGAATGATTGGTTGTGTTGTTTTGGCGGTATGGCTGGTCGGCTCGTTGGCTGGCTGGTTGGTTGACTGAATTGCTGAGTGACTGAAGTATGAGTGGATGGAGTGTGAATGACTGGAGAACAAGATGTATGATCAGTAATTTAAATAGACAGCTTAGGCCCAAAAATGACACTTACTGGTGTTGAAGTAGACGCTAGACTTTCTGCTGACAACAATTCCAAAACAAAAAACGTTTAACAGCATTAAGACCGTCTTTTTGTCATGCAGTCCTGCGCGTTCGAAATTGTTGTTGTTGCTGTTGTTGTTTTTGTTGTCTTGTAAGCAACATATTTTAAGATCTTAAGGTTTCTTTTGTCTTTCCTATGAGAGTCTGATGACGATTGCCTTGCTGCATTCACAGCTTTGGCTTTTGAGTTTTACTTTAAGTTTGTTGCAGCTTTTGCGTTAAGTAGCAGCGCATGTGAAATATTGTCATTTTAGGTCTTTGACTTGTTGTCCCTGTCATGTATGCACATTAAGCAATTAATCAATTTGTCTTTACTTGTTTCATGTTGCAAATAACATGCAACAATTTGTAGTGCCATAACAATTTTTTTTTTGTTCTTGCTCTTTTACAAGTTTTATGAGCAAGCAACAAAGTTTGTATGTGAGTAAAATATTAATTGAAAATTTGTTAGATTTTCAAAACACTTTTTAAAAGGGTTGAGAAAACGATTAGTCCTCGTAAAAGCAATTTTATTTTATTTCGATGAAATAAATTTTTTGAAAAAAAAAACTCTTTCCTTTGCGACAGTTGCAAGCCATAAATTGATTGCAAGCATTTTAGGTATTTTGGTATACGAGCATAACATGAAAGTAAAATGTCTCAGATATTTGCTTACATGCAACTTTAAGCGTTTCAAACTGCAGTGCAGATAATTTTTTGATACAATATATATAATAGATATTTTAAAAATATTTCTTTTTAACAATATTTCTACAAAAAATTAAGTTTTTTTGAATCATTTACTTAAAAAGTAAGGAGTAGCGTGAAAGAGTGCATCCTTAAAGAAGTATATTTTTTTATATTTTAAGGAACTTCTCTATATTTTTATTTTGCTGTAGGATTAATAACTATTTGAGTACGATTTCAACAAAACCAATTATTTATTGAGGACGTTCTCGACCGAAACTGCCACGGACTTCAACATCATCGGCTCCTGGACCTACATCGCCCTTCTTGTCAGCATCCCCTAAGTGCTAAACGGTTTTCACCCGTTTTGCTAACATCGCCAGAACGAGCAGCAGTAGCTGGTCTGGGACGTATTGTTTCAGGTCTGGTTAAACGCTTAAGTTTAGCGGGTACGATTTCAGGAAGCAAATGCAAGTCACTGTGCCAGAATTCAAGATATTCATTAGTTAGGTACCAATAATGCAAATTTTTCATTGACCCACGGGAATGGAGAGACTTCATTGTTTTAATAACATGCAGGTTGGGAATTGCTTAAGGGACGTTGAGCTTAGTCTAGCGAATAGTGCCAACTACCTGGGAATCTATCTAGATTCAAAACTGTCTTGGAAGAAGAATGTCCACTTTAGAGCGGACAAGGCGGCTGTTGCCTTATACCTGTGTCGTAAGGCCATCATAAACGTTGGTTGAGACATGAAACTCACGCACAAGCATCGAGGTGTGTTATCATGGCGCAAAATCCATGTTTGTTTTTTCCACAATTCTGTGCTTTTCTGACAAATTGCTTCGCGCAAACGGCGCATAACTTCAAAGTAGTAATCCTTATTGACCGTACGACCTTATGGCACGAATTCATAATGCACCACGCCATTGTAGTTGAAGAAAATAGTGAGCAAAACCTTCACATTTGACCGAAATTGACGTGCTTTTTTCGGTCTTGGTAAAATTGTACAAAAAGATTAAAATCAAGATGTATACTTATGTATACAAGTGGTAATCATCCATACTATGACATAGTCAACCACATATCCGGCCAAACATGTTGTACCCAGGGCTGGGCAGTATTTGAAATACGTATTTGAAATACAAATACGTGTTCTGTATCTGTATTTCAAATACATAACTTAATAGTATTTTGTATTTCAAATACATGTGGCTCAAAAATACATTTTTACAAAATACATTTATTTATTATAATAAATTGAAAACAAGTTATTTCACAAAAGCTAAAACCGCTAGAAACTACAACCATTAAAATGTTTATCATTTTGCAATACTGCAATTTGGCTTTCATTTATACAGAGCTAATACATTTTACACTAATCGGGTGATATCAGTAAGAATTTCTATATATTTGCCACCAGCTTTTAATATACAGGGAAATAATTTTTATTATGGAAAACTTTAGGCTGCGAGAACCAGATTAGATCCACTGCAATATAATACTTTGAGGCATTTAAGTCGTATATTAACAAAATTAATGGAGAGCTTGGAAATAAGATTTAATGAGTTTCTCATGCTGACACCTGGAGCAAATAGAGCCATATCGGTGTCATGTTTCCACCCTAGTTTCAAAATGAGCTGATTGCCAGAAAACATCTCAGTAAAAGAGAAGCAAAAAATTCAAAATCTTGAAATAGATACCTTGGAGAAAAATTACAAAAAACGTGAAACCATGGCTGGATGCAGAAGAAGAAGTAGTTTTGGACAATACAGTGATCAACCTCGTAAATCAAATTTGGAACTTGAGCTTATTAGTTTTCAAAATGATAATAACAAAGAGCTTGCTATCTTGTATTTGAAATACACTCCTGGAAAGCATTTTGTATCTTGTATTTGAAATACATAATCTGTGTATTTTGCCCAGCCCTGGTTGTACCCAACCGTACTATTGTCACAGTCATTAGAATTTTATGGCCAACCATACTATTGTTGCGGTCATTTATACTCCAGGTTGGTATGCCTCGGATATCCTTCCCGTTAGCTTGTAGTACCTTAAAAATAGTATGCTTTCTTATAGTATTTTTTTACAATACTATGGTGAGTCATATCTATGGCGTTTTTAATATAACAATTTAGATTTATTAAGTACAACTATATAGTATAACAATACTATGTTCACCATAGAATATTGCCTTATTAAACATATATGTTTCTCCACCTGCAGAACACAGGCGTTCGACTTGTTTGGAAAATTTATACAGATATCACTAAAAAAAATATAGTACTTTTTATACCAGCCGGTAGTGCTATGAAATCAGCACATTAGTCTACCTTCCAAATCCAAATTGCTTTCGAGTAAAGAGTTTAGAAATATTTTATATACATTTTTCGTGGCCATGTACCCGTATGTTCAACGTCAGATGAACAGCATTTGCAAAAGAATTCGGGAAACATAATATTGTAGCAAATATTTTATTATGTTTCCTCACTTTTTCCGCGGACAATTCTCATGAATTCGAAAAACTATTTTAAAAATCTCATGATTAAAAAAGAATACCATGAACTAAAAACGAACAAGCGGTCTTTTGCCTGAATCCCAAAAATATTCCAATTCTCATTAAGTGAGGTTTTTGCAGAAAACCGAATAATAGTTATAGCAGCGTCGCTTAAAAATATATTTATTGTATATAAAATATGTATTTAAACTAGTTTTGAATATTTTATATTTTGCTTTAATTTTGCAAAAGATTGTTGATGGTTGGGTCAGTGTTGTTTTTTTTTTTTTTTTGTGAAAATTTTGCTGCTGCTGCTGTTGTTTTATCCAATTCCCATTTTTATATCTTACAGTTTTAAAAGCAATTATTAGCAGCAGCTGTTGCTGTCAGACAGCGAACAGCAAAAAAAAAAAAAAAGAGAAAAAAACAACAACAAAAATGTACAAACGTCACCCAACTTACAAGCGAATAGATTGAATTTAACCAAACATCCGTACACACTCTACTGGTAGATAGATAACAAATATAGGAACAAACGCATGTATGTATGTGTGTGTGTGTGTGTATGTGTCGGTAGCAATTTAAGCCCAGTAAATGGCCAACATTGATATGAACCATATGATTTCGTTTGTTCAGAGTAAAATGGTCTACTAGTGCGAGAGAAAAAAAAAAGTTAAATATGGCAAATGCGTGCATGTGAAAAAATGTGCGTGTGTCCGTTTGGCGCGTTTGGTTTCATTAGTGCATGCAAGTGTGTTCATAGCAGGGTTGTCAGACTGTTTTCCATCTCCAGTGCCAAACTGGCTACCAAAATCCGCCAAAAATCGCCAAAATATTTTTTGTATGATCTTCAAAAGCCAAGAAATACCTGAAATGATATTTCATAGTTTTGTAGTTACATGACTTAGTTTTTACTTTCTGTTGCCGTTCTGTGACGTTCATTTTTGTAACAAATATTTTACAATTACTTTTTTCGTGAAAATATTCAGCTGTTTTTTACAGTAGAGCATAAATAAAAGAAAAACATTGGAATGAAGAATACAATATGTACATAAATATTATCTTGTCTGAAAAAACAAAAAAAGAAACACATTAATAATTTAGAAATGCTGATCAAACAGTCCACCTCTCTTTCTAACAATCTGCAGAGTTTATGACACTTCTTATACAAAATATAATTTTTTTCTCTCTAAAATAATATTCTTTTGATAATCCATAATATCCACCCTGTATTTCGCCACATGATTTTTAACCACCCTGTATTTTAGCCACATGATTTTTAAATCGCCAAAAAAATCACCAGTTGCCGAACCAAAACTTTTGTCGCCATAGTAGATAAAAATTCGTCATATCTGGCAACCCTGGTTCATATATGTGTGTGTGTGTATGAGTGTGTGTGTATCGGCATTAAATATGCCGCCAATGTTGCAAGCAAAAATGTAATTCATCACTTTAAACGTTCCCGCAATGGATTTCGTTTTTTTTTTCCTGTTTCTTCTGCTTTTATCCTAAAAGTAAGAAATTTTTAATGAAAAAATTCATTTGCAATTTTGTTACTTAAAATGTTTGTTGTTGTAGGAATTTGTGTAGTGCAAAAATGTTGTTGTTATGCGGCTTCTGCTATTTGTAGTTAATATGTGAATAATTGCTGCTATTGCTACTTTATTGTATGCAAGTCACAGCCAGCGTACAGTGGGAAGTGGTATTGAACTATTTCATATGTCTAGAAAATTTAACATATATCAAGTTGTTTTTGTTTTGTGAATTTTTTTACAGTGGAGCAAAAGGTTTTCGAATAAAAATTTTAGTTTCATCTATTTGATATCTAATGGTTAGGATTTTGCTTCTTTTAGATGAAAAAATATTTTCCGTTGAGTCAATAAAAATCCTTTTTTAAATTCTGGTGTAAAAAGATTGAAGAATTTACAAAAAAAAATATTAAATAAAACTTACAAAAAATGGAAAAAAATTATTTTGGTCTCTTTTCCCGAATATAAACTCATCATAAAATCGGAAATATGTAATGGATTCGTAGCTTCTCTTGTATAACATTCTGAGGGATTATACTATGAGTTAGTCCCAATTTTCACGAGGCAAGTTTAGTTGCGTAATTCTTATCAAATTTTCTTTTAAACTTGCTTTTATGTTCACACACAGCAATTTTACTTGCGCAATTTTCGTGTTCTGTTGCTTAAGTGTAATTTAATATTTTCAAATTATCCCATTTAATTTTCACTTCTTCCAAAGTAATGCTGCTATCTGTTTTTTGAGGTTGTCCACAATATTATTAAACACGTTAGCTTTCTTTAGCCGGTTAAATTTTTTCTCAACTGAATTAAAATATCACAACTTCGCGCCAATATTGTTCCATACAAAAATGAAACACAAATGAAAGAAAATGTAAAATTTCTGATATTACGAATGACAGCACAAAGCGACTTTTCGAGTACAAGTAAGTTTGTACTCATTTTTACACTCTCCACTGTTTCCCCACTCATTTGTCCACAAACTCAAGACTTTCAGAAAGACAAATCCGTCAAAATAATTGACGAGCTTTTAATTTTTGAAAAGTTATTGCAGGAAGGCAAGAACTTTTTGAAATCGTTCTTAAGTTAAAAAAAAAAAAACTTTCTCATAAGTTAGAACGACTTAAAATAAAATTTTTCTTAGAAGACCAAAGAGCTTCTTACGGTAGCAAAAAGCTCAAATTATATCAAAAACTGTTGGCGTAAAGTATTGACAGACGAGCTAGTAGAACATTTAAGGGAACTGCCGAGAAGAAGAATGCGCGGAGCCTCAGTTCAGTTAGAACTATAAGAATTAAAATACTTCATACATTGTGTTCATCACATTCATTTACTTTTTAAATTTTACAGATGCTGCTATTTCCATTGGAGAGCGAGGGGACGAATTTGTGAAAAGGACAAAATCTTTTTTTCAGTTCGCCAAAAACAAATAAGAGTCTAACAAGAAATGCGCGCCGAAGCGGAGAAAAAATTATTTATAAATAGAATATTTTATAAAGTAAAAAACAAATATAATTCTTACGAAAGAAATGCCACCTAGTTTACTGTGCAAATATTATTTGTTTATATTTTCAAGCTTACAAAAATTTTAAGAATGTAAGCTTATTATAAGCATGATTATAAAACAATTTTCTACAATTTTATCCTACAATTAGACTTCATAACTTTCTGTATATATTGTATATTATAGACAAGGGTTCAGTTTTCATTATTAAACAATTTTTAACAAGCCTTTTACAATAGTATTCTCAAGCCTTTTCAAAGCTTAAGGCTTATGTTAGTAAGCTTGTTACAAGTTATTTCTAAATCATTTTGGTTTGTTGGGTTGAATTGATGTCGCACTGCACGGTAATTACCGTATTATGCGGTCATTTTGGCCGTCAAACGGTAGCATGGTAATTTTATTACCTGTATGGTAATTTTCAAAAAAGTTTTTTTTTATTGGGATTCATTTTTAATACTTCTAAAATCATAGTTGCTTTATTAAAAATGCAACAATCTTAATTCGTAAGAATTGCCAAATTTACTGAACTGTGGCACTTCAGGCATAAATGAATTATAATTACATCTTCTAAGAGCAAAAACGATAACGATTTCAATGGAATTCATCTGTGCAAACAAATAACGTATATAATTATTAAAATTGGTTTACGACTACTTATAGAGCAGAGCTCTTTTATTTATATAAAAGAATTAAGCGATGGTATGCTGAAACTGAAGAGCTTTCTTAAATGCTTTTTTAAAATTAAGATTTTATGACCAGTTGTCAAATTTTTAATTCGGATTTCTCTCCCACTGAATACATTTTACATTTTCATGGTAAAATTTGTAAATAGGACGTGTGCGAAACGGTGGCAAAGTTCTATGGTGAAAAATAGTTTGTGTGTGGCAAAAAAAAAAAAAAATGTAATGTTTTAACTGTGTGAAAAAATATTATAATTTTGACCAAAACGAAAAAAATTTAACAAAACTAATAAACAAATAAATAAAAATGAACAAATTAACAAATAATTATAATAAAGCCATTATTTAATTTACTCGTAATATTAGTTGATTTTTCACTTTTAATTATAAAATTTTCAACTATAATTTATTTCAATCAAATTCCTACATTTCAAATATTTCTATCCTATTGTCAGTATTGCTAGTAACATTTTATTCATCTCAGAAATGTCAAAATTTTACTTTCGAGAGTACTTTTCTTCCGTTTCACACGCGTCCATAGTACAAAAAATATTTCTAGTTTTTGTTTACTTGATAAACTATTGCAGATTATGTTTTCTATTAAGAAAAGCAGAAATAGATTAAAATACATATGTATATACTTATTGCTTTCGTAAAATTGGCTCATTTTATTTAATACATGTTTAAAATACCCACTTCGTTGTTAGTTAGTATGGTAATTTTGCTAAAAAAAAAACGGTAACTTTTTTAAGGTCGTACAGTACTTTGAAAATAAAAGTTAACATAACTGTTGCACAGTTATATTAGGGAAGATACTCAATATATGACAAAATTCTGTAATAACTTTTGTTGTTAAGATTAATGTTAGTTTTCACGTTAGTATTGACTTTCTACAAAAATTTGATGGCAAAGTTCTAGTGATACGTCCATATAGTCGTATATATGGGAATATTTTTATATCTATAGAGTTAATAATTAAATAAATATTGAATTTATGTCACACAGAGAGTTGATGTCGGTTTTCGTATTATTGACATCAGTTTACATAGTTCTGATGCCACAATATTGATGATACGCCCTTATCAATATGAAAAGACATATTTCTATTAAATTCTTAATAAAATAAATCTTGGAGCTGACGCCACTACAAAATACATATATGATAAAATTTTTTAATACTTTTGTTATTGTTATTTAAGGTTTGAAATAAATTTAAAATTATGGCACAACCACTGTGCGTTTAAGTATACGAAAAAAAAACTGACCACGTTTGCCCAAAATAAGAAAAAATCAAATAAATCACCATTTTAGTGAATTCGTATGCATCGAGCGGCCTGAATACACGAAGCGAAATTAAACAGTAAATACGCGTCGGCTGTAGTACACGCACCCGGCGGCATGTTCATTCAGTTTGCATTAAACGTTGGTGTTGTCTTTTTTATTGATTGTTTTATTTTTTAATTTTTTTTTTTTTGCTTTGCAGGCGCTCATTTAAGTTCTTTTTTGCTCTTATAAAAGCTAAATTAAAATAAAAACCAAGAAAAGAGGAAAAAAAAGAAAGAAAGAGAAAAACGCAACTCTTTTGGCAAGTGAAGTGAGTAAAGAACAGAGTGGGTTTCAGCGCTTTGAAGTTTCCTTGTAATTTTGCGGCTACTTTTCTTTTGCCAGCCCGCAACTTCGACTGCTTTCGTGGGGTTTCGTGGCAGCAAAACTGAAGCTGCTAAAAATGCGTCCGTTGATGGCGATGGTGGCAAACAGGCAGCCAATATTTCTTCTTCTTCTTTTGTGTGTTATTTAATTAAAAGATCGTATGCCAGCCGCCTTTATCAACATGCTGTTGATGAACAGCATCCACAGAGTTTTGAAACTTATTTTTTTTTTATAATATAGGGTGTTTTTTTAAGCCCGATAGAACTTGAAATTGTAAAAAATAACACAAAAAATTAAATTGTAATCAAAATTTTTTTTTATTCGAAAGATCAATACGTGACATTAACATTTGAAAATGATTTCGGGCATATGGGCACCGCGGCTGTTCTTGACGAAGCGCATTCTGGACGTCCAATTTTGGGCCACTTTTTCGAGCACTGCTGGCCGTATGTCACGAACAACACGAACAATGCTGGCCTCCAAGGCGTCAATTGTTGCTGGTTTATCAGCATAAACCAGTGACTTCACGTAGCCCCACAGGAAATAATCGAGAGGTGTCAAATCGCACGACCTTGGAGGCCAATTGACAGGTCCATTTCTCGAAATCAACTTATCGCCAAATTTTGATTTCAGTAAGTCGATGGTTGCGTTCGCCGTATGGCACGTAGCGCCATCCTGTTGAAACCACATCTCCTCCGGATCAATGTCATCCATATTTTCAAACAAAAAATCATTGATCATGGTGCGGTAACGATCTCCATTGACCGTAACGCGAGCTCCGGCCTCATTTTTGAAGAAATAAGGTCCGATGATGCCACCAGCATGAAAACCGCACCAAACAGTGCATTTTTCTGGATGTAATGGAGTCTGTAGGGTCTCTTGTGGATTGGTCTCACTCCATATGCGGCAATTTTGCTTATTAACAAACCCGTTAAGCCAAAAATGCGCCTCATCGCTGAACACAATTTTGCGATAAAACAACGGGTCAGTTGCCAACTGATTTTCAAAGTAAATTTGGATAATTTCGTAGCGTTGTTCAAGCGTGAGTCTATTCATGATGATTTGTCAGAGTATACTGAAACAAATAAAAAAAAATGTTTCATCAAAATTTAATTTTTTGTGTTACTTTTTACAATTTAAAGTTCTATCTAGCTTAAAAAAACACCCTATACAATATTCATTAATATATATTAAACTTATTTAATATTCTAAGCATTATGTTTTTATCATTCATTGATAATTCATACATAGAGTTTAAATTTGATGCTGGCGAACACATGTTGGCGTAGTTGCTTCTCCTCCCTAACGTTGCTGTTATCTCTTGATTTTCTGATTCTCTTGATTTCTGGAATACGAGTATATTTAAATGTAAAATTGTTTCCCTAGACTTTTAACTTGTTGGCTTTTCTAGCAAATTGAAATGAATATTTTATGCAAAATAGTTTTTCATTAGCTCGTTCAAAATTATAAATCATATTGCCATGGGTCCATACAAACGAAAATACTCATTACGCCCACCAACTGACATTAATTGCCGGCATTAAACACGCATTTTGTTCCAGTACATTCTCTGCATACAGCCAGGTTAATTTTCCTAACGAAAAAAATATTAAATTTTCTTTTTTTCTGTCGTTTTAATTTTTCTTTTTCTATTTTGTGTATTTTATGTAATTTTCAATTCTCTGGCGAAGTGTTCCTGTTTGCCAAGCAAACAAGTATGTATGTAAGTGTGTACTCGATTTAGAAAAATGTGGCTGTCTGCACAATGGTGATGAAAACTAGAAAATTGAAATTAAACAGTTTCTAATTGCACAAAAAACGTTGTCTGGTTGCAGAATTAAAGAAAATTTTTTTTATCTCTTGTTGCTAATTTCTCGTCCTGAAGAAGGCACACAACAGAGTGTTGAAATACCGGGTGGCTGATCAATTTGGCTACATTAGAAATCTAAACTAACTTTTTGTAAAGTTTATGTAATTTATTTTTTCGTAATTCATTTGAACAATACTATATTTTTATTAAAGTAATTCATGAAGTTTTGCAAATAATTGAATTCAAATGGTCTCCACTCTCAGTGACGCATGTGCGACATCTTATCAAAAAGTTATTCAATACTGCTTGGAGTGCTGCAGCGGGAATTGTCTCAATTACCGTTCGAATGCCTTGCTTTAAATCAGTGGTGCCCACAAGTTCTATATGGAAGAGTAAACACCAGTCCATTTGAGGAAGAACTATTTTTATTTAATATTTTTTGTTGTAAAAGGCAAAACATTAACAAAAACAAACTTCACATGGATAATCGCTGTCGTCAATGTTTACCAGCAAAACATGCGAAAGTGTTGTTGCTTTGCTTTTGTGTGTGTGTGCGGTAAAGAACGAAGAAAAATATAAAAGACCAAGTTGTTTGTGTATTTTTCATTGCTAATGCTGAGCGCAGTATTTGTGTATTAAAGAGCACTCACAGCCCTACAGCTAAGCGCATTTACAAAAACAATTGAGTATCAAGCGCATAGGGCTGGGCATACTTGCTTTATATAATCCAAATTTATTGGGTTTCTTTTGTAATATTCTTGTTTGCAATACAGTGGAATCTCACAAATTAGAACTCTCACAAATTCGAACCGTCCAGAAATTAGAACCGTTCATTTCAATGTATTGGACGCTCTGAAATCAGAACCACAGGTACTAATTTCAAAGCGTTTTTTTAGGTTTTTATTTACACCAGAACAAATTTTGTTTTTTTTATGATCTAGAACCAAATAGGGGAAAAACAAAATTAAATTCTCTATAATTAGAACAGGGGGTTCTAATTTCTGGAAGTTTTTCAATTTTTTTTTTTTTTCAAATCATTTTTTCATTAAAGTAAAACATAAGTTAAAAACAAAAGCAGGATTGCGATGAGGTTCTTCAAATAAATTTTGATCTTTTGTACGCAATTATGCCAAACAATTCAGTAAATATAAATGAAATCGAGGAATAGAATGAAGATGTCTTTACTGACGCATCTGATGCAGAGAGTAGTGATGAGGAGGCTTCAGATAGCAGCGATATCGATGCTATTGACATAACGCCTCCTATTCCTCATTTAAATGTCCAATAATGTTATAAAATGGTGCAAAACCAGTGATATATTTTACAATAAACACATGTCGAACCTTTTAGACGATATCATTGTATCCAGTTTAAATAAATCAAAAAAAAACAAACAAGAATTACTGTTTATGTTGAAACCCAATTAAATATCTTTGTAATATGTAGTTAAAAAATCTTTTTCTATAAATTTAATGTGTTCAATTATATAAATGTTTATAAATAATTAATGTTTTGTGCTAAAATAAACTCTACATGTATTGGACGCTCTGAAATCAGAACCACAGGTACTAATTTCAAAGCGTTTTTTTAGGTTTTTATTTACACCAGAACAAATTTTGTTTTTTTTATGATCTAGAACCAAATAGGGGAAAAACAAAATTAAATTCTCTATAATTAGAACAGGGGGTTCTAATTTCTGGAAGTTTTTCAATTTTTTTTTTTTTTCAAATCATTTTTTTCATTAAAGTAAAACATAAGTTAAAAACAAAAGCAGGATTGCGATGAGGTTCTTCAAATAAATTTTGATCTTTTGTACGCAATTATGCCAAACAATTCAGTAAATATAAATGAAATCGAGGAATAGAATGAAGATGTCTTTACTGACGCATCTGATGCAGAGAGTAGTGATGAGGAGGCTTCAGATAGCAGCGATATCGATGCTATTGACATAACGCCTCCTATTCCTCATTTAAATGTCCAATAATGTTATAAAATGGTGCAAAACCAGTGATATATTTTACAATAAACACATGTCGAACCTTTTAGACGATATCATTGTATCCAGTTTAAATAAATCAAAAAAAAACAAACAAGAATTACTGTTTATGTTGAAACCCAATTAAATATCTTTGTAATATGTAGTTAAAAAATCTTTTTCTATAAATTTAATGTGTTCAATTATATAAATGTTTATAAATAATTAATGTTTTGTGCTAAAATAAACTCTACATAAGTAGTTTTATGTTTTAGAATCATTTTCTGTTAAAAAACAAAAACGTCCAGAAATTCGAACTTTTCAGAAATTAAAACTGGCCGTTGCAACAAGTGGTTCTAATTTGTGAGATTTCACTGTAACCCCACAAAAAACAAAATAGTCAGGTGCAATGAGGTCAGGAGACCAGGGAGTCCAACGGAATGTGGAGCTTCAGAATCAGTGACCGAAGACTTGAATCTGGTACCACGGTAACTGGGAGCCCTAAGAACTTGTTACTGCCCGGTTATGGTGCGGCCTTTTGGCGAGTATCGTGGGGGTTGTGGTTTAAACCCAAATAGCAGGGAGAGTTCAATTGAGCTCAGTGTGGAGTTGCATTGCTGCCAGGTGCCGTGACCCATAGATCGGAAGGACTTCTAGAAAGGCTCCGCTCCTAACCAAGGGGAAGATCATGTCCAAACAACATGAGATATAGGTACTCATGCATGGCAATTTGTCATGTATGGGGGCGCTGGTAGACGGATTGTGTTCACCCGGTGATTAGAGACAAACTGGCAGGTACCCACGAGAATCGTTTTCACAACTTGCAACATATTTTTTAAATCATTAAATTGAATCGGAGCTTGCTGATGATAGTGCAACATGGTATTGATTGGTTTTCATTAAGTTGACATCAGTTTTTCATTAAATTGACATCAGTAGTTTTTGTGATGTTAATGAGCCATCGTATTAATGAGATTTTTTCATCGAATTGAAACCAAATTATAGTTGGTCTGATATAAGCGTGCCATTTTGTTGCTGATATTATGTCATTATATTGGCTTCATTTAGGAATTTCCTCGATAAATCATCTCTATGATGTCAGTATGATATGCCATTAATGAAATAGTTGCCATAATTGCCGCTTATGATAATTAGATTAAACTGATGTGTTGAGAGATATCACTGATAAATATAGATATAGTAACCCTAAAATTAAGATATTAACATTCATCACGTTATGATCTGTTTTCTATGAGCGTAGTAAACCTAAAAACAAGCTCTGTGTATTTTTTGTCTGTAAATTTTTAAATTTCTTGCCCATAGTGCAAAGCAACCGCTAGCTGTATACGAGTACATAGACTTTTTCACAATTCACTATTTTGGTTTCTCCTACATCCATAGAGTGTTTAAGTTTTGGACTCAATTCTTTTCCTATCACAAAGCAAAACTCCCCCTACAATCCCACAGTTTGACTATTAACAAAATATGATTTTTTCCGTGAATAAAAGTCTATCTATCTATATAAGCCTGTCTTTGTGTCCATATGGCAATAAAATTTTGTTTAATGTTTGCAAAACCAGGTTGGTTGTTTAGCAAATGTTTCATGTAAATGTGAATGTGTCGTATTTGTTGTTTTTTTTTTTTAGAGTCAACAAATGACAAAACCAAAGTATATGTATTTGCCCGGTACCGTTCCTGTTTTTATTCCAATATAAAATTTAAGTGTTATATGCACACACACATACACGTACGCACACATGCATAGCAAAGACCACATGTAGAAAATTACGAGTTGCCATAAAAACGCATTTTTAATTTCACATGTTTGAAGGCAGGAGTTTCAAAAAAAAAAAAAAAAAGAAAGAAAAAAGGAAATGTATTGAAGTATAAAAAACCACATGCTCTTGTCAGTCGTCATCATGCTCATTTTGGAAGTAAACAAGCGAAATATTCTGCTGTTTAGTGTCGTCTGTCTGGCCATTGAACGTTAAAATATACACAAAAATAAATTCTAACCACACATACTTAAAATTTTAATGCCAACTAAATAGTTATGCAGAGGAGTAGTTGCGAGCTTAAACAGCGGGGGCGTTTAGCGCTGGAGTGGGGCATGCATATCTTACCAATCGTTTCGTTTTATTCTACAAAATCTTTGGTGGCAATTGAGTCGTAGACCTAAAGTTAAGTGGTGCAAATAAAACCTTCTGTAAAGGCAGCTGCATTAAAACTAAAGCACATCCATTTTTGGTACACCTGCACCCACGGTTACCAATTTAGCGCCTTTAGCGCTAGATTTAGCGCTTTTTAATACCTAGAATTCCGCATTTTTTCGCATCAGCGCTTTTTAACAAAAATACGCTAAACTGGCGCTTTTTTATGCACTTACATTTTTACAATCGTAAGAAGTTTATAATACAGGCATATTCTGAGAAACGCAAATCGCTTAAACTTAGCGTTTTCAATTTGAAAACGTATAACGCAAGAAGTATGGCTTTACGATTTGAAATAGCCAAATAGGATATTGGCGATATGGAAAACGCGATTCGCTTAAAATTGGCGACTTTAACTTGCATGTTTATATTGAAATGAACTGATTGCATTTGTTAAAACTGAACTTGAGAAAGGAAATACAATATTAATATATTTTCTTTTTATATCAATATAAAATTGAAAGGATTTTAATTCAAATTAAAAAAATGTCTCTATTTGTTGTCGTGGTCGCATGTTATAGACCAGTAAAAAAACCTAAGCAAAGACACAAATATATACATATGAATGAATAGCTGGGAGGTACAAATACTCGCAAAGGAATCTCTGAGAAAAAATGTTTTTTGTGGCTCAGAAATATTTTTCTTTTTGAATTCTCAATCATTTTTTTTTAATGGAATATATAGTTAAACGTATGGAAATATTTTTTAAAAGTTTTCAGGGTATACTGATGATTAGGGTAGCTCCTATGAAATGCTAGGAAACACATAAAGCAAGCAGTATATATTTTTTGATGGGTATAAGTACGAGTATTACTAGCCAACAGAACGAATAATCATACATAATCGACAGTTCTTTGAGAATACATTAATGTGAGTGTTATTGCATCTCTTATTCAGCTTATTTCAGGCCAATTTTCTTGATCGAACGCATTTTAAGTTTGGTGCGATCTCAGTTTTTCTCTCATCAATCTCACTTTCGGCTTATTTCAAGTACTCGTACAGATTCAATATTGAGTAAGTTTAAAAGTAGGTATTTTTGTGCATATTCATAAAAAATTAAAACCTACATGAAATGAATTTTAGAAAATAAAACACCGTTAAACCTTTTTTATAAAAAACAAAAATCAATCATGATCTTTAGCTGAAAAATTTAGAAAAGAAAAATATATAAACAAGATCAAATAATACGAATATTTAACGGTAGATATGTTCACAGGAAATGTAGAGGAAAAAATATTATTGGGGTGATTTTGAGAATTTACAAATCCGATTTTGGGAACTCCCAAATAATTCGTAATCACTTCGCTAACACGTCTGGAGCCGGTTTTTTATATTCGGCGCACGTTTTTGCCGTGGAACATACATCTGAACTACAAATGGTCATTCGCTTTAGTGTGAAAATAAAAGTTGCCGTATTGCTTCTTCGGAGCATGGCAGAGCGGGGGGGGGGGGGGGGGGAGGGGTATTTTGTCGTTCCCTGAAGCCGATAAAAACTCGGAACCGCTTCTCTAATGTAATCGGAACCGCGCGTTTTGGCGGTGGAAATCGTATTTGAACTCTTAACGGTCATTCGATTTAGTGCCAAAAATTGGAGTTGCCAGATTGTTTCCGGGGAGTGGGGGATTTTGACGATATCTGAAGCCGATTTTGGGCATTCGGAATACGTTATACGGATAATTATCTGATTATATGTATAATTAGTTTGATAGCAAAGCGTGTTTTTTAGTTCTTTTAACTATATTTATTGCTGTACGATATTAACTAATTAGTTGTGAGTTCGAGTCCAACTTCAGTCAAGAAGAAGGATTATTTTTTAATTATAACAATAATTGCTATGAAACAGTGAGGCCTAAGAAGAAGAAAAAATTAATAATTGAATACCATTATAGCTGGGGGACAACTAGCTGTTTCGTAGTCGCTACACTACTCATCAGCACCCACTGGGATTCGAACTCGGGATCATGTGAACATGATGTATTTTTAATACGGCCGTTTAACCAACTCAGCCAACAAGCTCTTTAATTATTCTTACGTTAATGTTTGCCACATATTGATCACGTATTTGCAATTGTTATAATCCCAGTTGTTTGTACAGGATTTTCTGTCAATGAACAACCAGTTTTTAATTTATTAGTAAATAATATCGTAAATATGTATATAACTAAAAAAGTTCACTGATTAATAATTTACATATTTATTGCTGTTTTGCCCTACCTTTTCCCCCGATGCGAAGGAAGTTACGCCTATTACGTCCTTATATGCATTTTGTTACCAAATTCCACAGAATGAAAAGTGTAGCGAATCCAAATTCAAAAATCGTAAAGTTGCAGATGTTATGAATCTCTACATTTTCAATAATATTAAATTAAACACATAAAGGACTAACCTTTATAAATTACTAGTAAGCGCAATCGAAAAACTCAATTGCTTTTAAATTCGATTGCTGTAATGATTTCATTGTCTCTGTAGAAATCTGTGTTTAAGCAAAAAACTATGTTTGCAGTTTCCTATCATTTTCTACGCTTGTTTTGTGTCCTCTTTTAGAGCCCTCTTTTCGTAATTAAAAATGTTGCATCATAAAAGCAGACAGCACACAAAACATTGTGTGTGGGCATGGTCACTTGCCACCAAAAATAAGTGAAATGCGAAACACATAAGATGAGCTAAAACCAAAACAACAAAACTGCACTTCTAAAGAACTGCATTCAATGGGCTTTAAATGCGAAATTCTAGCCGTAAATTATGCCAAACAAACAACTTGAAATATCATTTTTATGACAGTCATTCACTCAGTTTATTCGACTAAACTTTTTAGGCATAAAAAAGCGATAAGAGAAAAGTATAGTACATCAGGCGAAGCCAAACACGAGTTATGTTAAACACGAGTGCTATGTAAATATATTGCACTTGCTGTTTAATTGATGTTAATGCGAGTAAAAAGAAGTGCCAAAAGCAGAATTAGTTAAAAGGTGTTTTTAGAGAGGGGTTACTAGAATGTTCCTGGTCTCTTTTGAGTTTTTTTAGTCAAATTCAATAAAATTTTTGCCATTTTCTTAATATATATAAATTTAATTAAAAAGCCAAACAGCTTGTTTTCTATGTGTAAAAATCGAAATTTCATAGGAGTTGCCCTAATCATGATGTAGATTTTGAAACCTTTGAAAAGGTGGTTAAATTTTAAGGGCCGATGTTGAATGTGAGCCACATCTAAACGTCAAACTCTTGTTTGCATTTCATTTGACATTTCTCAATTTCATACTAATTCAATTTGAACCGTAGATAGAGACACATCGAGCAACGCATTTAGGCTATTCAGACTTATTTCGAAAGTGAGCGTTCAAATCAAAATACATATCGCGCACTTCATACTTTTTTCCGTCACTTAAAACGTCCAAATGTGCGTACAATCGGAAAAATCGTGCGAAAATTTGAGCAAACCGGGTCTGTAGGAGAAATAAGCTCGTTTTGCAGAAAATATTGCTGCTGCTCGCGTTAGTGTGTCTACAGAGCCGTCCCCACCTCAACGCGTCGCTGTGTGCAACAATTGTACCTCCCATGCTCGTCGTTGATGAACATAAAGACTTAGATTTACACGCTTACAAAGTGCAATTGATTTAATAGCTAAAACCTATTGACCATGCCAAACGCCGTCACTGATCAGAATGATGGCAAAAAATAACAACAGTAGATGATCAATTTTCGAAGAAACTCATTTGCAGTGATGAAGCACATTTTCACCTCGGTGGAATCGTCAATAAGCGCAATTGCCGCAGTTGAGCGAATGACAATTCAAGAGTGAAATATCAATGCACCCACAAAGAGGGACTGTTTGGTGCGGTTTATAGGCTGGCGGCATCATCGGGCCGTATTTTTTCTAAAATGAGGCCGGTCAAGCAGTTACTGTGAATGATGTTCGCTATCGTAACATGATAACGAACTTTTTATGGTCTAAATTTGATGATGAAAGATGTAGAAGATATGTGCTTCCAACAGGACTGTGCCACTTGCCCCACAGCTAACGCAACAATGACTCTTTAGAGCGACATGTGATTTGACAGCGTCGGACTTCTTTCTTTGGGGTTATTTGAAAGAAGAGGTGTACGTCGATAAGCCAACAATAATTTAAGAGCTAAAATATGACATAATTCGAACATTAACTCTATAGAACCTCCATTATGCCTCAGCATCATCAAAAATTTGGACCATAGGATGTAGGTGTGCCATTTGACCGATATTTGCTTCCATACATAATTGAACCATACCAATATTATCATAATAAAAAGATATTACAATAATTCCTAAACAATTTGTAATTTATGCAAAATCAACATTGGGCCTTCAAATTTAACCACCCTATATATAAAATAAAAAATTGTTCAGGTGCTATTGCTTTGTCAATACTTTTATGACCTTTAAAACAAAACACTAATCATCTGAAAATTTTAAAAAATTTTTCTAATGTTAATCATTGCAGAAAAGAGGGCGGCAATGGGAGTATTTGGTGGATCTCCTTGACCATGGAGCCACTTTTCAAGCATCCATCAAATTATAGGTGGATATAAGTCTAATTATATAATAATAAACTTTTTTGAAAACATGAGGTTTTTCCATTTTTATGTATTGGCGAATACAAAATTTCACTACCAAACTATATGCGTCTATTGTTTCCAGCTATCTAATGTTGATTGAGTAAGTTAAATTTTGTATATATGAACGGGCAAAACGGTATTGCCAGTTAATCGAAAATTGACTCAATTAAAATACATGTCTGAACACGCTATAAAGCTGACTTTACTAGGAATAGACAAAACTTGAAATTGAGTAAATTACTTTTAAATAAAAAATGAGAGTTTGTTCTCTTGCATCATAAATACTACGCAGCGGCGAACATTGCCTACCACATTACTTCTCTTCGATGATGTGTGCAACACTTTGTAATCAATGAATGATAACTTACAAAGTGTATGAAAGTAGTATGTGGATTTCCCAAAAATGAATTACATTCATCTTTTGTATCACATTTATATTTATGTATTTTATTTTTTAGTTGTAAATCAAATGTTCGCCGTCTTTGTCAGACTACGTTGCAAAAATTTTAATTAACAAAATTAGGTAAAAGTGGCTAGAAACCAATTTAAAAAAGGTACAAGAAAGATAAAATATTTAGTGAAAAAATAAAAGAATGCAGTAGACAAAAAACGGAACAAATTTATTTAATGGAATATTCTCAAAAAACTGAAGTGCGCAGTACATATGAGCTGCCTACTGCCGGCTTACAATGTATGCGAGATTGTATCCGAGCTGCCTACTTCCGACTTACAAAGTATGCGAGCTGCCTACTGATAGCTTACAATGTATGTTAGGACGTAATGAGCTTTTGTTGGATGAACACCACACTAGCTCGCTTACTTTGTGTGCAGGTGGTAGGCGTTCACTCTACAAATGCGGCAATGTATATGAAAGAGTATACTAGGTTCGTATATGAGATGGTGTGCATTACTGACTTACAAGTGTGCATCGGATCATCGCTTCTGTAAGCGAAACTTTGGCCGCTGGGTATTATGTCGTCCAGTGATGCCAGAAACTCTTCACTCTCTTCAGAAAAAAAGTCTTAATTTCACACAATATCTCTTAAAATATCCTTTTTGGGATTGTTTAGTAGTTAATTATTGCAAAGATTAGTCCATCTACAAAAGAAGACAACAACAAAAAATTTAACTCAATCACATTTCTTTCCAACATTTGAAGTACTCGTATATTTTGGCATTTTCGAGAGACATTATCATTATGACATATTCTTTGATGAATAATCGCAACAGCCAGTAACAAGTTGAAATTTAAGTGAAACTATCGAAGATGACAATGTCATTCATGTGTCTTAAAGGCAGTGACATGAAAGGAGAGAGCTATGTCTTAATTTTGAGAGACACTAAAGCAGTGTACAGGAGTAAAGGCCAATTAGCCTGACCTCCTCTCTTTTGCAAACGCTAGAGAAGATCATAGACATACACATAATATCCAAAATTAGCAATAACCAATTGTCACCATTTCAACACGCCTATGCAACGGACAGATCAGTTGAAACGGCGTTATACAGTCTGGGCAGTCATACCGAACCAATATAAAAACTACACCGAAGGTGTTAATAGTAATATCCAGACTCAGGTAGTCATAGAGGCACTTGCCAGTCTCTGACTGGACAGTTCCAATCCACCAATCCAGTCTAGTCCACGAAAGTCGGACATTTTTAAACCATATGGCAAAACATTCTAACCTAAACCTAAAATTGGTACGTGGACCAATTTTAGGTCCACCAATACAAAAACTACACCGAAGGCAATCAATCATATCGAGACTCAGGTAGTCATAGATGCACTTGCCAGTCTCTAACTGGATGGTTCGCTGATTGAAATATACACCCATTCCAGTCTAATCCACGAAACTCCGATATCTTTAAATCAGATGGCGAGATATTCTAACCTAACCTTAAAATTCATACGTGGACACGAGTCCAACAATGGCACTGCTGATTTAGCCAAAAAAGAATGGTACAGCCCTAGAGGATAGGGACAACCCTTGTCAACATGCTGGAAAATAATAAAGCTGCACACGCTAGAATGTGCCTAGGAAGAAAGGTTCACTGAACCCACATAACTTATTTTAAGGCAGCTGTGTTCACATATTTTAATTTTAAGATAACAAAGGAAGTCTTAAAACTGCCCTGTGCAGTAATCACTGCACAGTGCTCATTTGGGAACCATGGCAGAAGACTAGGGTTTCCCTATAACGACTTCTGCAGAAGCTACGAAGACGAGACAGAGGAGACAGTCCTTCACCTCCTCGGAACATGTCCGCCTCAGATATCTAGGCTAGCGGAGTTTCGGTTGCCTATCTTGTCTAGCTCCGGCTTCTTTAATAAGGAGCAGCAGCTGGTTAGTATAATGGCAAGTAACTCCATGTTTCCCACCTTTGCCTTTCCCCATTCCACAACAACTATATCCCCCAGTTTCTATTTCAACGCACCTCCCTTTTCTTCTCCTACCTCTTTTCTATTCAAGCAAATACACAAAGACAACCAGTAAGGACACACGTGAGCTGGACAGGTACACTTGGGGATCCAGCCGCCTGCATATCTAACCTAGCCTAACTTTTTTGAGAAGAAAATCTTCAAATCTTATTTTTATCGTAAAATCTTTATTTTGGCATCGCTGGCGTCTTCCACTCCAGTACAAATGAGAGAAAACTTTCTGTTGTTAGGCTTTAAATATTTTCAATTAAATTATTTTAATATCCTTTTTTTACATCACAAAAACCATAAAATGGGGAAAAAGGGGTTGTTGTTATATATGTATATTGTGTAAAACATGTCCACCCACCTTGAAAAGATCTTTTATGGCAGCTGGCTGGCTGCCTCTAGTTTGCAACTTGCTAATCTCTACATGCAGTAAAACTGTCAGTCATTTATTAGGCAGGTCGTTAGTGTGAATGGAAGGAAGGTGGAGTTTTTATGTTTTGTCAAGTGCTTGACTGACTGCTGCTGCAAGTGCATCATGATGTTGGTGCAAGGAATTCAATGAAAACTTTCGGATATAAAAAAACAGAGCTCTAAATATTAAATTAGCTTATTCTTAAAGGTATTTTCTAAATTTTAAAAGAAATTCTTTTGAAAAGAGTTTATGAAAAGTTTAGAAACAACTTGAAAGCCTGCAATTGAAGAAAGCCAGGCAGGAGTTTCAAGGAACAAAATTTTAAAAGTCTGATGTTTTTAATTGCCAGTTTTACAAAGTTTAGCAATTTTTATGGCCAACAACTTTAGGCCTTTAGTATTTGTAAAAAAGATTTTTAAATAGCTCATTTTTTTAACTGGGAAATTTATTTAAAAATCCTATCCATGAAAATATTTGCTATAATGTTTTAGTTCTTAGGCAACGTCTTCCTCTTTAAAAGAGAAAAAGCCAGAAATGTCATAAAATTCAAATTTATATCTACACATTTCCTAATGCGTCACTTGCATGGGGCTTTAGTGTTATAAACTTTTCATAGTTCTTGTTTATGTCAATTGAGTTGGAAATATTTTTACAACCATCATTAGTTAACAATTCACATGAAAGTACTTTGTCAAGGGATTTTCTATGAAACTTCCTTAAACATTGTTGAAATTTTAAACAATTTAAAATACTTTACAACATAAGTTTGCTAAAGCAAAGAAAGTCTTGGTGTAATTAATTTTAAGCTATAAATTATCCTACAAAACAAAAAGAACTTTTAATGTCTGCTTTATTTAGTATCAGTCTTCGTAGCAAAACTGCTGGAAGAAAAATAAATTTATTTGCTTTAATAATTATTTTCATATACATTACAAAATTATATGAGGTTTGATAATAAATAAAGTGTTGTGTAAATCAAGCTTGCAAACAAACAAGATCTTTTTCAAGAAAGCAAGTGTTTGACACGCCTCTTCCTCAAATGTAAAAGTGCACTTTAGAGAAAGTATTTTAGAAACAACTATATTTTAACTATAATGTTGTTAAAACGATACCTAAGGAAGAGGTACCTACCGGAGTGTTCTGTAGAGAGCTTGGAATGCACGACTCTCCGCGCCTCGCAGGTGACTGTAGTGTTTTTCATTCTAAAATTTTGCGGTAGTTCTTGATCACCACACAATGCCTTAAGTGCATATGCACGTATAAATAAGCATATTTTGTGGGGACTATCTGCCATGTCACAGAATTCACTTCCGTTCGGAAATGGAATTGAATCGGTTTTTTAATTCTTAAAAAACGAAAATCTAAAACTTTTTTCGGAATGAAATCAATGCCATAAGACAATAGTAGTTTTATTCTTGCAATTAGAAATGATTTCATTCCGAAAATTTTTTAGTTTTTCGGTTTTTGAAGAAGTAAAAAAAAAACAATTCAATTCCGTTTCCGAACGGAATTAAGCTTTGTGACATGGCTGTATATCATATTTTTTTTTCAAAAATCGTTTATTTTTTTTGAAACAAACTTTTGTTTTGACCAAAAATCTTTTTATACCCTTTACAAAAATATTAAAAGTAGATATAAGTTGGTGATTCGTTTTGTAATTTCCACAGTTTTCATTTGCAACCAGTATACATATTCTGAATATCAGCATTGATAGAAAATTCGATTAAGCGATGTCCGTCCGTCTGTCGGCTATTAAAAACCCTTTTCTGAAAAAACCATTAGACATAGAAAACTTTTTCTTTTACCATTCCCTTACTATATCGATTAACAGGTTTGTTATTGCAATTCAGCAAAATCGGTTCACGTGTAGCTGAGATATATTAAAAATTCCGAAAAAGCCAGTATATTTTGGCAATTTTGTATGAATATTAAAAAAAATTGTTTTGCTTCAAACTTCACACAATTATTAAGCATGACAACTACAAGGCAAACTAAATTATTCATATATATCCGAGATATAGCCTAAATCGATTTTTGAATGAAAATGTCCTTAAATAACTTTCTTTTGCTCAAAATCAGTTCTGATAATAAAACGAGGCTACCAAAACACAGAAAATGAACATTTCCGATATCGATCCATATGTACCCGAGATATAGCCTAAACCGATTTTTCCACGTAAATGTCGCATAAGCGAATTTAAAAAATTGTTTGCTTAAAACCCGTTCTGGTAAGTAAAGGAGGTTACTAAACTACAGTAAATGAAAAATTTTGATATCGGTCCATATATGTATATCCGAGATATAGCCAAAGATCAATTCTTAATGAAACAACTTTTTTTTAAAGCTGTTCTGGTAATAAAACGAGGTTACCAAAATACAGATAATGAAAAATTCCTACATATCGGTCGATATATACCCGAGTTACAGCCTTAACCGTTTTTCCAGGAAAAAAATCTATTTTGCTTAAAAACAGTTCTGGTTATAAAAGTGTATTTTCAAAAAGTTTCTTTTAAGAGTTACCTTTTAAAAAAAGTTCCTTTTGGATAAGAGCCTTTTAAAAAAGTTCCTTAGGGAAAAGGACCTTTTGAACAAGTTTGTAAAAAATCTACCTGTGAAAATAATACCTTGAAGACGAAGTACTTCAAAAAAAAAAAAATTTAACAAATTCTTAACAAAAAGTATCAGTTAAAAAAGCACCTTTTCAAATATCTTTTAGAAGCCGTTTGAATTTCCACATGTTTTTAAATAATTTATACCACACTAAAAAGTTTATTTTTTTAAAAAGTTGCTATGAAAAATAGTAATATTTAAAAATAGTACATTTCAAAATGTTAAAGAAATGTACATTTCAAAAGAAAAATGTCTTCTTTCTAAAAAGTACCTTTTAAAAAAGTACATTTTAAATATTTCTTATTTTTGCAGCTAAAGATTTTATTTTTTCCTGACGATTATGAAATTATTATCGAAATATTGAAAATAAATACTGTTGAATTTTTTATAAAAAATAAAAAACGATCTTTAGCTGCAAAAAAAAGAAATATTTATTTAAACAAGATCAAATAATTAAATATCATATAAAAGTACATTTTAATAAAGTACATTTTAGAAAAACATTGCATTTAAAAAAAGTATATTTACAAAGTACCTTTCGAAAAAATGCCTTTAGGATAAGTACTTTTGAAAGAGTACCTTATGGAAAAATACTTTTGAAAAAGTTCCTTATGAAAAAGTAATTTTGAGAAAGTGTCTTTTGGAAAAGTACTTTTGAAAAAAAATACCTTTGAGAAAAGTACCTATAAAAAGGAACTTTTAAAAAAGTACCATTTAAAAATGTACCTTTTAAAACAAAAAATACCTTTTAAAAAACACTTTTGAAAAAAATTACCCTTTAATGAGAGTACCTGTTAAAACCAGTATCTAGCTTTTAAAATTATATATTTTTATAATGCTTTTTAGAAATAGTACGTTTAGATTAATTACCGTTTGAAGAAGTACCTTTTAAAAGAAAAAACCTTTGGAAACAATATCTTTTAAAAACTATTAACAAAAGCATCTTTAAAAACCACCTTAGAAAACTACTTTCTTAGGAAAATACCAGTTAAAAAAGAAAGTTTTTAAAAACACTTTCATATCTTAAAATAATTTATATGAAACACCCTCTAAAAAAGTCATTTAAAAAAAAATTGCTGTGAGAAAAAGGAAAAGGACCTTTTATAAACACCACATTGTATTTGTACATATACTACATTTCAAAAAAATCTCTTTCAAAAAAGTAACTTTTAAAAATATACCTTTCAAAAAAGTAGACTTTAAAAATAGTACCTTTTAAATAAAGAACTTGTACAAAAACGGCCTTGTAAAAAAGTACTTTTATTTAAGTACGTTAAATTTTTTTTTTAGCTTTTATTTATTTATTGAATCTACACAATGTGAACTAACAATAAGTACTCAAATCTTAATACTAAATACAAAAAATTAACTAGTCGATACTAGACAAAAAATTTTATTTTGCGTCATTTATATGGTTTAAAAAATACCTTTTAAAAATAAAAACTTTAAGAAAACTAGCACTTTCAAAAAAGTACTTTTTTAACAGAATATCTTTTAAAATAAAGTATCTTTAAAAAACGTTTTCATATTACAAAAAAATACCTTTTACAAGAAGTTCCTTTTCAAAAAAGTACCTTTAAGCACGTTAAAAAATATCTTTTACAAAAGTATTTTTAAAAGAATACCTTTTAAAAATAGTATCTTTAAAAAAACGTTTACATATTACAAAAAAGTACTTTTTAAAAGAAGTTCCTTTTCAAAAAGGTACCTTTAAAAAGTTTAAAAAATACCTTTTAAAAAATAAAGACTTTTAGAAAAAAGAGCACTTTTAAAAAAGTGCTTAAAAAAATGCATTTTCATTTTACAAAAAAGTACATTTTAAAATAAGTTCTTGTTTAAAGAGTATACCTTTTAAGAAAAAATACCTTTAAAAAAAATACCTTTTAAAAAAATACTTTTTAAAAAAGACTATATACAGTGAATTTCTTCGGTTCAAGGTCCTTTTTGTTTTTTAAAAATTTTATAATGCATTTTTGAATATTTCGTCTTCCTTTGGAAGACTTCTTCAGGAAAATTTGTTTTTTTTTGTGATAAATTCAATACAAAATTCAATTTTGTACGAAAGACAAATAAGATCAAGAATTAAATAAAGAATTTTTAAAACAATAGTTTTTTAAAAAAGTACATATTAGAAAGAGTACTTTTAGGTAAAATTCCCTTCAGAAAAAGTATCTTGTAGAAGATGTATCTTTTCGAGGAAGTACTTTTTAGAGAAAGTAGCTTTAAAGACCAGTTAATTTAGGAAAATCGAAGAAGCTTATCGGTGACAGTAGGGTATCCAACTCTATTGACTCACTGGAGCATCGACGCAGTGTGGGGTGCGTTACTTTGTTCTATCGTTACTACAATGGATTTTGCTCTGACGAGATACGGGATCTTGTTTCCGAAACTCGCACATTTTTACGTAGCATGCGCTCATCGTCCGGAGCTCATCCATTTGTGGTCGATTGCCCGGGGAATCGCACAACGCATTACAGAGAGAATTCTTTTTTCACAGAATTCTATCTCCACAACCTATTTTCCTAGTTCGGGTACAATGCACTGCATATGAAGGGGTCATCCCCTGAGTACTGGTCCAATATAAAAAAAAAATTTTTGGAAAATCTACCTTTTAAAAAACTCCCTTTAATAGAAGTGCATTTCTTCTTCGCCATAGCTTGTGTTACTCAAACTTGATATTTTATAAAATATTTGTTTGTCTTTTAAAAAGAAATTATTATTGCAGTTTTAATGAAAACACTTCACTTTCCAAAACTGGAATACAATTAGAATTGATAATCTATTTTTTCTACTCGTCCATTACTTCGGCAATCATCTAATATCTCCTGCAAATTTAATCTAACAGAAAATATAACATTTGATTGTGATGCCTTCTGCAAAATTGTTTTCATATCCACAACTTAATTTGCCTTTTTCTTTTCACCGGAAAGCAGTTCCATTAAATGTGACTAGATTACATAACATTTCGATTATAAAGTATATTTTAGTCATAAATGTCAAATAAATTCTAAAACCTTTCAAATTGCCAGCCAGATGCCGGCAATCAAAGCAAGACAAACTTTATGGAAAAAAAAAGAGAAAATACTTTTTAACCATTTCTTGGCCACTTGGAAAACCGTAAATTAAAACAGGACGGACAGAGCGACGGCATAGGAAATATGAGAAAGAGGTGGTGGCAAGAAATAAACATAATTTAATTTTTATTAAATATTAAGTTAATTAAGCAAGCGATAGCAGGCAATAGCTTAAGTCAGCAGCCGCTGTCTGCTGTAAAACTTAAAAGGTTTTTATCGGATCAAGAGAAGTGAGAAAGTAAATGAAAGCAATTTAATGATTTCCTTTAAATAATCATATTTTAAATTAATAATTTTCAATAAATACTTGAAAACAAAATTAAATAAACTTTTGGTATAAATTACAAAATATTAATTTTAATATTATTTTTGCTTTTAATTTCAGCTTAAATTGTAACACCTTTTAAACGGCTTCAGTAATTTCTTTTTATCAGGCGATTTTTATAAAGGTATGTTAATATTTATATATTTGCTTTTTTTTTGCCCCACAAGTTTGATTTCAGTTAAGATAAGCGCCACAAATTTTAATTTTTATTTGAAGTATTAAATACCCCAGAGTTTAAATGCAAAAAAAATAAAGAAAAACGAAAAAACACCAACCGTTCAGTTGTTAAATATGAACTCATAAGAATCTTTGAGCAGCAGAAAACAAAAAAAAAAAAAAAAACTGCACAAAGTTAAACAGCAGTTTTTTACACGGTTTCATATTTCCCACTCCACTACAAATTACTGCAGGTTTTATAGTGTTTGGGGACTGATTTCCCACAGGAGTGGACAAATTTTTATGAGAATTTATTAAAGAGACGCATTTATCGTAGCAGAATACTTAAAAATTTTTAAAAACAAGTGTAACGTTAAGTTGACAGACGATTGTGCGGACTTGAGGCATCGATTGTCAGCAGCATGTGGCAACTTTGTGACTCAACTGAAAGAGTTTCCTTTCTTGTGTGCTATTCAAAATAATGCTAATTGGAATTGATTTTCTGACACCTTACAGCAAACATGGTGTTAAGTGATATGATATTAAAGCTTTGCGCACTAAGCTCACAAAAAACAAAACGATAGAAATAATAATTAAAAAATACAAAGCTTTTCATACGAGTACACATACAACAATATAAATATACTCGTATCACCAAGAAATGTTTAAGCTCTTGGAAAATTTAAAAAAGTTCACAAAAACTTTTCTCTATCATTAAAATTTTTAAAATTAAAACTATTAATGGTTTGAAATTTCAAAAATATATCAAGAAATTTTTCATATTTTGGCAAATTCCCAAAAACGTTTATAAAAGTTTACGGAATCTTTTCTCTAGTTTTATAATTTTTCCGTAATTTATTGAATGGTAAAGTTTTTCATGCACAATAACAAAAAAATTTTATTCTTTTAAAATTGCAAAATATGTTTTTCATTAAAAAATTTTTAAGCTTTACGAAAATTTACAAAAAGTTTCCAAAAGTTTATGAAAACTTTACTCTAGGTTAAACATTTTTACGGAATTTATAGAAATTATACAGCTTTTCATACACATAGAGAAAAAAATTTGGGTTTTTGGATATTTTAAAAATATATCATTAAGAAGCTTTTAGCAAATTTCCAGAAAAAAATTCCTATGAAAAGCTATGAAAGCTTTTCTTTAGCTTTAGATTTTTTTCGTAATTTATTGCGTACACCTGCAAAAAAATTTTAATTTTTTAAAATTTCAAAAATATATCATTAATGCGTTGTTCATAGAACATAGACGAGCAGCTTATCTAATAAATTTGTATGAAAATCACTCAAAAAATTAAGTAACACTAATAGAAAGGTTTCCAAAAGTTTATGGAAACTTTTCTCTAGCTTCAAAATTTTTACGGAATTTATTGAAATGATACAGCTTTTCATACACATGAAAAAAATCGCTTAAAATTTTAATGTATTGAAAAATGCATAAATATATCAGCAAGAAATTTTTAAGCTTTTAGCAAACTGCCAAAAAGTTTTGCAAACGTTTATGAAAGCTTTTCTTCAGCTTTAAAATTTCTGCGGAATTTATTGCAATGCTAAAGCTCTTCATACATATACAGACAAAGTTTGGAATTTTTTTAATTTTCAAAAATATATCATTCAGAAATTTTTAAGCTTTTGGAAAATTTAAAAATTTTTACAGAATTTATTGAACATGGTGTTTATAGAACACAATTGAGTGATATGTTTAGAAAATTTTTATGAAGTATACTTAAAATATTGAGTATATTTCAGAGCATATATCACACAGAAAATTTGGTATTTTTCATAAAAAATATCTTGACAAGTCTTTTAATTATGAAAGACTGGAGCATACATCTTAGGAATTTGTATGAAATGCACTTCATACTTCAAGTACGTTACATACAAATTTTCTAGGCGTATCAGTTTATGCGAAAACCACTTAATTTTTTTAGTGATTTCTTTATAAATGTTTCTGAATTATATTCAATATTTTGAGTGAATTCCATCCAAATATTTTAAACGCATCAATTATTCCTGTCCCATACATAACACATAAGTGTCAATTTGAAAGCTTAAAAGGAAGTTTTTTGAAAGCTTTTAATATTTTTTATAGATTTTATTGGAACAGCGAGACTCAGTTATATAAGCGCGCTTTAAGAAAAAATTGTGATTAAGAAAACTTGACTTTAAAAATTTAAAGACTTTGTGTTGAGATAAAAACAAAATCGTTTAAAGATATAAGAAAAATTACTAAAGTGATGTTTCCACAGCACGTGCAAACGACTTTTTAGATTAAAACCGGCGAAAAATTTGTGTTAAAACCACTCAAAAAATTTTGTGCATTTCATATAAAGTTTTCTGACCAGTCGCTTGCTTGTGTTGTGAACACATTATATAAGTTTAAAGAAAGCTTAAAGCTTTCAAAGACTATTGGTCATATCCATAAAAATTTAAATGAATTTAAATTGTGTTTCAATTCAAAAATTCCATAAAATTTTTAATAAAATTCATTTGTGAATATTTCTTTACTTTTAAACATTTGAAGACCTTATATTGAGATATAAAAAATTGCAAGCTTTTAAGAATATAAGAAAAATTATTAAATTAAAAAAATTTTTCAAACTTCTAATGGCTATTTCCACCTTCTAAATTTTAAAACTTTATGTTGAGATAAAAAATATCGTGTTCTTTTAAAATTTTAAGAAAACGTACCGAGTTTAAGTAAAACTTTCAAGCTTTTAAAGACAGTCTGACTACAAAACGAGTTTAAGGTTTTCCTTTCCTAATTAAGCAACATAAAAATACAGCTTTTAGGATCATGACAATTTTTTTTTATGTTAAGTTACAAAATATTGTGAGCTCTTGAAGATTTAAGAAAAAGTACTTTGAAGAAACTTTCAAGCTTTTAAGACTTTTTCTAATAAAACCTGACTTCAAAGTGATTTTAATGTGCTCTTCATAGAACACAGAACTTATCTAGAAAGATTGTATGAAAGTTAATAAAATTTGTGAGTGATTTGCACACAATTTCCTTTTTTCCTTTCCTTTTTTTGGCTCAGCAAATTTAAAATGCAGCTTTTAAAGTCTTGACAAGCTTATTTGACAAGGGAGTTGCAGCAGCTGAGTGTCCCATACTTGAAAGTATAGGATGTTAAGGTTAAAGCCTTTTGCGTTCTAAACCAATATGTTCAGTTAATAAACCCCCCAACTTTTTAACAGTAGGGTATCTCAAAGTATTTTAAACTTAGTTAATCAAGCATTTAAACTTGAACTTGTCCTTAGCGAATAGTTGGTGTCTTCTTTCGTTTCTTTTGCATACGCATGCCAATCTGCCAAACAGAATGACATTATGGCAAATTTTGTCATAATTTTGCAATTCTTATGTTTATTGAATTTTCATGTTGTTTATAGATGGATTGGCATTAAAAAACAACACAAACAAGCAAATTCCATACAACGTTATTTGTTGGTTTTGAAGCTGAAAAAGACACAACAGCTCCAGCTGATTTTTAAAACACATCAAGAGAAAAAGAGTTAAACAACAAGCCGCAAATATTAAATTAAAAAAATATATATATATATATATGTATGTGCATACAAACATATGAAAGCATATTTGTGTTTAAATATGACCATAGCCAGCATTCAGCATATTACTGTCGCAGTACTTGTGTACAGTGGGCTAAGAAGGGTCAAATTTTATATGACAAAATCAAAATGTGATTTCTATACAATATCAAATTCTCAACATTTACGGTGAGAGAAAAACTCTAAAGCAAAAAGAAATTGCCGAATATATCTATTAAATATTTTAATAATAGCATTAAAGCTCCCGTACACAATCGGGGATTATTCATGATGCCAGCTTGTAGCAGATAGTATCCATTTATGTCATAAGATCAATGACATAGTTTCTCACATATGTTTATTTTACTAAACTGAACCACAAAATACATATTTGTATCAGTGCTTACAACTTTGTTTGATCGAAAACTTTTGTCACCTCACCATTTCTCTGTCAATTTGTCAGTAGAAAATATTCGCAAAGGACTAAATATGGTGGAAGCAAGCTGGATGAGTTAGCAGTTGGTATATAACACGTTTTTCTTAACCGTAAGCGGTTCTTTATTGGTTAAAATCCAAACAATTTGCTCGAAAATTTTGTGTAACAGTTGCCGTAATGATGGTGAATGATCTTAGAAAGCTGCTTCTTATATTCCTGTTGACAGAATCATCTTAAAATTCTTTATGTTGATGGCTCTTTGATCTCTAAATGATGGTGTTTTTTTATTAAGGCCCACAACAAATCTGTCCAAAAGTTCTATGTAATATTTGCTGGCAAGCGGTTTACCATCACTGTGAATGGTCCCAAAAAACTCTAGTCATATTATTGATGGCTTAGAGATCCACTGGATCGCTACACTCATAGAAAATCCGTCATAACTTTGATGTATTTTAACACCAGTACAACGCCAAATGTCTTCATTTTTGACCCCATAACACTTTTCATCCCTGCGATATAATCACTACATCAGTTGCTCTATTTATCATTAGCAGCAGTTATGACAATTAGTTCATCAATGATATGTCATACTGTCATCATGGGGATGCGTTACTGGAATATGTTTGATGCGAGCATCAACAGAATGGCACTCCAACTTCGCAACAACTATAATTTGGATCTAAATTGATGTAAAACTTCATTGATGTGATGGCTCATCAGGCAAATAACTAAATTAAGTAAATTTTATGACAAAATATCATCAATAAAATGGTAATAGCGTTTCCTTAACTAAACTTAAACTCCGATGCAATTTAATGATTTCAAAAATATGTTCAAATATGTAACTCTATATTCTCTCATTTTCAAGAAAACAATGAGAATTAATAATGCTTTTGATTTCTTACTATCACCAATATAATGTCTGTGTGTCGCATTATTATATTTTAATTGTGTGTATGCTTCGTGGGAGAAAATATTCTCTTTCTTTGCCTTGTACTTTTTTTATTTTACTCTCTATGCTCTCATTTTATACGCTACTAGCTGACCCGGGCCGCGTTACTGGCCGTAAGGAAACATTATGTGTTGTATTACCACAATTATATTTTGCTACGTTCCTCCGCCGGCAGACCGAAAATCAAAAATCAGACTTCACAGTGTCACGCGCCTGAATATTCTGAAGATATCGCTGAAAATTTCATCAAAATTGGCCCAGCCGTTTTGGATTCAATACGTTACACAATTATTGATGACACTTAATCATATGATGACTAAGTGTCATCAATATGTTGTGTAATATTGTCGTTAATTTATATATTTTCTTTATAGTTATACTTATTTGCTTAAACAATACTCGCTGTGATTACAAATTTTTATCAATATGATGCATTTTTATGTACATTTTAATATTAATTTAAATTAAAAAAAAGAAATAATTTTAACAACAAAATTCATTTTCAGCAATAAATAGAAAATATTATAACACTATCCTTTTTTTTAAATCAGTTTTCACATATTAGTCGTATTATGATTATTAATAAAATGTAGCATTGATGCACTCATAGAAAACCCGTCATAACTGTGATGTATTTTAACATCAATGCAATGCCAAATGTCATCATTTTTGACCCCATGACACTTTTCATCGTTGTGATGTCAACCATTAGTTGCTCTGATTGTCATTAGCAGTAATTATGACAATTATTTCATCAATGACATGTCAAACTGATATCATGGTGATGCTTTATTGGAATACGTTTGATGTGAGCATGTGATCAATACAGTGACACTTTAATATCGAAGAAATGACTACATGAAGGCAATATAATGAAATATATCATCAATAGAATATTACGCTAACATCAGACCAACTTTAATTTGGTTTCAATATGATGTAAAAATCTCATTGATGTGATAGTTCATTGACATCTGAAAAATGGCTAAGTGAATTAAATTTTATGACAAAATGTCATCAGTACTATGGCACGCTATCTCCAACGCAATTCAAACTCAAGTTATATGTAATTTAATTCAACAATTTGTTCAAACAGATAATTTTATATTTCACCACTTTCAAGAAACCAATGAGAATTAAAAATGTTCTAATACTTTTGCTGACTAAGTGTCATCAATATAATGTCATTGGCATTTTACTCTCTACGCTCGCATTGTATTCGTTATTTAACTAACGCCGCAGCCGCATGTGATGACAAAGTGTCATCAAAATGATGTACATTCATTTATATATTCGCTTTATAGCTATACTTATTTCCTTTTGCTTAAACAATACTTGCTGTGATTACAAATTTGCATCAGTATGATACATTTTTTTCTACTTCTTGAAAATTCATGTAAGTTTAAAAACAATGATTTTAACAACAAAATTTTGGTTCAACAATAAATTGAAAATATTATTATACTATTTACCCTTTTTTGAAATAAATTTTGACAAATTAGATGTATTATAATTATTAATCAAATGTATCATTGAATTGATGTCACCACAGTTGTAGCATTGATGATACTGAATGTATGACAAAATTCTCTAATGACTTTTGCCATTGGGATTGATGTCTGCTTTTACATTACTGATGACTATTTACATAATGTTGATATCACAATTCTGATGTCCCGCCGTCATCAATATGAAGACGCTTTTTTCTATGAGTGTGGTACTCAATATATGACAAAATCCTCTGATGGCTTTTGTCATTGAGATTGATGTCAGTTTTCATATTACTGATGATTATTTACATACTACTGATGTCACAATTCTGATGAAACGCCGTCATGAACATGAAGATGCTTTGAGTGTATTTAATGTGCCTTAACCCGCAAAATGGCTGATATTGCCAACATATCGCTCCTTTATTGCAATATAGTCATATCTCGAAAAAGCTCGTTTCGAGAAAAACGCATTTGAAGTTTTTAGTTTCCATACAAGTCTTAGCAAATTTTTTGAGAAAATATCTCCTAAAGGAAACAGTTTAAAAGCAATTTGAATAAATTTTTGGCACAATAAAAATAGTAGTATTGTTAACAATTCTGCATTGTTAACTCAGAAAGCTCATTTTTTGAGATATGGTTATGTTGCAATAAAGAAGCGATTTATAACAGACATGTGTACAAACATAGCAGAAAAAAACTGCGAAAATCGAACATACGTAACTCAGGAGATTTTTAATTAACGGGTTTTTTTGATCAGACCTCGTATAGCATATTCCATAGTTTCAAAGGTCTATGGCTTGAGCCATTTGACTCAATTTAATTCCGCCATCATACAATATCAGGCCATGACTGAATAGTGACCTTCTATTAATCTCCGAATGGGGTTGTAAAAACAGAGTCGCTCGTAAGACCCAATGTTGCTTATTAACACACAAGCAAACGACCGCAAATGCTACTTCATTTGCTTGATGTTCTTGGAATGAAGATACAGTGTGATGTTCGCTGGACTGAACACATTTTTCATGTCTCCAAAGAAGCATTCAAGTGTCTTGGTTTTTTGAAACGGTGTAAGATATACTTCACTCCATCCGAACTCCTTACTATTTATACCACCTACATCCGACCGAAAATGGAATACAACTCTCATGTTTGGGCCGATGCCTCAAAGTCTATTTTGGGGTTACTCGACCGTATGCAGGAGAGGGCGAAGAAGCTTATCGGTGACAGTAGGGTATCCAACTCTATTGACTCACTGGAGCATCGGCGCAGTGTGAGGTGCGTTACTCTGTTCTATCGTTACTACAATGGATTTTGCTCGGACGAGATTAGGGATCTTGTTCCCGAAACTCGCACATTTTTACGTAGCACGCGCTCATCGACCAGAGCTCATCCATTTGTGGTCGATCGCCCGGGGAATCGCTCTACGCATTACAGAGAGAATTCGTTTTTCAGCCGAACGCTCCGTCTGCGGAATAATTTGCCTACAGACGTGTTTCCTGTCTGTTATAGCGTTGGAAAGTTCAAGTCAAATGTTCACAAACACTACTCCCTCTTTCCCCCTCCTCACAACCTATTTTCCTAGTTCTGGTACAATGCACTGCATATGTAGGGGTCATCCCCTGAGTACTGGTCCAATATAAAAAACAAAAAGAATTAGGGCTTCTACCTGCCACCTGTCTGGGAACTCCTCACTATTTGTACCACCTACATATATTTGGACCGATGTCTCAAATTATATTTTGGGCCTACTCAAGCGACGGCAAGATAGAGTGAAGTACCTTCCCGATTTTCCTTAAGTTTACAAAACTGTTTGGCAGAAAATTCTTTCCACTGTCCGGATGTGCACTAGAGTTGGATGCCACCACATCTGTGGCCCTTCCATTTTACCAAAGACATTTCTGCCGTCGATGAGAAATGCTGAACAAAAAAACTTATTTAATTTGTAAAATGTTTATATCATTATAAAAACCATAAAATGCATAAATTGAAATTAAATTTTAATAAATTTTAATTGAAAACATAAAAACGAAAACAAACATAATTACACTCAAACTCGACATGTACTCCGCTCCTCTCACACACAAATACACACACACACATATACACACACAAACACACTCCTAGAAACACCAAGAAGAAAATAAACAAAATTTTAATGTTGTTTGTTAAATAAAATTGCAGAAGAAAAAAATAATATTTAAACACAGAAAAATACATTATTTTTAAAACAAATAAAATGTTAAATTAATAAAGAGAAAAACAGTTATTTTTTTATTTGTTAAATGCTCTGCTCAAAATTAAATTATTTTTGCTTAATTGGCCATCAAAGATAAAAACTCTGGCACAACAAATAAACACTAATTTGTTAAATGTTTAAAACAAATAGACCAGTGAATTTTCATTCACTTAAACAACGAGAAACAACAAAAAACAAAAAAAAACTTTTATAAAATTTATACTGAGTTCTATTTGAATTATTTATAGAAGTAATTAAAATCAAAGCAAACCCTAAAAAAAAAGTTTCGCGTAAGAAAAAAAAAGAATCACCGAGCAGCTGCATGCTGTAAAAAGTTTATTTAAAATTAATTCAATTTAATTATAATAATAAATAATTAAAAGCGAATAAACGAAAAACAAACTATAAAATATACTCGCGCTTTAAAACTCATTTTATTTATTCAAATTGCAGAACGCAACAAACTGATAGCGGGGTGACCATGTTCTCTTAAATCGCTTAAGCGGAATGTTTAATTTGACATGTAATGCCACTCTACATATCTTTGGTGACGAGATCAGCTTATTACAGCCAAAAGAAGCTGGCTATCATCCGCTTACACTGATAATTATTTACATATATTGATAGCAAAATCCTGATCATACACTCATAGAAAATTTCAATGCAATGCCAAACGTCCCCACTTTTAACCCCATGACACTTTTGCAACAGTTGCTCTAATTACTATTAGCAGTAATTATGACAATTATTTCATAAATGACTTCACATATTGACACCATGTTGATGCTTTATTGGAATACGTTTGGTGTGAGCATCTTTTTTTTATGTAGCTTTTATTTATTTATTGAATCTTCACAATGTGAACTAACAATAAGTATTCAAATCTTACTACTAACAGCCTCAAGACAGATGGTCTAGTGAGGATACCTGTCGAATATTAAGGCTGACTTGGGCTAGGTATGATAACAGGAGGACTATCATCCTTAAGGGCTTGCCCGGTCCTGACGGGTCATTGCCACATAGGAACGCAGGCGAGGAGGTTAAATCTTCCATCTATTGACTTCTGTAGAAGTTGCAGAGACGAGGAGGAAGTAGAGAGCGTTGAGCACTTCTTCTGTCAGTGTCCAGCTCTTTCTTATATAAGGGCATTGTACCTAGACAGACCGATGCTTCATGATTTTACGGAGGTATCGGAATGCCATGTAAGTGGAATGGACTCTTTTATCCGATCCTCGGATTGGTTCTAAACCAGTGAGATGTAAATCTACTGAGATACGTATCACATCCAGGCAAACACAACGGGACCAGACTGGACCCAAGTGGGCTGGCTTTACAATAGCTGGCAGCCTGTCAAACGTAACCTAACCTAATACCAACAGCCAGGTGTGATCATGTGATCAATGCAGTGGCACTCTAATATCGAAGAATTTACTAAATGAAGCCAATGTAACAACGCAATATTATCAATTATCAATCTACATCAGACTAACTATACTCGTTATTTGGATTCAGTTTGATGTAAAAATCTCATTGATGTGATGGCTCATTAACATCAGAAAAACTACTAAATCAAGTTAATTTTATGGCAAAATATCATTAGTAAATTGAAACTCTATCATCATCTAAACTTAAGCTCCGATTAAATTTAATGATTTCAAAAATATGTTCAAACATGTAACTTTATATTTTATCATTTTCAAGAAATCAATGAGAATTAAAAATGTTCTAGTAAATTTGATAACTTAATGTCTTGATGTTTGATGATGTAATGTCTGTGTGTCGCATTATCATATTTTAATTGTATATATGCTGTGTATGAGAGACTCTACTCTCTTTCATTGCCTCGTAGTTCCTGTTTTATTTACTTTATTCTCTACGCTCTCATTATTTTCGCTATATAACTGACGCCGCATGTGATGTCTAAGTGTCATCAATAAAATGTATAAGGGTATGAATCCAAAATGTACCGGAATAGGTAGCAAGATGTATACATGTGTTTTTTTTTCTCCTTTTTCACCGTTGTCCGTGTTTTCTCTATATATATTCATTATTCGTATCTTGATCCTAGTTGTTCGACCTTTTTTTTTAATATAATTGTTGTTTACTTGAGCTTGAGGTCACTTGTTACAAAATTATTCGTTTTATTAATGTTTCGATATTTCGACACCCCTTTGTGTGTCTTCTTCAGGAAATTTTCTAAATTTTTGTTTACAAAATTTTTATAAAATTGAAAACAAATTGATGTAACAAAAAACAAATTATACATAGAGAAAAATAATTTTTTAAACAGTAGTAACATTAACATTATTCATAGTATATATTTTTTATATTTTTTTATAAAAAGAAAGAAATGAAAAATTTTTTAAATAATCTAAAATAAAAACCTATTTATACGTTTTTAACTCCTGTTTTTACTCTTGTATATTAAATGTCTATAATTTTGGGCCAATCCGTCTATATCCTTTTTAAAATTCATAAATAAATAAACTTAAGACTAGATTAGCAGGACATAAATCTGACCAGAAATACAGAAACTATAATTCTTCACAGAAAACTGCGTTATCAACTCATTGTCGCGATTTTAATCATAATCCAGATTTTGGGGGTACATCTATATTAAATAGAGAAACTTATTGTAAACGGAGATATATGTTAGAAATGCTACAAATAACTAATGTACCGTTAGAAAAAAGTATGAAGCCTATAGACTATGAAGATTAGTCCACGAAGAGGTAGAATATTTATCAAAATGATATCATATTTGCAAAAAATTTTGTTTTTTTTTAATGATATTATTTTAATCTCTGAATACCGTTCTAAGAACAGCTAGTCGATCCTGTTCTTATGACCGCATAATGTTCGTAAGACCCAGTGGTGTTTATTAAAGAACAAATTCATGACCGTAAATGCTATTTCATCTTTACTCATGAATGCTCTTGGAATGAAAATACAACGTGACGTTCGCTGGACGGTAAATATTTCTCATGCCTGTAAAGAAGCACTCAAATGTATTGGTCACCTGACCGATCGCCTTAATTTTTATATTACCTTATTCGACCGGTGTCCTGAGAAGCTCATTGGTGACAGTAGGGTATGACTCTCTCAAGCGTAAAGTAAAGCTACGTACACACGGTTGTCAGATCTTACAATATTGCCAGTAAAATTGTCTGAAAATGTATTACAATCGTGTGAACTGCCAATTTTTAACTTACAACGTTGTCAGAAAAACCATTATCAATCAATTGTTAGACGATAATGTTGTCAGGCATCTGACAAAGAACACTCTTCGTCGGCATTGCCAGATAATTGACTGGTATTGTAAGCTCAGTTTTAATTTTCAGAAGTATAAAATTAATGCACCTGACAATGGCATCATTGTCAGAAAAAAGTTTGCTGGGCAACACTGCCAAACAGATGGTTGTTGATATACATAAGTGCCAATGTAAGGCAACATGTCTGCCAATTTTTTTCATTTAACAATCTGACAACCGTGTGAACTGACAATTTTTGTTGTTGACAATGAAATTGTAAGATTTTCTTACGATCGCCTGAACACACAATTTACTTCTGCGGGACAATTTTTCATTGTCACTACATTGTCAGCATGCTGCCAGATCGTACAATATTGTAACATCTGACAGCCGTGTCTACATAGCTTAAGTTGTACAATGTAAACTGGGACTTACATACTAAAGGTACTCAAAAAAATACATTTAAAAAAATTTTAAAACAAAAACCTTTTTGGGAACAGCTTTCATAATATTTAGTTCCAGCAAAAGTACTTTTATAAAATTACATATCAAAAAAAAAAAAAAAAGTACAGTACATATGTATGTACGAATAACTAGATGCAGTATATGAAAGTGAATATACAGGGTGTCCGCCGGGGAGGTATACTACTCGCAGTAATTCCATTGTAGTGCTGGCTGTATGCGATGTGGCACCACATGTTAATCAAAAGCATGCAGTTGTGGCGTTAAAGAGTTGTCGACGGTTTTGTTTTCAAAGCAGTAAGATCTAATGATTCCTGCTGACCAAATTACATACCACACTGTAACTTTTAATGATTGAAAAGGTGACTGATGAATAATTTGAGGGTTTTCGATTGCTCAGAACGGACCCTTCTGTTGATTCACATATCCATTCAATTGAAATTGTGCTTCGTCACACATTATGATTTTTTCATGAAAATTAATGATTGATTTTTATAAAATGTTTTAACGATTGAAAACGTTGCTTTATCGAATATTTTTCTATAATAAGTTTGCCACGTGTCTACTTCCCGACCAAAATGGCGGCAAAACAAACTTTATGACTACAACCGATTTGTATTAAGTGCATCAACTTTCTCTTGCCTTAAGTATATAATTTAACACATTCGGCAGCCTTAAAAGCAAATTTTGCAAATAAAAGGTAGTGTTTTCATACAGAGACTACCGGTATAAAATTCATGCCTCTTCTCAGTAGATTTGTAAGTGAATGTTATCTCTCTTATCAACCTGCTTTGTGCAAAGCAGTATTTTTGTGGGTACTTTTGTCATCATTGTCACTTTTATGATCATTGCCTTAAGGTACGGCTAGGCATTAGAGGGTTAAAGGGGTGTATAGTCACTTACAAGCGAAATTTTTTTATAATTACTGCTACGAGTTATTATATTAGAATATATTCAAAAAACTGTTTAGCTAAAATAGTTATAATAAATTGTATTTTTGTTAAAAAAAATCTCTATTACAAATAACCCAGAAAAGCACAAATTTTTCAGGTTAAAAAAAAGGCATAATTCAATGGCAGCCATGTGCCACATGGCTGGTAAAATATATAATCTTCATTCGGAAGTGTTTAAATTTGTGGTTATAAACACTTTAATAACCTAAAAACGTTATTCAAAATGTGCTAAGCAATAAATTGCCTCAAAATATGATTTTAGTTATTTGTGTCATTGACAAAGTTTTTATATTTGTTATTAATTTTTTTTTATCTCTTTTTTTTGGCAATAAAATGCTATTTCAAATTCAATTTGCGATGCCCCACAGCCATGCACTTTTTCAATAGTGAAACTAATAGTGAAGTAGAATATATTGAAACTGCACAAAACAGCAGTTGTGTGTGTGTGTGTGTATGTGTTTATGTAAGTAAGTATATGGGTCATTCTACCTTAAGAGGTATTTTTATATTAGGACTGGCGACTTTGTAAAAATATTTAAAATTAATTAATTAATTAATTTAATTTATTTAATAGTAAGTTTTACAATTTTTTTACACTTATGGAAACAAATATTGCACAGAAATGGCCTTGCCTTATATCTTAGATATTAAGAATTTATAATGAAAAATTTAAGTATTACAATTCGATCATTTATAATTTTGAAGGAAAACTATTAACAAAAACCTTCAATAAATATTTAATATAATAACTTTTTTCAATATAATCGTATTTAAACAGTTAGTTTAAAGACATATATAACAATTTTGGTACAGAATGGTAAATAGACAGGCCAGGGTAGATACTATTTTCTTGGTAAACATGAAGTTATGACTAAACTAAGGTAATTTAAGTATTGCAATTGATTACTAAAAAAGTTTACGTTATTTATAATTAAACACGTGTGATATTTCCACAAATTTTAAATTTTATATATATTTTTTTATACATACAGGGTGGCCCAGAAAGACCGAAGTGGTGTGAATTGCTTATAACTTTTTATTTAAGAGATATTTTTTTAATTTTTTTTTTTTTTTAATACATTAAATTTATGGGGAATATTTTTGGATTAGTTATTAAAAATGATATCCCGCAAGTGGTGGCCATATTCTGCTTCGCACAAATGTGCTCTTTCCAACACATTTTCCATGACCTTTCGCAAAACTTCCGGTGGTATGTTGTTAATTTCTTCTCGAATATTGGTTTTTAACTCCTCAATAGTCCTAGGCTTATTAACATAAACTTTTCCTTTTAAATAGCCCCAAAGAAAACAGTCTGGAGCGGTTAAATCCGGGGAACGCGGAGGCCAATTAAAATTGCTGTTACGAGAAATTATTCTTTCACCAAAGATGTCGCGTAAAAGAGTCATTGTGGCCCTCGCAGTGTGCGCTGTGGCTCCATCCTGTTGGAACCATATTTGCGGATGGTTTTCCACGGCTGGCCTTACAAAATTTTGCAACATGGCCCGATATCGATCACCATTGACGGAAATGGCGACACCTTGTTCATTTTCAAAAAAAAAAATGGGCCAATGATCCTTTCTGAAGAAACACCGCACCAAACAGTACACTTAACTGGGTGCAATTGTCGTTGATGAAGTACTCTCGGGTTTTCCGTAGCCCATATCCTACAGTTTTGCTTGTTAACGAACCCATTTAATTGAAAATGGGCTTCGTCACTCATTATTAAGTTATGAATAAAATTTGGATTCTCTTGTGCTTTTTGCTGGAAATAAATTGCATAGTCAAGTCGTTGCTGGTAATCTGTTGGTTTCAATTCTTGGACAAGTTGAATTTTGTATGGAAACAATCCTATGGTGTGCAAAATTCGCTGCAGCGACGTCCTTGAGAGGCCCAGTTGTGACGAACGTCTCCTGGTTGATGTTTCTGGATCCTCCCGAATACTCTCCTGTACCACTTGAATATTGTCAGCCGTGTGGACAGTTCGGTGTCTGCCGGGACCAGGAAGGTTCCTTACTGCTCCTTGTTCTCGAAAATTTGCAACCAGACGGTTTATTGTTGACTGAGAGGGTGCAACCCGCACATTAAATTGACGACGGTATGCACGCTGAGTCAACACAATGGACCGTTGATTTGAAAAGTAAATTTCAACAATTTGGGCACGTTGTTCAATTGTGTATTGCTCCATTATAAATTATCCAAGTCTTCTTTACAAAATCTGAAAAGAAAAGAAAAAAAAAAATTATAATAAAAAAGTTATAAGGAATTCACACCACTTCGGTCTTTCTGGGCCACCCAGTATATATTTATATAATTTATATATATTTATTTTAACTTCATTATAGTTTATTGTGCTACGTTTTTTTCCGTCACAAAACATATTTTTCTGATTGTGCTAGTTTTTTTAAAATAAAAACACCTCTCCCCTGCCGTATATCCCCTGCTTCATCAGATGCCAGGGTAGAGATTTTGCGTCCAGTGTTGATAAGGAAATGAGATCCCTTGCTGCACAACTGCGTGATACTTGTGTCTTTTCTGAGTATATTTAAATAAAAAGGACTAAAAATAACAACAAAGTATTTGTATGCAATAATTTCCCAAGAAGAAGTAAAAATAATTTTGTAGTAATTTGTTTAATTAAAAGTTGAAAGAAAACTAAAACACATTTCTATTAAATTATATACAAATGTGTTTGTTCCAATTCACACTTTCTATACGTACTTTGCTTAAGCTACGGCCATTAGACAAAACTTAACGAAAAGTTTCATTAAGTTCATTATAGTTGTACACATTTGATTACATGTAATCGCACAGTTTCTTAAGCTGGCTTAATTCAGTTCATGGACATTAGGCCTTTATTATCTATATGTTTATGTCCCCTTATCCTGCAAAATATGTGCAATTTACTTTTTTTTCGGCTAGGTTTATACAAGCAGATACTAAGTATTTTTTTAGGCTATATAAAAGATGACTCCATGGGAACTTGAGTTTATTTTTGTTTTTTTGTTTTAAACTACCACCATTATATATTTATTTTAATTTCAGTATAATTTACTGTGCTAGTTTTTTTTCGTCACAAAACATATCTTTTTGATTGTGCTAGTTTTTTTAAAATAAAAATACTTCTTTCCTGCCGTATTTCCCCTGCTTCATCAGATGTCAGGGTAGAGATTTTCCGTCCAATGTAGATAAGGAAGTGAGATACTACTTCTTTCTTAGTATTTCACAAACATTATCTTACGTTAAACTAGCACATATCCATTATATACGTTAAACGTGTTTAAACGCTTTAAAAATGTATGTACGAATATGCCTTATTTAATATGAATTTTGTTTTAAGTTAGTTTTATACTACTTTCATACATATGTAGCATTATACAATAATAGAAAGTAGTGCAGTCATTAATGTAGCCGCCGATTGTTTTTATAGTTGAAAGACCCATATATTGTATTACGTATGTGTGTAAGAAAAAAATGCATTTAAAAACAGAAATGTTATTTTATAAAATAAAACCATAAAATTTATTTATTAAAAATTATGTTTGAATTCTACTCTTTATTATACGTTAGTCTATAATAAAATCGTGTACAATACAACTGAATTATATATTAATATTATTTCGTTTTTGTTGTATTCCTTTTTTTCCGCTGTTCAATATTTTATTTAAATTATTTATGAAAAACATACTTGTATGCGAATTATTTCGCTGAATTGGCAACATTTTATGTGGCCATAATATGGCTTATTTTTCATAAATTAAAAAGCCTGAATATTAACAAAAAATTAAAATTATCAGCAAAAATTAAAAAATAAAAACTAGTGGTTTAAATATTTAAATTTTTTCCTTATAATTATTTCAATGTGTTTGTATTTTGTTGTTAAATTGAAAAGGTCATTAAAATAAAAATATAAAAAAAAATTGTTAATAGTGTGACAACAATATTACAACTATTAAAAGTATAAAAAGGCTCTTTCGTTAAGTGATTCTTGGTGTGAAATTTTGGATATATGAAAATATATTTATCACATCAAAACATTTGTATCCTTTGAAAAGCCTATAGATGTCATTAAGCTTAGAATGCAATACTGCCCAAACAGCCGTTGGCCTATCACTAAACATCCCGCACCCCAAATATTCAATTATATCTGGCTTGCGCTTACAAATCCGACTAAATTTGAAAGAAGTTATGGGTGGTGATTGGACGGTAGGTTATAGGCCGCATATCTCATTCAGGCAATACAACGGTACTAAGAAAGTACCCAAATTCATGAAACTGGAAGCCTACAACCTAACCTATGAACTAGAACTAGTTGATATTTTTTACACTCTGCGGTAGGGGTTCCCCATTTGTTATATATAAAAAATCCCAGAAATCCCCAACATGACTTAGAGTATATTGCGGCTTCAGTAAACCCTCATCGAAGATACAATTGCAGAACGAGGATCAGCACACTCCGATATTGCATTAGGGTCTGTCTAGCCAGGGTAATTAGCTCCTTTTTTGTATAGAGGGATCGCTCGTTTGTTATAGCAAATAAAATTCCAGCAAGTCCGAGCAAAAATTTAGATTATCTTGGGGACTCCAAAACTCATAGCAAGGGTTAATTGGTAGATTGGGCACCAGGATGCTGAAACAGGTGGTTCTGTTTTGCAAATCATCCTGACGCTGATCGCGGGCGAGGTGCTCGCAGCTTTGCTAAAACATCCTGCGTGTGGTTTGAACCTGAAACCGCAGGGGGGCTTATTGGTATTCCCTGATAATTGTGGTATACGCCAATTTTCGAGGAACGAAGTATAGTACCTAAGGTCTTGCTGTCTTTCAATAGATATCTTTAAAAGTAAAGAACCTTATGGTCTTTGTGAACTTTGGGCCACTACTTCGAGCCTTCCTCTGAGTGTCTATGAAATTGCACAACCGATGGATTAGAAGGCCTGAGCTCTTCCCTAAGGGGTTTCTTCATTTGGCTACAAAATTCTGACAAGAAGTTGCGACTTTTGAGAGCCTCGTCACTTACACGGGGGCGCTAGTGAAGCCTGATATACTTTAACCCTTGGAATTGGTCTACCATCAAATTTGTCCATCATAGCAGGTGCTGAAGCAAATCAATTACTTAGCTATCTATACGGCATCGAGGTTGGTTCATGAAGACCGTATATCTCTTAATGGGGTAGGGAAAGTTTCGAACCCAAACGGTATCTGGTGCACAGAGTGCACTTAAAAGCTACAAGAACCAAGTACAGCATTATTATAGGAATAGAATAATTCGAAAAAATCTTTTCCGGCCAAAGTTGCATACTCTTCTGGTAGTTGCGGACATTGTCGCATTAGGACGCATTTAATGAGTTCTGTAGGAGTTTAAGGGATGAGGACGAAGAGAAGCGAGTGTATGTTGAACACTTCAGGGACCGACTCTTTCTTCTATGAGAGCGTAATATCTGTGCAGAACGTTACTGCACAGATCGACTAAAATTTCTTTATCCGGTTTTCGTATTGATTGGATCTGAACATTTGAAGGTCGTGTAGGCCAAACAGGCTGTTCATCTTTTTCAGGTTGCAAAGTAGACTAAAAATACGGCTCAATGGGACTGGGTTTTCATTAAATAGCAGCTGGTTGGACTAACCTAATCTAACCTAACATGCGTGATATTGTAAAACTGTAAGTCGGATTCGCATAGTCCTACGAAATAAGTATAATCTCTATCATAAAATACGCAATCAAGTATATTCGCATGAGATGAATCGCTTGAATTAAATATCGAACGAGGCATAGATTGTATGCATATAGCATCATCCTATTTAAGCAACATGCAGTCGGTATGCATATCTTTCGATATAGGTTAAAAGGAACTGTCCTAATATCTGGGGTATAAACCATTAAACCAAAATCTACTCCCTTAATTAGCTTTTTGGTAATGAACGGATGTTTCCCTTTTGTAATATTCATTGTGTTAGTTATAGTGCCTTTCAATATATTGTTACTTTTTTGCCTCTAAAAACGCTTTTGCGGATTCTCCAATTGTAAATAAAATAATGACTCACACACTTGTTCGTTATACAGTACTTAAATAATTCACAACTCTATTTACACTATATACCACTGTGTATCATAACATTAGACTTGCTTACTTTGACTTATGACTTTCTTGCACAAAGCTTAAAAATAAACTGACTCGTAACTGCCGACCTGCCTGCTATTTATAAGTATTATTAGTTTCCACAATCGACATGAATTTTCTAGTCGTTCATAATGCACAAATGTATTTCTTTCGCATATACACATTCATACACATACTTGCAAATAATAAGCGAGTCACAACACCAAATAATAACAAAGCGAATAAATACAATAAAAAAACTACATCATTTGCAGTTAATTTACTTGAAATTTTACGTACTTTAAATCATGTATGCTTGTTTGTTTGTGTATTATGTTTTTAGTTTTATATTGTGTGGGTAAACGTATATTAATAGCAAGCAGATCAATAGCTACACACTGGCTTAGATGTGACAAAAACTTCTTAGCAATATATTGAACAAATGCAAGGCAGCTCAACGGATGCAGCTTTATGTGGCTGAGAGCTCGGTAGCTCCTATTGTAAGTTCCTGTATACATATTATTCGCTAGAAAAAAAAATAAATAATTGTAAAATTTATTATACAAGCGCTTTTTTGCTCATTTGTTTCTGTTGTATTAAAATAATCATGTGTGATATTCTTTTTTTTTAGTTTATGGTATTTGCTGCCAATGAAAAATTTTAACAATTAAATTAAATTATGAAATTTTAAAGTTTAATATAAAATTTTTAGCTTTTAGCTCATATTTTTTGAAATTGAAATGCTAGAGTATTCAGGGCTATATAGAGTTCAGTTGGAATTAACCTCTATGCCGTTTTTTAAATTCCACCAAAAATGAAAAGATTTGTGCCGATATCATTTTTAATATCTCGAATAATATTAAGATTTACTATCTTGATCCTAATTATTTGACCTTTTTTATAAATTAAATTGAAATGTTGTTTAAGCTTGAGGTCAGTTTTTTTTATATAGAAAATGTTTTAATTAAATTCGATATTTCGTTTTCCTTCGGAAGACTTCTTTAGGAAAAAAAAAAACTAAAATAAGTTTTGCCTGGAGAAGTCTTCCGAAGGAAGACCAAATATCGAATTTAATTAAAACATTTTTTATATAAAAAACAAAACTGACCTCAAGCTTAAACAACATTTAAAATTAATTTATTGAGTTTTACTGTTAAAAGTTATTGCATTTCACAGCACTTTTAGTATTTTTGAAAACCTCAATGACGGATTCAATTCCACTTCCAAATGGGATTGAACACTGTTTAATGGCTGCGTATATGCAAAATGTTATTCGTTTTCATTTATCTTAAATTCATTTGTATTATTATAATTTGCCTTAAATCACTTCATCTGTAACATTCATTAATCATGAGCTAACCAAACAATATTTATCTTCGGGTCATTTGAATTACTTTAAATAAACCTCAGGGCAACATTAAAATGCAAACAACCCACCTGACTGCCGGGCGGGGAGAAAATGGCGATGTGAGCGAATTAAAGCATTGAAACAATTATTTTGCTGGTGAATTTTTAATTTATTATTTCTTTGTCATCATAATACAGTTTAAAGCCCACATGCTCATAAATACTTGAAATATGTATGTATATATGTATGTATGTATGTGGGTAAAAGTAAATAAATTATTTTTATTAGTTTTTAATATCACGAGCTGCCTTCACGGTAATAAAATAAAATAAAAAGTCGAAAAAAAAAGAATTAAATGCAAATCGATAACACTTGATTATAAATTAAAACAGAAAATAAATCTGAATGTGTTTTCATTTATAATCAGCAAAATTCAGTGGTTATTTTTCCGCGTGGAATAAATTTCCATTTCCCAAACGAATGAAACAATTGTATTTAAATTTAAATATTTTACGTTTTAACATATATTAATAACAAAAATGTTTAAATAAAACACAAGCGAAAAATTAAACATTGTAAAAATAAAATTAAAGCATTTTTTTTTTAAAAGAAATCTTTGAAAATAAAAAAAACTTCCCATCAGAACATACACACTTTTTTATTAAATAATATCATTAGTCCCAATTTTCACGAGGCAATTTTAGTTGCGCAATTCTTACAAATTTTCTTTTAAAATTGCTTTTATGTTCAGACACAGCAATTTTACTTGAGCAACTTTCGTATTCTATTGCTTACACTTTCTTAATCTTGCATGTACTGCATTCTCAAAAATTTCCATTTAATTTTCAATTCTTCTAAATTAATACTGCTGTGTATTTTTTAAAGTTGTCCACAATATTAAAAAAAAAAATTTTCAAATGAATTAAAATATCTCAATTTCGCACCAATATTACTTTCATCACAGACAATATATCAATACATAAAAGAAACACAAATGAAAGAAAATGTAAAATTTCTGACATTACGAATGATAGCACAAAACGACTTTCCGAGTACAAGCAAGTCTGTACTCATTTTTACACTCCCCGCTCTTTCCTCACTTATTTATCAACAAACTCAAGAATTGCGCAACTAAAGTTGCCTCGTGAAAATTGGGACTTAGGAATAAAGCCGTAATGACACTCACTTTTTTCAACTTTTCTTACAGCTAGGACACGAGTAAGCTCACTCGCGACGAGCCAGTTCATAGACGAGTTCGTATAAAATTGGGTTTATAAAACGCGGCATGATCGTGCCGTGCAATTTGCGCAAATTCGTATATATGTCAAAAATTTATTATATTTTTTTGTTGCCAACATGTGAAAAAATAGTATTTGTTACCATTTTTTTAACCAATTTTTCTTTTCAATGTGAAAAACGTCTAGGCACAGTTGTGAAAAAGATGTACATCTGCACCTACCTTGCGGCCTTATCTGATGATGGCCCAGTCTGATGATGGACCAACTCCACGAAGTGAATATTTCACGATCCTCCAGTACATCCGTGTATCTTGCATGCCTCTATAGGTCGCAACTTTATGCCATTTTCAATCAGTCAATGACCAAAGCCCATTAAAATCATCAGCTCTTAACCAACTCATTCGTCTAACCATCACTGCTGGTTCCTTAAACTACAGGTATATGTTGTAAGACAACAGCACCCAGGGCATATTAGCCCCCAAAAACATGCACCATAGTTATCAAGCAAACGTATTCCCCCTTCTGAGATTTTAGGCTTAAACTACAGGTGTGAAATAGATTTACGGCCTAATATAGCCTAATCTGATGATGGATTACCTCTGCAGATTAAATTATTCACGATTCACCAGCGCCCACGTGTGGCTGACTAGGCTCACACAGGTAACAAATTTTGCCATATGTTTGCAGCCATATGAGCAACTTCTTGTTGAGCAGTTCGGGCCTTCTAATCCCTCCTGTATGCAATTTCCCAGCAATCAATGGAACACAAGGCTTAATAAGTTGGTATGCCAACTCATACTACAATGGATTTTGCTCTAACGAGATTAGGGATCTTATTCCCGAAACTCGCACATTTTTACGTAGCACGCGTTCATCGTCCAGAGCTCATCCATTTGTGGTTGATTGCGCGAGGAATTGTACTACGCATTACAGAGAGAATTCGTTTTTCAGCCGTACGCTTCGTCTGTGGAACAAGTTGCCTGCAGATGTGTTTCCTGTCTGTTATAACGTTGGAAAGTTCAAGTCAAATGTTCACAAACACTACTCCCTCTTTGCATATGTAGGCGTCATGCCCTGAGTACTGGTCCAATATAAAAAAAAAAAAAAAATGCCGAAGCCCACTAAGAGCATCAGCCCTTAAACCAACTCAACCATCAACACTGGTTCCTTACAGTACAGGTATCTGTTGTAAAGGCAACAGACCCTCGGCAGGTTGTTAGTCCCCGAAAAAAGGTACACACCAAACAATTATCAAGGATACTAACATTCCTTTCCTGTGTTTTGGGTTTCAACCACAGCCAGAACGTTTCAGCCAAGGTAGGCACCTCAACCATGATCAGCCCGGGTCGAACCGCAAGCAGAACTTCCCGGGGGACATGCTGATCCCCGTTCTGCCAATTTATACCCTTGGAAAGGGTTTCAGAAGCCAACACAACATAAGTCATGCGGCTTAGTAGAGTTTTATATGCTACAGCAAACGAGGGATCCCTTCCCCTCTTTACCACGAAAAACAGAGCGCCCAAGTTAGGAATACGCCAAGGCAAAACCTGTTCCCTGGGAGGGACGTCTAGGCACAGTTGGCATACATACGTTTTTATGCATACATACATATGTATGTACTACTACATGAGCTAAAAAGCCCCGGGTCTAACACACAGATGGCGCTAGTTTTATTGCAGTCACCTTTTCAGTAAATGCTAACTTTCAAGAGACAGCTGTTAAATTTCATGATATTCTATTCATTAGTTTGTGAGTTATTGTGCTAAGAGTGGCGCTACACCAGAAAACACAAAAAGATCCATAAAATCGCTTTGAATAATCGAAATGTGAAGATGCGTGGGTTAGCTGACATCGTAAAGATATCAAAAGAAGGTGTTGGCTTTATATTGCATGATCATTTGACTATAAGAAAGCGGTGGCAAGTCATAATAACCATGGACACTGCGACACACATAAAAGTGTCACCAGTTCCATGGACAGTATGACACTTTTGAAAATGTCATAGTGTCCATGGGCATAGTGACACTTTGCAAATGAACATTATAACATTTTTAAAAATGTCATAAGGTCCATAATTAAAAAGGAAATTAAATATGAAAATAGCCGTATATTTAAGTAGTTGTATGAACCAATAAAAATCGTTCCCATTATCAAATTGGTTCACACTTTCGGTGCCAAAGTTTGACGCATAACTCTTACTTATATTGTCTATAAGACAATATTATTGTTTAAGTTAAACCTCCACGAACAATACTCCCTCTTTCCTACCTCATCATAACCTATTTTCCTAGTTCCAGTACAATGCACTGCATATGTAGGGGTCATCCCCTGAGTACTGGTCTAAGATAAAAATAAAAAATAAAAAAAAATTAACACGTTCTCTCTTTTTAATTAAAGAAGTGAGTATTTTAATACAGATTTTTTTTATATTCTCTTTGAATCTCGTTATTAGTATTCCCTTGACAAATTCAATCAAAATTTGAGTTTTTTGCAGAAATGAAATTTCACAGAAGCAAAAAGTACTTTATTATCAGAATAAATAATAGATTATTGAAATATATTTAGGAGTATATTATTTTCAAAAATTTAAGCAATTTGATTTGATTCAAATAGACAAACAATTTGATTTATCTGATAATTTGATAATCTGTATTACTTTGCATTGCTTGATCACTCATAACGAAGTATGAAGGATAAATCGACGCCGCACGAAACACAATCTCAATTTAATACTGGTATTTTTGTGCCAACTATTCGCAATGTGACGGCGGTATGTTCACAGTTTGACAACGGTATGTCCACAATTTAAGGAGATATGCATTATTGTACGCTGACAAAAATTAAACAACGTCTTTTTTCTCTTTGTCTATCTGAACGTATATACTCCTGTAAAGTTATGACAAAGGTATTACAATTAAAGTGTTCCACTTCTAAAAATTTTTTGTTATTACTTAAGTTATAGACGTTATGACACTCTGCAAAGTGCCATAATGTCCACGGACTTTACGACACCTCCTTGATAGACATTATGTCACTTTCAAAAGTGTCTTAAGGTCTATGGACATTTTGACACTTTTAAGTGTGTCATAACGTCCATGGACTTTATGTCACTGGACATTATGACATGCCACCGAGAAAGCTCTGTTCAAAGTGGGTGCCGAATTTGCTCATTGATGACCAAAATCGAGAACGTGTTGATGATTCTGTGCAGTGTTTGGTCATGGTAAACGTAGTAAACCGGAATATATGTGACCATGATGAAACATGGATACAAACACTTTACTCCGGATTCAAAACGGGATGCGCATGGTGTAATATTCATCGACTATCTTGAGAAAGAAAATACCATTAACAGTGAATATTATATAGCGTTGTTGGAGCGTTTCAAGGCGGAAGTTGCAAAGAAACGACCGCATATGGCAAAGAAAACAAAAATTTGTTTCATCAAGACAACGCACCGTGTCACAAGTCAATCAAAACAATGGCAAAACTAAATGAACTGACCATCGAATTACTCCCACACATCCACCGTTTTCGCCACAATTGGCTCCCGCCGACTGCTGGCTGTTCGCAGACCTAAAAAAATGCTTGCCGGTAAGAAATTTCGCACGAATAAACAGGTTATCGCTGAAACTGATGCCTATTTTGAGGCAATTGATAAGTCGTTCTACAAGAGTGGTATTGAAATATTAGAGGGGAGCTGGAATGAATGCGTTGCTTATGATGGTGATTACGTTGATGAAGACAGCTAATTTTGAACCAAAAAAACTGTGTTTTCTTTGTTAGGCCCGGGACTTTTCAGCCCATGATTACACAGTGAAGGTCGTTTCAGACTATCATACAAGTCTTAAGATTTTAATTGGATTTTGTGAGACAGAAATCTAATGATATTTGTTGCGACTGTCAAAAAATCTATCATATCATTAAATTTTGTTTTCTCACCATCACACCTAAAGTAAAATTAGAAATATGATTTAAAATAAACAGCCAACTTGCTTAACGTCTGGTTTTAATATTTTTATAATTTTTTTGTAAAAAATGCAACCCTGATCCAATGAAAAATCTTATTAAATTAAATTTTTGGTTTGCACATATGTACATCGGGTTATAGTTCAAGTCTTTTCCTTTCTTAAGTTTTTTCTTAAGAAGGGTTTTTTTACAATACAAAAATGCTGTAATCAATAATTTTTGATAGAAGAAGACAAGAAAAATACTAATCAAATCTTTAGCTGGGGGACAACTAGCTGTTTTGTAGTCGCTACACTACTCATCAGCACCCACTGCTGGGATTTGAACTCGGGTCATGACGTATCATGATCTGCTGCTTTAACCACTCAGCCACCGAGCATTTAATTATTTTTTATCTATATTCATCTCATATTGAATCATTTATGCATTTTGTTATTGTTTCTTTTTTATTTATTAACATACATATTATTGTATTTTAATAATTCTCCGTACCCAGGGATGGGTAATAGAAATAATTATTTAAACAAATTTCTAAAAATGGTAATCACACTATCACACTTGCACGTATTATTTGAATTTTTGACATATCTTAATACAAAGTGTCAAGTGCCCTGAATCAAACATACGCTCAGTTATCAAAAAATAAAAATCGTGGCTTTCAATCCGATGGCACAATATTGCTTCTAACTCGACCCACCCTGATATACATACATCAATATTCTAAACGTAAATATCGATTTTTTTATAAAATTTATTACTTGTCTAAAGTTATAATTAATTTTCTAATATTTGATAAATTAATTTAGTAAATTTCCGCATTAATCTGTCTTAAATTTGTTTGCCATCTAAATTGTTTTAAGTTTAAAATAATATTGAATGTCAAAAAATTTATTAAATTATTTAAACTATTTTATTGTAAAACAATTTGTTATCTTTCGCACAAAAAATAAATGTTATAAAATTATCTTTAGAAAAAAATAAATTAAATAATAACTGGAATTAATTATTTAAGCCAATATTTGCAGAATGCATTTTTACCAGAGATATCTAAACAGGGAAATATGGTTAGAAGTTTTAAACAGAAAAACATGTAGTTTAAATAAAAAATCGATAAAATATTTAAAGTAACAGTACAATCCCGTCAGGATAAACTTAATGTAATAAAATTGAAATTTCTTTGTTCATTTGTTTGAAAGGTGTAAAGAAATATTAGAGACATTTATAAATAGAAAAACTTGTTTTTTGTGTTTTGACGGATATTATTAGAGCATTTTTCTTTTTAAATTCTTAGCATTTTATTTGGATTGTTGGGATATAAAGTTGAATGTATGAGAATATCTTTCAAAAATTTCCAAAGTCTACTGATGATTAGGGTAGTTCCTATGAAATGTTGACATATAGATAGCTGGGAAACATAGAAAACAAGCTATTTATAACCTTTTTATTAAAAAAAAAATAAAACTACGATCTTTAGCTGGAAATATTTAGAAGAAATTAATATAAACAAAATCAAATAATATGAATTATGATTTGCTGGCGTGTGTATTGCCTTTGAAATATAGGGTGTTTTTTTAAGCTAGATAGAACTTTAAATTGTAAAAAGTAACACAAAAAATTAAATTTTGATGAAACATTTTTTTTATTTGTTTCAGTATACTCTGACAAATTATCATGAATAGACTCACGCTTGAACAACGCTACGAAATTATCCAAATTTACTTTGAAAATCAGTCGTCGATTCGCAAAGTCGTTTTATCGCAAAATTGTGTTCAGCGATGAGGCGCATTTTTGGCTTAACGGGTTTGTTAATAAGCAAAATTGCCGCATATGGAGTGAGACCAATCCACAAGAGACCCTACAGACTCCATTACATCCAGAAAAATGCACTGTTTGGTGCGGTTTTCATGCTGGTGGCATCATCGGACCTTATTTCTTCAAAAATGAGGCCGGAGCTCGCGTTACGGTCAATGGAGATCGTTACCGCACCATGATCAATGATTTTTTGTTTGAAAATATGGATGACATTGATCCGGAGGAGATGTGGTTTCAACAGGATGGCGCTACGTGCCATACGGCGAACGCAACCATCGACTTACTGAAATCAAAATTTGGCGATAAGTTGATTTCGAGAAATGGACCTGTCAATTGGCCTCCAAGGTCGTGCGATTTGACACCTCTCGATTATTTCCTGTGGGGCTACGTGAAGTCACTGGTTTATGCTGATAAACCAGCAACAATTGACGCCTTGGAGGCCAGCATTGTTCGTGTTGTTCGTGACATACGGCCAGCAGTGCTCGAAAAAGTGGCCCAAAATTGGACGTCCAGAATGCGCTTCGTCAAGAACAGCCGCGGTGCCCATATGCCCGAAATCATTTTCAAATGTTAATGTCACGTATTGATCTTTCGAATAAAAAAAAATTTTGATTACAATTTAATTTTTTGTGTTATTTTTTACAATTTCAAGTTCTATCGGGCTTAAAAAAACACCCTATATTTCTCTCAAATGAAATAGTATGAGTAGTAACTTGTATCTGAAAACCGTACCGCAACTCATACTTCATTAAGTAACTGGTGGTCTCCATTAGCCATGAACATGGTATGAGCATCATGACGAACATCGCAAATGGCTAATGTGGACCGCTCATGGCCATGTTTCGTTCATTCTCTGACATCGATGCTCGAGCATATGGCTGAGCATCAATGTTCGCCATGAAGTTTTCCATCGCGTACAAAAATACACAAAATGGCGCTGAATTGAACACTTTGATAAGGTAAATCCGAACATATGTATTCGCCACGTACAGAACATGAACTTTTTTTTTACATTCGCTCTGCCGACGTTATGTTCATGCCATGTCCAAGTCGATGGCACGTTAAGACCAGGGCTGGGCAAAATACTCACTTTAAGTATTTCAAATACAAGATACAAAATACTTTCAAGTTGTGTATTTTAAATACAAAATACAACTAAAAACTACAAATACTTTTTTGTTTTTCGATCTCATAAAAATATACCACTCTGGTTTTAGATAAATATTTTATTTTATTTTATTTTATATATTGTCACATACAACTTAAAAGGGCGTAACTGGCAAAGTATTGAAAGCCTATTAAAAATTGTGGATAGTTGTTTTATTGATAATAACTAATCTAGACTAGAACTTTTTTGTCAGTTATGCTCTTTTTCTTTTTAGGCGACAATATACATATATGTTCATACTTACAACTGCATATATACTTATTATGTATCCAAATACTAGAAATAAAGCTGTGTATTATTATATAAAACGTGTTATATTTTTTTATTATATATATTTAACATTCTATGCATTTTACATATATACACGTGTGACATACGTGTGTATATTCATATGATTGTTCTAAACTCGCCAACTGGGAAATTAATAATATTTAGGATTTAATAGGTAGCAAATAAAAGATTCATTCGGCAAAACAAGTATTTCCTTTAATAAAACAAGATAATTTAATAAGTCATCCGACAAACAACCTCTTGTTGGGGAGTGAATAAAATCTGCTGAGGAAAAATATATTTCTACAGGTTCTGTGGAACCTGCTGCCAAATTCTATAAATGCAAAAAAACAATAAAATTCTCATCATCTTTACTGCAACTACTACTTCTTCTATTGCATCCATGTTCGGTTTCACGTATTTTGTAATCTTTCTCTAAGGTATCTATTGCAAGGTTTTGAATTTGTTGCCTCTCATTTAATGAGATGATTTCTGTTGACCAGTGAATTTTGAAACTAGAGTGGACGCCAATATGGCTCTATTTGCATCAGGTGGCGTTATATGTCATTTCTTAGCTCTCCATTAGTTTTGTTAAAATGCAACTGAAATACCTCAAATTATTATATGTATTTGTAATCCATATAATCTGGTTCTCACAGAAATTAAGGTAGGCAAAAGTTTTCATAATAAAAATTATTTCCCTGTATATAATACAAAGCGTTGGGAAAAGGCTGGTGGCGAATATGTGAAAAATCCTATTGATATCACCTGATTAGTGTAAAATGTATTTGCTCTGGACAAGACAACTGAAACCTGCATTGCGGTATTGAAATACAAGATACAAAATACTTTTGAGTTATGTATTTGAAATACAGATACAAAATACGTATTTGTATTTCAAATACGTATTTCAAATACATGTATTTCAAATACTGCCCAGCCCTGGTTAAGACACACAGCGTAAGAAAATTAGTATAGTCTATCGCCTGCACAACCACCCTGCTTTGCTTGTATCTGTCTAACTACTTCAATACTTTATATTACTGTTGAATAGACAAATAAATAAAACTAGGCTTAAGTTTAATTTCAACATTTGCCATTTCTTTGTTCTCCTGTTTTAAAATACACACCAAACAAGTTTCCACAACAGGCAAAAATAATGTTAAAATTTATTATTTATGCATTTATTTACATTAGGATTATGCCAAATATTTTATTATATTTGATATAAAATTTTTAAAGCCCATGAAGATGTGTATGTTTTAATTAGATGTATTTATAAATATTTAGTAATACTCACGTACGTACGAGTACATGCATGTATATGTGACTGCAAGCATGCACATGCATGCCGCTTTAACATAGAAATCAATGTTATTTTTATAGCACTTACCACTTAATTTGTAGTTGTTATAGTTTTACTTTTTGTTTTCCTTTTTTTTTTTTTGGCAATCAATTAAATTTTTTCGTCTGAAATAGTAAATTAATGGAAAATGAAGGAAATTGAAGGATATTAAATGCTCTTAAAAAGGACAAATTATTATAATGAATATGGACGTTGGCATTTACAAAAAGCCAAATTAAAAACGCAAAATGCAATTAAGCAATTATTGCAGTAAACAACGCAATCATCAACGAAAACGGTTGTCCATTTTGATAATAGAACACTATTTTATCATTATGGTTTGCGGGTCATTCCGCGCTGACATATGATCTAGTTAACGCTTATAATTATAACATAAGTACATATCATCACGGCTGTTGTCGACTAAGACAATCGTCTCTTATAAATAGAAAGAATTGTAAAATGCTACAAAAACAAAGGGAGAGAAATAAGTTTCGAGTCTCTGCTAGTTAAATTGTAAGACACAGAATTTGCTACTGATTTACATTAGCACCTTGGCTGCAGCGTTGGGCAGGGAGAGCAATTAGTCTTCCCCGATGGCCAGATTTCGGGGGCTAATAGTCCGCGAGGTGAAGTTGTCTTGCAACAGATACCAGTATTATAAAAAAAAAACAGTAATAATGGTAAGGGGATGAGTTGGTTTAAGGTCTGCTGCTCTTAATGGGCTTCAGTCTCCCAATACGTCTTGTGTTCCATTGACTGTTGGGAAATTGCATACAGGAGGAATAAGAAGGTCCGAACCCGTCTATAGGGCTACAAACTTGTAGCGAACGTTGCGAGCTATGTGAGCCCATCAGGCCACACGGGAGCACTGCTGAATGATGAACAATTCAGCACGTAGAATTGGTTGATCATCAGAGTGGGCCGTAAGAGTAGGTGCTGATATAAATTAAATTGATATGTAGTGTTAAGGATTTCCGAAACCCTTACCAAGGGCTGAAATCGCCAAAACGGGGTTAAGCAAAGCCTTTGGGAAGTTGCTGATCTCTCGGTGCTGATCATAATTGAGGTGTCTGCCTTGGCTGAAACGTTCTGGCTATAGTTTACAGTTAAATCGCAGGAAGGGGAATTAGTTTCCCTGATAACTTTGGTGCATGCAGATTTTCGGGGGCAAATAACCTCTAGGGTCCCACTCTTGTTTAAAACAATTGAAAAGCTCCTATTTGTTACCTAAAAGGCGAGTTCAAACTCTTCACTTTAAGATCCCAAACAGGTTTTCTATAGGGTATAAATCAGGGGAGTGTGCCGCCCAATCCAATGTTTGAACCCCATTTTCATATAAAAACTCGTTAACCAACTTCGACGTGTGTTTCGGGTCGTTATCATGTTGAAACACCCATAGAAGTGGCATTTGGTGCATGCAGATTTTCGGGGGCAAATAACCTCTAGGGTGCTGTTGTGTTGCAACAGATATACCGTAAGGAACCAGAAGTGATGGTTAGAGGGGTGAGTTGGTTAAGGGCTGATGGTCTTAATGGACCTCGGCCTACCAACTCATTCTATTGACTGCCAGAAGGGTTTAATAGGCCCAAACACTTACGAGGCGGATTGATATTGAAGCTACCCAGAGTTAAATGACAGCACAAACAAAACAATTTTTTTTAGCAATAGCGATCTGTTAAACGTCAGCTGTTAAAATTTTTCCCCAAATTCATCGATTGGTTTATTTGGTGTAGTGTTTTGAAGTAAACAACTTTTGTGTTTCTTAAAAATTGAAAGAAATGAGTTTCGTGCTGAGATTAAACACTATTATTTGAAAGGGAAAACGGCGATAGAGACAAAAGAAAAGCTCGATAAACATTACGGTGAGTCTACTCCGTCAGATTATATGGTGAAATATTGGATTGCTGAATACAAACGCGGCCGAACAAGCACTGCAACAATAACATCAACAGGATGAGCAAAAGAGGTGGCAACTGAAGAAGATAGCAAGAAACTCCTCGATATCATTATGAATGATCGTAGAGTCAAGTTATGTGAGATTGTTTAAATTAAAAACATATATCATTTGAATGTGTGCTCAACATTTTGCGTGAACATTTGCATATGTACATTGTCTTTGAATAAATAAGTGATTTCACCGATATATATAATTGGCGCAAAATAAAACTTTTTGTCTAGCATTGGTTGGACTTATTCATTTGTTTATTTAGTATTGAGATTTGAATACTTATTCGGCCATGTCACAGAATTCACTTCCGTTCGGAAATGAGATTGAATCGGTTTTTTAATTCTTCAAAAAAGGAATATATCAAAATTTTTCGGAATAAAATCAATTCTATAAGATAATACTAGTTTCATTCTTCCAATTAGAAATCATTTCACCCGTCTGCAGCTGTCGGCAGATGGGTGCGGCGTTTGCTCAATTTTGAACAAAAACGAGTTCGACAGACCACTTCACATCGGTGTTTGGACATGATAAAGCGTAATCCTGTTGATTTTTGGCATCGATTAATAACTCTTGATGAAACATGGGTCCACCCCTATGCCCCTGAAACCAGAAATCAATCGAAACAATGAGGGGAAGCTGGTGGAAGGCGAAGACAGTGAATTCGGCTGGCAAGGTTATGGTCACTATATTTTAGGGTGCACACGGAATATTGGTCATCGATTATCTTAAAAAAGGATCACCGAAAAGTATTATTGTGCATTATTGGATCAACTGATTGATGTAAGGAAGAAAAAATGACCACATTTAAAGAAGAAAAAGTGCTCTTTCTTCAAGACAAGGCACCGGTTCATACAGCATTAGATACGCTGCTAAAATTATATGAAATACACTTCCAATTTGTTGATCATCCACCTTATTGTCCTGAGTTAGCTCCTAATGACTTTTTCCTGTTTCCAAACTAGAAAAAATGGCTCGCAGGAAAAGATATATCTCAAACGAAGAAGTGATTACCGAAATTAACGCCTATTTTGAGGGGTTCCCAAAATCGTATTACTCAGATGGTATAAAAAAGTTGGAATATCGTTTTATGTAGTGTATTGAGCTAAAGGAAATAAGTAGTTTTTAAAAAAAGTGATGATTTTTTTCCCTCTTACTCGTAGGTAGCTTCAATATCCATACACGCTCGTAAGCCAGGAGTTCGTCTATAAAGCTACAAACTTATAGCGAAAAGTTGCGACCTGTCGAAGCCTGGTAAGCCACACAGGGTGCTAGTGAATCGTAAGTAATTCACTCCGTGGCTTTGGTCCATCGTCAGAGTAGGCCTTAAAGTCAGGTGGTGATATAAATTAATTTCACAGTTGTAGGAATATTTGAAAAAGAAGGTTTCTGTAATCAAACCAGAAATGCTTGAGCAACTCAAACAAAATATTCGTTATGAAATTAATGAAATAACGCATCAAATGTGGAAGAATGTAATGAAAAATTTGCTCCAAAGGGCACGCATTGCTGAAGCTAACAGAAGCGGACATTTATCTGGGCGGTTACTCTCTACTGCGATGCCAAAGTAAGTTCGATGCGAAAGGTATATGCAAAAAGATTATAATTTGGCACTTTGTGCCGTTTGCGCAAACTTTTTCGCGGCATAGTTTGAAAATGAAGCAACACTGGTACCACAAAATAAACAATAAAATATGCGAAAGAGGAAAATTAAATGCGAAAGGAAAATACGAAAATGCAATACAGGGGCGTTACCATCTCTATTGCGATGCGAAAGTGAGTTCGAATCGAAAGGTAAATGCGATAAGAGTTTAATTTGGTACTCTGTTCCCTTTGCGCAAACTTTTGCGCGAAATAGTTTGAAAATGAGCCAACGCTGGTACCACAAAATAAACAATAGCGAAGAATGATAAAATAAAATAAAAAGCAATACAGAGTACCAATTCTTCGATTTGTCTTTCACATCGCAATAGAGAGTAACGCCCCAGTGTGACAATTTTTCGATTACGAACCATTTTTCTTTCGCAGCGCCGACATTAAATAAAACATTTATCAATATAAGACCTATTCTCTTTCCTTTAATAAAAAACCATAATGTCGCGGTGGACACTCTGTATTTGGTGAACGTGCTCATTACAGTTGAACAATTTAGCAATCGATATTGTGTTATAGATTTTGTGCTAAGGAAAAAAAAACTACAGAGCCTCGAAAATAATATCTTGGATAAGTCGCAGTCAAACTCTTTTTCCTCATACCGAAATCTAATGAAAAATCGATGGCAGTATATGGAGAAATTTTGGTCCTTCCAAAACGACCCAGCCTAGAACACATATCGCTCCTTTATTGCAATATTTAATAGTCATATCGCAAAAAAAACGAGCTTTTTCAGTAAAGAATATAGAATTGTTAACAGTACTACCTTTTATTTTGCGCAAAACATTTATTCAAATTACTTTTAAACAGTTTCCTTAAGGAGATATTTTCTAAAAAATTTTTTTAAGACTTTAAGGGTGGTTAAATTTCAAGGGCCGATGTTGATTTTAAATAAAACACAAACTATTTAGGAAATTATTGTAATTTTATTTTATTATGATATATTGGTATTATTCAATTATGTATGGAACAAAATATCGGCCAAATGGGTGCCGCGACCATGGCGGCACACCTCCATCCCATGGTCCGAATTTTCGATGACCCTTAAGCATAATGGAGGTTCTATGCCGTTAATGTGCCGAATTATCTCATCCTTTAGCTGTTGAATTGTTGCTGGCTTATCGACGTACACCTTTTCTTTCAAATAACCCCAAAGAAAAAAGTCCAACGGTGTCAAATCACCGGCCATTGACATCGCCATTACGTGAGATAACACGGCCATTGAATTTGTTGCGCAAAAGAGCAATTGTTTCGTTAGCTGTGTGGCAAGTGGCACCGTCCTGCTGAAACCAAATATCGTCTACATCCATATCTTCCAATTCGGGCCATAAAAAGTTCGTTATCATCTCACGATAGCGAACACCATTCACAGTAACTGCCTGACCGGCCTCATTTTGGAAAAAGTACGGCCCGATGATGCCGCCAGCACATAAACCGCACCAAACAGTCACTCTTTGTGGGTGCATTGGTTTTTCGACAGTCACTCTTGGATTCTCATTCGCCCAAATGCGGCAATTCTGTTTATTGACGAATCCACTGAGGTGAAAATGTGCCTCATCACTGAAGCTGATTTTCTTCGAAAATTGATCATCATTTTCATAATAAGTCTGGATAACTTTAACACGTTGTTGGATTCATTATTCAAATTGAGTAAGTCTGAAATAGAGAAATGTCAAATAAAATTGGGAAAAAAACATCGGCCCTTGAAATTTAACCACCCGATACACAAAAATTTTATTGTATTTGTATTTCATTATATATTTAGTTTTAAGAATTATCAGACAGAGGTGCCCAAACTAAGAGTGCTTCATTTTTGGTGTAGTGCCATCCGTCAACTGGGTTAATAAAGTTATTAAACCAACAACAACAACAGCGTTCCATATAAAGAATTTTTCAAACAAAATATTTATATTGTGGGCGGGCGTTGATAATTTGAAAATTATTTTTGGTAAAATATTAAACAAAAAAAAAAAAAAAGAAAAACCAGCTTTCGACTTGAGGCCAGTAACTGCCAAAGCGTTCATAAATGTTGTAGCGAGTTTTTGTTTTCTTGTATAAAAATATTCATAATATGTCTTAATTAAGTTATTAAAAATATGTTTAAACCACTCTTTATTCTTCTGTTGTCTGTTGCCGATGTATGAATTTAATTATTAATTTTTATCTCATTTTTCGGTTGTTGTTGACGGTGTGATTTTCATATTTTTTTTTTCCTCTTGTGTTTTCTTTGTAAAAAAGCATTTATGCCGCTTTTATGTTACGCCCATTATTATTTTGACATATACAATACAACGAGATTAAAAGGGGGAAAAACAGGAAAATATGTGGTATAGTTTCGAGTAAAACAAAGAAAATTGACACGAAAGAAACAAACAAAAAAAATATTAATGAAAATGTTAATTTATACCTGTTGTAGGTTTAAATGCAGTACAAAAGTTCAAAAAGAACAAATACAATATGTTGTGTTTTAAGATTAAAACATTTATAAAAATATATTAGTGGCAGTGGATAATGCAGAGATTGCAGGAAAAATAAAAACGACATTAACAGTTTGTTGTATAATAAAAGGATCAGTGGTTTAGTTCTTTGCTTGCAGAGGTAAAATGAAAAATTGATTTCAGCTGCAAAGACAATTAGAAAATATTGATCTAAAAATGAGTATAAGAAAAAAACTTAATTAAATAGAGTGAAAGTAGTCATAATCGGGTAAGCCTCTACGCGACGTTTTTGGACGATTATGAGAAGTACCCGCTGATAACAGATATACTGGAGTGGTTCGCCTTTAATTTTATTTTTTTATTTATTATTCTTGGACCAGTATTCAGGGGATAACCCCTACATATGCAGTGCATTGTACCTGAACTAGAAAAAAGAGTTTTGAGGAGGGGGAAAGAAGCAATAGTATTTGTGAACATTTGACTTGAACTTTCCAACCTTATAACAGACATGAAACACGTCGGCAGGCAACTTATTCCACAGACGAAGCGTACGGCTGAAAAACGAATTTGCTCTGTAATGCGTTGTACCATTCCCGGGGCAATCGATCACAAATGGATAAGCTCTGTACGGCAAACGCATGTTACATATAAATGCACGAGTTTCGGGAACACGATCTCTAATCTCGTTAGAGCGAAATCCATTGTAGTAACGATAGAACAGAGTAACGCATTCTACACTGCGTCGCTGCTATAGTGAGTAAATAGAGTTGGATACCCTACTGTCTTCCATAAGCTTCTTTGCCCTCTCCTGTACATGGTCGAATAATCATAAAATAGACTTTAGGGCAACAGCCCAAACATGAGTGTTGTATTCCAATTTCGGTCGGATATAGGTGGTATAAATAGTAAGGAGATTGGATGGAATGAAGTATATCTTACACTGTTTCATAAAGCCCAGGCACTTGAATGCTTCTTTAGAGACATGAAATATGTGTTCACTCCAGCGAACATCACACTATATCTTCATTCCAAGAACATCAAGAGCATCCTATTCCTCAATATTTATACCATCCATGAGTACAGACGAAGCAGCACTTGCTCTCACACTACGTCTTTTAACAGGGTTGCCTTTAACGCTCGTTAAAGGCAACCCTGTTTTTACAACAGCATTCGGAGATTAATGGAAGGTCACTGAGTCGTTCGTATTATGCCTCTTGGCAACGATCTCGCATGGGCTGTGCCTCTAACTGCTGTTGTCATCCGCGAAATATTGGATAGATTTGAAAGTTTGATATAGAAGGTCGTTAAGGAAAATAAGAAATAGGGTAGGAGAACAAACGGAGCCTTACGGTAACCCTGAATTAATCTTGAACTCGTTTGATTTGACCTGATCTATAACAACTCGTATAGCGCCGTCTCTGAGAAAGCCTGTCATTACCGACAGCAAAAGCAGTAAGTTTCGCCAGTAGTACACCATGCCACACTCCGTCAAACGCTTTGGAGATAACCAGAGCCACCACTTTACTTTGACTGAAATGAGGGATTGAGTGCCACCATTTCTCGGAGAGATATGCCAAAAGATTGCCAGTAGAGCGACCCATGCGAAATCCATATTGCTGATCACAAAGTAATTGATGCAATTCTATAGATATAGATAGATGGTGGATATTCATTTACATCAGCACCTACTTTGCCCGGCCCTATCTGATGATAGACCAACTCCATATGGACAAACCCCTTGCTAAAGAGTTTGGGCTTTGTAATTCGCATTCCTGAAAAAATATATATTAGTCATACCCTAGAATTAAAGATAAAGTAAAAATAATTCCTTCAAATACCGTCCTGGAAATCCACGTGTGATGCATGAAAAGTCGTTACATCCACTCAAGATTAATGTATAGTGCGGCGTTCATGCGCGAGGAGTGATTGGACCATATTCTTTTGGGGACTCCATCGGCAATATTGTTACTGGCAATAGTATCTATATGGCAATGCAGAAAAAATAATAGTAAAAATAAAATCGAGTATAAAGGCTGGCATGGCCCAAGTATGATAATAGTAGAACTATTATCCTTAGGCACCTGCCCCGACAGAGGTTGTGCTCTTCTATGGCGGTTAAAACTTCTATGGTGGTTAAATCTTCCATTTAATGATTTCTGTAGAAGTTGTAGAGCTGAGGAGGAAGTGTTGAGCACTTCCTCTATCGGTGTCCAGCTCTTTCTTATATAAGGGCTTTGTATCTAGGCATACCGATGCTGCCTGATTGGACAAAAGTATCGGAATACAATGTAAGTAGATTGGACTTTTTTATTCTAATAACTAATAACACTTTTTTAAGAAAAATTCATCTGATTTTTAATCGAATTATTAGATATACATATAAGCTGGGGCCTAGAGAATATATCTCTCCTAACTTCGTGGATTTTTTTGGTACATCTTTTGAGGGACTTATAAAACGTAAAATTTTAATTTTGTTTAGCAAGGCCATAAGGTCGCACTGTCCAAAATATTTGGGTTTTCTCGTTCAAATAGAAACGCACACATAATATGCCATCGTATCGCTTCATCTATTTACAAAAATCGCTTCATGTAAGAGTCTCAAGAACTTGGAGTTCCCTTCCCATAAAATCAAAACTTTTCTCTCAGACTTTTAAGACAAATTTGAAACAGCTTTTCTCCGGCTTAAACATATAAACTTCGCATTTCCTTTATAACTGCTGTCGAATTTTAATTTTTCTCTTTTATAAACCGTCATAATGTTTGTTAATTAAGAAATTTTTCTTTCTATATAAGTTTGTAATTTATCTTTAATCCTTTGTTTCCATACATACATATTATAATTTTTTATAACAGATTAGAATATGGATCATATTTGGCTTTGATTCTGAATTTTATATTAATGAAAAAAAATGTTATTTTCTTTCAGTAATTATTTTTACTAACGTTTTCGCATTCAAACAATTTATTAATTGCTTCAGCGAATCATAATCATAATGAAGTTGTAAAACTTGAAAAAAAAAATGTTCTGTGCAAAAATTTATTCAAAAACGCCACTAGATGATAATTTTATTCTTTTATTATTTTGAGCCAAAAAAAAGAAGCTTTTTTATAGCAGAGTAATGATTTTGCTGGTTTAATGCAACATAGTCATAACTCAAAAAAGCTTGTTTCCAGTAAAACACATTTCAAATTTTTAGCTTCCACACAAGTCTTTTTTTTATAGAAAATAACGAGTGATTTTTTTGCCATTATCTTTTTGCCAACACTAGTTTTGACAGCTCACGCACGTTTTGTATCTTGTGTCACTGTCAAACATCTTCAGTTTGGTCTATAATTTAATCATGAATCGTCTTACAAACGAACAACGCTTGCAAATTATTGAATTTTATTACCAAAATGCGTGCTCTGTTAAGAAAGTTCATCGCGCGCTTCTTCCATTTTATGGTCAGTTTAATCGACCTACTGAGGCTTCTATTCGGGCTATTGTAAAAAAATTTCGCACCAAATTTACATTGTTGGACATTAAACCACCAACACGCTTACGTAGAGTGCGAACCGAAGAAAATATCGCAGCCGTATCGGCCAGTGTTGGTGATGACCGTGAATTATCGATTCGGCGCCGTTCGCAGCAATGTTACTCCACTACGTGGAAAATTTTGCGGAACGATTTGGGTGTGAAGCCTTATAAGATTCAACTGATGCAAGAATTGAAACCAAACGACCTACCACAACGCCAAATTTTTGGTGAATGGGCTCTTGAAAAGTTAGATGAAGATCCACTTTTTTATCGAAGAATTGTGTTCAGCGACGAGGCTCATTTCTGGTTGAATGGATACGTGAACAAGCAAAACTGCCGTATTTGGAGTGAAGAGCAGCCAGAAGCATTGCAAGAGCTACCAATGCAGCCACAAAAAACAACCGCATCATTGGGCCGTATTTCTTCAAAGATGATGCGAATCACAACGTTACTGTGAATGGTGAGCGCTACCGTGCGATGATAACAAACTTTTTTTTGCCCAAAATGGAAGAGCTTGACTGGCATGACATGTGGTTTCAACAAGACGGTGCCACATGCCACACAGCACGCGAAACAATGGACCAATTGAGAGGCGAGTTCGGTGAACAGTTTATTTCACGCTTGGGACCAGTCAATTGGCCGCCCAGATCGTGCGATTTAACGCCTCTAGACTATTTTTTGTGGGGCTATGTTAAGGCTAATGTCTATAGCGGCAAGCCCGCTTCGATTGACGCACTGGAAGCCAACATTGCCAACATTATTCGTGAGATACCGGCCGAAATGTTGGAAAGAGTATGCCAAAATTGGACTAAGCGGATGGACCATTTGAGGCGCAGCCGCGGCCAACATTTGCATGAAATAATCTTCAAACATTAAATTATATCGACCCTACTATCCATCCAAATAAATATTTCATGCATTTTTCTGAATTTTATGTGTTTTTTTTTTTTAATTTCCGATAGTTCTTATAAAATCACCCATTATCTTCTAGAGGAAACAGTTTAAAAAAAGTAATTTAAATAAATTTTTGCCACAATATAAAAGGTGGTACTCTTAACAATTTAGCATTGTTAACTTGAAAAGCTCATTTTTTGAAATATGACTATGTTGCAATAAAGGAACGATATGAAGTTTCTGTTTGATATATTTTCCACGAGTTTTTTTTATATAAAATTTTATTTTCCAAGGTCAATATGAGTTTTATGTTTTAAAACTATGAATACTTTTCTAATTAAAATAAAAGGAAAGAATTATGAAATGAGCAACATGCATATCCCGTTTCTTTCCTTTGGGAGCTTTCATTTCGATTTTTACTCTTTGGCGCTTTTGGCTGAAAGAGTTATTAATCTTTTGATTTGCAGTAAACCATTGCAATATTGATGGCTTTGAAAAGCAGCGGGCTTAAAACCCATAACATACATATGTGTGAGTGCATGTATACATATACGAGTACATATATAATTTTTTCTATGAATATGAAGAAGAAAAATAAGGAAGGGTATGAACATACTCGTAAATAAACGCCATTATGAAAAAGAAGGAGTTTTTAAGCCGTAAACATAATGAAACACCAGCAGTTTAAAATACTCACTTTAACAGTGATTTGTTTTTTAATGATTTTCTTATTTTTCTGCTTTTTTTTTTTTCTTTAACATATTTTGCTAAATGCGTTTCTTTAATTTATGCTTTTATAGGTTTCATGCAATTTGTATGCAACATGAAGCAACAACAGGGAGAGCAAAAAAAATTTATTTATGCTTAAAAAATGGGTGTGGTTTTCAGATCATTCAAGCGTTTAAAAATATATGGAATTCTTTTTTCAGCTTTTTTTTATTTTTATTTCCACTTCATTATTGCAACGGAAATTATGTTGAAGGTGTCATTGTTGACACTGTTTGACAAGTCATACCTACTCTTATAAACGCAGCATATAAATACATACATACTTATAAGTACATATGTACCTACACATGCATGTAGATACATATGTGCAGACATATGTATACGCCTGAAAGGTGATCAACGAATTTTGTGTCTTATTTAGCTGGTTGGCAATACTCGTAAGCAGTAACAAAAAGCTCTTGAGAGCAGGAACCAACATAAACTACGATTAATCTGCAAATATGCAGCCCGGTTTTTCAAATATTTTTGCAATGATTTTTTTTTATTTCTTTATTAAAATAATAACGATAATAAACTTTGATTGAATTGAGCAACAAAGGGGCCTGTGCAGCCTGGCAGTAGAAATTGCAAGTTGTTTGCGCATCAAAGTGATAAAGTCATATAGTCCAGCGCACTTAAAAGAAAATTCAATCATTTTGTACTTAAATCAAGCACAAGCTGTGCTGAAAATGTGGTAAGTAGGGATTTTCTTAAATCAAATATGGTGCACTTGATTCAAGTATGGATTTTTCAAGCGCTAAATATATATAATCCCGAATTCGTACTTGAAATAAGCTGGAAATGTGATTAACTTGAGAAAAATGGAGATCAAACCAATTTTACCATGCGATTGATTAATGAATCTTAAAGTTGTTTAAATCCCGAATCCCTACTTGAAAAAATCTGAACAGGAGATTTAATAGCGCTCCCATATTATTATCAAAGAACGGATTGTGAAATTGATTTACTACTTTGACGGCCTAATCTAATGATGGACCAACTCCACGAGGTGAATATTTCACCCTGATTTTGCTCACAATCTAGCTCCTTACTATGCAGGTATTAGATGCTTGACATCAACATTTCGAAGAATATTTGGGTCCCGTCAAAAACAGTTCTATAAATCTATCATCAAAAACTAGCAACACTTCTACCAGCGATTTTCTTTTTAAGTCACTATCTGAAAGTTTAGCAAAAGGTAGGTAGCTTAACCTTCCCAGCGGCGAACATTGCCTACCACATTACTTCTCCTCGATGATGTGTGCAACACTTTGTAATCAATGAATGATAACTTACAAAGTGTATGAAAGTAGTATATGGATTTCCCAAAAATGAATTACATTCATCTTTTGTATCACATTTATATTTATGTATTTTATTTTTTAGTTGTAAATCAAACGTTCGCCGTCTTTGTCAGACTACGTTGCAAAAATTTTAATTAACATAATTAGGTAAAAGTGCCTAGAAAACAATTTAAAATAGGTACAAGAAAGTTAAAATATTTAGTGAAAAAATAAAAGAATGCAGTAGACAAAAAACGGAACAAATTTATTTAATGGAATATTCTCAAAAAACTGAATTGCGCAGTACGTACGAGTACGAGCTGCCTACTGCCGGCTTACAATGTATGCGAGATTGTATCCGAGCTGCCTACTTCCGACTTACAAAGTATGCGAGATTGTATTCGAGCTGCCTACTGATAGCTTACAATGTATGTTAGGAAGTAATGAGCTTTTGTTGGATGAACACCACACTAGCTCGCTTACTTTGTGTGCAGGTGGTAGGCGTTCACTCTACAAATGCGGCAATGTATATGAAAAAGTATACTAGTTTCGTATATGAGATGGTGTGCATTACTGACTTACAAGTGTGCATCGGATCATCGCTTCTGTAAGCGAAACTTTGGCCACTGGGTTAGACCAACACCAGAGTACCTCTTACAAGGTAACTTAGAGCCACGGTATTTCCTGTACTGTCAAAAAAGTTGTGTTGAAGTTTCGAGAAGTTTCTGTGCAAGCAAAGGCAGACATTACCAACCTGATTTGATTGCCAAGACAGTCGGTCTCTGTAATTCGATTTTTAATCCACAATCCGAAAATTTAACCCAAGGTAGGAAACTCAACCTATGACCAGCAATAGAGCCTCTCTTAAAAATTAACCCAGGCCCGCGGTATTTTCCGTTTTGCTAAAAAATTTTTGTAAAATTTTCGGAAGTTTATGTACAAGTTAAATGAGGCATTAACTTAAGAAAGTCGTTTGCTCTGATTTTATGTTTCAGCCATAAATCGAATATTCCGGCTAAGGTAGGTACCACAGCGTATGACCTACTACACAACTATGACTACACCAGAATCCAGAATCAGAGTGGTCACCGTTCTGTCAGTTAAATTTTGGTGAAGGCTTGAGAAACCTGCACAATTAAAATCGTGCTTTACCTCCCTAGAATTTTTATCGCCAAAAGAGTTGATCCCTGCGATTTTAGGCTTAAAACAAATCCGTATATTTCAGCACAGGTAACTACCACAACCTATACCACACTCCCTCTTATAAAGCAAGCCAGAGTCTCGCTGTTTTCCGTTCTGTCAATTAACTTTAGGTGAAAGCTTGTGTATAAGCAAAATCAGGTATTACTTCTCTACATTTTTGATGCCAACACAATCGAAATCTATGATTTTAGGCTTAAAGTACAATCCAAATGTTTCAGCTGAGGTAGCCCAAACTATGATAAACACCAGTTTTTCTCTTATAATATAATCTAGGGCCATAGTGTCCCCATTCTATCAATTATCTGAGCATAAGGTTTTCGAAGCCCATGCACAATGTATTAGCTTCTCTAGAATTTTGATTGTAAGGACAATCGAGAAACCTTTCTTCGCTATAACCCAGACAAAAATAATCCAAACATTTCAGCCAGAATAGGTATCTCAATCTATAACTAATACCAGAATCTATAACCCAGAATACAATTTAAATACGCCATAGTAGGGGGCAGGGAGCTGCCTTCGGCGGTGAAGTTGGGCATACATTACGAAACATGGGCCTTATTGAAAAATCATTCTGCCAGACTACTAACTAAATTTCATAATTATAAACTAGCTGCCTAAGGCGATATCATTTCATATTACCTACCTACCTTTACGGCCTAATCTGATGATGGATTACCTCTACGGAGTGAATTATTCACGATTCACCAGCGCCCCCATATGGCCTGCCTGCTTTTTGCTATAAGTTTGTAGTTTTGTATAGACAAAATCCTTGCTTAAGAAGGCCTTTGGGCCTTCTAATCCCTCCTGTAAGCAGTTTCTCAAGAGCCAATAGAAGACAAGGGTCAATGAATTGGTATGCCGAAACCCATTAAGAACATGAGCCCTTAATCGAGTTGTCCAACCATCACACCTGGTTCTTTACGGTACAGGTATCTGCTGCTAGACAACAGCCGCATTTAAACACAAGTGCCATCGAATTTTCCATGACATGCAGTTAGACTCCATGCCCGTCAAAGTAACCTTATCACTTCCGTTCGCGTCTAACTAGCAGCTAGTTGTCTCCAAGAGGTGGAATAATATTTAAATTGTTTTTTGTATTAATGAATGTTTTTGTCGTTGTATATGTTATTATGTTGCTGTAGTTATTAATGTTTTGTATAAATTTGTTGCTTATAAATTTCATTAAAATTAAGTTGTCGTATTACAAAATGATATGTACGCTCGACTTCCAAAACGACACATGTCTTTTCATATATTATTTTTTTTTCTTTTCGTGTTGACAGTGCGAGTCTGTGTGCAAATGACTTGATTTGCCTTAAAATATTTAAAATAATTCCTATTTATTTAGGTAAATTATTTGTATTGTTGAGCACTATATTGTTGGAAATAATTTAACAAATTATTTGCTTAAAAATGTATTTTATTGAAAAGAAATATTTAAAAGATTTATTTCCAAAAACAATTTCAAGCATTTTTGTGACATTTTTCTTTTGTAAATATGTAAATGAATTTATGTATTTTGTTGGTAAATGAAATTCATTTGCTGGTCCAGAAAGTAATTGCTGTGTAAGATATAATTTGAGAAATCTTTATGCATAAATGTAAATGTTTCTAAAGCATTTATTTAAAAATAAATATATAAATTAAAACAAATGATAATCAATGTACTCGTAATACAAGTTTAAAGAAATGAAATAAATTAAAGTCTGTGTTTAGTTGTTGTAAGCAGAAGGATGGGGGGTTTTGGCACAAGAATACTATAAAGGCTTGTAATAAGTTCAAGCAAATATGTGCTCTTTGAATAAAGTTTTGAAAACTGGTAAAACTTTTATTGAACAAACTAATGAAAATCATTTTAAAATTTTCGTTCATTACAAAAATCTTAATTTTAACTCTTTTGCTGTCAACAAAGCAAATATTTTATATTTTATTAAACGCTGGGCGAAGGAATTTAAAGATCCTTACATCAACAAAAATCTATATACTACACTGGTGCGACCCATTCTTGAATACTTACTGCTCAGTAATTTGGCATTCGTAGCATAGCTTTTATACAAAAAAAAGGTGGAGTCAGTCCAAAAACAATTCCTGCTGTTCTGTCTTAATCATGTCCATTGGAACCCAGCAGTAAATTTACACTCCTACCGCAGCCGACTAGCTCTTAGTAACCTCGCAACATTGAAAAGCCGAAGAATTACATCAAACATATTATTCTTTTTAAAGTTATTACAAGGGGATATTGATTCAATTCATCTTCTTGATAGAATAAATATCAATATACCTAATAGCGTATTTACCTTACTCACATCTTACATCTTTCATAATTTTGGCAAGACGTTTACATCTTCCTATATAAAGTCTATATGAAAAAAATTCAACATCTCGCAATATCTTTACAAGATGTTTGTTTCTCATTTTGCTGAACTCAACATCTTTCGATTATTTTAGTGTCATCACTACAAAAGTTTAAAGATGTTCGTTTCTCATTTTGCTGAACTCAACACCTTTCGATTATTTTAGTGTCATCACTAAAAAGGTTTAAAAATGTTCGTTTCTCATTTTGTTGAACTCAACATCTTTCGATTATTTTAGTGTCATCACTAAAAAAGTTTAAAGATGTTCGTTTCTCATTTTGCTGAACTCAATATCTTTCGATTATTTTAGTGTCATCACTACAAAAGTTTAAAGATGTTCGTGTCTAATTTTGCTGAACTCAATATCTTTCGATTATTTTAATGTCATCACTACAAAAGTTTAAAGATGTTCATTTCTCATTTTGCTGAATTCAACATCTTTCGATTATTTTAGTGTCATCACTAAAAAAATTTAAAGATGTTCGTTTCTCATTTTGCTGAACTCAACATCTTTCGATTATTTTAGTGTCATCACTAAAAAAGTTTAAAGATGTTCATTTCTCATTTTGCTGAACTCAACATTTTTCGATTATTTTAGTGTCATCACTAAAAAAGTTTAAGGATGTTCATTTCTCATTTTGTTGAACTCAACATCTTTCGATTATTTTAGTGTCATCACTAAAAAATTTAAAGATGATCGTTTCTCATTTTGCTGAACTCAACATCTTTCGATTATTTTAGTGTCATCACTAAAAAAAATTTAAAGATGTTCGTTTCTCATTTTGCTGAACTCAACATCTTTCGATTATTTTAGTGTCATCACTAAAAAATTTAAAGATGATCGTTTCTCATTTTGCTGAACTCAACATCTTTCGATTATTTTAGTGTCATCACTAAAAAAGTTTAAAAAAATTTTCAAAAATTCATATCATCACTAGAAAATACACAAGTGTCAAAAATTTTTACAATGAGCGGGAGCGAACAATGTAAGTAAATTTTAGTTTAATTAAAATAATATATAATTAGAAATAATAATACATACAATGCATTTATTTAAAGTAAAGAATAAAAAATACTTCGTGTTGTATGGTCTGCTGCTGACGGGAGTATGCTAATGAGAGGAAAATGCGAGAAAAATTCTCATATTTTCTAATGAGAGGAAAATGAGAGAAAAATTCTCATATTTTCGAGCAAATGACAGTGAAGTTGCAAGATCCATTCTATTCATTCGTAAGCTGTCTTTGAGAAAACCTGGACTGGTAGTCTAGGGATATCCTTTCCAAAAAAATTGCCATTTCGATTTATTAGCTCAAATCTTAACAAATTATTTTAAATTCTAACAAATGCCCACAAGCATTTCGAACTCGAAACATGTTACGCATAAAGCAAGATTTTATGCTCATCGTCGCTAATTTCTAATAATTCTGCAAATTGAAGCAGTAATTGTTTTTGCTCTCTAAGAGCAATAACTAATCCAATATATGTAGAATATTTCAATTCCACTTTATTTAATGTTTTTTGTTTGCTCAAACACGTGAAGTATTACTTGACAGATGAAAGGAGTTGAAAATGTAATGTAAACAGCTTCGTTCGATTTTCAACATCTTACACACATCTCTCTAAGATGTGAGTTAGTGTAAATACGCTATAACAGACAGCTAAAATCATACTGTTCAAGTTTGAATTGTGGATATTTCCGAACCCTGGCTGTACTGACATCTAAGGGGCGCTGCTGAAATTCCTGCTTTAAAAAGTCTGGTTGAATTTTCTGCCAACTGGAGTTCTCTGCTAACATCGAGTAGAAATCATTCGTATATTTTTTACTTTGAAATAATTTATTTATATAGCTAAACACATAAATACATTTTAGTCATATGAATAGTTTAAGTAATATTTTTACACTACTTTTAGTAAAAGTTTACACTACTCTTTAAATTTACAATAAACATAAAAATTAAAATTATTTATTAAAATAATTTATTTGCGCAAAACTAAAATGAAAAGTTGTGCAGGGAAATATTTTTTGATTGTAGCGAAAAATAACGTTTTTTTATGCGCTATGTTAACGATTTCACAAAAAGTCTCCTGGCAACACTGTATCAGACACAGTTTGATCGTCTAATAGCCTCTTAAAAGACTGCTTCATTATCAATGCTTTTAATATAAAAATCTACTTATTATAATACAGAATGGGTATTTAAAAATCGAAAGAAAAATTCTAATCGCACCAAGCGTTTTTGTTGAAATAACGAGCTTTTGCCCCATGTTGTTGGGTTCTGAAATTTCAAAGTTGACAACACTGCCAATGAGTCATATGACCATCTTCTTTTAAGCGTTTCTTCATATATCTTTTTTTTATCCATATAAATCCATTTATAAAAATTGCTTTGCTATTTGTTCAGAAACCGTCAGCGTTAAGCACCAATGAAACATCAATTTGAATAACTGACTACAACATATTTTTTAAGTCAAATTATAAAAATTAGAAAAATGGTACCCAATTTAATTAATTTATTATACCTAAAATTTTTATTTATTAAACTATTTTTTCGTATTATTGATGAAATTTTGTTGTAATTTTGGTTTATTTTCATTTGTTCTTAAAGATAGTTATTCATTGAAATTTCTCCTAAAAGCTTTTTTTTAGAGTATCTCGACTTAAGATGTTATGACATAATGCCACAGATTTAATTAATAGAAAAAAGTATTTTATTTCGTTCCGGCTTATTCAAAAATCTTTAGATCTTTATACGAAATAGAAAAAATTTTATTTTATTTAACAAAATACTTGACATCGTGTTTAATGTTTGTTTTAAATTAACCTCGTCAATTTACTTAAACAAAGTAGATAAGAGAAATAAAAAAAATCCTGTTTATTTAGCCATAATTGTCTTAAATATTTACGCACAATCGAGTCCCGCGCTTTTACAAAGCAACACTTGCACCACCCAAATCGCCCACCTCCAAGAAGCTACTTAAGCTCCCCTTCGTTTGAAACCACAATTAGTCGCCAATGGGCTCGTTGCGAAAAGAAAAATTAAATAAAATTCAATAAGGCTCTTAAAAACTTATACAATATTTTGAATAGAAATTACTAGACCGGAATAAGTTTATTTTGTTTTCTTAAATAATTCTTAAGGGAAAATACAAAACAAATACAACAAGAAAATTAATACAGGAAACATAAACTCAGGCCACAAGATATTGGGGGAGTGTTTTAAGATATCACGAACGAATATAAAAAAAAGCTCAACATTAAGAACTTGACACGTTTGTGTCATTGTTGATTTTGCCCCTCCCCTTTCCATAAATTAAAAATAAGTATACAAGCATAATGCAAACAAAACCAAGAAAATTAATATAAATATTTGTTTAAAAGTACAGGGTCTTTAAAACTTTGACAATTGAAAGCGGTCATATTGTTGAAGCTGCAACTGTCAAATGGTGTATTGAGTTTGTTTTGCAAATCACCTAAAATGGATACGACGTTAAACGCCATTTGCAAATGACAAAATTAGGGTTTTATTTCCCCTATGGGGCACCGCCTTTTAAACAAGTCAAAAGCGTCAAGGCAAAATACTTGGAACGATTACTGTAGCTTCATGCTACGTGAAAAACGCACGAATTCACAAGGATCTGTCAAAGTACGAGACAAGGTATTTCATTAATTTGGAACTTCAACCAAATCTTCTCGCACGTAACTTAATGAATTTGGCACCCCCTCTCGCTTGAGAAGAAGGGATACACTTGCCACCACCACAGCATTAAATAGGTGATTTCCCTGCAAAAGTTCCCGCAAACTATAATTTTTTGACTAGCCTTGGCTGGTTTTAAGTAAAACGGAAATTTTGATTAGTAAATTTTCTTTTGTTTAGTATTAAGATTTGAATATTTGTTGTAAGTTCAAATATTCAAAATTCAATACATAAATAAATGCTTATAAAAAGATAAGTTCCATTCCATTCCATTCTGTTCCTCTGCTCTAATCTACTTAACCGTTGTACCAGAAGAGCTTTGCACAGCGGGGTGGATAAATTAGAATTAGCTGTTTCGATTCTAAGAGGAAACGCAAGAAGATCTGCCAAAAAATTGACCGAGAATAGAAAGAGTGTACAGAAATTTAATCGATTTGTCTCAGTACCCACCATTATGGCCTAGTCTGATAGTGAATCAATCCCATGAGTTAATGATGAAACAGAATACGTCCTCAACTTCAAGCAAAAACGACTTTCAGAGAAAACAGGCACATAATTGAGACGACGGCTGCAACTTCACAAACTGTTATTCAATGTTCTTTTTTTTAGGTAAAAAAGCATTTGAAGCTTTGGTTTTGTTTACAAAATGTATGAAATTTACTAAAAGTGTTGTAATATTGCTGAAAGCTTTTCTGCTTCAAAGTGAGAGCATAAGAAAGAAAAATCGCTGCCAAAATAAAATAGATTCTGTTCTACGACCGCATTCTCTGGCGTTATTTTATGCCAAATTGTGTGGAGAAAATCGTCATGCCCTAGTTCTGTTTTTTTATTTAAGCTCTCCCACAGTTCACGAGCGCTCCCATGTGGCTTGAAACGCTCACAGAAGTGAAAACTTCTTGTTATATACCTGTGGTATCTTAAGGTGAGATAAGACTAAACTTTTTAGCAGAAATTTCAATGAAAAACTATATTTAATAACGAATCAAAATAAACCAAAACAATAAAAATTTTCTATTTATTAAATTAATTAAATTAGATGCCATTTTTTCGATATTTAAAATTCGATTTAAGTTGTTATGATAAAACTCGACAGATATTATAGTCATATAAATATATATAGTCATATATTAACGTCATATACAAACTTCTAGCTAAAATGCTTGCACATATTGTTCCCTCCTGTATGCAATTCTCCAGACAGTCAGAGGAAGGTTAGACTTCGCGAGCTGGTGGCGCACAGCCCATTAAAGCACATCAAACCTTGATCAATTTACACCACTTTTCACCACTTCTGGATTCAGCAGGGGACTATAATAACGTCCCCGAAAATCGACATGTACCATAATTAACAAGGAATACTAAATATGAAACATTCATAATAATTTGAACATTCATGATAATTTGTACATTACATATAACAACTTTAAGCGAATCCTCTGTGGCTTCAGATGAGCACAATTTCAAAGATATGTCACGTACTCGTATGCTTTATTATATTTAACTTTGCAGATATCAGGCGCTTAGTGTAAGACCCTGTACAATAATTCGCTCAACGCAATAATTAACTCAGTATACAATTTCAAAATCCCTCCCATACAAAAAGAAAAGAATAAAAGTTTGTTTAAAATTTCTTCTTTGTTTTTTTCTTCATCCGATTTCTAGGATCAGTCATTAATATGCACTTGTACATATATGTATGTATGTGCAAATATTTTACATTTACATATATAAATAGGGTGTTTTTTTAAGCTAGATAGAACTTTAAATTGTAAAAAGTAACACAAAAAATTAAATTTTGATGAAACATTTTTTTTATTTGTTTCAGTATACTCTGACAAATCATCATGAATAGACTCACGCTTGAACAACGCTACGAAATTATCCAAATTTACTTTGAAAATCAGACCCGTTGTTTTATCGCAAAATTGTGTTCAGCGATGAGGCGCATTTTTGGCTTAACGGGTTTGTTAATAAGCAAAATTGCCGCATATGGAGTGAGACCAATCCACAAGAGACCCTAAAGACTCCATTACATCCAGAAAAATGCACTGTTTGGTGCGGTTTTCATGCTGGTGGCATCATCGGACCTTATTTCTTCAAAAATGAGGCCGGAGCTCGCGTTACGGTCAATGGAGATCGTTACCGCACCATGATCAATGATTTTTTGTTTGAAAATATGGATGACATTGATCCGGAGGAGATGTGGTTTCAACAGGATGGCGCTACGTGCCATACGGCGAACGCAACCATCGACTTACTGAAATCAAAATTTGGCGATAAGTTGATTTCGAGAAATGGACCTGTCAATTGGCCTCCAAGGTCGTGCGATTTGACACCTCTCGATTATTTCCTGTGGGGCTACGTGAAGTCACTGGTTTATGCTGATAAACCAGCAACAATTGACGCCTTGGAGGCCAGCATTGTTCGTGTTGTTCGTGACATACGGCCAGCAGTGCTCGAAAAAGTGGCCCAAAATTGGACGTCCAGAATGCGCTTCGTCAAGAACAGCCGCGGTGCCCATATGCCCGAAATCATTTTCAAATGTTAATGTCACGTATTGATCTTTCGAATAAAAAAAAATTTTGATTACAATTTAATTTTTTGTGTTATTTTTTACAATTTCAAGTTCTATCGGGCTTAAAAAAACACCCTATATATGTACATACTTATAAAAATATGCAGTAGAATTGACTCAAGGTGTCTAGACAGTTTAGAGAAAGTAATCGTTTCACACACTCCCAAACACATTAAGCCAACCACATGAGAGTTTTTAAATGCAGGTAACGGTAACTGCACTCTGAGCATAACGTGCAAGATAGAGACAAGTATATTATGGTTGAGTAATACAACAAACAAAAACAAATACATATAAGATATACATACATACGTAGTCAAAAAGAAAACAAAACGAGGGAGATTTAAGTCTTCCCACTGGTGTTAAGGAGTTTATTGTTTTATTAGCAAAAAAGGGGTCTTTTGGTTTGTCTTTCCTGTTACAAAGTGTTTGAATTAATTCCGGCTTGTATGGAGGGAAGTGATAAAATGGAAATTGATTTGTTTGTTTACAGAAGTTGATATACTTTTATAAACATTTGAGACATCTTTAGAAAAAAGATGAACAACTCAAATAAACTTTTGTCTGTTGAAATAAACTACGAGTAGGTACGTATATGTATTTTTATTAATTGCTTTGAAATAAATCTAAGTAATTTTGCAATAAAATCAACATCTTTGGGTGTGTCTGCAGACAAGTGATATAAGACATGGTTTTGTATATGATAAAATAAAACTAACTTCTTCCCGGCAACTCTTACGGGGGAGATGTCAATTGCTATTTATTTAAATACGCAAAATCACAGTACCAAGGCAGCTTGACCAGGGTAGTGGAATAAACACAGCTGTCTTTTGCGTAAATTTGTCAAAAATACAGACTTCCTTGCCTTTCTAAACAAAATTGTGGCAACTTTTTGTAATTTCTACCAACAAAATACACATGATGTTTTTGGGTGTTGTATTTATTGCAATTCAGCCACTACCTACTAAACATACGCAATACAGCCCTTTGTAGTGGCCCTATGTGAAGTCTAGAAAAAATCAAATCGAAAACTATATACGAGTATGTAAATATTGCATGCTTTTAAGTTTTGTTAATTTCAAAGTTTGGTTATTTCCATTAAACTTTAGTGACTTTAGCTAAGGGGTGCATCATGACCTGAAGCAAGGATAGAACGAATGTAGGAAGATTTAAGTTAATTGCAAATGCCAGCCTGATATTTTTTAATTATTTTTATAATTTTTCAAGAGCACGGAAACTCCACCTACAGAATAGCAACTTCATTTACGTTGCGCGAAAAAGTTGTGATAAATTGATATGATAATTTACAGGGAATCAGAATAAAGTGAACATTTGACAAACGTTTCCAGCAACAATAAACTGTTACAGAAATTTTATTGGTTTTGTATGTGAACAAGGTATCGAATTCCCCATCCCTGATGTGTGTGATCAATGCCCACCGTATACCTGTCACAACATTGATAAAAGGCAATCATCGTTTTTACCATAATCCGAACATCTATCGTGGCTAAGAATAACTTTAATTGAAGCGAGCAGATAACGAGTTTTTTACCCATAACGAGTTTTTTTATAATTGTAGTTAATTCTATAATTCTTAGTGACTGTGGTAATAGTGAAAATTATTAATAGTGTAAATTAAAACATATAAAGTAAAACCCAGATTTGAAACTAATACATACATAGACATACATAATAAAGGTCAATGAACACTTTATATACTTTGATTTTATAACATTTCACAAAACCGGTTTATTTTATTTAACATAAGACTTAGAAGAAACACTCCTCTAACCCGTATAAGAACACGAGTAAAACCAAAACACTTTTCAAATAAAAACATTGCATGTCGGCATCGTTTTATATTTTGGACAGTCGTAAAGCAGCTCTGGGCTGGGGAACAGCTCTCGCGTCATCGTAATTATTGCTTAAGTGCGGTCAGGCTTGTTGTTGTTGTTCGGCCTTCGAGAGATTTGCGTCTCACTCTCATTGGTTAACTGTCTACCTCAACTAACTGTATTAGTTTACAGTTTTTGTGAGGTATTTCGTTGTTAACCACGCGGCAACTTCCTATGCGAAGGCATAGGTCGGTACAGTTAGTCACAGCGCCGCAAACTAAATACTGTTCATACCATCATGGGCATAAGGTCTACGTTACTCCGCCCATGCTGTGCATCCTTTACTTTGCAAATTTATTTGCAACTGTATAGTTACAAATACAATATTTTGGATACCCAGCAGACCACAAGTTATTACAATTTGTAAAGCATCCTATTGTAAGCGATTGTGTCAACAGAAAAAATCAAAATAAACATGTTAAGCACAACAAACAACTAGCATACTATTCAGATTAGTAGTTTTCTACTAATGTTGTTAAATTAAATGTACATAACCAGCAAAGAAGAAAACAAATGCTAATAATATAGTTTTGAACTTATCCAATCTTCGCTTATAATATATACAGTGTTGGATACATCTTACGGCCTAGGCCATCGCAGTGTAGGAATTGTATATAGACTTCGGATGGGTCGCCCTTACATTGTCAATGGTTTTATATGGAAGATGTATGTGACAAAAATTTCACTGGGTAGTTTTCGACATGAGTTACAGACGCAGTTTTTTCTCACTTTTCGAGAAACAATGGAATATTTTGTTTCACAAGTTTTCGACGCGAGAACTTCTCGCCAAAGTTGCAAAACACAGCCACTGGTTACAACACATTCGTGATTCCTACCAGCCAGTGCCCTTCGCTGTTCTAGACCATAATGATAATGTTTTTTAATGTTTACGGCTTAATTTAATATTTATGATGCTATCTTTATTAATAAGTAGTTACATAAATTATATTTAAAAAAAACGCTAGCAACATGATAAAGTAAACCATTTGATGTTCTATTTAAAATAATAATAAAAGCTTAGAAAACTGAATGGCAAATCCTGTTCAAGGAAAAGAGAACTTTCTTTCAAAATATGAAAAATGCCAAAGGAACTACTTTAAGTTTGTTCAGAAACAAACAGAGAGAAAAAATAACTTTTTAAATGCTGTTTCTTTAACACAAAAATTACTTTGCGAAAAAATGCTGCTTTTCAGCTACAAGTGTTAAATTAGTATAAAAATAATTTTGGGGAAAATTTTTTGCTAAAAAGGAAACATGTTAAAAGTGTTTACAAAACCATAGAGAAACTTTTTCTCTTGTTGGCAATTTTGGCATTTCATTTTTCTATTACAGTAAATAGTTAAACTTTTAGTTTAGTTTCTTTTACAGAGATTTTTTTTTAAGTTTATTTTCTTTTTTCATAGTTATTGAATAGAAAAGTATTAAAATTTAGCAGGGCGTTTGAAAAACTAAAGGCAAAACAAAAAAAAATCTGCAAAAATAAGTAAAAGGTTCTCAAATATGCAGAAAACTGTAATATTTTTTATGTACTTGAGCGTTATTTTTTATGCTGAAAATTTAAAACGAATAAAAGTTAATATTTATTTTGAATAAATTTCATTTGTAAAACTATTTGTTTGCATAATTGTGTTTACAGTAAATAAAAATAAGTTTTCCCCTCAAGTACGCACTCGTAACTTCTCTGTTTGTGCGAATTTTTTTACAATTACATGCACTTAATTAAAAATTGTTAAAAAATTATTCCTTTAAGGAGCAAAAAAGGAAAAAGTATATAACAATTTTTTATTTAAATAAAACTCACAGTTATAAATTCCGAGTAAATAAAATAAATTATTACTCTTCTCTCCATATTGGTAAAATATATTCATTTATTCAATAGCTTTAGAACTTTTAATTAATTCCACATTTTCATTTGATTGAATATATTGAATTCCTCAACTGATGTAAATGTTATTATTGATAAAAATGTTTGTATTCCCTGAAGTATTTTAAGTTGTTCAAACTCTACAGTGAGATTGAATGTTTTGCATTGAACACATTGACCACGGCAGACTACACGACTACAAAAGCAACTGGATTCAAATATCGCTCAATATATCGGGGGGAATGAGAGAGAATTTGTCATTAATTTACATCAACACCCGCCATGACAGCCTTGTCTGATCATGGCCCAGCTCCACGAGGGGATCTATGTATGATTCGCCATTGCCCACGTGGCTTACAATGCTCACATTTTTTAAGTTGCTCAAACTCTGCAGTGAAATTGAACTTTTTGCATTGACACATTGACACATTGACCACTGCAGACTACACGACTACAAAAGCAAATGGCTTCAAATATCGCTATGCAAATGAAACAGAATTTGTCATTAATTTACATCAGCACCCGCCTTGACACTCTTGTCTGATCATGGGGTGATCTATTTATGATTTGTCACTGTCCATGTGGCTTATAAAACTCACATTGATCGCAACTTCTATTATATGTTTGTCGCCAAATGGTCAGACCTTTTGTTGAGGAACTCACGTCTTCTAGTTCTTCCTGTATGCATTTTCCACACAGTCAATGGTGGACAAGGCCAAGGCCCCTTAAGAGCCACCGCCTCTAACCAACTACCACTACTCGTTCTTTACATTATTGGTATCTTTAGCTAGACTACAACGAAAACCAGCATATAACGAAAACCAGCATACAGCATAGTCCTCAGGGAAGACTAATTCCGTTGCATGTGAATTTAGGTTTAAAACTCAAGACATAATGTTCAGACTAGAACCTCAGCCATGATCTGCAAGCATAAATCCTGCGGCTTTGTACAGTTCTGTTTGCTACCAGAAACGACGAACTACTGCCCTCTATGTCCCAAAAACCTGGGTGCCACAGTTAAAAATTGTAAATTGTTATATCCATTTGTCACAGTTAAAATTTTGCACGTGGGTTCTCAATATTATCGGTAGCATAAAAATGTTTGTATTATCGATCTAACAAATTGTAGTCCCTAGTTGCCCTAGAAGAACACTTTTCATGTTAGTTTATATCAAGCCACTCTGCTCGGCCCTTCTATTCCCTATTGTATGCAGTTTACTATAGAGTCAATAGAAGACAAGGCTTCATGAGTTAGCAGTCTGAAGCACTGCTCCATAGCATAATCTGGCAATGGAGCAATTCCACAGAGTGAACTATCTGACGACCCACCAGCTGAATTAGGTTATGCTTTAAACTCCAAACCCTTCGCCAGAGGCTAATTATCATGCTATGGGACGCCTAGAAAGAGGGAGTCCTTGTGTTGACTATACATCAACTGACCTACCTTAACGTAGACATTTTTGATGTTAATGTTTAAGTTTAAAAGCGCTGGGAGAAGCGTTGGTTGTGGCTGACCTGTGCTGATTTTTTCCTCTTCCCAAAACTGAAGACACCGATGAAAGGAAAGCGTTTTGCTACGATTGAGGGGATAAAAGAAAAATCGAAACAGGAGCTGTTGGTGATACCAAAAAGTGCGTTTCAGAAGTGCTTCGAAGGTTAGAAAAAACGCTGGCATAAGTGTATTATATCTGAGAGGAGTTACTTTGAAGGGAACAAGATAGTTATTGATGAATAAATAAATACTTTTTGAAAAAATTAAAAATAACGATAATTTTTTGATCAGCCCTCGTATAGTAATGCTGCTGTAACCATATTTCAAACTGCTTTTACATATACCCCGCCGAACCAGTGGTAATAATGTGTATATTCGAATATGTATGATATTTTTTTTCATTTTTACTCGTAGATAAGATCTCAATTATTCGAATAATAATACGAAAGGATTTTTGTTTGGAAATTATTTTCTTGTTTGTTCTTTTGGACTTTTACAGAAAATAAATGAAAATATTATTCGAATAATTATCCGAATATTTATTCGAATAATTTTTCGAATATTTGTTCAAATCATTATTTAACTATATCCTGCAACCTTATTTCAAACTGCTTTTACATATACCCCGCCGAACCAGTGGTAATAATGTGTATATTCGAGTATGTATGATTTTTTTTTTCATTTTTACTAGTAGATAAGATATCAATTATTCGAATAATAATACGAATGGATTTTTGTTTGGAAATTATTTTCTTATTTGTTCCTTTGGACTTTTACAGAAAATGAATGAAAATATTATTCGAATAGTTATCCGAATATTTATTCGAATAATTTTTCGAATATTTGTTCGAATCGTTATTTAACTATATCCTTTAATTAAATTACAAGATCATTAATGTATTAGGTGGCGAGCCCTACTCATAAGTGTATGAGGTGTATTTGTAATAGTATTGTTGGTCATTAATATCAGTGGCAGAACCACTGGTAATATTCGTAAACAGTTAGGCGTTTTACATAAGCTTTCCACACAGTTTATAATAAACCTTAAGTACTACCCACAAAAACGTAATAATATGAGTAATACGCTTGCAATAGCCAAAATTATTTCTTTAATTTAAAGTTACAACAAAATTTTAAACAACCCGGATTGCCAAACCCGTTCGTTGGCAAAATCCTGAGCCAAATCTATTATCCAGGCTTCGGTTTACTTTTGCAATGAAAGTACTTCTCCTTATTGTTTTCCGAAGGTAAATCTCACTCATATAATAAATGGAAAGACAATGTTTATGTATGAACATTAATGAAGAGGTATTTTGGTCGTCTGCGATCCAATTCGTTACTTCATCAATCAATAATCCCAGGTCATTTTAGCTGTTATAGTATATGACACCAATTGATCATTAACATTTTTAAGCTGGCGCAGGCCGTTAGTTTGTATTTCAGCACTCAAATGCTTTCATATAATTTTTTAGTTACTGGAATTTATATTTGTTTGCTTATTTCCTATTAGTTTTCATCAAGTCATGTCCTATATAAAGTTATTTGATTTGTTTCACACATATTTGGAAAAATATTTCAGACACTTCGGTGTGATTTTTTATGATCATTAAAAATAAATGAATAAATATTCCACCAAATGTCTTAATATTTTTGAAAATAACTAAAAGTATAACGTATAAAATTATTTGACAGAATTTATGCCTCAGCAAGCATGTCGTACGGAATTTTGTATGTCAAATTTGAACCAAAACTAAAAGCGTTGAAATTGACACCTTGAAGGAGAAAAAAATTATTTTTAATGCAAAAAAAAAAAAAGAGAAGAGAAATAATCGCAAACCGAAAACCAAACCCTTTTTTGTACAAAAGGCGATGAAACACATGGGGAGTGTTGATTAACAAAAATTTAATGAAAGAAATCTAGTAAAACACTTGACACTCGTGAGACGAGCGGAAAAAAGCACATACGAGTACTAACAGAAAAATTCGTTTTTTTTTTATGAAAGGAGTTTTCACTTTTTTGTTCAAAATTCAATGTTACAAATTGCAAGTTGGTGAACCGTATTCATGAAGAACACGAGTCCTTAATCAACTATTCAACGTCTTTCCACCATGTCAGGCTATTTACATAGCAGGTCTCTGTTTCAAGTCATGAGCGCCACAGCCAGAAAGTTGCAGGTGGGAAGTAGGTATGTAAATGATGACCTGCGCCAGAATAGTGTGAAAACGGAATCTTCTGACAACTGGCAGATACCCGTTCTGTTAATTAATTTTCACGGTTTAGTGGCCCCAAACACAACCTAGGTCATGCTGGAACTTCCTTATTGCTACAGCCAATAAGGGAAACCTACCCTTCCAAACCTTAGAAAGCAGAGTACTTTGGTTGAACGACACCAAAAACTGTGGGGAGGGAGGAAAATCTTATTATTCGAACCTGCAGTTTTTATGAGTGCAGGGGCTAAGTCAAGTGCCCATTAATATTCTTGAGGGCGAAGTAGCAAAGGACATGGTCAAGTTACAAACGTTATCTTTAATATAGCGATGTGCATCCATTGTATTAAAGTGGTAAACAAAAGCACATACAATCTTACGCTCATTAGTTTAGTCGTCAATGAGACAGCGACGAATGAACATGCGCACGGCTGTATGAATTTATTCCTTGTTTTTTCTCTGTATTTTGCGTATTTTTTACTTTTTGTGATATAAAATTTATTAAAAATACTAAAAACATAAATCCATATATTAATTCTTTAATTTTACTTCAATTTTAATTAAATTGTAAGTAAAAGCGATTTTTTTTGGTTTGCTTATTTTTTCTCCCAGTGCAAGTTTATTTACACTCAGAGCGTCCCAGACGCCCAGATGCCCAAAGATTTCTCTTTGGGCATCACTACTTTAATATAACGAGTGATTTTTTTGCTATTATCTTTTTGGCAACACTAGTTTTGACAGCTCACGCACGTTTTGTATCTTGTGTTACTGTCAAACATCTTCAGTTTGGTCTATAATTTAATCATGAATCGTCTTACAAACGAACAACGCTTGCAAATTATTGAATTTTATTACCAAAATGCGTGCTCTGTTGATCCACTTTTTTATCGAAGAATTGTGTTCAGCGACGAGGCTCATTTCTGGTTGAATGGATAAGTGAACAAGCAAAACTGCCGTATTTGGAGTGAAGAGCAGCCAGAAGCATTGCAAGAGCTACCAATGCATCCAAAAAAAAACAACCGTTTGGTGCGGATTATGGGCTGGCGGCATCATTGGGCCGTATTTCTTCAGAGATGATGCGAATCACAACGTTACTGTGAATGGCGAGCGCTACCGTGCGATGATAACAAACTTTTTTTTGCCCAAAATGGAAGAGCTTGACTTGCATGACATGTGGTTTCAACAAGACGGTGCCACATGCCACACAGCACGCGAAACAATGGACCAATTGAGAGGCGAGTTCGGTGAACAGTTTATTTCACGCTTGGGACCAGTCAATTGGCCGCCCAGATCGTGCGATTTAACGCCTCTAGACTATTTTTTGTGGGGCTATGTTAAGGCTAATGTCTATAGCGACAAGCCCGCTTCGATTGACGCACTGGAAGCCAACATTGCCAACATTATTCGTGAGATACCGGGCGAAATGTTGGAAAGAGTATGTCAAAATTGGACTAAGCGGATGGGCCATTTGAGGCGCAGCCGCGGCCAACATTTGCATGAAATAATCTTCAAACATTAAATTATATCGACCCAACTATCGATCCAAATAAATATTTCATGCATTTTTCTGAATTTTATGTGTTTTTTTTTGTTTTTAATTTCCGATAGTTCTTATAAAATCACCCATTAATGAAACCAGTATTGAGAACATGACTATGCAGTAGCGACAAAGTTTACGTTATGAGTATAAACCCAGCGGCGAACATTGCCTACCACATTATTTCTCTTCGATGATGTGTGCAACACTTTGTAATCAATGAATGGTAACTTACAAAGTGTATGAAAGTAGTATATGGAGTTCCGAAAAATGAATTACGTTCATCTTTTGTATCACATTTATATACAAATGTATTTTATTTTTTAGTTGTAAATCAAATGTTCGCCGTCTTTGTCAGACTACTCGTACGTTGCAAAAATTTTAATTAACAAAATCAGACAAAAGTGCTAGAAAAAAATTTAAAAAAGGTACAAGACAAAAGGAAAGACAAAACATTTAAGGAAAAAATAAAAGAATGCAGTAGACAAAAAACAAAACAAATTTATTTAATGGAATATTCCCAAAAAACTGAAGTGCGCAGTACGTACGAGCTGCCTACTGCCGGCTTACAATGTATGCGAGATTGTATTCGAGCTACCTACTGCCGACTTACAAAGTATGCGAGATTGTATTCGAGCTGCCTACCGCCGACTTACAAAGTATGCGAGAATGTATTCAGGCTGCCTACAGCCGACTTACAAAGTATGCGAGAATGTATTCGAGCTGCCTACTGCCGACTTACAAAGTATGCGAGATTGTATTCGAACTGCCTACTGATAGCATACAATGTATGTTAGGAAGTAATGAGCTTTTGTTGGATGAACATCACACTAGCTCGCTTACTTTGTGTGCAGGTAGTAGGCGTTCACTCTACAAATGCGGCAATGTGTATGAAAAAGTATACTAGGATCGTATATGAGATGGTGTGCATTACTGACTTACAAGTGTGCATCGGATCATCGCTTACGTAAGCGAAACTTTGGCCGCTGGGAATTTGATTGGTTGATTGTAAGAGCGAAACTTTTTATTCGTCTCTCTTCATTATTCTCTTTAATTTTCAAACAAATTGTTTTTTTTTTATAACAAACATCTTTAACTAGAAGAATTTAGAAGAAATTTTGTTGATGCCCTTAAATTAACTTCAAGCAAAAAGATTAAACGACAAATAAAATATTGATACAATTTGATTGACATGAAAAATTTCTTGAATATCTTTGACAAAATTTTTTTTTTTTATCTTGGACCAGTACTCAGGAGATGACCCCTACATATGCAGTGTATTGTACTGGAACTAGGAAAATAGATTGATAAGGTGGAAAGAGTTAGTAGTGTTGGTGGAGGTTAATCTTTAACAATAACAACATGAAAGACTAAAAAAACTCTATTGCAGCATTTAAAATGTTGGAGTTAAATTGGTTAAAACTGATCAGTGTCCAGTGTATATATCTTCCACACTGCTTGATTAGCAAATTTTAGTCCAACACCTTCCACACTACAAGGTAATGAAATGCGTTGAAAATAAATTAATAATCAACATATGTACATATATAGAGAAAACACGGGCAACGGTGAAAATAGAAAAAAAAACCATGTACACATCTTGCTACCTATTTCGATAGACTTTGGTTTCATACGAAACTGATTGTGAACATATGTATATGTATGTATGTATATCGAAAATATGGATAACGGTGAAAAAAGAGAAGAAAAAAAAAAGAAACAAACGGAATAGGTAGCAAGCTGAGTATACGGCCTGCTACCTATTCCGGTGCAGTTTGGTTGCATACGAATTTAGTTAATGAACAAACATACGTATACAGAAAATACGGACAGCAGTAACAAAAGACGTGTGTACAGAAAGAGAGACAAAACACTACAGGCTGAATATCGACAATATACATATTTGTCGATATTATGTTAACTTGTTAGTTGCAATATATCGGGTGGTTAAATTTCAAGGGCCGATGTTGAATGTGAACCACACCTAAACGCCAATTTTTTTCCGAATTTTATTTGACATTTCTCTATTTCAGACTTATTCAATTTGAACCATGGAGAGATACACAATCCAACAACGTGTTAAAGTTATCCAGACTTATTATGAAAATGATGATCAATTTTCGAAGAAAATCATCTTCAGGGATGAGGCACATTTTCACCTCAGTGGATTCGTCAATAAACAGAATTGCCGCATTTGGGCGAATGAGAATCCAAAAGTGACTGTCGAAAAACCAATGCACCCACAAAGAGTGACTGTTTGGTGCGGTTTATGTGCTGGCGGCATCATCGGGCCGTATTTTTTCCAAAATGAGGCCGGTCAGGCAGTTACTGTGAATGGTGTTCGCTATCGTGAGATGATAACGAACTTTTTATGGCCCGAATTGGAAGATATGGATGTAGACGATATTTGGTTTCAGCAGGACGGTGCCACTTGCCACACAGCTAACGAAACAATTGCTCTTTTGCGCAACAAATTCAATGGCCATGTTATCTCACGTAATGGCGATGTCAATTGGCCGCCAAGATCATGTGATTTGACACCGTTGGACTTTTTTCTTTGGATTTTTTTTGAAAGAAAAGGTGTACATCGATAAGCCAGCAACAATTCAACAGCTAAAGGATGAGATAATTTGGCACATTAACGGCATAGAACCTCCATTATGCCTCAGGGTCAATGAAAATTTGGACCATCGGATGGAGGTGTGCCGCCGTGGTCGCGGCGCCCATTTAGTCGATATTTTGTTCCATACATAATTGAATAATGCCAATATATCATAATAAAATAAAATTACAATAATTTCCTAAATAGTTTGTGTTTTATTCAAAATCAACATCGGCCCTTGAAATTTAACCACCCTTTATTTAGCAGTTGTAGTCAAAGGCCGTTATTCCAGTCAGTGGTGTAGGCATTACACCAACTCACATATACTTATTTCGACGTGCAAAAATATTTTATTCACACAAAAATATCATATGAATTGTACGTCTATACATGTGTACATATATCTTTCAAAGGAAAGATTGTTATTTGAATATACAGACATATGTATGTATGTACGTACATACATAACACCAATTGTGTATTTCTCATGTTGTTTTTTTGTTAATTTTTGTCGGGGTTTCTTTGGCTGTGTTCAATATATTTTTTACTTTTTTTGTCGCTTTTACTTTTGACACTTCATGCAAGCAGACAGAATCCATGCAGTTCTTTTTTGTCGTATCTTGCTGACTGTTTTTTCTTTAATTTTTTTTTTTTTTAATTTTTAACACTTGAAATGATATGATTTCTTTTTGTTTTTTTTTTCGGTTTGAATTACGGATAGAAGTGTCCATATGCACAAGCATATAAGAGCACATATTACGACAACTGAAGTGCTTGTATGAGTTTGGTTTTTTTTCCTTCTTTATTTCGTTGAGTATTAATAATCAAGTCTACATATTCATAAGTATATTATTTAAAATAACATCAACACTTTGCCACCATTGCCATCAACACCATCTTCATATGTTTGGCTGAATGCGTCTGTCCGTGCTGTTTGTTACCACCACCATTCATCAGCATCAGTCTTTGTACTACTTATAACCAAAAGTCCAACCAGGCTTCGTCATCAACACCATCTCCAGTATTTTTCTTCTTTTTTGTTAATTTTTTCGTTTTATTTCGGTTTTTTTTTTTTGGTTCTGGTACTCATAATTATAATAATAATCGTCATCATCACAGTAGACATTTGAACACCAGCAATAGACTGAATGGCAGGCAGACCATTAAATCTGAAACGGCTCAAATAAGTAAGAACTTGCACATAAAAGTACATGGCGAATTATAAAAAGGAATTATTATAGACTTTTGGTAATTAACACTCTGAGAAGCGGATCATATGCATACATATTTCTATAGCTTTCATACTTCACAATTAAAGTACATAATACACGACATGTTTAGATGCCATTTTTCCCAATGTGAAATGCCTACATGTTGTCTCCTACCGCAAAAATATTGCTTCAGCCCAGTTCAGACTATTATACTTTGTATTAATACTTGTCAAAAATTCAAATAATACGTGCAAGTCTGATAGTCTGAATGTAATCCGTCATACATACGAAAAATAATACGATAAAAATTTGACATCCCATACTACTTTGTTGTTTTTTGAAACTTTTCAAAACGATAATACCAAGGTGCATTAATGTATACACGGTGGCAGCACTACGGCATGTGATAATTTTTTGCTACTGGCAATATAGGAAGCTATTTGCATTGTTGCATTTTTGTAAGTGAATTTAGTGTTTTATTCTGAATTAAACATATACAAATTATTTTGTGAACATAAAAATAATTCAAAAAAATATAATTTATAATTATGAAAAGGTACATTCATAGTTTATAATTGTGAAAATAGTTACAAATATTTTTGATAAACGTAGCTTACCACATACCTGTTTTTGTTGTATTGTTGTGGCTCTAGTGCTGCCACCGTGTATACATTAATGCACATTGGATAATACTTTTCATTGGATCAGGGTTGTGTTTTTTAGCAAACCAGCTAATTAATAATTGAGTAGTCGGCTATTTCGTAGCCGATGGGGTGCCGTCACTGATTGTATTTTTTGTCGTTATAAAAAAACTCGAAATTTGGAATTTAGCTGTCATATATAAATGTATTTTGCTGATGCTATATTTAGAACATAAAATATGTTTGTGCTATTGAATTTGGATGTGTTATACATAATTATTATTTTAACTGTTGAAGAATTTCACGCGCCGGCACGTCTATCGCCTACGATGAATAGCGCACCTGCCGCCGTGAAAAGTTTTATGATGGCACATCTATGTTGGTTTATATCAAGTGTGATGGTGTGAATGCAAATTCCAATTTACGTTAGACTTTTTGGCAGTCGCAAGAAATGTGTTTAGACTTTTATCTCACAAAATCTAATGAAAGTATTTATACTTGTATAATAGTCTGATTGGGCCTTTCGTGAGTAACAAAATTTTAAATAGAATGCAAGGTGCATTAATGTCTGCAAGGTGGCAATGCTAAGCCAGGTGTCAGTTTTTGCTACTGTCAATAAAGTAAGCTTTTAACGTCACCAGTGAACGATGAGTATCTACCTACTCGAGCAAAATCTAACAGTGTATTGTTTAAATAAATTTGAAAACAAAAATTATGGATAAAAAGAAGTAACCCAGTGGTGCATTTAAACGCAAACAATACCAAGAAAGAGAACATGGTAAACCTAAATTTCCCAAAATTGACAAGTTTTTTAGTCCGACTTCTGCAAGTACATCTGGCTAAAATATTTCTATTGATAGTGACTGAAATAATGTGGTAACTGCAGTGTTGGTTAAGAAGCCTACTGAAGAAATTTCGATAATTATAGCAGTTGCATGACACACATAAAAGCGGAGGGTTTGGAGTAACCACAGACCTCTATATTTTTCAAAAATGTGTACGACAAACATTCGTATGACCTAGGAAACTTCAGGAACAAAATATTAAGTGATAACAAAAAAGGAAAAATTCTTGATGAGGCCTTATAGCCTTCAGGACCTTTTCCCACAGACATCAACCAGAACAAAAGCTGTTTTTCACAAACGTACTACGTGTTTTACACCTAGAATTAATTGTAATTTATGTTGCTACTATTTTATAATTTTTATAACCTGTCCTGCATTTTTGAAGTATTTGTATATTTCATGTTTTTATTTGATAAAACCTAATCAGTTTACATAGCAGTGGTATTTTTTAGTTTGCCCCAGGGCACTTGGTTACCTAGCTACGCAACTGGAATCAATGGAGTAATAGAATAGTGAAAAGAAAGACGTTTCTAAGTCTAATGGTTTTTTCAGAAACGGTACACAGACGGGCATCGCTTAATCGAATTTTCTATCAGTGCTGATTCAGAATATGTACTAAAAGGCTGCACAGAATGTTCTAAAGAACATTGCTCACTACTGTGCAGTAGTTCGAAGCACTGTATTTCAAAACAATTCTTAAAACAAAACAAACAAGCTATAGAACATTTAGAAACAGAATAAACACTTCATAATTTCGAAACACCTTCACAAAAGTGCTTGACTGTACTTGAATTCTGTTTCACGGCAATATCCAAAACAAATCATCACAATAAAGCAAATAAACTTTTAACAGCAAGCACATTGGCATTGGAGCATACGGCGTCTTAAATATTTGTGCTTAATATAAAGACAAAAACCATGAACAACAACACACACGCATGAGCATATTGGACATACAGCACTTGTGCACTAATCCAAAAACAAAAACCATAAACAACAACAACAAACTTTATAGACAAAACTGAAGTAGAACATTGCTTCAATGCTTGAAGTTCTTCTTCAATTTTTGTTTTATTTCATTTCGTGCTACTAGTGTTTGGTTCTGTTTGTTCGAAATGCTTATAAGACAGTATTCGTTTATTTGTTAAGAACATTTTGGCACTGAAGTGTTTGTTTAGAAATGTGAAAGAAGACGATTGAAACACATTTTTATTGTGCTTGAGCAGCCCTCTAATATGTACGCGTATACATTATAGGATCGGAAATTAAAATTGTAGAAATTACAAATGGAATCACAAACTTATATATACCCTTTACATATTTGTGAAGGAGGTAATAATATAACAAATAAAATATTACATAAGAATTTGATATAAAATATAATATAATAAATTAATTTTAGTTCAATAATAAAATAAAAAAAAATTAAACAAAATTACAAAAATTGTTACTGTCCGTAATTTATGCAAATAATTTACTCAAATCCCCTTTATATAATGGGTGATTTTATAAGAACTATCGGAAATTTAAAAAAAAAACACATAAAATTCAGAAAAATGCATGAAATATTTATTTGGATCGATAGTTGGGTCGATATAATTTAATGCTTGAAGATTATTTCATGCAAATGTTGGCCGCAGCTGCGCCTCAAATGGTCCATCCGCTTAGTCCAATTTTGGCATACTCTTTCCAACATTTCGGCCGGTATCTCACGAATAATGTTGGCAATGTTGGCTTTCAGTGCGTCAATCGAAACGGGCTTGTCGCTATAGACATTAGCTTTAACATAGCCCCACAAAAAATAGTCTAGAGGCGTTAAATCGCACGATCTGGGCGGCCAATTGACTGGTCCCAAGCGTGATATAAACTGTTCACCGAACTCGCCTCTCAATTGGTCCATTGTTTCGCGTGCTGTGTGGCATGTGGCACCGTCTTGTTGAAACCACATGTCATGCAAGTCAAGCTCTTCCATTTTGGGCAAAAAAAAGTTTGTTATCATCGCACGGTAGCGCTCGCCATTCACAGTAACGTTGTGATTCGCATCATCTCTGAAGAAATACGGCCCAATGATGACGCCAGCCCATAATCCGCACCAAACGGTTGTTTTTTGTGGATGCATTGGTAGCTCTTGCAATGCTTCCAGCTGCTCTTCACTCCAAATACGGCAGTTTTGCTTGTTCACGTATCCATTCAACCAGAAATGAGCCTCGTCACTGAACACAATTCTTCGATAAAAAAGTGGATCTTCATCTAACTTTTCAAGAGCTCATTGACCAAAAATTTGGCATTGTAGTAGGTCGCTTGGCTTCAATTCTTGCACCAGCTGTATCTTATAAGGCTTCACACCCAAATCCTTCCGCGAAATTTTCCACGTAGTGGAGTAACAGAGGCCCAATGGAATCACAAACTTATAGTTAAAAATCCAGCATTCTAAAATTCTTCGCTTCCGGGATGCTAATTAAGACACCTCTATTTCAGCCAGTAAAGCTGATGATCAGGCCGAAAACAAAAATTTTGATTTTTGGCTCTATATGTTCTTCCCTGTCACTAATCGACCGATCCAAGTATGTATCGATGCTTTTTATTCGATGCCGAGTAGGTTTTTTTTTTTTTTATCTTGGACCAGTACTCAGGGGATTACCCCTACATATGCAGTGCATTGTACTGGAACTAGGAAAATAACTTGAGATGAAGAGGAAAGAGGGAGTAGAGTTCGTGAAAGTTTAAATTTAAAACAAACTCTATTGCAGCATTTAAAATGTTGGAATTAAATTATTTAAAACTGATCAGTGCCCAGTGTATATACCTTCGACACTGCTAAGATTAGCAAAATTTAGTCCAACACCATCCACACCACAAGGTAATGAAGTACATTCAGAAAAATTAATATTGTGCAGATAAAGAAAACACGGACAACGGCGGGAGAAGAAACAAAAAGAAACGCGTCTACACATACTGCTACCTATTCCGGTGCACTTTGATTTCATACGAAATTAATAATGAACATGTGTAGGTATACAGAAAATATGGACAACGGTAAAAAAGAGAGAAAGAAAAATAAACACGTATAGCTTGCTGCCTATTCCGGTGCGATTTGATTTTATATAAATTTAATTAATGAAAGTACACATATAGAAAATACGGACAGCAGTAACAAAAGACATGTGCACACGACGAGAGACCAAACACTACTCTCAGTACGGTATCGATACTTTGCGATCGATACCATATTGAGTATAAGTATCGATACCCTACTGGTATCGTTTCATCCCTATAGATAAGGCGGTTGTTGTGGTGTCAAAGGATGATCGATCTAAAAAATCCGGTAGGATTTCGCCGTTTTCCCTTTCAAATAGTAGTGTTTAGTCACTGCATGAAATTCACTTTTTTCCATTTTTCAAGAAACACAAAAGTTGCTTACTTTAAACGACTACAATAACTAAACAAATCGATGAATTTGAGTGAAATTTTAACAGCTGACGTTTGACAGATCGCAATTTTGCTGCCATCTAGCGCTAGGTAGCTTTAATATCAATCCGCCCTCGTATAATGACAATTTCGCAAAACGTCTCTTATTTGCTTACATCGGTGCTCAATAGCTTAAACACATATGTATGCTTAAAAATATTAACATTTGTATAGTACAGCAGGCAAATGCAGCATTTGACAATATTAACAACAAATGCAATTCATAATTTTCTTCTTTTTTTTTGTTTAAATACTTTTTTCTGTCATATGCAGACCATCATACTTTGGCAATTCTTTTAATTATGATTTTATTTTTGCATTTAAAGATTTTTGGTTTGAAGTTTTACATACGAATATGCCACAACTCGTACACATCCATCCACAAAAGAAACCAACCACACACACAAAAAGTGTTTACAACAAACACTTTGGATATCTCAAATAATTTACTTAAAAAAGATAAATATACTCGTAACTGAAAAATTTTTCTGTTTTAAACGTGTGCACAAAAATTTTAAATTAATACAGGAAATGTTGGCAATTGGTGTGGAAGAAGAGCTCACAAAAGCATTTGACAGGATTCTTAAATGAAATGCAACACACACACACACACACACATTCACAAACACCAAGCCACACATACTCTCTTACACTGGCAAAAAAAAAAATTGACAAAACTTGGTTTTGCATATTCATACAACAAAATTCTTCATTGTATTGCATACAAAATTTATGTCCGTCCTTAAGTCTTACTGTCTCAAACTTTTTTTGTGTTTTTTAAGGTGAAAGCTGCTTTGTTTTTGTTCATCTTAAGCAAATCGTCTTCATAATATTTTTTGTGTTGTTCAGCTCCTTTTTTTATTTTGCTGCTACATATTCATATTCTTTTGACACTCGAAGAGGGGAGCCAACCTCTTGGCTTTCTTAAATATATGTAAATGTGTTTGTATGTGTGGAAATTAATCTATAAACCGCGTGAATTTTGATATCTTTTTAAGATTGAATTATTGTGGTTTTTATCAAAAGATCCTTTTACCTTGTTTGTTTTTTATAAAACAAGTTTATTGTGGGCCTCGTGAATACTTCAACTGGTGCATTTGATATTGTTGTTGGGAATGTTGGCCATTTATCTGACAAAAGAATCCAATAAAAATGTGCAAAAAGATCGTTAAGAATTGGCGAAACCTTAAAAATGTCAGTAAGCTAATAAATGAAGAGATAAAATATTAAATAAGCAAAAAAACAAATCACAATTCTGTTGTTATTTAAGAAAAGAAACATGTCTGTGAACGTGTGTGTGTGTGTGTGTGTGTGTAAAAATATTGATTTACCGCAATTTTGCTCGAAACCTGTAGCATGTGGGAAGAAATAAATCTTCGAAACTGGATTTGAAAGATTTGTAATATTAAACGCAAAATATTAGCGATTGCCTTCGCAATTTTTTTTTTCATTCGTTTATTTATTGAATCTTCAAAATATGAACTAACAATAAGTATTCAAATCTTAATACTAAATATAAAAGTTATTTAAGCCCAGCCACTGCTAGACAAAAAAGTTTTATTTTGCACGAATAATATCGGTAGAATCAATCATCTATTTAACGTTCTGATGGTGGCAAGGGTATCCCTTCTTCTCAACCGAGAGTGGCCGCCAAAATTAAGTATGTCACGTGCAAGTGGATTTGGGTGGAGTTCCAGTTTACTCCGCAAAATACTTCAGCTTCAGGCAGAGCAGATATGAAAGTCATTAAGTCACCTTAGCTCTAAGTTCTGCGCCATAAAGTCAAGGACTTTTCTTCTATACGATTCTTAAAAATATATTCGTGGATCTCAACTGTAAACATACTTTGCTCAAATTAAAAGCGAACTCTTAAATCGAGTGCTACACTTAGCAAAAAACACATAATTCACACAACAATCTTCTAATGCTAACGTACTGCTATTGAGTTATATGGTAGTTGGTATTACATATCGCTCCTTTATTGCAACATAGTCATAACTAAAAAAAAAGCTTATTTCGAGAAAAACGCATTTCAAATATTTAGTTTCCATACAAGTCTTCGAAAAAAATTTAGAAAATATCTCCTTAAGGAAACAGTTTTAAGGTAATTTGAATAAATTTTTGGCAACAAGGTACTACTGTTAATAGGGGCTTGCCCCGACGGAGGTTGCGTTCTGCTGTGGCGGTCATGACGGGGCATTGCCATATAGGGCCGCAGGAAAGTAGGTTAAATTTTCCATTTAATGACTTCTGTAGAAGTTGCAGAGACGAAGGAAGAAGAGAGCATTGAGCACTTCCTCTATCAGTGTCCAGCTCTTTCTGTAAAACCTAACCTAACCTAACCTACTACTGTTAACAACTCTGCGTTGTTAACTCGAGATATGAATATGTTGCAATAAAGGAGCGAAATGGTTGTTAAATTTTAAGGGCCAAAGTACACAAATTACTTATGAATTATTGTTATCTTTTTTTATTATACTAATATTGGTATGGCTCAGTTATGTATGGAACAAAAAATCGGCCAAATGGCCACCACGACCTCGTTGGCACACCTCCATCCAATGGTTCAAATTTTCGATGACACTGAAGCTTAATTGATGAGCCGAACTATCATCTTTTAATTGTTGCTGGCTTATCGACGTACACCCTTTCTTTCAAATAACCCCAACAAAAGAAGTCCAACGGTGTCATATCATAGGATCTTGGCGGCCAATTATGTGACAAGTGGCACCGTCCTGTTGAAACCACATATCTTGCACATTTATATCTTCCAATGCGAGCCATAAATGCCTCGTTATCATCTCATGATAGCGAACACCATTTACAATAATTGCCTGACCGGCGTCATTATGAAAAAACGACGGCCCGATGATGCCACCAGCCCATAAGCCGCACCAAACAGTCGCTATTTGTGTATACATTGGTTTTTCGACAATCAGTCTTGGATTATCATCGGCCCAAATGCAGTAATTCCGCTTACTGGCGAATCCACTGAGGTGAAAATGTGCCTCATCACTAAAGATGATTTTTTTTTTTTAATTTATCATCCCCTGTTGTCAGTTCCTGCCAGCATTCTGATCATTGAGGAAGCTCGGAATGTTCAAAGGGCTTTACTTCTTGAGTCACTTGCACCTTGTAAGCGTGTAAATGCAAGTTTTTATGCATACTGCTCATTAACGACGAGCGTCAGTTGAGATGGATGGTTCTTCAGCTACACTATCGCGAACAGAAGAAATGTTTTCTGTGGGCTGAGCTGTATGAGCATGTACTGGAGCTTTCACATCTTATACAGAACCGGTTTGCTCAAATTTTTGCCCGATTTTTCTGATTCTAGGCACATTTCGATATGCTGTTTATATAACTTTAAAGCATTGCTCGGTCTTCGCATGGTTCAAATTGAGTTAGTTCAAATTGAGAAATGTCAAATGATGTTGATAAAAAAAAACTTGAAGCTTAGGTGTGTTTCACTCCAGAGATCTGCACCGGTGCATTGCAACCATAAGTACACTGTTTGGTTACCCAACAATTTTCACATCCGAGTTTTCTTAAACACTTTTAAAAATTGATGCGATAGTATTTATAATTGTCGTTCGTTTGCGAAATCTTGATACATCAAAAGTGTATAAAATCACTTTCGTATTTTGCGTATTTTTTTAAGAGTTAAAGAAACGACGACAAAAAAGAGTGTTTCTGTTACTAGCACTTAATAAGAGAAACATTTTGAATATATGCTATTTTCGTTTCTAATCATTTTCTTAATAATACATGACGTTGTCACAAAATCAATTTGCAAAAATAACATCTCAACAAATTCTTTTATTGTGTATATGTGTCACTTCTTATTTAACATTAATTGAAATCGCGGCTGCCAGATTTAATAATTTACAATCTTGTTGACGACTATGAAAGTTACATACTGTTTTGCTGAAAAATTTGTAACGAAAACTCAATTTAAACAACATGTTTTCCACAATTGGTTATATGTATGTGTAACTGTGCATTTATTGGTGTTATGAATTAAAACCAAAAAGTAAAAATTATTATAAATGAAGGAATTTTTAGTTTTTTTTTTTTGGTTTTTCAGGCTATCCAAAGGAAAGCGAAATATTGCCAGATAATTAAAAACCAAAAAAACTAAAAATTCAAAAAAAGACCTTAATCTCGAAAAATTACACATATTAGGAAAGGAAAAACATGGTTGAAATAAAGAAATAATAATCATATAAATGAAGGAATATGAAATAAAAGAAATTTGATGGAAATTTCCTTCGTAAAAAAATAGATTTTTTAGAGTAAAAGTTATTATTTTTATCGATTTTGTACTAAATATGTTCAAATAAATTATGTGTGTATATTTTCTTGAAAACACGATCGCCAAAACATGATGTTTTAAACACTTTCTGGCAACGCCGCGCTTAGTGCGAATACGTTTATCGAGTGCGAGTGAGTAAATTTATAAAAACTAAATACGCACACTCTCATGGGTAAAGTAAATGTGTGACGGGAAATTCTTAAACACAAATATTATTTTCGTTGTTAAAGAGATGTACGAGTACGATTGACGAATGTGGAAAAATAATTGAGAAACCAAATCAAGCAGCCACCGCATACAAACTTGACTGAGTATGTTATATACTCTAGTTAACAGACGCAAGCTCTAACGAGTAGAAAACAACATACTTGTGCAAGCAATATACGGTAGCCAGTTACACCGCAACTTGACTTAAGACGAGTGCACTTAGATCAAAAAAATGCACCATAGAAAACAAGCTATTTATAATTTTTTATTGATATAAATGTTAGAAGCTAGAAAAGCGAATAAAAACTTAATTGTTTGAATTTTTGTTCTCTGCTTTTCGATACTTTCAAAAAGCAAATCGTAGCAGCCAACGGTTGTTCATTTGTTTGAAAGGTGTAAAGAAATGTTAGAGAGTTGTATAAATGAAAAAGCTTGTTTTTTGTGTTTTGACAGGTATTATTAGAGCATTTTTCTTTTTAAATTCTCAGCAATTTTTTTGGATTCTTGGGATATAAAGTTGAATGTTTGAGAATATCTTTTAAAAAATTTCCAAAGTCTACTGATGATTAGGGTAGTTCCTATGAAATGTCGACATACAGATAGCTGGGAAACATAGAAAACAAGCTATTTATAATATTTTATTGGTAAAATAAAATAAAATAAAATAAAATAAAATAAAATAAAATAAAATAAAATAAAATAAAATAAAATAAAATAAAATAAAATAAAATAAAATAAAATAAAATAAAATAAAATAAAATAAAATAAAATAAAATAAAATAAAATAAAATAAAATAAAATAAAATAAAATAAAATAAAATAAAATAAAATAAAATAAAATAAAATAAAATAAAATAATATAAAGAAAATCTAACCAGAACCAGATCTAGTTGCAAAGGGGGTCCCATCGCCATCATTCAGGCTGTCTGGCCTTATCTCGTGTTATCTGGAAAAGAAAACCAGTAAAAGTTGAATTTTAGGAAATAAGTTACTTAAAGTTTATTTTCAATCAATTGAGTTTTATTCGCAATATTAGCTTCTAATATTGATATGAAACAAAAAATTTATAAACAGCTTTTTTATGTTTCCCAGCAGTCTATATGCTGACATTTCATAGGAGCTACCCCATTCAATAATCGATAGACTTTAAAAATTTTTGAAAGATATGCTCAAACATTCGGCTTTATATCCCAACAATCTAAATCAATTATTGAGAATTTAAAAAGAAAAATGTTTGTGGCTTGAAAGGTGTAAAGAAAAGTAAGAGACGTGTGCAAAAGAATAAGTTTTTTTTTGTGTTTTGACAGATATTATTAAAGTTTTTTCTTTTTAAATTCTCAATAATTTATTCAGATTGTTGGCACATAAAGTTGAATGTTTGAGATTATCTTTTAAAAATTTCCAAAGTCTACTAATGTTTAGGGTAGCTCCTATGAAATGTCGACATATAGACAGCTGGGAAACATAAAAAACAAGCAGTTTATAAATTTTTTATTTTCAATATAATCCCCCATATTGCAAGAGGCGTCATCGTCGTCACATCAAGATGACACCAAAAAACACTCGGCTGTACATTCGCCTTTGGCAGCAATTATGAATTCTTTGCTAGGCCTTCGATATATCCTATACCTAAGCGATAGATAGAAGCTGTTGACAACATTGAATTGTTTTTGGCAACGAGTAAATAAATTAAAAAAAATTTTTTGTCGACTTCATGTGACGACGATGACGCCTTATGGAATATGGGGGAATATTTCAAATCGTTAGCTTATGATTTTAACTTTCAACTAGTTTCCTGTTTTTTTTTTATTTCAATCCTTAATTCTGTAAATCCGACATTATTTAAAAATTTCTTTCTTGTAATCCGTGTTTAAATTAAGATAACAAATAAGTTGTACCTTTAGTTGGTTTTTTTCGTTTTTATTTTATTTACAACAAAAGTTAATAGAGATTTTTGTATTTTACAAACGATTTTGATCTTTTAACCACGAGGCGTTATCACATGTTCCTGCAGACACCAACACACACACACACACACATACACTCAATTTCACTCACACGCTTAACACACATACGCTTTTCTACAGTTCAAGACTAAATGAAAGTTTTATTACTTTGTTTTATTTTCTGTAAAAAATAAAAATAAAACAAAATGTTAAGGAATAACAAAAGGAAAGTAAAAAATATATATATATTCCGAAAAAAAAAAAACAAAATCACGTACGACAAACAACAAGCTTTTGCTTGCATTTTACGAACACGTGATGAATGCATTAAACAAACAAGTAAAAGCTTAATGTGACTTTTAGCCAAAATACCAGTCAGCACGACTCGACTAGATGGCTAAAAGCAAACGTTATGAAATAAGCCAACGAAATTACAAATATAATTCCTGTTTTTTTTTTTTTTTTGAATTGGCTGAAGATTTAAGTACATTTTTTTAAATAAAATCATAATTTTCTATAACTGTACTCGCAGCATAATATTGCTCCCAATTGCGACTTGTCTCCAAACTAGTGACCGTTCTCTTCTCCAACTTATCCTCTGTAGTAGACAAATAAAAATTCCTTAATACTGTAGGGCAATTATGAACACAAAACATTTCCTTTGAAAACCAGAAGACATGATAATTTTAACACAAAAAAATTTTGTTTTGGTAAAAACATTTTCCAGCACAGAAATATGAATGAACATAGACTTTTCAATCTACATTTTACAACTAAACAAACAAAAAGAAATATTTTATTTTGTTAAAAAGAAAAAACAATATTATTGTATGGTAGGATAAGCAAGTCATTACAAAAAGGAGTTTTCAAAGACATAGTTTTTATGGAAATGCTGCTTTTCACTTTGATTATAGTTTGCTTGCAAATCTAATGTTGCATACAAATGCTTGATAGTGAATAGTCAAGTTCATCAAACTATTCAAACCCACTTAAAGCAACAAGCCATCAAACTCGCTGGGGCAAGACATAGTGAAATCTATTTAAGAATAATTGGATCCTGCAGATACCTAGGATAAGGTAAAGTCTCCAGGAGATTTGCTTCTGAATACAGTTGACTCGCGAAAACGTGAACTAATTTTTACATTTTTGATTTTGTTCACGTTATTGATTGGATTTTTTTACATGAATTATACGTTGAAAATCATTATGCAGAACAGTTTAATGGACTATTCAATAAATTTACTATAATAATAAATATTGGATGAGCCAGGAGCCTTATCCTGACACAAAGCAAGATTTGAGTTCAAAATTCTTCTACCGATGTAGAAAATCCAAGCTCAAAACAAAATACTTGGTTATAAAGCTGCAAAATAAAAAATGCGCAATTTATTTCATATAGTTGGACTGTATTACAACGACTGAATTCATATTTAAACAGCAAATAAAAAAAAATGTACATGATTTGTAATAAATAATTCTTACAAATAATTGCGACCGAAAGCTGCATTTTTTTGTATAGATTTTAAATGAGTGCAGCAGCTAACTGTTAAGGACCATAAAATAATAAATTCTTTTCAATTTTGCTTTTAAAGTGATAAACATACTTGTATTCAAATAATGAGAATAATGTGCGTGTGAAAGAACCTGTTGGAAATTTACTATCGGTGTGTAATTACACATTGCAAGAATCCGACAAATATACTATTGTAGTTAATTTACTATTAGTACAATTGGCGTAGAAACTGTGTTCCCAATTGACATTGAATTTATCTACATAAAATAAAATAAATACAAATACAAAAATACTTAAGCGTAAATAAGTTTTTCAAAATTTTTATTGAAAAAAAAAAACAAAACAATTCAGTCTCTTGCGTATTATGAAAGGAACGTAAAAAAATATCTCATTCAAAAAACGATTTAATAAGTCATAAAAATATGTGTAGAAAAACTGGGAAGATATTTATAAACTAAACCAAAAAACGAGGTAATTTTTTGTTGACGGTGTTTTTGATTGAGTATCCGGAACGCCGCTTTTTCTTTCAGGTTTCGCAAAACTGTAATTTCAGTTTGACTCATTCTCCACTAGACTGCGAAGATATTATAATACCGCTATTCCCAAAACTATTAGAACTACAGAACTTGTTAGAAATAAAAAGTCTTTAAAAGAAAAAGTTCACGTTTTAGAGCCATCAGCACTTGTTCACGTTTTTGGATGTTCACGCTTTCGCGACTCTACTGTATAAGCAATAAACATGTTAAGAACTACATTGGAAATCTTTGCTGAACAGTGCACTATAAAAGCTAGACCTAGCTGCAGGAAAGAAGGTACTTCAAATTTCCGTTCAGGGTGGCAGAATAGCGGAGACGTGAAAACACAATATGTATCCAATGCCACAACAAGCTAAAAATTGAAAAAATGTTTTGTAGAAAAGCTACCTTATAAAATAAATAAATACCTTAAAAATATATCTGTAAAAAAATCAGCTTTTGGAAGAAAGGACCCCTTACACGCAGTCTACACCTAACTTGAAACGCAGTTAAAACATGAAATTAAAACTTGCTGTTTAAATATTTGCCTGTTAAAGGCGGCGTATATGTAGTGATGTTAGAGATATAACTTCTCATAGTAAAAAAGTAAAAATGGCGAAAAACAACTACAAGTAGCACGCTGTTGTCAATTTAAGTCATAACAGAGTTTCCAAATGAAAAGTTTTGGAATATTATGGGTAAAAAGTAAATAGCTTTAAAAAGTACCTGTTAAAAACCTACTTTTAAAAAAAATTATCTTCAAAAACATCTTCTGATGAAGAAAGTTTTCAAAAGGCAGTTTTTATATATGTTGTGTTAGGCTTTAATCATAATCATAAGTAAATAAATTTTAAAATAAATGTTTTCAAAGAGTATTATATCTATCAAAAGAAAGCAATTTTTAAAATACGAGTAATACTTAAAAAAACGTATTTTTAAGACGAATACATTTTTAAATAACTACCTTTCCAAAAACATACTTTAATAAAGGTACAATTAAGCAAAAAGTACCATAAGATAAAAAAGCTTCTAAAAAATGTAGCTTAGGAAAAAATAACTTGCGAAAAAAGTACGTTATATAATAAGTGCGTTCGAATAAAAACGTTTTAAAAACAGTTCTTTAACAAAATGTGTTTTACAAAAAGTGAATTTCTAAAAGTACCTTTTAGAAATGCGCCTTTTCACAACAGTACCCTCAAAAATTACTTTTAAAAAACGAAAACAAAAAATTTAACAGAACTATCTTTTAAAAAAGGTACCTTTCAAACAAAGAACTTCATAAAGAAGCACCGTTTACAAGGCGCCTTTGAAAAGTACATTTAAAAATAATATTAAAAAAAAACCTTCTAAGAATGTGCTTTCTAAAAAAGTTTTCTTAAAAACTACCTCTTAAAAAAGTACCTTTAAAAAAGTACTTTTTAGTACTTTTAAAAAAGGTTCTATTTAGAAAAAGTACTTTTGCAAAAAAGTAGTTTTTAAAATAGTATTTTTTATAGGAGCACATTTAAAAAAAATGCAGTCGATTTAAAAAAAATTTCTTATTAAAAAAGTACCTTCTAAGAAAGTATCTTTACAAAAACTACCTTTTCAAAAGGTACATTTTTACAAAATGCCATTTAAAAAGTAGCCTTTAGAAAAGTACATTTCAAAAAGTGCCTTTGGATACGTACTTTTTAAGCATATACCTTTTGAAGACGTAGTCTTTGCAATAGGACCCTTCAAAAACGTACCTTTTAAAAAAGTACCGTTTAAAAGTACCTTTTATTAACTTGTCTTTTCAAAAAGTACATACCAAAAAAGTGCCTTTAAAATCGTACCATTAAAAAAGAACATTTTAAAAATGTATCTTGCATAAAAGCATATTTTTTAAGTAGCTTTTAAAAAAGTACCTTTTAAAAATGTGTGTTTTAAAAAAGTACATTTTAAAAAGGTACTTTCTAAAAAGTACTTTTAAAAAAGTACTTTTGAAAAAGTACCTTTAAAAAAACGTTTTAAAAAAGAACCTTTTAAAAAACTACCCTTTAAAAAACTACCTTTTAAAAAAGTGCCTTTTAAAACAGTACCTTTGAAAAAAATACCTTTTAAAAAAGGACCATTTAAAAAAGGACTTTTTAAAAAAGGGCCTTTTAAAAAAGGACCTTTTAAAAAAGAACCTTTTAAAAAAGTACCTTTAAAAAAAGTACCTTTAAAAAAAGTACCTTTAAAGAAGGACCTTTTAAAAATGTATCTTGTATAAAAGCATGGTTTTAAGTACCGTTTAAAAAAGTACCTTTTAAAAAACTACCTTTTAAAAAAGTATCTTTTAAAAAAATAATTTCTAAAAAGTACTTTTTAAAAAAGTACCTTTTAAAAAAGCACCTCTGAAAAAAGTAACTTTGAAAAAAGTACATTTTAAAAAAGTACCTGTTAAAAAAAATACCTTTTAAAAAAGTACCTTTGAAAAAGTACTTTTTAAAAAAGTAATTATTAAAAAAGTACCTTATAAAAAGGTACCCTTTACAAAAGTAATTTTTAAAGAAGTGGCTTTTAAAAAAGTACCCTTTATAAAAGTGCCTTTTAAAAAAGTGCCTTTTAAAAAAGTGCATTTTAAAAAAGTACCTTTTAAAAAGGAACCTTTTAAAAAAGTACCCGTTAAAAAAATACCATTTAAAAAAGTACGTTAAAAAAAAAGTTTTTAAGTCCTTACCTTTTGAAAGAGTACCTTTAAAAAAGTACCTTCTAAAACGATAGCTAAAAAAAGTACTTTTTAAAATAAGCTACTTTTAAAAAAGTATATTTTAAAAAAATACATTACCTTGTAAAAAAAGTAACTTTTAAAAAACGTCCCTTCTGAAAAAGTACCTTATAAAATGAGTCCTTCTTAAAACGATTACATATTCAAACAACTACCTTTCAAAAATCGTATTTTTATAAAAATTAGCTTTTAAAAAAAATACCGTCTTAAATAAAAGTACATTTTGAAACAAATATATTTTTAAGCTAGTACTCTTAGAAAAAAATGGAAAACTTTTTATAAAACAGGTAAAATTTTTCGCCGAGCACACTTTGAAAAAATACATTAGTAATGAAAAACTAATTGATGTCGAGTCAAGTATTTTTTGTATTGTCTACTCTATAATATATGTAGGTACTCATATATACGAGTATGTATGTAAAGGCTTTAGCCATTATAATAAGTTTTAACTACTAATCTTTCTGGAAACTCTTTAATTTATTACAAGTTTTGTAAACTTGTAAAAATTCATACTTAGAAAGTACGAGTATGTAACAATAGAGAGAACACAAACAAAAGGAAAAGAAACAAAAATTAAAACATCATATTTAAATGTTGGAAAACAATGTGTTTTCTGTCACATACTGTCGAGAAATATGTAACTTTTAAATTGTTAAAACATGAGAAGTCACAAAAGGTTGAAAAGAAACAGCAACACGGATACTCGTACACACAAGCAGCACACAGTTATTTGTTTGAAACGACATTTAAAAGAAGCAAAAAAAAAAAAAACAACAAATAACAGACAGACAGACAGACAATTAGACAAATAATACACAAACACACATATAGAGACACAAAGATGAATGAATGTTAAGGATGGCCAGACATACAGACAAAGAGAACGATGCACAACAACAGCCTTTAAGCCTTTCCTAATAGACACAAATGTGGCAAGGAGTCGTCATCCTCATCCTCATCCCCATCATCAGCATCAGCATCAGCTGCAACAGCAGTCTCGAGCATCAGCAGCTGAAGTTGTTCAGCAGTAAAACACAACTTTAAGCCACCAGCAAGAGAAAGATTTAATATTTTAGATTTTATATCTGACTTAAGGAAAATATCTAAAAAGCAAAAAAAAGTGGGTGGTCTGCCATTTGAATGCGAATGTGTTGTTTGTTGGTTTGTTGGCTTTTTGCTGCTATTTTGCTCTATTGTGTCTGCGATGTGCCTGCATTGTACGTTGCTGCTGCTGCTGCAACTTTAACAACTTTAAACCAATAAAACAAATAAAACATAAAACGTGTTATGAATATAACTAAACTAAACTAATTTCTTGGTGCTTGTTAGCGTTTTATATATTCGCCCGGTGGTGGCGGCTTTTGTGCAAAAATACAAAATTTTGTTCGTATTCATAAAAATTTCAATATTTATTGTGGCAACTCGTTTTGTTAATTCAAATTCAAAAATGTTGCCATGACAATTTGTACATTCGGTGTCGATTCGGTCAAACCACCAATTTTATATTTCCATGTGCAATAAAAGCTAATTTGTGGTTAAAGATACAAATGACTAAAACAATTAGTAAATTAGTGTTTATGAAAATTAGCAACGAAACACAAAACAAAATAATAGTAATAATAATAATAATATATTAAAATAAGAAAATTTTTAATAACGGAAGTAGTATTTTAATGATTATTTTAATTAAAATTTACTATAAAAAATATTGAGAAAGCAAAACTTGTTGGCTAAAAGCTTAAACTTTTTACTTTCACTAAAAGAAAATATTTTAAAAAAATTTTGGTTGCTGCTGAGTTCGCAAAGATTTCTGTGGCCTTATACCATAACAGATTAAGTGGATAAAATTTTTTAAGCGTTTTTTTATTTATTGAAGCTTTAAAATGAACTAACAATAATAATAATAAAAATGTGCTTTCTATTTAAGTCCAGCCAATGATAGAGCAATATCGGTAGAATCACCTATTGAGTTCTATTCTGATGGTGGCAACGGTATCCCTTCTTCTCAACCGAGTGTGGCCGCCAAAATTAAGTATATTGCGCGCAAGAGAGTTTGAATGAAGTTCCAGTTTACTGACATACCTTGTTGCATACTTCGAAAATTTCTCTTTTACCGGGACCACTCAGATCTTTATGAATTCAGATTAAGTTGAGATAAAATAAAAAACAATTTAACAGGTTTGCCACTCATTGATTTTCCGCACTATCAAAGAAAAAAAAAACCCACGAACAAAAAAAAATACATCACATATATATGACATAAGTTTTTTAAACAATTCTCTTAAGAGAAAATGTGTGTCATGTATTTGTGACATACATAAAAGTCACATATAAGTGTCATGAATTTGGGAAATACTTGTGTCACTTATAGGAGACACGAAATAGTTTGATTTCCATCAATAGAGCATAATTCAATGTTTTAGATTTCGGGATCTAAATATAATCACTCATTTTCATTTGTAACGTTTTCACCAATATCGTTTTCTCTTTCTTCTATGTCATTCCCATCTTATGAGGAATTTTCTTCCCCTTACTTTTTCGGGTGAAGTTGCTTTTAGAATATTCAAAATCCAGGTCACTTTCTTTGGAATTCAAAATAGCCTCAAGAATTTCCTCCTGAGAGATTTGTTAGGGAAAGTTGGAAAACCGCTAATTGTGGCATTACGTGCTATTATACTAGCCACCTGCTCTTCCTTATAAAAGAAGCCAGCGAGGTCAGATTAACCGAGGCCAGACACGGTCGGCTATTGAAACTCTGCTCGCCTAGATATCTTAGGCAGTGGTGTTCCAATGCTGAGCATGTTAAGTGGACTGTCTTGTCCTCGTCTTCGTCTTAACAACTACTGCAGAAGTCGTTGTAAGGAAAACCAAGCCAGATTCTCAAACGGACAGTGTCCAGTGAATACTGCCATGGAATGTGGCTCCCAAGTGAGATTTGAACAGGTTTAAGAACTCGTCCATTCTCCCAAAGCTGCTGTGCGCCCACATGTTTTTTGATAACAGGCTTGTGGTCTCCGTGAACCATCTTTCTGCGTCGCGTTTCAGCCTATGATGGTTTATTCCTTTCCAGCACGCTGATAGGGGTTGTCCACAAAAAATATCAATATCTCTATCCTCTAGAGTTGTTCGATTTTTGGCTAAATTGTCAGCGATGTTGTAGCCGATATTGAACCCGTGTTCACGTACCCATTTTATGGTTAAATTTGAATATTTGGCCATCTTATTTTAAAATGTCCGGCATTCCTGGACTAGACTGGAATTGGTGTATACTCTTATCAGGGTATTGATGGAATAGACTGGCATTGATGTTTATTCCAATCAGGGTATTTATGGGGCCTTGCTGTCCTTTATTATCATCATATCTCTGCAGAATACCTTGCGTTATTCATAGCCAATATTTCAGCCTGTAGTCTGAAAGATACTTTAGTGTTAAATTCTAAATGCCTCCCCCAACTCTTTCTCCCCTTCTAGATCCCTCAGTGTTAACATAAAAGGATCCAGATTCTAAGGAAGATTCCTAGATTTGGTAGAGGAGGAATGATTTTGTGATACAGTTGTCAGTTGTGAAATTGATTTACATCACTCCTGGTTCCTTTCAGTTAAGGTATCTGTTGCAAGACAACAGCACCTCGGGGAGTTGCTAGCCCCCAAAAACCGGCATGCACCATAGTCATCAGGAATACTAATTCCCCTTCCTGCGATTTTAAGTTTAAACGTTTGAGCCAATATAGGTGCCTCAACCACCCAGTGGCCAAAGTTTCGCTTACAGAAGCGATGATCCGATGCACACTTGTAAGTCAGTAATGCACACCATCTCATATACGAACCTAGTACACATTTTCATACACATTGGCGCATTTGTAGAGTGAACGCCTACCACCTGCACACAAAGTAAGCGATGTTGGATGAAAACCACACTAGTTCATCCAACAAAAGCTCATTACTTCCTAACATACATTGTAAGCTATCAGTAGGCAGCTCGAATACAATCTCGCATACTTTGTAAGTCAGAAGTAGGCAGCTCGGATACAATCTCGCATACATTGTAAGCTTTTTGGGAATATTCCATTAAATAAATATGTTGTTTTTTGTCTACTGCATTATTTTATTTTTTCACTAAATGTTTTATCTTTCTTATACCTTTTTTAAATTGTTTTCTAGCACTTTTACATAATCTTGTCAATTAAAATTTTTGCAACGTAGACTGACAAATATAAATGTGATACAAAAGATGAACGTAATTCATTTTTGGGAACACCATATACTACTTTCATACACTTTGTAAGTTACCATTCATTGATTACAAAATGTAGCACACATCATCGAAGAGAAGTAATGTGGTAGGCAGTGTTCGCCGCTGGGCATGACCAGCACTGAGAGATCTGCAAGGCAAGATCTCCCAGAGGCTTTGCGGATCCTCGTTCTGCCAATTTGAACCGTGGTTAAGAGTTTTGTAAGTCCAATAAAATCATGCATGTTCTGAGAAACGCAAATCGTTTTAATTTAGCGTTTTCGATTTGAAAACGCCAAATAGGTGTTCTGAGAAACGTATAACGCAAGAAATATAATTTTGCGTTTTGAAATCGCCAAATAGGTGTTCTGGAAAACGCATGTCGCTTAAAACTGGCGACTTCAACTCGCATGTATATATAGAAGTGAACTGATTGAATTTGCTAAAACTGAACTTGCAAAAGGCAATAACATTATTCACAATTAAAATTTAATATGTTTTCTTTTTATTTCAATGAAAAGTTTAAAGAATTTTACACATTTTCATTAAGAAAACTAAATTGAAAACATTTTCTATTTATTGTCAATTTTTTTTTTCGTTTTATATTACTACCACATACATATATACGTATGTAAAACACATGTTGTATTTTTTCGGAAAAAACTCCTAAGCGCCAGTAAAACGCGCGTTCCTCAGAACACCTAAAAATCAGTTAGGCGTTTTTCAAAACGCATTGCGGTTTCAGAACGCGCGTTCTCGGAACATGGCTGAATATAAGTCATGCGGCTTCCTAAAGTTTATATATGCTAAAAAATGAGGAACTCTTACTACTCTACGCTTCAGAAAGCGCAGGGCCATGGCAAAACCTGCTCCAAGGGGGATCATATGGAATTCCTACATTCAGATATTCGTATTATGAGAAGATCGTTGTTGATAGAATTATTCATATTTTGTGTCATGTCACTGTTTTTAGATTGTTTAGAGCTATAGCCGAATGAGTATGAAAGAAACATGAAAGACAAATCCAAAGTCTTGGGAAAATCCTCAACCCTCCTCTATGAATGAAGTTTTCGACTTTCATATCTTTTATTGGCCTCGAGGCCAAATCAATCAGCTCTCATACCTCGAAAATATCGTGGATTCACCCTTTTTTGCCTGAAAAGTTCTAGCTGCGGTTGAAGCCTTAATTGAAGTAAGAGAAGAGGCCATTGGTAATTTCCATAGTGACTTTTTCGCCTGAAAAGTTCTAACTAAGCACGTGAAAGCTTTTTCATTTCCGGGTGTACAACACAACTAAACTAACAACTACAGTTGATTTCGACATTACCATATTTTACCTTCATTATTAATTTCCCAAATGCAGTTCGAGCCATTAATAAAGGAAGTGGCAAGCATATATAAGATATATCTTCATTATGTAAACAAGACGTGGTAAATATCGCTTTCTTTTAGTATTTATTCACTGAGTAATAGTCATGTCTAGAAAGCATTCTGCTACTTATTAGCTTAAAAAAAAACTTTTAATTAAAACAAGCTTATCAATGCGATCTCTACAAATTTATACAATTGTCTGATAACGTCCCCTTCAAAACTGATACATTTTAATTTGTCTCTAAAATTCTAAATTATTCTTATCGCATAACTCAAACCGTTCTACGTTTGTTTTCGCGATTTGTCTTATTAAAAAGCCCCCCCTTCGAAGCTTTTGCCTGTGTACTTACGCATGTTGCAACAAAAAGTGAAATGTTAATTTGCAACAACTGCTGCCATATTTTCAGCATTAGCATTTAACATTTTCCCCCTCCCCTCCGTCTCAACAACTTTCATTGTTAAAAGTCAAAGATTGCATTGAAAAGGTTAAATGCATTTCATTGAAAGTTGCTGCTTGTTTTTATTTTATTTATGAAACATTAACATCGTCAGCGCAAATTCGCCTGATTATATCATTTGTTAAGCAGCACTTGTCTTAAACAGAAAATGAAGATCGAGTTGAAGGCAAAAAGAGAAAAAAAAGATAATAATAAGAAGAAAAAACTTTAAAATATAAATGAAAAACTTAATAGAATGAATCCCTCATCATTCAGTCGCAGTTTGAAGTTGAATGACAACTTGTATGTCAACATTTAAAAATAACAAAAACATAATGTTGCATTAACGCACCGCACCGAACCGCACCCCAACCTCTCCCTCCTTTTAACGCAATTTCTTTTTTGTAATTTAGTTGCAGTATTACTTGTATTATTGCTGATGATTGTTGATATAGAAATTTATAAAAAGAAACAAAAAAAAAAAAAAAAATACGACTTAAGCAGGAATTTAATGTCAACATGTTGTTGCAACGATGTTTGTTGCCTTTTTTTGTTTTGTCGATTTCTTTCAGTTTGCTTTCGCTGCAGTTTATTCAATAGTTGAGGTTTTAAAAACAGACTGCTTGGCAGCTTAAATTTCTTTTTCTGTAAACCCTTCAATATTAAAAGACACACACACACGTGATTAACGACGTATCATATTTCCAGACAAAAATTAAACTCACACGTGAAAATACATGTGTTTTCTAACCGCAGATGCGTATAGAATTCGTTTGGTAAAAATTTATATTTGGGAATTCAACTTGCAATTAAAATTGAAAAGAGACACATGTGAAAGGCAAATCGTGTCGAAACCGACTTTTTCCAATTAAATTTTGGTAAAAATTTATATTTGGGAATTAATTTTCAGTTAAAATCAACTCGATTCGAAAACGACTTTTTCCAACAGACAACTTCGTAGAAAAACTGCTGCTCTCAATCAATGCTCTCTTAAAAAGTAATAACTGAAGTTATGTTGTAAAATTGTATTATCTCTTTTTTCAGAAGATGTAAATTCAATTCACATTCTTGAGCATTGGAGGTTGCATATATCTGCAATTGCAAAAGTGACATTTATGGGTGTATTTTGTTAGTGTAAAGTAAATATGTAGTCCACCATTTTGTAAATGCAGTGATGCGAGGCCATTTGCACAAGGTTGTGAATAGGCCTATTATATTCAGCGTTGTCAACTTTAAAACTTCAGAACGCATCAAAATGGTGAAAAAAGGGAATTTTTTGCGCAAAAATTCACCAAGTTTAGAATTTTTTTAAGCCCCATTTCGTGTTATACACTTTTATTATACAATTTTTATATTAAAAACACACTAAAGGTCATGTTACACTATCATACATGGTCGTGCGATCTACTAAATAAAGCATGTGTGCTGAAAAAGTACTTAAAATGCAATCATGCGATAGAGTTTTTGACAAATCGTGCGATTTCAAAAATTTTATGAAACTTTTCAAAACATTATCGTTTCAGTGTGCTGCTTTATTTAGTAGATCGCAAGATCGTGTATGATAGTGTAACAAGGCCTTAAATATCGTTTTAGTTTTATATGAAGGCTCAACAGTATTTATTTTCGATAAAAATTTGTTCTCATCGGTAAGTGTAGGAAGTTGGATTGAAAAGTATTTTTACTAGTTGGGCAGAATGATATTTTTTTTTTTTTTTTGGCAAGACCTTTTTAAATGTTTTTTAATACACTTTTTTATAAGGTACTTTTCTTAAAAAATGCCCTCTTAAAATACACTTTTTTTAAGTTATGTACTTGTTTTAACAACCACTTGACTAGAAGATTTGTTTATATTTGTTTACAGGCAGGTTTCTTAAAATGTTTTTTTTAATAGCTGACTGAAAACATTTTAAGGTCAATTTCTCTGAAAGTCACTTCCTTTAGATATTGTATTTTTTAATATTTGTATTTTGTTTATAAGATGCTTTAGTTAAATTGCACTTTCTTAAGAGTAATTTAGAAAACACTTTTCTCTTTTTGGTGGGTGCTTTCGAAAAAGTATTTTTTTAAAAAGTTACTTGTTGTAAAAGATATTTTTTTGAAGGTACATTTTGAAAAAGATTTTTTACAAGGTACTTTCTTACTTGTTACTTACTTAGATGTACTTTTTTAAAAGGTAATTATTTTAAAAGGTAATAATTTTAATGTACTATTTTTAAAATGTGCTCCACAAAGGTGTTTATTTAAATGGGTTTTTTTAAAACATTTTTTTTAAGATTCTTCTTTAGAAGTTACTTTTTTTAAGCGTAGTTTTTTCAAAAGATACTTTTTTTAAAAGGCTACATTTTTAAAAGGTACATTTTTAAGAAACATTTTTATAAAGCCAGTTGTTTTTAAAGGTAGTTTTTTTAAAGTTACTTTTTAAAAGGTACTTCTTTCAAATGTACTATTTTTAAAATATATTTTTTTAAAAGGTACCTTTATAAAAATTACTTTTTTCAAAATGCAATTTTTTTAGAGGGTCTTTTTTTAAAAGGCACTTTTTTAGAAGCTACTTTTTTTAAAGATACTTTTTTTAAAGATACTTTTTTTAAAAAGCACTTATTTGAAAAGGTAACTTTTTTTAAGATACTTTTATAAAAAATACTTACTAAAAAGTTATATTTTAAAATGTACTTTTTAAAAAGTACTTTTTTAAAAGGTATTTCTTTAAAAGGTACTTTTTAATATGTACTTTTTTAAAAAGTAATTTTTTGAAACGTACTTTTTTAAAAGGTGCTTTTTGATAGGTTCTTTTTTAAAGGTTACTTCTTTAATAAGTACTTTTTTAAAAGGTACTATTTTGAAAGGTACTTTTTTAAAAGGTGCCTTTTTAAAAAGTACTTTTTAAAAGGTACTTTTTTAAAAAGTACTTGTTTAAAAGGTACTTTTTTTAAAGGTACTTTTTTAAAAGATACTTTTTAAAATGTACTTTTTTAAAAGGTACTTTTTTAAAAGGTGCTTTTTAAAAGGTACTTTTTTAAAAGGTGCTTTTTAAAAGGTACTTTTTTAAAAGGTACTTTTTTAAAAGGTACTTTTTAAAAGGTACTTTTTAAAAGGCACTTTTCAAAAGGTACTTTTTCAAAAGGTACTTTTTTAAAAGGTACTGTTTTAAAAAGTACTTCTTTAAAAGGTATTTTTTACAAGCTACTTTTTTAAAAGGTACTTTTTTAAAAGGTTCTTCTTTAAAAAGTTTTTTTTTAAAGGTTTTTTTTAAAAGGTACTTTTTTAAAAGGTTCTTCTTTAAAAAGTACTTTTTTAAAGGTACTTCTTTAAAAGGCACCTTTTTAAAAGGTATTTTTTAAAAGGTACTTTTTTTAAAGGTACTTCTTTACAAGGCACCCGTTTTAAAGGTATTTATTTAAAAGATACTTTTTTAATATGTACTTTTTTAAAAGGTAATTTTTTGAAACGTACTTTTTTAGGAGGTACTTTTTAATAGGTTCTTTTTTAAAGGTTACTTTTTTAATAAGTACTTTTTTAAAAGGTACTTTTTTAATAGGTATTTTTTTAAAAGGTACTTTTTTAAAAGGTACTGTTTTAAAAGGTACTTTTTTAAAAGGTTCTATTTTAACCGATACTTTTCTTAAAAAGTCCTTTTATGATAGCTTACTTATATTTAAAGGTCCTTTTTTTTTAAAGGTAATATGTTAGAAGGTACTTTTCAAATGGTAATATTTTAAAGGGTAATTTTTAAAAGGTATATAGTTCTTAAGGAACTTCTGTTGAAATATACTTTTTTAAACCCTTCTTTTTTAAAAGATACTTTTATCAACTGGTATGTTTTTTGAAGGGAAGTTTTGTTAGAAGGTACCTTTTTTAAAAAGTACTTGTATTCAATCTCATATTTTAAAGGTTAGAAACTACGTTTTCTTCATAGGTACTTTTTTTTGAAAAATGTTTTTTTTAAATTTTTTAAGCATTTCTTGTTTGGGTGCTTTTTTTTAATAGTGCTTGAAAGGTACCTTGCAAATAGCACGTTTTAAAAGTTTTTTTCAGATACTTCTTTAAGAGCTACTTTTTTGAAGGATATTTTTAAAAGCTACTTTTTTAAAGCTACTCTTTGCTAAGGATATTTTCACAAAAAACTTTTTTTATCATGTTCTTGTTTGTTGTATATAATTTATACTTGTAGTTATTTCAAAGTAGATATATCTGTATGTACAGTTTTGAAAAGTACTTTTTCTTAAGCAATTCTTATTAAAAGTTACCCCCTCTTATATATTGCATTTTTTATGAAAAAAAAAAACTGCCTACGCCTCTGTTTGCACTTGTGCGTATATTTTTCAAGTGCGTTTTGTATTGTTGCTGCAGTTGTTGTTCAGTCACTTTGAATGCATTTTTGAATTGTTTAAAGTGCCTTAACTCAGTTACCTTCACATAATAAAACACATTGCAGTTGAGGTTGTTGTTGCTTTTGTTTATTCAATGATCAGCAACATGTTTTATTTTGTTTCTCTTTTTTTTTTTTTTGCTGTTTATTGTTGTTGATTGACATTTGACGACTTTTGATGGGCACGCTTAAGTTCTCTTTAACCAATAATATATGTATACAATAGCAACAAAAACAACTGTACAATACTGCTATCCTCGTTGCAGTTGTAGGCCAAAAGACTTGAAAACAAAGACGTTGAAGCATGTTTTTTCGCTCACTGTAAACAAGAAAGAAAATCTTGTGCAATAATAAACATTTTACTTAATTTAGCACTTTTATAATTTTTTTGCTTTTGCTTTTTTTTATTTTTTGTGGGGAGCGGTTAATATTTAAGGTGAGTGTGCGAACCTTCTTTGTGTTTTTAAAAGTGTGCATTCGAGCAACATTTGCAATTCAAGTAAACAAATTTGCAGCACGCATAATATAATTTTTTTTCTCCTGTTTTAAATAAGCAACACTCAAAAAATTAAATGTTCAGGAATTGTTGGTTTTTTTTTTTGCTAGAAAAACAACTGAGCACTTTATTTGAAGAAAAGTGTTGAGAGTGGCATTTTAGTACCCTAAAAGACTTCAGCCCTAGTGTCTAGTGATATCAATGTCAAATAGGCATTTCAAATGGAAAATTTATTAGTTACTTATAGGAAGTTCGATGACAAGAACAATCTTTTTTAAACTCAAATGATCTGGTCTCTTCTAAAAATGTGAAAGAATATTTGTAAGTATAGAAAGCGAATCACGGGAAGGGTTCTTGGCTTGACTTTTCTACATATTACAAAATTATAAACTTCCCTACTTTTAAGCGGGTTAAAAAGCATCAACATATTTGCTGTTACCTTCGTGCATACGAGTTAGTGCTTAATGTTTTGAAAATTTAATGTTTGTTGGCTAATCAAGCATTCACATGCATTTTGATTTTGAGGTAACTGTTTGGCAGTCAAAGACCGTTAAGGCGGGTAGAGACGGTAAAAATTCGTTAAAAACAATGAAGTATACGTATGTTTAACGTTTTACAATTTCATGCTTGATAACCCATCAAGTATTGATTTTAGTTTTGATTCTACGGTGTTCGTTTGGCAAACAAAGACCGGCAAACAGCAATAAGTTTCAAAATAGCTTAACTGTCATCAGTCATTTGCTTATATTTTTATATTTTTTAAATGTTTTTCACATATAAAAATTATATTTAAAGTTTGTTCCAGCAAGAAATACAATAGACACGTTTTTATTAGTGTCTACTTATTATCTTCTTCGTTTTATTTCCTTTTCCCGACACCCGTTCATAATGAATACAAAATAGTAATACCAATTTGTTCATGTTTGATGGGCTCCATAAGATGCAGTAAAGCATGTGACAGCAAGCATACCAGAAAATTTTGTTCTTTCCGTCAATCAGTTCGCATGTCACTCACACTTACCATTCATGTTAAGCATTCTTATTGCGTCTCTCCCTCTTTAAATTTCACTGAATTCCAAAATATCTGTGTTGATTTTCTTGATGAAATTTTTTTGAGCACATTTTCATCTCTTGTTTCCATTTTTTTTTTTTTTTTTTTTTTTTTTTTTTTTTTTTAACACATTTCATTCACAATGTAAACAGAACAATAATAATAAAAGATGGTTCGTGCTTGATGGCTTGCAGTAGACACTGTCAAGCATGTGACAGCAAGCATACCAGAAACTTAAAAATTATTTACTTTCCTTACATACGTACCATTTATGTTAAGTATTCTTATTGTGTCTCTCCCTCTTTAAATTTTACTGAATTCCAATATATATATGTTGATTTTCTTCACTTATTTTTTGTTAGATTATTTTCCTAAAATATTTATCGGACTTAACAACAATAACGAAATTTTTTGATAAATCATTTGTTAACACTTATTCATCTGTTGTTCTCATTTTTTTATTTTTTATTTTTTTTGTTAAACATTTCATTCACATTGTAAGCAAAACAATAATAAAAAAAAATTGTTTCGTGCTTGATGGCTTGCATTAAGTGCCCTGGAGACGATCAAAAAAAGTCATCAAGCAGTGCATATGTGTGTGTGGGTGTCGCCTGATTGTAGTATTTGAAAGAGACGTACAAATAATAGCTTCAATCACAATTTGTATTTTGCCGTTGTAGTGTATATATTAAAAAAATTGGAAAAACCAAATTAAAATTGAAAACTATTTAAAGCACAAATATGAAATATATTTGTTTCACTTCCATTTTTATATTTTTTTATTTTGTTTATCTTTTTATTTTTATTTTTTTCACAGAAAACTGATATATTTTTTTTGGTAAGCACAAATGGAGACGCACAAAAAATCAGTCGTCAAAATAAAAATCAAAACTTTTTGATTTTCTTCAAACAGAGCCGACAACAAATATGTGTACCCGAAAAACAACGACTGCATGCACACAACCTTGTGATTGATGAGTTTTTTTGATAGTCTCCAGGTCACTTTAAACACTGTCAAGCATGTGACGGCAAACATTATTTATTTACTATCAATCATCGTCGGTGTCACATATATTAACGCATACAATTGTACTGCTTGTTAAACATTTTGACCATGTCTATCCTGTTTTAGATATGTCACAAAATTGAAATCTAACTAAACAACAGTTCCGCTGTTCCATTTTGCTTACTTAACATTCAAGCAATTTCAAAAATTGTCTTTGCTGCTAAATAAAATCAACTTGTTAAATTGTGCTTGTTGCCAATAATTATTGAATGATATTGATGGTCCTATCCTTTATGTACATTTCATTTTGAAGACGAGTGTACAAGCCCCAGTTTTTTGCAGTTGAGAGAAAGATAGCGATTCTAGAGGCAACGCTATTAAAAAAGGACCTCTGTGGGCTGGTTACATGAAACTGTCAGCCTTTACAACCCGACTAAATGACTTTATATGTCAAACTTCCAGCCTTAAGCACTTTTTTGCCGATAACAGCAGCATTTGCCCTTTGTACTTATTCAGCTGCAGGCCCAACCTCTCCGACACTGGTGCCAGAAGCAAAGTAAGAATATCACGTTGAATGTTAATATTTTTACAATCTCTGAATGGTGTCGTGGAGATGGGATCGATTTTAACACTTGTAATATTTTAATACTCGTAAGAGCCAGTGTTGTTTACTTAAAATACAGAATCTTGCCCGTGAGTTCTGTTTCGTCTGTAAAGGAGCCTTTGGTGTCGGTAATGATTTCCGTATTTTTCTCAGAGACTGCTTTGTACAAGATGTTATAGCTAAGTTCTCATCAAACGAGATCAAGATTTATATAGGGGTACCGCAAAGATCTATTATTTCTTCTACTCTAAGTCCTATTATTCTTAATCTCCCTTGTCAAAATTCCAACCCTTGCCAGTCCACAGCAGTATTTGCTATTCGTACTCATTCAGCTATAGTTTATCCTACATCGGTGCCAAGAGACAAAGTATGACTGCGTAATGATATTCTTTTAACCTCCGAATAGGGTCGTAAAACCGGGCTTAATTTCAACGCCAGTAAGATTTACTAAAACGCAGATATCTATTTGACCGTAAATCCTATATATATATATATATATATATATATATATATATATATATATATATATATATATATATATATATATATATATATATATATATATATATATATATATATATATATATATATATATATATATATATATATATATATATATATATGGATGGTGTAGATATTGGGGAATCGGATGCTCTTGATGTTCTTCGAATGAAAAATCAGTGTGAAGATAAGAAGCTTATCGGTGATAATAGAGTATCCGATTATATTAGCTCACTGTGGCATCGCTGCAGTGTAGGGTGCTTTACACTAATTTTTGTATTTGTAACAGTTGTAAATAGATTTGCAAAGTATAGGATGCACAGCATGGATGGAGCAACGTAGCACTTATGCCCACGATGGTATTAACAGTAATTTTTTGCGGCGCGGTGACTGACTGTACCGACCTATGCCTTCGAATAGAAAGGTGCCGCATGGTTAACAACGAAATACCTCAGAAGAAATAATTACGATGACGCGAGAGCTGTTCCCCAACCCAGAGCTATTTTACGACTGTTTTTACACTAATATATTATAGCTATTACAAGGAATTTTGTTCTGAGGAGATCAGAGGCCTTGTTCCCGAAACCCATATATTTTTACATAGCAGCCGTACGTGACGTGTTTCCCGTTAGTTATAAGGCTGGAAAAATCAAGGTAAATGCCCATAGACCTTACTCTCTCCTTTCTGCTTCTCATAGCCTCTTATCAAAGCACTGCATATTTAGAGTTCATTCTCTGAGAGCTGGTCGTTGGTAAAAATATCGATTTTAACTGGACTAGCACTTATAACCTTTTGTTTTTAATTTTACCAGATCAGCTTTAACTTCTTTGCAGGTTGCTCACATTACCAGACTTAAAAACTTGTCACAAATGCCAATATTTTCATTTGCCAAATATTTCATTTTTCAAACAAAAAACTGTACTAAACACCAGGTACTGACAAATATATAATTTTATGTGCCGGCGGTCCCCGGGAAATTACTCTACTTTGCTCTGCCGCCATTTTGGTAAACATTAATCTAAACAGTTCATATTTGGCTGTTGTGAAGTAGACATATGGCAAATTTATTAAATTAAATTTATATTTAATCGTTAAAACATTTTATCAAAATTAATCATCGATTACTGTGACGATGAGAAAGTTACGCAACATTTTTGGGAGAAACAACGTTATTGTGTAGTGAATGATTTTTAAGAAAGAAGGTATGTTTTAAGAAAGAAGGTATGCCCAAGCATGGACCACAACCTACTGCAAGATCGCCGGAAAACATTACTGCTGCTCAACAAAGTGTTCAAAACAAACTATCAACCTCAATTCGACGCCGTTGTTAGGAGTTTGGCCACAGTTTTGCACAAGGATTTGCATTCGGCCCATTTAAGATTCAGTTGATGCTTTTGATCTTCCACAAGTCCATTTACGTCGCCATGCATATGCCAACATTTTTGCACCATTTTAATCTGAAGATTTTTTTGTATGATTTAGTACAATTTCAAGAAATTTGTGTGAATTTAAAAGGGAAAAACTAATATACTCTGTGATTTTAATTACAAACAATTATAAAAGTTTATATTTAACGTTTATCAGGGATGTTCTGCAAATCACTTTTTGTGAAAGTGATTTGAAATCACGAAAAACGTGTTCTGCACACAAAATGTTTTTGATTTTCGTGATTTTTAATCGATTAGTTTACTTGCAATCAATTTGAAATCACATCCCAATTTTTGCACGCACTTTATGATGAATTTCATAATTTATTACATTAATTAATAACTTAATGCGTTTTCTATTAATTATTTAAGTAAAATCATTTATTTTATACGAAATAATTCATTAAATTAAGAAAAAAACTAGATACGCTCATTTTGTTGCAAAATTTGTTGTATTATTTTGTGATTTGCTTTATTGGTTTATTTTTTTATTTTACCTTTTATATTTATTAGAAGGAATTAACCTTATTTTACAAATAAAACCGCGATTAAAAAAATTCAACCTGAAAATAAAAATATCAGTAAATTGGACCAGCAGAAGAGTGTAAATCACAAAAAATTGTGATTTGCAGAACAGGCACAAATCACATTTGTGCTTTTGAAACGGCATGTGCTTTGAAATCACGTGGTTTTAAGAGCAGGCCTGTATAAACATTTTTTTCCCTGCTGGACAATCTTAGACGAATTTAGATTATGACTTTCTCAACAAGTTTTACAATAACAAAATACATATTGCTGAATTCGCCTTCCCGCTTGCATTCACTTGTATAAATTGGTCTTGGTTCTGTTTATGCCGGCGTAAAGCTGGTTGAAAACATTATGACGGCAAAATATCACTTTCATCCCCCCGTTCGCCAACAAGCTATAGAACAATTTTTCTCGACTGTTATTGCCCAATCAGTCAGGCTGATTCAAAATGAAAGCAAAGAGTGTTGGCAACTGTTACAGAATCACGAAAACGCCAATATTAGTGTTAATTTCTCTAAACGAATTTTATTAGCGTTAAAACAGGTTAGTGAATTGCATTAGTGGTATCATCCCTCGTGTAAGATGCTTTTAATACCTGGCCAACTGGGATTCGAATGGATATTTTTTCCATATACTCGAATTTGCGAGTAAATACTTAAGCGTTTTTTTTGTTTTTATTAGCATTCATTGTTATTCTATGGTAAACATATTCTAACGTCATTTTGTGGTTCATATAACCCTTTAATATCTATGTTTCTCTGTCTCGCCTGTGCTTTGACTCCCCTTTTGGTTTGCTTGCATTAAAGAGTGCCTTAGTTTTAAATGTCTCTTTTCAAAAAGTGTGACAAATGTTATGACACACTTAAAATGCCATCAACATTGTTTTGCTTTACGCCCAACACATCATCAAGAGTATAATAATCCCAGAACTTGAAGTATAAAAAATGAAAAGTTTTGCATACATTGTGTGAAAGTCAGTAATTATTGAGAAGGGAGAAGACCAACTTGCAAAGAGATTTTTTTCTTTTATTTTTTTTTTTTTTTTAAATGTCTTGTATATGATTATGTTAATTGCATTTTCAGTAAGTGGCTGATGATGAGGACGCAGTCGTCGTCTACTTTGATGCTTGAGGAATATGGAGAAGATATGATGATGAGTTCGGTTTTTTTTTCTGTCTCTTACAAACTTTTTAACACGCAATATTTAGCAAAGAAAGGTTTCTATTTTGTACTGCAATTCCCTTTTTTTCGTGTCCTTTGTGTTAGTTGCTGTTAAATGTTCTAAATGGATTCCTGTTAATTGCTTGTACTTGTTCGATTATCATTGTCGTCGTCAACATCCTATAACTTGTTGATATGTCTGTGACAACAATTGCTTAAACACAACTTAAAGTATGAAACAAATGGCAGACATTTTTATCTGGCTGTCTGTCCGTCTGTGTGACTGACTGTCAGTTTGTTTGACTGTTGGCTTTAAAGAATGCATTTGTTGTGGTTTTGTTGTGAAAATTGCCCGACTGTTTGACTGACTGGTTGGCTGATTCATTTGTTTGGCTTGAATGGCTTTCATTTGTTAACGATTAGCTATTTCCGCAGCTGTTATTTTTTCCTGCATCCATTTTATTCCAATTCAGTCCTTTTAATACTCTTTCCATTTTGTTTGTGTTGCCTTTTTTCTATGGAATCGAGAAATGAAAAGTGTGGAAGCCATTATTATGAATTTATTCTATAAGGGACAAATATTGTATACGCCCGTAAGAGAAAGGTCAAAGAGAGAGGGAGAGGCATCAATCGTTGCAGAAGTTCTTAAAAATTTATTATGAAATATGCAATGAGTTCTTGAGAAACAAGCTTTCTCATTTGCTCTGAAAAAGGCAGAAAATGCTCAATAATGAATATTTCCAAACATTAATTTGGATTTGGAAAACTTATTTTTATGGCTGTATTTGAAAAAAAAATTTGGTTTGAGAACTTTTTAATGGAAAAAATGCCACGTGTGCTTCCACAGTTCAAAACAAACACTTTAGTGGCGAAATGTTCTATACACGAAGCGAATACTGTCTTATAATCGTTTAGAACCAAACACAAGTAGAACCAACTGAAATAGAATGAAATTAAAGATATCTTAAACGATGGGAACAAGACAATAGATAATCGTGACAGACATGTTGACGACCGGAAATTTATAAATAAAATGGCGAGACATTCTAATATAACCTTAAAATGGATACGTGGATATGGGTTCAACAATGGCAACAACATCGCTGACGACTTAGCCAAAAAACGGACAGCCCTAGAGGATAGGGATATTGGCTCCTTTAGTGGACAGCCATTAACAGCGTGTTAGAAAAAAATAAAACTCCACACGTCGGAACGTGCACAAGAAAAGTGGCTCACAGAGCTCACGTGCCTTATATCAAAGAACCTGTGGCCGCATATTAAGTCTAAGAGAACGTGGGAGCTATTAAAACTGCCCAGATCTCACCTAGGAGTGACTGTAGCTGTCATCACTGGATATTACCCGTTTGGGAACCATGCCAGGAGACTAGGCCTACCCAACGAGGAAGAGGAGGAAGCGATCCTTCATCTGCTCGGTGCATGCCCGGCATTGGAGCCGTCTAAGATACCTAGGCGAGCGGAGCTTCAACAGCCTCATCATATCTGGCCTCGATTAGCGAATGGCTAGTACAGCGGCATGTAACGCCACACTAAGCGGCTCCCTCCCATTCTCCTCCACTCACTCACACTTTCTGCTTCTAACTTCTATTCTTCACTTCTCTATTGGGGGCTAGCAGTTCCTCGAACCGTTTGGGGTTTAAAACTGTAGCAGCCTTTTTTAGGGCTGCGATAGTCTAACCAAAGGTTATTATTTTCTGGTACCACGGGAGCCCCGGGAACATTATTGTCGCCCGGCTATGGTTGAGGACCTTCGGGGGCAACGTGGTGGTTCTGGTTTAATACCCAAATGCGGGGTGTGGAGTTGCACTGCAACCGGGTGCCGTGACCCTGAGATCGGAAGGAGTTTTAGGAAGGCTCCGCCCTACACCATGGGGGGAAGCATGCGCCATTCAGCATGTGATCGAAAATGGTACCCATGCGTGACAATTTGCCATGCATGGGGACGTCCGGGTGAACGTTTTTCCGCCTTGTGAAAGAATCACCGTGGGGTTGGGCCGTCAAGGCAGGAAGCCACGTAAAACATCTTCTGATTCTTCACTTCTCTATCCCACTTTTCAGGCAATCACAAAGGGAACGACTTCAGTACCCAAGTGAGCTGGAAAACCTAGACTACTTCAGGTTATCCAGCGGCCTGCCTGGATACCCTACATACATACTTAAATTTACTTGTTTTGTGTCAGTTGCCATATTTGTTATCAAAGCAATATTTTCCCATCAAAGAAAGTTTAGGAACCACAGCCTTTTAAAATAGATTCAAACTGTCAGTTGAATTACACATCGAAGCTGTACTAGTGAGTATTTGCAAAGCGAAAGAGACTGTATTATAAAAATGTATTCAATTAAAATAGTGCTTAATAAAGCTGTCTTTTAAATACAGAACATGGCACAAAAACCAATCAGCAAAGTTCTTATTGTGGCTTTGCTTAGTCTTTCTAACAATAAATTCAATAGAATACTATTTTAATTGAATTATTTATACTCACTCGTATTTAGACATAAGCCGGCCTGTTGTACTCGGAAATCTATAGAAATATTTAAAAAAGCTTTAAAACACAAATTAGCAGAATCTTGTAAACGAAAATTATTAATATTAACTAACGATGACTTTGATTTTGGCTGAAAGCCTTAATTGGTTCTATGAAAGTCTATGCTGTTGTCTTCGTTTAATAACTTTAAGATGCTAATTTACTTTTTTTCTGTTTTAATTAAATTTTATTTGTACATTAAAACAAAAATTGAATTCTTAACAAACAAAAAGGAAAAAAAAATGTATTTTAATTAAATTCCCATGGCAATAAAAATACATTTTCCCTTTCTTTTTTCCTTTTCTGGTTCTTTGTTTTGTGTTTAAAACAAATTCTTTGTTTAAGGAAGAATATGCTCTGGAAACAGAACTTTTGCTTATAAATTCTTTCATAAGTTTATAAATCAAACATGACACTCGAGTCAGTGTGCTTGGTGTGGCTGTTGGTTGGTTGGATGGTTGGTTGTTTGATTGTTTTGTTTGGTTAATTTCTAAAATACAGAACGAAAATTTTATTAAGAAGCAGAAAAGATGCCTTATTTATACAAAAATTTATACAACTTCCGTTGAAAGAGTAAACAAAAGACGATCCCCTAACTTTTTATTTGTCATTATATTTGTTGTTGTTTAGTTTTTTGCTGTTTGTTTCGGTTTTGTTTGTTTATTCTTTTGTTGTTGTCAATGCATTTCACCGAAAATGTTGTTAATTTTTGCATCAACAAAATCCAATTAAGTTACCAAAACAGAAATGAATATATTTCAAAAATTTGTCAGTTAGTTTGTTAGTGAAAATAATGACTTCAGGGGTGTTAATTGGTGCTGGGAAATAAGTGCGGCAAAGATGAAAATGCAGCAAAACAAATATTGCAGCAAGAAATATGGGGGGCTTGAATATAAATTAATACTCGTATATTGGTCCTTCGAACTTGAAAAAACTTTTTTAACTAAAGCGAAATTTTCTCTTTTCTTACAGGTAAGCAACTGAAGACTTTTTAAGTTCCTGTTTAAGATATGTAAGTCAATTATGTACTGAAAAAGAGAAAAAAAATGCTTTAAAAGAGCAGAATATAAAATTTCAAGCAATTTATAAAGAACGATATGTCGTGTGCTATCTATGTTGATCAACTCAGTGATTTTTGATTTATGCACATAAATCTGAGGCTTAGAAAACCGAAACGAAAGGAATACTGTTGAACTATCACTGCAATTTTAGGTCTAAGCCAGAACGAAAACGTCTCCCCACTCTCGTTCCACCAATAAATCCTTGGTGCGGGTTTTGCATATCCTAACACAACCTAAGTCATGCTGTAGCTTCTTAGAGTTTTATTGGCTACAACAGAGTTTTATTGCGGCCTAATCTGATGATGGACCAATTCCACGGAGTGGGGCCTGGTAAGCCCCCATGTGGCTTACCAGGCTCACACAGGTAGCAATTTATGTCATATGTTTGTAGCCATATTAGCAACTTCTTGTTCAGGAGTTCGAGCTTTCTAATCCCTCCTGTATGCAATTTCCCAGCAATCAATGGAGGACAAGGCTTAATGAGTTGGTAGGCCGAAGCCCACTAAGAGCATCAGCCCTTATACCAACTTACCCGTCAACCAGCACCACTGGTTCCTTACAATACAGGTATCTGTTGTATAGGCAACAGATTCTCGGGAGATTGTTAGCCCCCGAAAAAAGCCACACACCAAACAATTATCAAGGATACTAACTCTCCCTTCCTGCGTTTTAGGTTTCAACCACAGCCAGAATGTTTCAGCCAAGGTAGGCACCTCAACCATGATCAGCCCGGGTCGAACCGCAAGCAGAACTACCCGGGGCCATGCTGATCTCCGTTCTGGCAATTTATACTCTTGGTAAGGGTTCCGGAAGCCAACATAAGTCACGTGGCTTCCTAGAGTTATGTTTGCCGCACCAAACGAGGCACCTCTTCCCCTATTTTCCCGGAAAAACAGAGCGGCCAAGTTAGGAATACGCCAAGACAAAACCTGTTCGCCGAGGGGATTCGTCTTTTGCAAGAGGAACACAGAGATCCTTATGAATTCGTGAGTTTTTTACGTACCATGGAGCTGGAGTAATCGTTCGAAGAATTTGATTTTGTCGCCTTTAAATTTTTTCAATGTTAGAAGTTGCGGCGGTGCCCCATAATTGAATTCCGTAGCGCCATATAGGCTTTAAAATTGCGTTATATAACAAAAGTTTGCAGTCCAACTTCAATGTCGAATTTCTGCCCATAAGCCAATTTAGTTGCCCTGCTTTTAACTTTAACTGAGTAGCTTTCGCATCAATGTGAGATTTCCACGTTAGCCTACGGCCGAGATGAATACCAAGGTACTTGACTTCATTTTGCTGCGGGCGGAATAAGTGAATTGTTAATTTTGGTAGCTGAACATGTTTTTGTTTACGCAGCGTGAATGTAACGTGTGTGCACTTTTGTTCATTAACTTTAATTTTCCAAAGTTTTAACCACATCTCTAATATTGATATATACTCCTGCAAATTTCGCGAAGCTACTTGATGGTTTTTATGTACGCTGCCGAATGCTGTTAACACCTTGCTGTAAAAGAAATTCTACCAAGCTTTACACTGGACCAGGAACACAATTATGTGATACAATTTATTACGGAATATTTGTCAATAATAAGTCGGCACTATATCTGAATTAGAGTCCTACCACACTTCAGCAAAGGTTTATAAATTTATAAGGATCTCCGTTAAAAGATCTTATTCGTAGGGGTAAAGCAAATAACGGTAAATAAAATACAGAACTAATATGTAGATTATTTAGCTGATCTCTGCTTAACTTGTGAGATTTTTTGGAATCTTTTAAACTTAAGGTCCATACCTCGCGTTATATGCGCTTTTTGCGCGTTCTACAATTTCCTAAACTTAAGTTACATGTAAAGTTTTTCATGCAATAAGTTTTTTGTTGCGTTTGAAATTTTTTTATAAATAAAAAAATATTTTTAACACAAAAACATAAAATAGCCAAAACGGCATAAATATTTTCGTCGATAACTTTGAAAAATAAAATAAATTGTGATCTGCGGCTATCAAAAACAACTGACAGCTTTTATAACGTTCTTGCGTCGTACGTGTCTATGCGTTCTATGCTTTGTGATGTGTAACTTTTCTCATACAATCAGAGCTGCCAATTTAGCGCCTTTCGCACTAGATTTAGCGCTTTTCAATGCCTAAAAATCCGCATTTTTTGGCTTCAGCGTGTTTTTCAAAAAAACCGCTAAAATAGCACCTTTTGTACAATTACTGTTACTGTGTTTAAAAAGCACTCTAGCAGTACTTTTTTTCACAACCGTTCTCAAATAAATTTCTAGAATAAAATTCATAGAAAAAGATAAAATTTTTACAAATTTGACATTTTACATATTTATTAATCATTTTAGTTATTTCCACAAATGGTAAGTGTCAGATCCGTTGTTTAAAAAGTGGATAAGACCTTTAAAAAATTATGAAACTTTATGCATCTAATGCAAATGTCAAATAGGAGCAAAACAATGTGTCCTTGTTATGATACAAATACAACCAAACACCAGAAGGCATGGAAACCTTTTAGCGAAAGTCAATTGCGGCACATCCAAATATCTTTTCCAATAAATGTATCTATAAAACTGAAAAGTCAGGCAATGCAAGCTCTCTATGTAATACCTACTTTTGTCCATTCATAAAATTATCGTCCTTTGCCAGTCATCAATTCAATCAATTAATTTATTAAGTTTTCCTTTTTCAAATGCGGAAGTGGAAAGATCTTTTAGTGCGATGAACCTTTTTAAATCTTTTTTAAATTCATTAATTTATATAAAATATGGCCTTACGATGGCAAACTCTTCCTGTGAAAATTATAACATTCCATCTAATGTAACTGCAAAGATCAATAACAGACATACAAGAATTCGAAATATTATATTAAACCAGTTTTATGGTCAGAAGATGAGCATGACTGTATGAATGGAAATATTATATTTTTGAAAATGAACAATTTTAATGTTCTGAACTACTGCTAATTGACACTACTTTTTATTTTATTATAATACATTTATTTTCGTTTATATACCAGAATTTCAAAGATCTCAAAGAGAGTATTTTTTACAAGTAATTTATATGTTTGTTCTCCAGAAATTTATTTTAAGTTTTCTTTTAAGGTTTTGTTCATCCGCTTAGTCCAATTTTGGCATACTCTTTCCAACATTTCGGCCGGTATCTCACGAATAATGTTGATATTGTTGGCTTCCAGTGCGTCAATCGAAGCGGGCTTGTCGCTGTAGACATTAGCCTTAACATAGCCCCACAAAAAATAGTCTAGAGGCGTTAAATCGCACGATCTGGGCGGCCGGTGAACAGTTATTACCATAACTGTTCACCGAACTCGCCTCTCAATTGGTCCATTGTTTCACGTGCTGTGTGGCATGTGGCACCGTCTTGTTGAAACCACATGTCATGCAAGTCAAGCTCTTCCATTTTGGGCAAAAAAAAGTTTGTTATCATCGCACGGTAGCGCTCACCATTCACAGTAACGTTATGATTCGCATCATCTTTGAAGAAATACGGCCCAATGATGCCGCCAGCCCATAATCCGCACCAAACGGTTGTTTTTTGTGGATGCATTGGTAGCTCTTGCAATGCTTCTGGCTGCTCTTCACTCCAAATACGGCAGTTTTGCTTGTTCACGTATCCATTCAACCAGAAATGAGCCTCGTCGCTGAACACAATTCTTCGATAAAAAAGTGGATCTTCATCTAACTTTTCAAGAGCCCATTCACCAAAAATTTGGCGTTGTGGTAGGTCGTTTGGCTTCAATTCTTGCACCAGCTGTATCTTATAAGGCTTCACACCCAAATCCTTCCGCAAAATTTTCCACGTAGTGGAGTAACAGAGGACCAATTGCTGCGAACGGCGCCGAATCGATAATTCACGGTCATCACCAACACTGGCCGATACGGCTGCGATATTTTCTTCAGTTCGCACTCTACGTAAGCATGTTGGTGGTTTAATGTCCAACAATGTAAATTTGGTGCGAAATTTTTTTACAATAGCCCGAATAGAAGCCTCAGTAGGTCGATTAAACTGACCATAAAATGGAAGAAGCGCGCGATGAACTTTCTTAACAGAGCACGCATTTTGGTAATAAAATTCAATAATTTGCAAGCGTTGTTCGTTTGTAGGACGATTCATGATTAAATTATAGACCAAACTGAAGATGTTTGACAGTGACACAAGATACAAAACGTGCGTGAGCTGTCAAAACTAGTGTTGCCAAAAAGATAATAGCAAAAAAATCACTCGTTAGAATTACTTTGCGTTTTTATGAAGCCTGGCAACTTTTGTTTTTTATTATAAAACTATAAAATAACATACATACATAGTGGTACTACTTAATATTTTAAATAAAAGTTTCTTACATATGTGTATGCGTCCATACATTTATATGTATGTACACATTAGCATAAACAAAGCTTCATATTTTACCATACTATTTTGACTGTTTTTGTGAATAAGTGTAGTTTAGCGCTTTTCAGCGGTTTTTGGGTTAGTCCATGTCGCGTTTTGCTTATAAAAAGTTGACAACGCTGCACACAATTGCACTGATTCTACTTTTTTGACAGACGCTTGGAACGCCTATAATGCGTGCTATGCACTTTCAGCTTTAAGGAACCCTTTTTCTCAATCTTTTTCTCGATACAACATTCGATACTTGACTTTCTTCCAGCATCGCTGGCGAATGCGCCAATTTAGTTTATACTGAAGTTTTAATGTTTGCTGAATGTACATATTTATATACTTAGATACATATGTTCATATCTACATTCATATATTTCTATATTCAATACTTATTTTTATTTAGATCGTTAAAGAGTTTTTTGAATTAAATAACATGATTTCTATTTAAACAGACTTTAAATAGAAATGCTTTCGAATGCAATAAAATATTATTTACAAATGAAAGTCTCCTTCTGCTTTATTCATGAGAGTCTTATATGGAGATAGAATTTTATTTCTCACACAAACGGATGAGTGTTTGCGTGTGTGACTGTGCAACTGTGCAACTTTGCAACTGTATGTGGGATACGATAAGCACCTGAATGAAACTTGTGCACGCAAGACCAAACAGAAAAAGAAAACTTAAAAAGCTGTTAACAGCAGATATAAAAACAATTGTGCAACAACAAAAAGAATTTTATAAAATAAAGGACATTAAAAGATAAACATGAACTTTTGTACACAAATACTTTTTCTATATACATATACATACATACATGTATGTTTATATACAGGGTGTGACGTAAATAGTGATCCCAACGAATTTTGTCGATAGACAAGATCATACACGTAAAAAAATATATAGTTGATATAACAATATTCTAAGAGCAGCATACTATTGTTGCATTATATGGTTCTAAACAACCAAATAAAATGGTTTCAGTTGAAAAGTTATTTGATGAACTAAGTAAATCCAAGAACCAATATTATACCATTTAACCATATATTTGGTATTTCTGCTATAGCCAACCATATTACATTGTCATGCCCACCGATTTTATTTAAAATGTCTAAAACGCTATTATCACGATCAATCGAATCACTATACTATAGGTAATATTTGCAATAAATTTCTTCCGTTCAAGGTCCTTTTTGTTTTTTTTTTAAGTTTTTAATGTATTTTTCAATATTTCATCAGGAAAATTTGTTTTTTTTTTTTGTGTGATAAATTCAATACAATATTTGTTGAGATACCAGTCGTGCGAGATATGACAAGGACTGAGATTGAAGGGTATTGTGTAACTAAGCTTAGTACCTCTTCAAAGTTTCACAAAATGAAATAATCAGTGATGTGATAATAAATGGTATCTGTTTTTGTAAATTTTTTCTGCACTGTTCATCTGTACTCAGGGATGGTATAAATATTGAGGAATCGGATGCTCTTGATGTTCTTGGAATGAAGATACAGTGTGATGTTCGCTGGACTGAACACATTTTTCATGTCTCTAAAGAAGCATTCAAGTGCCTCGGGTTTTTGAAACGGTGTAAGATGTACTTCACTTCATCCGATCTCTATTTATACCACCAACATCCGACCGAAAATGGAATACAACTCTCATGTTTGGGCCGGTGCCTCAACGTCTATTTTGGGGTTACTCGACCGTGTGCAGGAGAGGGCGAAGAAGCTCATCAGTGACAGTAGGGTATCCAACTCTATTGATTCACTGGAGCATCGACGCAGTGTGGGGTGCGTTACTCTGTTCTATCGTTACTACAATGGATTTTGCTCTGTCGAGATTAGGGATCTTATTCCCGAAACTCGCACATTTTTACGTAGCACGCGTTCATCGTTTAGAGCTCATCCATTTGTGGTTGATTGCCCGAGGAATCGTAATACACATTACAGAGAGAATTCGTTTTTCAGCCGCACGCTTCGTCTGTGGAACAAGTTGCCTGCAGACGTGTTTCCTGTCTGTTATAACATTAGAAAATTCAAGTCAAATGTTCACAAACCCTACTCCCGCTTTCCCCCTCCTCACAACCTATTTTCCTAGTTCTGGTACAATGCACTGCATATGTCATCCCCTGGTTACGGGTCAATATAAAAAAAAAAAAATTTACTTTATTGACTTTTTGTTAATTTTTAAATTAGATTTTTGATTTTTGTACATCGAGTGGATTATTTTTTTTTATTTGGTCTTTTAATTTTTTTACATCAAGTCGAGAATATTATGTCATGTAAATGGCCGCCGCCACAGTTGATTGTCATTTGAGCCTTTTTTATAGCATTTTACATCACATTGGCCAAAACTTCCGGCGATAAGTATTCACATTCTTGACGGATATTGTCTTTAAAAGCTGCCGCGACTTCAAAAAGCCCCACAAAAAGAAGTCTGCAGCGATCAAATCAGGCGATCTTGCTGGCCATTGCAAATCGCCAAAACGGGAGATTAGGCGCCCGGGAAATGCATCCTACAGCACATCGGTTGTGGCGAGTACACTGTGTGCCGTAGCACCGTCCTGTTGGAACCACATGTTTTCCAATCCCAATTCATCAAGTTGCGGCAAAAAGAACTCGTTGATCATTGCTCTGTAGCGCTCACCATTCACAGTAACCATTAGGGCCGTGACTTCTTCGTAGAAAAAAGGTCCAATGATTCCTCCAGCGAAAACAGCACACCATACAGCGGGTATAATGGCTTTTCGTGGGTTACACACGGATTTTCAGTGTACCAGAAGCGTAAATTTTGCTTATTTTCGTACCCGCTAAGATGGAAATGGGCCTCATCACTCATGATTAAGAAAAATTATCTTCCTCTTGGGGTCAAATAAATAGTCACCAATATTCCACGTTCTAGAGCAGTGTAGCGTAACATTGTTTATTAACATTTCTAATATTATATGTTGATGGGTTGGTATCATTCGTCTAGCTCGAGTTCAATCCTGGCTAAAGCCAAGAAATACTTTTATTTATAATTATAACAATAATTGCCGCGATCAATAACTCTTGATCAAAGAAGACAGGAAAAAATAATTGAATACACTAAAGCTGGAGGACAACTAGCTGTTTCACAGTCGCTACACTGCTAACAGTACCCACTAGGATTCGAACTCAGTACCATGTAAACATGATGTATTTTTAAAACGGCTGCTTAACCAACTCAGCCACTGAGCCCTTATTTATTTTTTCGTCTATATTTGTCTCATATTGATCACATATGCAATTTGTTATAATCCCAGTTTATTAACGTGTATTTCGGATGTGTTTACTACACAAATGTCAAAACAGAACTGACATCAGGGGCCAATCGCAAAATTTATAGCATTTTCTAATGGGAGGATTACTTTTGCGCCACTTTGTAGTTCAAGTTTTCTTAAATTTCTTAAGCAGGATTTATTTTACAATACAAACTTGCTGTGATCAGTAATTTTGAATAATTGAAAAAGACCATAAAAAATAATCAAGCTGGGGACAACTAGCTGTTTCGTAGCCGCTACACTACTTATCACCCGGATTTTTACTCGGGTCATGACGCATCATGAACTAATCAAAACAATTTTGAAAAAGACATTAAAAAAAAAAAAATTTAATAAAAAATATTTTTTTATTTTTATATTTTATTTGTATTTTAATTTTTTATTGATAAAAATTTTTTGTATAGAAAATTATTTTTACCAAACAATGTTATTAATTAATATATTTTATATTTTTGCAAAATTATTTTTGTACAAAATTTATACAAATCAACAAATTGTAAATAGCTTGTTTTTTTGTTTCCTAGCTGTCTATATGCCGACATTTCATAGGAGCTACCCTAATCGTCAGTAGATTTCGAAACTTTTGAAAGATATTGTCAAACATTCAACTTTGTATGCCAATAATCTAAATAAATTATTGCGAATTTAAAAAGAAAAATGTTTTAACCGTAACCGTCAAAATACAAGAAACAAGCTTTTTGTTTTTCACTCTCTACTTTTCTTTACAGCTTTCGAGCAAACGATCAACCGTTGGTGCTGTAGAGACCTTTCATATTGCTGAGTTATCGCCTTCTGCAAATTTTCCACTTTTAATAATATAACACCTTTTAATAATATAACAAACTGTTCTAAGAACACTCATTTTAGAAACAAAAAAAAAACGTATAACTCTTCCTTTACCAAACAAAAAGTTTTAATTTAAATTGGAACAATTGTCCAGGGAAATGCGAAAATAAAGAAAACTAAACACAGACATGTGATAAACAAAAATATACTAAATAAAAATAGTATAAGCAAATAGAAGAAAATAAAGAAAACATTTTAGTAACCAAGGACCTGTGAGCAGACAGACGGCCTCACAGACTTCTTTTTTTTACCACAAAATGCATTCTGCCCTCTTTCCCCCCCCCCCCCCCCCCCCCATGAAAACCTAACACAATAGTCTGGCTTTTTACTCTTCTTTTACTGCTTTCCTTTTTAAGGTTTTTAAATGTGAAAAAAAAGCTTTTCTTCTGTGCATTCAAATTGTTTCAGGTGCATCTTAGCTTGGCAAGAAAATAATACACAACTTGAGTTTTTTTTGAGCTAAAATCCTTCCATTAAAATTTAATTTTAAGGAAACTTGTTTCTTGTTTCCATACTTTTTGTGCGGTTTAATATATTTATTTTTGTTTTTTTTTTCCTGCACTAATGAGAGCGTTCCAGTTTTAATATGTTGTTTCCACAATTAATTTTGAGCCTAAAAGCATCAACATTGCACTGGCGACCGCCTCCCTCCTATTTCATTCCACCAACCAGCCAACATTTAGGGATGCTCGCTCGTCCGTCAGTGCCTCTTCATCAGCCGTAATTTGCGAAAATATAAACAACAAAATTTTCATATTTTCTGCCAAACAAACTAAAGTATACAGAAAGTTACCAACTCCTTTAGTATTTGATGTTTGTTTTTGTTAGTTTTGTTCTCCCCCCCAAATCATAAGTTTCATGCAACAATAATAAAACTGGATGTTGCTGGAAATTTGTATTTAGTTTGTTTATTTTTTAAGAATTTGCCACCCAATTGGGAAGATCAGTGTAAATAATAATCTTCACTCAAGAATTGTTGCCTTCAACATATTTAATATCATTACAAAAACTAAATAGAGGCTAAGTGAAGAATACTACGTCCTCTGCAGCCGGTCGGGAGCGGCATTTCTAAACATTCTCTGGGCTACATTTTCTCATAAAAATAATTTATGTCAAAGAATAAGTCATCGCGCCCAATTAACCCATATCAAATCATCCAAACAAGAATAAATATTCGTGCAAAAGTTGCAAAGAAAAACTAAATATCGGGTGATTCATCGTGGAGTGTGATTTATAATGTAGAATAAAGGAAAAATAGTGGAGCTTCCGGAGAATATTAATTACTGCTCAATAGCTCTACTGCCCGCCAAGAGATTTGATGTAATTTTGTCAGGCACAGTTTTGGTGGTGGTCGCTACAAACCATCAAGAGAACGCGCTTGAGATCTTGGATCCAAGTCCAACTCATTAGTTGGTGGGGGTATCTTCATCTCCCTGTATGACAGGAAGACTAGTTTTAGGCTGCGAAATGAGTGTCGCGTAACTCAGGTGCCAATATCTGCTACAATGAGAGCAACTAACTGGTTGAGGTACTATAGGCTATACGGTAGGAATATCTGAATCAGCAAATGTTTAGCGTGGGTTCATGCCTTGACGGCCTAACCCCACCGTGATTCTCTCACAAGGTGAAAAAACGTTCACCCAGGCGTTGCAGGACAATTTGTCCTGCATAACGGCGACTGTTTAATTAGACGACTGTAATGTAATACCGGTGGAATTTCGTATTAATGTAAAGTGAACCTAAGACGCAAATCCAGAAAAAGGCCCATCAGGGCCAAAAAATCAAAAGATTAAAACTAAATTTTTTTACGATAGTATAATAAAAAAATATTAAAATTTTATTAATTAAATCAATTTAGCCATCATTTTTTTCAAATGAGATGAATTATCAAACGGCTGTGCTGGATAAAGGCAATTTCTGACCATAATTTTGTGCAATATTTTTTATATTTTAAAAATAATTTTCACATGACGGGGACAAAATAAAAGTCTTGCTTCTTTCGCAATATTCACAAAAAAATATATTATACTTTAAGTGTACTCGTATGAATAATATACATTTTTTTAAGAACAAATTTGGTGAAAATATAGTCATAATTTAATGTTCGAATTATTGTGGAAAAAATGTCACGTTCGATATGTCACGTAACGACCGGAAATATAGGTAAGCAACGTATCAATACACGAGCCTTTTTATTCAAACCATAACATTTTAAAGCAACATTACGAGTATTGTTAGATAAAACTCTGAAATTAATCGCAAGAGGAAATTGCTTAAGGTTTCGCTGAAATACTCTTTTTCAAGTGCGATCGCGAAAACTGCTTCTACTTTTGTCACGTTCGACCCACTACTTATTTTTATTTTATTTTACTCCAGATTCCATTTGCTATTAACTTTAATATAAATTACAGTGTTCGCTATTAGCTACAATTTCAGATTTGGTCGAACATGAAACTACTTTTAGTTCTTTTGCTTTTTGGCTTTCAACACGTATGAATGTCACGTTCAACACCAGGAATTTACCCATATGCAACGTATAAATGTGTCATATATTTTTGAAGTAAAAAAAAGCACCAAAAAAGTCTGTAGCATAGAAAAGTAAGAACATTTTACGCTGTATTGCGTCTGAATAGCAGTTACTACTATATTACACATAAGGAAAGCGATCAGTTGTTTCATTCCATTACAGTTACATTCCATTCCAGTCGACTAATTGAGCTTTAAGCATCCGCTTGATACATGCATGTTGACAGCCTAACATTTTCTTATGCAAAATGTATTTCCCCTGGCTCTTAGCTCCAAAGCTTGGCCTAACGTCTCACATTTCCTACTGGCAGTTTATTTTCATAAACGTTTGTTTATAATAGAAATATTTTTCGTTTAAGTCTACTGAAACTTGTGAAAAAAACGAAATTCTCGAAATGCAGCAAGCAGCTTTAGCAAATGCAGCAGTCAATGCACTTTCAATGAGACGCCATCATCATAACGTTTGGCTGAACGTTATGAAAAACAAAAACTACAAAAAACAACATAATAAAGAAGCAGCAAAACAGCAAAATACAAAAAAATACACAAAACCGTATTAATACAAAACATTAATATTAAAAAAGTAAAAAGAAAAGCTTGTGAAATATTAAAAAAAAGAAATAAAACATACAAAAATAATTTGTATTTTTTCAACTCCTTTTTCTACGCCTAACAAACTTAAAAAAAAATAAATAAATTTTATGTCCCCAAAAAAAAGGAGAACTGAGAAAAAATCTCAACAATACATAAGCAGTAAAAAATTTCTACTTGGATATTGTAGCAGCTCTAGCTGGAGAGTCGCGTCAACATCTTTCGACGTTCACAAAGCAAAAAACGAAAAAAAAAACTAAAATAAAACTGCAGTTTTCAACATCTTGTACTTTGTAGAGATGTTGGTGTTTTTTTTTTTTTATTGCAACAAACATTAGCAACGACACAAACAACAAAGGCAACATTTCAAGAAAAGCATGTGTGCTAAGCTCCAGACTCCTTGGGGAAAAAAGCTAAAGCAAATAGTTGAAAAAGAGTCCTGCAAACCGTTATTGCAACCCAGCTGTAGGTTTTTAGTACAATTTGCTTGTCAGCAGACGGCGAGGAAAGTAAAAAATTATGCATATGTACATAATCGCCCCCTATTACATACTCGCATATAACTTCAAAGAAAAAATATATATGAAAACAAGTCTATACAAATTGAAAAAGAAACCGCAGAGCGATTCGTACCTGCAATAATAAAACCGGTTACTGGTCATCATTAACCCAGTGGTTCTGCTTGTGATTGCAAATACTCTTCGGTAAGCAAAGTTTGAGACTTTAAACTAGGCAACGGTTTTGTAGCTTACGTCCAAAATAACAGACCTTTTGAGAACTATGTTTGATATTGAGAACTATGTATGAAATCTCATTGGGCTATGACGGATGCTGTAATTTACGGCTTACTAGATGGCGCTAGTTTTATTGCACTTACCTCTTTTTCAATTAATACTAACCTTCACAAAACAGCCATTAAAATTTCATGATACTCTACTCATTAGTTTGTGAGTTATTGTGCTAAGAATAACGCTACATCAGTGCCTCGTTTCTGTATTACTCGCATCGAGAAATTTCTCACAAGAAACAAAGGAATTGACAGAGAAACTATGCGAATTGAAACAAAAAATGGAGTTTCTCACACAAATTTTTCTGTATCTTTGAGAAGCAAGAAATATCTGTCAAAATAGCTTTTTTGACGTAATTCATTGGAAGCTTGTGAGTAAACCTGTTTCAGTATTAACATTTTGTGAAAAGTTTCTCGCTAGAACTGTCAAAACTTTTCACAAATAAAAGAGTTGCGGAAGTTATAAATTTAAAAAATATATAACTGACGTAATGAATGCAAAAAGTGTAGAAAAGGTAAAGTTTTTAAATATTTATACACATATTGTCGTATTCATAAAAAAAAATTTGCAATTAGTAAAAGTTTACTTGACATACATATTTTTACACAAAATTTGTCAATTAAACCTTTGTTATGTGTAAATTATTTATTATGAATATGGCAGATATTGAATGTAGTTTATTATTCATTTCTTCTTTTTATTTTAGAAAATTGAAAGATATAATACAATAAATATATAAAAATTATGAATGTTTTTGGTTTTTTCTTTATTTCTTAATATTTATGTACATACATACAGTATGATAAATTAAAAATTTAATGGCAAAATCTTAATTTTAGCCTGTCTCGAATGCAAGAAGCTTCCCTCATCGGTTCAGGAACTGAAAAAGGGTCAGTTGCAGCCCTTAATCTCTGGCTGTAAATGCGCAACATGTTTCGCCGGTCATATTGGTCATATTGAAAGTTTTTATGAAATTTCTTTATAATTTGAATGTGTTTTTATTCATGTACACGCGTTATTGATTGACACAATTAAATAAACATTTGTTTCTTAAATTTTCTTTTTGTTTGATAAATGTTTCCTATATTCTTCTTCTTATTTGTTTACTTTTTGCATTTTGACAGCTGCTTAATGGAAATATTCCAATAAAGACGTAACTAGTATTGCCTCTTTTCGATTTAATATACAGAAACGCTGTTTTTCTCGATAGTCGAGAAAGGATGGAATTTTATGTTTCATAGTTTTCGATGCGAGAAACTTTTCACTAATCTTACAGAAACGAGGCACAGAAAACACAAAAAAAAATCCACAAAATTGTTTTGAATGATCGAAAAGTGAAGTTGCGTGAGTTAGCTGATATCGTAAAGATATCAAAAGAACGTGTTGGCTTTATATGGCACAAGCATTTAACTATGAGAAAGCTGTGTTCAAAATGGGTGCCGCGTCTGTTCACTGTTTACCATAAACGAGAGAGTGTTGATGATTTGGCCATGTTTAGACGTAACAAAACGGAATTTTTGCATCTATAGCAATAAAGCAGGGAAAGGCATTCACACTATGGTGATATTCCAACTCTTTCTCTCCCTCTCTCTCTTTCTCCATCTCTCTATTTCTCTCTTCCACTCGGTATATATACATTAAAGCACCGGCCCAAGCATGACAGTTTTATTCCACTTTCGTTCAAATGTGGCTGGTATAAATAGTAAGGATATAGGAAGTATATTCTACACCATTTAAAAAATCCGAGACACTTGATTGCTTCTTTATAAGCATGTGTTTAGTTAGTATAAACATGTGTTTAGTCCAGGGAATATCACATTGAATTTTCATACCAAAATCCTCAAGAGCATTCAATTCGTCAATATACATGAGTACAGATCGTGGTCATAAGTTAGTGTGTTCCTTAACAGCACTGGGTATTTCGAACATTTTTCCTGCCCCATTTGAAGATTGTAGAAATTGGTATTCATATAAAAATTGTGTAGGCTGGGACCGAGTGAGTACTACTAACAAATATTTTAATATCTACAAAGTATTATAAATAAATAGCATTAGGAGTTTGACGGAAAACGTCATTAACAAGAGCAATAGTAGTAGAAAAAGCCGATCCTTCCTGTACCGCTGAAATGATCTGGAGATCGTTCTTGTGAAATCAGTTATTTTGAATTTTTCTGCACACTCCTATTATATAGCTATTGCTAATCTTTGTTAACGGAACCAACAGACTCAAGATAAGACGATATCACTAATAATTGACAAAATACTCGCCTGGTTATTCGGGCAGAGCAAACGCCATGTCGCCGTAGTGTTTCTCAAGCTTTTTCTACTTTTAACTACAGCTACTTCCGTCCATTCCGTCATTTGGCTGGACAAACTGAGTAATTGCCAGCCAATTAGACAGATGTAACTTCAATAGTTGACCGCTATTAAATATCTAGAAGTTTCCAGGAATCTATGAGAAAGCTCGACAAATTTTTTTTTTTTTGGAACAAACACAAAAGCTGCGAAGCTTTTTTGCTTGTCTGCACTAACACCCACGGTCTGAGACAGGAATCGAACCTGCGACCTCCAGACTATTGGTCGAGTACTCTACCAAATCAGCCATCGAGGCACCCAACGAGTGGGCGAGGTTTTTACAGATAACATATCTCAAAATTGATACCTAGCAACTGTGTTCATAAATTTTCTAACTTATAACCTTTTGTAGTTGGAAATTTTTACTGTAAACCCTGCAAAGACGGACTTCCTAACTGTCTACATTACATTTACAAAAGAAATAAAATTCTTATAATCTAAAATAAACATTTGCCTTTAATCATTGATCGGGCTTATCACTCTAGCAACACTTTAACACACAAATTTTAGGTTTTCCTGTCATTTTTGTATGTTTTTTTCTTGTTGTTTTTGAGAACTCGTAATACAAAATCAATAAACCGTCTTAACTGCTGCTTGCTAAAAAGCTCTTAACAAGTGCCTTGACTTTGAATTTCTTTTGCTTAAAACAAACTTTGGATTCCCACAAATTTCATCATCCAGTTTACCTCTCTATCCCTCGAAATGTTATATAATACCCTTATTATGATTGCAAAGTGGAATATGTATCCTTTAGCTGAGACCATACGAGTATGTTTGTTGTTTTTGATACACTGTAACAGCGTTTGTTGCATTTCTATATCTGGTGAATTGTCTCAACAGCAAATTATGCACTCAGACGAAAAAGTCAGTAGTAACAGCATCATGCACATTTGTTCAGACACTTGAAACAAAATATCTTTCATTCATTCATTCATTCATTCACACAAACAAATACTTAAACAAGCAGCCAGCCAACCAACCAACCAACCAGCCAGTCAGTCAGTCATCCAGTCATTCATACAAATGTATCTCTAGTGATATGCATAGCATATGAGCATGTGTCAAACATGCATTCATTGCCATCTAAACCAGCCAACCATTCATACATTCATTCATCCATCCATCCATTCATTCATCCATCCATCCATCCATCCATCTACGAGTATCCATTTATTCAGGCAGCTAACAAACCATTCTGCCTGCCATTATCCTTTTGCCTTATTCATCTTACACACTTGCATTTCAGCTCGTGCTCATGTGAGTTTGTGTGTATGTGTGAGCATTTGTCTCTTCCTTCATGCACATGAACTCATCTTTTGAATGTCTGAATATTTGTTAAGTATAATCAGGATCTTTCTTTTGTTTTTGTTGCTGTTTTTTACATGTTTGCTGTTTGTTAATGTTTTTTTTTCTGTCTCTCTCTCTCTCTTCTTAAATCCTTCTTTTGAATCATTTCCTTTGGCTGGCCATAGATAAGACACTGACTGATTTGTTGTCCTGGCAATGTAACGTCTGTCTGTAACTTTTGGTGGTTAACATGGCATTAATCTCAACCGTTGCATTCTATCAAATTATGGTTGAAATAATTTCAGCAGAAAAGTAAAGAGAAAAATATAATTCGGTAAAAAGCCACAGCATTAAAATAATTATACTCGTAATTAATACAAGTTTAATGCTGTAATGTCCATAAAGAGAAATTGGTAGCGATACAAGAAAGAAGAGAAAGCCAGCTTTAAAGCTTTTAGGGACTTTAGTGCACATCAGACAATTACGCGCCAAAACGGTGTGTGAAATGAAAACCAACCCTGCTGGAAATTTTGTGTGCACTTATCCAAATGAATCCGCAGAAAACGGAGCTTGTACTCTTCGCTCGAAGATACAAGGTTCCATCGTTTGCTCTACCAACCGTAAAGAGAGTTGAGCTCAAGCTGTCAGATAGTGCAAAATATCTGGGTATCTATCTGCATTCCAAACTATCCTGGCAGCGGAATGTCCAGTTAAGGGCAGAAAATGCGGCTATAGCTGGAAAGACCTGGAGAATAAATACTAGGAATTCCTGCTAGATATTCGACAGAGTTGTTAAGCCCATTCTAATTTATGGGGCTTTTGTGGTGGAAATCGTTGGAGAAAACCACTTATTGCAAAATCGTAGAAAATATAATGCGTACCTCTGGTTTGATGGTGATTGCTGCTTCCTGCACTGTGCCATGGAAAGCACATTTCAGCATGCTAAATTGGCTGCCGGCTGATCTAATGGGGAAAGAAATTGCCATGAATTCAGCTATCAGGTCAAGCGGGACGTAGAAGGGAGGCGGTATATGGTCATGCCCCAATAATAGGAAGAATAGTGAACCTTCTGGAGAATATTGATTACTGATCACTGGCTCTACTGCCCGACAGGAGATTTGATGTAGCTTTATAACGGAGATGATTGGCACAGATCATCTAGGAGGCGTGCTTGAAATCTTTACAGATGGATCCAAGTCGGACGCGGGAGTTGGTGTCCTGAAACTTATCCTCCTCCCTTTATGAGAGGAGAATGAGTTGCAGGCTGCAAAATGAATGTAGCGTAGCGCAGGCTGAAATCGCGGCCATTATGAGGGCATCTAACTGGTTAAGGTACTACAGGATATGCAAGGAGGATATCTGAATTTGTACTGATAGTAAGGCTTCAGTGTATACACTAGCTGGGGTCTATACGACTTCGAGGTTGGTTTGTGAATGTCGCATATCTCTAAACGAGATAGCGAGACATTCGAGCCTGGAGATTTTCTGGGTACGAGGGCACAGTCAAATGCCCGGAAATTTTGTAGCGGACGGGCTGGCAAAAGCTGGTGTCCGGCTACAACAAAGGGATATAGATGAGATCGTTGGAGTCCCGCTTAGGAGCTGTAAGAAACAAATCCAGCGTTCGAGAGGTCACATGTCGAGCCTAGATATGATAACAGGAGGACTATAATCTTTAGGGGCCTGGCTCAAAGGAGGTTACGCTCTACTGTGGTGGTCCTGGCGGGTCATTACAAAATAGGGTCGCAGGCCAGTAGGTTAAGTCTTCCATTTAATAACTTCTGTAGAAGCTGCAAAAACGAGGGGGAAATAGAGAGTGTTGAGCACTTCCATTGTCGATGTCCAGTTCTTTCCTACGTAAGGGTATCTAGGCAGGCCGATGCTGGCCAGTAGGTTAAGTCTTCCATTTAATGACTTCTGTAGAAGCTGCAGAAACGAGGGGGAAATAGGCCGGCCGATGCTGGAATGTGATGTAAATAGATTGGACTCCTTTATCCAATCCTCGGGATGGTTCTAAACCACTGATATGTAGATCTGTTGGAGATCACACAAAAACCAGCAAATAAATATGCCAGTAAAGTTACATATGTAGCTATGAACGTCATGGATATATAGGTTCTTCCAAGGATTAAAGTCTGCAGGGGTGTTAGTTGGTTCTCATTGGGTATGATTATCTTTATGGTGAAGGGTGTAATTTTCGTATTCTTGTCCTTTTGTTGGTGAATTAGAATAAACGTAAAATAGCTATTATATTTAATAGTTTAATAGGGATACTGTAAAGGTAAACAGATAAAGAACCGGTTCAAATTTTAAATTGGTTTCGCATAATCAGAAAAGTAGGGTTATGGTATATTCATATGAAAAAATTAAAAATAGGGAAGGAAGAAGAAAATTTTAAGAGTTTGGAAATAATTTGGGTCACAGGAAAAAAATGTATTCCAGGAACCTTCTGTGACATGGTAGGGTGAGCATAGTGAGGGTGAACAACTATTCCCCCATATGACAAACGCGATTGTGGTGTGCGAGAGGTGTGGTGTTTCTAGATATTATGGTAACAATAGTACTTTTGTGTAAATTTTTTTTTGTGTTGGAAAATACTTTCAAATCGCTGGCAACAGGGTTGGCATCTTCTGAGAGCAAAAACAGGCCTGTAATATCGCCGGAAAGGGTTTGAAAACTAGAAAAACCATACATTTTCCTAACATACTTTCTACCAGTTCAATGTTTTCGGGAGTGCTTGAAGATCGTCTAGGCTCTGGCCGTGAGACATTCATCGTCGAAGCACTTGAGCTCGGTCCAGCGCGTATTCGCCGAATACCGAACTTCAAACAAAACTGTCGACAAGCATTTACGTAAGAATCATCACTCTTAAAAACTGTCTCCACAGCGAATGCGTGATGCTCCTGAACCACTGCAACATCGCGAATGATAAACCCGCACAATTGATAATTCTAACGACGCCATCGTATTGAAAAGTATAAATTGTCTACCTGTTACCCTGTACTTTGAATGATTTATCAACCGATTTTGTTATTATAATAAATGCGTTTTTCAAGCGAAAAAAAACAGCCATAATTAATTTGTATACCTTTAGCCTTAGAGGTTTAGCCATCAACAAAATGAATTAAATCTGAATATCATATCAGTTGAACAAAGAGCACTAGATTTAGCACTTGACCCTTCTAAACTACACACCCCAATAAAACCATTATAAATTAAGTTGGGCCGAAAAAAGACGCTTTCATGAAAACAAGCAAAAATTTATTAAAGAAAAAAAATAAAACAGCAAAAATTTCACAGAAAAACAAGACCCACGAGCAAATGAAACAGCGAAAAGGAACTGAAATAAATTTTAATTGAAGGTTTCAAATTTCAACTGGTGGTGGCCAGCAAGAACGGCCCTGGATTTAATTTCATAATTATAAAGAAAAATTACAAATGTAAATTAGTTGTTGAAAATAAAAAAAAATATACATATACATATATATCTTACAAACAAAAAAAGAATTATTTTGGGCCGCAAAAACAAAATGTAAGATGAGAAACGTCGTTAAACTTGTTTAACCCATATCGTTCTGGTGTTCCATTTTTGGAGCGATTACTTTTAGTACATATTCAGCCATGCTCCGAGAACGCGCGTTCTGAAACCGCAATGCGTTTTGAAAAACGCTTAATTGATTTTTAGGTGTTCTGAGGAACGCGCGTTCTACCGGCGTTTAGGAGTTTTTTCCGAAAAAATACAACATATGTTTTACATACGTATGTGGTAGCAATATAAAACGAAAAAAAAAAATTTGACAGCAACTAGAAAAATTTTTTAATTTAGTTTTCTTGATGAAAATGTGTAAAACTCTTTAAACTTTTTATTGAAATAAAAAGAAAACATATTAAGTTTTATTTGTGAATAATTTTATTGCCTTTTGCAAGTTCAGTTTTAGCAAATTCAATCAGTTGACTTCAATATATAACAATTACTTACATGCGATATGAGTTTTCCAGAACACCTATTTGGCGATTTCAAATCGCAAAACCATATTTCTTGCGTTATACGTTTCTCAGAACACCTATTTGGCGTTTTCAAATCGAAAACGCAAAATTTAAGCGATTTGCGTTTCTCAGAACATGCATGATTCTTTTTCCCCGTGAATGTTTGCAGACAATTTTTTATACACTTATGTGACTCCTAAGTGATGAACTATTAAATTTATGTTCCGTTGTGTATTTTTCAGTGCATCGTTTCTATATCGCTAAGTGTAGTTTGTTAAAGTTTTTTTTTTATAACAAACATGGCTCGCTGTAAAATGTAAGTCAAGTAATTATGTATGTAAATTAAATAATTTAAAAAACTTTAAACCACGCTTCGATATCAAACTAAAAATTAAGAAATATCGATACCAATAAAAAAAATTATAAATAGCTTGTTTTATTGGTATCAATGTTAGAAGCTAAAATATCCGTATAACGTGTTACGAGTTTTTTGGGAATTCCCAAAATCGACTTCATGAATCACCAAAATCACCCACTTCCTCTGAAGCAATATGGAAACTTCAGTTTTTGCACTAAATCGAATGGCCGTTAATAGTTCAGATACACGTTTAACAGCCAAAACGCGCACGGAATATGAAAACCCGCTTGCGATTCGGTTACCAAAGCGGTTCCGAGTTTTTTGGGAACTCTCCAAGCCGGCTTCAGGAAACTTCAATATCCCCCACTTTCTCAGAAGCAAAAATCAACTTAAATTTTCGCACTCAAGGGAATGACCGTTTATAGTTCAGATGGGTAGTTTTTTCTTTTTCGTTCATTTATTTATTGAATCTTCACAAAGTGAACTCACAATAAGTATTCAAATCTTAATACTAAATACACAAAATTAATTAAGTCCAGCCAATGCCAGACAAAAATGTTTTATTTTGCACGGTCAAAAAAGAAATCTTTCATGGACATTTTCATGGAAAATTTTATTTAAGCTATTATATTTCGGTTATACATGAACCGATATCGGAATTTTCTATTTTCTGTATTTTACTAACCTTATTTTATAAAGAGAATTGCTTTTCAGCAAAAAAAAAATGGTAATGAAAAAATCGGTTCAGGCTATGTATCGGGTATATATGCACCGATATCGGAAATGTTCATTTTCCATATTTTATATAACCTCATATTAATACCAGAACTGTTTTTAAACAAAAAAAATTGTTTAAGTTCGCTAACGCGACTTTTTCATGAAAAAAAGTCGCGTTCTAAGCTATATTTGGGGTATATATGGACCAATATAAGAAATTTTCATTTTTCATTTTTATATAACCTTATTTTATTACCAGAATTGCTTTCAAGCAAAAAAGAGTTGTTTAAGTTCGCCTACGCGACATTTTGATGAAAACCCCAGTTTGGACTATATCTCGGGTATATATGGACCGATTTCTAGAAAATATTTTTTTGCCTTTTAGTCACCCTCCCTTATAATAATGTGAAGTTTGAAGTAAAAAAAACAACTTTTTTTCAAAAATTGTCATACAAAATTGCAAAAAATAATGGATTTTTTTCGGAACTTTGGATATATCTCAGCTACGTATGAACCGATATTACTGGATTTCAATAGCAAACCCATCGATGGAGTAAAAGAATGGCGAAAGAAAAAAGTTTCTGAGTCTAGAAATTACAAACGGCATCACAATTTAACATTTTTGCAAAGAGTATAATAAAGTGAATAAACTCAATTGTTTGAATTCTGCAAATTTAATAAAAGTCTGATAACTTTAAGCTTGCTTGGGACTATATGGGTTAATGTTTATTTTTCTTCTCTTTTTCTTCATTCGCCAATTAAGCAAACTTACTCGTACACATGGCAAATAAAGCTTAAATCCCTTTACCTTCCTTTCCCTTGCTCTTTGACTTCCTTTGAGCAATATTTTTCAAAGGGATTGCAAAAAAGCCCTCATTACTCTTTCTTTGTGTTCAGCAGCCCGAAGTTGAAGTAAATGGCCTAGATATGAACAGCCAACAACTAGACGAACGAACGAACGGATGAATAGAGACAAACTGTTTCACCCCACTTTATTTACTACATACACCTTTCCCTTCCTAAAACAAAAACACGATAAAAGGCCTAATTTTTTTTTTTTGGTTTGCTTAATTTTTCTGTTTCTGTTTTTTCTGCTGCTGGCCATTAATGTATTTAATTGTTATTTTAATATTGCAAACATTCATTTTGGTTGGAGCCATTTATTTTGTTATTGTTTTCATTTATTTCATTCATTTCTTAAACTTTTGTTTTGCCTGCTTTAGTATCTTGTAAAATGATACAAGTTTTGATGTTTTATTTTATGGTCATATTATGATTTTATCACTGATGATAGTTATAATTACGATAATGAAAAAAATTTCATGTGTTTTGTTTAGTTTCAACAAAACAAAAAAAAAGCAACCATAAATTAAAACTTCATTAGGACCAGCAAAAAAAAGGTATAGGAATAATTAATACTTCGAATGGTTGTTAAGGTCGTAACTACTGTTTTATCAAACAATTTTATGATCCTATAAAAAAAAAATTGCAAATCAAATAAAAAACTTGGTGAACGAAATAATATCTTCTTATAGGCTGTAAAATCATTAGTACAATAATAATAACAAGAAGAAATATGTATGTATTTATAATACGAAAAATATACGAATAAACGTAGTTTTAGTAGATGTGTTTTCTAAAGGGTAGTCCAACCAAACGGCACAATGTTAATTGTAAATAAAGCAAAAATTTTTCTGAGAATTATTTTGAGTATATCTAAAACAATATAATGGCCAAATGCCCGCTACGGCGCACAGTGGGCATTTTTGTATGGAGGTAGAGTCTAAACACAATGTTTGCGGTGCGATGCGATTTCCCGTTGCGGGAGAGAAAAATGAATATATACCCACCGAAAGACGACGACGGCAAGACTTGTCATTATTAGTTTACATTTTTATTTATTTTAAATTTGAGAAAAATTTACTGTTTTACTCGTAGCTGTTAAAAAAATTTTAATTTGCTAGAAGCCATTTTGGTTTTATGTGTGGAAATAAAAACCACAACACATACTAACAGGATATGTTGGGTAAGACCCTTAATTTTTAGAAAACCGCCCAAGTGTCGATTATCACTTACCTTAATATAAGAAGAAGTAATAATGTATAATGTTAAGTCTGCAATATGTTTAGAAATATGATTAAAAACTTCCTGCTTCACCATCCCCAAACCTAAATTTTTATAACTTTTCCTTAAGCAACCTTGCTGACTTGCAGAATGCAAGTTTTGTCCTGAGCATATAAAATTAGAGTATCCACGATTATTTATGAAACATGCGAATAAATATGGAATGAATTGCCTGAAATCTATGTGGCTAGTCCGAATAAAACCGATTGGTCCCAAACATCATTTTCTTTTTATGAAAAACCTAGTCTTCCTCATTGTTTGGCAAACACATCAATATGACAAATCTTTTCTACCCTCAAATTTTTGCAATTTCCCGACTATAAATAATAAAGATAGTCATACTTCCTAATTTCTTGGATAATTTTTTCATTATTGGCAATTTTTTCTTCTGCCGTTAATATATTTTTTAAATATATATAATTAAAAAAAATATGTAAAATATCATGACAAAAATTTATAAACGTCCAAATCATGTTTTTTCTTTTATTGTCGTGAAAATCGCCAATTATTCAAAAACTATGGCAACATCGGAAAGAGAAAGAGAGCCAAAAATGTATAGAATAAAAAAGTCCGCAATGAAAATAATATAAATTTTAATTTTATGCCGCTCCGCACTGCGATTTTTTACTTCAAAATCGTATGTAAACCCGCACTGCGGTAAATCATCGTTACATTGTGTTCAGACTCATAAGGAAAAAAATAATTTGTCAAAAAATGTAATGATTATATCACAAATTTAGTTTTATTTATATAGTAATATTCATGAAATTGATTTACATTAGCCTTGTCGGCCTAATCTAATAATCGGCCAAACGGAGTGAATTATTCACGATTCATCGGCTCCTCCGTGTGGCTTACTAAGTTCTAGCTCCCCCCTCCCCCTTCTCTATGGGAGGCTTTGTCGATCAACTTTCTGCCAATTCACCCTTTATGAGGGCTTCACACGTCCAACACAACGTAAGCCATGCGGCTCTCTAGAGTTTTATTTGCTACAACAAACGAGGGATTCCTTCCCCCCTATACCAAAAAAAACAAAAAAAAAATGTCCTGGTTTGGTGTGTGTCGAGGGGGCAGTAATCAGAGAAGACTAATTCCCCTCCTTAGGAATTTAAATTTAAAGGTGATCAGTGCAGGAATAATCTGCAAGCAGGAGCACCCGAAGGTTCTGGCGGCCTTTGTTCTGTCCAAGACATAAGACTGCCTAGAGTTTTATATGCTATAACAAATGAGCAACTCCTACCGCTCTATGCCCCAGAAAGCAGAATGCCTTGGTCAGACATACACGAAGACCAAACCTGCTCCCCGGAGAGCGTTAAGGCGAACACTGTAAAATCGGTGAAGTTTGAGGAACGTTGTTCAAACAATTGACAACAGTTTTTTCATTCGCTCGTACTGCTGAACGTTGAAAATCTCATTCATTCATTAAGGAGTTGGCACTGAATAAATGACAGCCAATACGAGGGCGGTTCGGAAACTTCTTAGCCTATGAAAGAGAATAGTTAGTTTTTCAAAAATATTTTTATTTTTCAATATAATCTCCTGAAACTTCAATACACTTAGTCCAATGCTTTTCTAGCAATTCTATCCCTTGATTAAAATAGTTTTCCTCAAGGTCTTCAAAATAGTGTAATTGCATCTTCATTTGAGGTAAAACGCTTGCCAAAAATTCCTTGATTTTTTTAAATTTGGGACTTTTAGGTAAAAGTCACTGGGAGCTAAATCAGGAGAATAAGGTGGGTGGTCAAGCAACTCGTACTTTCATTCGTTGCTTTTAGCCATTGTTAAAACACTCTTGTGCGCTGGTGCGTTGTCTTGATGAAAAATTATTTTTTTGTGTTGTAAGCCAGGACGTTTTTCTCGAATTTTTACATTTAATTGATCCAAAAGTTTGCAATAGTACTCTGAATTTATTGTTTTACCCTTTTGCAGATAGTCAATCAATAAAATACCTTTGAAGTCCCAAAAAACCGCTGCCATAACCTTGCCAGCCGATTGAATTGTTTTAGCCTTCTTTGGGGCACTTCCTCCAGCTTCAGTCCATTGTTTGGATTGTTCTTTTGTCTCTGGAGTATAGTGATGGATCCAAGTCTCATCAAAAGTTATGAAACAACGTTTAAAATCCATTTTATTTCGCTTAAAACGATCCAAACAAGCTTGAGAAATGTTCATTCTTATGCGTTTTTGGTCAACTGTTAACAAATGCGGCACCCAGCTTGCAGAAAGCTTTTTCATCTGTAGTTCTTCATGCAAAATTAAATGGACTCGATCATTTGAGATGCCCATGATATTAGCTATATCACGCACTTTTATTCGTCCATCATTTAATACCATATCATGCACTTTGGCTACAATTTCTGTTGTTGTTGCTGTTTTTGGACGTCCACTACGTGGTTAATCTTCAATGCTTGCACGACCACGTTTAAATGCAGCAACCCAATTTTTTACTGTTGCATATGAAGGATTACTTTCATCTAACACATTCACCATATCATTATGAATTTCTAGTCCCGATAAACCTTTTTTATATAAATATTTAATAACACCACGCATTTCTAATTTTACCATTGTAAAAAAAAATCGCGGATGCGTCTTTTGTGAACACCTGTTTCTATATGAAGGAGTTACCAGATCGAAACAAAATTTAACATGTGTTCATAGCAGAGATGGAAGTTTCGAAAACACTTAATTTTTGTCTGTCGATACCGCGCTTTTTATGCTAGGCTAAGACGTTTCCGAACCGCCCTCGTACGAAACATTAAACTCCAAGAACATGATCGCTCCCAACTGTTTGAAAATTCAGAAGTTCTATTTTGTCTCAAGCATAAATCAAAAACTGAAACATACCAGCATAATCTGATGACTGAAAGCAAACAATAAAATCGGTAATAAGAAGTAATGAAATAAAAATTTCAGGGCAGGGCTGTAAGTAATTTTTGGCTACCAAGCAACAACAAAGAAAGCAACAATTAATTAATCAATTTTGGGAGAGAGAAAACTGACAAACGTCCACCGAACAAGCAGCTATTAAGTTAATTAAAGTTCAAAAAGAAATCAAAGCAAACAAATTTATACATAAACAAACGACCGCAGATGCTGCTTCGTCCGTACACATGGATGGTATAAATATTGAGGAATCGGATGCTCTTGATGTTCTTGGTATGAAGACACAGTGTGATGTTCGCTGGACTGAACACATATTTCATGTCTCTAAAGAAGCATTCAAGTGTCTTGGTTTTTTGAAACGGTGTAAGATGTACTTCACTCCATCCGTCGTCCTTACCATTTATACCATCTACATCCGACCGAAAATGGAATACAACTCTCATGTTTGGGCCGGTGCCTCAAAGTCTATTTTGGGGTTACTCGACCGTGTGCAGGAGAGGGCGAAGAAGCTCATCGGTGACAGTAGGGTATCCAACTCTATTGACTCACTGGAGCATCGACGCAGTGTGGGGTGCGTTACTCTGTTCTATCGTTAATACAATGGATTTTGATCTGACGAGATTAGGGATCTTGTTCCGCGTAGCACGCGTTCATCGTCCACAGCTCATCCATTTGTGGTCGATTGCCCTGAGAATCGCACTACGCATTATAGAGAAAATTCGTTTTTCAGCCGTACGCTTCGTCTGTGGAATAAGTTGCCTGCAGACGTGTTTCCTGTTAAAAAAAAAATATGCATATACGAGTATGTATGTATATGTAAGTATGTATAAATGTGTGTGTAAGAATATCGTCACTTAAGCTGAAAAGTCTTGACTCTGACGCAATACGTCAATTTTAGAATTTTATGTTTCTTAAACAGCAACATTTCCAAAAATCTGATTGATTTCATATTTGCATTTTAGCTGCCGTTGACTGAATTAAAAACGACTTTAAGCTAAAGAAGCAAAAACAAACAAAAAAACATTTTATTGATACATAATTAATTTGTATAAAAATATATTTAGTGTGTTTGTTTTTGTACAACTTGACGACTCATAATTAAATTTCAGTAATTTGGTATTTTTATGACTTCTAATAAAACTCAAGACAAATAGGCAGACAGACAAACAGATAGACGGAGGCAGACAAATCACCAAAAAACAAAAATATTTTTACTTACCTTGATGGATGATGTTGAAAAATAATAAACTAATTATCTATTTAAAAGAAACTAATAGACAAATAGACAGACAAGTATAAAATATTTATTTAAAGATTTGATAAAAAACAAGTAAGAGTGTAGTATATTCGGCTGGGCCGAATCTAAAATACCCTTCACGATAGTCACGAATATGTATAGTATATTAAAAATGTGACCTAAATATGCTCGGTTATATATGAACCGATATCGGAATTTTCTATTTTCTGTATTTTAGTAACCTTCTTTTATAACGAGAATTGCTTTTCAGCAAAAAAAAAAAATTTTTTTTTAATGGAAAAATCGGTTCAGGCTATATCTCGGCTATATATGGACCGATATCGAAAATTTTAATTTTCCATATTTATATAACCTTATATCATTACCAGAACTGCTTTTGAGCACAAATAATTGTTTAAGTTCGCTTACGCGATATTTTCATGAAAAACCCGATTTAGGCTATATCTCGGGTATATATGGACCGATATCAGAAATTTTAATTTTCTCTATTTTCGTAACCTTCTTTCATAACAAGAACTGCTTTTCAGCAAAAAAAAAAAAATGTTATTGGAAAAATCGGTTCAGGCTATATCTCGAGTATATATGGACCGATATCGGATATTTTCTTTTTCCATATTTATATGACCCTATTTCATTACCAGAACTGTTTTTAAGCAAAAAAAGATGTCTAAGTTCACTTACGCGACATTTTCATTAAAACCGCAGTTTAGGCTATATCTCGGGTATATATGGACCGATATCGGAAATTTTCATTTTCCATACCTATATAACCTTATTTTGCTATTAGAACTGCTTTTAAGCAAAAAAGTTGTTTTAGTTCGCTTACGCCGCGTATTCATGAAAAACCCGGTTTAGGCTATATCTCGGGTATATATGGACCGATATCGAAAACTTTCATTTTTCATATTTATGTAACCTAATTTCATTACCAGAACTGCTTTTGAGCACAAAAAAGTTGTTTAAGTTCGCTTACGCGGCATTTTCATGAAAACCCCGGTCTAGGCTATATCTCGGGTATATATGGACCGATATCGAAAATTTTCATTTTTCATATTTATATGACCCTATTCCATTACCAGAACTGCTTTTGAGCACAAAAAAGTTGTTTAAGCTCGCTTACGCGACATTTTCATGAAAAACCCGATTTGGGCTATATCTCGGGTATATATGGACCGACATCGAAAATTTTCATTTTTCATATTTATGTAACCTAATTTCATTACCAGAACTGCTTTTGAGCACAAAAAAGTTGTTTAAGTTCGCTTACGCGGCATTTTCATGAAAATCCCGGTATAGGCTATATCTCGGGTATATATGGACCGATATCGAAAATTTTCATTTTTCATATTTATATGACCCTATTCCATTACCAGAACTGCTTTTGAGCACAAAAAAGTTGTTTAAGTTCGCTTACGCGACATTTTCATGAAAAACCCGATTTGGGCTATATCTCGGGTATATATGGACCGACATCGGAAATTTTCATTTTCCGTATTTATGTAATCTTATTTCATTATCAGAACTGCTTTTGAGCAAAAAAAAAAGTTGTTTAAGATCGCTTACGCGACATTTTCATGAAAAACCCGATTTGGGCTATATCTCGGGTACATATGGACCGATATTGGAAATTTTCATTTTTCATATTTATGTAACCTAATTTCATTACCAGAACTGCTTTTGAGCACAAAAAAGTTGTTTAAGTTCGCTTACGCGGCATTTTCATGAAAACCCCGGTATAGGCTATATCTCTGGTATATATAGACCGATATCGACAATTTTCATTTTCCATACTTATATAACTTTATTTCATTACTAGAACTGCTTTTGAGCAAAAAAAAGTTGTTTAAGATCGCTTATGCGACATTTTCATGAAAAACCCGATTTGGGCTATATCTCGGGTACATATGGACCGATATCGGAAATTTTCATTTTCCATATTTATGTAACCTAATTTTATTACCAGAAGCGCTTTTGAGCACAAAAAAGTTGTTTAAGTTCGCTTACGCGGCATTTTCATGGAAACCCCGGTTTGAGCTATATATATCTCGGGTATATATGGACCGATATCGGAAATTTTCATTTTCCATATTTATGTAACTTAATTTTATTACCAGAACTGCTTTTGAGCAAAAAAAAGTTATTTAGCTTCGCCTGTGCGACATTTTCATTAAAATCCGATTTGGGCTATATCTAGGGTATATATGGACCGATATCTGAAAAAAAAATTTTTTGTCTTTTAGTCACCATGCTTAATAAGTGTGTGAAGTTTGAAGCAAAACGAACAACTTTTGTTTTCAAAAATTTTCATACAAAAATGCAAAAAAAATGGCTTTTTTCGGAATTTTGAATATATCTCAGCTATACGTGGACCGATATTACTGAATTTCAATAGCAAACCCATGAATCGATGGGGTAAAAGAATGGTGAAAGAAAAAAGTTTCTAAGTCTTATGGTTTTCTCAGAAACGGTATTTCAACAGCGGACAGACGGACAGACGGACAGACGGACATCGCTTAATCGACTTTTCCATTAATTCTGATTCAGAATATATATACTTTATAGGGTCGCAAAAAAAAAACTGTAGAAATTACAAACGGAATCACAAACTTATATATACCCTTTACATTTTTGTGAAGGGTATAAAAAAAAGCACTAACAGATAGACATTTCAGAAATCAAAAACTAGAAGCAGAGGTGGCCAAGCAACTTATTAGTCGAGGCTTATGGTTAATAAGAGCAACAAACACGTTAATAAGCAACTTTCAACAGTAATGTCAATCACAGTCCGCTGCTGCAAGACTTTTTATTAAATACTTAAAACACAAACGCACATACTCAGTTAGTAGCCACGTTTATAGACAGGTACAGTGGTTAAAGAATGTTTAAACTGGCTAGCAGAGCTTTTACGATTTGTTTTATTAATTGTTTAAAGAACTTTTTATAAATTTAAAACTAAGAAAACTATTTGTGTTGAGTGTGTCCGCCAACACCCCCCGGGGAACAGATTTTGCCTTGGCGTGTTCCTAACGAGGGTACTCTGTTTTTCGGGTAAAGAGGGGAAGGGCTCCCTCGTTTGTTAAGGCAAATAAAACTCAGCCACATGACTTATGTTGTGTCAGCTTCCGAAACCCTTATCAAGGGTTTAAATTGTCAGAACGGGGATCAGCATGGCCCCCGGTTGGTTCTGCTTACAGTTGAACCCGGGCTGATCATTGTTGAAGAGCCCACCTTGGCTGAAACGTTCTGGCTGTGGTTGAAACCTAAAACGCTGGAAGGGGGTGTTTGTATCCTTGATAATTGTTTGGCGTGGCTTTTTTGGGGACTAACAACCTCCCGAGGCTCTGTTGCCTTTACAACAGATACCTGCACCATTGGTGATGATTGACGGGTGAGTTTAAGGGCTGATGCTGCTATTGGGCTTCGGCCTACCAAATCAATAAGCCTTATCTTCCATTGATTGCTGGGAAATTGCATACATGAGGGATTAGAAGGCCCAAACTCCTCAACAAGAAGTTGCTTATATGGCTGCAAACATATGGCAAAAATTGCTACATGTGTGAGCCTAGTCAGCTACACGGGGGCGATGGTGAATCGCGAATAATTCACGCCGTAGAACTGGTCCATTATCAGATAAGGCCGTAAAGGCAGGGCTGATGTAAATCTCTTTCACAACTGTGTCCGCCAACAAAAATTCAATGTTGATTTGACTTGAACAATTGTTGATAATTAGTCAATTCATGCCTTTTTACAGGCATGTTCTGACAAACGCAAAACATTCAAATCTAGCGTTTTGAAAAAGCCAAATAGGGGCACTGACAAACGCACAGGGTTGTATAAATTTAAAACTAAGAAAACTATTAAACTTTTAGCATTTGAACAGACCGTAGCATCAGCGCGGGTGTGGCAATCGGAGTGAGGTGTTACAAAACTGTAGATCGACCTTTAGGGATTTAGTGCCATGGCGTCTTTTAGCGGAGTATAACGGGCACTTTGGGTACGCGTATGCTATAGCTAAACGCAAGTTTTGTTATCATTTTAATAATCGCGTTAGGAATCATTCTCTCACGATTCAAACCATTAAGCAATGGGTCCAGAAGTTCGAAGTAGGTTAGGTTAGGTTAGGCACGCGACAGGAGCATGGACCCACAAGCCGTGGGATTATGCCAATATACTGGAGATTCGAAGGGACTTAGTCTCCGATCTAATCGACTACTGCATCCCAAAACCATTCCTATCCAGGAGCTTCGGCTACCAAATTAAGGAATCTCCCCTAGAATCTGAATACTTCCATGTTTACACGGATGGGCCCAGAAGGGTGGAAAGGGTTGGGGGTGGCGTCAACATAGAAGAATTTAACACTAAAATATCCTTCAGTTTATCAGACGGATGCAGTATTCTTCAGGCTGAAATATCGGCTATAAATAAATTGGCCAAATGGGTGACATTTTACGAGATATTCGGTAGGGATACCATGACAGTAACAGGCAGCAAGGCCGCCATCAACTCCCTTATTGGAATATACACTAGTTCTAGTCTAGTCCAGGAAAGCCGGACATCTTTAAATAAGATGGTGAGACATTCTAATATAACACTAAAATGGGTACGTGGACATGGGCCCAACAATGGCAACAATATCGCTGACGGCTTAGCCAAAAAAGGGGCTGCCCTAGAGGATAGGGATATAGACCCTATTGCCGACAACCGCTATCAGCCTGTTGGAAAAGAATAAAACTCCACACGCTGGAACGTGCACAAGAAAAGTGGCTCACAGAGCCCACATGCCTTATATCAAGGAACCTGTGACCGCATATTAACTCTAAAAAGAGCACGTGGGAGCTATTAAAACTGCCCAGATCCCACCTATGATTGACTGTAGCAGTCATCACTGGACATTGCCCGTTTAAGAATCATGCCAGGAGATTGGGCCTACCCCATAACTACTTCTGTAAAAGTTGCCAAGACGTGGAGGAGGAGGAGGAGACGATTCTTCATCTCCTCGGCACATGCCCGGCATTGAAGCATCATCGTCTAAGATACTTACGCGACGGAGCTTCAACAGCCTACTTTGTCTGGTGTCGGTCAAACCGATCGCGCTAGCCTCTTACCTTAGAAGCAGTGGGTATAGCAGCCTGTAACGCTACACTAAGAGGTTCCCGACCTTTCCTTTCCATCCCCGCCCATCTTTTCCACTCACACTATATTCTTACAAATTTTTTTCTTCAGTCTACTATCCCACTTTTCAGGCAATTACAAAGGGAACGACTCCAGGACCAAAGTGAGCTTGACAACCTAGACTATTCCGGGGTATCCAGCGGCCTGCCTACCTAACCTAACCTACTGTAAAACTTCCATAACAACTACGAAACACTATATCTTAAATAATGAATAAGTGTTATTACATATTCGAGGGCGGCTAACCGTCTCGAACGGTCGCAGATTCCCCTGAAGGCAAGCACGGTTAGGTTAGGTTAAAAGCAGGCCGCTGAGTTCTCCCAAGAGTACCTGGATACTCCAGCTCACTTGGGTCCTGAAGATCGTTCCTTTTGTGATTGGCAAGCAAAGTAACTGCGCAGTTTTTGTTTGTTAAAAAAGAAGTTGATGAATTCATTTCATTATATATACTATTCCTGTTTCCAAAAGATGAATTTTTTCTTAAAGTGTAAAATTAAATGAAATACATAAAAATAACTTTTGGTTTCATTTTGTTAGGAAAAAAATTATTCAAGCCCAACCACTGTGCAATGGACCAATTGACTGAGATAAACACACACACCAACCAAACGATGTAAAAAGAAATATGAAAAAGATACAACTGTTTAATAAAACAATCTGCTGGTCAACCGACTGACGATGTCGTTTGTCAGTTGTCATAAATTTTGAAACCCACACATTTCAGGTTCTGAAAACTACTTTAGTTTTTTTTTTCTTTATTCCTAAGACAAAAACACACAAACTGACTCACAAACAAACAGCGCATGATACTTTATTAAGTCATAAATGGAGACTGAGTTAGAAAAACCCATTTAACCGGCAGCCTACTACTGTTTTTACGTTAATTTTTTTATTTTTTTTGTTGGAAAAAAAACTTCTGGTTCATTAAGAAACTGTTTATGCGTAAAACAAAACCCAACTAAGTGTACAAATTTGAAACATTTTGTTTGATAATTTTTGCTTCCATTTTTATTTATTAATAAACTTATTAGAGTTTTTGTTTGAATGTTTCTTATTTAGGCAAGACAATTTTTTCAACGCCTTCCAACATGACACTTTCTAGAGATCTTTGTAGATTGGCTGGCTACCGGACATTTTATGCAAAAAGACCTTTTTGTGGCATCAGCTGTTCTTTTTTTTTTTTTTTTTTTTTTGTACAAAAGGAAACTTTCTTCTATTAGACATAAAAGATGCAAGCAAAAAAATTGCTAATATTTGGCAGCCGTGAAAATGACAAATTAAACACTCTTTTAATCTGACTTTAGATGGTAAACCAGATGCTAAAACAAATATAGGGTGGTCCAACCATAATGCACGATATTAATTGTGAGTCACACCTTAACGTCAAATTTTTTTCCCAGTGTAGTTTAGCATTTCTTTGTTTCAGTGTTTGAAAAATGCAACCATAGCACGTTAAGACTATTGAAGCCTTTTACGAAAATGGGTGTTCAAATTAAAATACATTTCGTGCACTTCGTGAGTTTTAGTCAGCCTACTTTCACCCCATGGGAATCGTTAACAAACAGAACTGTCGCATTTAATCAAATAAAATTCCACTTGGTTGAAAAATGCAACCATAGCACGTTAAGACTATTGAAGCCTTTTACGAAAATGGGTGTTCAAATCAAAATACATTTCGTGCACTTCGTGAGTTTTGGTCAGCCTACTTTCACCGCATTGGAATTGTCAACAAGCAGAGCTAACGCATTTAGTCAAATAAAATTCCACAAAAACTGACTGTTTGATGCGCTTTATGGGTTGCCGGCGTCATCTTCGAAAATGAGGTCGGCCAAGCAATTACCATGAATGGTGTTCACTACCGCGAGATGATAACGAACTTCCAGTGGCCAGAAATGTTGAATATGGACCTAGACGATATGTTGTTAAAACAGGATAGTGCCACTTGTCACCCAGTAAATGAAACAATAGCTATTTTGCAAGAGAAATTAAATGTCCGTGTTAACTCACGTCGAATTCAACACTAAAATATCCTTCAGACTATCAGACGGATGTAGTGTTCTTCAAGCTGAAATATCGGCTATAATTAAAACGGCCAGATGGCTGATGTTTCACAAGATATTCGGTAGGAATATCCTGATAGCAACGGGCAGCAGGTCCACCATAAACTCTCTGATTGGAATATAAACTAATGCTAGTCTAGAATAAAGCTCCACACACTGAAATGTGCTCAAGAAAAATGGCTTACAGAGCCCACATGCCTTATATCAAGGAATCTGTTGCCGCATATTAACTTTAAGAGAACGTGGGAGCTATTAAAACTGCCCAGATCTCACCTGAGAGTCGCTGTAGCAGTCATCACTAGACATTGCCCGTTTGAGAACCATGCCAGGAGACTAGGCGTACCCTAAAACGACTACTCCAGAAGTTGCCGAGAGGACGAAGAGGAGCAGACGATCCTTCATCGCCTCGATACAAGCTCGGCATTGGAGCATCACGGTCTAAGATACTTAGTCCAGCCTATTATATCTGGGGCCAGATTCCGCAACTATGAATTTTTTTACCGGTGAACACTCAAAATAAAATTCACCGACAGTCCCAATGTTCACTTTTCATTAAAAAGCGATTCCGTAAAAAACAATGAATTTTATTGCGCTGAATGTGTTTCTTCAGGCTGAATGAAATGCTGATTTGTCAAATTAACTATGTTACACAAGTTGTTTAAAGATAATTTTAATATACATACATAATCCTTTTGTTTATTTTTTCCAAGTTCAAAATATTTTACAAAAAACTAAAATTCACCGAAGATTTTTGAGTGAAAAAATTATTTTTAAGTGTCAAAATTATTTATTCTCACCATTGCGGGCTTAAAAATCAAAAGTGAACACTGAAATCGGTGAACCTTTCAAAATTCATCGTTGTGGAATTTGGTTCCTGGCCTGGGTCAATCCGACCCCGCTAGCCTCTTTCATAAGAAGCAGCGGATGGCTATTACAGCAGCACTAAGCGGTTCCGACCTTTCCTTGTCATCTCTGCCCATCCATTCTCCTCCACTCACACTATATCTCGCTAACTTCTATTCTTCACTTCACTATCGACTTTTTCTGGTAATCACAAAGGGAACGACCTCGAACCCAAGTGAGCTGGAGAATATTTCAAGGTATACAGCGGCCTGCCTACGTAACCTAACCTAACTCACTTCGTGACGTTGTTCATGGGCCGCCATGATCACGTGATTTGACACCGAAGACTCCTTTCTTTGGAAAAGAAAGAAGTTTATTAAGATAAGCCAAAAAAATCCAGATCTAAAGAATGAAATAATTTGCTACATTAACGACATTGGACCGCAACTATGTCTCAGAGACATTGAAAATATGAACCATCTGCTAGAAATATGTCATCGAAGCCGTGGCTAGCATTTAGCTGGTATTTTGATTCACATATATTTGTCGTATATCCTTCTGTCAAAGTAAAATATATTAAAATAATTCCCCAAAAAGTTTGGTTTGGCTTTGACCACCCTTTAGATGCTGAACTATGATTTACACTATATTGACGTAAGAGAAGTGTGTTAGAAGACTGCGCAAGGAGGTATAACTTTAATTATCACAAAAGAAAGAATCTTATCTTTCGATAAGCGCTCGCACCTTGTTGACCAATTTGGTAGAGAGCTTGAGCGACAGTCTCGAGGTTGCAAATTCATTTTCTGCCACAGACTCTAAGCAATACTGCATACAGAAAGAAAGGGCTGCGCAGTTTTTGTGTTTGTATTGGGATCCAAGTGGACTGGTTTCATGAAACTGGCGGGGCCTGTGCAACCTAAATAAATATATATAGTTTAAAAAACGCTTAAAAACTCGCTTCGAAATAATGTAAAATAAAGTAAGAAATAATTTTACGAATAAGCTTAAGCAATAGTAAAGGAAAAACTCTAGTATTATTGCAAATTAAGCGTCGGGCGCTCGATATACGAAAAATATGATGTAAAACGTTCCACAATAATACTTGTATTTTTCATTCACTATTGCTTAAGCTTATTCTTAAAATTATTTTTTACTCTTTACTTCGGTATCCTTTAGCGCAGCAGTTCCGCAGTTTTTTGACAATTCCCAAAATCGCCTTAGTCAATTGCTAAAATCCCTCGCCTTTCTCGAAAGCAATACGGCAACTTTAATTTTCGGGCTAAAGCGAATGAGCGTTAATAGTTCAGACACACTTTCCGTGGCAAAGCGTGCACGTAATATGAAAAGCTAGTTCTAAGTTTTTTTGGGAGTTTCCAAAATTGGCTTCGGGAAGCCCCAAAATCTCCCCACTTTACCGAAAGCAATACGGTAACTTCAATTATCCCACTAAAGCAGCAACACTTTACTATTTTATAAAAAATATACAACTTTACATAGCTACATATGTAATAATCACTATTACAGCATGGGTTTCGAGACTTGCAAACATACAAAGAATTAAGTTTATCAACTTTAGTAGCTTCCAATATTGATAGCAATCAAAAAATTATAAACAGTTTGTTTTCTATACTTCCTAGCTGTCTAAATGTTCCCATTTCATAGGAGCTACCTCAACCATCAGTAGACTTGGAAGTCATTGAAAGTTGAATGGGGATATTGTTAAAAGGTTTCCAAGTCTACTGATGATGAGGGTAGCTCCTATGAAATGCCGACATATAGATAGCTAGGAAACATAGAAAACAAGCTATTTTTAAGCTGTAAACATACAAACAAGCATACAAGCGAAGCTAACATAAGCGCGTTAAAAAAATACTGTGATGGAAACTTCTATCATTATGCCCAGACGATGGACATGATGAACTTTACACAGTGTACCAGGCAAAAATAGTGACAGCGCTTAGAAAATATATAATACCTTATTTACAAAATTTATTAATGGTTTCTTTTTTATCTGGAACAAGTAATCTGGGGAAAACCCCCTACATAGTGCATTATAGCGGAACTATAGGAAAATAGTAGTGGAAACACGTCTGCGAGCAACTTGTTCCACAGACTAATCGTATGGCTGAAGAACGAATTTCATTTTTTTTTGTGCGGTTCATTAAGCAATTGTCCACAAACGGTTGAGCTCTAGAAGATGTACCAGTACGTGTATTATGTAAGGATGGAGGTCTTCGGGAACAAGATCCCTAATCTAATCATTGCAAAATTCATTGTAGTAACAATAGAATAGAGTAACGTCCCCTACACTTGTGACCAGACTAGAGAGCATAGTAAGGAATTTGCTATTTCTTATGCATCGCTTTATGCGCAGAAGCGGCCAACCTATGAGTCATACCAGAAAATACGATGATGTGTTTTAAATTGCAGTAGATCACTCTCCACAAAATATTTTCATAAACATTTTTCAGCATATTTCCCCTTGATCTTAAGCATAAATCAATCAAAAGCAATTTATTTGATTTTTCTTTTCTAAAGATATTAATCTTGTAAAAGACAAAAAATAATATGTTTTAAATTAGAAAACAAATATTCTTTCAACTCTGTGTTAACAAAATTCGGCGTAAATCACTTTTTTTTTTCAACATAAATAAAATAAAATTTCATTTCAAATGAACAGACTCACAGATATCAAGTGTTTTCTCAGTACTTTTTCAATAAACCCTCCAAAAAGGAAAACAAAAAAAAAATTATAAAAAAAAATCAGCTTTTCACAATCATCAAAATTGTTTTAAGAAATCATCAAAAAGAAAATTTATATAAAAAAAAAAATAAACACTTGTGTATCTTTTAAAGTGGATCACGTTTCTCTGTCTGATTTATTTTGAATTGTTTGAACTCATTTTTCCTTCCAAAAAAAATAAATAAAATTAAATAAAAAAAAATCAATGATCGACTGACTGCTGCACACACACGCACTTTAAATGTTTTGTAGTGAATTTTGAAGAAATTTCTTAAATATTTTCAGAAGAAAGTTTCAATCATATAGACAGATGATTTACTTAAGTATACGAGTATGTGTACACATTTACTTTGTGTCATTTTCGGGGTTTTCTGGGCCAAAATAATAACAAATGTGTCAAGTAAACTGTCAGCAGGCTGTTGTTTATTGAATTTACCTGTTGTCTGTCTTAAGTGATTTAAAGAAACAGAACACAAATCTTTTCATTTTCAAAGACCACCTAAAGAGCAAATGCTGGGTCTGCTACTTTTCTTATGAACTGTTTGTTTTTTAAATTTAAAGTAATCATTACAACGTCGATTCAAACATAAGCTTATTAAGAGGGGCTAACTGAGTAAAGGGTCTTTCAGTAAGCACTTTCCATGTCCAAATATTTATTAAGTGTGATGAGCTACTCAAATCATCGACCTTTTGTATTCGAAAGGCCTATCAATGCCATTCTATCGTTAGTCTGATGTAGAAACGCTCTAACTAGCATAATTGCTCTAACTAGCATAATTGCAATTTTACAGGGGAAGGAACCATCAAAATGGAAATTGTATTAATCTACATGACACTTCCTTCTACTACTGCTTAAACATTCGCTACGCACGAGACTCCTCCCTTAAATTTTAGTGACGAAGTGTATTCCTGTAAGTTGTACTAACGACTTGGTCCTACCAAAACGCAAGATTTTAACTGAAAATAAAGCAAAAAAGTTTTAGAGAATTGTATTAACATTTCTTTTATTAAAACAATTGAGTTTTTTATTCGCTATGTTAGCTTTTAACATTGATACCAATAAAAAATTATAAGTAGCTTGTTTTCTATGTTTCCCAGCTATCTATATGTCGACATTTCATAGGAGCTACCCAATCAAACTTTCAACTTTATATCCCAGCAATCTAAATAAACTGTTGAGAATTTAAAAAGAAAAATGCTGTAATAATATGAAATTTTTAAATTCTCAACAATTTATTTAGATTGTTGGGATAAAGTTTGGAAAATTTTCCAAACTTTACTGAAGATTTGGGTAGCTCCTATGAAATGTCGACATATAAATAGCTGGGAAGCCTAGAAAACAAGCTGTTCATAATTTTTTATTCCTTTTATTAAGAAAGAGAGACCTGTGACAATTATGTGTGAAACAAAATATCGGCCAAATGTTCACCACAGCTTCGGTCCGATGGTTCATATTTTCAAGCATTCTGAGATATACAATTATAATTATTCTCACGGAATGTATTTCTCACTAAACTTATTCCTCTCAGAATGTGTTTTTCATATAAAGTAATTTTTTCAATTCAAATTAAAAAAGAAAGCACATTTTTTAGGTAGTTATTGAAGATTTTAGCTCCCTTTAGTATTTACAGAGAATGGAGAGAAGGAAAAAATAATTATACCTCATTTTTGTTCATAATTGGAGGAAGGGGAAAAGTGAAAAAACTCCCACGGAATTTTTATTTGCAATTGGGCCGATAATTGAGGTTCCGTAAGATTAATGTGCCACAGTATATCATAGTTTAGCATAGCTCTGAAATTGTTCTTTTTCGTTTACATATCCAAAAAAAAAGAGCTCTAACGGCGCCAGATCACATGAGCGTGGCGACCAATTAACATCATCACGACGTGAGATAACACGGCCATTGAATTGCTCGCGCCAAAAAGTTATGGTTTTACTGGCATTTTGGCAATTTGCATCATCTTCCTGCAGCCACATATCTTTCAGGGCCATATCCTTAATTTCTCGCCACAAGAAGTCTGCTATGATCTCGCTATGGCGAAAACCATTCACGGTAACTGCTTGGCCTGCATTTTATAAGAAGTATGATCCCGCCCATAAACCACACCAAATAGTCACTCTTTGGGAATGTATCGGCTTTTTAAAAATCACTCTTGGATTCTCGTTAGCCAATTGCGACAATTCTGCTTGTCAACGAAAATACTGAAGTGAAAGTTTGCCTCATCGCTGAAGATAATTTGATTTGTGAAGTCACCATTCCCTTTTTCTATTCACCGCACCATCGGAACAGTTTTTATCTGACTGCATACATAGCCCCCCCGGAGAACAGGTGTTGACTTGGCGTTCACCAAACCAAGGCATTTTGTATTCTGGGGCATAGAGGAAAAGGATATCGTTGTTTGTTTTAGCAAGCTCTAGTTGGAGAAAATTATTTAAATTTCATGCCCTCTTTTAAACAATAAAAATTTTTAGTAAATGGTCAAAACTTAATAAAAAGAAAATTTAAAACTGTAGAAAGCCACATGATTTAAGTATGTTGTGTTAAGTACTTCTGACACCCTTACTACGGTTTAAAATTGGCAGAGCAGGGATCAGCAGAGCGCCCGGGAGATTCTGCATTGCAGATCCCTCGGTGCTGATCATGGTTGAGATGCTTGCGTTGGCTGAAATGTTGTGGCTGTGGCTTAAACCTAAAAGCGCATGAAGCGGAAGTAGTATCCCTAATAACTTTGGTGCATGGCCGGTTTTCGGGGGCTAGCCCCCGGGGGCCGAAGTGATGTTGTCTTGCAACACATACCTGTTGTTAAGTCACCAGAAGTGATGGTTAAACGGGTGACTTGGTTAAGGGCTGATACTTTTAATAGGCTTCAGCCTACCAACTCATTAAGCCTTAACTCCCATTGACTGTTGGGAAATGGCATACAGGAGGGATTAAAACCCGAACTCCAATACAAGGGGTTTGTCTATAATCCTATAAACTTATAGCAAAAAGTTGCAACCTATGTGAGCCTAGTAAGCCACACAAGGCCGTTGGTGAATCGTAATAATTTCGTAATTTGTTCCATCATCAGATTATGCCGTACAGGCAGGAGCTGCTGTAAATCGATTTAAAAACTATTTACTTAACCATGATACTCGGCTTTTTCTGGCATAGAGGGTTAGGAGTCCCTCATTTGTTGCAGAAAATAAAACTCTAAGAAGCCGCATGACTTACGTTGTGTTGGGTTTCTGAAGCTCTCACTAAGGGTTAATTGGTAGAACGTTAATCGGCAAAGCCCCCGGAAGGTTTTGCTTTGCAGACTATCCCAGCGCTGGTCATGTTTGAGGTGCCTAACTTGGCTGAAAGTATAGAGCTGTGGTTTTAACTTAAATCGCAGGGAGAAAAGTTTGGCTTCCTTGATAGCTATGGTACATGCTGGTTTGACGGAGCTAATAACCCTCGAGGTTATGTTGTCTTGCCGCAGATATCTGTAATCTAAGGCACCAGTATTGATGGTTTGACCGGTGAGTTGGTTAAGGGCTGATGTTCATATTGGATTTTAGCCTACCAACTCACTAAGCCTTGTCTTCCACTGACTATCTAGGAAATTGCTGACAAGAGGGATTAAAAGCCTCGAGCTCTTAAGCAAGTGGTTTGTCTATAAGGCTACAAACATGTGACAGAAATTGTGACTTGTGTGAGCCTTTCAAACCATACTCGGGTGCTGGTGAATCGACAATAAAACACCCTGTGGTGTAAAAAAAAAGCTGTGAAGGCAGGTGCTCTGGTCAATGACTAATACTGTGTATTCTACTTCAAGATCTTGCTTACCTGGGTGAAGCATTCTGACTAAACTTTAAACTTTGAACTAAAAATCGAAGGGAAGGGAATTACTTTCCTTCATAATTATGATGCAATGCCCGTTTTTGGTCGCTGATTACACTTTGGATGATGTTGACTTGCAACCGATTTATGTAGCGTAAGGAACCAGTAGCGATGGTTAAACGGGTGTGTTGCTTAAGAGCTGTTGCTCTTAATGGGCTAAAACTTCTTAAGCTTTGTCTTCCACTGACTCCAACCTGTGTTTAATTCGTAAAGTCTTATTGACCTTTTTATATTGAATTTTAGGGTAAATTTATCTACTTATACAAATTTCCTTTATATTACTTATACTATTAACTATAATATAGTTGCAATGTATCATGTTATTTTAAGCTTTTAAATTGTTTTACAGGTTTGAAGAAATTTTAAACTATTATTTTTTTATTTTTTTTTTTTTAGCACAAATATCGTTATGCCTTTTCTCTGATTTTCATGGTAAGTTGATTGCTAAAAGCAAATGGAAGAAATGTTTGCTTTAAAAATATATGCAAATAATTCCTTCAGCTCAAGGTCCTTTTTTGTTTTTTTAAAAATGTTTAATGTATTTTTCAATCTTTCGTCTTCCTTTGGAAGACTTCTTCAGGAAAATTTGTTTTTTGTGTGTAAATTCAATACAAAATTTGAATTGAATGAAAAATTTTTAACGTACAAAATTACAATCAACAACAACAACATACATAAGTTCAAAAAATATTTGAAATGAAAAACAAATTTTTAACATACATATATACAAACAACATAATGAATTGAATTTATTTTCAATGGAAAAAGTTTTTTAAGGCGCGTCCAACTTATAAAAGGACGATCATCCATGTCCTTTTTTAGGGATATTCTGTAAAAAGGGGTTTGAATTTCTTGTTCGGTGTTGTTTGTAATAAAAATGCCAAATTAACATATTTTAATATTTAGCCGATTTAATTAAATACGATTCTTGTTGCTCTCTGAAGCAATCACTGAGTGCGTGGCCTAAAAAGGGTCCCTAGCACTACGACCACTGTTGATCTATTGTTAATCTGCTTCTTTACAACACTAAGCAACATACTAGACCAAATTCATAGCAAAACTTTATTAAATCCTCTAAAAAGGGCCATAATATTTTCAGTTCTTGAAGTTAAATTATTGCAATAAAACTCCAAACAATTTCGTAAAAAAAATTGCTTCATAAAAAATTTATTAATATTATATTATATCTGTAAACTTTTTTCTATTAATTTTAAGGCAGCTTCTTAGAATTACTTGAAAAAATTAAAGGCAGTTTGCTATAAAAAAAAGCAACAAAATCTTAGAATTCCCTTTATCTATTTTAACCTTTTGGAACCTTTCAAACAGCGCAGAAAAAAGTAATTATTACTTGTTGGAGTTGAAGAAGCAATAAAAATCTTAATACTTTATGGATTCCAATAATCACATCAACACCTCCCGTGTAAAATGTGGTTTATGTTGTAAACAACCTATTGGCTTAAAACAATACAAAAATTTCACTCAAAATACACAAAAAAAAACGAATTCAAATCACAGCAAAGAATACCAAACATCAATACCGGGTTTATTTAAAATTTTAATTGCAAAACAATAAATTTTTACAATCATAAACAATACAAACACACACACACACTCGAATTGTTAATAGCAAAAAAATAAAATATAATGATGAAATGTTAAGCAAAAAAAAGAAAAAAGATCCCTGAGGACCTTAAGCAGAACAAACAATATCATTATCATGAGCCGCAGTATCGGCAGCACTGGATTCACAGCTTCATTTTGTTCTACACATTACACAAACAGAAGAGGAAACTATTTCATGCTAAAGTAACAATTCATTTTATTACTTTTATAGCATCTCTTTTCTTCTTCTTCTTCTTGTACAACTCTTGCCAAGAAAACCAATCAACATTATAATTTCCATTACGGTCACGGTAGAACAGCACCTTTTTACTACATATGTATCTGTTCTACTCGCTGGCTCTGAATGAAGAAGAATAACATACTTAAACAGTCAATTGGTCTCTTCCTCACACGTTACAACCAGTCAGTCGTCAGTTTTGATGGGGCTGCATGTGTGAGAATATTAAGATATGAAGTGGGTAGATTGAAAAAAATAAATAAATTATAAAAATTTAAGGTCTGCTAAGAATTAGCTGGACTCATTTGCTCTTGCTAGAACACAGACGAGCTACTCGTCAAAAAATTTGTATAAAAGTTACTCAATTTTTTTAGTGGTTTCCAAACAAATTTTTTAGACAAGTCGCTCAAATTTGTGATCTATGAATAGCACATTATTCCTGGTCCGAAAACACCTTAGTCTATTTTTTTTTTGAAATCATCTAATGGGTGATTTTATAAGAACTATCGGAAATTAAAAAAAAAACACATAAAATTCAGAAAAATGCATAAAATATTTATTTTGATCGATAGTTGGGTCGATATAATTTAATTTTTGAAGATTATTTCATGCAAATGTTGGCCGCGGCTGCGCCTCAAATGGTCCATCCGCTTAGTCCAATTTTGGCATACTCTTTCCAACATTTCGGCCGGTATCTCACGAATAATGTTGGCAATGTTGGCTTCCAGTGCGTCAATCGAAGCGGGCTTGTCGCTATAGATATTAGCCTTAACATAGCCCCACAAAAAATAGTCTAGAGGCGTTAAATCGCACGATCTGGGCGGCCAATTGACTGGTCCCAAGCGTGAAATAAACTATTCACCGAACTCGCCTCTCAATTGGTCCATTGTTTCGCATGCTGTGTGGCATGTGGCACCGTCTTGTTGAAAACACATATCATGCAAGTCAAGCTCTTCCATTTTGGGCAAAAAAAAGTTTGTTATCATGGCACGGTAGCGCTCACCATTCACAGTAACGTTGTGATTCGCAACATCTTTGAAGAAATACGGCCCAATGATGCCGCCAGCCCATAATCCGCACCAAACGGTTGTTTTTTGTGGATGCATTGGTAGCTCTTGCAATGCTTCTGGCTGCTCTTCACCCCAAATACGGCAGTTTTGCTTGTTCACGTATCCATTCAACCAGAAATGAGCCTCGTCGCTGAACACAATTCTTCGATAAAAAAGTGGATCTTCATCTAACTTTTCAAGAGCCCATTCACCAAAAATTTGGCGTTGTGGTAGGTCATTTGGCTTCAATTCTTGCACCAGCTGTATCTTATAAGGCTTCACACCCAAATCCTTCCGCAAAATTTTCCACGTAGTGGAGTAACAGAGGCCCAATTGCTGCGAACGGCACCGAATCGATAATTCACGGTCATCACCAACACTGGCCGATACGGCTGCGATATTTTCTTCAGTTCGCACTCTACGTAAGCGTGTTGGTGGTTTAATGTCCAACAATGTAAATTTGGTGCGAAATTTTTTTACAATAGCCCGAATAGAAGCCTCAGTAGGTCGATTAAACTGACCATAAAATGGAAGAAGCGCGCGATGAACTTTCTTAACAGAGCACGCATTTTGGTAATAAAATTCAATAATTTGCAAGCGTGGTTCGTTTGTAAGACGATTCATGATTAAATTATAGACCAAACTGAAGATGTTTGACAGTGACACAAGATACAAAACGTGCGTGAGCTGTCAAAACTAGTGTTGCCAAAAAGATAATAGCAAAAAAATCACTCGTTACATCATATATACAGCCATGTTATAGAATTGAACTCCGTTCAGGAACGGAATTAAATCCGGTTTTAAGTTCTTCCGAAAAAATAACCGAAAAATGAAATAATTTTTAAGAGAAAGTATTCCCTTGAAGTAAGAAATTCTTTTGTTCCGAAGATTTTCGTTTTACAAACAACAAAAAACCACGGTGTCAATTGTGATTCTTGAAACTAGAAATTATTTCATTCCGAAAAACCTTTCAGATTTACGTTTTTTAAATACCTAAAAAATGAAATGAAAAAAAACCCCTCTTGAGAAATTAAAGAAAGAAAGAAACTTCAGCTAGAACCCGTGCTCTAAAAACCAACACTAAATACAAAAATGTCACAACTCAATATACTTAAATTTTTAGGAGACACAAAAAATTATTGTAACATGTAAAGAAAATATTGTTCCATTATGAAAAAATTCAATATTGAAGTAGGTTCTGCTATATTTTTTCAATTCTATATTATGTTTGCGAAAGCATAAAAAAGTGACTTTTATGGAAAAAAATCATTTTTGGAAAATTTTGAGTTGTGACCCTTTTGTATTTAGGGAAATGTACAAAAATCTAATTTAAAAAATATAAAGTTCCACAAAAAATCAATAAATTAATATTTACAGATTCAACTTTATTTTTCACATTAGAAATTATTATATTCCGAAAATTTTTAAGTTTTATGAACAACTAAAAAACGGATTCAATTGCGTTTCCACACGAAATTCGACTCTCTGGTATGACTGATAGTTTTTGAGTTCAACAAAATATCAATAAATTAATATTTACGGATTCAATTTCATTTTTCACATTAGAAATGATTTCATTCCGTAAATTTTTAAGTTTTTCATATTATATACAACTAAAACTACGGATTCAATTTCGTTTTCGAATGGAATTGAACTCTCAGGCATGGCTGATAGTTTTTGCCATGATAGTAGAAAAAGCCGCATATGACCTAAGCTCGTAGAAAAACATTCGTAGCTATAACGAATTTTTGCATTAATGTTACGAGTTTGTCGTTGTTTCTTCGGCCCACGTAATGCTTTATGTGGGATCCTAAATTATTTTGTTTATGAAATTGATCGTTTAGGGAAAAAAGGAATCGAACCTATGACCTTGACACTATCGTACAGTGGGGCCCAACCAAGATTTAATAAGGTGACTCAAATTTCATTACTCTTAAAGCTCATTTCCTCCTTTATGATTCCTTCATACATTCTTTTAAGATCAGATCACACCCTTATTGCCCCTTTTTTGTGGATTGGCCCACTGTGTGTCGGTGAAGCACTCTACCAAAGCAGCCATCGAGTATGTAATGAAAGTTTTACGAGATCTAATAAAAAAATAACCGTTATTTTCAACTTTTTCAAAAAGTGTTTATTTATTCATCATTAAGTATGTTGTTTCCTTCAAAGTATTCCCCCCTCAGATATAATACACTTATGCCAGCGTTTTTTCCAATCCTCCTTCTGAAATGCACTTTTTGGTACCGCCAACAGCTCCAGTTTCGATTTTTCTTTTATCTCCTCAACCGTAGCAAAACGCTTTCCTTTCGTCGGTGTCTTCACTTTGGCGAAGAGGAAAAAGTCAGCGGGGGCCAAGTCCGGTGATTGAGGCATGACAACGATTTTGTTTTTGGCCAAAAACTCATGCACAAACATCGATGTGTTATGATGGTGCAACCTCCATGATTGTTTTTCCACAATTCTGTGCCTTTCTCACGAATTGCTTCGCGCAAACGGCGCATAACTTGAAGGTAGTATTTGTTATTGAGCGTAGGACCTTGTGGTAAGAATTCATGTTGCTCCACGCCATTGCAGCCGAAGAAAACAGTGAGAAGAACCTTCACATTTGACCGAACTTGACGTGCTTTTTTCGGTCTTGGCTCTTTTGGACGCTTCCATTGGGGTGATTGGGCTTTGCTTTCAATGTCATAGCCATACACCCGGGATTCGTCACCAGTTACAGCCTTTTTGAGGAAATATTGATCCTCGTTGATGATGTTCAACAGCTTCTGAGCGGTGTCCAAACGAAATTGTTTTTCGAACATACGTAGCCCAAGAAATTTGAAAATAACGTTTATTTTTATATCAGACCCCGTATAATGAAAGTCTAACATTTACAATCTATAATGAAATATTCCTATTTTTAGTTACATTGCTTTGTAGCTGTTACGAAAGTCTTACATTAAGACAATGAAATATTTTCATTATATTTACGCTATTAAATATTAAATACTATAAGTGTTAAATATTTCATTGTATTTGCACTATAAATATTTTCATTATCTTACACTGTCATACAAAAGTTTTTCGTCATTAATGAACATTAATAGAGTTGTAAAAGTAATAAAGTTGTCACGCAAAATTCTCATCCCATTGATATAGCCGGAATGAAACTTTTCATGATACTAACAAACAAAAAAATGGTGAACGAAACGATTTCATTCTCAGAATGAAGCATTTGTCTCTGAGTGTAGTAATCGGTTGACTGTCGCCTATTTGAGGCTTAACGAGTAGACAAAGGTGATGTTTTTCGTGTTCTTGGACTATAAAATAAGTCCCTAAATCAGCTTTATTGGTATTAATTTTATTTTAAAACTTTTTTTTTACTTATTAGGCAAAAACAAATCATATATAAAAATCATATATACATATTTTTGAAGTCATGGTATAAATTATTCGACTATTTCATTTCTATATAGTACATGTTATATAGTTCTATGTTGTTAAAAACTCATAAAAAAGTTCAATGTTTGAAAAAAGGTGCAAAAAGTATTACGACTTGCCAAGAATTCTCCAAAAACTTTTTAAAAAAGGTGTCATGGATATCAAAAAATGGTCAATTCGACACTTTAATACCACAACGGCAACGCTGGTTACAGCCAGAGTTTAATGAAAAAACAGCTGTTGCAGTGTGGCGTGCATTACTCTGTTCTATCTATTGGATTTTTCTCTAGCGAGATTAGGGATTGGTGGTTCCCGAAATTCACACATTTTTACATAGCAGGCGTTCATCATCAAGACCTCATTCATTTGCGGTCGAATTTGCGAGCAAATAATTTCATTGAAAATTTTGTTATAGCTAAAACCAATTTTTTAAACTTCTGCGGAAAAATTACAACAGCAGGGAAAAGAGAGCAATTTATTATTATATACATAGCTGCCAATTTAGCGCCTTTCGCGCTAGTTTTAGCACTTTTCAATACCCTAAAAGCCGCATTTTTCACCTCTGTGGGTTTTTTTAAAAATTGGCGTTTTTTTTGCGTAGACAGAGGTCTTCATCTAACAATATCAAGAATGGCATCCTTATATTTTTTAGAGAGTTTATTGATCTTGAAAACGAAATTGGAATCGTACTACGCATTACATAGAGAATTCGTTTCTCAGTCGTAGGCTTCGCCTGTGGAATAAGTTGCCTGTATACTGGCTGTTATAACGTTGGGAAGTTCAAGTCAAATCTTCACAAACACTATTCCCTCTTTCCCCCTTCTCCAAACCTATTTTCCTAGTTCACTGAGTATGCAGGGGTCATCCCCTGAGTACTGGTCCAAGATAAAAATAAAAAATTGATGATATATTTGCTTCCTTTTATACATTTTAACTGAAAAGTTTCTTATAGCGGGAGTTACCGAACACTGTGACAGGTTGGTTTAAAGGCCAGTTCACCAATCTCGACAGCATGCTTGCGTTCGCAATCTAAGCGAAAGAAAATTGATTTGGGTTCGTCTAACTTTTTTCTATGCGAACGATCTGTCAACAATCAATCAAAATACATAAGAAAATGCGAACGAATAGTAGTGAGATAGACAAACCCAAATTGATTCGAATGTGAGTGACTGGCTTTCTTTCGCATTCATTTTCTTTCGAAATTGGTAAACTGGCTGTAAGTCTTTTGAAAAACTTATTTTTTCTTTTGAATGGCACCACTTTTGATAACCAATAACAGACATGCATGTCGTTATTTAACACCCTTCTAAGAGAACTAAGTTCTATTGACCAAACTGCCAGGATATCTGTCTGTCTGTCTTTGCAAAGGAAAAAAAAACACAACAGAAAAGTCACACGAGCAAATAATGCAAGCTGATGCTGGAGGAAAAAAACTAAACTCTTTTCAAGAAAAAGTGCAAATAAAAGCTTTGAAATTACACTGCTGGCCACTCTGCAAACGTACCGCAAAAACTGCCATAGACGAAAACATGTTAAAACATAAACAACCAGGAAAAAACTAAAAGCAAAAAAAGAAAGAAAAAAACGCAAAAATTCGGTGCAGCCAAACGTTGAAAACAGCAAAAATTCATGTTAAAGGTTTCTAAAGAATTTTATTCGCCAACTTTTGACTCCCTTTTTATAAGTTTGTTCGAAAACTGCGTTTAACTTTCGGCTCAAGTTTTTTCTTCGCATTTCCATTAAACAGAAACCAACAAAGAAGAAAAAGAACAAGAAAAAACAGCACTTGTTTAAAGTTTTAAAATTATACTGTAGCAAATCAATGTAGGCAGTAAAAAAAATATGGCAAGGCAGGCATACAAGCCACCAAAATGTTGCAAGTTCGCAAATAAAAACAAAAATCAAGTGATAATTACTTTGAAGCGTTCAAAATGAAGTTTATTGTATCGTAAATGTAATTGGCTTTGGTGTAATATGTATGAATTATTAAAATAGTAAGCAAAAAATGGAGAGAGAAAAAAAAACATTAACAATAAGCAATTTTTTAGTTGAAATAAAAACATTTAAATCGAATAAGTTGGTTTACAGTAAAAACTTTTATTATTATTTTATAGCAAATAATTTCATTGAAAATTTTGTTATTGCGAAAATAAATTTTTTAAACTTCTGCGGAAATATGACAACAGCGGGGAAAAGAGAGCAATTTATTATTATAAACACGGTTGACAATTTAGCGCCTTTCGCACTAGTTTTAGCGCTTTCCCTAAAAGCCGCAATTTTTCGCCTCAGCGGGGTTTTAAAAAAATCCGCTAAAATGGCGCTTTTTTTGTTTTGTTGCCGTACATAGAGATCTTTATCTAACAATATCAAGAAGGGCATCCCTTATATTTTTTAGAGAGTTTATTGATCTTGAGAATGAAATTGAAAAAATTTGCAATTGTCTTCATGTTTACCGGTAAATAAAGGGTGGTTAAATTTCAAGGACCGATGTTGATTTTGAATAAAACACAAACTATTTAGGAAATTATTGTAATTTTATTTTATTATGATATATTGGTGTTACTCAATTATGTATGGAACAAAATATCGGCCAACTGGGCGCCGCGACTACGGCGGCACACCTCCATCCGATGGTCCAAATTTTCGATGACCCTGAGGCATAATGGAGGTTCTATGCCGTTAATGTGCCGAATTATCTCATCCTTTAGCTGTTGAATTGTTGCTGGCTTATCGACGTACACCTTTTCTTTCAAATAACCCCAAAGAAAAAAGTCCAACGGTGTCAAATCACATGATCTTGGCGGCCAATTGACATCGCCATTACATGAGATAACACGGCCATTGAATTTGTTGCGCAAAAGAGCAATTGTTTCGTTAGCTGTGTGGCAAGTGGCACCGTCCTGCTGAAACCACATATCGTCTACATCCATATCTTCCAATTCGGGCCATAAAAAGTTCGTTATCATCTCACGATAGCGAACACCATTCACAGTAACTGCCTGACCGGCCTCATTTTGGAATAAATACGGCCCGATGATGCCGCCAGCACATAAACCGCACCAAACAGTCACTCTTTGTGGGTGCATTGGTTTTTCGACAGTCACTCTTGGATTCTCATTCGCCCAAATGCGGCAATTCTGTTTATTGACGAATCCACTGAGGTGAAAATGTGCCTCATAACTGAAGATGATTTTCTTCGAAAATTGATCATCATTTTCATAATAAGTCTGGACAACTTTAACACGTTGTTGGATTGTGTATCTCTCCATGGTTTAAATTGAATAAGTCTGAAATAGAGAAATGTCAAATAAAATTCGGAAAAAAAAACTTGGCGTTTAGGTGTGGTTCACATTCAACATCGGCCCTTGAAATTTAACCACCCGATATAATAAATTCATATAAAATAAAGGCGTAGAACGGAATAAATATTATAATATTTCATCTCACATACTCGTCAAAAGCCCAAATAGCAAAAATACTTATAAGAATTCGAAATATTATAAGCAAATAGTTTTATGACGAGATAATAAACATGATTTGAAAACTAGCAACTTTAGATTGATTAGGTTTATTGCGTTGGGAAAGAAAAATCGAAAAATTGGTACCCTGTATTGCATTTTGATATTTTCTTTTCGCATTTAATTTTCCCTTTCGCACATTTTATTTTATCATTCATCGTTATTGTTTATTCTGTGGTATCAGTTTTGATTCATTTTCAAACTATTTCGCAAAAAAGTTTGCGCAAACAGTACTGAATACCAAATTATACTCTTATCGCATGTACCTTTTGCATACAACTTACTTTCGCATTGCAGTAGAGTGTAACCCCCCCTGCTTAAGTAACCCTACACCTTAAGTATTACCCTTTTATGAATGCCTGCTTTTAAATTTTTGTTTACTTAAATCTTCAAACTTTGACTGTTTTTTTTTTAACTACTTTTTTTTGTGAATATGTATATAGTTTAGCGATTTTTAGCGCTTTTTGGGTAAGTTCACGACGCGTTTTTGGTTATAAATAATTGACAACACTGATTTTAAATTGTGTTTTAAAATCGTTTTTCTTTAAACTAAAAATTTTCAAAAACCTAGACACACAGGGTGTCGCAGAACTCAACGTCAGGTCAAAACAGGGTGATTATAACCATCAATCTTACGGTCAAGTTGCACGAAAGCAAAAAACTTGTGCACGATGATTTGCATGATTCAAAAGTGTTGGTTCCTAGATAGATGACAAGGAGACGCCCGTTCAGACGAAAAAGTTTGAGGAAGAGAAGAGAAATTTGAAGACTATGAGTTGTGATTCATAATAAAATTCCAATGAAAAATTAGGTTATAGTAAAATTTCAAGGGAAATTTATAATTTGCAGACTACATTACCGGCCAGTTTACCAATCTCGACAGCATGCTTGCGTTCGCAATCTAAGCGAAAGAAAATTGATTTGGGTTCGTCTAACTTTTTTCTATGCGAACGATCTGTCAAAAATCAATCAAAATACATAAGAAAATGCGAACGAATAGTAGTGAGATAGACAAACCCAAATTGATTCGAATGTGAGTGACTGGCTTTCTTTCGCATTCATTTTCTTTCGAAATTAGTAAACTGGCTGTACTACGTTTAATACAATATTGAGCTATTTACAGAAAATTTATAATAATATGAATATAGATAAACAATTTTTTCACAAACTAAAACTGTGCAAATATACAGCCATGTCACAGAGCTTAATACCATTCGAAAACGGAATTGAATTCTTTTTTTTTTATTTCTTTAAAAACCGAAAAACTAAAATACTTTTCGGACTGAAATCATTTCTAATTGCAAGAATGAAACTAGTATTACGATTTTTGAAGAATTAAAAACCCGATTTAATGCCATTTCCGTAAATTCTGTGACATGGCCGATAATCGTTGATTACAACAATCAAAACGCCATATTTTTTTGTTACCCATGCCATAGACTCTGCGACCGTTGCTACAACACGTTGGCTTGCCGAGTTGTGTGTTTTGCGCACAAATTGTGCGACATTAACTCACAATTTCATTTCTTAAAAAATTCTGTTGAGTAAAGATCACCGCAGATGCAACAATTATGTATAAAAGTAAGAGCAAATCGAAATAAAGTTGTACAACATGCTCCTAAATTTTACAACCAGTCGATACAACCACCCAAAAAATCAAAACTTCTTAATCTTTCGTACAACCGAGACACAACTTCATACGACGATCCCACACACTTTACAATCTTATAACCAACATCGTCATGTTGTACAACTAGTCGCATAGTCTGTGGCTTGCTTTAGACAAAGAAAGTATGAATAACAATCTGCCGGCCACAGCTGTGTGTATATGTATTTGTTTTCCTATTTATGATATACAAAAAGAAAAAGATTAAGAGCTCACCTGTTTCATTTACATATGTATAACGTATTTTTATTATTTCTCTTAATAGAAATCATCATAAACTTAGAGGCCAATGCACCTGCAAATTAAAGCAGAAAAAATAGCATTTATTTAATTGGAGGCAAAGCACATTATTATTAATGTTAATTTCTGGCTGGGGAAATCCGCTGCTCCTTAAAAATAATTGTTTATTAACATTAACATATTAAAAGAAAATTTTAATTCATTGTAATAAAAATTCATTGCAAAAACCACTTCAACATAAACAATTTTCTGAGTTTTTTTTTTGCAGTTTTAATGCGCAAAAAACTGAAGATCAATTTCAGGAGAAATCGTGTTACTTTAATTGAAAAGCAATAAAAATCAGAACGCAGCATTTTATAAAGAAAACAGAATTTAAATTTGTGAAAAATATAAAAAAAAGAGTACGAAACAATTCACGTACTGGGTCTGGGAGTCATAACCCATCTTACGCATGATTATTGGTCATTTTTGTTACGGCTTGTTGGCTGCATCAGTGCTCGTTTCACTCTCATCATCGTTATCATCTTCTGGGCCAACTTTATTCATTTCCTTACGCACTATCATCATCATCATCATCATCGTTATCATTATGATGGTTTTCTTCATTATGAGAACTGCTTCTTTGCTTATTTATGAATGATATTGTGCGAGTCACTCACTGTGTGAGAAGTTTGAAAAGTGCAAGAAGAACTTTTTACTTCACACACATTTCGTGTTTCAAATTATTTTTCCATTTATTTTGCTTTTTTATAATTTTCAATTATCTGTTTTTTTTAATTTTTTTATTTAACAGTTAAGTTGTTTAAGAAAAATATATTTCAGAAGAAATTTAGCTTCAAAAGGGTTACGGATTCTTATTAAAGTTGTTACGGGGTTCAACGCGTGATGAGTTGGGGCGACCAACAGAACAGAGTTGATTAACACCTTTTTGTTGTAATAACCAATTGAAATTTATTTAATTCAATGAAGTAAATTATCAGTTTAATTTAGTTTTTAAAACATTTTTTTTAATGTAGATGTGTTTAAAGCAATTGTATAAAAAGCAAGTTTTTTCACGGGCTGTTTGTTTTAGAAAGATACCTTTTTAAGGGTACTTTTTAGCAGGTACTTTTCAAAAGGCACCGTTTTAGATAATATTTTTGGAAAAGTATATTTTTAACAATCAGTATTTAATAATAACTAATTGAAAGTTACATACAGAGTGGCCCAAAGTTACCCAAGGATTTTGAATTACTTAACAAATTTTTATTGCATGCACGAGGGCTGAGCATAACCGTTGTATTAAAATTTTTAAAAAAGTATTTTTCCATTAATAACTATTTTGTCCCCTTCAAAGTAGTCCCTCGAAAAACTAATAAAACGCGCTTTTTGGTATCGCCAACAGCGAATTTTTCTTTTAGTTCTTCAACTGTAGCAAAACGCTTTCCTTTCATTGGTGTCTTCAGTTTTAGGAAGAGGAAAAAGTTAGCGGGGGCTAAATCCGGTAGATACGGTGTTTGAGGCATGATGTGTGAGCTGGTGCGTTATCATGGTTCAAAAATCATTATTGTTTTTTCCACAATCCAGAGCATTTGCGACGAATTGCCTTGCGGAAACGGCGCATAACTTCAAGGTAGTATTCCTTGTTGACCGTAAGACCTTGTGGCAACAGTTCATTATGCACCATGCCATTGCATTAGAAAAAAACGATGAGCAAAATATTCGCATTTGACCAAACTTGACGTGCTTTTTTCAGTCTGAAATCTTCTGGACGCTTTCATTAGGATGATTGGACTCTGGTTTCAATGTCATAGTCATACATCCATGATTCGTCACCTGTTAAGACCTTTTTGAGGGAATCTGGATTGTCGTTGATGATGTTCAACAGCTGCTGAGCGATATCCATGCGGCGTAGTCTTTGCTTAAAATTTAGTTATTTTAGTAAAAAGAATTCGAAGAGCACACCAAAACACGACTAGACATTTTATCTGTCAAAAATTTGTTTTCTTTGAAAGGTACTTTTTTGAACAGGTACTTTTTTCAGATAAAAAATTGTTTAACCTACTACGAGGGCGGCTCGGAAACTTCTGGAAGCATCCATCTCTGCTATGAACACATGTTAAATTATGTTTCGATCTGGTAACTCCTTCATATAGAAACAGGTGTTCACAAAAGACGCATCAGGGATTTTTTTACATTGGAAAAATTAGAAATGCGTGGTGTCATTAAATATTTGCATAAAGAAGGTTTATCGGGACAAGAAATTCATAATGATATGGTGAATGTGTTAGGTGAAAGTGCTCCTTCATATGCAACAGTAAAAAATTGGGTTGCTGAATTTAAACGTGGTCGTACAAGCATTGAACATGCTTGCAACAACTAGAGAAATTGTAGCCAAAGTGCATGATATGGTATTAAAAGATCGACGAATAAAAGTGTGTGAAATAGCTAATATCATGGGCATCTCAAATAATCGAGTCCATTTAATTTTGCATGAAGAACTACAGATGAAAAAGCTTTCTGGGTGCCGCTCTTGTTAAGAGTCCACCAAAAACGCATATGAATGAACATTTCTCAAACTTGTTTGGATCGTTTTAAGTGTAATAAAATGGATTTTAAGCATCGTTTCATAACTGTTGATGAAACATGGATTCACCACTATACTCCAGAGACAAAAGAACAATCCAAACAATGGACTGAAGCTGGAGAAAGTGGCCCAAAGAAGGCAAAAACAATTCAATCGGCTGGTAAGGTTATGGCAACGGTTTTTTTGGGACTTCAAAGGTATTTTATTGATTGACTATCTGCAAAAGGGTAAAACAATAAATTCCAAACTTTTGGATCAATTAAATGTACAAATTCGAGAAAAACGTCCTGGCTTACAACACAAAAAAATAATTTTTCATCAAGACAACGCACCAGCGCACAAGAGTGTTTTAACAATGGCTAAAATCAACGAATTAAAGTACGAGTTGCTTGACCACCCACCTTATTCTCCTGAGTTAGCTCCCAGTGACTTTTACCTGTTCCCAAATCTAAAAAAATTCCTTGCTGGCAAGCGTTTTACCTCAAATGAAGATGCAATTACAGTTGTAAACCACTATTTTGAAGACCTTGAGGAAAACCATTTTAATCAAGGGATAGAATTGCTGGAAAAACGTTGGACTAAGTGTATTGAAGTTTCAAGAGATTATATTGAAAATTAAAAATATTTTCGAAAAACTACTTTTATAGACTAAGAAGTTTCCGAACCACCCTTGTACTATTGGAAAGCACTTTCTTTTAGGCGTTTTTTTATAATGGGTACTTTATGTTTATGGAGTTTGTTTTAGCAATTTTTTTTTTTTATAAATTTCCAAAAACTATATTTTTTTGAAAAAGCCTGTAAGGTTAAAAACGCTTAAACCTATTTCAACATTTAAGAAAGATTTAAAAGAATATTTATTTGAAAAATTTGAAGTGTTTTTGCGCAGATAACCTACATTTTATTGTAATCCTATGTATTGAACTTCAATTTTCAATTTTAGTATGAAGGCAGAACTAGTTTGTACGTTTTTTCCGTTTTGAATCAGCTGTTTTGTTTCTGTTCAATATAAACTATATGTATGTACATGGTTTGTTTTCACTTTTCCGTTCTGTTCGGTTACAGACTAATCTGTTGAAAATAGAATTCAACGTTAAGTGACATCCAGACATGTGTATGTTGTACTCTCTTCAGGTATGGAAACATTTATTTTTTATTCAAATGTATATAATTTTTTTGGCGAAAGCTAAAAAAATTTGTTTCAACTAAAGATTTTTAAGAGTTAATACATTTTTAATAATTAAGCAACTATGGGTGACCAAAAGAATATTATTTTAGCGAGGAAAAAAATATATTTTGTAAAGGGTGGTTAAATTTCAAGGACCGATGTTGATTTTGAATAAAACACAAACTATTTAGGAAATTATTGTAATTTTATTTTATTATGTATGGAACAAAATATCGGCCAAATAGGCGCCGCGACCACGGCGGCACACCTTCATCCGATGGTCCAAATTTTCGATGACCCTGAGGCATATTGGAGGTTCTATGCCGTTAATGTGCCGAATTATCTCATCCTTTAGCTGTTGAATTGTTACTGGCTTATCGACGTACACCTTTTCTTTCAAATAACCCCAAAGCAAAAAGTCCAACGGTGTCAAATCACATGATCTTGGCGGCCAATTGACATCGCCATTACGTGAGATAACACGGCCATTAAATTTGTTGCGCAAAAGAGCAACTGTTTCGTTAGACATATCGTCTACATCTATATCTTCCAATTCGGGCCATAAAAAGTTCGTTATCATCTCACGATAGCGAACACCATTCACAGTAACTGCCTGACCGGCCTCATGATGCCGCCAGCACATAAACCGCACCAAACAGTCACTCTTTGTGGGTGCATTGGTTTTTCGACAGTCACTCTTGGATTCTCATTCGCCCAAATGCGGCAATTCTATTTATTGACGAATCCACTGAGGTGAAAATGTGCCTCATCACTGAAGATGATTTTCTTCGAAAATTGATCATCATTTTCATAATAAGTCTGGATAACTTTAACACGTTGTTGAATTGTGTATCTCTCCATGGTTCAAATTGAGTAAGTCTGAAATAGAGAAATGTCAAATAAAATTCGGAAAAAAAACTTGGCGTTTAGGTGTGGTTCACATTCAACATCGGCCCTTGAAATTTAACCACCCGATATAACAAGTGTCATAAACACTGCAGATTGTGCGAAAGAAGTGGACTATTTGATCACCATTTCTAAATTATTGATTTGTTGCCTTTTTTGTTTTTTCACACAAGATAATATTTATATACATGTTTTATTCTTCAGTCCAATGTTTTTCTTTTATTTATGCTCTACTGTAAAAACAGCTGAATATTTTCACGGAAAAAGTAATTGTAAAATATTTACTACGGAAATGAACGTCACTGAACGGCAATAGAAAGTAAAAACTAATGAGGCCTTAAGACTACATTTATTTTAAGAATTAATCTAGTTGCCAGCTTCTCTCAACAATGCCCCCTGGGCGCTGGGACAACAATAATGAATTGTATTCTATATGAAATTTAAATAAAAAAAAAACTATTTAAAAAAAAAGTTCGTTAAAAAAATTTTATTTATTTTAATAATTTTTTGTTTCAATCTTCTTAACAATTGTTATTGATTTTTGCCATTTCTTTTAACAAAAACATACAAATTCACAAAATTTGATCGCAATGCAATTACTTATCATCATCTTCCGTAAATATATCAATTACAAATTGCCATCAGAATCGTGTTATTTTAAAAATATTTATTGTTTAATTATTATGGGTCAAATCACGATCCATCATTTAAACAATTAACAAACTTTTTGTAGCCGTTTTTTTTTTGTTTCTTATATTTTGCTCTGCCTTTATTTTGTTAACAACATTCTTTGGAATTATTATAGTCTTTTTCATAAATTTCAGCCAACAAGTAACAATTAAATGCGCCACATAAACAACCAGCCACAAACAGCAGCAGTGTCAGTGGCGGTGGCAGTTGCAGCAGCCAGACGTTTGTGTGTTGTTCTTTTTTTCTTTTTAAGGGAATTCCTAACAAATTCTCACATGCTCTGAAAAACATTTTAACAAACATTAAAAAGTTCCACAAATACACACATTTTAACGAAGCACATACATGAAGTTGCAACATGCAGTAATTATAACAATTTTTATGACTTTTTTAACAAAAAAAAAAAAAGGTTAAAAAACGAAAAAAAAACTTTGAAAGTGCCTTCTTTAAGTAGAAGTACTTGCGATCGCTGTTGATAGTTCATGCATGAAGTAGCAGCTTTTTGAGGAAATATTTTCAACTTCAGTAGCTGATACAACAAAAGCCAGCTTTGTTAATGTTTGAATGTGTGTGTGTATGTATGGTTTTTTTCTCAAAATATTGGCAGAAATGTTGTTTGTTGAAGAGCAGCCAGTGCAATGAGACAAACAAAATCCCCCGTCTTAAGGACGTTTTTAAGAGCTGACTCACGATTTTTTCAATTTTTTAGAGTCATCAGAGTGAAGTGTAAGCGAAGTGAACGCGAATGTCTCTGTGTGGGTTAACATGATAATTAAAAATGGTTAAAATTTTTAACTTTTTTATGAGTTTTTGTTCTTCTTGAAACGCTACGCAAACAGCAGCCAGTTTATGTATGCACATGTTGGACAGTGGCAAAAAATAATTGTTTTAGCAAAAAAAAGTTTCTGAAAAAATATTTTTTTATTTTTGGCATTAGAATTTAAAACAATGGGCTTAAATTAAGCTAAATTTGACCGATTACTTGTGCTTTAAAAGCTTCTTAAGCCATTGAAGCTTGAGGCTAATTCATTGTCGATTGGCGTTCATAAAAAAACCCGGCAGCCCCTAAAGAAAAGTCTTACAAGTTTGGTGGCCAGAGTACAAGAATTTCAAATGAGAGCAACCTGATCTCAAAACTTTCGTGCAAAGCAGCTCAATTGGTAGCCATATACAAGGGCTGATCAAAAAATAGCCGTTAAATTTTTTCAAAAAGTATTTATATTTATTCATCAATAACTATCTTGTCCCCTATAAAGTAATCCCCCACAGCTATAATACACTTATGCCAGCGTTTTTCCAATCCTCGAAAAAATTCTAAAACGCGCTTTTTGCTATCGCAAACAGCTGTTGTTTCGATTTTTTTTTTATTTCCTCATCTACACCAAAACGCTCTCCTTTCATTGGTGTCTTCAGTTTTGGGAAGAGCAAAAAGTTTGCGGGGGCCAAGTCCGGTGAATACGGGGGTTGGTGCACGATAACGTTTTTTTTTTTTTTGGCCAAAAACTCACGCGCAAGCATCGATGTGTGAACTGGTGTGTTATTAAGGTGCAAAATCCATGATTGATTTTTCCACAATGCTGTGCGTTTCTGGCGAATGGCTTCGCATAAACGGCACATAACTTCAAGGTAGCATTCCTCGACCTTGTGGCAAGAGTTTATGATGCACCATGCCATTGCAGTCGAAGAAAACTGTGAGCAAAACTATCACATTTGACCGAACTTGATGTGCTGTTTTCGGTCTTGGCTCTTCTGGACGCTTCCATTGGGATGATTGGGCTTTGCTTTCAATGTCATAGGAAGACACCCATAATTCGTCACCAGTTATGACATTTTGAAGAAAATCTGGATCGTCGTTGACGGTGTTCAACAGCTCCTGAGCGGTGTCTATGCGACGTTGTTTTTGCTCAAAATTTAGTAAAAAAAAATCGAAAATCACCCCCAAAACACGACTAATCTTTTTATCTGTCAAGAAACCAAACTGACTATCCGAAATTGCTGATAAAACAAAAAAAAAAATCTAAAATCGAACATATGTAACTTACGAAATTTGAATATAATGATTAATTTGTTATCGGACCATGTAGCAGCTTCCCAGCGGCGAATACTGCCTATGCAACGGCGAAAATTTTTATTACAGAAGCGATGATTTGATGCACATATGCATTGATAATAAACAAGCTGAGACCTAAGAGCATCCAATACATCCCGAACACATCACTGTTGACCCTGTATTATGAGCTGGTATAATTACGAGTATAGACCCATATTACTATGAGAACTACGTTGGCCAAGCCATCATGGTTAGGGACGGACGCTAAACGTAAATAGCTGAATTGGATAATATAGGTCAGTGGAAAAAATTTCGATTATACAAGCGGTTATGTGCCGCATATATATTGCATACCATCGCATATACAAACAAAGTAAATGACTCGCTCATTTTTACCCAACATGCATTGTAAGTTAGCAGTACGCTGCTCGAATGCAAGCTTGCTTAGTTTAAAAGTAGGGGTGAAACATCCTTTTTGCAATAAGGAGGTAAAAATGCACGCATCCTAGCAGCCGTCATCTCTGAAAAGTGTCGGACTCCGTGTATTGTGTGCACAGTGGGTAAAAGCCTCCTCTTTCCTAAAGGGGAAAATCCACCCTAAACCTGGCTGAGCTCTACTTCAGAGTGGTTCCAATCCGTGGCACTCTGCGTGCCCCTAAGCTATATTTATATGCCTGCACAGACCCGCTTATATTATGACTTATAACCCGCTAATATTGTAACTGATAGATACAATTGAGTCCAAATCACGCTTTCTTTATCGTGAAATTTTTTTCACAGTATTTCATTACAGCGTTCCATTTGGTTTCGTCCAAAATAATAGTATGTACGATATTCGCTACGGTCATATTGACTCGTTTCTCGCTCAAGCTCCTGCCTGTGCACATCTCAGCGGTAGCACCTAAAAAAGGTATACGCAGCGTTATCTATTATGTAACGTACCTCATATAAACAAAAAGGAGTGCTATACTTCGCTATACTATGAATGTATTTGCGAAAATAGTCGTGACCAGACAAAATTTGGGTGGGGTAGTAATTCACCTTTTCCCATGTCTTGCTTATCCCCTTTTTTTAATATCTTGTAAAAGCCTGGCCGTCCAACTTCCACTTGTGTCAGCGTTCCATCTTGTTCCATCCTGTAATATTTGTAGGCTCTCGCGTCCTATTCGACTGTCTCAACATTCATATTTTTCTTCTCTCTAATATACTCAGATCAATTGGATTTATAACTGTAATAAGCAATACTGCGCCTGCAGCGACCGTACGGTATGCTGGGATTACTTGCAATGTATCTGTCCTGTGGACCACTAGTAAAATGGTTTGCTCTCTCTACCTCTCTTTTTATCCCTCTGAACTCTGTCTCCCCAGATCTCACACCCGTAAAGGAGAATGAAGATAGTTGCTTCCATAAGAATCATCTGTCTGCTTGGTAAACAGGTCGCTGATATTCGCCATCAATCGAGTCAGCCTTGACGTTATCCCAGCTGCCTTCTCGTGGGGCATTCTAAAACCTTTCGCACCTATAAAATCACCCACCGCACTCGCATTTTTAAGCTTTCGATGGTAAAACTCGAAAAGAAAAGCTTAAGAATACCGGCGGAAGCAATTATAGGTCATTATACCTGTGTTAAGCTTCCGTACAGAATGGGAGTTTCAATCTCAGGCATATACAATGAGGAAGAGAAGTCAGCGGAACTCTTGATCATTTACTGTAGGACATTGCTACTGCAAAACTATACGTTTGGTGGCATAACTTGTTCGCTGGGACAGCCTCATTGAAGTAGTTAGTCTGATTTCTTGATGTACTAATCCTGTGAGTGTATCATATTTGCAAATGTTCTCAGTACTAAAGCAGCTGTGTTTGCCAATCCCTTTGACAATCAAAACATGTACCCTCATGCTTAAAAATCTTTACTTTAGTCTCCGGTGTAGGAATATTTATAAAAAACTTACGTTTGTGCACTAAAATCTCCACAAATTTAATTTCATTTACAGCAGATATTATAAGAAATCTAAACAGAGCGTTAATTGATGTTTCATCTTATTTCAATAAATGGAAGATCATGCTAAACTATGACAAAACACAAGCGATTTATTTTACAAGGAAGCGTAAAGATTTAAACACATAGACGACAGCAGACAGCAAGCAGCAATCTGTCAAAAATAAACTACATGTGTTTAAATGCACACGATTATTTTAACGATATCACAGCAACACGACTTCACAACGGCATTTGCTGCTGCTGCCAACTTAGATTAATTTCTATTTTCATAAGCAGCAAAAAGTAAATGTAGTGCTGCCACTATAAATACAAATTTGCAGCAATTAGAACGAAATTTTTTTTGTTATATCTAACAGAAAAAAAACATCACAAAATTAATATACGCAAATAAATTGATGTGTTTTTACAGTTTTACGTGATATTATTACGTTTTCAGGCAGTAATATAAATTTTATTCATGTAAAATATATATGTGGCACCTCTGAAATTTGTATTGTTAAAATACACGTAGTGCTGCTGCTGCCTTTAAAATAATTATGCTGCTGATGAGGCGGCAGCACTTGAAGCTAACTTCATTTGTAGTCGTGAAGTTGTGAAGTCTGCTGTCGTCTAAGTGTTTAGAGCCTAAAGCATGTTTTATTCCACAGACCAATATAGTTTTAAATAACAATACAATACCATGGGAACAAAGAGTAAAATATTTAGGTGTTATGCTTGATCCAAAAATGAAGTTTAGAGATCACATATCTTAAGTAATAAATAAAGTAAACATTTTAACGCGTATTCTGTACCCTTTCATAAATCGTAAATCAAAACTTAACATAAATAATAAAAAACTTATTTTAAAGTCAATTTTTCACGCTGTAATGTTCTATGCGGTCCTCTTCTGGTCCACTAGTGCAAATTGCAATATAAAGAAATTACAGGTAGCTCAAAACCAGCTTTTAAAACTTATATATAATCTAACCTGGCATTTTTCCACCAGACGTCTACATGAAATTGCAGGTCTTGAGCCAGTACACAGAAAAAAATAGATGAGATTTTTTTTCAATCAAGTTATGTTATTAATAAAAAACCATCAATTTAATAAAATTTGCATTGACTTAATTAAATTATTATTAATAATGAATTTTTGGAAATATCTCTTAATAAAATGCAATTAATAAAAAGTTTTCCGAATTATTGACTGTTATTCAATAAATAAATTTAAAAGGTTGTCATATAACAGTGAAGAGTTGTTGTTTCTTTAACAATTTTTTTTTTTGTTAAGTATATTTTACATATTAACAACAATTTTTTTCAACTCAATAATTTTTGCTTTTAAGTGAAAAAGCTATTTCTACTTTATAATTTGAATTATCAATCCGGCAAAAAATCTTTTTCACAGGAAATTTGATAAAAATAGTGCAATTTTTTTTATCAATATGGCATCTATTTTTTTCTGTGTACCAGAAAAAATTCAGAGGTTAACTCAAAATTTTAATATCAGATGTCAAACTTCTGATTTTTATCATATTAATGAGATATACTCATCCTAGGATTTTAATCTAGTCGTAGTTAGTTGTGTAAGTAGTTATAAATGAAAATCAAATAGGTTTTTTCAATTTTCTCCTACAAAATAATGTATATATGTATATCACTATAATCTTGTAAATACCCAGCGAAAACTTCAGTTGCAAAGTAATGTGTTAAAATGTTAATAAACATACTCTTCACTACTTCTACTTAGGCATTTTATGTCATTATTTTAGCATGGTGATGTCATTGGAGGCAATTACTTACCATTCTCGCTTGCGACTAACTAATGGGTGATTTTATAAGAACTATCGGAAATTAAAAAAAAAGAAAAAACACATAAAATTCAGAAAAATCCATGAAATATTTATTTGGATCGATAGTTGGGTCGATGTAATTTAATGTTTGAAGATTATTTCATGCAAATATTGGCCGCGGCTGAGCCTCAAATGGTCCATCCGCTTAGTCCAATTTTGGCATACTCTTTCCAACATTTCGGCCGGTATCTCACGAATAATGTTGGCAATGTTGGCTTCCAGTGCGTCAATCGAAGCGGGCTTGTCGCTATAGATATTAGCCTTAACATAGCCCCACAAAAAATAGTCTAGAGGCGTTAAATCGCACGATCTGGACGGCCAATTGACTGGTCCCAAGCGTGAAATAAACTGTTCACCGAACTCGCCTCTCAATTGGTCCATTGTTTCGCGTGCTATGTGGCATGTGGCACCGTCTTGTTGAAACCACATGTCATGTTAGTCAAGCTCTTCCATTTTGGGCAAAAAAAAGTTTGTTATCATTGCACGGTAGCGCTCACCATTCACAGTAACGTTGTGATTCGCATCATCCTTGAAGAAATACGGCCCAATGATGCCGCCAGCCCATAATCCGCACCAAACGGTTGTTTTGTGTGGATGCATTGGTAGCTCTTGCAATGCTTCTGGCTGCTCTTCACTCCAAATACGACAGTTTTGCTTGTTCATGTATCCATTCAACCAGAAATGAGCCTCGTCGCTGAACACAATTCTTCGATAAAAAAGTGGATCTTCATCTAACTTTTCAAGAGCCCATTGACCAAAAATTTGGCGTTGTGGTAGGTCGTTTGGCTTCAATTCTTGCACCAGCTGTATATTATAAGGCTTCACACCCAAATCCTTCCGCAAAATTTTCCACGTAGTGGAGTAACAGAGGCCCAATTGCTGCGAACGGCACCGAATCGATAATTCACGGTCATCACCAACACTGGCCGATACGGCTGCGATATTTTCTTCAGTTCGCACTCTACGTAAGCGTGTTGGTGGTTTAATGTCCAACAATGTAAATTTGGTGCGAAATTTTTTTACAATAGCCCGAATAGAAGCCTCAGTAGGTCGATTAAACTGACCATAAAATGGAAGAAGCGCGCGATGAACTTTCTTAACAGAGCACGCATTTTGGTAATAAAATTCAATAATTTGCAAGCGTTGTTCGTTTGTAAGACGATTCATGATTAAATTATAGACCAAACTGAAGATGTTTGACAGTGACACAAGATACAAAACGTGCGTGAGTTGTCAAAACTAGTGTTGCCAAAAAGATAATAGCAAAAAAATCACTTGCCTTTTCATTTATACACGTCTCTTACATTTCTTTACACCTTTCAAACAAATGAACAACCGTTGGTTGCTACGATTTGCTTTTTGAAAGTATCGAAAAGCAAAAAAAGGCTTGTTTTTTGTGTTTTGACAGGTATTATTAGAGCATTTTTCTTTTAAATTCTCAACAATTTATTTACATTGTTGGGATATAAAGTTGAATGTTTGAGAATATCTTTCAAAAATTTCCAAAGTCTACTGATGATTAGGGTAGTTCCTATGAAATGTAGAAATATAGATAGCTGGGAAACATAGAAAGCAACCTATTTATAATTTTGTATTGGTATAAATGCTAGAAGCTAAAAAAAGCGAATAAAAAACTTAATTGTTTGGATATTTTTTTTTTTTTTTTTTTGTTACTCTAAAATCAGCTGTTATAGTTAATTTGCTTAACACTTATAGTAAAAGACTCTCACGTTATGTCCGCTCAGATTACAGATCTGCAACGAAGAGTGATTTCCGCTATTATATCACACATCTTATAACTCTCATTTTAACCGCTATACTCATGCAAACGTTTTATTTAAGCCCACTGTTAAATGTTAAAATTTATTAAGATGCCCTTTTCAGCATTACAAAAATAAATCTCGCTGACTTATCTTTTGACTGCAAATTAAAAAGTAAATAAATAAAATAAAGCATCTTTAAAGATAGTGAATCATTTTTTGTTTTTTCTTACCTTTTGACTTTTCCTTAAGGAATGACAAGCGTAAGAGAGCGTTTCTCAGAAGTCATTGACAATAATCAGTCGACACCATTTCAAATTGAAGTCAAAGGAAAATTAACCAAAACAAAAAGAAAAAAAAGAGAAATTGGACCACCAATTGCGAAGTGGTGATTAAAAGCAAAAACTGAAAATTAAAGCCACGTACGCCTGCCGAAACCTGACAGAAATTAAATGACTTGCTTTTGGTCTTTATTTTGTTTTTGTCTTTCAACCCTTTATCTGCTGAATTTTATCATTTGGCCATATGTTATCCTGACACTTTTTACCCAAACGATTTAAATTATTTTCGGGATTTTTTTTTTCGCTTATTTTTTCCAGCGCACTTAAAACAAAATTAAAGAAGTATTTAAGTTCGCCATACAATTGTTTCAATCTTAATCGATAAAATGTCCAAAAGGAATTAAGAAGAGATGAAGAAATTCGTTTAATTCAGGCAATAAAATGATACTTTCACTTTGATAAACTTATTATCATTAACAAAACAACAACAACAACAGCAAAAACTAAAAGAAAGAAAACGAGGAGAAAAAAGCAGTTAGCGTCTGACACTTACTACTTAATGACACATGCTGCATGTGTCTGTCCGCACCTCGTTTGTATCTGCTGTATCTGTAATTGTGTTTATCTTTCTCTTCTTTAGATTTTCTTTGGAAATGCTCCATTAGAACCCAACCAGTATTGAACCATCGAACTTTACCAGCCAAACAAACAACATCAGCCAGCTGCTGTTGTGCTGTTTTCCTAATGACATTAGAACCTTTTCAAATAAACAATAGTTTAGTAAATGTGACACAGTCACTGTTCAACGGCTGAGGTCGATCTTTTAATTAAAGCCATTTGATGTAAAAAGAGAAAAATATATTTTCAATGCAATTTGAAAAATGTCTTATTTCCTTCAGATAACATTTCATATGCAGAATTTTAAAGGTATGCAATCTACATATACATAGGCATTAAAATTACAAGTTGCTGAATATAAAGTGAAGAGGCAGGATGGAGTGAAGTACTTCATACTCCGTTCCAAAAATCAAGACTCGTATCATCCGCGAAAGATGACAGCAGCATTTGCCACTCGTACTCTTTTAGTTTTAGGCCTAGTCTGTCAGAGATCGCTGCCCAGAGGCTAAATATGAATGTTTCACTGAACAGTGATCTTCTATTAATCTCCGAATGGGGTCGTAAAAACAGAGTCGCCTTCAACGCTCGTAAGACCCAATGTTGGTTATTAACGCACAAGCAAACGACCGCAAGTGCTCTGCTTCATCTGTACACGGTTGTCAGATCTTACAATATTGCCAGTAAAATTGTCCGAAAATATATTGCAATCGTGTGAACTGCCAATTTTTAACTTACAACGTTGTCAGAAAAAACATTGTCAATCAATTGTAACAGGACAATGTTGTCAGGCACCTGACAATCGTGAGTACTATCTTCGTCGGCATTGCCAAATAATTGTCTGGTATTGTAAGCTCAGTTTTAATTGTCAGATGTATAAAATTAATGTACCTGAGAATGGCATCATTGTCAGAAAAAAAATTGATGGGGAACACTGCCAAACAGATCGTTGTTGATATACATAAGTGGCAATGCCTTACAAAATGTCTGGCAATTTTTTTCATCTAACAATCTGACAACCGTGTGAACTGACAGTTTTTGTTGGCAGATGAATTATTTGTCAGACCATAGTCTGACAATGAAATTGTAAGATTTTCTTACGATCGTCTGAACACACAAGTTACTTCTGCGGGACAATATTTCATTGTCTCTACATTGTCAGCATGTTGCCAGATCTTACAATATTGTAACATCTGACAACCGTGTGTACATAGCTTAATGGATGGTATAAATATTGAGGAATCGGATGCTCTTGATGTTCTTGGAATGAAAATACAGTGTGATATTCGCTAGAATTATCAAGTGCCATGGGTTTTGAAACGGTGTAAGATGTACTTCACTCCATCCGATCTCTTTACTATTTATACCACCTACATCCGACCGAAAATGGAATACAACTCTCATGTTTGGGCCGGTGCCTCAAAGTCTATTTTGGGGTTACTCGACCGTGCGCAGGAGAGGGCGAAGAAGCTTATCGGTGACAGTAGGGTATCCAACTCTATTGACTCACTGGAGCATCAACGCAGTGTAGGGTGCGTTACTCTGTTCTATCGTTACTACAATGGATTTTGCTCTGACGAGACTAGGGATCTTGTTCCCGAAACTCGCACATTTTTACGTAGCACGCGTTCATCGTCTAGAGCTCATCCATTTGTGGATTACAAAGAGAATTCGTTTTTCAGCCGTACACTACGTCAGTGGAACAAGTTGCCTGCAGACGTGTTTCCTGTCTGTTATAACGTTGGAAAATTCAAGTCAAACGTTCACAAACACTACTCCCTCTTTCCCCCCTCCTCACAACCTATTTTCCTAGTTCTGGTACAATGCACTACATATGTAGGGGTCATCGCCTGAGCACTGGTCCAAGATAAAAAACAAAAAAATAAATACATAAAAAAAAGTTCCTTAGAGACTTGAAGAATGTGTTTAAACCTGCAAACTTTTTTTTTGCATTTATTTATTTATTGAATCTTCAAAGTGAACTAACAATAAGTGCTAGTTTATGGATAACGAAGCTGTTCTTGCGTTCGCACAATTACATTTAAAACAAAAACAAAATTTTGAACGTTGTTTTCGTTTTAAATGTATTTATGTGAACGAACGAACCAGCTTCGTTATCCGTGAACTGGCACTAAGTATTCAAATCTTAATACTAAGCATAGAAATGATAGAAAAAGATGTGCGTTTTACTTAAGTCCGCCCAGTGCTAGACGAAAAGTTTTATTTTGCGGCAACTTTATCGGTAAAATCGCCTATTTAATGTTCTGATGGTGGCAAGGATATCCCTTCTTCTCCAAAATTAAAAATATTGCGCGGAAGAGGATTTGGGTGAAGTTCCAGCTTACTGACATAGCTTGCTGAGTAGTTCGAAAATTCGTCTTGTACACACAGATCTTCCACCTTATCTTAGTCGATTGTCACTTATAAATCTCCCAACATTGAAAAGCAGAAGGATTGTATCCAACATCGCATTCTTCATAAACTTATTTCAAGGAAAAATTAACTCCATCTTCCTTCTCAGTAAAATAAACATAAACATTCCCAACAGACAACTTAAATCATATGAGTTCCTACATCTAAATTTTAATAGAATGAATTTCCTAAACTTCGACCCAATTCGTAGAGTTTGTTCGGATATTAATAAATTTTATAATCTTATAGAGTTATCTGATCATGTCAATATTTCTAAAGCTGCAGTAATCGATCGAAGAATTTTGTTTTGTCGCCTCCAATTCTTTCAATGTTTGACGCTGAGGCGTTGCCTCATAATTGAATTTCATAGCACCTTATAGGCTTTAAGAGTGAATTGTAACTATAACAAAAGTTTACTACCCAACTTCAAGTTAGAATTTCTACCCATAAGTCAATTTAGTTGCGCTGCTTTTTATTTTAACTGAGTGACTTTAGCATCAATGTGAAACTTTCAAGTCAATCTACGGTCGAGGTGTAGACCCCCAGTGCTGATCATGGTTGAGGTATCTACCTTGGCTGAAACGTGCTGCCTGTAGTTTAACCCTAAGCTTGCAGTAAAAAGAATTCCTCTTTTCTGCTAATTATGGTGCATGCTGGTTTTTGGAAGATAATAAATCCACGAGGTGTATATGTATCTGTAATACAAGGAGTGGTGGTTAGACCGTAAGTAAGTTAGTTTAGGGTTGATGCTGAAGGAAGGAATGGTTTATTAGAGTTCCCTGACATTCTTCCTTTTGGGAGCAGTTTTTGACTTAGTGTAAGCTTAACTTGGGCACTCTGCTTTTTGGGGTATAGGGAGGGCGAAGTTTCTCTTTCCTTGTAGCAAATCAAACTCAAGGAAGCCGCATGCCTTAAGTTGTGTTGGATTTGGGAAGCCCTTACCAATAGTTAATTGGCAGAACGGGGATCGGCAAAGCGCCAGGGATGTTCTACTTGCAGATTATGGTTGAGTTGTCTGCCTTGGCTGAAACGTTCAGGTTTAAACCTAAAATCGCTGGAAGGGGAGTTAGTTTCCCTGATAACTATGGTGCATGCCGGTTTTCAGGGGGTAACAACTCCGGAGGTGCTGCTGTCTTGCAACAAATACTTGTACTATAAAGAAACAGGATTGATGGTTGAATGGGTGTGTGTTGCTTAAGGGCTGGTGCTCTTAATGGACCTTGGCCTACCAATTCATTAAGCCTTGCCTTCAATTGACTATCTGGGAAATTATATAAACGAGGGATCAGAAGGTCCGAGCTCTTCAACAAGGGGATTGTCCATAGGGCTACAAACTTTTGGCAAAAGTTGTGACCTTGTAAACCTCACAGAGACACTGGTTCTCCCCGTGGTGTATGTCCATCATCAGATAAAGCCGGGAAAGCAAATACTGATTAAATTCAATGGCACATTCTGCTTTGGGGAAGAGTAGCAAATTTAGCACTAAGATTCTGCTTGTGAAGAAACTCTGCTTACTCAAGTATCCTGGCACACGAAGATCTTGCGTTTTTGCTAATAAGTATCTGAGTTTTTGATGAACGCCAAATGCTTGTAGACATAAATACAACTTGATAAGCTGTGCAATTGCTTGTCAGATAGAGTGTTATCAACTTAAAGCTGTGAGTCTGGAAAAGAAAGCAATAATTGCTTTCCTGTCTCCTGCAACTAAATTAGAAAATATATTAGACAAAGTAGTTGAAAAAAGTTTGTATTCCTTTTAAAACTGCTTTGATAGAGAGCTTTAGTCATTCTTTTGATATCTTATCGTTTATTTTCAGTAGAAACACAAGTGTTTTGTACATCTGACTAAAGTTTGCCGCCAATAATGCTTGTCAAATGTGTCTACTAACGGAACTAAGGTTCAACCTAAGCATAGTTAACCTTACGTTTAACTAACTAAACCCAAATATTAACTTCCAACGACGCATACTGGTACTATGCTATTAGCGACTGCAGAGACAAAAGCTAAACTTGGAGAAATATTAAATAGAGTGTGACAAAACCAGCATTTAACAGCAAATAGAAAAAGAAAGAGATCTTTCAAAACTAAAAGATAAGTCATTCGTTTTTGTGAGTTTGTTCTAAAAGTTTTTATTTTGCTGTCATCATGTGAATTATTTAACTGCTTAACCGAGTATAACGTATCGTTTGTAGTATCATTATTATCGTTTGTCATCGCAATAATGGCTTTTTTCTCTTTATTTTATAAGACTTTTTCTTTGGGATTTGTTCAACAATTTCGGTAGAATCATTTCCTTTTCTTTTTTTTTTTTTTCTTACTGAATGAAGTTGCTTTGTTTTTGTTTGCAGCAGGTTGGATTTTTGTTTTGTTGTTGTTGTTGTTGTTGTTGTTGTTGTAACCACTGCCATTTACAACTCATTTTGACATATCTGATTGTCACCTTAAGTGGCGTTGTGTCCATTTATTGTTTAGATTTCAAACTATTTTCGTTTTATCAACTGTGACCATAGAAGTGATTTTCTTCTGCTGGCTTTTCACACAGAGTCCCAAACTCATGTGCTGGTTGCCTCCGGCTGGTTGGGTTTCTTTAATGTTTATATAATATATATAAAAGAAAAAGGGTTTTTCTTGTTGATTTCTTTCCTTTTTTTTTTCTTCTTCTGTTATTGTCTTATAATCAGCAGCTTAATTTACGAGGGTTGGTCGTTCACCTGTCGTGAGTGGTATTTAATTTTAAGTGCTGATCACAGCACTTAAAATTAAATTTAATTAAATGTGAATGTTGGCTGTTGTCAATAGAAAATTTCCTAACTAAATGATAATTGTGAATATTAAGATAAAATTATCTTGTATATATTTGGCTTCCAAGTTTCGAAGCATTTTTAGAAAAACACTAATGCACTGAAGGATCTTCCAGCGTAGATTTAAATAACGTCCACAAACAAAACTCCTTCTTTCTTTTCGTGGTCAATAACGAAACTCGTTGAATCAATTAATAAATTGTTTGAAAGCGGACCTGTAAAGGAATTCGTGGATTCAAACAAAAGTTTAGTAAAAATAACTATTGATCCAAAACAACAAAAAGTTTTTAAACAGCAACAAAATATGATTTATTTATTTTTTGATATTTATGTATATGCATACAAATTATTTTTCAGACAAAAATTTTGTTCATTTTATTTTTACTATAATTTTTTCTGTGTATTTACCTAGTTCCCCAACAATGGTCTAAGTATGTAGGGTAGAGTGGTTCGAAAAAAAATATTGTATCAACTCAAATAACTAAAGATAAGATAAAAACAACTCGAAAACTATTTATTTTGTTCTTTTGCCACGTCTACAAATATCACCCTTTTAGTATTTCATGCACTATGTCGCAGTTTTTAGTCCAATGATAAAATTTTATATATCGATGTTCGCGGCTCTGTCATTAACAGACTTTCGCTACCATGTCAAATTATTCTCATAAATTTTGTATCAGCCTTAATGCTACTTGTTTTTGAACCGAGAATTTCAAAATCATGGCTAGAATATGCCGTTTAGTGTGAAATGGATACCTTACGGATCCGTGAACATCGATATATAAAATGTTAGGATAGGACTAGAAGTGGACACACAGTGAACAAAGTATTAAAAGAGCGGTATTTGTAGGCGTGGTAAAGAATAAAAAAACAATTTTTAGATTTTTTTTACATTATCTTTAGTTTTAGGGGGTGACTGGCACAATTTTTTTTATGAAAGGCAAACCACTCTAATGCAGGGATTATTCTCTGAGTCTCTAATAAAATAAATAATAAAAATTTTTTGAAATTTGCGTCGAAGATAAAAAAAAAAAATGTCATATTAATTTATTGATGTTTTTGTTGAACTTTATCATATTTAAATTGCGTGATTCAATTTCAGGTGAATATAGACAGGGAATAATTCAATAACTCGGTGGCTGAGTGGTTAATTCACCCGTTCATGATGCGTCATGACCCAATTAGTGTAGCGGCTATGAAACAACTAGTTTTCCTCCAACTAAACATTTAATTACTTTTTCTTTCCTTCTTCAATTAAAAATTATTGATCACAGCAAATTTATATTGCAAAAAAATGAGATGCGGTATCGATCGCAAAGTATCGATACCTACTCGGTATCCAAGCACCGATACATACTTGTATCGGTCGAGTTATTCTCTCGATTAGTGGCAGGGATAAATACATGGAGCCAAAAATAAATACTTTCGTTATTATCTTCTGATCCACTGGCTGAAATTGAGATGTCTTAATTAGGATTCCAGAAGCGAAGATTTGAAAAACGTAGGAATTCTATTATAACAATTCTTCTGGGTGAAAGTACCCAATAGTTCGTCATGTAACTGATACATTCAATAGAGAAAGATAAACTTTTTGCTTGGATGCAAGACAATTTATTATTGGTATAATCTTCGATATAGACCTCTTTTGCGGACAACCCATATCAGCGTGTTGGAAAAGAACAAAACTTCACACACTGGAACATGCCCAAGAAAAGTGGCTAACACAGCCCACATGCCTTATATCAAGGAACCTGTGGCCGTACATTAACTCCAAGGGAACGGGAGAGCTATTAAAACTTCCCAGATCTCATCTAAGAACTTCCCAGATCTCATCTAAGGTAGCAGACATCACTGGACCTTGCCCATTTGGAAACCATGCCAGGAGACTAGGCCTACCCTATAACGACTTCTGTAGAAGCTGTCAAGACGAGGAGGAGGAGGAGACGTTCCTTCACCTCCTCAGTACATGCCCGGCGTTGGAGCATCTTCGTCTAAGATGCTTAGGCGAGCGGAGCTTCAATAGCCTACCATGTGTGGCCTCGGTCAAACCGACTGCGTTAGCTTCTTTCATAAGAAGTAGCGGAAAGCTAGTAAATCAGGAAGTAATGCTACATTAAGCAGTTTCCCACCTTTCCTTTCCCTCTCCCTTACTCCTTCTACACCCTTCTATCACATCATCTTGATCCTAATTATTTGACCTTTTTTTAAATTAAGTTGAAATGTTCTTTAAACTTGAGGTCAGTTTTGTTTTTTATATAAAAAATGTTTTAATTATATTCGATATTTCGTCTTCCTCTAGAAGACTTCTTCAGGAAAAATATTTTTTAATTTTGTTTACAAATTCAAAAATATGTTTATTTCTATCATATCCTAATTTTTTCAGGCAATCACAAAGGGAACGACCTTCAGGACCCAAGTGAGCTGGAGTATCCAAGTACTTTTTCGAGAATACAGCGGCCTGCCTACCTAACCTAACCATAATCTTCGACAATGGCCTGAAGAATTTTTGGTGACAAATTCGAATGGTTTTAGTAACTGGACTATTTATTTTAGTACCTTAAGATCGTGACCGCAGTCTTACGGTCATTTGTATGAAATGCAATCATACATAGATTAATTTTTAAGAACCTTGAAAACTAATAAAATTATGGTAAAAATGGTGGAAAAGTCAGTTTTTTGCCTGTCAATAAGAAAAGAGTATATCTGACCGATACAAGTAGTTTTGAGCTACATCGTACTCGATAGTAAAGCACCGATATCAAAAGTACTTGGTATCGAAGGAAAAGTATCGAGTATTTATTTCTATTTACTCATATCGTTTCATCCCTATTAATACGGTTAAGCGAACCAGCTCAGCCACCAAGTTCTTTTAATTATTCTTCCCTCTATGTTTAGCGCTTATATATCTTTGTTCTGTTTGCTTGATTTACAAAAAAGAATCTACCGCATTGTGTAATACCAAAAAACTTCAATTCAAATGCCATTATAGTGCGAAAAATGCTCACTTGAAAAAATTACAAAAATATTAAATAAATAACTTGTTATTAAACAAATCATAATAGCTGAACTAATATGGGAAAAATTATATAAAATCACGACAAACAAACTTAAAGCCAAATTGACATTTAAAAAAGCTCTTTTTGTTTGTTTTTTCGTTTTGCTTTGAATAAAAAATAATTCATTGACTGCAAAAGCAACATGACAAGTCAAAATCACACAGTCTGAATCAGTCATTGAGTTGCATGAAGACAAGAAAAAAAAAACAGCTTAAGCAAACTGAAACACCCAACAAAGAAATCGGCCGAAAAATATCGCAACTGAAATCAAGCGACCTTTTGGTTTCAGCCACACATACACACAACCTGCAAAATTAAAAACTATTATTAAATCATGCAATCAAAGGACTAAACCAAGAAAAACAGGAATATATTGTAGGCGAAAAATAAAAATTTTCAAAAATAAAAAAAAATAAAATATATATATATATATATATATATATATATATATATATATATATATATATATATATATATATATATATATATATATATATATATATATATATATATATATATATATATATATATATATATATATATATATATATATATATATATATATATATATATATATATATATATATATATATATATATATATATATATATATATATATATATATATATATATATATATATATATATATATATATATATATATATATATATATATATATATATATATATATATATATATATATATATATATATATATATATATATATATATATATATATATGTATATATATATATATATATATATATATATATAAATCTTTCATGGACACTTTCGTGGCAAAGTTTGTTTAAGCTATATCTCGGTTATATATGAACTGATATCAAAATTTTCTATTTTCTGTATGTTAGTAACCTCTTTTTGTAAAAAGAAATTCTTTTCAGTAAAAAACAACATTTTTTATGGAAAAATCGGTTTATGCTATATCTCGATATATGGATCGATATCGAAAATTTTAATTATCTGTATTTTAATAACCTCATTTTATTATTAGAACTGATTTTAAGCAAAGAAAAATTTTTCATTGAAAAATCGGTTTAGCCTATATCTCGGGTATATATGGACCGATATCGGAAATCTTCATTTAGTGTATTTTATTAACCAGAAAAAAAATCATGGAAAAATGTGTTTAGGGTATATCTCTGGCGTACATATATGGACCGATATCGGAAATTTTAATTTTCTCTATTTGGTAGCCTCCTTATATTACCAGAACTGCTTTTAAACAATAAAAGTTGTTTAAGTTCGCTTACGCGACATTTTCATGAAAAAACCGGCTTAGACTATATCTCGGGTATACGAGTATATGGACCGATATCGGAGTTTTTCCTTTTCTTTAGTAACCATCTTTTCAAACCAGAATTGTGTTTAACCAAAAAAATACTTTTTCCTGAAAACCGATACCAGAAATTTTCTTTTTCTGCATTTATATAACCTTCTTTTATCACCATAACTACTTTTAGCCGAAAAAAAAACTTTTTTCATTAAAAAGTCGGTTAAGATAATATCTCGGATATATATGGACCGATATCGGAAATTTCCATTTTCTTTATTATACTAACCTTCTTATATTACCAGAACTGCTTTTAAGCAAAAACAAAACTGTTTGCTTAGGCGACATTTTCATGTAAGAATCGATTTAGACTATATCTCAGAAATACATGGACCAATATCAGAATTTTTCTGTATTTTAGTAACCGTCTTTTATAACCAGAACTGCTCATAAGCAAAAAAAAACTGTGTTCATGAAAAAATCGGTTTAGATATCTCGTATATATTATATATGTTGTATATATCGACCGATATCGGTTTCGGCGATTTCTGAAGTTTTTTTTAGAAATTCTCAAAAAACTTGGAACCGATTCGGAACCGGTTTTGGTGTAAACTTAAAATCCCAGGAAGGGGAAATAGTTTCCCAGATAACTATGGTGCTGCTGTCTTGCAACAGAACCAGTACTGATGGTTCGACTTGTGAGTTGGTTTATGGGCTGATGCTGCTAGTGGGCTTCGGACTACCAACTAATTAAGCCTTGTGATCCCTTGATTCCTGGGAAATTGAGCATAGGAGGGATTAAAAGTCTTGAGCTCCTTTAATAAATAAACGTCCTAGGGCGAAATTAAGCAAAATTTGGTATCAACTAAAAATTAAAAAAAAAAGTTTTTTGGCTCTAATTCGATAAATAATAATAGCGTCCTAGGCCAAAAGTAATTTACAGTATATTTATAATTTATATGGTAAGAATTGCTACCTGTGTGTGCCTGGTAAGCCATACGGGGGCACTGATGAATCGTGAATAATTCACGCCGTGGAATTGGTTCATCATCAAGGCCGTAAAGGCAGGTTATGATGGTAAATCGTGCTCACTCTCTGACATCCTGTATATACCGTTTACATTTATGTGAAGGGTATGAAAATGTATTTTTTTAAATGTATTAGTTCCCTGCAGAAATTATTGGAGTACATGATCCGTTTTAAGTAAAAAGGAGTAGTTACACCGTAGTCCGATGTAATGCAAACATGGACCATGATAACGGAAAAAAGATATTTTACCATACGCGCACACATTATTAAAAAAAAACAACTATGGTAACATTGTTATGCCATGTTTTGTTTAGCGTGTTTTCTGACAAGCCGAATGATTTGTTTTTATTATTATTAATAAATAAATATCTATCAAAGGATTTGTTAATTTCATCTGTGGCCATGGGTATCTTAAGGTCACGATGAATATTTTTATTATACACAAACCATGGAGCGCTAGTTATTATTGTTCTAAATATTTTTGACTTTGAAGAATTTCAAGGTTTGTGTTACTAGCAGTTCCCCAAAGTTGAATTCCGTAAGTCCAGGTATATTCTATGAACACAATTGTTAAGTTTGCAATTATTTATTTATAGTAAAACATTCATATGCGTTTAATTTGTTTATAATAGTTTTTTAATAAATAAAGAAAACAATTTATACGAAAATTTTGTGATTATATTTCATTTGATTTCTTTTTTTTTTCAAAAACACCCCGATGATGCTCCAAAAAGTTTTACAAAATTATAGTTTTCAAAGTAGTCTCTTGTGGTATTCCAGGGAGTACTCATATCAGAGTAATTTAAAAATGGTTTCCAAACTAGTTTTCTGTGGTAATCCATGGAGTAAGTGGCATGAAGTAATTTTAAGACTAACCCTGTGTTGATAATTTGTGGAGTAGTTACTTGGACTAATTTTTGGATTACATGGTCCTCTCCTAGGACATTGTAATGTAAAAATGAACATGTTTTTCCCATATAATGGGTGATTTTATAAGAACTATCGGATTTAAAAAAAAAACACATAAAATTCAGAAAAATGCATGAAATATTTATTTGGATCGATAGTTGGGTCGATATAATTTAATGTTTGAAGATTATTTCATGCAAATGTTGGCCGCGGCTGCGCCTCAAATGGTCCATCCGCTTAGTCCAATTTGGGCAAACTCTTTCCAACATTTCGGCCGGTATCTCACGAATAATGTTGGCAATGTTGGCTTCCAGTGCGTCAATCGAAGCGGGCTTGTCGCTATAGACATTAGCCTTAACATAGCCTCACAAAAAATAGTCTAGAGGCGTTAAATCGCACGATCTGGGCGGCCAATTGACTGGTCCCAAGCGTGAAATAAACTGTTCACCGAACTCGCCTCTCAATTGGTCTATTGTTTCGCGTGCTGTGTGGCATGTGGCACCGTCTTGTTGAAACCACATGTCATGCAAGTCAAGCTCTTCCATTTTGGGCAAAAAAAAAGTTTGTTATCATCGCACGGTAGCGCTCATCATTCACAGTAACGTTGTGATTCGCATCATCTGTGAAGAAATACGGCCCAATGATGCCGCCAGCCCATAATCCGCACCAAACGGTTGTTTTTTGTGGATGCATTGGTAGCTCTTGCAATGCTTCTGGCTGCTCTTCACTCCAAATACGGCAGTTTTGCTTGTTCACGTATCCATTCAACCAGAAATGAGCCACGTCGCTGAACACAATTCTTCGATAAAAAAGTGGATCTTCATCTAACTTTTCAAGAGCCCATTCACCAAAAATTTGGCGTTGTGGTAGGTCGTTTGGCTTCAATTCTTGCACCAGCTGTATCTTATAAGGCTTCACACCCAAATCCTTCCGCAAAATTTTCCACGTAGTGGAGTAACAGAGGCCCAATTGCTGCGAACGGCGCCGAATCGATAATTCACGGTCATCACCAACACTGGCCGATACGGCTGCGATATTTTCTTCAGTTCGCACTCTACGTAAGCGTGTTGGTGGTTTAATGTCCAACAATGTAAATTTGGTGCGAAATTTTTTTACAATAGCCCGAATAGAAGCCTCAGTAGGTCGATTAAACTGACCATAAAATGGAAGAAGCGCGCGATGAACTTTCTTAACAGAGCACGCATTTTGGTAATAAAATTCAATAATTTGCAAGCGCTGTTCGTTTGTAAGACGATTCATGATTAAATTATAGACCAAACTGAAGATGTTTGACAGTGACACAATATACAAAACGTGCGTGAGCTGTCAAAACTAGTGTTGCCAAAAAGATAATAGCAAAAAAATCACTCATTATTTGGATTACTTTTGGACTAGTCCTGGTCCCTTGTGGAGTACTCTTTACACACATGTAAGGAGTAGTCTCGATTTCTGCAGGGTTATTAAACATTTTTTTTTTTAACTTCTCTTAGAAGTTAAGTTAGTCATAGAAAAGTATGTTCAAAAATAAAAACACTCTTTCAAAAATTAACTTTGTAAAATATATACTTTCTTAAAAAAGTACCTTCATTAACAAGTCCTTTTTTTACCCCAAAGCTCTGCCCGTTTTGTTCGGTTCCCTCCTCTTCAAACCATGTTTTCACATTTAAAGCAACAACAGTTTAAATAACAGTTATGATTTATTTGTATTCAGGCATTTTGCATTGAGCCGCTAAAGAGAAACAATAAACAAATCACTTTTCTGAGAAAAATTAAAGGGAAGAGAGGTTGATAGATATTTTGAGCTTTTACTTGTCTATCGTTTGACATGACAAATTTAAAAGAAAAGAAAAAAACGGAAATTTTCTGAATAATATTTTTGGTATTACAAATAAGCAAAATTTGCTGCTAAAGAAAAGTGAATTTATTTCGTGTTTTGTGTTAAATAAACACCAAATAAATATCACACCTGAGGGCAAAATGGCAACAAAGTATAAAAACAACAACAGCAAAAATTATTTACAAGTAACAGCCAGTTACGTGACGTCAGGCGAAATTAAGTGGAATAATACACACACACATATACAGACACAGACATAAAAGTAGGAAAATCGTAAACAATCAAAAACGTTTATAAATTTCATTTTTTATATAATTTAAGCCTTGTTATTAGGAGTGGGAGAGGGAGAGGGGGGAGTGTTAGCATTTCAGCTACCACCAACAACAATAACCGCAGTGCAACAATACAAAATTAAACAATCTTCGTGATTGAACAATATTGAAAAAAGTGTAGTTTAACTCAAAAATTTTAGAAGTTTTATATACAGCCATGTTCCGAGAAACGCGCGTTCAGAAACCGCAAAGCGTTTTGAAAAACGCTTAATTGATTTTTAGATGTTCTACGGAACGCGCGACTTATAAATATATAATTAAAAATCAATACTTTAGTTGATGAATCAATACTTCGATAATGCAAGACTGAGCAAGAAGCTTAAATTAAATTGAGAACAATGAAATAAAGAGTTAGAATTAAGGAAAAGAAGACTAAATAATAAGAAGAATAAAATAAATAAGTTACAATAAATTATCGTAACTCGCGTTTTACTGGCGTTTCGGAGATTTTTCCAAAAAAATACAACATGTGTTTTACATATGAATATATGTATGTATGTGGTAGTTATATGAATAAAAAAAAATTGACGAAAAATACACAAAATTTTTAATTTATTTTTTTAATTGAAAATGTATAAAATTCTTTAAACTTTTTATTGAAGAAAAAAGAAAACATATTAAATTTTAATTGTGAATAATTTTATTGCCATTTGCAAATTCAATTTTAGCAAATTCAATCAGTTCACTTCAATATACACATGCGAGTTGAAGTCGCCAATTTTGAGCGCTATGCGTTTTCCAGAACACCTATTTGGCGATTTCAAAACGCAAAACTATATTTCTTGCGTTATACGTTTCTCAGAACATCTATTTGGCGTTTTCAAATTGAAAACGCTAAATTTAAGCGTTTTGCGTTTCTCAGAACCTGTCTGATAACTTCTAAAAATATAAGCTATTAATTAAAAAATATATATACTTATGATATGTATATCACAAGTTATGCTTTTCAAACACTAGCTTTTCTTAGAACATCGTTTTCGAGTTTAGCTAATTAGAGTTTCTTTGTTTTACGATTTGAATTTTTTGAGTGTTTTACCTGCCAAACATGCTGCCTCAAACCCAGTATTCTTATATGATTATTTTTCTATTATATGAATACCTATTTGTCTATATGTCCTTCAAATCAAATGATAAAAAAATATATATATACATATATAAATAAATAAAAGTACATACTTGTACTTAAATCGCGCTTTAGAAACCACAACAAAAGAAACGCGCCCCCAAAAGGTCCGCTTTGAAAACAAAAGATATGAAAAGTAAAAAATCATGCACAACGAATTGAAGCTTCAGCCGCAACACAAAAACGTAGTTGATTGTTGGAGTGCAGCACAAAAGAAAAAAAATAATAAAAAAAATAAAACCATTAGACAATTACTTTGCTGTAGCAGACGATTGACTAAACATGTTGCATGACATGCTGTGGATTATAGCAAGTTGCAACAACTTTTGTTTTGCACCTCTCCTGCCTTCCCTTAACAAAAAAAAATATATAAATTTTTTATTGGCAAAAATTTTCTCAACTCAATTTAAGGCCATCAAATTGCAATGAAATGCTATCGATGTCTGATACGATGAAAAATTGCATGAATTTGAAAATTTGTTGAATGACGCAATGAAATTTGAAAGATGGAAGCGAGACGAAAGCTGGCCAAATCTATCAAAAATAAAAAAAATAAATAAAAATTGTGGCAGTAACAACAAAACAGACTAAAATAAAGTTAAGCGGAGAGGATTATAATTCAAAAGAAAAAATTATTTTAAAATTGGTGAAATGTGTAAAGAAAAAGAAAACAAAACGTGCCTTTTTTTTTAATTTAAAATTGGTGGAATGTGTGAAGAATAGTAGCCAAACAAAACGTGCATCTTTTTATTTTGAAATCGGTGGAATATGTTAAGAGCCGTAGAACAAAGCGTACATTGTGCAGAGTAGCAAAACAAAACGTACATTTTGTTATTTTAAAATTTGTGAAATATGTACAGACTCGCAAAACAAAACGTACATTTTGTTATTTTAAAATTTGTGAAATATGTGCAGACTCGCAGAACAAAACATACATTTTGTTATTTTAAAATTTGTGAAATATGTGCAGACTCGCAAAACAAAACGTACATTTTGTTATGTTAAATTTTTGGGCAATACGTGAAAATCTGCAGAACAAAACGTGCATTGTTTTAAGATCTTGGACTCAAACCGTTTGCATTTTACTTAATGACACCATAACTGATTTTAAAGGAAAACGTTTTAAAAGAAAATGTTACATATGTATATCAATCTTATAACTTTCTTGCGATTTGCCGTGTTAAGAAGAGAATTCCTGCTAATCATGAAACCAGCTCTTTACTATTTTATATCCTTATTTTTCCATAAGCGTGGCACAGCTTTCGGGAAAATAAAGAAACACATATGTATGAATAATATTCTAGGGACTTAAAACAGAATGAACACAATATTATAAAAAGAGCACACTTTGTTTCTAACTCACAGAACAAAACGTACATTTCTTATGAGAGTCTTGTATTGCTTTATGATTTTCAGCTCAAACTGTTTCCATGTCTACTTAATGACACCAAAACTGATTTAAGTAAAATGTTTTAATGAGTTAAAGCTGCTTATACAGGGTGTCTGGTGGCAAATCTATATCTGTGGCGTTCAAGTCGATTTTCAAAAATTTTAAAAATTGCTGTTAATGTGATTATTTAAATAAATATGGTATTTTTGTTTCCATAAATAATATTTCGTATTATTCACAAAATTTTGTTATAATTATGGTTTATTTTCTTTTCTTCTTAAATTTAGTTCTTCACTCAATTTCCCTTCAAAACTTATTTTGACCTTATCTCGACTTAAGCTGTTATGATAAAATGCCACAGATCAATATGATTATTTCAAAAAGTAGTAAATTGTGCGGGCGGAGGGTGATCCCGTTGGCATTATCGATTGTGTGGATTTGCCAGTCACGATGATAATCGCGCCTTTGCTGTATAGACATTTTTAAAGAGGAAAGACTCTTACGTAATTGTTCATCAACAATTTTGCTCAAAGTTCGGTATTCAGCGAATCCGCAAGGGGAAATTTAATTCGTTCGTGGGTGCAGAGACTCCCCGCAACTGTTTTGGCTATGAATGCCCCACGGTCAGGGCTCAGTCGATCCCAAAAACATTGAACTGGTTGACAGCATTTAATGTGAAAATACCCGACTTTCAATATGGAAAAGAGCAACATCACTGGTAGTTCCAAGATTTAGTTTAAAAAGGATCGGAAGTTCCATCCTTTTAAAATTCAAATCGTTAAAGAACTGAAAGAAAGTGATTTACGAAAAATTTTTTGTAAAACGATGTTGCAGCGTTGTCGTACTGCAAATTTCATTTTTTGGAGGAATAAGACTTATTTTCACTTAAACGGCCACATCAACAAGCAAAGCTGCCCTTATTGGAATCCAAGACCCCTAAAGTCTCGATTGAAACAGCAAAAACCATTGCATTGCCCCAGGGTAACTGTTTGGTGTGTCATGAGATAATTGAACCATTTTCTTAAAAATTCTCGAGATCCGCCGACAAATGTCAACGATGAAAATTATCGAGGCATGATAAGAATTTTTTTTGCCAAACCTGCGAGGTCATCCATCATACTCGTCACACACGTGGTTTCTACAGGACGGGGCAAATGCACACACAGCCAAAGCTTCGTTGAATTTGCTTCGAGAAAATTCCCCCCAAAAACTGAATAGTTTCATTCAGGACATTCCATGGCCACCGAGGTCCCACGATCTAACTCACACGGATTGATTCCTCAAAGAGAGGGTGTATAATGGCAATCTCCAATCTTTTGTGGCTTTAAAGGAAAATTTTCATCGAGAAATCAGCTCAATTGAACCAAGTTTACTGCAGCGTGTGGCACATAACACAAGGCTTAGTTTCGAACCGTGCGTTCAACTGGACGGAAGACTTAGGGATGAAATACTTTTTAAAAATAAAATCCGCATTTCCATTCTATCGTTCAATGCTCTTAGTAAAACTGTATTACGAGTAAACAAGTTGCTTTATTGAGATTTCCACTATTAAATTTTTTTATATAAGTTGCAAAATATAAATCTGCTACCAGACACCCTGTATTAATCACGTCGCTTTATTGCTATTGGAGTCTCCTATGATCATGAAATTACCTTTTAATTACGTTAGTGCCCTGTTTTTCCATATTGGGAGTGTAGATGTAGTGACAACAAAGAAAAATATATATGTAAATTATATACTTGTGGCTTAATAGTAGTGACCACAATATTATAAAAGACTTTGTTTTCGAACTTTTAATTTTTTTTGCCTGTAAGAAGAAAAGCAAAATATTTTACACAAATAAAAATAATATAAATAAAAAATTGTATTAAAATATATGAAATTTTCGTAAGCCGCAGAACAAAACGTACATTTTTATGACAGTCTGGAGGCTACTTTAAGATTTAGAACTCGAACCGTTAGCATGCCCACATAATAGCAACAAAACTGATTTGAAGTAAAAAATTTCAATTAGAAAAGTTTATTATAGCATTCACATCATTTTTTTGCGATTTGTCATGTAGTGAAGTCTTCGGGGCTTCAAAAAACTGACTCTTAAAATACGTTGTTGTCATATGTTTCAATGCATATAATACAGTTTTAGTGAAAACAAAGAAAAATATATGAAATAGTTTCTAGGTGGTAGAAAACCAACACAATATTATAAAAAGAGTACACTTTGTTTTACGACTCCTAATTTTTTAAGTTGTTTTAAGAAGGAAATTAGAGTTAAGCAAATTTTTTGAAGAGAAACAATAGTGTATAAAATGTATTAAACTATTATATGAAATTTTTGCAGAGTCGCAGAACAAAACGTACATTTTTTCTACTACTGAGAACTTTGGACACGCTCAAGATAATAAATTTAACGATTTTGAAGCAAAACCTTTTAAACACAAAAAAATGTTAACATCCCCACCTTTTCTGTGGTTTTCTCTGTTTAAACAGCGGGTCTTGAATTATTGTAAAACCGCTTTTTTTATATAATTGTTATATATAGAGTGTAGTTTTAATGACAGCAAAGGAAAATGTATTTTCTAATTGTATACTATTGACTAAAATTTTAATAAATACAAATTAATAACAAAAAAGCGCATTTTGCTCAGTGACTCTTTATTTGTTAGATTTTTTATTGCCATTAAAAGGGGAAAAATTCGTAAATAATGTTCACGCCTCTGCTGATCAAGCTTTTTTTATGTCTAATAGTTACTTTTAAGCACTTTTAACAGGCGCTTTAATTTCATCTATTTCTCTGCCAACTCCAAAATAATTTTCTATAATAGTTTACCGCAAGTTTTGCACGATTTTCATGTTATTTTTCAATCATTAAACATTTTAAAACTCAACGAAACCAAAAAAAAAAAGACAGAAGAAAAAAGTTAAAATTACAAAAACTTTGGCTTTTGCTTTTTAAGAAAAATTTAAGTATTCGAACCAACCACACAGCGACAGGCTTTTGGCGAGGCAGACAGACGGACAGAATCATACGTAATAGAGTATGTGTCATGATAGGAAAATTGCTTGCCAAGAGATTATAAACACTTTAATCTTCAGCAACAGTTTATAAAGGACTGATAACAAAACTTACGAGTGAGTGCTGCCATAGCCAGTTTGGGTTATAAACATTAATATATAATTGCTTTTTCCTTTTAAATATGTCAAGCTGACGTTTAAGCAGCTGATAATGAGTGGCTTAAACTAAAAATGAATCGTAAAAAGCAATTAAGTCTCTCAATATGCTGCAAGCTTTGCGAGATTTCACTCAATATATATTACTGCGGTGTCTTCTTTTGCACAAGCTTTTATTGTTAGCTCTTTTCTGCAAGACTTGGTTCTAACTCTAAATTGACTCGAATCCTTAGACCGGGAATTGAGTCGGTTTTCAGTTGGTAGCTGTGTGGACAGACTCTAGATTAGCCAAGACGAATCATGTCGATGGCTCACCAAGTTTGAAGATAGCACGAGTAACGAATTCAAGCTTCTAACACATCGTATGCTACTTTAATCGTTATAGCAACATAAATTTTACCACTGTAGAATATACGAGCATATCTTTTAGCTAGCAAGATTTGTGTTGACGTACATTTCACGTACATTGGCAGTCTGCTTTCTGCGACGAACGGAAAAGTGAAATGGTTTCTCTATTTTCTTGCAAATCATCAAAGGAATCTAGGATTATTTCAGGGGTACAACTGGGATCGGTTCTTTCGCCTATTCCAGCAGTTGATAATACTTGGCATAATCTAAAAATGAATTGTAAAAACAATAAAGAAGAGCTTATGTATTTCGATATGTTAGAGCTTATACTGCTAGTTCGTCTTACCAATACTTGGTTCTAATATCAAAATGATTTTGATCTTAGGTATCGACGCAAAGCATCGGGTTTTTATGGCACCTGGCTGAAAAAACTCTAGATAAGATAAGCCGAAGTTTGTTGACGGTCAGTTGAATCACCAAGTTTGACTCACCGGACGTTAATTTAAACGTTATATTAATATAAACTTTTCCACTGTATCCCCCAGGCAGCTAGTTTTGCCTTGGCGTACATCTCACACTTCTTCTTTCTGAGACAAAAGAAAATGTGAAGGATTTCTCTATTTTCTAGAAAGTCATCAAAAGAGTCGAGGATTAATGCAGGGGTACAGCTGATGTCGGTTGTTTCTCCTATTCCATTGCTTATTATTCTTGATTCTATGTCAAACTTTCAACTCTACCCACTCGTTTGCCAATTATAGCAGCGAGAGAGGGAGAGAGCATAGAAGCCTAACAGTGACAGTAGTATATCTAATTCTATTGACTTTTTAGAGCCTTCGAGCAGTGTGGGCTGCCTTACCCTGTTGTATTGTTACTACAATGGTTTTTCCTCTGGCAACATTAGGGATATATTTTTACGCAATGCATGTTTTTCGTACAGGGCTTATCCATATGTGGTCGATTGTCCAGTGTATCGTATAATGCATTACAGAGCAAATTCATATTGCAGCTGTAGGGTTCGCCAGTGGAACAAATTTTATGTCAGCTACTCACTATTTATTCCTCCTGATATGTTTTTCCTAGTTTCGGCTCCATGCACAGCATATGTAGAAGTACTAGTCCAAGATAAACAAAACCATAACTCTGGGAAGCTTTGGTTCTGCAGCAACTCTCAAGCCTACTGTTAGATAGCAGATAATCCTGATATCAGGATGTTCCGTCGATTAGGTATCAATGATGCTTAATATGGTTGAGATACCTTTATCTTAACTGAAGACCTAGCTGTGACCTAATTAAGGGGAATAGGCGTTGACTATTCTTGATTAGAAGTGTTATGCCCTCCAATGTTGTCGATCCAATGCTATCTTGCCTTCCGGTACCTGTTTTAGTAAGAAACTAAGTACTGAGGAGTATCAGGCAAGTTTGGTTGAGGATTTCTATTATTTATGGACTTGGGGCTACCAGCTCCAGTATCTTGATATCCTTTGCACCGTGAGGAGCAAGTTTTACCTTGGCGTATGCATAAGGAGGAGACACTCTGCTTTTTGGGCTATAGAGGGGTAAGAGTCTCTCATTTTTTTGTGGCAAACTCTACGCACTACAGGCATGACTTAGGTTATGTTAGGACCTACGAAAACCCTTATCTTAGCATAAATAGCAGAAAGGGCATCAGCAATCTACAGGAGGTTCTGTTTACAGACCATCTTGACATTGATCGTATTTTAGGTGCCTGCAACTAGGCTCAAACGTGCAGACTGTGGTTTAGACTCCAAATTGCAGGAAGGGTTTATTAGTATTCGCTGATAGTCTCCCCCGGGGAGCAGGTTTTGACTTGATGTAAGCTTAACCTGGGCAGTCTGCTTTGGGGGGTATAGAGAGGTTGAAGTCCCTCGTTCGTTGTAGCAAATCAAACTCAAGGAAGCCGCATGCCTTAAGTTGTGTTGGATCTGCAAACCCCTTACCAAGGGTTAATTGGCAGAACAGGGATCGGCAAAGTGCCAGGAATGTTCTACTTGCACATCATAATTAAGGTGCCTGCCTTAGCTGAAACGTTCAGGTTTAAGCCTAAAATCACTGGAAGGGGAGTAAGTTTCCCTGCTAAATATGTCGCATGCTGGTTTTCAGGGGGTATGAACCCCCGAAGTGGTGTTATCTTGCAACAGTTACTTGTAATATAATGAAACAAGAGTGATGGTTGAATGAGTGTGTTGGTTAAAGGCTGATGCTCTTAATGGGCAACGGCCCACCAATTCGTTGAGCCTTGTCTTCCATTGACTATCTGGGTTATTACAAACAGTAGTGAAACAGATTTATATCAGCACTTGCCCTTACGACCTAATCTCATGATAGACCAAATTATTCACGATTCACCAGCTCTCCCGTGTGGCTTACCAAGCAGACACAGGTGGCAGTTCTTGCCCTATATTTGTAGCCATATAGGCAACCCCTTGTTTAGGAGTTTGGGCCTTTTAATCCCTGCTGTATGCAATTTTCCAGCAATTAATGGAAGACAAGGTTTAACGAGTTGGTGGGCAGAAGCCCAGGATATTACATGAAGTATGAATTAGAGGGTCCTAGCTCTTCAGCAAATGGTTTATCTCTATAGCTACAAATTTATGGCAAAACTTGCAACCTGGCAAATAGTCAATACTTCCCCCCTGGAGTTGGTATATTATCAGATATGGCAGTGAAGACAGATGCTGGTGTAAAACAATGGCACATTCTGTGAACTGATAATAATCGTGGGAATTTGATTTGGGGGAACTAATTTTAATCTTCCGCAGATATCTGCTGCAATGTACGGAGCCCGAAGTAATGGATAGCCAGGAGAATTGTTTATGGTCTTCGCACCGCCAACTTGTGAAGCTAGTCTTCCTTTGACTGTATGAGGAATTGCTTTTAGGCGAGAAAATAAGGCCCGAGCTCTTCAGCAAAGGGTTGAGGTCTATGACTACAAACTTATGACAAAAGTTGCTACCTATGTAAGCCTTGCAAGCCGCACCAGGGCGATAGTAAATAGTTCGTAACTCCCCCCTGAAGTTGGTACATTATCAGATAACGTCGTCAGTGCAGATGCTGGTGTAAACCAATGACACATTCTGTTCCCTGATAATAATCGTGGGAATTTGGTTTGGGGGAACTAATTATAATCTTCCGCAGATAAATGCAATGTACGGAGACAAAAGTGATGGATAGACGGGAGAATTGTCCGCCAACTTTGACTGTATGGGGATTGCTTTTAAGCGAAAAAAAAGGCTTCAGCTCTCCAGCTTCTATTATTACAAGCTTAAGGCCAAAGTTGCAACCTGTGTAAGCCTTGCAAGCAGCAGCAGGGCGCTGGTAAATAGGTAGTAATTCACTCCGTGGAGTTAGTCCATCAGCAAGTTAGGCCGTTAAGGCAGATGCTGGGGTAAATAAGTGACACATTTCGCTTGCTGATAATAATAGTGAGAATTTGTTTTGGGACAACTACTTATAATCTCCAGCAGATATTTGCAATATACGATCCCATAAGAAATGGATAGACGGGAGAATTGTTTATGGTCTACGGGCCGCCAACTTGTGAAGCCTAGCCTTCCTCTGAACTAATTATAATCTCCCGCCAATATCTGCAATAAATGGTGCCAGAAGGGATGCAAACTTGTGAAGTCTAGCCTTTCCTGTCTGGGAAATTGCTTTCAAGCGGGTAAATAAGGCTCGAGCTCTTCAGCAATGGGTTTGTTTCAATTCAAAGAAGTCATCTTTATTATAAACTTGCTGGTACTTTAAAACTGCAATTGACTCTTAAACAATTTACTAAAAAAAATAAATACAACAATAAAAACCACAAATATAAAAAGCGAAAAAAGTCAAACGATTAAAATTGTTTTATAAAGCAAAAATTACTTGTCGTTGTCTAAAGCCAAATAACAGACGCTTTTATTGGTTTGTTTCGATAGATATTGGTTTTGTCAAATTTGTTTGCATTTTTGGTTTCCTTTATTTATTTATTTTTTCCTCAATATGAAAATAAGAAAAAAAAAAAACTTAAGCAAATTGTGAAACGACGACTTTTTTAAGGTTTCATTGAGTGGTTTATGGGGCACGGATCATTTTCACAACTCAAACAGCAGCTTAACAGCATTAAAGTTTCGTTTGAGTCATGAGGGTCTGTGCGCGCTGCAAAGCAGCTAAAGACTTGAAGCGGTCTTTAAAATTAAGAAGAGAAAATCTAGAGGCAAAAAAAGTTTTAAGTTTACCTGCTTTTTTATTTTCAGTTTTTATTTTTATTTTAATCTAATAGTTTTAACATTAAATGCGAATTGTTTAATCATGTTGTTGATTTTTCGTTTTTTTTTGAACAGAAAAAAAAAATAGTTTTTTGTTCCTGGTTTGTGGCCGAAAACAAAAAGTTCTGGTTGTAGATCAGTGATCATGATTTGAGATTAACTCTCGTTTAACAATTTTAAGATAAATTGTTACTTTTTGGATTGTTGTTGTTGTTGTTGCTTATGTTGTTTGTTGTAAAGTAACAGATGTATGTTCTTATTTTGGTTTTTTTTTCTTCTTAAACAAAAGACGGACTTCAGTTTGTTGTAATTTTTTATTTTATTTTTTTGTTCAAAGCAATTGAGCATTTTACAATTAGAAAAATTTACTGTAAATGGCCAAAAACAAAAAGATTTATAAATAAAAAATTTAGTACGTGAGTCACGTTACATATGGCCAACATTATGTTAAATTACATTACAGCACCAGCCACAACAACAACAACAACATATAACAATATTAAAAGTCAGGCAGAAAAACAAACTCAATGAGATTAACAAAAAACAAAATCAGTTTTAACTGATAACATTTTGCATGCACCAAGGAGAGTCTTTTAAAGATTTTTTTCTTTTTTTTTAGGGAATGTTTTTAAAGACTTTTTCCAATAAGTCAAAGTTGACATATTTCGGAGTAGGGGTCATTCTTGCAAGAAATTCCTTGAAAAAGTTTCAATGCAACATTGTAAATACGAAGACAAATTGCTTTCAAGTGATTTGGCTTATAAGACAGAATGTAAAATTGACGGCCTTACCTGACGATAGACCATTTTCAGGAGATGAATTATTCACTAGAGTTGTGTCGTTCATGAACGAGCGGGTTAAATTGAACGGATCATCTCAGTGAACGAAGTGAGCCGGTCACTAAACTGACCACTTTTCGTTCAATACTGCACCGTCCAATTTGAATAGCTTTCGATCAAATTTCTTTCGTTCTTTCTATGTCATGTTCTTTTGTTTCAGTTGATATTTTATGTATTAGGAAGAGTACGTAAGTACATCATTTGCGTATCGCTGTGGTATGTCATCATTGTATTTTTTTAATAATTTTTTTTTTTTGTTCAAATTTAAACTTTCGTATAAAAAAATAAACTTACAGCCAGTTTACCAATCTCGACAGAGTGCTTGCGGTCGCAATCAAAAGGCCTTGTTACACTATCATACACGATCGTGCGATCTACTAAATAAAGCATGTGTGTTGAAAAAGTACTAAAAATGCAACCGTGAGACAGAGTTTTTGACAAATCGTGCGATTTGAAAAATTTTATGAAAGTTTTCAACACATTATGGTTTCTGTGTGTTATATATTATGGAAAATGTGTGAATATTGTTGATGCCTCAAGAAGAAAAAAATTTAAGTAATGTAAAATTATTATAAACAATTGAGTTTTTTTATTCGCTATTCTAGTTTCTAACATTTATACCAATAAAAAATTATAAATAGCTTGTTTTCTATGTTTCCCAGCTATGTCAACATTTCATAGGAACTACCCTAATCATCAGTAGACTTTACACATTTTTGAAAGATATTCTTAAACATGTATCTTTATATCCCAACAATGTAAATAAATTGTTAAATTTTTGTTCCCTGCTTTTTGATACTTTCAAAAAGCAAGTCGTAGAAACCAACAGTTGTTCATTTGTTTGAAAGGTGTAAAGAAATGATAGAGACGTGTATAAATGAAAAAGCTTGTTCTTTGTGTTTTGACAGATATTATTAGAGCATTTTTCTTTTTAAATTCTCAACAATTTGTTTAGATTGTTGGGATATAAAGTTGAATGTTTGAGAATATCTTCCAAAAATTTCCAAAGTCTACTGATGATTAGGGTAGTTCCTATGAAACGTCGACATATAGATAGCTGGGAAACATAGAAAACCAGCTATTAATAATTTTTTATTGGTAAAATTATTATGTTAATAAAAGTTTTTAGTTGCTTTATTGTGTATTCAAATTATTGCAATCATACTTGTATAATAGTGTGGCCTAACACGCCAGTTTGAAGCTATTTTTTCAAGTCGACCAGATTTTTAAAACATTTTCCTGTGAATGATTCGTACGATCGTGTAGGAGAGTGAATCCGGGCCTTAAGCAAAAGAAACTTGATTTGGGTTCGTCTAACTTTATTCTATGCGAACGATGAGTCAAAACTCAGTGAAGATACATAAGAATATGCAAACGAATAATAGTGAGATAGGTAAACCCAAATTGATTCGAATGTGAGTGGTTAGCTTTCTTTCGCACTCATTTTCTTTCGAAATTGGTAAACTGACTGTTAATACCAAAAATTATTGCGTGAAATTGGTTTTCACCTGGTTTTGTGTCTTTTTTCAAATTGAAAAGTTTTTATAAAAAAAAGTTTAATCAAAGTTCACACCTAAATTATTTTTAAAATTGTTTTTACGTTTTCAAACAATCATTTGTTATCACATACATAACTCTTTATTTTATTATGTCTGTATATTTTATTAATCTGCGCCATTAATAAATTACCGGAGCATTTCAGTTTTGGTACCGCACCGGAATGACCGAGTGAACGAAATGAATGAACGGATCAGTCTTTTGTAATTGAACGAAAGTGACCGATTACTAAAATGAACGACCCGGCACAGCTCTATTAGACCCGGCACAGCTCTATTAAGTCACCAGCCTCTCCATGCGGCGTGCATGGCTCACACACGTCTCAACTTTTGCGGAAAGTTTGCAGTCACGAGGACAAGACCCTTGCTGAAGACCTCAGGCCTTCTAATTCTTCCTGACTGCAATTTCCGTCCTTAGCATTGGCCAAATCAACACACTCTGTTTTTACGACATAGAGAAGAAGGAGTCTCTCGTTTGTTGTAGCAAGCAAAACTCTAGGAAGCCGAATGACTTTTGTTGTGTTGGGCTTCCGAAAGAGGTACCAAGGGTTGAAATTAGCAGAACCGGTATAAGCAGAAGATTCTGCCTTGCAGATCTTCTTCCGATGCTGAATATGGTTGAGGAGCCTACCTTGTCTGAAACGTTCTGGCTGTGGTTTAAACCTAAGATCGCTGGAAGGAGAATCAGTTTCCTTGATAACTATGGTGCATGGCGGGTTTCGGGGGCTAATAACCCCCTGAAGTGCTGTTGTCTTGCAACAGATAGCTGTACTGTAAGGAACCATGAGTGATGGTTAAGAACTGATGCTCTTAATGGACTTCGGCCTACCAGCTCATTGAGCCTTATCTGGTGGGAAATTGTATACAAGAAGGTTTAGGATGCCCAAACTCTTTAGCAAGCGGTTCATTAATAGGGCTACAAACTTACAGCGAAAATTTGCAACCTGTGGGACCTTAGCAAGCAACACGATGCGCTGGTGGTATTGATCCATTATCATATTATGCCGTCAAGGTAGATGCTGTTGTAAACCAATTCCACAACTGTATGCAATTTCCCATATAGTCAAGGGAAAACAATACTTTGTGGATTGGTAGATCGAAGACTCAACCGCATAGCCGTCACTACTGCTTCCTTGCATTACAGGTATATATTGCACGACAACAGAGCCTTGGGTATTATTAGCCACCGGCATGCTCCAAAAAAGTTATTAGGTAAACCAATTCCGATTTTAGATGTACCACCAAAGTAAGAAATTTTGACCTGTACCAGTAGAATTTTTTTGTTAATTAGAAATTAGAAAACATCATATCAGCCAAGTGGCTTCCAGGGCTGATGTAGATTTGTGCCCGTTTCATCGCATTTACTATAACTATCCAAAATATTTTTGATGATAACTGTTCGCATTATAATCTTCTCCTTAGGGGCTGCGATTGTCTGGTGTTTGTTGCCATAAGCCGACTTCAAGTAGCTCCAAAGAATGAAGTCTAGGATAGGTTAAACAGCCAAGCCAAATTGCAAAACGGGATATTAAGCGACCAGGAAATGCTTGCTTCACAATATGAATTGTGGCTCCTGCTTTACCCGCAGTTGCATCGTTATATTGAAACCACATATTTACCAAGCCCGCTTATTCAAGTCCTGCAGTAGGAAGTCGCTTATCATGGCCTGAAGCATTCTCCAATAACAGTAACTGTATTGCAGATGGCATCGTCAAAAAAATTCGCCCCAGTCACTCCTCGCGTATGAACACTGCATCACACAATAGCCTGAAAAGTATGTAACGGTTTTTCAAGCATCACACCGGGATTTTCAGGGCCCGAAAAACCAAGATTTTGTTTATTGACTTAACCGTTTAAATGAAAATGTGCCTGGTTGCTCACGATGATTTTCGACTCAAAATCGTGCTTTCCGTTCTTGAGACTGAGGAAGGTGTTACCTGCGGTGTAAAGTGCGGTAATGTTTGTGTGTGTTTATTCTGCAGCTATCTAGATCACAAATAGGAAATATGATTGGCGTAAAACATCATCGTGTCTTCTGACAGCGTAATTAATTTTGCGGCATCCTGTATATATTCATAAACACATTGTTCCATTGTTGCAACAAAGTCATATCTCAAAAGCTAACGTTTTCGAACTTATAATGCAGAGTGGATAACAGTGTATATATCGCTCCTTTATTGCAAGATAGTCATGACTAAAAAAGGCTTGGTTCGGGAAAAGCACTTTTCAAATTTTTAGTTTCCATACAAGTCTTAGATTTTTTTTTTTTTAGAAAATGTCTCCTGAAGGAAACAGTTTAAAAGTATATTGAATAAATTTTTGCCACAATGCGAAAGGTAGTACTGTTAACAATTCTGCATTTTTAACTCGAAAGGCTAATTTTCTAACATATGACTATGTTGCAATAAAGGAGCGATATTACCATTTCTATTGGGCCAAAAAATTTATTCAAATTGCTTTTAAACTGCCACCTTTAGGAAATTTTTTCAAAAAAAAACTTCGGAGACGCGTACGGAAACTAAAAATTAAACAAGTGTTTATCTCGAAACAAGCTTTTTTGAGATATGACATTGTTGTAACAATACAACACAAAAACATAAAACTTTAAAAAACGTAGTATAAATGGGTCCGTCCATTTCATTTTTCTTTTTAACACAAATTTTCCAATTAAGGGGAGCAACAACTGAATAAATTCCCCACACAGAAAAAAAAATAGATGAGATTATTTTTCAATCAAGTTATATTATTATTAAAACACCATCAATTTGATTAAAATTTGTATTGACTCAATTAAATTAATATTAATATTGCATTTTTGGAAATATCTCTTAATAAAATGCCATTAAGTTTTCCGAATTATTGAATGTTATTCAATAAATAAATTTCAAAGGTTGCTACATTAAAATGAAAAGTTGCTGTTTCTTTAACAATTTTTTTTTTTGTTAAGTATATTTTGCAGATTTTACATATTAACAACAATTTTTTCAACTCAATAATTTTTGCTTTTAAGTGAAAAAGTTATTTCTACTTTATAATTTGAATTATCAATCCGGCAAAAAATCATCTTCACAGGAAATTTGCAAAAATTAGTGCAATTTTTTTATCAATATGGCATCTATTTTTTTCTGTGCATGTTAAACCCCATTTCCAATTTGCTAGCCTGACTAACCCCCTTTCCCGTTCTTGCTGTCAAGCCAACCAACTAGTAATCCAACAGTTTTCCGTAAGTTACTTATTGGTTTATAAATTTAGTGAGTAAAATTTTTAATGATGTACATGATCTCTCCCCTGGCAAGTTTAATATTTTATTTATTCTTTATTCATTGTTTCTTTATTTGATTATATTTAAACTTTGATTTTTCAAAAATACTTGCAACAAACAATACTTTGTGTTAGAAAACATGGCATTCCCTAATATTCCCCCTGCCGGTTTTATGCTTTTTATACAAGTTTAGTTAAGACTAATGGAAAATTTTTAATTTAGAGAAACGTTTTAAGGGTTCCACAATTTGCTTATTATATAGCAAAAACTTCTTACCCTCAAGATAGCTGCAAATAGTAAGTAAACAATCTTGAGGAAACAGCGTAAAGAAAAGGAGGAAATAAACGAACGAACGTCCCTTAAATTTTAATGCGTTTAAAAGTTGTTTAACAAAATTTGAAGTTTTTGCTTGCACTTTTTCCATTTCTCAGCATTCAGTTGCCAATTTTTGCAACTTTTTCTACTGCATTTCCTTTTTTTTTTTTTTTAATATTTTATTTTGTGTTTTTTTGCCAGTATTTGTTAACCTTTTTGGTGCAGATTTGTTGCTATTGCAGAAGTTGTTCAAAAACTATTGTAAATTCATTATATTATTTCAGTTAAAACAATTTCCTTTTGAAATTGTCCTTTTGAACTCACAAAACATTTTGTTAAAAACTCTTAATTAACAGGCTTTTACTAACTTTTTTCCTGCTACTATTTGAATTTTTTATTTATATTTTTGTACAAGAAAAAGACAGAGAGAGAGAGGGAGAGAGGGAGCAAGACAAGCAGCTTAAATATGAGCTTTAGGAAAGAAAGTAGAGAAAAACATTTTAAAAGGAGTTTTTTTTTCGTCCTTTTTTTTTAACAAGAGTTCTTGGCAGTTTCTTTGTTGGTCGGCTGCTGTAGCTATTGATTGAAGTGTCATGTTTAGTTGGAAGGCGAGGAGTTTGTGGAGTAACAGGCTGAGCTAAAGGAAGATGCTGAAAGTGTAAATATTCATTTTCAAACAAAGTGATGTGTAAAAGAAAAGCTACTAACTAAATGAAAAGCACTTAAAGAAAGCACTTTAAGTAAATGGGGTTAAAAGGACTAGTTGCCAAAAAAGAAAAGAAGTAAAATTTTAAGGCCAAAAACAACAACAGATAAAACTGAATTTTTCTTTGATTTCAAGTGTTTAAATGTAATTATTGGTGTATGTGTGTGTGTGAGTGTTTGTATGTGTAAAGAAATTAGCAAATCATGATAAACTGCTATAATATATAAAAGAAACCCCTAAAAGAAAAACTCAAAAATAAGTCCGTAAGCCAGGGGTGCCCAAAAGTTCTACATGGAACAGCAAACACTAAGATATTTAAGGAAAAACTACTTTTATTTAATATTTATTATTCTAAAAAGCAAAACAATATACAAAAAAAGAATTTACACTGATAATTGCTGTCGTCAATGTTTACCAGCAAAGCGAGCGAAAGTGTTGTTGCTTTGCTCTTGTGTGTCTGCAGTGAATAACGCTAAACAAATATATAAGACAGATACCCCCCGTCTAGATTAGCATTAAATGTGTTAACATTTATTGCAGCAAACGTCAAAATTGTGTTATGGCCAGTGAAGACAACTTATTGCTAGTGGTTGCAATTATTGCTGCAATAATTGTCAATGAATTTTCGTTAACAATTATTGCAGACACAAAACGTCAAAATTTATTGTCATTTTAGTTTAACATTTAATAATTTTAGTAAATTTTTCTTTCGCAAAAATTATTAACTTAATTATTATTAGTTAAAATAAAGTGTTTTCTTTTAATGGATTGGTGCATTGAGGGTGTTTGCAAAGTAATCACGCTGTACAAAGTTTTCTTGTCTTTAGGACTTTAAAAGTCCAGATAAAATAAAATTTTAAGTTATTTTGCAAATTTTTTTGCAATAAAATCTTGCTTTTTGCGTTGAACTTTCCTATTCGGGTTTTTTGTATACGTTGTCATGAATACGTGTTCCTTTGACATAAGCAAAGCAATAAGCAATTTTGCACCGTTTTTCTGCCGACGTTATTGCTTTATTGCGAACGTATTTATTGCTAATCTAGACGGGGGGCTATGGACATTTAGTCAAACACCGCTTTCACACACGAAAAGTTTACTTTGCAAAGTCTTGAGTTTGGTGGTGGCAAGGGAAAACTCAAGACTTTGCAAAGTAAACTTTCTGCGTGTGAAAGCCGTGAAACAATTGTTTATAAGCAACGCCTTCTTTTTTTTTTTTTTTTTGCTCTTTAGTTTAGTCGCTCAACAGACGTTGGCGAATGCACATGTTAACTTGAAGAACATGACGACCGAAAATAGAATACAACTCTCATGTTTGGGCCGGTGCCTCAAAGTCTATTTTGGGGTTACTGGACCGTGTGCAGGAGAGGGCGAAGAAGCTCATCGGCGACAATAGGGTATCCAACTCTATTGACTCTCTGGAGCATTGACGTAGTGTGGGGTGCGTTACTTTGTTACTGCCGTTACTACAATGGATTTTGCTCTGACGATATTTGGGATCTTGTTCCCGAAACTCGCACATTTTTACGTAGCACGCGTTCATCGTCTAGAGCTCATCCACTTGTGGTCGATTGCCCGGGGAATCGCACTACGCATTACAGAGAAAATTCGTTTTTCAGCCGTACGCTTCGTCTGTGGAATAAGTTGCCTGCAGACGTGTTTCCTATCTGTTATAACGTTGGAAAGTTCAAGTCAAATGTTCACAAACACTACTCCCTCTTTCCCCCTCCTCACAACCTTTTTTCCTAGTTCTGGTACAATGCACTGCATATGTAGAGGTCATCCCCTGAGTACTGGTCCAAGTTAAAAAAAAAAAAAATGATGCTTAGAGCTTTTTTCCAATTACAGCAGATAACATAAATGACAACGCAAAATTATTTTATGATAAAAAAATCGTTTGTATATGTATTTTATGTCATCAAACATTTAAAATGTATAGATAAAATTTTATTGGAATATATTATGATATCTTCCATTCTAATATAAATAAATATAACATACTTATGTGAAAAAAGTTTTTCGGAATTTAAATTCATTTGTAGTAAAAAACTTAATAAAATTGGTTCTATATCGTTGAAACATTTATAGCTCTTACGAAACTGTCATAACAGCATTAACGTATGCGAATTAATTGTTCATTCAAAAATTGTTGTTAGTTTTGCTTGTTACAGTACTTTAAATTACTCTCAAGTTATCTCACTAACACAAGTACAACACAAATTTGTCCACCACTGATATAAGACCAAGCTGTTTGTGTATTTTTCATTGCTAGTGCTGAGTGCAGTATGTGTGTATTAAATAGCTACGCGCTTTAAAAAGAAACAATTGAGCATCAAGGGCATAGGCCTGGGCACATCTGCCTTAAACGATTGTAAAACGGATAACAAAGACAAAACGCATGCCAAAATTAAAATAAAAGATGGGTTTAAAATTATGAGATAAAATAAAACGATTGCACAGCATTAACAACTTTTTCAAAGTTTCAAATACATAATTCTAATTAAGAAACTTAAATAGTAACTTAAAAGCAATTTTATAATAGCTTTGGCGATTCTTCTGCTACCCAAGTAACAATTAATATACAAGGAATATATTTCATTTTCTTTAAAAACTTAACTTGTTTATTATAATTGCATTTTTCCCCTTAAAACTTGTTTCTATCATAGTATAGGAAACAGAAACAAAAACAAAATAAAAAAAAGAACATAATTAATTGCAACATAAACTATTAAGAACTGACATTCATATTTTATATTTTTTATGTTGAAAGATCGGCGTGTCTGTCTGGCTTAGCGCGACTTTGATTTAAAAGCTGCAGCCGTTAAATTAATAATATTAAAAAAAAATAAAAATAAAAAATACTAGAAGACTTAAAAATGAAATATAAAAATATTTTATTACTCCACTTAAAACAAAATCTTAACGAGGTGTGTTGTGCGCTAATGACATTGTAAAATTAACTTACAGATATAAATGTGGCCGTTTGCTTACAACAGCTGCCAGATGTTTGAAAGAAAGACAAGTCGTTTTTTTTTAAATCAAAATTAAAACTATTAATTTCAAATATTCACTTGCTATATTTAGAGGGTGGTCGTAAGTCTTAAAATTTTTTACATAAAAAAATATGACTGCCGATATGTTTACTGTTAGTTAGTCGCAATTTCCACTGTGCAAATTTTGCTGGCCCTCTTACAATTACTCGTAAAAGCACGTTTACATGGTAATACAAGATATTTAGAATTTGTGGGAGCAAAAAAGTTCGAAACTCTATCCGTACTTAAAAAAAAAATGAACAAAAATGTGTGAGCTGAGTAAAATCAAGAAAAATTATGATTTTTAAATTCTCTAATGCGTAACTACATAAGAAATTTACGTCTTTACATATAAATTTCAAGAGCCGATGTTGATTTTGAATAAAACACAAACTATTTAGGAAATTATTGTAATTTTATTTTATTATGATATATTCGTATTATTCAATTATGTATGGAACAAAATATCGGCCAAATGGGCACCGCGACCACGGCGCAACACCTCCATCGGATGGTCCAAATTTTCGATGACCCTGAGCCATAATGGAGGTTCTATGCCGTTAATGTGCCGAATTATCTCATCCTTTAGCTGTTGAATTGTTGCTGGCTTATCGACGTACACCTTTTCTTTCAAATAACCCCAAAGAAAAAAGTCCAACGGTGTCAAATCACATGATCTTGTCGGCCAATTGACATCGCCATTACGTGAGATAACACGGCCATTGAATTTGTTGCGCAAAAGAGCAATTGTTTCGTTAGCTGTGTGGCAAGTGGCACCGTCCTGCTGAAACCACATATCGTCTACATCCATATCTTCCAATTCGGGCCATAAAAAGTTCGTTATCATCTCACGATAGCGAACACCATTCACAGTAACTACCTGACCGGCCTCATTTTGGAAAAAATACGGCCCGATGATGCCGCCAGCACATAAACCGCACCAAATAGTCACTCTTTGTGGGTGCATTGGTTTTTCGACAGTCACTCTTGGATTCTCATTCGCCCAAATGCGGCAATTCTGTTTATTGACGAATCCACTGAGGTGAAAATGTGCCTCATCACTGAAGATGATTTGCTTCGAAAATTGATCATCATTTTCATAATAAGTCTGGATAACTTTAACACGTTGTTGGATTGTGTATCTCTCCATGGTTCAAATTGAATAAGTCTGAAATAGAGAAATGTCAAATAAAATTCGGAAAAAAGCTTGGCGTTTAGGTGTGGTTCACATTCAACATCGGCCCTTGAAATTTAACCACCCGATATAATACTCGACATATTTTTATTTATCAATACAACGATAGCAATATTTATTTATATGTATGTGACAGAAATCCATTTCCAAAACAAAAAGGCAGAAAAAAATTTTAAATTATTTATTATATACTTTTCTTTTAACTGCCTTAAAACAAATGAAAGAAATTTTTTCAAAATTAAAATTTATCATTTTTATAACCGTTATTTTTTAAGTAATAATACTGAACGATATTATTACTTTACAAAATTATTATAATTATTATTATTGATTTTCTTTTTAGCAAAAAGAAATCAAAAGCCGCACAATGGCTGGCAAAATGATCAGTTTGATTAATTTAAACATATAATTTCACTGGCTGCTTGTTTAATTTAGAGGACTAAAATTTTATTTGGGTTAAAGTAATAATTCCACTTTTTTCTCCCTCTCTCTCTCTCTTCTTTTATGCTGATTGGTAATTTAATGTTGTAGTTGTTGCTATTGCTGCTGCTTACCGTCTGCTTAGTGTTCAATGAAAACTGTGAAAATAAAAACAACTGCCACATAAAAAAACGGAAAAAAAGAATTAAGCGCAAAAATTGTATTTAAACCATAATTCAACATGATTTTCGGCAGGCATTATTAACCACAACAACATTCAAGTCAGCAGTTACAACAAACATCGACAACATTATTGAAGGCAAAGCAACAAATGGCATAAAACATTCTACTTTTAACACAAACCAACACTAAAGTTTCAGTAGGTGATCTGCAGGACAGTAAAAGAAGCGAAACATTCAAATATTGTGATTTTAAGTGGGTGTAAAGAAAACTTAACAATTTAAAGCACACAAAGTAAACAGAAATAAACCAAAGACAAAAAGAGATAGAAAAATCACAAACAAACATGTATCTCTTTAATTTTTCACTCCACGCTGTGTGGAAAAGTTTTTACAATTTTTCTTTTAATGCTCGTAAATAAGATTTACCGAAAAATGAAGCTGACAAAACTATTAGCAGATATATGTATGTGGATTTATAACAAATAGAGCAATGGCTTCGCACAGTGGTTAGAGGAGATACAAATTCGTAACAATATTACTAAAGCAAAACGCATTCATCGTTAACCTTCATAGCCTTGTGGGTATCATTCTTATTTTCCATCTGCGCAAAATCCATACCAAACACGTTTCGAGATGTGTGTAATGAACACACCTAAATCTCACGGTGATTAAGATTTACACCAAAAGATCACCAGTAGTGCAACCCATGCAATATACACATTGTTACGTTTTTGCCTCTAAAACCGCTTTTGCCGATTCTTCGATCGTAAATGAAATAATGACACTCACACTTTTCCGTTATACAGTACTTAAATAATTCATAACTTTATTTACACATGATACCACTGTGTACCAAAGCACTAGACTTGCTTACTTTGACTTATGACTACCTTGCACAAAGCTTAAAAATAAACTGACTGATTGCCGTCGACCTGCTTGCTATTTATACGTCTTTATCAGCTTCTACAATCGACATGAATTTTCTAGCTATTCATAACTCTAGAATTAAATGTATTTCTTACGCATATATACATTCATACACATGTTTGCGAATAATAAGCAATCCACAACAACAAACGGTAATAAAACGAATACCAAGAATACAAGAAAAACAACAACACCATTTGTAGTTGATTTACTTGGAATTTTACGTACTTCAAATCATGTATGTTTGTTTGTGTATTATGTTTTTAGTTTTATCCTGTTTGTATGAATGTGTTGTACATTTATAATAAGCACACTGGGTTAGATGTAACAAAAATTCTCAACAATATTAACGGCCCCAAAGTAAACTGTGCCACCCCAGACACCCTCACAGAATATATACTTGGAAAGCGCAGAGCAAATTACAATTGGGCAGTAATTTTCAGGGTTATTTTTGCGCAGTAGCGTTACATTAGCATTAAAAAAACATCATTATCCACACCAAAAGCAGCAAACTTTGATAGTAATACTTCATGCCATACTCTATCAAATGCATTGATTAACGACAGACAGCTTTAAGGTGAGCGAAGGGAATACACTGTTAAAAAAAAACTTTTGCAGATATAACGTTTTTTGCATTAATGCTACGATTTTTTCGTTGTTCTTGGACCAACGTAAAGCTTCATTCGACTTGTGAATATTGTGTTATTAGAGAAATAATCAGCCAATCCCAGCGAAACGTTAAACCAATTCATCAATTTTCAATTTCACTCACTGCTGAATGCAATATTAAACCGTGAAAACTTAATTTTCGACAGATCAAGTTTTAACAATAGGTCTGTTGTCAGCAGCCAGAGATCATAAGTCCCTTTTGGAAAACGTTGTTTATATTTTTGGGGTTTTATAACTCATGAAAATTTATCTTTGAAATAAATAATTAAAAAAGATAATTTCTCAAGATTAAATATTACTATTAAATATTTTTAGTGAATATGAAAAAAAGTAAATTTTCACACTTAAAATCTGCAATTAACCTAAACGTCAAACTAAAAGCAAAAAAATTAAATTGCATAACACGCCAAGCATGAATAAATCGTTAATGTATAGTTTAATGTTATTAACGATTTTTTTTTATAATTTTTATATATTTGTTTAAAGTTTTTTTTTTTAGCAAATTAAATAAGACAAACCATTCAAACGTGTAATTAAGTAATTTTTAAGCTTTTTCCCATTATAAGCAATTGTTAACAAACATATTAAATAGTTTTATTAAAATCGAAAAAAAGCAAAGAAACATAATTCTATAAATGTTGAAAAACGTGCTTTTATTAGATTAGAAAACTTTAAATTAAAATCAAACAAAGGAAAATATTTACAATTGCCATTAGACCGGCCTTAGTAAATGGCTAATTTGATGCCTTTAATTCTTAAAAATAATTAGAAGTTTTAAACCAAATTTGTTTTAATGATCAGCTAAATCAGAATTTCTTCTCCTAGAGAAGTTTTGTATCCTAAAGAATTGTTAACATAAGTTATACATACGCATATAAAGGCAGGTCTAACCAGAATGCACGATGTTAACTGGGAGTCACACCTTAACTCCAATTTGTTTGCCCAACTTGATTTGCCACTTTTTTGTTTTAGCATTTGAAGAGTTAGACAATTGCGCAGCGCTTTAAGACCGTTGAAACCCTCTGCGCAAATATAAGCCCAAATCAAAATGGCTATCGCGTATTTTGTGAATTGTTTGCTCAGCATAATCAAATTAATGTGTCCACAATAGAAAGAACTATGCGCAAATTTCGGCCAAATGGGGTCGAAGGAATTGTGCAAACGCCTGTGCTTACACGCCCAGTTCCAGTTCGTTCTCCGGTAAACATAGCTGTTGTTAGTCGTCGTCGTGTCAACAATTGAGCATTTCACGAACATCACTGGAACAAATTTTGAATAAAGATTTCAATTGACTCAAGACCAGAAGCCGAACGACTATTTCCAGTGTCGTCAATACGACAAAAGATGGAAAAGCGTGTGCTTTTTCGGAATTCCCTTATGATGTACACCATGGAGTGAAGTATTCACGATTTGCCCCCGCCCAAACAAGTTATTGCCCATATGCTAAAGCATTCGTGGCTTCTAACTCCTTTTGTATGCAATTTTCCAGATGCCAGTGGAAGACAAGGCTCATTAGTGGATCGGCCAAAGTCCATTAAGAGAATCAGCCGCTAACTATCTCAACGATCAAACCATCACTACTTAGGCCGAAGCCTAAGATCATCAGCCTTTAACCAACTCAACCGTCTAAACATCACTCCCGGTTCCTTATATTACAGGTATATGTACCTCAGGGCATTATTAGGCCCCGAAAATCGACATTGCACAGTATTTATCACGGAAAATGATTCACCTTCCTGCGATTTTAGGCTTAAACCACAGCCAGAACGTTTCAGTCGAGTTACGCACCTCAACGATGATCACCGCCAGAATGGTCTGCAAGACAGGACTTCTTGGGAGCTTTGCTGATCACCCTTGGTAACGGTCACCCTTGGTAGCCCTTGGTAACGGTTTCTGAAATGCAACACAACATAAGTTATACGGCTTCCTAGAGAAAGCGGAGTGCACCGCTTCGGGTGCACCAAGGCAAACTCTGCTCGCTGAGTGGAGATTGAACAGACAGTTGTGAAACCGATTTACATCAGCACCAGCCTTTAAGGCCTAATCTGATGATGGAGCATTTGCACGGAGTGAATTATTCACGATTCACCAGTGACTTACTAGGCACACACAGGAGTTCGGACCTTCTAATATCTTCTGTATGCAATTTCTCAACAATGGAAATTGCTGGAAGACAAAGCTTAATGAGTTGGTTGGCCGAAGCACACTAGCAGCACCATCCATCACCACTGGTTCCTTACAGTACGGGTATCTGTTGCAAGACAACAGACTCCGAAAAAAAACCACCGCACCAAACAATTATCAGGGATACTAAATCCCCTTTCCTGCGTCTTTAGGTGAAAGCTACAGCCAGAACGTTCCAGCCAAGGTAGGCACCTCAACTATGATCAGCCCGGGTTGAACTGCAAACAGAACGTGATCCCCGTTCTACCAATTTGTATCTTTGGTAAGGGTTTTTGAAGTCACACAGCATAAGTCATGCGGATTCCTAGAGTTTTATTTAACCGAAGAAAAGATGCCCTGGGTTGGAATACGTCAAGGCAAAACATGTTCCCCGGTGAAAAACAAGGAGGTAGCAAGATATATATGCAGAACAGCAACATTGTTAACTCAAAGCGATGGCGACAATTCGGTTGCAAAAGGCTACAAGGCAGGGCTACCTCCAGTATTTAATCCTAAACTTCTTTTATTAAAAACGCCTCCTGCAATAATGTCCAACCTACTAAAATTCCGATCGTCCTATAAGATCTTACAACAATCCCAAGACGGTGGAAGTCTTGGGTGAATTCGGTATTGCAAATCAAATGAATTGGCAAACAGTGTCTATTTGGTGCGCCTTATACTCGTAGGCTGGCGGCTTTATCGGGCCGTAGTTCTTCAGAAATGCAGGTCAATGTTGTCTGCTATAGCGAGATGTTGACGGAGTTCTTGGGACCAGAAATGGAGAATATGGATCTGGACAAAATTTGGTTGCAAGAGGATAGTACCACTGCGAACAGCCAACGAAAGAAAGGCTCTTTTATGCGTGAACGTCCATGCGTAATGGCATTGATGGGCCATTAAAATGTGCTATTAGTGATATCTTGCATACAATTTGATTTATTAAAACCCACTAGATCAGTGATGGCCGTATACTTAAGTTCCTAGTTAAACGCTTATATTATTAGCAGCAAAGAACGAATGTGTATTTTTGACAAGCTGCGCAGTAAGATGATGTTTGTTGCAATATATGAGTACATTTTTGTAATGTACATGAGAGCACTTCACTGCAGCTGCATTCTGTGTGCACATTCTTAGGTATAAGAAACTCAGAATTTGGCCGACACTGCATTAGACCTTAAAATTGGTAATTCAAGTAAGAATCAAAAATTTCTTTACAGTCTTTAGGTTGTCATATATTAAAAAGTTCAGTTTTATTTTACAGTTTTACAATTTAAAGTAGAAGTAGATTATTTTTCTAAGAAATTAACATAATTATGACCTTCTGAAAGCGGAAAATTTAGGTCAAATCGGAATTATCGATGGTTCTTGTTCAATATTTTCTCTTTCTTTAGCATAAAAGATTATAAATGATTTTCCAAAGAAATATTAAGAAAAAAAAAATGAATACCGAAATGTAATTGATCATAACGTAAAAACCAGCAACAACAACAAGAATAGTCGTTAAGACATTATGATGCATGAAACGAGCGTTAAAATGCATGACTGAAATCTTGAAAAAGAAATGAAATAAGAAGAAAAAAAATCTTAAAAACAAAGCCAAGAAATCATATCATATTGTAAGCGCGGGAAATCAAGCGCAATAAAAACCAGGAAAAAAACCAAAAATCACCCATTTGAATCAATAAATGCAACACAATTATCAACGAAATGATGACGATAATGATTGTTAATAATGATGTGGCAGATGGAGAAAGCCTCTCAAATAATGATGTGATATGGTGGGGTCATACAACCAACATTTGATCGGTCTGTCAGTCGGTTTGATCATCGTAAGTTAAAAAAAAAATATTTTTTTATTGCTGTGTGATTTCAAAAAAGACTTGAAGTAAGTTTGTGGGTAATTGTGTTACCGCTTGCTTATGATTATGATCATTTGGACTGTTTGTTTATTTGGTCAGTCGGTTGGTTGGTCAATTTCAAACATATCCACTCATTTACTGATGTGCCGGAGAGTTTCACTACATGAAAGAAAATAAAATTTATTTCACCATTTATCATTTTAGTTTTATTATATTTTTTTCAATAACTTAATAATTGAGAGTTACATAAATATTTTGTTTTTTGCACATAAGCAATATTAAGACTGGTCTGTGAAGATTTTTACCACAAAAAATAAAATAAAAGCTTTAGAAAAAAAACTTAACCCATTGAACGGCTGATGCCATATCTTTCAAATCAATCATTTTCATTCTGTTGAAATGACAAACATTAAATGGCTGCTCTGCTTCATAAACTTTAGCACAAAAGGCCTATCAAACCTGCTAGCGGTGTCTACACTGAAAACAAAGACCTCATCAACCAGAAAACCAACTTTGAAAACCGGTCCCTGAAGGGTGATGTAAAGCTTGAATATGTGTATTTGTCGCGTTGGATGATATATGAAACAAAACTCCGTGAAATTTGGTTGGGAGTTATTAAACTCGTAGCTTAGTAACTCGGTATATAAATGTGAGAAAAAGACAGAAAGATCGCGAGAGATATGTACCACTTCATTTTAATAAATTGTGTATATAGATAAAACTATAAGTCTGCGTACGTCTTCCACGAAAAGAAAAGCAATTAGACTTACCCTATATTAGTGTTCAAGTGTATGCACTGCTTTTCCTTAATTTTGAAGTGCCTGTGGTTGAAGTGGGACTGTAAAGCTTACGAAAACTTCTGGGTTTAGTCCTGCATACAAGTACAATACATATATACATAAATACGAAAACTATATTGATTCAACATGTAGAGTGTAACGATTAAAAACCTCCTTACCTGCATTGCGAAAGCTGGCCGCACTGAAAGTGGTTTCCATCTCGGTGCTGATCATGGTGGAGGTACTCGCCTTGGCTGAAACGTTCTGGCTGTGGTATAAACTCACAAGAAGGGCAATTAGCTTCCCTGATAACTTCGAGTCATGCCAGTTTTCGGGGGCCAACAATACCCCGAGGTGCTGTTGTCTTGCAACAGATACCTGTACTGTAAAGAACCAACAGTGATGGTTAGACGGGTGCGTTGGAAGGAGCTGATGTTCTTAATGAGCTGCGGCCTATCAAGTCATTAAGCCTTGTCTTCAATTGACTGTGTGGGAAGTTGCATACAGGATTAGAAATCTCAAACTCTGAAGCAAGCGGTTCATGTCGAAAAGTTGCAGCCTGTGTGAACCTAGCAAGCCACATAGGGTCACTGGTGAGTGGGGTTAGTCCATCATCAGATTAAGCATGGTGCTGATATAAATCAATTTCATAACTCGGGACCCCCCGAGGAGCAGGGTTTGCCTTGATGTACACTAAACCAAGGCACTCTGCTTTCTGATGCATAGCGAGGTAGGAGTTTCTCGTTTATTGTAGCAAATGAAATTCTAGGAAGCTGCATGACTTAGGTTGTATTGGACTTCCGTATCCATCAACAAGTATTAATTGGCAGAACGGGAATCAGCAAAGCCCTTGGGACCATCTCGCTGCTGATTATGGTTGATTAGCTGGGCTGTTTTTTAACCCGATACTCGCAGAATGAGTGATTATTTTACTTGATAACTATGGCGCAATGCCAGACCATCTAGGTGCTGATCATGGTTGATCAGCTGGACTGTTTTTTAAACCTAAAATCACAGGAGGAGTAATCACTCCTTGATAACTATGGCGCAATGCCTGTTTTGGGAGTCTAATAGTTCTTGTCCTGTAATGTAAGCAACCAGAAATGATGGTTAGGAGGGTGAGTTGGTTAAGGGCTGATGCTCTTAATTGGTTTCGACTTACCAACTCATTAAGCCTTGTCTTCCATGGACTTCTGGCAACTTACATATTGGGGGGACTGGAAGACCCGACCTCTTCAGCAAATGTTAGGTCCATTTGGCTACAAACTTATAGCGACCTGTGGGAACCCTACAGGCCACACAAGACCACTGTCTTGTCCTCCATGGACTTCTGGGAAATTACATATTGGAGGGATTGGAAGACCCGAACGAACTCCTCAGCAAACGGTATGTCCATATGCCTACAAACTTATGACGAAAATTGCGACCTGTGAAAGACTTACAGGCCACACAGGACCACTGGTGAATCATGAATTATTCCCATCATGGAGTTCGTCCATTATCAGATAAGGTCGACAAGGCAGGTGCTGATGCAGATCAATTTCCACAATCTGTCACTGTTGGGAATCAGCCGTACTATCCATCTGCCGCACATTGTAGCTATTCACCCTACTTGCTATTCATCAGCTGTTTTATCTCCGCTACTGAGCTGATGAGCCAGCATCACTTCTCTTCATTTTGTAGATTTGTTTACGCTCATGTGCAAACAAATATATTGGGACCATACCTGCTATAGGATAAACATGACACGAAAGGCTGATGTTAACCTTAGCACTGCTATTTGTTTTAAATTTAATGGTGATGCAGTGGCATCAAATTTTTTAATAATTTTTACATTTTTAGCACTTTACTAATATTTTTATTGAGATATATTTAACCTCAATTAACCCATTTCACGCCACGAATAGTGATGCAGTGGCATCAGATATTTACACAATTTTTACGTTTTTACATATTTTGAGTACTTAATGTTTATTGGGACATATTTAACCTCAATTAACCCATTTTACGCGACGAATAGTGAAGCAGTGGTATCAGATATTTACATAATTTTTACATATTTTGAGCTTTGAAATAATATGTTTATTGAGATATGTATATTTTATCTCAATTAACCCATTTTACGCGACTGTTATTTAAATAAATGTCAATGGGAATGCAAGTTAGCATTCATTGAGCACAATGTTCGCCTCTGGGTTGTTGCTTGTGCCATCAAAAGATTGTGCAGATTTTGACCCTACTCTGTTACACTCTGCCAACAAAATATGTGTTATTTTTTTAATGCATTTAATGTCTAGTAAAACTATTTTCATTACACCACTTGTGAGTATTCGATAAGAAAAAATTCATTGAAAATACTGCCTTATAACGCCCTTTAGGTTATTCTCTTGAATAACTGTGAACTCATTAGTTTATGCAGAGAGTTTAGCAACTTGTGTCTTCCTCATTGTTTCGCCACTTTCTTTGTTACGACTTAATGCGGCAACATTTTGCTGGTATTGAATAAAAGGCAATTCTGCTTAATTAAGAAATTTTATATAATACAAAAGTGAAAACTTCAAAGACAATAAAACGTTAAGGCTTTATTTAAATTTTTGGAAATGCTAACAATTTTTTTTTTCAAACCATCCAGTCGTCCATTCAATCCATCGGCAAAAAAGAAAAACAAAACAATCAAACCATAAGCAACAAACATGATGCAACTGATTACTCTTGATTGCCGTTTTTAATGTTTAATAATGAACAAATCAATCACCATGATTTTGATAAATGACTGTTTTTTTTAAATTTTATTTTAAAATTTTTATAACTCTGCTTTTACAAATATCAAACTGAAAGTACATTTGAACGATTTTTTTTACACTTAATAAAGGAAAGGATTTAGAAAAAACCGCAAAGTTGGTTAATGAGTTAATTTTCAAAATAAATTTTTAAAATTGATGATGTTTATAATCAGGTCACAAATAAAATAAAAAAAAAATTTGTTTATAAGTCAAGGTCAGAATGAAAAAAAAACAGTACAAAAAATTTTATTAAAATTTGCTTTTAGCGTAAATTAAATCGTTTATCTTAAATAAACAAAAAATTTTTATTTCTTCTTTAAATCGTTTACGAGTGAGTATCTTAAATAAACAAAATTTTTTATTTCTTCTGCATTTTGTTTCATCATTTTTCATGGGAAGCGAATTATTTCATCGATTTTTTATTATGGTTTTGAAAATTTTCAAATTGAGTTTCATACACATTGCACAGACCACCCGGTCTTTGAAATTGTTGACTCGACTTGACAAAAGTAAACAACATTTACAGTTTAAACGAATATAAATAAACAACAAAAACTTGAAAAGTTTTTATACAAAATGTTTTAAATTGCCACCATATATACCACACTTCAAGTGCCACATTAAATGTGGGGGTTTGCAACAAAAACTTACGGTTATTTGCTCCACACAGCACATACGAGTACGTAAGTACTTTACGTAGCGAAAAAAATAAAATAAAAATTATATACTTTAATAAAGCAACAAAACCAAAAAATCATAAATAAATTTGTTGGTTTTTTTTCTCTCTCTGAAAAACCCAAAAATCGTGATCAAACCCGTGCGCCATTTCAATGCTGTAGAGGAGAAACAAATTAAACGTTGAAATGTTAAAAATGAAAAATATTACCAACTTTTAAATCTGGTGTGTTACAAAATACAATTTACAAAAACAAAAAGTTTAAAAACCAACGTAAACCAACTCCAAGCCCAGCATACTTTTTTCAAATATTTTCGGTTTTTGAAAGTTTAAAGAAATTCAAATCTTTTCACTTTACACCAGTGGTGCCCACAAGCATAGTTGCCATATTTGACGATTTATCGTCATTTTGACTAGTTTAGGTGCTCAAAATAGTACTTTGACGATTTGACGATTTAAAGCCTGTTTTGACGATTTTTTTAGATCACATTTACAACTAAATACTTAATTTTTAGTTAATTTTTTTAGGAAATGGAAATAATATTGAGAGTTAGTAAAAAATATAGTAAAATAAATCTGTACGTAAATATGTATGTAAAAATGAAATGATACGCGATATTTATTATGGGGTATACTTTTTTTTATAGGACCAGTACTCAGGGGATGACCCCTACATATGCAGTTCATTGTACCAGAACTAGGAAAATAGGTTGTGAGGAGGGGGACAGAGGGAATAGACGATGAAAACGCGTGGTACGTAAAAATGTGCGCGTTTCGGGAACAAGATCCCTAATCTCGTCAGAGCAAAACCCATTGTAGTACATTTATTTTATAGGTTACAGATGTATTTAAAAGACCATATGTGAATAGTACTTGAAAAAATTATAAGCTAAAAGGTGTAAAAATTTTCATGTCTTACAGCGTGTATATATATTAAGGAGGAAGATAAATACAAAAGTTTCATAAATCCTTACAGTATTATAAAAGAAGAAAGAGTCTTTTTTCTGATGTAATCAAAAACGGTTCATATTTCATAATACCTCCGGTTTTCAAGGTGGGTTTGGACCTGAACTGTCATGGGATGTGTAAGACTCATGGGCTGCATATCCCCCTCAGGCAACACAAAGAGACCAAGAAGGTTGTACAACCTACCCTAACCTACCTGCTGCGATACTAAGTGTTATCGCCACCAGCAATTTATAACAGTTGTAAGCAAAACAGATAAATACCTTTGAATACAGCTTTGTAAATATTACTTACTTTTATACTTATTTGATATTTGCGCCAATTTGTATCATGCTATTCTATTCTTTTTTATGATCATTCCAGTCAGTTTTGCTTACTGAAAACTCTGTATAAATAGGAAAACGGCAATTTTTAACTCAGAGAGAAAAAAGGAACTGAAGTTAATTAATGTAATTGAAATAAAAGTTTGAAATAAGGTTTGAAGATTTTAATTTTAACTCTGTGTTTGCAATCTAAAGTGGATGCCAGGAACTTGGTCTACTCGTTGTTCTGCTTAATAAAATAAACAGCTCTAACCATTTCTTAGCTTCGAAGAACCAGTTGTTTTAGATTTAAGTTTGTTTTAATAAATAGATATTTATAACGTTTTAAAGAAAATGTTGATAGTTATCAATATGGAGTAACTTCTGAAGGTAATGGCATGATGGTAAGTTGAGGTGGAAAACTCGGGTGGATATAGGGGCCATAAAATAACATATAGAGTGAAGGATAACATTCATTTTATGGTACGGTTGGGAGGGCTACTAACAGGGCAACATCATCTGGCCCTGAGTGAGTGGTGTCCGATCGAAGAAAATACTTCATTAAAGTTTGAGTTTTTTTTTTGTGTTTTCAAATATCGTTTTTTTCAGTTTTTTTATGAACGGCGTACCCTGAGGAAGGGTTGGAACCTCTCTGAGATATATATGCTCCATCATGAGCTAGTTGGAATCCCCTCAGGTCAATACGGCTGTTACATAAAATGGCCAGTGACCAGTCTTATTCCTCCTTCTTCCCATTTAATTCACGTTAACACAAATAACTTTTTAATTATTGGTTTTCGTAAGTTGCCACGTTGGGGGTTATCAAAATGATGAAAGAGAGTCATGATCGTTTGCTAGCAATTTTTGCTGGCTTGTACTTTTTTTTGTTGCGGCCTACACCTACTTATTGCCACCAAAGCATTATTGTTCATACAAACGAGTACATCCAGAGTCAATAGTTTTGAAGTAGTTTTTTCTTTTTTTTTTAGACTTTAAATGTTTTAACTTCCCTTTCAAAGTCGCATGTATGGGAAACACATGCTGCAACAATTGTTAAATGAAAACAAAAACAGCAACAAAACAAAGAAGGAAAACAGTTTGATTGTAATTTTAAACATCACTTGTTGCAGTTGCTCGTGTTGTAGTTGCTGTTGTGTTGTAGTTGTTGTTGGCGGTGGTGTTTTTCTCTGCAAGACCTCTTAATAGAGTTATTATAATTTTAAGCGTTATGATAGTTATATACCGCTTCTTTTTTAGCCGCCATCAACTTCATCTACAACGTCTTGGCAACAACAAAAAGAAGAACGAACAGCAGAAGAAAAAAACAAACGACACTCAGCCAACCAAACAACCACCAACAGACAGTTTTTTGCGCTTAAACTTTTAACAGGGGGGGAATTATGAACTACAACAGAAAAAACAAAACAACAAACAGAATCATACTTTTACAGCACATTTCTCAAACAACATGGTGGTCATGTTGTTTTTACTGCTGTTGCCGTTACTACGGTACGGCGATGTTGCTGCTGTTAATGCAGAAAAAAAAACGCTTTTGCTGCTGCTGCTGCTCCTGCTTTAACTCTATTAAAGCTGCATGTACTCGTATATTTGCTGCCTTCACATCCTTCTCATCATGATTGTTGGCCTGAACGAACAGCACCAGTATCACCAGTCTTTGGGTTTATCATAATTTTGTTGGTTTCTTTCTTACGAGTATTGTTGCTGTGCTGCCTGGCTGTACCTTTTACGTTTAAACTATGATGGGATTTTTATAGTTGACTCCAGTTAGGGGTCTATTTAAATTGCTACCTTGAATCTCAATTTTTTTTTTCTTTTATAAAGACTTTTTCGCTTTTTATGAGCATTTTTTTTTTGTTGCATTTTGTTTCAAAAGTGCACCTTACCAAAACGAAGTACAGACTGTATTTTAGATATTGGCTGCTTAAAAAATGCTTTTTGTTGTTTTGGCTGACTGGTGCAGTATATAATTTTACTTTCAATATGCTTTTGTTGTTGAAAAAAAAGATATTTATATTTATTTTTAATAAAATATTTGTTTACAATTTCGGTTTTTATATTCTTTCGCTCTGTAGCAACGGCTCCCTAAAGGTCTTTTTTCATCTGGAAAAAAAAAACATTTAAATCTTAATATGGAAAACGTGAACTTTTGATTATGTTAGAAATACAAAATAAATAGTTAAATGATATTTGGGGAAAAGCTTAACGGACAGACGATACAGCTGGCTTAAGCTGCCAACAGAATGTAACAAAACGTTTGGGAATTAAAGGAAAAGTGAAAATGAATTTATAATAAACCAACAAAGTCACAAAAAAAAAGTTAATTTTAAACTTATAGCCCTGTGGGAAATTTGGGGTTTTTCTTATTTCAAATGCACTTGTCACGTGACCGGTTAATGCGATAAGTCGCTGAGCTAAAACTTATAGGCGATTAATATGGAGTGAAAATTTTTAGAAAGGCATTTACTACACTGAAAAGAATTCCTTCATTAATATAATGAATATTGACATTAATCTAATGAAAATTTTCATTATTTTTCGGCCAATGATGGCCTTCATTGGACTAATGAATCTTGTTTCATTAAAAATTATGTAATGAATATATTCGTTAGATTAATGATAACTTCATTAAGTTAATGAAGCAGGAATCATAATATTTATGAATAGTTTACATTGAAACAATGAAAATATTCATTAAGTTAACGACTCAATTTCATAAGTTTTATGAATTTGGTACTTTAACATTAAGTAAAGCTTTAATTCCTTTAATGAATCTTCTTCATCATTCAAACGTAATTTTTATGAAATATTTTCAGTAGTGTAATGAATACATTTGTTGAACCAATGAAAATGTTCACTAATTTGGTGAAAATTTTTCTTCATTCTAATGAAATAAAATCATTAGTTTAAGGAAGAGTTGCATTATTCTAATGGTTTTTTCCCTAAGAATTGTGCTACTGAAGAGAAACTAAACAATTTTTTTTTATATTAAGCATAAAATAATTTTTTATTGTTTTAATACACTATTGAAATTTTATTTTATTAAACAATTTTTTACACAGTAATTAATGTATAAAATAATTTTTTACTTTATCATTTAGTTAGTAGTTGTAATATATTTATCATCTCACTTTTACTAAATCTCTACAATTTTGCACCCAGCCTTCAAAAATTTTTTATTACAAATCCAATGAAATTTTTTAATGAAATTATGAAACCTAATGAATCAATTTGAATGAATATTTTCATTAGTGCTATGAATCTTCATTGATGGAACGTAATTTGTCATTCCGTTAATGAAAATTATCTAATGAATTGGGTTCATTAGAAATATGAAGCAAATATTTTTCAGTGTAGCAATTTTGATAAAACATTTTTTTTGTCCCCCAGCTTTAGTGTATTCAATTATTTTTTCCTGTCTTCTTTGATCAAGAGTTATTGATCGCGGCAATTATTGTTATAATTATAAATAAAAAAATATTTCTTGGCTTTAGCCAGGATTGAACTCGAGCTAGACGAATGATACCAACCCATCATCACATAATATTAAAAACATTTTTTTTTTATAAATTTCGAGCATTTTCATTAAAATAAAAAGAGTGTACTACGGACGGGTTCGAGAGGGTATAAAAAATGTATATATAGGCTTAAAGAAGGAACGTTTACCTTTCTTTACATGATTTCAAATTTTTTACCTCTTTTTTTTTTCTTGGTCCAGTACTCAGGGGATGACCCCTACATATGCCTAGGAAAACATAGGAACTAGGAAAATAGGTTATGAGGAGAGGGAGAAAGAGGGAGTAGTGTTTGTGAACATTTGACTTAAACTTTCCAACCTTATAACAGACAGGAAACACGTTTGCAGTCAACTTATTCCACAGACGAAGCGTACACAGAAAAAAATAGATGAGATTTTTTTTCAATCAAGTTATGTTATTAATAAAAAACCATCAATTTAATAAAATTTACATTGACTTAATTAAATTATTATTAATAATGAATTTTTGGAAATATCTCTTAATAAAATGCAATTAATAAAAAGTTTTCCGAATTATTGACTGTTATTCAATAAATAAATTTAAAAGGTTGTCATATAACAGTGAAGAGTTGTTGTTTCTTTAACAATTTTTTTTTTGTTAAGTATATTTTACATATTAACAACAATTTTTTTCAACTCAATAATTTCTGCTTTTAAGTGAAAAAGCTATTTCTACTTTATAATTTGAATTATCAATCCGGCAAAAAATCTTTTTCACAGAAAATTTGATAAAAATAGTGCAATTTTTTTTATCAATATGGCATCTGTGTACGGCTAAAAAACGAATTCTCTCTATAATGCGTTATACGATTCCCCGGGCAATCGACCACAAATGAAAGCGCTCTGGACGATGAACTATTGGTCACAGCAAATTTGTATTGTAAAAAAAACCCCCCTTCTTAGGAAAGGAAAATCTTGAATTAAAACCCGATGTACATATATATGTACAAACCAAAAAATGTTTAATTTTTTTTTTATTTTTAACTTATCATAAATTCTCTGCCTCTTTTCAAATCATTCTACGATTCATTTCAAATCAATTCTTAACCAATAAAAATTACCGGATCAGTGAAATTATTCATAAAATCATTTTCGAGTCGTTTGCATCGTTCATGAATCATTTAAATGATTTAAAAATCGAAAGATTTAATTGAAACATCAATTGAAACATTCATATTAATATTTTAAATGATTTCTGAATAATACAAATCATAAATGTTGCAAATCATTTGGAATCAATCATGAATCATTTAAATAATTTGGAATGGTTCATGAATCATTGAAATATTCAATTGAATCATTCACGAATCTTTCGAATAATTCCTGGATAATTCAAATCGTAAATGATTAAAAATATTTGAAATGATTCATTGGAATCATTTATGGATTATTTGAATGCTTTACATATTCATTACAGGATTCAAGAATCATTTGTATCATTCACCACCCATCATCTGAAATAATTAAAATAATTTTAAATAAATCATTCATCATGAATCATTTCAAATGGTTCCACAATAATTCGTGACTGATACAAATAATATGAATTATTCATGAAATTATTCCAGAATCATTTGATATAATTTAAATAATTTGAAATAATTAAAACATTAACTGTACAAATGAAGTAAATAAATAATTTATAAGTCATTTGAATCATTCCCGAACCATCTGATTCATTTGAAATAATTTTTTATAATTTTAAATCAATCATGATTCATTTTAATCATTTATTAATCATTTTGTTCTGGAATCGAGGATAATTCAATAATGAATCAAATGATTCTTGGATGAGTTAAATGATTTGGAAGGCATTTCAAATGATTCAAATGAATCGCGTAGGATTCAAATAATTTGTGAAACATTCACTACTCATTTTATTCATTCACGAATAATTTTAATCATTTACGAATCACTCACGAACAATTTGAATCATTCACCTATCATTTGATACACTCACGAGTCACTTGATTCATTGACGAATTATTTGAATCATTCTTGAATTGTTTAAACTATTCACGAATCTTGTGCTTTGCAGGAAGCGGAATTCTCTGATGAATATGTTGCATGCCGGTATGCGGGGCTAATAACCCCCGAGACCTTCACAAACTAACCTGGATATCATATAGATCGCTTCTAATACATTCAATGCAGCATTACTATCACTGCAAATTTGGACACTCCCCTTATTTACCTTCAAGCAATTTCTTGTCCTGCCAATAGCCGTAATTTCCACCTGCATCATTCCATATTATTTCGCAGCGTAAAGAAGTCATATCCGATGACTTTTTAGAACATATTTTTTTAACAAGTTAATCAGACTTTTACATTCGACTGGTATTAGTTTATCAGTACTCTTGCAAGTAGTAGAACAAATTTCCACATTCTCAAGGGCGGTCAAGGTAAACTTCCTGCGAGTACATACAAATAAATGTCACTAATTTTGGTGCGCCCAGCTTGTCTTGGCTTAGCTTTACTGTCCATACTTAGCAAAACGTATTTACTTGTTGTCCTAGTAGATTTTTTTCAAGCTACATGATTCCAAATGGAATACACATCACCAGTTTATGGAAACAACGTCAAAAAGAAAAAACGTCTGTTTCAAGAAAAACGCGTTTTAAAATTTTAGTTTCTTTAAACCAGTGGTGCCCACAAATTCTATATGGAAGAGTAAACATCAATACATTTAAGGAAAAACTATTTTTATTTAATATTTTTTGTTGTAAAAAGCAAAACATTTACAAAAACAAAATTCACACTGATAATCGCCCTCGTCAATGTTTACCAACAAAACATGCGAAAGTGTTTTTGCTTTGCTTTTGTGTGTGTGCAGTAAAGAACGACAAAAAAATATATAAGACCAAGTTGTTTCTGTATTTTTCATTGCTAGTGCTGAGCGCAGTATTTGTGTATTAAAGAGCACAGCCCTATAGCTAAGCGCCTGTACAAAAACAATTGAGTATCAAGCGCATAGGGTTGGGCACACTTGCTTTAAACTATAAAAGAACATAAAGGATAGTACTTTTAAACAATTATGCATTTTTAACTAGAAAGCCTTATTTCTAATTAAGTTATTAGATTGTTACAATAATGGAGCGATGGTCTAAAAAAAATTTTTTTTTATAAAATTCACATAATCTTATTTCCAAAAATTAATTTAATTAAATATTTTTTTTTTGTTTTTATCTTTGCAGCCTTTTGATGTAATCACTCCACAACAAACTCAGACTTAGTTTTAACGTTTACAAATTGAAAACTAACAAAAAGTCCCGCCCGCTCTGTACAAGTTTTTTTTTAGGAAAAAAAGATTAAAAAAACATGTTTCCCCGCCTACCAGGACCCATAACAGATGACATATTTCTGGGTGCCACAACCACAATACGATCAGCATTTCCAAATTCACGCTTAGACTCGTTAACAAATCGCAATCTACATCACACCAGCAACAACAACAATCATCATCAGCAACATAATTACGCTCAGCCAACACCAACACCTGCTGCAAGCGGCAACAATCAACTGTTATCACCCTACGATCCGACGATATCATCAGATTTTCTGGCCACAGCCGCTGTAAATGATGCCATCGAAAATGTAGCCAATAGCTTAGGCGGTAGCAGCAGCAGCGGTGGTAGTATTAGTAGTATTAGCAATAGTTTTTTACCTGCCAACAACGAAGATGATGACTTTTGGTTAAATGCCATTGAAGAGGATACATTTCAGTCGCCATTGGCTTTCGATGCCAGCGAGAATGGCCTCTGGAATGGACGTTTTGTGCCGCCGCCACCGAGACCACCATTTCTAGATGAGAGCGTAGCGGCCGACGGTCTCACCACCTGTGATCTGTGTACATGGGCATGGCAGCGTAATGCCTATTCGTTGGATGGATCGATAGGTAAGTGGGAGTTGATATGCCAATGATTTTCAATTTGGGCTTTACTTTTTTTTGTCGCTAAGTCTGCTGTGTCTGTTTAGGTTAAAAATAAGCTGTTGTAAGTTTTCTTTTTCAATTTCATTTATTTGCAAACAAAAAAAAAAAACACTTTTCACTTTTCAATTTACTGAAAATTTATTTTCTATTTAAGATAAACAAGTTAAGGAGATTTTCTTGGCCAGTAACTCTGTAACACTTGAATTTGTTTTTCGTTTTTTTTTTTTCTTTATTCGTTCAGTATAAAGAGGCGGCTTTTTGTTTTATCGTTTTATACAATCGATCGAAAAATAATTTATCGCTGCAATCACTGATGGCGATTTATCATATTTTCAACCTTGCTAGCTTGTTGCTAGAGAGCTGAAAACTAGACAAGACAAGAACAGTGGTTAAGCAGGAAAAATAGTTAGTTCCTGTTTCAAGATTTCGAATGTGAACGTCCGCAAACAGCCAAGAAACACATTTATAGCTCAAAAATAAAAGTATTTGTTATGAGTTGATGCATGATTTGCTACGTTTTCTTACACTATGTTGATTTTCAGCACAAATTTGAATCAGAAATATGAGTTTTTTCCACTCAAAATGTCTGCGAACCTTAAGGTTCGGAATCGTGCAACAGACCCTGAATTTTATTTCTGAGCGCACAAATAAAAGTTACCTTTTAGAGCAAAAACTATTAAAAATGTCAACTTTAATTAAAATAGTTGTGTTGATATATCTGATTTACTTCGATAGGTTTCTTATTTTATCATGTTCATGCTTGTTTCATCATGTTCAATCGAGTTTGACCTTGTTTATTCATGTTTTGTTGATAGCCTTCAACACCGCTAAGCTACACGACGGCAACTCCAGCTCTAAAATCGATGTACAAAATTAAAAGAAACCTACTAATATTTTTGGCAAGAGATATAATCATTTACAGACAATTTTTTACTCTAAAACCCACTTCTACATACTGCCCAATAAATAAAAAGAACAATATCTTTGCAGAAAAATTTCTTTTATAATCAATAAGTACCCGCAGGGTAAATCTAGAGTTACTTATAATTGACATTACCTACTATTTATCCACCTCTGGACTTATCTTGCGGATAATGCGCAAGGAGATTTGAAATGTTGAGTGTGGCGTTTGGCCACATGAGCAGAACACTAGTTCAATTGTGGTATATCCGGACTAAGCAAGGCCGAGAAGATGCCAATGGCGATGGTCGTACTGGTCGTCCAAGCACGTCATCAACCGATGAAAACATTGAAGCAGTGAAGCAGTGAAGAAAATGATGTTGAATAATCGTCGAATCACGAAGCAATTTTTACTGATGTCTTAGGCATAAAACGTGCGCCAGCGAAGATTGTTCCAAAATTACTAAATTTTGAACAAACACAATATCGCATCGATCCAGATTTCCTCAAAAAGGTTATAACTGGTGACGAATCAAGGGTCTATAGCTATCACATTGCAACCAAATCCCAATCCCATCCCAATGGAAACGTCCAGAAGAGCCAAGACTGAAAAAAGCACGTCAAGTTCGGTCAAATGTGAAGGTTTGGCTCACTATTTTCTTCCACTGCAATAGTGTGGTGCATCATGAATTCTTGCCACAAGGTCGTACGGTCAATAAGGAATACTACCTTGAAGTCATGTGCCGTTTGCGCGCAGCAATTTGTGTGAAACGCACAGAATTGTGGAAAACACAATCATAGTTCTTGCACCAGCTCACACATCAATGCTTGTGCGTGAGTTTTTGTCCAAAAACAAACCCGTTATCACGCCTCAACGCAAGTATTCACCGGACTTGGCCCCTGCGGACTTTTTCCTCTTCCCAAAACTGAAGACACCGATGAAAGAAAAGCGTTTTGAGGGGATAAAACAAAAATCAAAACAGGAGCTATTGGCGATACTAAAAAGCGCATTTTAAAAGTATTTCGAACATGGGAAAAAACAGTGGCATTAGTGTATTAAATCTGAGGGGGATTGCTTTGAATGGGACTTGTTATTGCCGAATAAATACTTTTGTATAACAGTTTTTTGGATCAGCCCTCGTATATGAATACATAACATAATAGTTGGTGATGGGCAATGGAAACTCCTCAAATTATTCATTAGTGTCCTCTGCATCCATCAAAAGTGTGCAATTTGGCCAGGAGGAACCCATGGACCGTACTTCTTCGAAAATGAAAACGGCATAGCGGTAACGGTGAATGGAGAGCGATATCGTGATATGATTGAAAATTTTTTAACGCGCCACAACTGCATGATTTGAGCTTGAATAACATTTGATATCAATAAGACTGTTCCACATCACATACAGCCAGGATTACAATGGAATTACTGAGAGTAGTATACGTTCCCGGCGGACACCCTGTACAAGCGCAGTTTTTGTAAATACGGTTCGGTGACTATTGTCACGGAATAATGAATAACTATATACTCTTTGAAAAAATTTACAATAACGGTTAATTTTTGATCAAGCCTAGTATTATCACAAATTTATATTTTTGGAATAACAATCTCCGAAACTTTGCCCGATATAAGTTCTTAGTTTATTCCAGAAGTTTGAATTTTAGCATCGTATAAAAAACTGAATGAAGATGATGGAACAAGAATGAACATGACAAAACAAGAAGTTCACTCTAAAGCCCAGTTCAGACTATTATACTTTGTATTAATACTTGTCAAAAATTCAAATAATACGTGCAAGTCTGATAGTCTGAATGTAATCCGTCATACATACGAAAAATAATACGATAAAAATTTGACATCCCATACGACTTTGTTGTTTTTTGAAACTTTTCAAAACGATAATACTTTACATTGGATCAGGGTTGTGTTTTTTAGCAAACCAGCTAATTAAAAATTGAGTAGTCGGCTATTTCGTAGCCGATGTGTTGCCGTCACTGATAGTATTTTTTGTCGTTATAAAAAAGATCGAAATTTGGAATTTAGCTGTCATTTATAAATGTATTTTGCTGATGCTATATTTAGAACATAACATATGTTTGTGCTATTGAATTTGGATGTGTTATACATAATTATTATATTAACTGTTGAAGAATTTCACGCGCCGGCACGTCTATCGCCTACGACGAATAGCGCACTTGCTGCCGTGAAAAGTTTTATGATGGCATATCTATGTTGGTTTGTATCAAGGGTGATGGTGTGAATGCAAAATCTAATTTACGTTAGACTTTTTGACAGTCGCAAGAAATGTGTTTAGACTTTTATCTCACAAAATCTAATGAAAGTATTTATACTTGTATAATAGTCTGATTGGGCCTTAAGCAGATATTTTATCACAACTATTAAAATTTTTACTTTTGTAAGACTTCCTTCGAAACTTTGTCTGATATAAGTTCTTAGCTTTTTCCAGGAGTTCTAGTTTTAGAATCGTATAAAAACATGATAGAACAAGAAGCTCACTCTAAGCAGGTATATCATCACAGCTATTCAAATTTACATTTTTGAAAGGTTATCTCTGAAACTTTGTGTGATATAAGTTTTTACTTAATTCCAGAAGTTTTAGTCTCAGCATCGTATAAAAATATGAATGAACATGATAAGAGAAGAATAAACATTATACCACAAAAAGTTCCTCTAAGCAGGTATATCTCCACAAATACTCAAATTTATATTTTGAAAATACCGTCACCGAAACTTTATTCAATATAAGTTCTTAGCTTTTTCCAGAAGTTTTTCGTCAGCATAGTATAAATCAGATATCTTAAAATTTCTTCCTCTTAGCCACTGTGACCACTTGCAGTAGTGGTGCTAATGCAGAAATAGCCAAAGTATTTTACATTTTTTTTTTTTTCTTTGTGCCAACTCTTTTAGGAATGAAGAAAAAAAAACTGTTCAAAGAACTATAAGAAATGTATGTTAAAGGCCAGTTGTGTTTGCTACTTTTTATATGCAACTGCTAAACATATTTTTGTTTTTATTTTCTCTATGCAACTAGTTGCAGATTTCACGTTTCTTTTTTTTCCATATGAGTAAAACTAATACAAAAAAAAAATAGAAGAAAAAAAAAAGAGGGAAATAAACAAAAAACAGAAGAAACCAACTGCAAAAATAATTGAAAAATCTGTCGCTTATCTTTATAATCAATATAATAAATTGAATGGTTGGTTTAGTCGTAAAAACAGCAGAGAGAAAAAATTGCATTTGAAATGAATTTCTTAAGCAGAAATAAAAAAAGCTTTTTAAGCAAATTGCAAGAAAAATAATTCCAGTAAAACCTGAAGGTGTATAAAAAGAGGAATTGAGGAAATAAGATTTTTTCGTAGCCATAAAAAGAATTTAATTTAATTAAATAAGAAAATGTGATTAATGCCGCACAAAAAAAAAAATCAAGAAAGCTTTAAAGTTAAACTAAAGCTTCAAAGTCAAAAAAAAGAAAAGCCGTTTCGTTACGTGTTTAAAAACTGTTTGACTTAAGCTTACTAAATAAATGACGATTTCGGGATAGTGAATGTTAACTATTACATGCTTCGTTTTCGCTAAAATTTCCGATTTCTGGTGAACTGAAAGCTAATTTGTTGCAATAATTTAATTAGTTATTTTGTGATAATGGGATAAGTTTTGACTGAAAATTTTATTTGTAATGTCCGGTTTTTTATTTATTTATTTATATATTTATTTGTTTATTTATTTAATCCTGAATTAATTCTAAGTTCAACACTGAAGTAGACATCTTATATTATTTATTTCTGGTCAAATTAATGTTTTATTTGTGTATATTTCATATGTTCACCAGATAATATTTATCTCTGTGAAGATATTTGAAAAAAAAAAACAAATGAAACGTTGGAAAAAACGATTTAAATGTTCATCTGACCATATTGAGCTAGAAGCAGCCCCTTTTTAAACAACCTCGTGTAGCTAAAAGAATAGTTCTTTTTATTTTTAATGCTATTTTACGACTTGAGTATCACCCTGCAGAGTGGAAGGTGTCCATGATAACAATGGTTCTTAAGGCAGGGAAGGATCAAACGAAAGTAGAATCATACCGTCCAATAAGTCTACTGTCAACAATATCAAAACTTTTCGAAAAATTGCTAAAGGCGAAGTTGGATGCAATGCTTACTAAGGTTGAATGTATTCCCAATCACCAATTTGGTTTTAGAGCGAAACATGGCACCATTGAGCAAACACACAGGTTAGTTAACGTCATAAGAAAGGCATTTGAAGATAAAAAATATTGCTCTGCCTTATTCATTGACGTTTCACAAGCTTTTGATAAAGTGTGGCACGATGGCTTAATGCATAAAATAAAGTTTAACTTACCCGCAAACGTGCATGACCTTTTGGAAAGCTATTTATATCGTCGCCAATTTTTAATAAAAGAAGGCGATTTCAAAAGCCCCGCCCAGCCTATTGAAGCTGGAGTTCCCCAAGGCAGCATATTAGGGCCTATCTTATATTTGATCTACGCATCTGACATGCCGACAAGCAAATGATACAGCATACATAGTAACCACCAGCAAGCATCAATAAATTTACAGGAAAATATCGACAAACTAGAGAAATGGCTCAAACTTTGGAAAATCAAGGTTAATGAACAAAAGTGTGCCCATGTTACATTCGCACTGCGTCTAGGAACATGCTCACCCATTACTATTAACAATAAAGTAATACCTCAACACAGTGAAGTTAAATACCTCGGTATTCATCTTTACCGTAGACTAACATGGAAGTCGCACATCGAGGCAAAAGTAACGCAAATGAAATTGAAAGCAGTGCAAATTAACTGGCTAATAGACAGAAATTCGACCTTGAAGCTTGATTGTAAACTTTTGCTTTACAACTCGATTCTAAAGCCAATATGGTGCTATGGGATTCAATTATGGGGTACAGCCTCGACATCCAACATTGAAAAAATTCAAAGAAGTCAAAACAGAATACTCCGTAGAATTACAGACGCTCCATGGTACGTTAAAAACTCACGAATCCACGCAGATCTGAACGTACCTTTTGTGAAATCTGAATTTGTGAAGTATGCGACAAGGTATATTAACAAACTTGAATTCCATCACAATCCTCTTGTAGTTAATATTTTTAATTTTGGTGGTCATACCCGTCTGAGAAGGAGGGATACTTTGGCTACCATTCGAGCTCTAAGCAGATGACTGAATCCTGAAATAATATTCGCATAAAAATAAATTTTTGTCCAGCACTGGCAGGACTTTAATCACAATTTTTTTTTTTAAATAGTAATAAGAATTGAATACTTATTGTCATTACATTTCTTATGTAGATTCAATAAATAAAATAATAAAGTTAAAAAAAAAATTATGTAATTCGCAGTTTGTCGCAGAATCTTCATATTTTGCCTAATTGTCCCACTGTGTAAACATTTACTGTAAATTTCAATAAAAATCGGAAGAAAATGCTGCGTAGGTATCATGTACAAAAGAATTACTCATAGCCAGAAATAAAAAGAAAAAGATATAATTCTTTCGAAAACTGTCACAAGATCTTTATATTTTGCCTCATAGCCCAAATCTGGAAAATTGTTGCACTCATTTTCAATAAAATATAAGAAAACTGCTGCTGTCATTAACAAAAACAAACTTCTTGTAGAATTGCATTACGAGTAGAAAAAATACCAACAGAAAATTGCCTCAATATAACAATTGTTTGCCCCATAGCCCAAATATTATAAGATATGATCTATATTTCAATAACAAGCGGATGAAACTTCTGCGTGCCATGTACAAAAGGACTCCTCGTAAAAGGATATTAGATACAAGTAAATAAGAAATATCTCATTGGAAGACTGTTGCAAGATCTGTATATTTTGCCTCATATCACTTATATAAAAAGCATTTGCAGAAATTTTCAAGGATCCCTAAGGAAATTACTGTTGTCATTCACAAAAACAAAATTCTCATTTTAATCCATTAGAGAAAATAAGACGCAACCCAACTGAAAATTGCCACCGAATAATAATTATTTGCCCCATAGCTCGAATTTGGTAATATTTGCTCCAAATTTAAACGGAGAAGAAAAAAATTTAATACCTTCATCTACAAAATAGCTTCTCCTAGCATGAACATCAAAGAAAATTAGATATACCTGGATTATCGTTAGACCTTCATGTTTTGCCTCATAGCCCTAATCTGAAAAATATTTTCACTAATTTTCAATCAAATAATGGGTGATTTTATAAGAACTATCGAAAATTAAAAAAAAACACATAAATATTTATTTGGATCGATAGTTGGGTCGATATAATTTAATGTTTGAAGATTATTTCATGCAAATGTTGGCCGCGGCTGCGCCTCAAATGGTCCATCCTCTTAGTCCAATTTTGGCATACTCTTTCCAACATTTCGGCCGGTATCTCACGAATAATGTTGGCAATGTTGGCTTCCAGTGCGTCAATCGAAGCGGGCTTGTCGCTATAGACATTAGCCTTAACATAGCCCCACAAAAAATAGTCTAGAGGCGTTAAGTCGCACGATCTGGGCGGCCAATTGACTGGTCCCAAGCGTGAAATAAACTGTTCACCGAACTCGCCTCTCAATTGGTCCATTGTTTCGCGTGCTGTGTGGCATGTGGCTCCGTCTTCTTGAAACCACATGTCATGCAAGTCAAGCTCTTCCATTTTGGGCAAAAAAAGTTTGTTATCATCGCACGGTAACGCTCACCATTCACAGTAACGTTGTGATTCGCATCATCTTTGAAGAAATACGGCCCAGTGATGCCGCCAGCCCATAATCCGCACCAAACGGTTGTTTTTTGTGGATGCATTGGTAGCTCTTTCAATGCTTCTGGCTGCTCTTCACTCCAAATATGGCAGTTTTGCTTGTTCACGTATCCATTCAACCAGAAATGAGCCTCGTCGCTGAACACAATTCTTCGATAAAAAAGTGGATCTTCATCTAACTTTTCAAGAGCCCATTCACCAAAAATTTGGCGTTGTGGTAGGTCGTTTGGCTTCAATTCTTGCACCAGCTGTATCTTATAAGGCTTCACACCCAAATCCTTCCGTAAAATTTTCCACGTAGTGGAGTAACAGAGGCCCAATTGCTGCGAACGGCGCCGAATCGATAATTCACGGTCATCACCAACACTGGCCGATACGGCTGCGATATTTTCTTCAGTTCGCACTATACGTAAGCGTGTTGGTGGTTTAATGTCCAACAATGTAAATTTGGTGCGAATTTTTTTTACAATAGCCCGAATAGAAGCCTCAGTAGGTTGATTAAACTGACCATAAAATGGAAGAAGCGCGCGATGAACTTTCTTAACAGAGCACGCATTTTGGTAATAAAATTCAATAATTTGCAAGCGTTGTTCGTTTGTAAGACGATTCATGATTAAATTATAGACCAAACTGAAGATGTTGGACAGTGACACAAGATACAAAACGTGCGTGAGCTGTCAAAACTAGTGTTGCCAAAAAGATAATAGCAAAAAAATCACTCGTTATCAACGAAAATGAAAGAAAAATATTGTTTTCATCCACATAATATCAGATGAACTGAAATATTCACCACCTAAAGATTATCGTTAGATCTTCATAGTTTGCCCCATAGCCCCAGTTTTTTAAAAATGTATTGTAAATTACAATTAAACTAAAAGCAAACTGAATGAGAGTTTAGAAATGTACTTTTAAGCTCAAAATATAACACCAGAAAATCATTCATATGCTTATTAACCTTTAAAGAAGTCAGCACTTCTAGTTTGTCTATAGAATTTTACTACCATTTTGTTTGTTTTTTTTTTGTGTTTTTGTTTTAATTTTTGTTGCAGTTTTAGTGTTTAATTTTACTAATTTATTTTATTAGACTGGAGGACGTCTTACATGTCCTGGTTATAAATACATTAATCACCACTTGTGATAATTTTCTTGTTGTTTCTTTTATATTCGTTCTTTATTTTAAGGTTATGAACAAGACAAACCTCCTTCGTTTCATTGCAGCCTTTAAATCAGTTTGGGTTCTTGTTCATTTAAGTTTTTTAATGTCCTACAGCATGTTAACATAAATTAATTTATGGTAGACATTCATGTTCAATAAATTCTTTTTTTTTATATTCATGCAGTGAGATGCTGTTTCAATGCTGTTGGTTGGTATTCTTATATTTTTTCAGCATTTTTATTATTTTTTAACTTTAAATCAAAGTAGGCGGAAAATCTAAACAATTTTAATTTGTGCAATTTTTCTTATTACAACAACATAAAACCCTCCTTTTCGCTTCGCCCTGACTAAACATGGATTTTGTTTTGTTTAGCTTGTGTTGAACATGTTAAAACGCGTATGTTGCATGTTAAAGTTGCTGTTAAAAAAACCTAAAACAACAACAAAAAAACAAGAACATTTAAAAATAAAAGTTTCATTTTTACAGCCATTTAGTCAAGTCAGTCAGTCACTTGTAGCATAATTTCAATTGAATGGAAACTTATTTGTCCAAAGTCTTAGTAATAAAAAAAGGGGAGATTTCAGCAAATAAAGAGAAAAAATGTTGCAACAAGTCGCAAAGGAGTTTAAGAAATGTGCATGTCTATTTGCAATTATGAAATATAAATGAATTTTGTACAACCTTTTTAAACACAAAAAAAAACATATTTTTTTTTTACTTCCTTAACGTTTGTTTTAATAGACAATTGCGGAGATTGCCAAATAGAAAAAAAAACTCGAGCAATTTAAACGTTTTTCGCACGTTTTTATACAAAAAACAAAAAAAATATTAAACCAGCAACACACGCTTGGCAAAAATGTTGCTCAACATCATTTGTCCCAGATAAACATTTAAAAAAAAAAAAATGTTTTGAAAACGATTTATGGTTTCATTTTGTTTCCACAACAAATTGTGATGAACGTTTGGAATTTAGCAGAACTGTTCGTGAAATAATGTTTGCGCAAAATTACTAATAAATTGTTGCACATGTGGCTGGAAGTCCGTAGGTGTGAAAAATTCTTTCTTAACTTGGCTTGTAAAAAAATTAACGCTTTTCTAGCTAAATAAGGCAGGCTTAAGACAAAGTATTACTTTTTCAGAAAAGAAAAATATTCATAATAGAAAAAATGCAAAAGTGTAACTTTCATTACTTTTTGTTGCCTACAAAATGAGCATACAAACTATTTAGGAAATTATTGTAATTTTATTTTGTTATGATATATTGGTATTATTCAATTATGTATGGAACAAAATATCGGCCAAATGGGTGCCGCGACCACGGCGGCACACCTCCATCCGATGGTCCAAATTTTCGATGACCCTGAGGCATAATGGAGGTTCTATGCCGTTAATGTGCCGAATTATCTCATCCTTTAGCTGTTGAATTGTTGCTGGCTTATCGACGTACACCTTTTCTTTCAAATAACCCCAAAGAAAAAAGTCCAACGGTGTCAAATCACATGATCTTGGCGGCCAATTGACATCGCCATTACGTGAGATAACACGGCCATTGAATTTGTTGCGTGAAAGAGCAATTGTTTCGTTAGCTGTGTGGCAAGTGGCACCGTCCTGCTGAAACCACATATCGTCTACATTCATATCTTCCAATTCGGGCCATAAAAAGTTCGTTATCATCTCACGATAGCGAACACCATTCACAGTAACTGCCTGACCGGCCTCATTTTGGAAAAAATATGGCCCGATGATGCCGCCAGCACATAAACCGCACCAAACAGTCACTCTTTGTGGGTGCATTGGTTTTTCGACAGTCACTTTTGGATTCTCATTCGCCCAAATGCGGCAATTCTGTTTATTGACGAATCCACTGAGGTGAAAATGTGCCTCATCACTGAAGATGATTTTCTTCGAAAATTTATCATAATTTTCATAATAAGTCTGGATAACTTTAACACGTTGTTGGATTGTGTATCTCTCCATAGTTCAAATTGAATAAGTCTGAAATAGAGAAATGTCAAATAAAATTCGGAAAAAAACTTGGTGTTTAGGTGTGGTTCACATTCAACATCGGCCCTTGAAATTTAACCACCCGATATAATATATTTTCATTCGTAAATTATGCTATAACTATAAACATTTAAAGGCAGCTAAGAACCTGGATATAATATATTTTCATTCGTAAATTATGCTATAACTATAAACATTTAAAGGCAGCTAAGAACCTGCTTGAATAAATGGCCAGAAACATTATGCCGGCTACATGCAACCGGTTTTGTATATGCGTTCAAAAATTGTCGATTGTATCACTATCGAACGAACACAATCGACAGTTAGCTAAAAATAAAACAATTGATACTATCGATAGTACTGTCGATTGTTTTGCAGCTCTAGAACACCCAGTTTTTAAAGCAATCGCTTTTCTGATAAGGCCACTTTCACACTGTTTATATAATCTTTAGTTTATGCGGTAAAGTTAATTTTAGAAAAATTACTTTCCTCCACAAAGCAGGAATATGGTCATGCCCTTCTTCCTAAATATATTTTTCTTATTTCTCGTATAGAAAAAGTACTAAAGACCAACATGCATTGGAAATGTAAAAGTACTAAGCCAAAGACTTATATTAATAATTTTTTTTATTTTATAATTACGAGTATATCTTCAAAATCCATCTTAATCTATTTCATTTTTCTTTGTCCATAATTTCTTTGGTATTTACACCACAAATGTCAAGCGGCACATTAACATTGTTCTAAATGAATTTAACAAACGTCTAATCTAATTTTGCCACACTGCGTGATCAAACAAATGTTTTTAACTGCTGCTGGTCTTTGGCAAATAAAAATTATCTTAAAAAATTCACATTTAATTAAGACATTAAAAGTTTTGTAGGCAAAACTTGAAAAGAATCGCCAGTTTCTGTAGTGTTGGTTGGCTGGCTGCTTCGTTTATTAGTTTATAAACATTTATTTTAACGTCGAAAAGTGAGCTGTTATTTGCAGAAATTTCTACATACATACATACATATGTACACACGAGTGCATACACATGTGCATATGTATGTAAACACGTGTATGTAGTGTGTTTGAGTGAAAATATCAGCCATCTCTAATCAACAAAAGTGGCATGTAGAATTTTTGTTCAACACGATAAAAGCAAATTACTAACAATAAAAAATGAGCTAAAAATACGTGTATACATATGAATGTCTGTCTGTCTGTCCAGTTGTACTGGCTTGATTCTCTACATATTCTCAGGCATATGCATAAGTTAGTTTGCCATAGAACATGTGTTAGAAAAAACCACACACACACACACACACTCACACATAAAGAAAAATTTAAAACGAATCTATGCGGAGAAGGCAAAATAAGGCATAAAAACGTACGAGTTATAATTTAACATCATCGCATTAGCAATGCTATATTACCAAAAGGCAAATGGTAACTTTGAAGACCCAATAGGAACAGCAGATGGGAAATTCATTTGCATTCCAATTGCACCAACTACAAGAAATGAATTTAACAATGGCTCATCTAAGCCTTCATGATGTGCACTGCAAAGCTCACACACCTGTAGTGCGATTCTCTAACTTTTAACGATCCGATAATCGCAACTTTTATTATCAAATTTCATCGCTTGTACTAACGATTGAGTGATTTTGTAACTTAATTCTAACTATGGTAAACAGCTGCATTTTTTTGTTCATTCTTAAAAACATTACGCGGCTTTATGCAAAAAAAAAGCGGAAACCACAAAAAAGAAACGAAAAAACAATAACTTTTCCCATAACAATCAGCCAGTTCGCCGATGTCGAAAGGATAAGTTCATTCTTACTCTAGGCGAAAGAAAATTGATTTAAGTTTTTTTCTAACTCTATTCTATGCGAACGATGTGTCAAAATTCAATTATATTAACAGCCAGTTTACCAATTTCGAAAGAAAATGATTGCGAAAGAAAGCCAGTCACTCACATTCGAATCAATTTGGGTTTGTCTATCTCACTACTATTCGTTCGCATATTCTTATGTATTTTGATTGAGTTTTGGCATATCGTTCGCATAGAAAAAAGTAAGACGAACCCAAATCAATTTTCTTTCGCTTAGATTGCGAACGCAAGCAGGCTGTCGAGATTGGTAAACTGGCTGTAATTCAAATATATAAGTTCATGCGAACGAACAAAAGTGACATAGACAAACCCAAATTGATTCGAATTTCTTTCGCATACATTTTCATTCGATATCGTCAAACAGGCTGCATATGTTTTTAAGTGATAATAAATATTATTTAATATGTAATGTGGCAAGTAAAATTGAATATAAGTTCATATGTCTCATTTATTCAATTCAACACGTTCACTCAAAGGGCTTGCCCAACTCCCGAAGAAGACACCGATTATCCTTCAAACTCATTTCATCGCTTGCAAGTCCAAATACCATCCATGTATGCATTAAAAATCAAATTATTAGCACTTTATTTCAAGGCAGCACAATTTAATCAAAAACTACATTTTAACGTTTGAATAAACAACAAGAAAATTGTTGGCATGAAGATATCGACAATCGGCAGTAAAATTAACAGCTGATTTTCATCGACGGTGAATATCGTTAAAAAACATGTTACAGAATAGCAAACTTGGCTAAATGTCGTTATAATTACTTTAACGATTCGATTATCGTTATAAAAGTTACAGAAAGTAAAGCCCCCAGAGAGACTCTTCTTTGCAGATCTCTCAGTGCTGACCATGCCCAGCGGCGAACATTGCCTACCACATTACTTCTCTTCGATGATGTGTGCCACACTTTGTAATCAATGACTGGTAACTTACAAAGTGTATGGCAGTTGTATATGGAGTTCCCAAAAATGAATTACGTTCATCTTTTGTATCACATTTATATGAAAGTATTTCATTTATTCGATGTAATTCAAACGTTCGCCGTCTTTGTCAGAACACGTTGCAAAAATTTAATTAACAAAATCATAGCTAAAGGTAAGAAAACCTTATAAAAAAAGGTACAAGAAAGATAAAACATTTAGTGAAAAAGAAAAGAATGCAGTGAACAAAAAACATAACAAATTTATTTAATGAAATATTCCCAAAAAACTGCAATGCGCAGTACGTACGAGCTGCCTACTTCCGACTTACAAAGTATGCGAGATTGTATTCGAACTGCCTACTGATGACTTACAAAGTATGCGAGATTGTATTCGAGCTGCCTACTGATAGCTTACAATGTATGTTAGAAAGTAATGAGCTTTTGTTGGATGAACACCACACTAGCACGCTTACTTTGTGTGCAGGTGGTAGGCGTTCACTCTACAAATGCGGCAATGTATATGAAAAAGTATACTAGGTTCGTATATGAGATGGTGTGCATTACTGACTTACAAGTGTGCATCGGATCATCGCTTCTGTAAGCGAAACTTTGGCCGCTGGGTAGTTGAGGTACCTGCCTTGTCTGAAACATTATGGCTGTGATTTAAACCTAAAATCGCAGGAAGGGGAATAGTTTCCCTGATGACTTTGGTGCATGCCGGTTTTCGGGCGCTAACTCTGTGGTGCTGTTGTGTTGCAACAAATACCTGTACTGTAAGAAACCATGAGTGATGGCTAGGCTGGTGAGTTCGTTAAGGGCTGATGCTCTTAATGGGCCACGGCCTCCCAACTCATTAAGCCTTGTCTTCCATTGACTGTTGGGAAATTGTATACAGGAGGGATTAGAAGGTCAGAACCCTTAAAGAAAGGGTTCGTTTATAGGGCTACAAACTTATAGCGAGAAGTTGCCACCTCTGTGAGGCTAGCAAGCCACATGGAGGCGCTGGTGAATCGTGAATAATTCACCGCGTAGAATTGGTCCATGATCAGATTTGGCCGTAAACGCAGGAGCTGATGTAAATTAAATTCATATGTTGTGTTAAGGATTTCCAAAACCCTTACCAAGGATTAAAATTGGCAGAACGGGGATCAGCAAAGTCTCCGGGAAGTTTCAGATCTCTCGGTGTTGATCATGTTTGAGGTGCCTACCTGGGCTGAAACGTTCGGGCTGTGGTTTAAACTTAAAGCCAAGGAAGGGAAATTAGTATCCCTGATAGTTGTGGGGCATCGCCGGTTTTTGGGGGCTAACAACCGCCCGAGGTGCTGTTGACTTGCAACAGATACCTGTATGTTAAGGAACCAGGAGTGATGGTTAGATGGGTGAGTGGGTTAACGGCTGATGCTCTTAATGGGTTTCGGCCTACCAACTCATTAAGGCTTGTCTTCTATTGACTACTGGGAAATTGGATACAGAAGCGATTAGGAGGCCCGAACTCTTAAGCAAAGGGTTCATTTATAAGGCTACAAACTGAAAACAAAAAATTGCAATCTGTGTGAACCTAGCAAGCCACATGGGTGCGCTGGTGAATCGTGAATAATTCATCCTGTGGAGTTGGTCCATCATCAGATTAGGCCGTAATGGCAGGTGCTGATGTAAATAAAGTTCACAACTGTACAAAAATGCTTGCCAAGGGCTCAAGGGTGGGAATGAAGCTCAACAACTACCTGTTAACAATTGGATCTTACGTTACTTTGACATATGAGTGATCAAGTTTTCTTAGGAAACAAGCCTGTGTCCGAGATCTTTCAAATTTAAATTTAAAAAAGTTCAAATAAGATATTGTCTGATTGTATTCAAATCCAGTTGATTAAATTTATCCGTTCTTTTGGTAGAACGATTTTGGAGGAATTGTGCAGAATATTGCCATGCTCAAGGTTAAGCAAATCCCACCAAACGGCAAGTTGGCATATGTAGTAGCTTCAGCGATACGTTCGCTGTCAACTGTTTAAAGAGCCTGTAAAAACACTTCAACAGAATTTTGAATAAGCTTTTAAGCTATATAAAGTTTGTATGTGCATATTTTTATTTTAATGCAAATTTTTAATATTGGCGAAGAAAAAATTTCCACAGGTAATTTTCAGGCCGAAAACGTTTTTTTCTTCTTAATTTCTAAACAAATCGAATCGGCTGTATGTTTAATATGATTCCTGGAAAATTGTTACCTGTGCTTTAAATTTTGTATTTGAACTTTTCGTTTATTTCTGTTCTGTTTTAGCCTTTTCTCTTGCCGATTTTTTTCCTTTTTTTTTTGTAATATTTCTTGTCTTCACCATTGTCGGGTTTGTGGTTTCTGGTAGTGTGAGTATGAATAAAGTATTAATAAAGTTATTATGTGGCGGTACCTTATTTTTTGCGCAACATTTCCTTAAACAAGCACGAGAGCACTTTGCCGCAGCCACCATCAACCGCTTCATAAAAGCAAAAGAAAGAAATACCATCATTTATATTTCTGCAAATGCATTTCATTTGGTTTCATTTTATTTTTGTTTCAAATATGCATAAGCGTTAATGGTTTTATTGTAGTTTATGTTTCTTGTTGTTGGTGTTCTTGCATTTGTGGTGTATTTGAAATACCAACATTAAGAAATGGCGCTTTATTCACACATATTATTTTTATGGTAATTATACGTTAGAGAACAACAATAATACGATTTACTTTTGATTTGACTTGACGTTTGACTGTTGGTTGGTTGGTTGGCTTTTTTTTAATTTTATTAATTTTTGATGACAATTTCAAACGAAATATGCACATTTATTTTATTTATTTAGTTCATAGACATCAGACTGTAGTCGAAATGTCAATTAAAGAAAATATGGCTTATCAGACGCCAAGTGGTTTGGGTTAAAAATTTTGTTGAAAATTTACAAAATTATATTAAGCCTTTTATTTTTCTGCTGATATAAACTGGATTCTTGTTTAAATTGTAGGATAAAATTTGTACCAGGGGAGATACTTTTCTACAAAATACTCAAATTTAGAAAAAAATTTTAATCTGAGCATTGTAAATTAAGCAGTTTACAGAAATACACAAAAGTACTGAGCTGAAAAAAACTTAGTATTACTTTTGCCAGGGGAGGGAAAACTATAAAGTTTTAAACTATTGAGACACATGTTTTTGTTTAAGATAGAAATAATTAGTAAATTGACCACGAAGCTGTAATTTTCAGTTATTCGAAATGAGGAAGGCCGAAGGAGGTGAGTACATTCGAAAACATTTTCGGGAACTTATTTATAACGTTTTAAAAATGCAAGAAGTTCTATGCATCTTTACTTAGTATTACTTTTGCCAGGGGAGGGAAAACTATAAAGTTTTAAACTATTGAGACACATGTTTTTGTTTAAGATAGAAATAATTAGTAAATTGACCACGAAGCTGTAATTTTCAGTTATTCGAAATGAGGAAGGCCGAAGGAGGTGAGTACATTCGAAAACATTTTCGGGAACTTATTTATAACGTTTTAAAAATGCAAGAAGTTCTTTGCATCTTTACCATTATCGGAAGAAACCTAGTGGAGTAAACTTTATAGATACTCGTATATAAATATCAAAATATATTTTTAAAAACTTATTTATAGCGTTTTAAAAATATAAAAAACTCTTTGCTTTCTATACCACCATCCAACAGAAGAAACCCAGGGAAGGTGACTCTATTTATATACATATTTGTATGTGTGAAAATATTTGTATTTTCGAAAACATGTTTACAACGTTTTATAAATATCAGAAATTTTGTGCTCTTTACTATCATCAGAAGAAAGTCAGGGAGGGAACTCCATTTAGGTATATTTGACGGAAAAATATATTTTAGGGCAGTTATGTATGTTTTCGAAAGTCAGGGGAGGGAACTCCATTTAGATGTATGTAAGGGAAATAAATATTTTCGAGAACTTATTTGTTACGTTTTCAAAATGTAAGAAATTGTTTGCTGTTTTGTTATCAGCAGAAGAAATCCAGGGGAGAAGACTCCTTTTATATATACGAGTATATATTTTCAGGAACTTATTTATAATGTTTTTTTTTTTTAAATTAATTACCACTTTTCAAAAATATTATAAGTTATTTGTGTGTTTGCCATCATCACAAGATATCCGTAGGAGAGACCGTCATAGATATATGAAAACGAAAAAATATACATATATTCAGAAACTTATTTCTAACGTTTTAAACATATAAGATACTCTTCGTCTATCATGATAGAAGAAACCCCAGGGGAGGGAATTTCATACATATTTATGTATCGGAAAAATATATTATCGGGAACTTATTTATAATGTTTTAAATAAACAAAAAATTTATTGCCTCCTTGCCATGAAGAAATCTAGGGAAGAGGAGACAACTCCATCTATATATATGTGTCGGAAAATATATTTTTGGGAGTTTATTTTCGTTTTTTTTTTTTTAATATATGGATTTATTCGTCTCTCTGCCTTCATCAACATATATCTGGAAAAGGAGACTACATTTATATACATATGTATGTGTATGGGAAAAATATATTTTCAGAGACTTTATAAAAATATTAAAAATTATTTGCCTCTCACCATCAGCAGAAGAGATCCAGGGGAGGAGACAACATTTATATACATATATGTATAGAGAGAATATATTTTCAGGGGAAGAAATTTCATACATATTTATGTAATATAAATATATTTTTGGGAACTTGTTTATAATGTTTTAAATAAACAAGAATATATTTTCAGGAACTTATATATAATGTTTTAAAAATATAAGAAATTATTTGTCTCTTTACCACGAAAAAATCGAGGAGAAGAGGGAACTCCACACATACATATACATATGTATATATGTTTGGGAAAATATATTTTTTGGAATTTATTTACCACTTTTCAAATATATTCAAAATTTTTATGCCTTTGCCATATCCGGGGGAGTGACCTTCATAGATATATAAAAATGGGAAAATATATATTCAGAAGCGTATTTATAACGTTTTAAACATATAAGATACTCTTTGTCTATCATGATAGCAGGGGAGGGAACTTCATACATATTTATGTGTCGGAAAAATATATTTTCGGGCATGAAGAAATCCAGGGGGGACTCAACTCCACACATACATATAAAAAGGAACATATATTTTTGGAGTTTATTTTCGACTTTTTAAATATACATATATGGATTTATATTTAGATTCGTCGCTCTGCCTTCATCAACATATATCTGGGGAAGGAGACTCCTTTTATATAAATATGTATGTGCATAGAAAAATATATTTTCAGAAACTTTATAAAAATATTAAAAATTACTTGACTCTCACCATCAGCAGAAGAAACCCAGGGGAGGAAACTCCATTTATATACATACATATATGTATGTATAGGGAAAATATATTTTCAGGAATTTATTTATAACGTTTTAAAAATATAAAAAATTATTTATCTCTTTGCCATAAAAAAATTGGGGAGGAGAGGGAACTCCCCGCATATACATATATGTATTGGACAAAATTTTTTTTGGGATGTATTTATTTAAGAGAAACCCCAGGGGACGGAACTTCATGCACATATGTATATGTGTAAAAAAAAAACATTTTTAGGATTTTAGTTATAAAGCTTTAAAAATATAAGAAATTTATTGCCTCTTTACCATGAAAAAATCCAAGGAGGCAACTCAATACTTATAAAAAATTTCAATACTCCTACACACTTTTATTTTGCATGCCTTTGAAAAGTTGTATTGGCAATCGTGTTATCAACATCATGTGAATTCCACATCACTTTGAGAAGAAGAAAAGTAATACAAGCAATTTTTTGTAAATCATTAATTAGAGAACATTTTAGTTATATACATATGTACGTTATTAACTAACTAGTTGTGAGTTCGAGTCCAACTTTAGTCAAGAAGAAGGATTATTTCTAATTATAACAATAATTGCTGTGATACAAGAAGACCAAAGAAGAACAGAAAAAATAATTGAATACCATTATCTGGGGGACAACTAGCTGTTTCGTATTCGCTACACTATTCATCAGCGCCCACTGGGATTTTTATTGTTGATATCAGAAATTTCTATTTTTATTATATTTTCCGTTTAATTTCTTGAAGACCTTCCTCTGAATACTGATTTTCTTCTTCTTATTTGCTAATTATTAAAATACAAAATGAATTGATACAACAATACACTGCGGGTTCACAAGCATACGAGTGTAAACAGAAAGTGATTTCAATATAAGACACACCATACAAAATTTTGTGAATTAGCAATATAACTTTTTACTCGTATATCAAAACATGTGTTTCATTAAAAAAGTTACGGAATTACTGGCCTGCCCTTGTATTTATAACGTTTCAAAAATAAGAGAAGTTCTTTTTCCCTTTATGCTTAAATAAGATATAAAATGCAACGATCCCTCTAAGGGCACAAAATCATAACAATGTCTCTCACCAAAACTAAAGTTATATAAAGGGTGGTTAAATTTCAAGGGCCGATGTTGATTTTGAATAAAACAAAAACTATTTAGGAAATTATTGTAATTTTATTTTATTATGATATATTGGTATTATTCAACTATGTATGAAACCAAATATCGGCCAAATGGGTGCCGCGACCACGGCGGCACACCTCCATCCCATGGTCCGAATTTTCGATGACCCTGAGGCATAATGGAGGTTCTATGCCGTTAATGTGCCGAATTATCTCATCCTTTAGCTGTTGAATTGTTGCTGGCTTATCGACGTACACCTTTTCTTTCAAATAACCCCAAAGAAAAAAGTCCAACGGTGTCAAATCACATGATTTTGGCGGCCAATTGACTTCGCCATTACGTGAGATAACACGGCCATTGAATTTGTTGCGCAAAAGAGCAATTGTTTCGTTAGCAAGGCAAGTGGCACCGTCCTGCTGAAACCACATATCGTCTACATCCATATCTTCCAATTCGGGCCATAAAAAGTTTGTTATCATCTCACGATAGTGAACACCATTCACAGTAACTGCCTGACCGGCCTCGTTTTGGGAAAAATACGGCCCGATGATGCCGCCAGCACATAAACCGCACCAAACAGTCACCCTTTGTGGGTGCATTGGTTTTCGACAGTCACTCTTGGATTCTCATTCGCCCAAATGCGGCAGTTCTGTTTATTGACGAATCCACTGAGGGAAAATGTGCCTCATCACTGAAGATGATTTTCTTCGAAAATTGATCATCATTTTCATAATAAGTCTGGATAACTTTAACACGTTGTTGGATTGTGTATCTCTCCATGGTTCAAATTGAGTAAGTCTGAAATAGAGAAATGTCGAATAAAATTCGGAAAAAAAACTTGGTGTTTAGGTGTGGTTCACCTTCAACATCGGCGCTTGAAATTTAACCACCCGATATCATAGCTACAGTAGTGCTGCCACAGTGGCATTATTTGCATATATCATAAAAGACTGATATCTAAAAATAATCCCACTTTGGCCACACTGTTGTAATTATGACACATAACTTTAGTTTTGGTGAGGGACATTGTTATGATTTTGTGCCATTAGAGGGATCGTTTGATTTTATTTCTTATTTAAGCATAATTCGCACGCTATAGTCCAACTAAATTGCAATCAATTTAATGCTGTCTTTGTTTCTGTTGCCGTTGCGGGTTGTTGTTGCAACACAAAAGGAGAAAACATTAACCATAGTTGGTGTCAACTAATTGGCAACGACACCAAACAACAAACGTGAATGATGATTTTAATTTCGAAAAAAAAAAAACTTTAAATATTGTGTGGCGTCTCAATTTGAAAAAGTTGTGAAAAAAAAACTCATTCTCTTCAAAATAAAATGATTAGTTTTTATGTAGAAGGGCGTCCTGCTGCTGCTGTCAGTTTGTTGAATATTGTGCAAATCTGTGTGTGTGTGTGTGTGTGTGTGTTTGCATGTGTAGCAGTATGTAAACGTGTGTTTTATAATGTCTGTATTCATTTAGTCTGCCTGAATACGAAACGAATTTGTTAGATTGTAAAGTGTTTATATTTGGGTTAGACTTGGCGGCAGGTTTAACAAATGAAATTAAAGCTAAAAAGGCGTTGTTTTCTAATTTTTTAGTTTATGAAATAAAGAAGTTATTGTTTTCTGGCGTAGTGGTCATGGCTGTGAGAGTTTGTGTCAATTGCTTGTGCACACACATACAACAGTCTGTTGTATAAGTATTTCAACCAAAAATTTCGATATGACAAAAACGTTGCTTCGAGCTCAATTTGAGATATTTTAGTTGCAAGAAGGCAATCGAAAATTAGTTCGTCACAAAGACAGTAAAGCACTCTAGTCGCAATGTTTAAACTCTTCTTTCGAAACTTTGAAAATTCAAAAAGTTTTAACGTTTTACAACTTTAATGTTTCCACTACACTAGCAAGCACCTTGTCCGAAATATTTGTATACAAATCATTCAAAAAATTTAGTGTTTTTCATATAAAGTTTCTGGCCAAGTGGCTTGCACATTAATCATTTGTAAATATAAATTAATATATTGTCTTATTCTTCGAAATGGGGCTTAATAGTTATTCGTTTAAATCAAATATCGATAAATAAAACTGGAATTTAAATTAAAATCTCATATTCAAATTTAATATAAGTTTGTGATTCCGTTCGTAGTTTCTACAATATTCATTTTCGGCCCTATAGAGCAGATGTGCCCAAAAGTTCTATATAGAAGAGCAAACACCAATACATCTAAGGAAAAACTACTTTTATTCTAATAATTTTTGTTGTAAAAAGCAACACATATTTACAAAAACAAAATTTTCACTGATAATCGCTGTCGTCAATGTGTACCAGCAAAGCATGCGAAAGTGTTGTTGCTTCGTCGCTCTTGTGTGTGTGTGGAGTGAAGAACGGCAAAAAACAAAGTTGTTTGTGAATTTTTCATTGCTAGTGCTGAGTGCAGTATGTGTGTATTAAAGAGCACCGCTTTTACAAAAACAATTGAGCATCAAGCGCATAGGGTTTGGGCAGCTCTGCCATAATGTACACATATTGTGAATTAGAATTGATAGAAAAGTCGATTGAACGATGTCAGTCTGTCAGCTGTTTCTGAGAAAACCACAAAACTGAGAAACTTTTTACTTTCATCATTCTCTTACTATATCTATTCATTGAAATTCAGTAAAATCGGTTCACGTATAGCTGAGGTATATCCAAAATTCTGAAAAGAGCCATTTTTTTAGGCAATTTTGTGTGAAAAATGAATATTTCCGATATCGGCCAAATCCGATTTTTCCATGGAACAAGCTTTTTGCTTAAAAACCGTTCTGGTAATATAAAAAGGTTACAAAAATTAAAATTTTCGATATCAGTCCATATATACCCGTGATATAGCCTAAACCGATTTTTCATAATTTTTTTTTACTTAAAAGCAGTTCTGACATTGAAAGGAGGTTACTAAAATGCAGAAAATTAGCATTTGTAGTATCGGTGTATATATACGTGACTATTGTGAAGAGAATTTTAGATTCGGTTCAGCCGAATATACTACACTCTTACCTGTTTAAACTTGAAGCTAAAACTTTTTATACTCGAAATTTCGAACATTACATTTAATTCACACTTAACGAAAAAAAAACTTGCTTTATTGATATAAAATTTACTTACTTTATTGATATAAATAACTTCGAATATTCGAACGAAATTTCAATAAATATAAATTTTTGAAGAATATATTTATATTCATAAAAATATTAAATTTTAGTAAAGTTTTAAACTGAAACCTTATATTTGAAATTTGAAAATGTTTTTAAAAAATATATATTAGAAACAGATGTATTACAAACAGCAAAGAAAATGAGTCCTAGCTGTATATTAAATCTAAGACAATTTTTTTCTAAGTTCGAAAATTTAATTTTTACGTTTAGTTCCCATTTAAGTAAAAGTTAAATTTTTTGCATAACTGGTATAAAATTAAAACAAAAAGTATAGTTGTAAACAAAAACCTTATATCCGAAAACTTACATATGTATTATGAACAGCAAAACAAATGACTTTTTACTATTCCTAATTATATGTTATGTCTAAGGCAAATTTTGTTTAAGTTCGAAGTTTCGAAACTCCACATATAGTTACCACTTCATGAAAAGTTGATTTTTTTTAGTGTACTTAATTGTATAAAAAAAAATAAGTTACACAAAAATTTCTTTAAAAGCTACGAATTTTCGCATCAAAATTCGAATTCAAAAAATAAATTATATAATGGAAAAATAAATATATGTACATATATGCTCTGAAATTTTCTTTATTATGGGCATAAAACTATATATTTTTAATATTCAAAAAAGTTTTCGAAATAAATTGTTTACAAGCTCATTTCACATTTAGTTCTCATATAATGAAACTGCCTTTTAATTCGAAATAAAAAACACAAAAGTTTAGAGGAAAAAACATACAGGCAATGCAAAATGCGTTTTTATACTTTGGACTTAAAATTTTAGAAAAAGAAGTTTCAAATAAAATTTTTTTAAAGTTCGAAATTTCGAACTTCCGCATTTAGCATTTTATAACAAGTTCATTTTGTGTATGCTTATATAGAATTCTTTTAATTTGCGCATAAAATTTTAAATTTATAGTTTTAGATTAAAATTCGAAGAGCTTGTTTCAAATTAAATTGGTTTTTTTCCTGTTTCGAAGGCATTTTAAATATATAAAATTTTTGTTTTTATATTTTAAATAAATTTGTTTTTATTGCATCTAAAAAATTTGTTTCAAAATTTAGTATAATTTTATTTTTATATATTTTTGAGAATCTAAAAATTATAATTTCTTTTAAAATAAAATTAATCTAATTTACCAAAAATGCAATGAAATGCCAGTTTTTTAATTTCTTAATTAAATAAACTCGATTTCAACAACTTTTGTTAAAAATTTTAATTTTTTGTTATATTTCATAGCCAATTTGAATTAAAAATCATAGCATTTGTTTTGAAATTTCAGATAATTGTGAAAAAGCTTATAGAAAGTTAACTTTCAAAACTGATTTTCATACATGAATATTCGAACACAGCAAAACTTTCTTAAAGTGAGAAAACTACCGGTAAAAGTTCTAATTTAAATATTTTAAAGCATAATCTAAATAAAAATCTTTGTTCGAAAATTCGAACTTGATTTCGAAACTTTAATTTTAACCTAAATTGAAGTAACTTTTATCTTGCTCTTAGATGTATAAAAAATTTTATTTATTTAGATTTGAAATTAGCAGTTGTTTAATGTATATACATAAGCTAAATACTGGGTTTGTCATTTCGTGCGAAAAGCTGTCAAAACTCTATATAAACAAAACTTTTGTGAAATATCTATGAAATAATGTTGCTGAAGTGGTATTCTGTTCAATTTGTGAAAAAATTATGAAATGTTTCTGGCAGCATTGTGTTGTAATTGTGAAATAATATGAGTGGCAGTTATTTCGCGCGAAATTTCAAACAACAGCTGAACGATGTTGTATGCCTAAAACAAAGAAAACAGTGAAATTTGCCTAAAACGCCAAATAGGCACCATATTTTAAATGTCATATTTTCCGAGTGAAATTATTAATGTTGCTCAACATTTTTCGCAGATTTGAACAGAGTACTTATAAGTATATAGGTATACCTATAAGTTAGAAAATATTATGGCTAAGTGCTGTTTGAGTACTTTTTGTAACCACTGTTTTTTTTTTGCAAATTAATGTGGATGTTATTATAGCATTTTTTAGTTGCTTTGTTTTTATTCCAGTTCAAAAAATAACTAATGTCTTAATTTAGTTGGAAACATGTCAAGTATGTATAATTGTTAAATGTCGCTGCCTAACTCACACACACACACACTCACTCACAGAACATGTACATATTTCTACACAATTATAAACTATTGTACATACAAATGAAATACAACAGAGCAAGAGCTGAATAAGAGTTATAAAACTAAAAACCTTTTAGTATTTTAGGCTTGAATGGTTTCCTTTATGTTTTTATAATCGTTCTGGTGTTTTTAGTTGAAAAATGTGTTTTTTTTTTTTATCAAATTCTAAATAAAGTATTGTTATTTTTATATATAAATTATTGTTTTTGTTGCACACCTACTAAGCACAATACTAAAGCTTTGAAAAGAAATATTGTGAATAGGCAGCTAACGACGATTAGGGTGGCTCCTTGTGGTTAAAATGTTTCACCACCCAGATCAGGGTGGCCTGATTCTGGCTTGCCAGTTCGTTTAGCCTGTTGAGATATTCCAGTACTAACTTGGCCGTAAAGACACAATTGCTCAAGGCCTTCAGCCCTATCAGAGAGTATTTTAACCGCTTCCCTTATTGCGTATAATTCCGCTTAGAAGATTGTGGTGTTTTTACTAAGAGTTATATATTTGCTAGCTCTAGGCCCCACTATTCCCGCTCCAACACCTTGGTGCGTTTTGGATCCATGTACAGAAATATCAACAAGGAAATGTTCGACACAACTGGCACTATCGCGGTTGACCCTTCAGAGAATTTTAGCCACATTGCACATGTTCCCAGGTTCAGCTTGTTTAACAATTAAAGCCGATAGACTACGACCAGCTTCTTAATTATGCCATTTCATTCCGACCATATAGATATTTCTGTGCCCCCCTCTAGATATAAAATTTTTCTTTTACTTTTTAGCGTCACACTAATATGACGAATGAAAAAAAGGGATTCAAGCATTGCTTTAGGAAAGCTTATATGCTAGTGTGAGAATGTGCGTATACGAGTGAGTACATGCAGGAATATTTTCTATAGCATTATAAATTCATTAGAATTTGCAAATGCCATAATGATTTCCAAGGAATGGCAAATTATACCTATAAAACACAATGAATATGAAATGAAATGAGCATGTTGTTATTGGTTTTTAAGTATAATTTAGGCAAAAATATTCAAATTGTTGTGGCATGAACAAGTTTATTAACATATCAAGAGTTAACTTAATCATGAAGTAAAATAGCTTAATCATGAAGTAAAATAGCCAAAGGGACGGTTTAAGCCAAGAAAAATATTTTAAATGCGAATTATCTATTAAATATGGATTTTTAATTAAACATTTATATTATCTTTTGCCATTAGTGTGCACATTAGTGTGTGTTTTAGAACACAGACAAGCAACTCGTCTTAAAAATTTTATATTGAAATCACTCAAAAAATTGAGTAACTTTTATACAAATTTTCTAGGCAAGTTGCTCGTCTGTGTTTTATGAACAGCACATACATAAATTAATTAAAGAAAGAAAAAAGAAAAGTGATTTGAGAGAGAATAGGAGGCCCTAAGTTTCCCTATTCTCGCGAGTATAGGGCACAAAATTCAGCAGCTCCTCACATGTACATTATAAAAGTTTTTGTGATAACCATGTTCGTTTGATGCTTTGTGTACGAGGTCTGATCAAAAAATAGTTCATCAATAACTATCTTGTTTCATCAATAACTATCTTGTCCCCTTCAAAGTAATTCCCCTCAGATATAACACCAGCGGTTTTGCCAATCCTCGAAACACTTCTGAAATGCGCTTTTTGTTATCGCCAACAGCTTCTGTTTCGATTTTGCTTATATCTCCTCAATTGTAGCAAAACCCCTCCTTCCTTCCATCAGTGTCTTCAGTTTTGGGAAGAGGAAAAAGTCAGCGGGAGCCAAGTCCGTGGAATACGGCATTATCATGGTGCAATATCCATCATTGTTTTTTCCACAATTCTGTGCGTTTCTAACGAATTGCTTCGCGCAAACGGCGCATAACTTTAAGGTAATATCCCGTACTGACCGTACAACCTTATAGCAAAAAATCATTATGTACCACGTCATTGGAGTCGAAGAAAACAGTGAGCAAAACCCTCACACTTGACCGAACTTGACGTGCCTTTTTAGTCTTGGCTCTTCTGGACGCTTCCATTGGGATGATTTTGGGCTTTGGTTTCAATGTCATAGCTATACAGCCATGATTCGTCACCAGCTATGTACTTTTTGAGGAAATCTGGATCGTCGTTGACGATATTTAACAGCTCTTAAGCAATGTCCAGCGACATTCTTTTTGCTCAAAATTTGGCAATGTTCACTGCCGCACGTTTCATGCCTAAAACATCCGTAAAAATTGCTTGAGCCGGAATGAGCCGAACGATGTGCCAACATCATCAGCAACCTCTCTGATAGTGATTCGATAATTCTCCAAAATCATTTTCTTCACTGCTTCAATGTTTTCGTCGGTTGTTGACGTGCTCGGGCGACCAGGATGAGCATCGTCATTAACATCTTCGCGGCCTTCCTTAAACCTGTTATACCACAATTGAGCTTGTGATCTGTTCATAGTTGGCCCGCCAAACGCCACAGTCAACATTTCAAAAGTCCTTGCGCATTTAATTTCATTTTTTATACAAAACTTAATACGGTTTCTTTGATCCATTTTTTCGAATAGTAAAAAATCGAAGAGCACACCAAAACACGAGTAACTTGTCAAAAACAAACTGACAATCCAAAATGACTGGTATCGCCAACATACGAGTATATAACAGAACAAAAATGCGAAAATTGAACATACGTAACTGACGAAATTTGCAAATAGGGGCTAGTTTTTGATTATACGTAGTATATCGGGTGGTTAAATATTAAGGGCTGATGTTGCATATGAACCGCATCACCTAAACATCAAGTTTTTTTCTGCATTTCATTCGATATTTCTTAATTTCATATTAACTCAATTTAAAACATGGAAAGATACACAGTCGAGCAATGTGTTAAAATTATTCAGGTTTATTATTAGTGTTGCCAGAGTGGAGATTTTACTTTAATTTTGAAGATTTTATAAGTAAAATAAAATTTGAAGATATTTTTCTCAAAATTAAGATTTCATTTTCACAAAAATAATTTATGCACGCGGATTTGACAAAACATTTTCATTAAAGACTGAGTACACCAACATTAAAGTGTGTATTTATGTTTCCCAGAGACTGCATACATCACATTAAAGTGTAATTTTTGTTGCAGCGTAGTATTTTTAAGTACTTTTTGAACAAAATCATGGTTGCATCACTTGGTACTGAGTAGATTTCAGGAGATTTCATCGAAATCTACTCATAAAGTAGATTTCATTTTGTATGGGAAATCTTCTCAAAATCTGCTAGATTTGGGTTGAAATCTCGAATGAGCAGATTTCGCTTTGGTGTAAATAGGCTATAAAGGATGAGATAATTCGACATATTAACGGCATAGAACGTCAATTATGCCACATTGTCATCGGACCATTGGATGGAGGTGTGCCGCCGAAGTCATTTAGCCGATATTTTATTTCATACTATACCAATATAAATATATAATAAAAATAAGTGACAATAATTCGTTCAAAATCAATATCGACTCTTAAAATTTAATTAACTGTTAATATTCCTTCCCGTTATGACCGTTCTATTTTTGATCTTTCACTGTTAATTTCACCCCCCCCAACGGCTATGACTTGTATATATTTGATCTTGCTCTGATATACTCCAATTATGAGTTTCAAAAATTGGCTGTGAAAGAAAGCCGCGACCGCGAAGCTCTAATATCTTCCCCTTTAACTACTGTTATTTTGCAAGCCTTTTTTTTAGATGAATCATACCAATTGTTAATAAACATTGTTTCTTTAAAAATTTTTTTTAAAATATATTTTATTTGAATGAAATTCTTTGCTTATTTTTTAAAATCCCTACAACAAGTTTCCCAACTTTACAAATTTTAACTGCAAACTCATTATAGTGCAAAATTTATGACAACTTAACATTAAGATCTCACTTCGTGTTTAATTTTTTTTTTTTTCTTTTCTTTTTATTTTTTTTGCCAACTTTATTAAATTACTTTTAAGCCGCAATAACTTTGCACAGCAATGTTAAGAGTTCTTTTTGTCTGAAATTGTAAATTTGTCATCTTAACTATAAAAATCATTTTAACATCTGTCCTCTGCAAGCGCAAACATGCACCGGCACGCAAAGACTTATTTACTTATTTAAGAGAGATTTAATTTAAGCTGCTTTTAACATGAAACTAAAACATGTTTTAGAGTTGAAGTTTTTAGGTTTTATTTTCTGTCTGTGTTGAAATTATTGAACCGGATTTGTGTGTGACTCGGTTTGCTTAAGCAAAATAATCAAAATAAAGTTATTAAATGATCATAAAAATAAGTAAAAGGTGTAAATTATGGGGTTTTAAAAAGATATTGCTAAAGGTCTCTTATCTACATACACCCTTCACAAAAATGTTAAGGGTATATACATATGAGTTTGTGATTCCATTTGTAATTTCTGCAATTCTCATTTCCAACCCTATAAAGTATATACTCGTATATTCTGAACCAGAATTGATAGAAAAGTCGATTAAGCGATGTCCGTCAGCGCGTCTGTGGGGAATGCCATTTCTGAGAAAACCACCAGACTTAGAAACTTTTTTCATTCATGTGTTGGCTATTGAAATTCAATAAAATCGGTTCACATATAGCTGAGATATATCCAGAATTCCGAAATATCCACTATTTTTAGCAATTTTGTATGAAAATTTAAAAAAAAAAATTGTTTGTTCTCCTTCAAAGTTGACATAAATATTTGGCATGGTGACTTAAAGTTAAAATAAAAATTCTCCCCGATATCGGTCTATATATACCCGAGATATAGCCTAAACCGAGTTTTTAATGAAAATGTCGCATAAGCGAACCTAAAAAACTTTTTTTTTTGCTTAAAAGCAGTTCTGGTAATATAACAAGGTTGCCAAATACAGCAAATGAAAATTTGCGATATCGGTCTATATATACCCGAGATATAGTCTAAGCTGATTTTTCATAGAATTTTTTTTTTTTGCTTAAAAGTAGTTCTGGTTATAAAAGGCGTTTATTAAAATACAGAAAATGAAGACTTGCTATATCGGTGTGTATATGCCCGAGTATAGATAGCCTAGACCAATTTTTTCATGAAAAAAAAATTCTTTTGCTTAAAATTAGTTCTGGTTATAAAAGGAGTTTACTAAAATACAGAAATTGAAAATTTCTGATATCGGTCCGTACATATCCGAGCATATTTAGTTCAAATTTGTTATATACTAGTATACTACATTTTTTTTATCTTGGACCAGTACTCAGGGGATGACCCCTACATATGCAGTGCATTGTACTGGAACTCGGAATATAGGTTATGATGAGGTAGGAAAGAGGGAGTAGTGTTCGTGGAGGTTTAACTTAAACAATAACAACACGAAAGACTAAAACAAACTCTATTGCAGCATTTAAAATGTTGGAATTAAATTATTTAAAACTGATCAGTGCCCAGTGTATATACCTTCGACACTGCTCAGATTAGCAAAATTTAGTCCAACACCTTCCACGCTACAAGGTAATATACTTATTTATATACGTGACTATCGTGAAGGGATATCAGCTTTCGCCCAGCCGAGTATACTACACGCCAACTTGTTTTCTTAAAAGCAATTCTGGTAATAGAAAAAGGTTATTTAAATATAGGAACTGAAAATTTCCGCTATCCGTCCATATATACCCGAGATATAGCCTAAGCAGGTTTTTCATTGAAAAAAGTTTTTTGTGTTTAAAAGCAGTTCTGGTTATTAAAGGAGGTTACTAAAAAATAGAAAATTAAAACTTCCGATGTCGGCCCATATATACCCGAGATATAGCTACAACCGGTTCTTTTAGGAAAATGATGCGTGAGCGAACTTAAACCACTTTTTTCGCTTAAACGCAGTTCTGATAATATAAGGAGGTTCCCAAATAGAGAAAATGAAAATTTCCGGTATCGGTATATATGTACGAGTATAAACCCGAAATATAGTCTAAATCGATTTTTCAAAGAAAAAATTTTTTTTGTCTAAAATCAGTTCTGATTTTAAAAGGTTACTAAAATCGAAAATATGGACATATCCGATTTTTTCATGCGAGATTACCTTTTTAGCACGGCGTTTAAAAGGCAAAAAAAGGTTTTTCCTGATATCGGTCCATGTATATCCGAGCATATATACGTGACTATCGTGAAGGGTATTTTAAATTCGACGCAGCCAAATATACTACACTCTTATTTGTTTTTCTTTGTTAATAAATAATAAAATAAATGATAAACGGCAGTAAGGTATAAAATGTAAGCAAAATGGTTTGCAAGTTTTATTAAGAGTCATATAAAGCCAAAATTTTTTAGCAGCGATATTTTGCACATTGGGCCAGAAATAAAATGCAGCTACATATTAATACACACAATGAAAGGGTCATCAAAAAGTTGCATAAATAGAAAAGTTTTCAAAAAATTATTTCATTAATAGCTGCTATAAGTTTAAGATACTCAAAAAAATTAAAGTCTGCTGCTTAAATTTATAGTTTCATAAACAGCAAGTATGCGGTTAAAGTTGCTTAATAAAGTTTATGTTAAGGGTTAATTTGCTCAAATATGTATGTATTTATCTTAAGCCTTCTTAAAAAGATAAAACAACTATAATTAAGCGTAACGCCAGTCATAAAAAGTTAACCTTTTTAATGGCAGATAATAAAAAATAATTAATATTAAAAATTATGTTTAATATATGCGCATTTTCTAAAATATCCAACATATTCTTTTGAAAGTCTTCAATACTTTTAGTTTTGTTTTTTTTTCTCTTTATGCATAAAATTTCAAACAAAAATGCGTTTCATTTATTTTCTCGTTTTTCTTTATCCGCTAAACCACTATATTGTTTCTAGATGTTGTTGCAACTAGAACATGGAAATACGCTAAATATTTATAAAATTTTGTTCTACTGAACAACCGTTCTTGCACAAGCAACCGCACAGTTGAGTCATTCAGTCAGTGCAGCAAAACGTATCCAGACAGGAAGATTTTTCCCCTTCAACTAGACCACACACATATTGGAGAATAATAGCTAAAGTGCAAAATAAAATAAAAATATAAACTAAAACGGTCTTTTTAGCAAAACAAAGGAATGTTTTATGAAAAAATTTTTCCAAGTGCCCAGTTGGAAATTTATACTCGTATATTGAAAATATTGTTACGTTTTTACCTTTAGCTAAAGTACAAAATTAAATGAAAATATAATTTAAAACGGTATTTTTAGCAAAACAAAAGAATGTTTGATAGAAAAACAATCCAAGTGCCCAGTTGGAAATTTACACACATATATTGTTACGTTTTAACTTTTGACCCCGCTTTTGCGGATTCTTTAATTGCAAATGGAATAATGGCATTGACACTTGCTTGTTACACAGTATTTAAATACTTCACAGCTTTATTTTCACTTATTACCACTGCGTCTTAACACACTAGAGTTGCTAACTTTTCTGACGTATGACTGTCTTGCATACCGTTTAAAACTAAAATCCACCTCTGACGTATATCTGCCTGCTAACTTTTCTGACTTATGACTGCCTTGCACGACGTTTAACACTAAAGTCTGCCTCTGCCGTATATCTGCCTTTTATTTATACTTCTTTACTATCTTCTAAAATAATCAGAAACTTTCTACTGGCTCGCTAATGATCAGTCCATATTCAAAGGACATATAATATAATTGATACGCACATACACACACACATGGCTACGAAGCAATAAGAACGCAACAACAACAATAAAATAATTAGTGGTTGATTTACTTGGAATTTTGCGTTCTTTAGATCATGTACGTTGTTCTTTGTTTATTATTTGTATACTCATTTATAACAAATAGATCAACAGGTCGCACAGTGGGTTAGAAGAGATAAAAATTCGTAACAATACATATTCTAAGAGAAGGAAGCTTAAGTTTCCAGTTTAAAGTGTTTTCAGTCCATTATTCAATCGAAAAGAAACTATAATATGTGCAAAGAAGAAGTTCATTTTCTATAAAGAGTATCACAAAATTAACGCAAGATTTGAATATGTTGTAATTTTTTGTTAATTATAAAAAATGCATATAAGTTTTACTAAAAAATAGCCAAAAAATTAATTATTGTGCTAATGCAATCACTTGTCGTTCAGATTTTAATCTTTAATTTCTGGCCAACAGAAGTCATTCGCCATCTTACGCAGGCGAAGCCCATTTACGGTAACTGCTCGGTCGACCTAACGTTTGAAGAAGTTCGACCTTCCTATAAAATGCACCAAACGAACTGGGCAAGCATGCATCGATAACATTTGTTGCAGATCCGGTTTGTTAAAATTTGCACACAATTCTCGCGACTTTGAACACATTTGGTGGAGAATCTTGAAACGCACAAAATGCTTATTGATTCGAATGCCCATCTTCGCAAAGGGCTTCAACAATCTTAACGCGCCGAAGCAATTATGTAGTCCTAATAATGGTTAGGAATTAATCTGGAAATGAAAAACAACCATATTTTTTATTATGAGCTAGCTAAACTCTTTTACCTGAAAAATATTTGCCCGCCGTAGTAGAAGTAAATGAGGTATTTATATGAGTAATTGGTTTGCGTCAACACTTGTCATGATGGTAAAGTCTGCCCAGTTTTAAGGCGTGGACTATCACACGACTCATCAGCGCTCTCACGTGGATTAAAAGGCTCACACCGATGGCAACATTTTTTTCATATATTTAGCTACAGCATCCAGCCCTTGCTAGATGCTTCTAACATCTCCTATATGGGACTCCCTAGACAGTTAACATTTAAGTCTAGTCTTTGACTTGATGGCCCGAAGTACACAAAGAATATCACCCGTCTTTTTACCACATATGGTTCTTTACATTACACGCCAACAATACCTCGGAGACTATAATTAGTGCAGCCCAAATATATGTAATCAATTTGTGACAAGACCTGTCATTACAGCCTACTCTGAAGGTGTACCAATTATAAGGGGTGAACTAGTGCACGGCTCACTAGCGCTCCAATGCGGCTTGCCAGGCTCATGCTGGTGGCAACTTTCTGTCACTTGTTTGTAGCTATCTGAACAAAGCTCATGCTGAAGATCTAGATCCTTCTAACACTTTTTATATGCGATTCCCTAAACAGTTAACATCTAAATCTATACTTCTTAATGACCCTAAATCTACAAAAACATATCAGAGCTTAACCAACTCATCCGTCTTCCTACCGCTTTTAGTTTTTAACACTACAGTTACCTGTTTGAAGATAACAGCACTTCGGAGACCCCATTTAGATCTCCCTAAAAGTCGGGCATGTACTCTAATTATCAGGGAACACGGTTTCCCTATGGTTTCAGGTGCAATACTTTTAACAACAGCCAACTTCAGGATGGTCTGTAAAACAAAACTTCCTGGAGACGTGTTGATCCCTGTTTTGCTAATTAACCCTAGGCCATAGAGTTCTATTTGCTCGCTATACTTTCAGAATATTTCCAGAAACATTTTGATGTTGAAAAACCATGTTGGCAGATATATTTCGCGACTTTTCGGGATGTGAGTAGAATATCTTGAGTACCTTCACAAAAACGTTTAACACCGTTTTACATGTGATGAAAACCGTGCTTAACCTAAAGTTTTTTTTTTCAAACATTACCAGACAAATAAGTTATTAAATCAGAGAAATTTTTGTTCGCTTACAGTCACTCAAAGGAAATTTACTAAACCAAAAAATAAATTTATTTATATAAATTTTACGATTTAGTTAATGTTTTCGGCGGAAATTCAAAATTTCTTTACAACTTTACAATTTGCGAAAATTTGTGTGCAGTACTATCTTCTGGGTAAGAACATTTATCCAACAGGGATTAATTTATTTTGTCCTTTATATCTCTTTACCCTGTTGGGTAAAGTAGATTTTTTAATGCTGTTAAAAAAAATTAAAGAAATTTTATACTCAATTTACCATAATATTTCGTTTTAATCAAAATTCTTAGATGTTGTGTTTTTCAATACGGAATTTTTAGAAACTAATATTACACAAGAGCAAAATTTGCATACATATGTGTTATAAATATGTATGTGTGTACATGCGAAATTAAGCTGTTAAATTTTATAACAATATAAAATTTTGATTTTGGAAAGAACGACAATAGGTTATAGAATTTTCGGTGCCTGGCAGCAATTTTGAGAGGTGGGTCAAAGTTTTCTTTAATTCTGGAAGTTTTTTTTACTTATCTCAGGTCCTGTCTAAGTCTATGCCAATTTGGGGCTAGTTTAAAACAAAACAAGTTAAATATTTCAACTAACAAGTAACCAAAAGTATTCTGAGCACATTTGAACCAAACAACATACATACTAACTTAATCATCAGTCATAAAGCAGCTCTGGTGGACTGGAGAACAACTCTCGCGTCAGCGTAATTGTTTCTTAAGTACGGTCAGACTTCTCGTTGTTGTTTGACCTTCGAGAGTTTTGCGTCTAACACTCATTGGTTACCTCAACTAACTGTATTAGATTACAGTTTTTTTTTTTAGATATTTCGCTGTTAACCAGGTGGCAATTTCCTATGCGAAGGCATAGGTCGGTACAACTAGTCACCGCGCCGCAAAAAATTACTGGTAATACCATCGTGGCCATAAGGTCTACGTTACTCCGCCTATGCTGTGCGTCCTATACTTTGCAAAGTTATTGGCAACTGTATAGTTACAAATACAATACAATACAATACAACTTAATTATAATCGCATTGTGAAACAGTTGTAGAATATCAGTAAAAAATAGGAAGTAGTAAAAATATCATATAGCATTCAAGTGCGCTGATTTAAACTGCCTCCCCACGTGCGCCAATACAAAGAGGTGATTGATTGTATGTCTGTCTCTTAAATACAGCTTAATTTCTGCGTGGCAAAACGAGTTCATATTAAATGCGGATTAGGGTGAAAAATGTTTTCACAGTAATCATCAACTTTATCATTATTCGATCGGCACCATCTGTTATTTAAATCTCTTATCTTATAACTCCTTTGATAATGAAGTTTACGAATTTTTAAATACTCCATGTCAGATGAGTCGTCCTACTAAGCATTTTACTGCAAATGAATTTAAAGTGGAAATAATGAAACTCAGAAATAATAAAACTCCTGGATACGACAGAATTGATTCTAAAGTAATGAAATTATGGTCAAAAAAAAAGCGTAATATTTCTAACAATGTTATATAATACTATATTATGTTTGTATTATTTTCCAACTCAATGGCAATGTGTTGAAATCATTATGATTTTAAAACCTAATAAAAATGAGAACCAGCTTTCATTTTACAGATCTATAAGTTTGTTGCCGACATTTTTGAAAGATTGTTTTTAAATAGGCTTAAACCAGTGTGCCCAAAAGTACAGCTAAGCGCTTTTATAAATACCATTGAGCATCAAGCGCATAGGTCTGGGCATGTCTGGCTTAAGCCCATATTAGAGCAAAATAATATTATTCCTAATTAGCAATAAACATGTTACCCCAAAGCAGTGGCAATTGTTAAGGAAATAACAGCTGCTTTTGAAACGAAAAAGTATTGTTCAGTAGCAGTTTTAGGCGTCCAATAAGCATTTGATAAAGTTTGGCACCCAGGACTTTTGTTTAGACTTAAAACATTACTACTTTAAACATTTTATTTAATTCTGAAGTCATATTTACACGGGCGATATTTCTATGTAAATAGTAAAGAAGAGTTTTCAACTATTAAACCACAGGTTAGTGTTTTAGGGGGAACACTCTATTTAATATATACTAGTAATATGCCACTTTCCCAAATTCAGATGATACTGCGCTAGTCGCATCGGCTATTTGTACCATTGATTCTACAATTCTATTACAAATGGCATTAAATAGATTACAACAGTAGTTGCAAAAATGGAAAATTGAAATAAGCGCATCGAAGCCTTCACATATAAGATTCTCGATTAAAAGAGAAAATTGTCCACCTAATGCGATCAATGGAACAGTAATACCTGCTATAAATAGCGTTAAGTACTTTGGTTTGTACCTAGACAAAAGATTGCTTGGAAAGAACATATCAAAGCAAAACGACAGTATCTAAATATTAAAACTAAGAAGATGTATTGGCTTTTAGGTCCAAAATCTGAACTCTGCTTGAAAAATAAGCTTATACTGTACAAAGCTATACTAAAGCCTGTAAGGTCGTATGGAATCCAGTTTCATGGGAACAGCTGAAAACTCTAATATAGAAATTGTTCAGCGATACCAATCTAAAACTCTTCGCTTAATTATTCAAGCGTCATGGTTTATTATAAACCAAACTATACATAATGACCTCAAAGTCTTTTTATTCCAAGATATTATAGAAAAATTTAGTTCTAGATATGTAGAAGGATTGAATAGTCATATAAATGCATTAGCCATTTAGTTTTTGCACTGTAAGGCATTAACAACTGTTACTTTGCATCATTATTGTTGTAAAAGCAGTTTGTCAATAAAGAATAAATATAAAAAAAATATTAAATGCAAGATTCTTTCGGATACTAGAAAATCAAAGCTGGTAACACAGCTATTGACATATAATTTATGTTTCGAATTAGTACAGTTCTCTTATTCTTTCTTTTACTATATGTATCTAAACTGCGAACGTTAGTATTGAACTTCAATTCCTTAATAATTGAATAATTGTAGAACACAATGATGACACATGAACACTTATGAGGAGTAGCGGGTCAAAAGTATCCAATAACAACGCTGTTTTCCATACCAACCGATTAAATAGTTATTCCGCCAGAGTTTACTGCGAAAAACTTTTGTACGAGTATAAACGACTCTTAGAGTAAGATTTGTCAAAGGATTATTTCTGTTGAAAGGCATTTCGTTTCCTTCCAAATCAAACGACCTTTGTATTTTGTATAAAACTTTCTTAAAAGCATTGATATTCAATGTTTATACCAATATTTATGCAAAAGGTATTTCCTCTGTCATATTTCCCCTGCCTTTTATAAACAGAATATCGTTTTGTTAGCATAAGCACAATTATTTCTTTTACATTCTTATCTTAAATTATTTATCAAATTGTTTCAATAGAATCTACATGAACTATAAGAATTAAATTATATAAAAGACATTTATATTTTTCTTTAATTAAATTAAATCCTTAAAACAAAAAACCTCAAAGCATTTACAATTTAGTAGTCAATTGAATTTTTAATCTATAGAAAATACTTAAAAGAAGTTTTAAAATATTTAAAAATTAAAGAAAATTATTGATTTATTTAGCAATTGAAAGCATGAATGAATGTGTATTTCAATTTTATGATCTTTAATTTATTGAAAAAATTGCAGGTATTATGATAAAATCAAAACTGCAATAAGATTAATATGCAATAACAAAGTAAGTGCTTATGTACAGACACAGGGTGGCACAAAATTAATCATCCTATCGTAAAATGCGACAGTTTTTGCAAATGGCGTGTTACTTCAATCATAACGAGTGATTTTTTTGCTATTATCTTTTTGGCAACACTAGTTTTGACAGCTCACGCACGTTTTGTATCTTGTGTCACTGTCAAACATCTTCAGTTTGGTCTATAATATAATCATGAATCGTCTTACAAACGAACAACGCTTGCAAATTATTGAATTTTATTACCAAAATGCGTGCTCTGTTAAGAAAGTTCATCGCGCGCTTCTTCCATTTTATAGTCAGTTTAATCGACCTACTGAGGCTTCTATTCGGGCTATTGTAAAAAAATTTCGCACCAAATTTACATTGTTGGACATTAAACCACCAACACGCTTACGTAGAGTGCGAACTGAAGAAAATATCGCAGCCGTATCGGCCAGTGTTGGTGATGACCGTGAATTATCGATTCGGCGCCGTTCGCAGCAATTGGGCCTCTGTTACTCCACTACGTGGAAAATTTTGCGGTAGGATTTGGGTGTGAAGCCTTATAAGATACAGCTGGTGCAAGAATTGAAGCCAAACGACCTACCACAACGCCAAATTTTTGGTGAATGGGCTCTTGAAAAGTTAGATGAAGATCGAAGAATTGTGTTCAGCGACGAGGCTCATTTCTGGTTGAATGGATACGTGAACAAGCAAAACTGCCGTATTTGGAGTGAAGAGCAGCCAGAAGCATTGCAAGAGCTACCAATGCATCCACAAAAAACAACCGTATGGTGCGGATTATGGGCTGGCGGCATCATTGGGCCGTATTTCTTCAAAGATGATGCAAATCACAACGTTACTGTGAATGGTGAGCGCTACCGTGCGATGATAACAAACTTTTTTTTTGCCCAAAATGGAAGAGCTTGACTTGCATGACATGTGGTTTCAACAAGACGGTGCCACATGCCATACAGCACGCGAAACAATGAACCAATTGAGAGGCAAGTTCGGTGAACAGTTTATTTCACGCTTGGGACCAGTCAATTGGCCGCCCAGATCGTGCGATTTTACGCCTCTAGACTATTTTTTGTGGGGCTATGTTAAGGCTAATGTCTATAGCGACAAGCCCGCTTCGATTGACGCACTGGAAGCCAACATTGCCAACATTATTCGTGAGATACCGGGCGAAATGTTGGAAAGAGTATGCCAAAATTGGATTAAGCGGATGGACCATTTGAGGCGCAGCCGCGGCCAACCTTTGCATGACATTAAATTATATCGACCCAACTATCGATCCAAATAAATATTTCATGCATTTTTCTGAATTTTATGTGTTTTTTTTTTTTTTTTAATTTCCGATAGTTCTTATTAGTGGAAAATATAAACAGACAGTTCAAAAATAGATTTATCCCTTGGTACATTAACGGGTCTTACCATTGGATACGTGGTTTCTAATTCCACACATAAAACAAACGTGACTTCTACCAAATTAAAAATTTTTTTTAACGGCTATAATTTTTTATTTACTTAAAAAAAAAACTTAACTCAAACAGTAATTTTTTTTCAATTTTACATTAATTTATTTATGCATACATTAATAAATTAATAAAAATATAAACTAACAATGACAAGTATTGCCGCCGCCGTCTTTCGTTGCATTGTGTTTATTTTTCTCTCCGGCAACGAGAAATTATACCGCACCGCAAACATTGTGTTTAGACATTAAATCAGCTCTTACTTTCTATACTTACTTTTTGAACAAAACTTATCAAAATACAACTATTTTTCTAATATTGATATATGATTTTAGCTCAAGTTCAAATACAGCTTTTGCCAAGAACTATTTTTAATTATAACAATAATTACCGCGATTAATAACTCTTGATCAAAGAAGACAGGAAAAAATAATTGAATATATTAAGTTGACTGAGACAACTAGCTGTTTCGTAGTCGCTACACTACTCATCAGCACCCGCCATGATTCCAACTCGGTATCATGTAAACATGATGTATTTTAGTACTACTCGTATTCTATCAGCCATGTTCCGAGAACGCGCGTTCTGAAACCGCAATGCGTTTTGAAAAACGCTTAATTGATGTTTAGGTGTTCTGGCGAACGCGCTTTTTACTGGCGTTTAGGAATTTTTTTTCCCAAAAAATACAACATGTGTTTTACATACGTACATATGTATGTTGTAGTTATATAAAACGAAAAAAAATTTGACAACAAATAGAAAAATTTTTTAACTTAATAAAAATATGTAAAATTTTTATTATTTCTTTATTTCGACCGTTTTTTCCTTTCCTAATATGTGTAATTCTTCGAGCTTAAGGTCTTTCTTGGAATTTTTAGTTTTTTCGGTTTTTAATTATCTGGCAATATTTCGCTTTCCTTTGGATAGCTTCTTCAGGCCTGAAAAAACCGAAAAATCTAAAAATTCCAAGAAAGACCTTAAGCTCGAAGAATTACACATATTAGAATATGTAAAATTCTTTAAACTTTTTATTGAAATAAAAAGAAAACATATTAAATTTTATTGTTTAAAAGGGGTTACCTTCGGGCTTCAATATGGTCAGATGAAATTAAAATAATTTTTTTATATTTTTTCCCAACGTTTCGTTAGCTTTATTCTAACATCATCAGGGGTATAAATAAATAATACAAATAATACAACATTAAATTGACTATGTATAATTAAATAGTATAGAATTTTTTCAATGTTGAGCTTACAATTATTTTATGGGTTTCCTTTGTAAATTAAATTAAATAAAAACATTAAATAAATAAAATATTTCGTCAATCTCAAAATATCACAGAGTAGTTACTAAATTATTGCAATTGAGTATTGTAGTTTTGTGTTATCTTTGTCTTCCTTCTTATTCATTGTTTTATTTATTTTCTGTTGTATGCGTAGGCTCTCTATTGTATACCGTTTGTTCTCTCTTTTTTCTCTGTTTAATATTTTAACATCTTCAAAGTTTATTATATGTTTGTAATCTCTTACATGTTGAGCAAGGCCTGTTGTTTCTTTATGTCATTGGTGTCCAAAAATGAAAATACAGTTGTGTTGGTGCGAGAGCTACCCAGCAAACATAACGTTAAACGTGTAAAAAAGAAAATCCTATAATATATTTTAAAAATTAATTTGAAAGTTTGTTCATTCTCAAACTGATAAATTTAAAGAAATGGAGGATATGTATTTTAGTTTTGAAATGAAAATAAAAAAAACAGAGTTCAGTAGATCAAAATTAAATTAATCGTAATATAAGAATTAATATAAGACGTTCTTATGAAGTTCTCTTTTAAAATACAAAAAAAGAAACATAAGCTGAGCTGTTTTATGTAGGCTGTGAACTTTGTTTGTCTTTAATTATATCTTCCATATTGATGCTTTCATGAGAATTTCGAATTAATAAAATACTTTTTAAATGCGAAGAACTGAACAAGGGGACAGATCTTATAAAGTCTTGACTGTAATTAAGCTTTTCTAAAATTTTTATAAGAATTTCTTTAATAAAGATCCCATCAGAAAAAGGTCTACCATGCTTTATTACATCCAAGCTTATTAAGCTTGATACTTCGGTTTTTAATTTTTTATTTCCTAAATTCTGATCTACTTTATTTTCCGTTTGAAAAAGCCATGTTTTTAATATTGAAAGAAAAGAACTTTTTTTTTCATTAAACAGCTCTTCCCTTTCTCTATCATTAATTTTATTAACTTCATAATGAAATAAATTAAAATGTCTTTTTAAAACATATTCATTTTCTTCCTTAAATGTTTTGTAACATAAAAGGCATTGAACATTATTAAAAGCATTGCTTATCATAAAATACTTCTCGCATCTCATTTTAATAAAAAAAATTCAACGAACCGCTAAGAATATGTGTTTACTCGACGCTGGCTTAGTGAACATTAAATAAAATAAGAATGTGTATGCTTTTGTTTGTTGTAAAATTTACAACAATGTAAACACACACAATTTTTTACTTTGCTTCGTTGTTTTCAAATGAAATGCTCGTGTTTGTTGGACATGAATTCCTGAAAAAAAGTTATAATCATCCGTCGCATGTGTTTTCATCGCTAACTCAACGATGACTAAATGAAAGAGCATAACAAATACGTGTGAATTGTTTAGCACAATTGTGCTATGAAGTGGACATCAGTGCTTTATGTTTAGCTACATTTGATTTGTGTTCCTTTATTCTTGTACCCAACATTCTTTTTATTGTGCCGATATAAACCATTGGCTGTGTTCTGTAACTCTCGCCACAAGAAACTTTTCGACTGAAACGTGTGAATTGAAACAAAGTTGAAACAAACAGCTGCTTTTCTCACTAAACTGTAGCTATAACTTTTCTTGGTGAGTAATAGCTGTCACGTAAGGAAATTACTCGCCATTTTACAGAAAAACTGTTTCTGTAAAACTTTTGCGAAAAAATTTCTCGCTTTCAACTGTCATTATTTCTCGCAAATAAAAAGTCTGTGAGATAGTATTTCAAATAACAATAATCATTATTAAATGAATAATAATGTTGAAAAAATAAGTATTTTGCAGTTAAATTAAGTTTCACATATATATTTACACAGTTTAGAATGATTGTTTTTTTATTTTAACTTTTTATTTAATTTTTATACCCTTCACACAACAAGTTTTAAGGGAATACTTATATAAGTTTGTAATTTCTACAATTTTAATTTCCGACCCAACAATATACTGTAATACTTTTATAATGCTTTTTTCAGAATTCACAAATTGCAATTGTTTTTTAATGTTACAAAATTTTGTGCATAAGTATGTATGTATGTATGTATTTGTAAATAAAATGTAAACGTTAGAGCCATACCATACATTTTCTAGAACAGCCGGCGGTTATAGTATGACGCCGTCGAACAAAATTTCTTAGCTTTAGTAATTTTTGGTCGGCGGCGGTACTAATTGTGGCTGGCGCTTTCATTTTTAAAATTGCATGTCGGCATCGTTTTAAATTTTCAGACATTTCTAACGTAACGACGTAATCGCTTTGGATAGTATTCGACATGAGTTACAGACGCAGTTTTTTCTCACTTTTCGAGAAACGATGGAATAATTTGTTTCACAAGTTTTCGACGCGAGAACTTCTCGCCAAAGTTACAGAACACAGCCACAGGTCACACTTTTCTATTTCGTTACCATCACACTTTAGTTCATACACGACATTATTTTCTTTAAATTTGTCAGTCTTTTTTCTATTATTTGTAAAAAATTGTCTAAGTATTTTGTTTGATTTGTATGGCACCGTTGTTGTTGTTGTTTTTTTTATCGTCAAGCGTATTTGCAAGTTCAGTTTTAGCAAATTCAATCAGTTCACTTCAATATATACATGCGAGTTGAAGTCGCCAATTTGAAGCGATATGCGTTTTCCAGAACACCTATTTGGCGGTTTGAAATCGCAAAGCCATATTTCTTGCGTTATACGTTTCTCGGAACACCTATTTGGCGTTTTTAAATCGAAAACTCTAAATTTAAGCGATTTGCGTTTCTCAGAACATGCATGTATCCTACAATATTAGAAATATTCAATAAGTTCAACTACTTATCATTAATATAAATAAAATTTTTTCAGTAGCTGGTTTTAGGCGCTTTTTCAAGGGATCTAATTGCAAAACTTTGAAATAATGTTATTATTTTATATACATATGTGTAAAGATGACAAAAGAAATCAATAAATTACACAAAATTTGCCTCATAACCATGACAATAGAGACCTCCCGCTAAGTCTTAAAACTGCAAAAATCTGCACGGCAAAAGGTATTAAATTCCTTTTAAGAGTATCATTGAAAGCAATATCATATTTATTTGGTTAAATTTTGCTTTTAGAAAAGATTACAAGAATGTTTATAATTCCAACAAAGGAATTGTTTATGAATGAAATATAAAAGAAAAAAAAAAATTAATTGAAGTGTTTACTGAACAGCAAATAGATGTTGTGCTAAAACCGCAAATCTTTAAATAAAAGAGATACCGAGTAATATTGATTTCTGGAACTATTTTATCTCTGTAGTTGTTTATTGAGTAGAAATAAACATATTCTTGTTTAAAGAAAACAAAAATATTTTCTTAATGAATCATACTCGTAAATCACTCCAAAAGCCATAACTAATTATTGAGAACTCAAGTTCAGCAGAGAACTCGTAAGAGATGTCATGAAGAGATTTGCTTTGTTTCAATGACGGCAGGTGATCACATACTTGATATTACCAATAAATTGGGACAGACGCTAATAAATCTGCTTCAATCGTATGTTTTAAAATACGAAACCGAATTCACGGTATAAACTTACGAGTTCTTGGTGAGCTGCGCGGCATCCCTATAATCCAATTCAGGACGAAAATATTTGACCGCTTGAATTATTTTTTCGATGTTGACTGTATAACCAGGCAAAAAACTTGGTTAACGTCACTATCAAAAAAATATGTTGCTTTTTTATACTCTTTAAGAAAAACTGGTCTTATACATAAATCGGCAGTCTAGCCGAGTCGGGCCTACTACTTCTTCTTATAAGCTAGGCAGCTGCGAAAACCGAGACTATTAGGCTTCAACTAAATTCGCCTGGGGTTTTTCACCATCTAGTTACATGTAGTAAAACAACAACACCCCCAGAGTATACTAGACCCTGGAAATATAGGCCATGCTTCACTATAAATAGGCGCCTAATAATGCGGTTTTGAATTTAAGCCACCACCACCTTTGATGCACAGTATCACAAAGTAATTGGTGTTAGCCAATTGGGCTGGTCTTTGATGGTGGACTTATTCTCCCAAAACTTAGTGTTGCGTATTAACGCACAAACAAACGACTGCAAATGCTTCATCTGTACTCATGGATAGTATAAAAGTTGAGCAATCGGATGCTCTTGATGTTCTGGGAATGAATATACAGACAGTGTGATGTTCGCTGTACTGAACACATTTTTTCATGTCTCTGAAGAAGCATTCAAGTGCCTCGGGTTTTTGAAACGGTGTAAGATCTACTTCACTCCATCCGATCTCCTTACTATTTATACCATCTCTGTCCGACTGAGAATGGAATACAACTCTCATGTTTGGGCCGGTGCCCCAAAGTCTATTTTGGGGTTACTCGACCGTGTGCAGCAGAGGACGAAGAAGCCTATCGCTGACAGTAGGGTATCCAACTCTATTGACTCAGTGGAGCATTGGCAGAGCGTGCGGTGCGTTACTCTGTCCTATGGTTACCACAATCGATTTTGCTCTGACGAGATTAGGGAAATTGTTCGTGAGACTCGCACATTTTTACGCATCATACGTTCATCGTCCAAAGTTCATATATTTCTGTTCGATTACCGGGGGAATCGTAGTACGTTTTTCAGCCTGTGGAATAAGTTGCCTGCAGACATGTTTCCTGGCTGTTATAACGTTGGAAAGTTCAAGTCAAATGTTCACAAACACTACTTTTTCTCTCCCCCTCCTCACAACCTATTTTCCTAGTTCTGGTACAATGCACTGCATATGTAGGGATCATCCCCTGACGTAAACGTAAACTTTCCGTATGTGAAAGCGGGTAAAGGCCTCATTAGTTTTTATTTTCTGTTGCCGTTCTGTGACGTTCATTTCTGTAGGAAATATTTTACAATTACTTTTTCCGTGAAAATATTCAGCTGTTTTTTACAGTAGAGCATAAATATAAGAAAAATATTGGAATGAAGAATAAAATATGTATATAAATATTATCTTGTGTGAAAAAGGAACAAATTAATAATATAGAAATGGTGATCAAACAGTCCACTTCGTTCGCACAATCTGCAGATTTTATGACACTTCTCATACAAAATATAATTTTTCCTCGCTAAAATAATATTCGTTTGATCATCCATGTGCATACATATTATCTTGTATGAAAAAAACAGAAAAAAAGAAACAAATTAATAATTTAGAAATGGTGATCAACCAGACCACTCTTTCCCACAATCAGCAGAGTTTATGAGACTTCTTATACAAAATATAATTTTTTCCTCGCTAAAATAATATTCTTTTCATAATTCATAGTGGCTTAATTGATAAAAATGTATTAACTTTTAAAAATCTTTAATTGAAACAAATTTGTTTAGCTTTTGACAAAAAAAATTATATACATTTGAATAAAAAATTAATGTTTCCATACCTGAAAAAAGTAAAACATACATATGTCTGGCCGTCACTTAACGTTGAATTCTATTTTCAACAGATTAGTCCGTAACAGAACAGAACGTAAAAGTAAAAACAAACCATTTACATATAGTTTATATTGAACAGAAACAAAACAGCTGATTCAGAACGGAAAAGAACGTACAAACTAATTCTGCCTTAAGGCTGGTAAAAATGAACATTGAACTACTGATGAATGCGCCTGCATAAATTTAGGTGCATAAACTGCACATTCATGAACATATACCAGCTGTGCCCACTTCATCCATTATTTCCCTTAAAGAGCTTTACAACACCATAAATATCTCAGAGCTGAATTTGAGACGAGATTTGGGGTCTTTTGTACGAAAAAAAAACATATTTATTTTTCAAAATCTTAACATTTTGCTTTTGCCAGCTGTAGAAAAAGAAATTCCATAAAAATTCCTTTAATAAACTTATGGAATTTTGTCTTATTCTGCTTCCAATCAAACAACCAAACCAATAATTTTTTTAATTTATGAAACTAATAAAATAATTATAACATTTTATCAGAAAGTAAATGTAAATATTTATAACAAAATAAATTTTGAATAAGTTAAAAAAAAAATCGTTATTTTACAGCAGTAAAATCTATTTCAAAAAATTTTATTTCTTATTTAACTTGTTGTTCTCCAGCTGAAACGTAAAAGCCTATAAAATCGAAGATAAAGGTGGGCCGGACACTCGTGGCATCAAGGAAATAAATTAAACATTTTGTAACCTTTTGATATGGCCGTTGAAAATTGATTTTAATTTCGTTTGGAAATTCCAGTTTTATTGCATAATAATTCTTTTGATGTCAAACACACTTGAGAGATTAGAAAGAATATAAAAATATTTGGTTTAATAGTGTATTAAAAAACCATAAAAGATAATTTAATTTAAAAGTTTTTCTTTCAAATACTTTTTATGGTGTCAAACTACAAGGCCAGATTTAGAAATTAGTTTTAAATTATTTTATGACTTATTTGCAGCAATGTTATAGTTTTTAAAGTTAAAAGTATAAAATGCTGTCTTAATTCCCAACCTGCCACTAAAGATAATCTCTAAAGAAACGGAGCAGAGTATTTTGATTTTATAAAAAAAAAATTATTTTTGAACAGAAATCATAAAATTTTCAGTTAATTTTGTAGGTAAGCATTAACAACATTGACCCAATTGCTAATGATTGTATTAGATTATGAGGAAATTTTATGCCTTTTGAACAATTGTTTTTGGAATTGTTGGAACATTTTATAAACTAATTTAAAATTAAGAAAAATGTTTTGTTATTTGTGTGCTAAAAGCTTATCGCTGTTGCAAACAAAATTTTATTGTTTACGAACAAAAAGAGATATAGCCCAAAATTACCAAAGATGTTTGAATTCCTTATAAAATTCGCATCGCGTAGAAAACCCTGTTCGGCTATTAAAATCAATAAACAAATTGTTACACAACACAGTGAAGCCAAATACCTTGGTATTGATTTCGACCGTAGGCTAACGTCGATGACTCACACCGACGCTAAAATCACTCAGATGAAATTAAAAGCGGTGCAACCAATTTAGGTTCATCTGTAGAAATTCTAACTTGAATTTAGATTGCAAACTTTTCTTGCACAACACAGTCCTGAAGGAATTCAATTGTGGGCTACCGACTCTGCATCCAACATTGAGAAAATTCAAAAGCGCCAGAATAAAATTCTCCGTAACAATTACTGCAGCTCACGAATTCACAAAGATCTAGGTGTTCCCTTAAGGCTAATATTGAGTTCATTATTTCGTGCGAAATTCTTTCAAATTGCATACAAAAGTGTTTAGTATGAAATATCTGCGAAATATGTTTAGAAATGTAGTACTGAGTTTTTAAAGCGGAAAACATATAAAATGTATCTGCAACATGTTTAAATTTAAAATTGTTTCTGGGACTATTTAAAGAAACATGAATAAGAGAAAAAATAGAGAACACTGAGTACATCTCAATTTTTCCGTACGAAATAAGTAATGTTCCTGAAAATTTTTCGCACATTCAATCTCAATACTAGGCTTTAGTGAAAGATGAATTTGCAAAATACGCCACAAGATACACGAACAGACTTGAGTCTCGTCCGAATCCTCTCACACGTAGCATCCTTAACTTTGGCGGCCACACTCGACTGAGAAGGATTGACATCCTTGCAACCATCAGAGCGTTGGAAAGGTGATTTACCAATAAAATACTCGTAAAAAGCAACCTTTCGTCTAGCATTGGCTGGACCTAAGCAAATAAAATTGTTCAATATAAGCAAATTTCTATATTAACTAAATAATAGTTGTTGTTTTTATGAGCTTCAGGTCATTTGTTTTAGAAAAAAGTATTGGTTTATTAAGACTAATATTGAGTTCATTATTTTGTGCGAAATTCTTTCAAATTACGCACAAAAGTGTTTCGTGTAAAATATTTGCGAAATAAGTTTAGAAATGTAGTACTAAGTTTTTAAAGCGAAAAACACACAAAATGTATCTGCAACATGTTTTCATTTAAATTTGTTTCTGGGAATATTTGTTTTTTCAGCTGCGAAATAACATAAGCAGAGCTTTTTTCGCACGAAATACATACATGTATACTTAAAATTAAAAAAGAAACATGAACAAGAGAAAAAATTGACAACACTGAGTAAAACATGTTGCAGATACATTTTGTGTGTTTTCCGCTTTAAAAACTCAGTACTACATTTCTAAACTTATTTCGCAAATATTTCATACGAAACACTTTTGTATGCAATTTGAAAGAATTTCGCACGAAATAATGAACTCAGTATTAGCCTTAAGGGAAAAAACAGATAACACTGAGTGCATCTCAATTTTTTCGTACGAAACAAATAATGTTGCTGAAAATTTTTCGCACATTCAATCTCAATACTAGGCTTTAATCGATATTTCGAAACCCCTTTGTGTGTCTTCTTCAGGAAAATTAAAAATTTTTTTTGTTTAAAAATTTTATAAAAACAACAATTATACTTTAAAAAGATCGAAAATATCATCGTACATTATTGGATCAATTAATTGATGCAATCAAGAAAAAACGACCACATATAAGAGAAGAAAAAACTGCTCTTTCTTCAAGAGAACAACCGGTTCACAGAGCATTAGATACGATACTAAAATTACATAAAACACACTTCGAATTGGTCGATCATCGAGCTTATAGTCCAGATTTAGCTCCTAGTGACTTTTTCCTGTTTCCAAACTTAAAAAAACGGCTCGCAGGAAAAAGTTTAATTTCAAACGAAGAAATGATTACCAACCTAACGCCTATTTTGAAGGGTTCCAACATCCTACTACTCAGATGATATAAAAAAGTTGGAGTATAGTCTTACACAGAAAAAAAATTTTTTCGTGTTCAGTAACGAAATTCGTTGAATCAATTAATTAATTGTTTGAAAGTTTAGTAAAACAACAACAAAACACGATATCCAAAGTTATTTTTTTGATATTTATGTTTATGCATACAAATTATTTTTTCAGACAAAAATTTTTTTGATTTTATTTTTACTATAAATTTTTCTGTGTACTAAGTGTATTGAGCTTAAAGGAAACTATGTTGAGCAATAAATCGTTTTTGAAAAAAAAATGTGTTTAGGTAGCTTCAATATCAATCCGACTTCGTACCTTGCAGTGTAGAAGGTAATGGACTAATATTTTTTAGTCTAAGCAGTGTCGAAGGAGGTATATATCCAACATTTTAAATGCTGTAATAACGTTTGCTTTGGTCTTTCCTTGTTGTTATTGATAAGTTTAAACCAAACATCCACAAACACTACTTCTTCTTTTTTCCTTCTGACAATTTATACATAATTGCATATGTATGCAGTGCATTGTACTGGAACCAGTAAAATAAATTGTCAGGAGGAAAAAAGAAAAAGTAGTGTTTGTGGCGTCATATCCTGAGTACTGGTGCAAGACAAAAAAAAAACGTTACCACTTCGTTCACTGGAGAATCAGATCAAGGCACTCCTTAGGGAGTATCTTGTATCTGCCTGGTGAGCGGGATGGACGAGTAGTAATAAAGAGCGAGTAACGTGAACCTAATTTTGTTATGGCACGGCCAGAATTTGGCATCAGTCTTAGTACTGGTTTCTTGCTTACGGAGCATGGCTCTCTTAGTGCATTTTTGCTTGCGAGGTGTCTGCCTGTGCAGCTGCGGCGAGGGGCCCTGAAGACTGGTCGAGTGTCATCTTCATGATGATATTAGAGAGTTAGAGGGTATGGGCGTAGTGAAGGTGGGTGACCATTGAGATGTTAGTAGGGTTTTTGGCTGTCGGCGCGACGTTTGGCCTATTAGGCGCATATGCCAGCAAAGTGTTCAGGAGGGGACTAAGGTAGGGAGGGTAAATTCCCTGTACTTTCCAGTCACGGAACCGTCGTTGATTGACCTGCAAGTTCATGCCGGACAATGTGCGTTTCTGTCTGTCCAGTTGGTAGCTGTAGTATTGAAAGTCTTAGTGTAGACAGCTATGAGATACAACATAGTACACAGCTTCTTTGCCCTGTACTTTCCTTGCTGTAAGCTATCACTGGTTACTGTTTGCTGCTTTATGGTATCTTGCAACGTTTTTGTTACTATTGTTTTTTGTTTGCGATGTCCCAGGCTGATGTTAAGTGGTGGCCAACGACTTTACTGTTGACTTTCCTATTGTTCTAGTTGTTGCTGCGTTAGCTATTCTTTCTGTATTTGCTGCTATCCTTTTTTGTTTTATTGCAGGTTGCGGTGAACGGTATGAGTGTAAATTGTTGCGGTGATCACTAGTGTCTATTCTATTGGTAGTAGTAGTAGGCACTGGGCTACGAAGTCCGAATGGAGAGTTAAATATGTTATCTCGGGCAACGGGCGCACCAGGAACTTGCAGCTGCATGCTTATAGTGCGGCTCTTTGGGGAGTATCGTAGCGGTAGTATTTTTGACCCAAATCACGTGGAAATTTCATTTGAACTTAGTGGGGAGTTCTACAGGAGCCGGGTGCCTGGACCCAAAGATCGTTAGGGGTATTAGAAATGTCATCACTAGGACACATTAAAAACAAGCTGTTTATAATTTTTTTTAAATTTTACTATCCAACAAATATTTGTGTGAAATTGTGCTTTAAAGTCAAAACTCTTCCTTAAGACAAAAAGCACTGTATGACTTTGAAAATGGATTTCTCTGTGTAAAATACAACAAAAATATTTTAAATCCTTCTTATTTTAGCAATTTTTTTAAATTTATTTCTTCCTTGTCAACAAAATTTTAAGACTTGCTTTCATTTTTTTATCTACTTCCCTTAAGTCTTATTTATTTATATCCTTCAAAAACATTTACATAAATATATTTCTTTCTTTTATTGTAAATACATAGATATGTACATATATGTGCATGCATGCAAACACAAATACATGCACAGCTTGTTATTAAATATGTGTGTATGTGTGCTTTTCAAAGAATGATGACAGTTTGTTTTTTAAGGAGTATTAAATATTGAAAACGTTGGTTGTCTGTTTTTGTTAAGTCTGCTTGCAGTTTTTCTTAAACTCATTTTCTTTTTCGTTTCTTTTGAAAAATTCAATTTTAATTTTTAATTTTGTTTTGGAGTAAAGTAATTAAAACTTTAACTTTACTTTCTTTACATTTTCTTAAAATGACTTAAATATTATATTGATTTTTTGTATCATAATTATTCATTTTTTTTTCAAAAACTGTTAGCAAAAGTTTTGTGAAAAAAGAGAAAAAAATATGAAGGAAAAACTAAAAAGAAATAGTTGCAAACTTAGCCCTGTATTATGAGGTACTTTAGAGAAAGCAGTTTTTAGTACAGTTTCATAGTACGAGTTATTATTTTCTTTTAGATAAAAGTACCAAACCTTTAAAAAACGATAAGTTGTCACTTGTAGGCTTGCCAGGGGAGATACCATACTATAGTTATTACTTATCAAAGATTGCGATCAGCCAAATTAAAATACTTTGTAAACCAGTTTTTTTTTTTTTTGTTCGCTGAACACTTTCCAGGAAGAGCCCATAATTTTTTACGCCTCAGGAATTTTAAAATGTACATAACTGCAATACAAGTATATCGTTCAAAATAAAAAACTAGCTTGCTCACGAAAAAAAAATCAAATATTTTACCTCTTGAAGGCTTTACAGAGTAGAGACTGTCATATTTTCCGTATTTGTAAACAGTTAATATCAAATCAAAAATTTCCATCGAAGAAATCAAAATGCATGTCACAAATTAAATGGATGATCTTGTCATTTGATGACTTTACAGAGAAGAGATCAATATTTTTTGTGATAGGTGACCGTCAAAAAACACATAACTGCATATTATTAAGCCGAAAAGACTTGAATGCTCACGAAAAATTTGTTATTTTGACACATGAAATTTTGCCAGGGGAGAGATTATAATTTTGTAAACCATTTGTAACAAATATGGATTGAAAAATTCGGAATGAATGACACAAAGGAAATCATTTTTGTTTTTTTAATTGAAGATTTTCTAGGCGAAGGATTAACATTTTTGCCACACCTCCTTTAGGAAGCAAATGATTTAAAAACAAAATTAAGGATTCGAAAAATAAAATTTGCTTATTTACAAAGTAAGTCAAAAGCTTTTTTTTCGTCATTTGATGACTTAGCAGGACAGAGATTATTATTTGTTTATGTCAGGTGACCGCTTAAAGACATTTGAATGCAAATTTAAAAATATCGAACCAGGCAAAGACTTAGACTCTAATGGAATATCGTGTTTTCTGATACATATAATTTTGCCAGGGGAGAGATATAAGTTTTATGGTATTCGCAAACAAGCAATAGCATCAAAGGTATTGATCGGAAAATCAGAATGAATTACAAAGTACATTGTCCTTTTTTTTTGACATTTGAATACTTTCCAGGGGAGAGATTAAAATTGTTTTCCTTGTCACACCTCCCTTAGCAAGCAAATAATTTGAAAACAAAAACTACGATGCAAAATATGAGACTTGATTATATTTACACACCAAAAAGTTTTTTGTTTTGCCTACTGATAACTTTACAGGGGAGTGATGATTATTTTTTATGCCATGTGAGCATTAAAAAGCAAATAAATGCAAATTTAAAAATATGGAGCTAGACAAAAACCTAGATTCTCACGGAAAAATCACCTTTTTTTATACATAAAATTTTGCCAGGGGAGAGTTATAAGTTTTTTGGTATTCGCAAACAAGCAATAGCATCAAGAGTATTGATCGAATAAATCAAAATGAAAATAAGACTTCCCTATATGCAAAACAGATCGACTTTTTTCTGCCCCTCTTCAGGGGGAGAGACTATCATTGTTTTCTTGGTGCACGTTCTTTAGCAAAACAAAATGTTTATTTTTTAGCCTTTCTTTATGTTTTACCTTTTATTAACAAATTATTTATCCGTGAAATCAGAAATAAGTTCAAATTAAATTTTCAGAAATTAAATCAAATTAAATTTTTTCCAAAAAAAATATTTTTAATTAAGCAAAGATAAAGATAAATTAACCATAAGTTTAATTAATCTTTAAAAAATCAAAAATTAAAATTTTCCACCTCAATAAATTGTCACTTTTATTATTAAAAAAAATAATAATGTTTTAACCGATTAAACGTTGTTTTAAAACATTATTTATTTTCATATATAAAATATTTCAATATTACATTCATCTTCAATTAAAAAGTTTCTCTTTTATTTTTCAGGTAATTACAACATTTTCCATAAATTTTTAAAACTGGCAATTTGGGTATTCATAATGAACTTTATTTGGTATGTGATGAAGCCGAATATTTATTTAAGGAAAAAGTATATGATATTATAAAAACAATTTACGTATTATAAACTTCTATTTAAGAATCACACTATATGTGAAACTTAATGAAAAATTAATTATGAAAACAGAATATATCCAAGAACGCTGGTAAAGAGGAATAATTCCTCTTCTGTTGAACCTTTGTAATACGTAAAACTTGGATGATAAAATAGATCGCTTGATTTAGAAAGAAGTATGACGCATTTCTAAGTAAATGTGACTAAACATTTAAGCCGTTTGATACCAGAGAACAACTTGAAGCGATAGCAAAAAAAAAATCATACTTACTCAACAACATGGAAAACACTGCAACCGCACAAATGCGCTGTTGAATTTTAATCAGTAATACAATGAGTAACACCTTCGCTAAGTAAGTGTAATCATCGTTAAAGTTCGTGCTATAATTAAAAAAAATGATTAAGAGAATAAATCGGCAACATTGAGTACATCGCAATTTTTTCGTACGAAATAAGTAAAGTTGCTGAACAATTTTCGCACATTCTATCTCAATACTAGGCTTAAGTGAAAAACACACAAAATGTGAAAAAAAACGTAAATGTATGCAAGATGTTTCAAATTAAAAAACTTTTCTAGGGTTATTTGTTTTTTTCAGCTGCGTAATAATAGGTTTATTCGTTTGCTTTGCAGTAAAATGCATATGAGTAATTTTTAAGCAAATTGTAAAAATTACTCTCTTGCCCAAAAAAGTACTCGAACAGAAAAACAGTAAAAATTCGTAAACTTTAGTAAACAGCTGATAAAACTGCACCAATATGTAACAGCGCACACAAGATTAATCTGACTAGTCAAAAGTTAAGTTTGATAAATACATTTTAGTCACCTCCCCGTATTCAGCCATGCTTATAGTAATCATTCAAAACTTGTCCACCTTTTACTGTGCTTTGTGATCAAAATCAATCAATATTTAAGTCTACGAAAAGAGTCATTTCTGTGTAATATGATATCAGGGTCACAATCAACAAGGTTGGAAAATATTAAAATTAGGGGAGTTAAATTTTCTGAAAAAGACCAAAATAAGGTTTGGCCGATCAAAGGAATAATGTCCGACCAAAGTTGGTCGGTAAAGGCTAATATTGAGTTCATTATATCGTGCGAAATTTTTTCAAATTGCATACAAAAGTGTTATCTGCGAAATAAGTTTAGAAATGTAGTACTGAGTTTTTAAAGCGAAAAACACACAATATGTATCTGCAACATGTTTTCATTTAAAATTTTTTATGGGAATATTTGTTTTTTCAGCTGCGAAATAACATAAGCAAAGCTTTTTTCATACGAAATACATACATGTATACTTAAAATTAAAAATGAAACATGAATAAGAAAAAAATTGACAACACTGAGTACATCTTAATGTTTTTGTACGAAATAAGTAATGTTGCTGAAAAATGGTCGTACATTCAATCTCAATACTAGGCTTAAGAGAAAAAATAGACAACACTGAATACATCCCAATGTTTTCGTACGAAATAAGTAATGTTGATGAAAATTTTGGCACATTCAATCTCAGTACTAGGCTTTAAGACCAACAATGGCAACGCTGATGGAATATCCAATTATATAAACATGTATCCGTATACATGTTTGTTAAGTTTTATTAGAAATGTTGCATACACATTTTTGTTTTGTGTTTAACAAACATTATCAAACAAGCATAATATTGGGAAATTTATTTGTATAAACATATTAATCTTATAGTACGTTTCCATATAGGTAATTTGGGCCAAATCATTTCATTTGCCCAAATTAAGTAATTTGCGACGTGATTTCCCATATATTTCTCATAAGATCAAATTATCTCAAATGACTTAATTTGTTTCAAATTAAGTCGAAATTTGTCTGTGCAACACTGTGCGGCTATAAATACAACATTGGGATATTCATTATTGGTGAGTTACAGTTCGAAAAAGCGACATTCAATTACGAATCTAAATTGTTGATTTATTTGTTTACTTCGGCAAAAGCGACGAAAACAATAAAGTCAAGCTACACTCTACATGTTTGATTTCTAGGATTCATGCGGTTTGGATACCCTTCCATTTTGAAGCTAATTTAAGAGGAATGCGTTCCTTTCCTATCCCAAAGTCTTCGTATAAGAAAATCAACTTTAAATCTTTCTTTACACTTTTTCCATTTTAAAAGAAAGTCGGGCATTAATTAATATTAATGCCAATTTTCAATATCTCGCAGCCAAAGAGAACTCGTAATCGAAAGCATCATTAGTTTGCTCATTAGTGTTCAGCGTGTTTAATTGTTTATAAACAGCTTGTTACACAATGTTTATTGAAAAAAAAAATTTTTTTTTGATAAAATGTAATCAAACAACACAAATGTCAAATTGATTTCGAAAATTCGAAAAGAAAATTACTTACAATACAGTGGAAACACTTCGATATGGTTTCCTCAAATCAACTTAATTTGCTTATAATGGAAACGTACTATTATAGCTAGTTTCAACAAATTTTCTTTCATTTATTGCTTCCTTTTTCCAACCTAAAGATATATTTTGCACGCGGCGAAGCACAAGACTTTTTTCCAATGTAACATGTTGCGCAAAAAGCAATTAAAGATATGTAACGATCTGTTAATTATTACTCGTATATGTTTAAGTATATAAATAAAACATAAAATATTGTAATAAATTTTTAAAAAAACATCTAATTTGTAAAAATTTGATATTCTAATGCAAATTGACAATAAAAATGTGAAATGTTTTCATGTTAAAGTTTTTATTGCTCTTTTGATCGAAATATGTTTCAGCTTTTTATATATAAAAGGTGTGTTCCTTAGCCGGCCATTTGGACATTTTATGACTTCTCTATAAAATAAATGATGTCTTCGTAAACGGAACGTCAGACAGACGCTTGAATGTCAAGTGGAAGTTTAACTTTAACTTTAAGTAACTTTTTCTTTTGTACACATTTCTCCTTTAAGATAAAAAAAAACTAATTCCAACACTTTTGTTTATTTTTCTAATTTTTATTTGCTTTTTTTTTTTTTGTTTGTTTTATTGCTTTTACACATACATACATATAATTTTCGGACAATTAAGTGTCATTTTGTATTTGTACTTTTTTCTTCAACGCACAAAATGTTTACGAGAGGTGCAATAAAATTTTGCTGAAGAAGCAAAAAATAAAACAACAAAACACAAAAATGTTTTAGATGCGAAGATTTTATGATCAGTTTTTTGTTTAACTGAAGATAAAAATTTATGAAACATTGTCCGAAATTGACTACAGGGCAAATAAGATATAAAAGACGCCTTTAAGAAAACAGAAAATAGAAGTGTCATCAAATTTGTTTCTCTTAATGATTAAAATCAAAGACCAGCAAAAAAAAATAGCAACTTTATATAATAATAAACAAAATACTTTATTATTTATGTATTAGATCTAAAGTTATAAACTTTAAAATGATGAAAGTATATTTCTTATATGAGGACAGTTTGTTATAGTGACTTCTCTGTCGCTACGAGTAGTGGTTTAAACAGTTAAATGGTCGCTAGTGTTTTAAGCAATTAAAAGTATTTACGAAAAATTTGTTGTGAATTTGAGCCGTTAAAAGCAGGCGCTATAAAAATCTGCTTAAAATGTTAACACAAATTTTTTAAGTAATATTGTTTTTTTTATATTAACAACAAAAGGTGTGTTCATTTACTTCACTAGTAAAACCTAGCCACGAGAGAGTAACAAGAAAAATTTCAAAATTACTCTAAAAAATGTGTAAAAGTAAATAAACACTTTACTACCTAAAATTGAAATTTTTTCAATTTACACCGAATATACGAGGCCGCTTCGGAAACTTCTTAGCCTAGCACAAAAAGCGCGGTATAAACAGACAAAAGTTAAGTGTTTTGGAAACTTCCATCTCTGCTATGAACACATGTTAAATTTTGTTTCGATCTGGTAACTCCTTCATATAGTAACAGGTGTTCACAAAAGGCGCATCCGCGATTTTTTTACAATGGAAAAATTAGAAATGCGTGGTGTCATTAAATATTTACATAAAAAAGGTTTATCGGGACAAGAAATTCATAATGATATAGTGAATGTGTTAGGTGAAAGAGCTCCTTAATATGCAACAGTAAAAAATTGGGTTGCTGCATTTAAACGTGGTCGTACAAGCTGAACGACGTAGTGGACGTCCAAAAACAGCAACAACAACAGAAATTGTAGCCAAAGTGCATGATGTGGTATTAAATGATCGACGAATAAAAGTGCGTGAAATAGCTAATATCATGGACATCTCAAATGATCGAGCTTTCTGCAAGATGGGTGCCGCATTTGTTAACAGTCGACCAAAAACGCATAAGAATGAACATATCTCAAGCTTCTTTAGATCGATTTAAGCGAAATAAAACGGGTTTTAAGCGTCGTTTCATAACTGTTGATTGGACTATACTCCACAAACAAAAGAACAATCCAAACAATGGACTGAAGCTGGAGGAAGTGCCTCAAAGAAAGCAAAAACAATTCAATCGGCTGGTAAGGTTATGGCAGCGATTTTTTGGGACTTTAAAGGTATTTTATTGATTGATTATCTACAAAAGGGTAAAACAATAAATTCAGAGTACTATTGCAACCTTTTGGATCAATTAAATGTACAAATTCGAGAAAAAAGTCCTGGCTTACAACACAAAAAAATAATTTTTCATCCAGACAACGCACCAGCGCACAATAGTGTTTTAACAATGGCTAAAATCAACGAATTAAAGTACGAGTTGCTTGACAACCCACCTTATTCTCCTGATTTAGCTTCCAGTGACTTTTAGCTGTTACCAAATCTAAAAAAATTCTTTGCTGGCAAGCATTTTACCTCAAATGAAGATGCAATTACAGTTGTAAACCTTTATTTTGAAGACCTTGAGGAAAAGTATTTTAATCGAGGGATAGAATGGCTAAAAAAGCGTTGGACTAAGTGTATTGAAGTTTCAGGAGATTATATTGAAAAATAAAAATATTTTTGAAAAACTAACTATTCTCTTTCATTGATAGGCTAAGAAGTTGTCGAACCGCCCTCGTAGTGTGTGAGCACTGAAAATGAAAATATTGTCGTTCCACAAAATCCTTAATAAAAACTTTATTTTTAATTCGTTTTTTTTTTTCAAATTATGCTTAAAATGTTGCTAATTAAATAATCTATTAGGTAAAGAAATAAAACATTCCAGATCTTTACTACAACGTAGAAAAAAAAACTAAATAAAAATGAAAAATTTTGAAACAAACGTAAAAAATAGGTAAATTTTGAACTTTGAGGTGTCATAACTCTGCCATTTCTTGTCAGATAGAAATTTGCATTATATCGACGGAAAATTCAATTACCTTTCCAATGATGAATTGCCTTTCCAACGATATGCCATTTATCTCGGTCGGACTTTTTGCTTGGGCTCCACAAGGGAAAAACACAAAAGTACCGTTATCAAAAAAAAACACGGTACTTAAGAAAAAAAATATATAGCATTTTTCGTGTTCAGGAGGTCCGAATTAACTGATCTAAGAAATGTGGCGTTCTTGGTATTTTTCCAAATTTAAAATTTGTAAAGCAGTGTTATTTAATCTAGTACTAGGCATAGACAAAATACGCTAAACAAAATAAAGGCGATTAGCAACTTTTGAATAAAATATCTATTTTCAATCAGTAGTTTATATGTTAGAAAAGCCACACATTGCATTTTAATTTCATACTAATTTAAAAAAGTAAAGTACCGGATAGCTAAGTACTCACAATATTTACAATACTAGAAATAACAGCTGGTCTGTAAAAATTAAAGAAACAGAAAACAAAAATATTTCAGGCTAGAAAAATATGAATATAATTAAAAATGGAAGGATCTTAGTGTCAATTTAATTGTTCCCTAAAAGTTTTAAAACTGATCCGAGCAAGTAAATTGGCCGGAACATCCTCTGCCACTGATGCTGCCAGATACTGTGTTGCTTAGTTCATTTCCATTAGACATCTCATTTTACTTCTGTTGTTAATAAGTTACACATAAATAAATTTGTAACCATTTTAATACTTTTTATCGTTTTCCGAAATATTATAATAATATTGCTTTGTAAACACAATTGCTTTGTAAATACAAACACAAAACAGCTGTTTGAAAACTTAGTACAAGTAAAAATTTTACTTGTAAACTCTTGCAAGAACTTTTCACGTGTCTCAATTTTATCCGCTCTTTTGACGCTCTCTCGTTGCAAATTTTTTGGGTTAATGAACGCTTTCTAGTAACAATTGTTACAAATTTGTAAAAAATATTAGTAAATGAACACAATTAAAATAATTTCAAATGTTTACAAACATTTCATTAATTAATTGCTCATATTGCATTAAACATAATTCAGACAGCAGACTACCGGCTACAGCCTGTCTTAAATAGAATACATCTGCTTACATGGATATGATTACACAGGGTGGCATGAAATTAATCGTAAGATGTAATAGCTTTTGTAAATGGCGTTTTATGCGTTTAACATTTGTGGACTAGACAGCTGCAAAATACAAGTAGACAAACAATGGCGAGTCATCAGAATTGTGACATTAGTATTATGTAAATAGTCATCAGTATTTCGGTTAAAAATTGCAAAAGAATTAGGCTTCTGGATATGAAATTTTTAATGCCTTTAAATAAGTGAAGCGGTATGTATATCATTTTTAAATCAGTGATATTCAATTCATAAAATATACGTTCTTATGTTCGAGTATTAAAGTAGTCGGCAAGGAAGGGATTGATCGGAAATGCATCACTGCGCTGCATCTGATGCGTAGTATGTTCTAAAAAGCCAAAGTTTGCAACACTGCATTCTAAAATGCAACTGTTAAGCAGATGACGCGCAGAAAAACAGCAAACAAGCATCATAAAAATGGCTGATGCAGTGGAAGAGTAAGTAATGAATATTGTATTGTATTATTTTCTTTAATTTGTGATTTGTTGTGTTCCTAATTTTATTTAGAATAGAAAGTGATGTAAAATTTTCAAAGTTATTGATAAGAAATAAATATGTTTGGGATTCATCTGTGTTTGAAACAAAAAGTTTTAAGCAAAACGTAACTTTTTTATACTTCAAATGCCTTTTATTTTGCTGATTGTATAATTTCGAATCATTTTTATATTCATTCAAGCCAACAAATAAATTTTTCAATAATTTTTAATATTCCCGCGTTGGTAATTGTAAACATATCGTTCACAATCGTTTACTGCGCTGCATCTGATGCGCATCAGAATCAGCTGTTTTGCATCAGCATAGCAAACTAATCATAGATGCAGCGCAGTGATGCATTTCCGAACAAGCCCGAATTTTTTCATAAACTTAAATGAAAACAACAAAGTAAACACAAAATTATAAAATAATCTATCAGAAAATTTTCCCCAAGCCCGTTTTAATCACTCGTATATGTATTATACTCGTTTATTTTCTAGAAACAAAACTGAGAACAAATTAAATTATACAAAATACTTACAATACTTCAAAGAATTTCTTTTATTTTTGATGGCTTATGCAAAATGGGATTATAAGGCTGTAAGCAAAAGACCAGGTCACTAATTGAGCCATATATTTAACATATTTTTATCATTTTAGTACGATTATGTTAATCAATTTTTAGTTCTGAAGTTTTTATTAGGTATTAATAAGACACACACTGGCTGACTCTGAAATACATCTGAAGCCGTCAAACGCAACATTTGTAAAACAATTTGGTAGTTAAAAAGCATGTCTCTCTAATGAAAGTCAAACTGAACAAAAGAATTCTGTAAAACTATTTTGCATTTTTAATTAGAAGGTAAGAAAAATATTATAGACAATTTACATATTCGAACAACAAAACAGTGAATATGGAGAGAACATGCATAATTTGCTTAAGAGCGTGTGACGAATCACAATACGAGTACATTGAGTTTCTTTTTTTCTTTCTTTTTTGGGATGTTTTGAATTATTAACTGAGAGGGTGTAGAATTGAGAAATGTTGGAAATAAAAATTTCTAAACTCCGTTTGTATTCGAATTTTAACAAATTTGTTAGTTGTTTTTTTTTATCTAGTTTAGAATGATTTCTCTTAGTGATAAGTTTTTATTTTGTGTTAATATTTTGTTTTTGAAAATATCTTTAAAATATTCACACTCTGTTTTAAACTTAGTTTATGGTGAAAAATAACTAAAACTATTTGTTGTTAGCAATGGTTTGCTCGTTGGCACAGTGGTCTCGTTGATAAAAAAAAATTACTTATATATACGAGTCTCCCAATTTTCGTTAAGATATTTTATAAAAGACTTCACTAAAAATTAAAAAAAAAAAAAATCTTGTGAAATACTCAATTTCAATACCAGAAATTAGTAAAACTTAAATTAAATGGCGATCGGGAGTAAATTTTTAGTGACTTCACCTAAATTCTAAAAGTTTTGTTATTATATTAAGAAAAATAGAAGTATATCTAAACATATCAAACATTTCAAGCCAGTATTAAGAGTTGTGTTACTTTTATTCTGATTAAACAAAATATTTCGTAGCATGTTCGCACATAATGTTTTCTTTTCTGTTCAAAGTGTTACACCTATGCAACATTTAGTGGTGCAACACGTTCTCTTCTAACATATTTGAAACACTATGCTTTTCAAAACTTGTTGAACATAAAACTGGCTAAAAGTGTAACATTTCGTACACTGTACTTCGGGTAAAGCCCAGTATTGTAATAGGTATTCCACGTGGATTATGTAAAAATACATACATAACAAGTAAGATTGTAGTAAATTCGGCTGGGCCGAATCTAAAATACCCTTCACGTAAATATATAGCATATATTAAAAATTTGAAATAAATATGCTCGAATATATGGAACAATATGGAGGAAAACATTATTTTGCCTTGTAATCGCCATGTCCAAAAAGTAATCTTTCATGGAATAGTCGGTTTAGCCTATATCTCGGGTATATAGGGACCAATATCAGGAAAAATTATTTTTTGCTTTGTAATTGCCATGCTTATTTATTTTTTTGGTTTTTTTTTTTTAATTAGTTCGGTATTTTAAATATATCTCAGCTAGATGTAAACCAATTTTACTGAATTTCAATAGCAAAGCCATGAATCGATGGGGTAATAGAGAAAAAAGTTCCTAAGTCTAATGGTTTTCTCAGAAACGGCGTTTCAACGACCGACAGACGGACAGGCGGATATTGCTTAATCGACTTTTCTATCAATACTGGTTCGGAATATGTATACTTCATTGTGTCGCAAATGAAAATTGTATAAATTACAAACGGAATCGCAAACTTATATACCTTTACATTTTTGTGAAGGGTATAAAAACAAGAAAAGTTAATAAGAGAACAAATTGGCAACATTGCGTATATTTGTACGAAATAAGTTATGTAGCTGAAAATTATTCGCTAATACATACTAGGCTTAAGCTAAGTGCTGTGATCGTCATTTCGTGCGAAATGCTGTCAAAACTTGTGTGAAATATCTATAAAATAATGTTGCAGAAGTGGATATGATACTCTGTTCAATTTATGAAAAACTTATGAAATCTTTCTGACAGCATTATGTTGTAATTGTGAAATGGTTTGGGTGGTACTTATTTCGTACGAAATTTCAAAAAAAAGCTGATCAATTTTTTGTTTGCTAAAAATTCTTCTTTTTCAATTGTAAAGTTCTAAAATGGTAAGGAACTTAAATTTAATAACATCTGAAAAAGAAAAGTATTAAACTGGAAAGCGTAAAGGCTAATATTGAGTTCATTATTTCGTGCGAAATTCTTTCAAATTGCATACAAAAGTGTTTTGTATGAAATTTTTGCGAAATATGTTTAGAAATGTAGTACTGAGTTTTTAAAGCGAAAAACGCACAAATTGTATCTGCAACATGTTTAAATTTAAAATTGTTTCTAGGACTATTTGTTTCTTCAGCTGCGAAATAACATAAGCAAAGCTTTTTTCGCACGAAATACATACATGTACTCTTAAAATTAAAAAAGAAACATGAATAGGAGAAAAAATAGACAACACTGAGTACATCTCAATTTTTTCGTACGAAATAAATAATGTTGCTGAAAACTTTTTCGCACATTCAATCTCAATACTAGGTTTAAACAGCAAAATTTGTCTGGCAGCATGTTTCATTATTATAGTTGTTTCTGGCATCATTTATCTTTCAGCTGCAAAGTAGCATAAGTAAAGTTTTTTTTCACGCGAAATACGTATATACTTAAGTATGTCCATACTCGTATTTAAAATTAAAAAAGAAAAATGAATATGCAATGGAATAAGCAATGAATGACAATTTTTTTGTATGAAATAAGTAACGCTGCTGAAAATTTTACCACATTTAATATCAGTACTAAAAACAATCTCAGTACTAAAAATATGTTTAGCCATACGAAATTATTTTTCAAAACCGTAAAGATTTTTCTTGAAAACGATCAGTAAAATATTTCCCAAAATCAAAACAAATATTTACTACTGTTCGCGTCCACTGTACATAACTAAACTATTTAAAGTTCGTAAATATTTATAAACAAGTTATAGTTTATATTTCCAAATTTCAGTATGTGTTTGGAGTTTATTTTAAATTTGTTTCATTTACACATTTTTAAGCTGTTTTTGGAAATTGTTTAAAACATAATTAATCAAAATGAATGTCTTTCTTAATGTGGGAATTATAAACGGAAAAAATTAAATTATTAAAAAGCAGAGAAAAAAGTAATCATAAAACTATTGTCAGTGACACTAACAAGAAACAACCAACCAACGAACCAACCACCGCTATCATTATCAACATCAATCGTCATTAGAATGACTTACATTTCTTACCCATTTCACACAAGACTTTCTGTTGCAGGGCCACTGTGTCATTCACGTTTGTCTTCAAGCAAAATTACAATTATATACTATTTTATGTTGTTTCTTTATTACTTAAATTTCGCCTCAAAATTAATTATTATTATTTTAATTAACTTATAAAAAGAAAAACACAAAGAAACAACATGTACGTTAACATAATGGTTGAGTTCTTATGAATTGAAATTTATTAGTAGCAGGTATTAGAAACACAATAGCAAAACAAATGACAAATGATAACAAATGTTTTAAATTAAGAGACATGGAAGGAGGCAGCCGAAGAAATAATTGAAGCGTGGGCTTTAAGCCCATAAAGCGGGCATCATTTTTCATAACCATTTAGTTAAACTGGGGTTTCCCAGTAAGTGTCATTGTTGCAGCTTAAGTTAGGAAGATTTTAAGTAAATTTTTATGTTTGCACTAGTTATTTTCATTAGTGGCAAAAAAAAGGAGAGAGAACATTAAACATGTTTATAAACATTTATTTTGAAGATACATTTTCTGTATTTCGGTTTAATCCTAGTATTGAGATTGAATGTGCGCTAAATTTTTCAGCAACATTTCTTATTTCGCAAAAATTATTATTTTTTATTTTAAGTATGCCTGTATGTATTTCGTGTGAAAATTTCTTTGCTTATATTATTGCAAGCTAAAAAAACAAATAATCCCAGAAACAGTTTTGATTTAAAATATGTTGCAGATATATTTTGCGTGTTTTTCACTTAAAGAACTCAGTACTTCTTTTATCAACTTATTTCGCAAATATTTCGTACGAATCACTTTTGTATGAATTTTGACAGAATTTCGTACGAACTTTTGAACTCAATATCAGCCTTAAATTAGAAGATTTTTAAGTAAATTGTTATGTTTGCACTTTTTATTTTCATTAATGACAAAAAAAGGAAAGAGAATATTAAATATGTTTATAAACATTTATTTTGAGGATTTTCGGTTTTCTCGTTTAAAGCCTAGTATTGAAATTGAATGTGCGAAAAATTTTCAGCAACATTACTTATTTCGTACGGAAAAATTGAGATGTACTCAGTGTTGTCAATTTTTTCACTTGCTCATGTTTCTATTTTAATTTTAAGTATACATGTTTGTACTTCGTGCGAAAAAAACTTTGCTTATGTTATTTCGCAGCTGAAAAAACAAATATTTCCAGAAACAATTTTAAATGAAAACATGTTGCAGATGCATATTATGTGTTTTTCGCTTTAAAAACTCAGTAAGTGGTTTCTAAACTTATTTCGCAGAAAACACTTTTGTATGCAATTTGAAAGAAATTCGCACGAAATAATGAACTCAATATTAGCCTTAAGCCTAGTATTGAGATTGAGTGTGCGAAAATTTTTCGGCAATGTTGCTTATTTCGTACGAAAAAATTGATATGTATATAATGTTGTCTATTTGTTCTCTTTTTCATTTTTCTTTTTTAATTTTAAGTATGCCTGTATGTATTTCGTGCGAAAAAGGCTTTGCTTATATTATTTCGCAGCTGAGAAAACAAATAGTCCAAGAAACAATTTTAAAATAAAACATGTTTATATGTGTTTTTCACTTAAAACATCCAGTACCATTTTTCTCTTAAGCCTAGTATTGAGATTGAATGTGCGAAAAATTTTCAGCAACATTACTTATTTCGTACGAAAAAATTGAGATGTGCTCAGTGTTGTAAATTTTTTCACTTGCTCATATTTCTATTTTAATTTTAAGTATACATGTATGTATTTCGTGCGAGAAAAGCTTTGCTTATGTTATTTCGCAGCTGAAAAAACAAATAGTCCCAGAAACAGTTTTAAATTAAAACATGTTGCAGATACATTTTATGTGTTTTTCGCTTTAAAAACTCAGTACTACATTTCTAAACTTATTTCGCAAATATTTCATACAAACACTTTTGTATGCAATTTGAAAGAATTTCGCACGAAATAATGAACTCAATATTAGCCTTTATTTCGCAAATATTTCGTACAAACCATTTTTGTATGCAAAGTTTCGCACGAAATTTTGAACTCAATAACATCTTTTATTTCGCAAATACAGGGTGGCTGATCAATTTTGCTATATTAAGAAACTCAAATAACTTTTTGTAAAGTTTATATAATTTATTTTTTAGTAATTCTTTTGAAAAATATTACATTTTTATTAAGGTAATTCATGAATTTTTGAAAATAGTTGAATTCAAATTGCCTCCAACTCCGGTGGCACATGTGCGACATCTTATCGAAAATTTATTCATTACTGCCTGGAGTATTGCAGCGGGAGTTGTCTCAATTCTCGCTCGAATATATTTCTTTAAATCATCCAAATTTGTTGGGTTTCTTTTGTAAACTTATTCTTTGCAATAACCCCACAAAAAAACTATGTGCTGACCTCGAACACATAGGAGACCTGGGAGGCCAACCGAGTGTAGAGTTTCTTGAAAACAGTTTATTGGGAAATTTTTGCCTCATAACAGACGTGTCCCATCTTGTTGAAAGAGATTCTTTTTGGGCGTAATTCTGGAAAAGAAACTCCCTTTCAACATCTTCCAGTAACGGTCTCCTTTGACCTTAACAATGAGATTGTTTTCTTCGAAAAAGTATGACCCGACAATGAACCTTGAAGCAAGTGCACACCTCACTGTGATGCGAAGTGGATGTAATTACATCTGATTTAATATCTGTGGGTTAGCAATACTCCACATTCGAAATTTTTGTTTGTTTACATTGCCGTTTAAATCAAAATGTGCCTCGTCAGACATAAAAATTCAGTTCAAGACGTGTTCATCCTCTGACACCATTTGAATGATCATCTCACAAAACTCTAAGCGAATCGGGAAGTCCTCTAGAGACTTCAGTTTGTTCGTTAATTGAATCTTATATGGAAATAAGTTGGAATCTTGGTGCAAAATTGTCTGCAGTGACTCTCTGCTGCCATGCATTTGAGCAGATCAGCTCGTTGTCGAAACTCTAGGATTTGATTTTTTTTTTTTTTATCTGGGACCAGTACTCAGGGGATGACCCCCACATATGCAGCGCATTGTACTGGAACTAGGAAAATAGGGAAGGAGGGAGTAGTGTTCGCAAAATGTTAACGATAAAAACACGAAAGACTGAAACAAACTCTATTACAGCATTAAAAATGTTGGAATTAAATAAATTAAAACTGATCAGTACCCAGTGTATATACCTTCCACACTGCTCAGATTGATTGTACGGCAGCAGCTAAAGCAGCGATAGCTTCCTGCGTCCCAACTGAGGGATCTCAATGATAAGGCTTTCTGGCAATTGTGCCACGCTCGGAAGAATTCTTATGAAAAATTATAGTCTATCTACTAAGACGAGTGCGCCTATATTCTCTTTGGTGAAAGCGTTGCACTATCCAAATTCTTGTTTCATTGTCCAAATTCTTCATTTTAGTTTAACTTAAAGATCAATCTATAAAATACAATAAAAATTGAACACGTTAATTATTACTTTGTGGTAGCTGCTTCCATCAGCCGCCCTGTATCTTTGTCTTTTACCAGTGGAACATACAGATCCTTGTGAGTTCGTGAGTTTTTTACATACCATGGAGCTGCAGGGATCGTTCGAAGAATTTGTTTTTATCGCCTTTAAATTTTCTAAATGTTTGCTGTTAAGGCGGTGCCCCAAAATTGAATGCCATTGCACCATATAGGCTTTAGAATTGCGTTGTATAATAAAAGTTTGCAATCTAACTTCAATGCCGAATTTCTGCCCATAGTACTGAATTTACACCAACTCAAAATCTAGTAGATTTGAATTAAAATCCGTTTTTTAGACATATAACAAGATTTCAGTTTCACAAAAATAATTTTTTTTTTATTATTTATTTGTACAAAAATTTAAATACAATACAATTATGGTCTCAGCGCCATTTAGGCATTATTGAGGCAAGTTTGCAAATTATTCCATCTCTCATAGTACAAATTAATATTTTAAAAAGTTAAGTTTAAATAAATATTATAAAACAATTATAAACAAATATATTTGCATTTTATAAGAAAAAAGTAAAATTAAATTAAATTAAAAAATACTACTAAAAAAGCGTTTCCATAGTATTGATCAAAAATTCTTTACAAGATGATTTAAATGTTGAAATTCTATTATTCGTTTTTATTGCGAAAGGTAAATTAAATTATTAAACTTAACAGCACCCATATAATCAATGCGTTGCTTTGTTGTCTCCAATCTGCACCTCTATTTCTGTTCTATTTCGTGTATTAAAGTTAAATTGTTGTTGAGAGAACGCTACACTGTGGTGGCCAATATGATTAATGCTTTTAAACATAAACATAAGGACCTGATACTCATGTAAACCCTAAATGGGTAGTATTGTTTTGCTTATATCTTTATATAATGTTACAGTTGAAAACAGTATTGGTAGTCTGTAGACGATTTTTAAAGCCTTATTTTGCATGCACTGTAAAGATTTTAGGGCACTGGTATTTTTCCTGTGTGCATAAATAATCGCTAAGTAATTCAGATGAGATTGAATCAAAGATTGGAATATTAACAGATTTGATCATGCAAAACTTAGTTTGTTCGCAAATTTGTATAATATTCCAATTGCAGGCGCAGTTTTTCTTCTCAAATCAGTCATATGTAAACCCCACGACAAATTACTTTGCATAATGATTCCCAAATACTTCACAGAATGTGACTCATAAATCGGTTTTCCATTAATAAATACGTTAAAGTTATTATTCACACTCACTGCACGAGGCTTAAAGCGTATTAATTTGGTTTTATCAGGGTTAAGAACTAAACGATTTAATCGCGCAAACTCAAATAGCAAAGCAGAGTCCCTTTAAATTCTCGTTTTCAGGTGTACCTTGGGGTACACCAAAATTTACACTGTCAATAAAGCTATCTGCATCATTTAAATGGACGTATTGTCTCCGGTTTGAGAAATAACTCTTGAACAATAAAAATTCTCTACCTTGAATTCCATACCGCTTCAATTTTTGCAGCATTATTTCATGATCTACAAGATCAAAAGCTTTATTAAAATCAAAAAATATTCCGGCAACTCCACTAGAACCTTCATCAAGCCCACTACAAATGAACTGAACGACATTCAATACAGCATCTGCAGTACCGCATCCTTTTCGAAATCCAAATTGATTCTTGTATAAAAAATTATTTTCCTCAATATAATGTTTAAAAAGTTTATTATAAAGTATCTTCTCAAAAATTTTATCAATTATCGAAAGAACAGCAATGGGGTCTATATTTGTCAACAGTTGCATGGGGATTTGACAAAACAATTTTATCAAAGACTGAATATACCATATTAAAGTGTATATTTTTGTTGCAGCGTAGTATTTTTAAACAAAAAATCAAAGTTGCATTGCTTGGTACTGAATAGATTCCAGGAGATTTCATCGAAATCTACTCATAAAGTAGACTTCATTTTGTATAGGAAATCTTCTGCAAATCTACTAGATTTGGCTTGAAATCTCGAATGAGCAGATTTCGCTTTGGTGTAAATAGGCTATAAGCCAATTTAGCTTCGCTGCCTTAAATTTCAACTGAGTGACTGCCGAATCAATGTGTGACTTCCACGTTAGCCTACGGTCGAGGTGGATGCCAAGGTATTTGACTTCATTGTGGTGTGGAATAGATAAATTTAAAGTAAAAATATCTATACATTTTAGAAAGTGAAGGGACTTAGAAAAAACAGTTATTAAGTTGAATTAAATGTATTGAGAATTCCTAAGACTTTTCTAAGAGTTAAGTCTTATAGTTTGTTTTGTTGCACGACAAGCATTCATACAAACAATAAAAATTATTTATTATAATATTTACTAGAGAGTATGCATTACTTTGCTTTCATAATTGGCTTGTGTTTGCATGTGGGCAAGTGCGAGTGCGAGTAAGTACCTGTGAACTCTAGACATGCTTAAACCATTACAATTATTACAAAGACATGCCACCAACTGGTAGGTAGTCAAATTCGTTCGCAACCGCTCACACCGAACAGCGGTTGTGCATGCAACCCTGTTTGCTTTACAAAGGCAAAGAATGCCGTAACTAAGTAAATGTTCATTAAAAGTTAAATTAAGTAATTAAGATAATTAATGTTGTTTGGTTGTCTTGTCTACTTTAGAAACAATTATTTGCTGGAAACAAAAATGATTTAAAATAAATTCGTAGCAATATTTAAATGTAACACAGTCAGTCCATTTGTATTGAAATATATGTTGTAATGTGATATGCGATATTTATACATCCAGTGGGTGCTTTCTCACTTCATATTCTTTACAATTTAAGAAACAAAAACTCCATTAAATTGTAAACTACTTGTTTTCTGCAGAAAAATATGTTCAAGTAAAAAAGAAAACAAAATTTATACCTGCATACGAGTACAATTATATACAGGGTGGCGCAAAAGTAATCCTCCTATCAGAAAATACTATAAATTTTGCGATTGGCCCCTAATGTGAGTTCTGTTTTGACATTTGTGTAGTAAACACATGCGACATATACGTTAATAAACAATGTTGCGCTTCACTGCTCCAGAACGTGGAATATTGGTGACTATTTATTTGAACCCAAGAGGAAGATGATTTTTCTTGAAAAATAATCATGAGTGATGAGGCCCATTTGCATCTTAGCGGGTACGTAAATAAGCAAAATTTACGCTTCTGGGGCACTGAAAATCCGAGTGTAACCCGCGAAGAGCTATTACACCCGCTCAAAGTCATTGTATGGTGTGCTGTTTTCGCTGGAGCAGTCATCGGACCTTTTTTCTTCGAAAACGGTTACTGTGAATGGTGAGCGCTTTAGAGCACTGATCAACGAGCTATTTTTGCTGCAACTTGATGAATGGGGATTGGAAAACATGTGGTTCCAACAGGACGGTGCTACGGCATACACTGCACGTGCCACAATCGATATGCTGAAGGATACATTTCCCGGGCGCCTAATCTCCCGTTTTGGCGGTTTGCACTGGCCAGCAAGATTGCCTGATTTGACCGATTCAGACTTCTTTTTGTGGGTCTTTTTAAAGTCGAGGGTTTATGTCAGCAAGCCTCATACTCTTGCAGCTCTTAAAGACAACATCCGTCAAGAATGTGAGGACCTATCGCCGGAAGTTTTGGCCAATGTGATGGAAAATGCTATAAAATGGGTTCAAATGACAATCAACTGTGGCGGCGGCCATTTACATGACATCATATTCTCGACTTGATGTAAAAAAATTAAAAGACCAAATAAAAATAGTCCACAAGAAGAATCAAAGTTTTTCATTTTACTTTTTAAATTACAGCCAAAAAACATCGGAAGGTTATTTTTGCGCCACCCTCTATTTGGTACAAACATATGTTTGTATAAATGTTATATTAATGTTAAATATATGATAATTAAAAGCTGTTTTTATTGATTTAAATACAAACGTATATATCATGTGCAAACAAGATTAGACAAATTTTTCATAAAAATAGTTAATAATTAATGACACAACTTTTTTCTTTCGGTTTTTTTTTAATTGGCACTTGTTTTCTTATCTTTAGAAGGATTTTTATGTTAAACAAATAAGAAACTGATTTATTGTATTAATAAATCGTTTGAATATTTGAATAACTTAAGAACAAAATGGATAATGGATATTTAGTATGAAAACTAATGTTTGCTAAGAAAAGAAATGGATATCGTAAGCTGTAGCAACATGGTCAGGTGATGCGTAAGTCTGGCCGATTATTGAAAATATACAGGAATGGAAAAGTCACGTTTTAATAAAACAAAATTTAGGTTTTTATAGTTTTTGGAAAAGATAGCAGAACACAGTAAGCATAAAAGTATTATTTATTTGTTAAGGATCAAATAAACTAAACAAACTGTGTGGCGTACACGCTAAAATTTTACGTTTGTGCAAACATTTTGCGCAGTTTATGCGGGTGTTTGCTTGTTTGCGCAAATATTTACAGCATGTTTGCACGAAAATCAATAATGTTTGACATTCACGCAAATACATTAATATTTGTCAAACCGCTTGTGTTGTTTAGCGAAATTTTTTACATATGCAGAGCATTGTATCAGTACTAGGTAAATAGATTGTGAGGAGGGGGAAAGAGGGAGTAGAGTTTGTGGACATTTGATTTGAACCTTCCAACGCTAAAACAGACAGGAAATACGTCTGCAGGCAACTTATTCTACAGACGAAGCGTACGGCTGAAAAACGAATTCTCTCTGTAATACGTAGTACGATTCCCCAGGCAATCGACTCTGGACGAGGAATGTGTGCTACATAAAAATGTGCTTCTTTCCGGAACAAGATCTCTAATCTCGTCATGGCAAAATCCATTGTAGTAGCGGTAGAATAGAGTAACGCGCCCTACACTGCATCGATGCTTCAGTGAGTCAATAGAGTTGGATACCCTACTGTAACCGATAAGCTTCTTCGCCCTCTCCTGCACACGGTCGAGTAAACCCAAAACAGACTTTTAAGCACCGGCCCAAACATGAGAGTTGCATTCTATTTTCAACAACACAACTGAACAATTGTTCAGCTCTATTCATTGACATTTCCCAAACTTTTGATAAAGTGTATCACAAATAAAGTGTAATTTGCCGGCAAACACTCACAAGCTTCTGGAAAGCTGTTTATGCAACCGGAAATTTGTTATCAGAGAAGGCGTAAAACTTTTATATTAATTATTAATTTAGTAGCTTTCAAGGCAGCTTTAAAACGGTAGTGGTATAAGCACAGCTGTCTTTCGTTTCCTTTGCGTACATTTGTCAAAAACACATAGACTTCCTGGCTTTTTTAAACAAAATTTTGACAACTGTTGGTAAGTTCTACCAACAAAATACATGTTTAAGTTTTTTGGTGTTGCGGCTTTGGTAGCTTTCAAAAAAATTTCTTTTAAACAAACCAATATTTAAATATATATTTGTCCGAACCAAAGTCTGTTAGCTCATAAAGTATTTGTCAAGGAGCACTTGCTGATAATTTGATCAACTTTCTGGTTGTTTGAGATTTTTGCAGAATGTATGTAGCTACCAGCACATTATTGGTAAGGATTTTACCGTCCACACAGCTCAACCAACATTTTGTAAAGTGCTGGCTGAAGTATTAAATAGATTAGAAAATTTTTTGTGCTGCAAATGGATATTTAAGAGCATGAGGGTCGATGAGGAAAAAAATTGCATAGAGTTTCTTAAGAGCTGCGTTATTTTTCTCAAACCGCAAGCATCTCTTGAGGGCGATCCGGAATAATTCAATGCCAATATTGTTTCACTTCTGCTTAAAACCACACGCAATATCTTGATTTTTTTTAATTAGACCCACCATTGCTTCAATTCGCTAGAGGATTTCTCTCTTTTATTCCTACAAAAATATTTTTCAAAAATAAAATAACGAACATATATTTTATTAACGCAAGTTTTTACACTTTCTTACATATTTTTATCTTTCCGCAAGCATCCCGTTATTAATTTTTTTGCGTAATTAAAATGGAGAAATATATCTATACTGTGGAATCAATACTAGGTGTATTTGGGTGGGATCCCAATTTGCACGAAATGTGTCCCAGTACTTTAAAATTGGGGAAATAAGAGCGTTTTTGAGAAAATAGTATGCTTCCTCTTCTTGCACGAACCAGCCCGAACTTTTTCTTCGGGCTAGTTTGGGCAACTTGTTTTTCTTCGGGTTAGTTTGGGCAAGTAGTTTACACTTTTGGATTATAAAAGTCCAAAAGTGTAAACTAAATGCCAATTTTTGTTGCCACATCAAAGCACAGCATATCGTTGCTCTCATGTAGAAAATAATTGCAATTTTACAGGAGAAGAAAAAATCGTAATGGAAACTGTATAAATAGGTACATCTAAAAGTAACTTTTTTTGCTCAATTGCTTGTAAGAGCCATGTGTAGGAAATTATATAATCAAATCTTTGTGACACTGTGTACTTGTGTGAAACGTAGTAGAACCCCTAAAAGAGCTCAATTCAGTGCAAATGCGAGTTAGGGCCTTTCTACGTGAGACTAACGATATATTTGTTTTTGCGCTAGAAATTTGGCTTTTTGCGTTCCCGCATTTTATTTGTATTTGAGAGAAACTTATGCATGCTCTCTTTTGCACGAATCTTGCCCGGAAAGTAAAGAAACACACCTAATATGGCAATACCGTCGCGGTAGAGTTGCTATCGCAAGTGAGAAAAGATACCTCAGCAACGGAATGGATGATACAAAATATTTCTTCTGCACAAGAAATGCATTCCGTAATCACGGAAAGGCATGAATAATCAGACCCACTATATATTTCTGTATTTTCCCAAGTATTGTGCTTCAATAATATCTAACTTTAGCAAACATTTGCCAAGAACATTATGATCCGTTATGATAGTGATTATCATTCTTATTTGTCTTAAATGCATGTGGACATATCTAGTTTTTCATTCCATAATTTTGTTTTCTCTTAGTCGATATATCGCTTCCCGTTGTTTTTATAATATATATTTTTTTTTTTTTTGTATTTTGAAAAAAATCTAATTAAAACCCTTTTTTGTCATAGAAATTAAAACTTTCATTTATCTAAAATAAATGGCTGTCAGTAAAACTAATACAAACACATGTACACATCCATATGTGATAAACAGCAAAAACTTAAAAAATCTGTTACAATTACAAAAATTAGCTGTCCCCATTGTTCAGTTCATATTTGTAACTTTTATAACGGAGCAACGTTTATATCAGCGACATCATCATACTCGCCGTCGTCGTCTTCGTTGTCGTCAAAATGGCAACAGTGCTTGTATAAATGTTAAAGTAAAAGTTGTCAACTTTTAGCAAAAACACATGTGTACGAAGAGCACTCTTAGCTGGCTGGCAACATTATACAAGCTGCGAGTAAATGTGTTGACAACATTAAACATATATACAAGTCACTAATGAGAGACCAATTTGTTTGGATCATTAGTAACCATTGAACATTGGTATTTTTTGAAAAACAACACACAAAAAAACAACAACAGCAACAGCAGCAGCAACAATAAATATTATTTTATAAAAACAAACAAACATGCTTTATTGTATTATTTTTGAGTATGAAAAAAATGCAATTGTTTTTGTTGCAATGTTAACATTTGTCTGCAAGTTATTTAATTTGTCAATGATATGGCCAATTTTGGAAGAATTTTTGTGTGTAACCACACAAAACCAACAAGGCAAAAAGGAATGGATGATTGTTACAAAACAGCCACAGCAACAACAATAACAAACAGATATGGATAACGGCATATAAGTCTTGATATGTTTCTACCATCGAGATGAGAGGTATTTTTTCTCTTTACAATACCAAAAAAAAAAAATTTCTTTGGTCTCCCCGTGCGTCAGCCAACCATGGTGAACACTAATTACATCAAAAAAAACAAACAAACAAACGAAAAAAGCGGCAAATAAATGAAAACCAACACGCTAAACTATAAACAAATAGTTGGCATTTTTTCATACATTTGTTAGACTTTTTAAATCATGAATTGTTGCCTCATAATGCTACCTACCAAAAAAAAAGAGAATATTTAGCGGCAACCGCAACAACAGCATACATTTAAACGCCAGCGCCATAATTTTTTTACAGTTTCAATTCTCATTCGTACTATATATGCACATATTGCATTATGTTGTATGTTCTGGCAGTTGTTTTTATTGTATTTATCATATCCAAGAGAATACCATAAACATTTTTAAATTATGCACATTTTCATCTGCATTTGGAATTCTTTCAGGAAGTACCGCAAAAAGAGAAAATATGAAAAAAGCCAAAGATCTTAAGAAAATCCAACACCACTATGACAATTATTTGTTTTCAATGTACTCGTATACTCGTACGTACATAAATATTTGAAAGAAAACGTTCACATGAGAAATTAACACAAAAGAGTGATAGGTTCGAAGCAAATTACACTGTACGAAAGGGAAGCAAGAAACAAATGAGGAGTTTTTTGGAGACACTTTAAAATATGGTTTTAAGCTACGTACACACGGTTGTCAGATCTTACAATATTGCCAGTAAAATTGTCTGAAAATGTATTACAATCGTGGGAACTGCCAATTTTTAACTTACGACGTTGTCAGAAAAACCATTGTCAATCAATTGTAAGACGAAAATGTTGTCAGACATCTGACAATCGTGAGAACACTCTTCGTCGGCATTGCCAAATAATTGGCTCGTATTGTAAGCTCAGTTTTAATTGTCAGATGTATAAAATTAATGCACCTGACAATGGCATCATTGTCAGAAAAAAGTTTGAAGGGCAACACTGCCAAACAAATCGTTGTTGATACACATAAGTGGCAATGCCTTAAACATGTCTGGCAATTTTTTTCATCTAACAATCTGACAACCGTGTGAACTGACAATTTTTGTTGTCAGATGAATTATTTGTCAGACCATAGTCTGACAATGAAATTGTAAGATTTTCTTACGATCGTCTGAACACACAATTTACTTCTGCGGGACAATTTTTCATTGTCACTACATTGTCAGCATGTTGCCAGATCTTACAATATTGTAACATCTGGCAACCGTGTGTACATAGCTTTAGATTAATTATTATACTATATTTCTTAAATAGATACATACGTACACGTAGAAAAAATATATATGGTTGATATGACAATATTCTAAGGGCAAGAAACTATTTATGAATTACAACATGGTTGATACTGATTATATAACATTATTATATTTTAAAGCCATTGATTTACGCCACCATAATTTTGGAAGCAAAATATTGCACGTTGGATTAATTGAAATCAAACACAGTATTAATAAAATTTGCCACATTAATATCACACCTAATCATGTTATTATGCCAATCAACCATATTACTTTCCTTAAACAACCATACTTATGTCACAAACAGTACTATTGGCATATAACCATATTTAGAGTGGTAACCCGTCATATTAATTTAAAAGTCCTTCAAACCGCATCAATAATTATATTGTGATACACCATATCGCCCAGCATTGATACTTAATCAAAACTTGTAACTATCTAGACTTATTTTTACCCAGTAGAAACGTTTAATATGAAAGGCAAGCAACTACAAATTATAAGTCAAGAAAACTTTATAACTTTAACAGAAAATAAAACTTAAGCACTGTACGTCTAGCCGCCGACTTATAAGCAAATAACACATTTATAACCAAACTTAGGCTAACAAACGTATATGCAAACAAACAACTACCGACCACTTATAGACAGGCTGACAAATAAACATTTCATTTCATTATATTTTATTTAACAACTTCATTAGAAAACGCAAGTCAAGTTGCACCAAACAAACAAGTAAAACAAAACAAACAAACAAAAAAAAAGAAATTAAAAAAAATTATTTATATGAAAAAAAAAACATCCAAATCGAAACTGGCTTAAAGGCTAATTAGACTAATTAGGAGACTTATTACATATATTTTCTAACAGCTCAATTGGTCAGACACACGCACACATACACACGCACTTAAACGCTACTGCACAAACGTGCCCCACATGCAGGTAAACGAACGATTGCATTTATACTCGTATAAACACTTTTTTATTTGCGGCAGCCAACCGCAACAACTACAACAATAGTATCGACAAATAAGTTGAAGGAGAGTTGTTAGGAACGAACCTGTTTGTATTAGAAACAAATTTTTTTTAAGTGTCCAGAAGAGGGAGAAACCTCAACTACAACAAATTTGCCGCTCAAAGATTGTTGGCTGTTGATCTAATAAATTTTTGTTCCCTGTTTTATTATCAAACTTTGCATTATTAACTCAGAAATGCAAACAACAACAACCAACCATATGCGAGGGTATACTTTAAAGTTATTGCTCATCTCTAATATTATATGATGGCATTTGTCTGGCTCAAGTTCAAACTTGGCTTTCGCCCAAGAATTATCAATCTCTCTTGGTCAAAGACGACAACAACTCTTGATCAAAGAAGATAGGAAAAAATAATTGAATACACTAAGCTGGGGGAAAACTAGCGGTTTGGCATTCGCTACACTACTCATGTGCACCCACCAAGACTCGAACTCGCTATCATGTAAACACGATGTATTTTAATACGGCCGCTTAACCAACTTAGCCACCGAGTTCTTATATATGATAATTATTGCTCATAGTCATTAATAAAATCTGTGGAAAGCTTTTCTACTACAGCTTCGCTCCCCCCCCTCCTCTCCTGGGGAACAGGTTTGTCCTTGGCGTATTCCTAACTAGGGCACTTTGTTTTGCGGGTATAGAGGGGAAGGGATCCCTCGTTTGTTGCAGCAGATAAAACTCTAGGAAGCCGCATGACTTATGTTGTGTTGGCTTCCGAAACACTTAACAAGGGTATAAATTGGCAGAACGGGGATCAGCATGGCCCCGGGTGGTTCTGCAGTTTAACCCAGGCTGATCATGGTTGAAGTGCTTACCTTGGCTGAAACGTTCTGGCAGTGGTTGAAACCTAAAACGCAGGAAGGGGATGTTAGGATCCTTGATAATTGCTTGGTGTGGCTTTTTTCGAGGGTCTGTTGCCTTTCCCGAGGGTCTGTTGCCTTTACAATAGATACCTGTACTGTGAGGAACCAGTGGTGATGGTTGACGGGTGAGTTGGTTTAAGGGCTGAAGCTGCTAGTAGGCTTCGGCCTACCAACTCATTAAGCCTTGCGTTCCACTGATTGCTGAGAAATTGCGTAATGGAGAGATTAGAAGGCCTGAACTCCTAAACAAGAAGTTACTCATATGTCTACAGACATATAGCCAAAGCTGCTACCTGTGTGAGCCTAGAAAGCCACATGGGGGCGCTGGTGAATTGCGAATAATTCACTCCGTGGAACTAGTCCATCATCAGATAAGGCCGTAAAGGTACGTGCTGAAATAAATATTTTTCACAACTGCTTGTTTGACCGCGGTTAAATTCAGCACTCCAATATTTTACCATGTAATCTGATAGAGCAGACTCACCGTAATGTTTATCGAGCTTTTGTCTCTTTAGCAGTTTTCTTTTTCAAATAATACTGTTTAATCACTGCACGAAATTCACATTTTTCCATTTTTCAAGAAACACAAAAGTTGCTTACTTCAAACGACTACAACAAGTAAACTAATTGATGAATTTGGGTTAAATTTTAACAGCTGATGGACGTTTGACAGGTCGCAATATAAAAAAAATGTGTTTGTGCTGTCATCTAGCGCTAGGTAGCTTCAATATCAATCCGCCGTCGTAGATTGTGTGACTTCCGAGCCCCTATTAATTCCTAGAACGGGAATCGGCAAAGCCGCTGGTGGTAGGTACTGCTCTGCTGAGGTGGTTTTGTGTTAGAACATCGATATCTGTAATGTAAAAACCCAGTTGTGTTGGTTAGGCAGGTAAGTTGGGTAATTGCTGATGCTCTTAATGGGCTTCGGACTACCAAGTCATTAAGCCTTGTCTTCCATTGAAAGCGATTCCCATTGTGGTAAAGCAGAAGACTATTCCCGCCAGATTTGGAATTTGCAATAACTTAAAAGAGCTTATGTTGAGTGTGCTTAAAGGACTTTTAAGTTGTCTTTCCTAAAATCTAACAACTGCTGGTAGTTTTAATTTTTATTTCACGGACAGTCTGTTCAAAGTGAAGGGGTGTATTTCTCTTTTTCTTTTTCATTTAATTATAAACGCCGACAAAAACCGAAACAACGGGCACATCGACTAAATACAACAACATCACTGCAACAATTGCCGGAGCCGCAACAATTAGGCTACTGGCTGTTTAAGCGACCATTGCGTGAAACAATGTAGTCACACTAGAACCAGGTGTATAAAGTTTTTATCCACTTCTTTTTTGTTGTTGTTTTTCTTTTTTTTTTTGTCTTGTTTTCCATCAAATGCATATTAATGAATGCTGCGTAGTCTGGTCTCAATTAATGCATGACTACGCCAGCTCTACATACTTTATGTGCAATGTGTGTTACATTTTGTCTGGGCCAATAAATTTTCGTATATTTTCTGTTATGAATACTAAATTATTGAATTTTTATTAATCATTATGAGATTTAATTAAAAAACGCACAAGTGTCACAGCAGAATTTTGATTGAGATATTTGAATTTTTACACACTTGAACAGCATTAAATATCGCATATATTTGCATAAAATATAAACTTTATTAATTTTACAACGATTTAAAGCAGAAATAGCGAAATAACGGTATTTGTTACAACTAGTAGACATAAATAAAATATCTTTTTTTTGCAAATGATTGGCTTCGGAAAAGAAAAATAATTAACTCAGTCACCTTTCTCATCCGATTGGGAGGGGATAAATGCAAATTATTGAGTTATGGCAGCAAAATGAAAATATGTAGAAAGAAGGCTTTATACTCTAAAATGAAAATTAGAGAACGAATTCTATTAGCCTTAAGTGCACACAAAAAGAACTTTGTTTCTTATCCAACACCTGTCTTGCCGTCTGCTTTTAGTTAAAACAACCGGTGAACTGGACACTAGTTCCCCACCACTTCTATATTACAAAGGAGGCGATAATGCATGGTGATTTTGAGTTATATACCAATCTGCTGCGGCCTAAAATCGACTACATATTTAATCACAGAAATTATAGCTCTTTAATTTCTTTAAATATCTGAAGTTCTTGAAAGAAACATGCCTCAATGCTCGAGATGGTAGATTGCCCGATCTGGAACTTTGTTCTCATTGTCTTAAGCAATGCAAGATTAGTTCTTCATGGATAATGGTAATGTTCCATTGCCACAGTACGTTCATGCATGTTTTAAAAGTCAAGAGATTTAAAATCGTACATGTGAATTTCAAATCACACCTGTGATATGAAAACCACTCATGTGGCACCATTCTATTGCTCAATCGATTAATGGGTATACCCAAAATTCCGAAAAATTAAATTTTTTGGGCAACTTTCCCCCGACATCGGTTCATATACGGGTATATCCGAGATATAGCTTAAACCGATTTTTAATGAAAATGTCGCGTGAGTGAACTTAAACAACATTTTTTGCTTAAAAGCAGTTCTGCTAATATACGGAGGTTACCAAATATAGAAAACGAAAATTTCCGATATCGGTCCGTATATACCCGAGATATGGTCCAAACCGATTTTTTCATGAAAAAAAATTTTTTTTTACTTAAAAGCAGGTGTGGTAATAAAAGAAGATTATATAAATTCAGAAAATAAAAATTTCCTATATCGGTCCATATATGTGTACCCGAGATATAGCCTAAACCGGGTTTTGCATGAAAATGTCGCGTAAGCGGACTAAAATAACTTTTTTTCTTACAAGCAGTTGTGGTAATAAAAAGACCCGAGCATATTTAGTCCAAGTCGTATACACTCTATATATACGTAACTATCGTGAAGGGTATTTTAGATTCTGCCCTGCCGAATATACAACACTCTTACTTGTTCTAATTGTAATCGTTCATATTATAGTTTCATTCAAATACCTTAAAATTTTAAGAATTTTTCTTTAGTATTTATATACTTTTTATGATTAATTGTTATTAATTCTTTACATTTTCATAGAAAAAAAAATGTTTATATTTTTGTTTTCAAAAGACTTGACTTTTTTCTTAAAAATGCCCTATTTGTTACACATATTTTTTAATACGCTTTTTGTGTTACTTTTTGAAAAATTCAAGGGCAACGCTGACACAAACGATTACTGTGAACTAAATTCTCACTCTACAGTGTCTACACTCTCATAAAAATACTTCAGTTTCGAACGTATTTGAAATTAAAATAGATATAGAAATATATAACATTTATATTTTCAATTCCCGGTCAACCGCATTAAAAATCTCTATTTATTCGATATGCCAAAAAAAAAAGACGTTTTGAAAAACCCGGTTTTAGTGCAGCCAAAAAAACCGCTATAAACCGTTCGAATAATAATAAACAAGTAACAGTGTGGTAATACACCACTGGGCCGAACCTAAAATACCCTTCACGATAGTCACGTATATATATAGTACATATTACAAATTTTAACTAAATATACTCAGATATATATGGACCGATATCGGGGAAAAAATATTTTTGTCTTGTAAGAAATCTTTCATGAACATTTTCATGGAATAGTTTTTTTAAGCTATATCTCGGTTATATATGAACCGATATCGGAATTTTCCATTTTCTGTCTTTTAGTAAACTTCGTTTATAACGATAATTGCTTTTCAGCAAAAAAAATCTTCATAGGAAAATCAGTTTATCCTATATAATAATATAGTATGTATCGTTTTATTATAACTGATTTTAAGCAAAAAAAGAAATGATTCATTGAAAAATCGGTTCAAGCTATATCTTGGGTATATATGGACCGATATCGCAAATTTTAATTTTCTATATTTTACTAACTTTCTTTTATAATCAGAACTGCTTTTAAGCAAAAAAAATTTTTCATTGAAAAATCAGTTTAGACTATGTCACGGTTATACATGGACTGATATAGGAAATTTTAATTTTGAGTATTTTAGTAACCTTTTTTTATAACCTTTAAACAAAAAATTAAATTTTTTTAATGGAAAAATATGTTTAGGCTATATCTCTGGTATATATGGTCCGACATCGAAAATTTTTAATTTTCTGTACTATACTAACCTTCTTATATTACCAGGACTGCTTTTAAGCAAAAAAAAACTGTTAAAGTTCGCTTACGCGACATTTTCATGATAAAATCGGTTTAGGCTATATCTCAGATATATATGGAGAGATAACGGGAATTATAATTTTCTGTATTTAGTAACCGTCTTTTATAACCAGAACTGTTTTTAAGCAATAAAAATTTAATGTACAAATCGGTTCAAACTATATCTCGGGTATATTTGGACCGATATCGGAAATTTTCATTTTCTGTATTTAGATAACCTTATTTTATTACCAGACTTGCTTTTAAGCAAAAAAAAAGTGGTTTAAGTTCGCTTATGCGACATTTTCCTGAAAAAATCGGTTAAGGCTATATCTCGAGTACACTTATATGGACAGATATCGGGGAAAATTTTTTTTACATTTTAATTGACATATTTAATAATTGTGTGAAATTTGAAGAAAAACAATTTTTTTCAAAAATTTTCATACAATTTTGCAAACAAAATATGTTTTTTTCGGAATTTTGGATATATGTGAACCAATATCACTGAATTTCAATAGCAAACCCATAAATCGATGGAGTAAAAGAATGGTGATAAGAAAAAGTTTCTAAGTCTAGTGGTTTTCTCAGAAACGGTATTTCAACGGTGGACAGACGAACATCGCTTAATCGAATTTCCTATCAATGTTGATTCTGAATATGTATACCCATGCAGCTTTTTACAGGTATTGGCAGAATTACAATAAATACAACACCAACAAACATCAACATGTATTTTGTTGGTAGAATTTACGAATAGTTGTCAAAATTTTGTCGTATTTATTGTAATTCTGCCACTACCTGTATAGAGTGATTTTTTTGCTATTATCTTTTTGGCAACACTAGTTTTGACAGCTCACGCACGTTTTGTATCTTGTGTCACTGTCAAGCATCTTCAGTTTGGTCTATAATTTAATCATGAATCGTCTTACAAACGAACAACGCTTGCAAATTATTGAATTTTATTACCAAAATGCGTGCTCTGTTAAGAAAGTTCATCGCGCGCTTCTTCCATTTTATGATCAGTTTAATCGACCTACTGAGACTTCTATTCGGGCTATTGTAAAAAAATTTCGCACCAAATTTACATTGTTGGACATTAAAGCACCAACACACTTACGTAGAGTGCGAACTGGAGAAAATATCGCAGCCGTATCGGCCAGTGTTGGTGATGACCGTGAATTATCGATTCGGCGCCGTTCGCAGCAATTGGGCCTCTGTTACTCCACTACGTGGAAAATTTTGCGAAAGGATTTGGGTGTGAAGCCTTATAAGATACAGCTGGTGCAAGAATTGAAGCCAAACGACCTACCACAACGCCAAATTTTTGGTGAATGGGCTCTTGAAAAGTTAGATGAAGATCCACTTTTTTATCGAAGAATTGTGTTCAGCGACGAGGCTCATTTCTGGTTGAATGGATACGTGAACAAACAAAACTGCCGTATTTGGAGTGAAGAGCAGCCAGAAGCATTGCAAGAGCTACCAATGTATCCACAAAAAACAACCGTTTGGTGCGGATTATGGGCTGGCGGCATCTTTGGGCCGTATTTCTTCAAAGATGATGCGAATCACAACGTTACTGTGAATGGTGAGCGCTACCGTGCGATGATAACAAACTTTTTTTGCCCAAAATGGAAGAGCTTGACTTGCATGACATGTGGTTTCAACAAGACGGTGCCACATGCCACACAGCACGCGAAACAATGGACCAATTGAGAGGCGAGTTCGGTGAACAGTTTATTTCACGCTTGGGACCAGTAAATTGGCCGCCCAGATCGTGTGATTTAATGCCCCTAGACTATTTTTTGTGGGGCTATGTTAAGGCTAATGTCTATAGCGACAAGCCCGCTTCGATTGACGCACTGGAAGCCAACATTGCCAACATTATTCGTGAGATACCGGCCGAATTGTTGGAAAGAGTGTGCCAAAATTGGACTAAGCGGATGGACCATTTGAGGCGCAGCCGCGGCCAACATTTTTTTTTTTAACTTCATTATTTTATTTATTGAATCTACATAAAAAAATGTAATGACAATAAGTATTCAAATCTTAATACTAAAAAAAAAAATTATGATTAAAGTCCTGCCAGTGCTGGACGAAAATTTATTTTTATGCGAATATTATTTCAGAATTCAGTCATCTGTTTAGAGCTCTAATGGTAGCCAAAGTATCCCTCCTTCTCAGACGGGTATGACCACCAAAATTAAGAATATTAGCTGCAAGAGGATTTAGATGGAATTCAAGTTTGTTAATATACCTTGTCGCGTACTTCACAAATTCAGATTTCACAAAAGATACGTTCAGATCTGCGTGGATTCGTGAGTTTTTAACGTACCATGGAGCATCTGTAATTCTACGGAGAATTCTATTTTGACTTCTTTGAATTTTCTCAATGTTAGCCAACATTTGCATGAAATAATCTTCAAACATTAAATTATATTGAACCAACTATGGATGCAAATAAATATTTCATGCATTTTTCTGAATTTTATGTGTTTTTTTTTTAAATTTCCGATAGTTCTTATAAAATCACCCATTATAAAGCTGCCTTGATGTATACTTTATATGATTGGAAATTAAAATTCCAAAAATTACAAACTGAATCACAAACTTATATGTATATACCCTTAACATTTTTGCGAAGGGTATACAAATAATTATTTTCAAAATTATCAAGTTATTTTTAACAAAAATGCACAAAATTACGTTTTGACACATTCCGAAATCAAACTTCTTCCTATTTATGTTTGTATTTATTACAAATAGCAAATAACAACTGATAAAATAACGCACTTATTTACACACATACATAAAGGGTGTTTTTTTAAGCTAGATAGAACTTTAAATTGTAAAAAGTAACACAAAAAATTAAATTTTGATGAAACATTTTTTTTATTTATTTCAGTATACTCTGACAAATCATCATGAATAGACTCACGCTTGAACAACGCTACGAAATTATCCAAATTTACTTTGAAAATCAGTCGTCGATTCGCGCAACTTATAGACGACTTCGTCATTTGTATGGCGTACATAATCGTCCATCTGAACAAGCCATTCGTCGAACTGTGGATAGATTTCGTACCACATACTCTCTAGAGGATGCAATAACACCAGCACGTCGAAGGAATGTGCGTACTGAAGAGAATATCGCCGCTGTAAACGAAAGTGTGGAAGAAGATCCAAATTTATCGATTCGTCGTCGGTCGCATGAATTGGGGCTCTGTCCGTCCACTACGTGGAAAATTTTGCACAAAGATCTCGGCCTACACCCGTATAAGATCCAGCTGGTGCAGGAATTGAAGCCATGAGACCATTGTATGCGTCGTTCTTTCGCCGATTGGGCTCTAGAGCAGTTGGCAACTGACCCGTTGTTTTATCGCAAAATTGTGTTCAGCGATGAGGCGCATTTTTGGCTTAACGGGTTTGTTAATAAGCAAAATTGCCGCATATGGAGTGAGACCAATCCACAAGAGACCCTACAGACTCCATTACATCCAGAAAAATGCACTGTTTGGTGCGGTTTTCATGCTGGTGGCATCATCGGACCTTATTTCTTCAAAAATGAGGCCGGAGCTCGCGTTACGGTCAATGGAGATCGTTACCGCACCATGATCAATGATTTTTTGTTTGAAAATATGGATGACATTGATCCGGAGGAGATGTGGTTTCAACAGGATGGCGCTACGTGCCATACGGCGAACGCAACCATCGACTTACTGAAATCAAAATTTGGCGATAAGTTGATTTCGAGAAATGGACCTGTCAATTGGCCTCCAAGGTCGTGCGATTTGACACCTCTCGATTATTTCCTGTGGGGCTACGTGAAGTCACTGGTTTATGCTGATAAACCAGCAACAATTGACGCCTTGGAGGCCAGCATTGTTCGTGTTGTTCGTGACATACGGCCAGCAGTGCTCGAAAAAGTGGCCCAAAATTGGACGTCCAGAATGCGCTTCGTCAAGAACAGCCGCGGTGCCCATATGCCCGAAATCATTTTCAAATGTTAATGTCACGTATTGATCTTTCGAATAAAAAAAAATTTTGATTACAATTTAATTTTTTGTGTTATTTTTTACAATTTCAAGTTCTATCGGGCTTAAAAAAACACCCTTTACATATGTGAGTAGTTATGTAAATTCATATTTGCTTTCAAGTTTTATTCCGCAAAAATAATAAAACAATTGAAAATATGTTCATTTGTTTTGAACAATACGACTGAATTACAATCCAATTTCATGCTAAAATATGCGGCAGATATAATCTGATTATAATTATGTTTTCGAGTACATATGCACTCGTATGTAGTATGTGAAAGTAAAACGTGTGTATGCGTTTAAATTGCAACAAAATTCCTTTTATTAAATGAAGCGCCATTCGAAAATTCTCCGCTAAATTTTCGTAATAATTTTTAGTTGATAAACAAAAAAAAAAAAAACAACAAACAAAAAGGAAATCAAATTGTATCTGCAGCTTTTTATTTAATTTAAGCACTTCATTTTTATTTAGCGGTTTGCCGGTTGATGTGCGGTGTTTTTTATTTTTATAACTTTGACTTTTGATTCACGTAAAAATTGTCACTTAAATTTTTCAAATTCTGTGGGTATCAGCTACATGGCGCCCTTGGGGGTCCGCAAAAGACACAATAAGCAAAAAAACAAAACAACAAAAAACAAAACAACAGCTTAAAAAACACAGATACCGTTTCAATTGTTGTGCAGTTTAATGGCAAAACAGCAACAAACAAAATTAAATAAAAATTTTAAGAAAGCAAATAAATAAATTCCTCAAGTTGCATGCTCAGGGTATTCAAAAGAAATTCCACATGGCAGGAGAATTTTTTCGTGAGCGTTTTAACGTACGTATGTATGTGTGTGTGTGTATGTACGCGCGAATGATTAAGTGCGTATGTGTCGGTTTTTTAGCAACTTTATCTGTTCGTACAAGGAAAAAACTGAAAAAAAACTAAAAAAAACCCACATTACTAAAAAAAAATATTGGCATCTTCACATAAATTTCATTTGTGCAACAATTGTTGAAAAAAATTAAAAAAAAAGATTAATTTTTTCAACTTTGTTCTCATTTTCTTAAGCCAAAATACCCTACGATTAGTCATGAAAGATTAGTTCTTCATGGGCAATGTTTCATACAGAAATGTTTTGAACATCACTTAATTAAAAATGCGATATTCAAAACGCATATATGATTTTTGCTGCACTGTGGAAACAGGACTTTAACCTGAGATTTTCATATCACATAAATGATTTTTGCTGTTCTGTAAATCACCTTTTGTGAAAGTGATTTGAAACCACAAAAAACGGTGTTTTGCACACAAAATATATTTTTGTGATTTTAAGCCGGTAAGCTAACTTGCAATCAAGTTGAAATCACATCCTAATTTTTGCACGTACTTTATTATGAATTTCATAATATATTACATTAATAAATAACTTATTTAAGTAAAATTATTTGTTTTATACGAAAAAATTCACTAAATTAAAGAAAAATAAGATAAGCTTATTTTGTTGCAAGATTTGTTGTATAATTTTGTGATTTGGTTTATTCTACTTTACTATTTATATAAGTATATTAGAAGAAATTAACTTTATTTTGCAAATAATACCGCGAATAAAAAAAGAAATCAACCTGAAAATAAAAATATCAGTAAATTGAAGCAAAAAACAGCTGTTTTTTATGCTTTCGAGGAGTATAAATTACATCGAAAATCACAAAAAATTATGATTTGTAGAACAGAGTCAAATCACATTTGTGCTTTTAAAACAGAATGTGCTTTGAAATCACCTGGGTTTTAGAACAGGCCTGTTTAACATATTAGATATGTGATTTTAAAGTCACGTTTGGTTTTAAAACCACATGTGATTTTCATAGCGCATATATCATGATCTGTAAATTACACGATTCAAAAAAATTTCGTTATAATTTTAGCTTCTTGAAATCTTGCATATGTTAGGATTTTCTTTTTTTTATGAAGAAATAATTTAAATGGAAATTTAAATACCGGCAGCTACAAAAGAAGTGAGTTCATTACACATGTGATTTGAGAGCATACGGATGACTTTTTCTATTATATGAACCATATTACTTTAATATGATTCATGAAAACCTAGTCCTAGTAGTGTGTTTTAAAAGTCACGAGATTTAAAATCGCATTTTAAGGTTTTTGCTGCTTTGTCAATTACATGACTCTCAGATATTTAATATGTGAATTTCAAATCACATATATGATGGTTTTTACTCTGTAATTTGCTATTTTCAAATTATTTACATACATATATGAAATTTGTTGCTGCGTCAAGCACACGACTTTGACATATTTCAGTGTGATTTTGCAAGAGTGCGGATTTTTTAGCTTTTATAAATTGATAATTCGAATATACAGGCCTGTTCTAAAAATCACGTGATTTCAAAGCACATGCCGTTTCAAAAGCACAAATGTGATTTGTACCTGTTCTGCAAATCACAACTTTTTGTGATTTTCGATGTGATTTACACTCTTCTAAAGCACAAAAAAACTGCTGTTTTTTTGGTCCAATTTACTGATATTTTTATTTTCAGGGTGAATTTTTTTATTCGCGGAATTATTTGCAAAATAAGGTTAATTCCTTCTAATAAATATAAAAGGTAAAATAAAATAAACCAATAAATCAAATCACAAAATAATACAACAAATTTTACAACAAAATGAGCGTATCTAGTTTTTTCTTAATTTAATGAATTATTTCGTATAAAATAAATGATTTTACTTAAATAATCAATAGAAAACACATTAAGTTATTTATTAATGTAATAAATTATAAAATTCATCATAAAGTGCCTGCAAAAATTGGGATGTGATTTCAAATTGATTGCAAGTTAGCTAACCGATTTAAAATCACAAAAATCAAAAATATTTTGTGTGCAGAACACCTTTTTTGTGATTTCAAATCACTTTCACAAAAAGTGATTTGCAGAACAGCCCTGATAGATTAAAATATTTGGAAAGCCCACGCATGATTTTTGCTGTTTTTTGCTACTTTGTGTTTGTATGATTTTAACATATTGAACATGTGATTTTCAAATCATATGTTATTTTAAAACTGCACTTATGATTTTTAAATCACATATATGCATTTTTCTGCTCCATCAATTAGACGATTTTGGCATATATCACTGTGATTTTAGCAACATCGGCCCTTGAAATTTAACCACCCGATATTTCAATGTAAGCTATTATAAAGGAGTAATTCGAATTGAAATACTGGGAACTGCAAAGAAGTAAGACCAACATAGGTGTCATTTTGAGAGCACACGTATTATGTTTGCTTACATGAAGCAAATTTTTTTTTTAAATCATACAATTTTAGCATGTTTTATGAAAGATTAACTCTTCATGGCCAATGGCACAAATGATGTTTCAAATTGACACAGGACATATTGTCATGTTTTAAAAGTCACAAGATTTCAAATCACAGATGTGATTTTAAAACCACACTTATGATTTTCAAATCGCATGCATAATTTTTGATGATATGTTAATTACACAACCGTAATATATTTAACATTGGATTTACAAATCACATGTGATTTTAAAACCACACACGTGATTTTCAAATCGCATGTATAGTTTTTAATGAACCGATTTTACCAAATTCCAATGTAATTTTAGTTAGCCAAAATTTGTGTGCAAATTTTTCTGAATAAAGTTTAAGTTTAAGTTGCAGATGCAAATCAGTGAATTCATTATACATGTGATTTTAAAATCATACGTATTTTAACATATTTTAATATAATTTTAGTTAGCCGAAATTTTGCATGTGTGCGAATTTTTCTGAATAAAGTTTAAGTTGCAGCTGCAAGTCAGTGAGTTCATTGTACATGTGATTTTAAAATCATACGTATGATATTTATTTGCTGTTATGTGCTTCAGACGACCTTGCTATAATACTTAATACAATTACAAACAGCACATTTCTTAGTTTTTATAAATAGAAAGAACTGAGTTTAGGGCACGCTTTTAGAAAAAAAACATGAACTCACTTACACGAAGGATATATAGAAAAATTAGATTGAAGTAGTCTTGAACAAATCAAAAAGGATGTGGATGAGGCGAAGAAAATAAACGTGCACCAAATAAAGCGATGAAGCTAAGATTGAAAACGAATACAGCAGTGTGAAGAAAACAAAATTCTTAGGAAGAGAAAAGTAAGAAAGTATATGAAATTCGCTGCCAGTAAACAACACTCAACAGCAGGGTTTCTGCCGGAAAATATTTTTCAAGTCGACTCAAACATTCGAATCATATCTCACAGTCATTTCATTACTTTAATTACGTTTAAGCCTTTCTTTCTTATCCCTTTTTCTGTAAATTTATTTGAGTTCTTGTAGCAGTTAGTTTTATTGGTTTGGACACCATGATTTTTATTTGATCTTTTCAAGTTTATTAAGTTAAACAAAGATCCCTTTTTTTTGTATTATTCTCCAGCCGACTTTTCTTAATTTTTTGGTTTTTTTTTTTTTTTTTTTTTTTGCGGCAAAAATATTATTATTCTTTTTTTAACCGCTCTTACCAATTCATTTAAAATGCTTTTTTTCATTATTTTTTTCCAGCTCATTTTAAAGCTTCTTGCATCCAAAAAGTCAATGTCGCGAAAATAACGCTCAAGTATGTGTAAAAATGTTGAGTTGGGGATTTTCGTGAGTTTGTGTGTTTTTTTGTAAATAATTTCTTCTTCTTCCTCCTCTTTTTTCCTTTCTACCAAAATGAACATTATTCAATTTGTCATTTTGCCACAATGTACCGGTGTCATCGCATCCCGTTTGCTACGTTGTTCTGTTGTATTTCGTACGTGGATTATTCATACTCGTAGTTGGTGGCTGCATTTTTTAACAACTTTGGTCTTAATGGCAGATGAGCCCTCGTCTTAAGGTCATTTAAGTGAAATTAACAATTCCAGCAAAACATGTTGGCTGCTTGTGTATCTATATATATATGTGTGTGTGTGTGTGTGTTTGTTTTAATGTGGCTGGTTGGTAGCTTCCTTTAGTCAGCTGCAAATTTCAAAGATGCAATGAACTAAAACCCAGCAACAACAAAAAAAAAGTACGCTACTGCTTAAAACACGTAAATGACTTTTGACCAAATTCAGTGAAAACATAATTTTTTCCTTTTGTTTTCGTTGATTTATTTTTTTCTTCCTTGTTTTTAAACGTCCAATAAAGCAACCAAATTGGTCAAAATGTTAAGAAATAATATTGAGAAGTTGCAAAAAACGATGACAATAAATGAAGAATTTGCTTTTATCTTGTGAAAGGGTTAAGTATTCATTGTTCAAGAGCAAAAACAGAAATGAATTACCACATTTACAAGTTTATAACTGAAATTTTAATGTTTTATATTTAATTCTTTAATTTCAGTAAATATGTTGACTTCAGCAGATAAAATTTGTTCTAATAGTTTTAAGCGATTTAAGTTGACGATTTTGTATATAAATTTGTTTATAGACTTTTACAAAAACATTCTTGATTTTATATTACAAGAAAAATAGTGCAAGGAATGACACGATTTTTCATATGCCTACATATATATGTTTATGGATTTCTGCAGAGATGGGAAGTGCTAAATAGTATTCTTGATATTATATTACCATAAATATAGAGCAAGTTTTATATAGAAAATATGTTTTTTTTTCATATTTAACAACGAAATTAATTGAATAAATCAATAACTTGTTTGAATGCCAACCTGTAAAAGAATGAAATGATTTAACGTTCTTGATTTTATATTACAATAAAAATAGTGCAAGTTTTTTAAAGAAAAGATGTTTTTCATGTTCTATAATGAAATTCGCTGAATCAATCAATAAATTGTTTCATTGCGCACCGATTTATTATATAATGGACCGATTTAAATCAATAAATTGTTTCATTGTGGACTACTGCAGAGATGGAAAAAGATAAATAGCTTTCTTAATTTTATATTGCAATAAAAATAGAGCAAATTTTATGTAGAAAAAATTTTTTAATGTTCAATAAATAAATTCGCTGAATCAGTCAATAAATTGTATCAATGGGAAAGTATAAAAGAACGCAACGACTTATTATATAAATATTTTTACGGATTTCTACAGAGATAGGAAGGGGTAAATAGTTTTTTTGATTTTATATTACAATAAAAATAAAACAAGTTTTATATGGAAAAGATCTTTTTTCATATTCAATAACGAAATTAGATGAATCAATCAATAACTTGTTTGAATGCCAACCTGTGAATAAATGAAAGGATTTATTATATAAATTTTTTTATTGAATTCTACAGATATAGGAAGTGGTGAACAGTTTTCTTGATTTTATATTCCAATAAAAAATATTGCAAGTTTTATATAGAAAAGATGTTCTTTCATATTCAATAATGAAATTAGTTGAATCAATCAATAACTTGTTTGAATGCCATCCTGTAAAGGAATGAAACGATTTATTATATAAATTTTTTTTTTACTTCTGCAGAGATGGGCAAAGGTAAATACATAGCGTTCTTGGTTTTATATTACAATAAAAATAGTGTAAGTTGTTTATAGAAAAACTTTTTTTCATTTTCAATAATAAAATTCACTGAATCAATCAATAAGTTGTATCAATGCAAACCTATAAAGGAATGCGACGACTTACTATATAAATATTTTTATGGATTTCTACAGAGATAGGAAGGGTAAATATATTTTTGATTTTACATTACAGTAAAAATAAAACAAGTTTTATATAGAAAAGATGTTCTTTCATATTCACTAACGAAATTAGTTGAATCAATCAATAACTTGTTTGAATGCAAACCTGGGAATAAATGAAATGATTTATTATATAAATTGTTTTATTGACTTCTTCAGAGATAGGAAGTGGTAAACAGTTATCTTGATTTGATATTACAATAAAAATATTGCAAGTTTTATATAGAAAAGATGTTCTTTCATATTCAATAACGAAATTAGATGAATCAATCAATAACTTGTCTGAATGCCAACCTGTAAAGGAATGAAACGATTTATTATATAATTTTTTTTTTACTTCTGCAGAGATGGGCAAAGGTAAATACATAGCGTTCTTCATTTTAAATTACAATAAAAATAGTATAAGTTGTTTATAGAAAAACTTTTTTTCATTTTCAATAATAAAATTCGCTGAATCAATCAATAAATTGTATCAATGCAAACCTACAAAGGAATGCGGCGACTTACTATATACATATTTTTATGGATTTCTACAGAGATGGGAAGGGGTAAATAGTTTTTTTGATTTTATATTACAATAAAAATAAAACAAGTTTTATATGGAAAAGATTTTTTGTTTCATATTCAATAACGAAATTAGACGAATAAATTGTTTGAATGCCAATCTGTGAATAAATGAAACGATTTATTATATAAATTTTTTTGTTGAATTCTACAGCGATAGGAAGGAAGTGGTAAACAGTTTTCTTGATTTTATATTCCAATAAAAAATATTGCAAGCTTTATATAGAAAAGATGTTCTTTCATATTTAATAACGAAATTAGTTGAATCAATCAATAACTTGTTTGAATGCCAACCTGTAAAGAAATGAAACGATTTATTATATAAATTTTTTTACGGTCTGCTGCAGAGATGGGAAGACGTAAGTAGCGTTCGTGATTTTATATTACAATAAAAATAGTGCAAGTTTTTTATAGTAAAAATGTTTTCCATTTCCTATAACGAAATTCGCTGAATCAATCAATAAATTGTTTCATTGCGAACCGATTATTAGATAAATTTGTTTATGGACTACCGCAGAGATGGAAAAAGGTAAACAGCTTTCTTAATTTTATGTTACAATAAAAACTTTTGACTCGCCAACAAATACCGCCCTTTTAATATTTTGCTCACTGTGTCGCTATTTTTAGCCCGATCGTAACATGTTACCGGTGATCATGTTTTTGTAAGTGCTACATTTCTGGCTTTAATAGTTGCTTAGTACCACGTCAAATTCTAGTCATGAGTTTTAAAAACTCGGTTCGTCTACACCCTACTGCTAAATATTTTTTTAACCGGGTTTTCTTCCATTTGTACTATCATACCCACAAGATGTACTCGTACATTTTACCAGCTGCTTGGACCGCATGACCGTTTGCTGCATGGTTAACAATATCTTGCTAGCTAGCATATATAAGAAATTAATTTTTGACCTTGATATGCTCATTGGAAATTATATATTTATTAGAATAGCATCTCATTTCTAAATTTTGCCAGAGTCTTTCATTTTAAGCTGTAGAAATCCCATATAAAGAATAATAGGATCTTGGTCTTTGAGGGACACACGGGGGCGGAGTGATATTGAAGCTACTTAAAGTAAGAAAACACGTTTTTTTCAAACACCAATTATTTCTCAACATACCGGCATGTTCCAGAAATATAGTAGAATGAAAAAAAAATGATTTGAAAAGTTAACTTTTCATTTTTGTTGTTCTGAAAAAGTAGTAATTTGGGAGTTTCATTCTTTCGTTCGAACTGAACTTCGAAAATGAAACTTGAAAAAATTTTCAAATTATTAGCATTGACACAAACCCCGTTTTCAGTTTTTTTTTTTATATATATAAACGACATGCAAAGTGTTTAATCTATCACTTGTTATTTTAAACGAGCAAAATTTGGTTATTTTAGTTATAGATCGTAATTTTTTAAGCGCCATTTTATGCAAAAATTTTATATAGCCGGTGGGGGTAAGCCCAATACATTAAACTAATGACATTGAAATGGATGAGTAAGTGATTCCGTAACCGCTGTAATAAGAGATGATATCGCCAATCGACTTAACAAAATAACAAATATTAGTTTTTTTTTATAATATTTTCCTTATCTTCCCTATAAATATATGCACAACTGTATCTCAAATAAATATTTCGCCATCTAACCCTTTTATTTCAATGGGATTGTAATTATACTTAGTTTTTCTGTAAAAGTTTTCATTTTCACAATGAAATTTAAAAGTGTTTTCAAACTACTACTTTTTGTATAAAAGTAGTTTCAAGAAAGTGCAATCAAGAACATACCCGATTGCCTCCTTTTAGCTCAATACACTTAGTAAGATCATATTCGAACTTTTTTATACCATCTGAATAATACGATTTTAGGAACCCCTCAAAAGACGCCTTAGTTTTGGTAATCACTTCTTCAATTGAGATGAATCTTTTTTCTACGAGCCATTTTTTCAAGTTTGGAAACAGGAAAAAGTCACTGAAGCTGAATCTGGCCTATAAGGTGGATGATCAACCAATTCGAAGTGTATTTCACGTAATTTTAGCGTCGTATCTAATGCTGTGCGTGCTGGAGAGAAAAAGCACTTCTTTCTTCTTCAAATGTGGTCTGTTTGTTCTTGATTGCATCAATCAATTGTTTCAATAGTGCACGAAAATACCTTTCTACGATCGTGGATCCCCTTTTAAGATAGTCGATTCCAGCCGATTTCACTATACTCGCCTTCTTCGGAACACTTCCACCAGCTTCCACCCATTATTCCGATTTATTTTTGGTTTCAGGTGTAGAGGTGGACCTACATTTCATTAACAGTAGTTAATCGAAGCCAAATTTCAACAGAATTACTCTTTACTCTGTCACCACTTGTCAATAGCTTTTTCTTATGCAAAACGTTGAACACACGTTCAAGTGATATGTTTACCATTTCAACAATCTCACGTAACTTTACTCGGCGAACAAACGACTACAACAACTAAACTAATCGATGAATTTGGGTGAAATTTTAATAGCTTACGTTTGACAGAACCTAGCGCTAGGTAGCTTCTATATCTATCCGCCCTCGTATACCAGGTTATTATCTTTAACGAAGTAATTTTATTAGTCATAATCCTTGTTATATGCTCCCAAAACAAATTACTTTTTAATTTCATCTAAAATCTTTCAAAACTCTATGTTTATTAAGCATTAAGTATTTTTTTCTCGCTGCTAAAAATTTTCCACCACAAAGCACACGTTTAGCCTCTTTTATATTTATTACTAATTGATCCTTAACAAATTTCACGTTCAATTTCATGCCTCGAGGACAAATTAAGTCTTATAACAGCCGACGGAAAGTTAAATTAAAATCATTTAACTTAAAGTGAAACCAGCAGCATGAAATTAAAAACTAATAGTTTTTGCATTTGTTTTAGGCACAAAAGCAGAATACACAAAACAAAAACAATAAAAAAAAGGAAAAAAACTTTAGCCAACAAAAAAATCCCTTGTAAAAGTTAAAATATTCTAAAAAAAAGGAAAAAAAGCTTATTGATTGTTTACTCTGCCAGCCAAATCTGTTTAGTTTTCACAGAAATGTCTAAATCGAGCACACAGTTTAGGACTTGGTAAATGCTTAGCGATGAAAAAAAAAATAGAAGGATGAATAAAGAGGTGGAAAGAAATAGGGGGAAATTATTAAAACAAACAATGTTTAAATCAAATCATGCTGTTGTATTCATTTACCTCCCCAAAGCTACAAATTTTCTTCATCATTCAACATCAGTCAATCATGACCACAACACCAAACGACAGCCAACGAACCAATAGACCAACAAGGAAGCAAAAAATAACCCAGCAAGAAATGGAGAAATTTTGTTTAAATCATAATAAAGTAAAACGATTAAAATTATCTTCCAAAGGTTTTTTTCTAACTCAATTTTCGAAGTAACATTACAAAAAGTGTATTCTTCTCCGAAAACGCGGAACAATTATACAATATACTCGTATACCTACACGATAATCATACTTAAGTATTAAACATATAGACTACAGCAGACTTCACAACTGTACGAAAGCAAATTCTGCAACCGGCAATTGTGGTCGACTACTGAATTATTTGGAACACGGCGGCAAAGACAAATTCATTTACATAAAAGTATACTTCAGATACGCCACCTTAGGGTTTTTTAGCTTTATAAAATTCCGTGAGCGTAATATGTTAAAAAGTGTACAATATTTCATATTTTTGAAGCGTAAATATTGATTGTATTTGTATGGGAATATTACTAAACAGTAAATATAGAGAACGAGAGAGCAAACAATGCAAAAATCATTTCACCTCATTTGAGTGGACAGTTTTATCAAGTGTGCAATAAATATGTTGTGCACTTCATATTGTTCAATAGTTCATTTTACTTACACTTTTTTTGGGAGCAAAATCTTTTATTTTTTAGAGGAAAATTTAAGTTAGGTTCTTTTTATTCATCAATAAACGTAAAATATTCAAATATAGAGAACGAGAGAGCAAACAATGCAAAAATCATTGCACCTCATTTGAGTGGACAGTTTTATCAAGTGTGCAATAAATATGTTGTGCACTTCATATTGTTCAATAGTTCATTTTACTTACACTTTTTTTGGGAGCAAAATCTTTTATTTTTTAGAGGAAAATTTAAGTTAGGTTCTTTTTATTCATCAATAAACGTAAAATATTCAAGCTACTACAGTTTCTAGAATGAGAAGAAATGAAATTAAAATTTAAGGATAATAAAAAATATAATATAAATATTTTAGCATATTTTGCATGATACCACACTAGAAATAATGTTTGCGTGAGCGTCTTGTATTTTGTAAAATATTTCCCAAATCTTTTTCCCGTAAACTTAACTACAGTAAACTCTCCAGTATTAATTTTGTCATTGCTGATCTACGGGACGCAACTCCATACTAACAATTGTTGGTTCATATTAGAGCTAAAAATTAATTTTTAGCTCTAATAGGAACCAACAACTGCTAATATGGAGTTGCAACCTGTAGATCAGCAAAGACAGAATTAATGCATACATAATACATTAATTACATACCTCTATATCTATAATGAAATTAAAATATACATGTACTTTCTAGACATTAAATTATTTCTATTTCAACCAGTACAACGATTGAATTAATATAAAATAATACAAAGTACAAACCGTTGCTTTTATTAACATCACACATTTACATACATGTTGTCTCCTATAACAGTATTTCATATCATTGAAACATAAAATTTAGTACTGAAATTTTATTTAAAACAACAATAAATATTGCTTTGGTTAGAAGACGAATAAATGCTATTGTAGGTTGTTTATTTAAGAGAACAGTAATATTTGTGTACTCATGAAATCAAGTGCAAGAAAAGGAGAACAATTCACCATTGAACATTATGAAGTTAGTCCAACAAGACGTTTTATGCTCACGTTTAGTTTATATCAAAAAAGTTCTTCTCTCTGGAAACAAGCCTGTCTAAGACCTGAAAGAAACTTAACTTAAACAAGTAAGAGTGTAGTATATTCGGCTGGGCCGAATCTAAAATACCCTTCACGATAGTCACGAATATGTATAGTATATTAAAAATGTGACCTAAATATGCTCGGTTATATATGAACCGATATCGGAATTTTCTATTTTCTGTATTTTAGTAACCTTCTTTTATAACGAGAATTGCTTTTCAGCAAAAAAAAAAAAAATTTTTTTTAATGGAAAAATCGGTTTAGGCTATATCTCGACTATATATGGACCGATATCGAAAATTTTAATTTTCCATATTTATATAACCTTATATCATTACCAGAACTGCTTTTGAGCACAACAAATTGTTTAAGTTCGCTTACGCGATATTTTCATGAAAAACCCGATTTAGGCTATATCTCGGGTATATATGGACCGATATCAGAAATTTTAATTTTCTCTATTTTCGTAACCTTCTTTCATAACAAGAACTGCTTTTCAGCAAAAAAAAAAAAAAATGTTATTGGAAAAATCGGTTCAGGCTATATCTCGAGTATATATGGACCGATATCGGATATTTTCTTTTTCCATATTTATATGACCCTATTTCATTACCAGAACTGTTTTTAAGCAAAAAAAGATGTCTAAGTTCACTTACGCGACATTTTCATTAAAACCGCAGTTTAGGCTATATCTCGGGTATATATGGACCGATATCGGAAATGTTCATTTTCCATACCTATATAACCTTATTTTGCTATTAGAACTGCTTTTAAGCAAAAAAAGTTGTTTTAGTTCGCTTACGCCGCGTATTCATGAAAAACCCGGTTTAGGCTATATCTCGGGTATATATGGACCGATATCGAAAACTTTCATTTTTCATATTTATGTAACCTAATTTCATTACCAGAACTGCTTTTGAGCACAAAAAAGTTGTTTAAGTTCGCTTACGCGGCATTTTCATGAAAACCCCGGTCTAGGCTATATCTCGGGTATATATGGACCGATATCGAAAATTTTCATTTTTCATATTTATATGACCCTATTCCATTACCAGAACTACTTTTGAGCACAAAAAAGTTGTTTAAGTTCGCTTACGCGACATTTTCATGAAAAACCCGATTTGGGCTATATCTCGGGTATATATGGACCGATATCGGAAATTTTCATTTTCCGTATTTATGTAATCTTATTTCATTATCAGAACTGCTTTTGAGCAAAAAAAAAGTTGTTTAAGATCGCTTACGCGACATTTTCATGAAAAACCCGATTTGGGCTATATCTCGGGTATATTGGAAATTTTCATTTTTCATATTTATGTAACCTAATTTCATTACCAGAACTGCTTTTGAGCACAAAAAAGTTGTTTAAGTTCGCTTACGCGGCATTTTCATGAAAACCCCGGTATAGGCTATATCTCTGGTATATATAGACCGATATCGACAATTTTCATTTTCCATACTTATATAACTTTATTTCATTACTAGAACTGCTTTTGAGCAAAAAAAAGTTTTTTAAGATCGCTTATGCGACATTTTCATGAAAAACCCGATTTGGGCTATATCTCGGGTACATATGGACCGATATCGGAAATTTTCATTTTCCATATTTATGTAACCTAATTTTATTACCAGAAGCGCTTTTGAGCACAAAAAAGTTGTTTAAGTTCGCTTACGCGGCATTTTCATGAAAACCCCGGTCTAGGCTATATCTCGGGTATATATGGACCGATATCGAAAATTTTCATTTTTCATATTTATATAACCCTATTTCATTACCAGAACTGCTTTTGAGCACAAAAAAGTTGTTTAAGTTCGCATACGCGACATTTTCATGAAAAACCCGATTTGGGCTATATCTCGGGTATATATGGACCGACATCGAAAATTTTCATTTTTCATATTTATGTAACCTAATTTCATTACCAGAACTGCTTTTGAGCACAAAAAAGTTGTTTAAGTTCGCTTACGCGGCATTTTCATGAAAACCCCGGTATAGGCTATATTTCGGGTATATATGGACCGATATCGGAAATTTTCATTTTCCATATTTATGTAACCTAATTTCATTACCAGAACTGCTTTTGGGCACAAAAAAGTTGTTTAAGTTCGCTTACGCGGCATTTTCATGAAAACCCCGGTCTAGGCTATATCTCGGGTATATATGGACCGATATCGAAAATTTTCATTTTTCATATTTATTTAACCCTATTTGATTACCAGAACTGCTTTTGAGCACAAAAAAGTTGTTTAAGTTCGCTTACGCGACATTTTCATGGAAACCCCGGTTTGAGCTATATCTCGGGTATATATGGACCGATATCGGAAATTTTCATTTTCCATATTTATGTAACTTAATTTTATTACCAGAACTGCTTTTGAGCAAAAAAAAGTTATTTAGCTTCGCCTGTGCGACATTTTCATTAAAATCCGATTTGGGCTATATCTCGGGTATATATGGACCGATATCTGAAAAAAAAAATTTTTTGTCTTTTAGTCACCATGCTTAATAAGTGTGTGAAGTTTGAAGCAAAACGAACAAATTTTGTTTTCAAAAATTTTCATACAAAAATGCAAAAAAAAATGGCTTTTTTCGGAATTTTGAATATATCTCAGCTATACGTGGACCGATATTACTGAATTTCAATAGCAAACCCATGAATCTATGGGGTAAAAGAATGGTGAAAGAAAAAAGTTTCTAAGTCTTATGGTTTTCTCAGAAACGGTATTTCAACAGCGGACAGACGGACAGACGGACAGACGGACAGACGGACAGACGGACATCGCTTAATCGACTTTTCCATTAATTCTGATTCAGAATATATATACTTTATAGGGTCGCAAAAAAAAACTGTAGAAATTACAAACGGAATCACAAACTTATATATACCCTTTACATTTTTGTGAAGGGTATAAAAATCTTTTGTTAGCTACGCTTAATTTAGGTTAGGCGTCGAGTAAAATTTTTATTAATTTTGACTTTTTTAATTTGTTGTAAGGGGCAGTGTATGAAATCGTTTTTATCGCAGCACCAACAGATAGAAGGCCTGTAGTGCAATTCACTAACTTTTAACGATTTTAAAAGAGCATAACTTAACGCGAGCTATTGTGGTTTGCACTAACGCTTATGTGATTCATTAACTTATTCGTAACACCTCTGGTTGTATGTTAAAAAAATTTGAAATAATGTGGCAGCTTTGTTAAAAATAAAGAAAACCACAAAGAGAAACAGGAAAAAAACAAACAAATTTGCAAATAATTCCATGTTTAGGGTAAGTAAAACTATTCATATGTTTATTATTTAAAATATTTTTTGATAAATAAGATAAGTTCTCACAGAGAAAACGTCGACCGACTGTTGGAGTCTTCCGACAAGTCGTATCCCAAATACAGTGAAGTTATTCTAGTAGAAATTTTAACAACATTGTTGTTAAGATAAACACCACAAAAATAATTGGTGTTTAGTTAACGCTAATCAGTCAGGCTATAAAAACAGCTGATTTAAAACAAAGACAAATAGTGTTAAAAACTGTTATAGAGTCGCGAAAACACCAACGCTAGTGTTAATTTCTCTAAACGAATTTTATTAGCGTTAAAACTGTTTAGTGAATTGCACTACTGATCTCTTTAGCAAGGGATTTGTTCATTTGGCTGCAAACGTATGACAAGAAGCTGCGAGTGGCGCTAAGGTGCTTGTATCTTGTCTGAAATATTCTATCTGTGGTTTAGACTTAAAAGCGCACAGAGTGGTTATAAGTACCCTCTTATCACTATTGTGCATATCAAGATGCTGTTGTCTTGCAAAAGAGTAAAGTAAAGTAAGAAACGAGAAGTGATGACAGGACGGGTGAGTTGATCAAGAAGTTATGTTCTTTATGCACTTTGGGCCACCACTTTGAGCCTTCCTCTGACTGTGTACGCAATTGCATACAAGCGCGTCTTCAGTAAGGGATTTGTTCTACAACGTATTTGTCTACAAACTTATGACAATAAGCTGCGAGTTTTGAGAGCCTTTTCAGCCACATTAGGCACTAATAAAACGTGATATAATTCAACCCGCGTAACTAGTTCGCTGTCATATTTAGTGGTCGGAGCAGATGTAAATCGAGTACACTTCTGTGTCCTCTCTTTGAAAATGCGTAAACTTTCAATAGTTTTGCCTTGTCTTTTCATAGGGCTCAATGCTTCCACAATTTTCTAAATCTAGTCTTATTTTTATTAGATTTTCTCTTTAGATAATTTCTCTTTAGTTCACCTGGCAATAAATTCCCTTGAGGGACTTTAGGACCTCTTGTTAAAAATAAGTCGCGCCCTGAAAGAATAGAACATTTTTCACTGGGTTACTTGCGCTAACCTTGTACGAGACAAAGTCATGGTTATTTGTTTTATATGTTTTTGCTTAAGTTCTATTGCAAATGTTTAAGATGAAATTGAAAATTGTTTCTAATCAATCATCATTGAACAGCGATTTGTAGTTGTTGTAGCTGTTCAATGATGTTGCTCTTGATATTGTATCTATTGTTGGCCTTTTGTTGCTGATAGTTAAAATTATTTGTCTTATTTGTATTTCAAGAACAATAATGTTCTTTTTGCATCTCCACTTTTAGGTCTTTGTTGGCTGTTTTTTTTTTCTTTTTCTTGTGATCCAGAATTAATGTTTCAATGTTTGAAGGGAAATTGTGGCATAAATTAAACGAAGCTTTGGAAATGCTTGGGTTTTCAAATCAGCGAGCAGAAAAATAAGCATACTCGTAGAACTGAAGGAAGAGGAGTTTTTTTTTCTTTGCTTAACTTTTAAAATTATGAGTTCAAATAAACTAATAGACTTTTAAGACTTGCTTAATGAGAAGACCAGCTGTTTTATTATTTGAAACTTTTTTTCTTTTCTTGTTTTTGTTTTAGAGTTGAAGCAAATCGTTGTGCTTTTGCCGGGCACTTTTGCTTCAAGAACAACATGATTTCAAGGAAACAGTCTTAAGCAACCTACCTACATACACACACACATACACACACTCATGCATACAACATTTGTTTATGATCAGCATGTACGTGTAGTGAACAATGAACTTAACATTAAAGAAACATGACAGCTTTAGAATATTTTGACATTTTACGCCGAATTTGTCAAAAAGAGTCAAGAAAACAAACGTGGAAAGAAAATGTTAACAAACTCTAACATTAACGGACAACCACAAAAAGAACACGAGTATGAATGCCAAAAGCAAAGAGAGACAAGACATGAAAATTTTTAGCAAAACAAAAATCCTCTTTATATGGAAATATATACAGAAATATGTTTTAAAGTTGTAAAACTGTGAGAACAAATTGTAGCAAAACTGAACAACATCACAAAAATGTCATAAGTGCGCAATATTTTTTGGAGAATTAGAAAAGTATAAGGTAGACAGCGAAAAAGGAAATATTAAAAAAATTCCAAAGCAACACCGCTTTCACATACGAAAAGTTTACTTTGCAAAGTCTTGAGTTTGGTGGTGGCAAAGGAAAGGACAGTGGCTCTCTTACATTCTTTACTTTCCCTTGTCACCACCAAACTCAAGACTTTCCAAAGTAAACTTTCCGTGTGTGAAAGCCGTGCAATATAGCCAAAACTTTTGTGAGCCGAACAAGATTAGTACGACCTTTTTGTTGTATGAAGCTTTATGAATACCAGAATTGATCACTTAACTTATTCGTTCCAACGATTATTCGTTCTACACTAACTGCTTATAGGTCTTCCCGACTACAAATAGCTTTAGCGGCTTTATTGTTGACGCTGCATATCGTTGTGTTTGTGTATCACAAAATCAAAATAAACAAGTAAAGTAGAGAACACACGATATGTCTTTAACAATGTACATGTCATATTTCACAATGTAAAATGCCTGTATATCGTCTGTTATCTCAAAAACATTGCGTCTGTAAAAAACATGAGCAAAGTCATGTGACAAAACTTCAAATAGAATGTGTTCTATTTTCTTATGTTTAAACATCTGACATTAGAACTCTATGACTTGCGAACAATTCAGAGACCGTTTTTGGGCGGTGTAAATAGTCGGCTTGAGAAAATGTTAATGCATTAATATTTTAAAGTGTTTTAAATAATTATTTTTTATAATAATAAAAAGCATAGACAATGTCAGACGTAAATGTACATGTACGTTTGTGAGCAAATTTTACAAACCGTCTGTAGAAATGAAAAACTTTGACAGACATAAAAAAATACATGAGGAATTACATGTTAAGAAACAGACGTAAAAACACATCGTCTGTGGGTGCCTTAAGAGTGTAGTATATTCGGCTGCACCGCATCTAAAATACCTTTCACGATAGTCACGTGAATATACAGTATATATTACAAGTTTTAATTAAATATGCTCGGATATACATGGACCGATATCGGGGAAAATTTTTTTGCTTGGTAGTCGCCATGCCAAAAAGGTAATCTTTCATAGAAAAAATGGTTTAGACTATATCTCGGGTATACTGATATCGGAAACTTTCATTTTCTGTATTTAGTAACCTCCTTTTATTACCACAACTGCTTTTAAGCAAAAAAAAAACAAAATTGTTTCATGAAAAAGTCGAATTAGACTATATCTCTATGGACCGATATCGGAAATCTTATCTCTTTTTGAGATATAGAGTAGGCGTTTTGTTGTATAAAAAACAAACCTGTTTGATAGGTGTAAATAAAGTCGATAAGAAAAAGCTTGTTTTTTGTGTTTTAATAAGTATTATTAAAACACTTGTTTTAAATCCTCAATAATTGGAATATAAAGTTGAATGTTATGAAATGTCAACATATAGATAGCTAGGAAACAGATAATAAGCTGCTTAGCGTACTTTGATTGGTACTCGTATCAATGTTAGAAGCTGATAAAATAAATAAACTCAATTGTTTCCATAAGATTTAATATTCAAAAAAATTGGTGGTACGATTTTATAACTTGGGCACTACGATACCTCAAGTAAACTATGACTATGATGACATTTTGACCAGTCTGATAGTAGGTTTGTAGCACAAACAAAGAAAGAGGTAGCTATTACTTTTTATAATAATTCAGCGAATTTCAGAAAAACCAGCTTTCGTTTATAACTATGTGAAACAATCTGATAATGGAATTATTAGCTATAAGGGTTAAGGTTTTGGCCTTAACAATGACGAAGGTAGTACTCAAAAGCCTGCATATGAAAAAGTTATGTTGTCAAATGACTGTTTATCCTACGTTCCGTGCATTTCGCGCCGTTCACAGTTGCCATAAATCCCTGTTCTGGCTGGTCTTCAGTTCCACTCCGATCCCCCCGCCAGCACTGATGCTGTGGTCTGTTCAAATGTTATTTTGTACGACTATCTGCCGGGGGGGTTACTCTCTATTCGATGCGAAAGGTAAATGCGATAAGAGTATAATTTGGTACTCTATTCCCTTTGCGCAAACTTTTTCGCGAAATAGTTTGAAAATGAACCAACCCTGGTACCACAAAATAAACAATAGTGAAGAATGATAAAATAAAATGTGCGAAAGGGAAAAATTAAAAACGAAAGGAAAATGCGAAAACGCAATACAGAGTACCAATTCTTCGATTTTTCTTTCGCATCGCAATAGAGAGTAATCCCCCTGGACTAACAATGTTCGATTTTTGAAATTTTTTTTCTGTTAGGTTGGTACACATATCTGTTATATATGTATATTGGCAATATCAGCCATTTTGGATTGTCAATTTGTTTTGGACAGATAAAAAGGTTAGTCGTGTTTTGGTGTGCTCTTCGATTTTTTACTACATTTAAAAAATTTCGCTCAGGAGCTGTTGAAAATCATCAATAACGATCCAGATTTTCTCGAAAAGGTCATAACTGGTGACGTGTCAGGTATGTATGGCTATGACATCGAAACCAAAGCCCAATCATCCCAATGAAAGCGTCTAGAAAAGCCGAAACCAAAAAAAGGCACGTCAAGTTCGATCAAATGTGAAGGTTTTGCTTACTGTTTTCTTCGAGGGCAATGGCGTGGTGCATCACGAATTCTTGCCACGACGCCGTACGGTCAATAAAGAATACTACTTTGAAGCCATGTGCCGTTTGCGCGAAGCAATTCGTCAGAAATACAGAATTGTGGAAAAAACAATAATGGATTTTGCACCATAATAACGCACCAGCTCACACATCGATGCTTGTGAATGAGTATTTTGCCAAAAACAAAAGCCTTATCATGCCGGACTTGGCCCCCGCTAACTTTTTCCTCTTCCCAAAACTGAAGACACCATTGAAAGAAAAGCTTTTTGCTACGATTGAGGAGATAAAAGAAAAATCGAAACAGCAGCTATTGGCGATACCATTCTAGTCCGACTGTGGAATGACATAGATGAAGCGCTGTCCCACCAGTGCAATCCACGCAAGGAAATCCACCAATCTCAGCCCTTTATCGCCTCACCTGTCCGTGGTACACAGTTATGATTTTGTAAGAGATTTGAAATGAAATCTACTAGATTTTGGGCTAATGTAAATGAATTATAAGTAGTCGTAATTTCAATTCCACTGTTGCCTCGTTTATACGTAAAAGTTATATGCGTATAAAAGCTATGCAAAAAGCTAACTTACTGTTTATACAGCCGAAGAAGGTTCAAAGGAAAATAGTAAAGCAAGTGTATATGGTATAAAAATATAAGTTAACTTGTTAAAATTTGGAGAAAACATGAATTCTGAAATGTTTTTATTTCAATAGTTTTTTCGCAATTTTATATTTATTTTTGTTGACATTTACAATAGCGCCTGATGTTTAAAGTAAATCTGAAACATTTTAAGAAAGTGGCAACATGTCATACTTTATCTGCAAATAAATAAGCGTTATTCAAGACAAACTTTCGCGAGTCACAATAAAGAGTATACGGCAATATTTCACGTTCTTATTTGCAAATCGGTGTCACGTATAAACGAGACATATGTTCAGTTACAAACGATAATAGGAACTTTATTTTTAATAAGTAAAAGTTTTATTAGTTTATTAAATTTCTTTGAGGAAATGCATCACCCGTCACAACCTTTTTCATTATAACAATCCAGCGATTATTGACGTATAAAATCCTAAGCCTTTAAATTAAATCTTCTTATGAAAAGAAATAAAACAAGAACTTTAATCTTACGAATACAAAAGGAAAAACTATTTTTTCCCAGCCACGACATCAAAATAAGAACAATTACAACAACTTTGAAAATCCCATTGATGATGGCAACGACGTAGATGAACATGATAAAATTTCCGCTGCATGAAAATTACAGCAACTCAAAAAAGCAGTAACAACAATAACAAACTACGAGTACATAGATCAGAGAACTTCACTTGTTGATTAAAACATCGTACAACAATAACAAAGACACAAAAAACTTGTCTTCCATCTGCATATGATCAAACGAGAGCTTAGAGCTTGGGCCCTATCGCTTGATGCTCTAGGAGGGTTTACAGTATAAACTAGCTATTGTTTATTTTACACAAGTTGACATTTGCTTATATTCAAACATAGTTTTTATTTACTCAATATTTACACACGCAAGTGCAAGTGTAAAAAATCCAATACATTACCATGTTTTTACTAATACATTCACACAGCTGCAAGTAGTGGTCTCACTTGCAAGTGATTTTGGTTGGCTGTGATTTTTTCACTTGCGTGCAAGCAGCAACAAACAGTGTTGCCCATAGATATTTCAATTTAACTTTAATGGGTATTTTTCAAGGAAGAATTTTTAAAATATTAATATTTTTACTTATAGGCCGAAAACATAATATAAAAAAACAAAAATAAATAAACATCTATAACTAATTTTTTATTTGAAATACAAAATTTATTATTTATATTGTGAAAAATTTATGTACATAATATAATTCACCTGTAATGCTGCCATGCTAAAAATATGGCAGCGCAGACATTAAAAGCGCATGTAGTATAAAGGCATACAACGTTTGTCTTCGACGACATTTTGAAAATGAACTTACACTTGCGTGTGTAAAAAAACATGCAAATTGCAAGCATAGTTGCCATATTTGACGATTTATCGTCATTTTGACGATCTTGGGTGTTGAAAATAACACTTTGACGATTTAAGGTCTGTTTTTGACGATGTTTGTAGATCACAATTTTACTGTCATATCTTTCAAGCAACTGCATGCTTGAAAGTAATATTTATGGTATGTGTGTAATACTGCAATATTATGTGATAGTTATTTTAGAGTATACACATATTATATACGTTAGAGACGAATTTAAAATCATGACAGAAGGCGACTCTGTTTTTACGACTCCATTCGGAGATTAATAAAAGGTCACTATTCACTGCATCGTTCGTATTTAGCCTCTTGGCTAAAAGAGTACGAATGGCAAATGCTGCTGTCATCTGCGAAAGAGTGGATAGGGTTGGAAGTTTGATAGAGAAGGTCATTGAGAAAAATAAGAAATAGGGTAGGAGAAAGAACGGAGCCTTGCGGTACCCCGCAACTTGCGGTAATCTTGAACTCGTTTGATTGGACCCCATCTATAACAACTCGTATAGTGCGGTCCCTGAGAAAGCTCGATATAAGCCGAGAGAAGTCATCACTTACACCAAAAGCAGTAAGTTTTGCCAGTAGCGCACCATGCCACACTCTGTCAAATGCTTTGGAAATATCTAGAGCCATCACCTTACTTTCACCGAAATGATGGATTGAAAGGGCACCATTGAAGTTCTCTGCTGTACGAGTATATCAGCTTCAAACAAAAATAACATGTTACGTTGTTTAAAAAGTCTTCTGTTGTAATTTTTGTTTGATGAAAACTGTTGATGTGGTAATATCAAGTTTTGGTTGCAACGATTTGAAACAACACAGCAAAAACATCAGCAGCAAGAAAATCGAACATAGACAGTCAGACAGACAGACGGACAGACAGACGCAATAAACAATATATTGCACTACATACTAAAAATAATACTAGTGTACATTAGACAGCCTATCATGATAAATGGCTGAAATACTCACATTTTGCAACAACAACAACAAAAAAAGGAGAGAAAAAAAATCACCGAATGAACAAAATAAATGTTACCAATTGTGTGTAATCAGAGAACATAAATCTTCAAAACAATCGTTAATTCTGTTTTTTTTTTTTAGATTTTTGTTAATAATTTTGAGGTCTGCTGCAGAAGTTAAGACTGAAACCGGGCAACATTGTGTTTAAAAGCATGAGTGTGTTGATTTAGCAAAGAATTAGTAGAAAACAAATTCTATTAAAATTTAAAAATAAATTTTTTTTGTTCTCTTATTTGTTCTCTTTAAATTCCTTGCAAGAAATGAAGGTTCATATTGTACTTTCTGTATTTGCTTTCTCTGAGATTTTCTATAATTGAAACAGCGTTTAATGTCCTCTGCACAAGTTGTGGAAATAAGTTTCAAAAGTTTTCGTATAAAACTGAATAGCAAATAAATCCTTAACCTGTAATACTTTGTAGTAAAAGTGGTGTTGGTAGCAAGGAGCAGTTGGCAAATAGTAGCTGAGTTTAAAGATTTTTATAAAGACTAATTACCAGGGTTATCGGTTTTCACTAAAACCGATTTTTTGAATATCGAAAATAAATGGGCTTTTAATTTTAACATTTATATGTAATATTCTCTTGTTTTTAAATTAATTACAAACACGAGGGCGGTTCGGAAACTTCTTAGCCTAGCGCAAAAAGCGCAGACAGAGTTAAGTGGTTTGGAAACTTCCATCTCTGCTATGAACACATGTTAATTTTTGTTTCGATCTGGTAACTCCTTCATATAGAAACAGGTGTTCACAAAAGACGCATTCGCGATTTTTTTAAAATGGAAAAATTAGAAATGCGTGGTGTCATTAATTATTTATATAAAAAAGATTTATCGGGACTTGTGTTCTGCTCATAGTAGACTCGCCAAATGCCACAGTCAACGTTTCAAATGCTCTTGAGCATTTAATTTCATTTTCTATACAAAACTTAATGCAGTTTCTTTGATCCATTTTTTTCGAATAGTAAAAAATCGAAGAGCATACCAAAACATGACTAACCGTTTTATCTGTCAAAAACAAACTGACAATTCAAAATCGCTGATATTGCCAACATATATAACAGACGTGTGTACCAACATAACAGAAAAAAATTCTAAAATCGAATATACGTAACTCGCGAAATTTGACAGTAATGGTTATTTTTTGTTCAGACCTCATATAAAATATTAGACGTGTTAAAGTTGGCTGCTGGCTTGAATGTGTTTAATGCTTATACGAGTCGACTGTTAACAAATGCGGCACCCATCTTGCAGAAGATTTTTCTTCTGTAGATCTTCATGCAAAATTAAATGGATTCGATCATTTGAGACGCCCATGATATTAGCTGTATCACGCACTTTGATTCGTCGATCATTTAATACCATATCATGCACAATTGCTGTTTTTGGACGTCCACCACGTGGTTTATCTTCAATGCTTGTACGACCACGTTTAAATTCAGCAACCCAATTTTTTACTGTTGCATATGAAGGAGCACTTTCACCTAACACATTCACCATATCATTATGAATTTCTTGTCCCGATAAACCTTTTTTATGTAAATATTTAATGAACAAAAAGCGCGGTATAAACAGAAAAAAGTTAAGTGTTTTGGAAACTTCCATCTCTGCTATGAACACATGTTAAATTTTGTTTCCATCTGATAACTCCTTCATATAGAAACAAGTGTTCACAAAAGACACATCCGCGATTTTTTTACAATGTTTGCATTTCTATTCTTTCCATTCCGAACCGCCCGCGTATTAGAATACTAAACTTCAAAAATTATAATTTTAGGAAAAAATCTTATTTTACTTAAAAAATCTTCAAATTAAACTAAAATCTTTCTAATATTATATGATGATAGGTTAGTATCATTCGTCTAGCTCGAGTTCAATCCTGGCTAAAGCCAAGAAATATTTTTATTTATAATTATAACAATAATTGCCGCGATCAATAACTCTTGATCAAAGAACTAAAATCTTCATTCTACGAGTACAATGCTGGTTGTTTCAGATATTTACATAATTTCAAGGGAAATATCTAATTTAATTTTTATTAAATTTTATTACAACATTCGTTTAAACTCCTCTTGATTTAAATTTATTGCAGTTAAGTAATTGAAGTTTAAACTGCATTTGGTGCAACCGAGCCATTAATACTTCCCACATCTAATCATTTTTATTTAAGTGGCACAACGAAAGAGAGAGTGCCACCAGCGTGTACATCTTTAAATGCAATCAAGTGTAAAATTACTCGTATCGTAAGTATCGATAAAGAAGAAATAAAATGAGTAAGAAGAAAATCAAATACTACTTTTTTACTGACAATTGGCATTTTCTTCTTGCTTTTATGTGCAAATTCGAGTATTTCTAGAATTTTTGCTTCTAATTCCGTAACAAGGATGCTTCACTTAAAATGAAATCCTTTATAGTTTATGGATCTTCTTTTTCGTTTTTTTTTTTTGCTCAAATATACAGCAAGAAGAACGAATGTACGAGTATATACATATGTACAAATGTATATGACTTACAAATAAACCAACCAGTAGACAACACCACTTGTCATTCGGTACGAGTGTTGAGCAGCAGTATGAGCGAGCATGTGTTATTTGCAGCATTTACTATAAGCACTTGCATTCAAACAGCAGAGCAGCAGGAGCAGTGCGGCAGTGGCTGTCTAATATTCTCTTAGTCGTAACTTAAATCCGTTTGTCGTTTCGAAAATGGCCACCACTGAATTGGAATGGCATTGCCTCATTAAATTGCAAAATAAACGTTGCTGTAGGTAAAATGAATTATTGCTACTATGTTACAATTGCTATTGTCACTAACAATGATTGCTAAAAGGTAGACAGACAGCCGCAGTTGCTGCAAGCAACATTTTGGGATACAACAAATTCTGTGAGTGTGTGCGAGCAAAAAGGCCAATAACTGCTTAAGGGTTCTAGACTTACAAATAGTGTTTTTATTTCTTTTATTTATATACTTGCATACATGTATGTATGTATGTATGAAGGAATGTTTGACTATAAGCACAAATATGTTTAATTTTAAAAGATTTTTTTTTGTCTTCACGTTGATAGAGATCAAGAATGATTGGTCTTTGTAATTGTTAAAAAATACAAAGTAGAGGCAATTTAAAAAGTATTTTCTTAAATAAATTATGCTTTTTTATGGCAAAAGTGAAAGAGATTTCAAGAGACAAGAAATTGTTTTTTTTTATGAAATAAATACAAATGTGCTGTAAAACAAGTTTGTTGGGATAGCAAGTGAAGTAACGCCTTAAAAGAAAAATCATATTTTTTTGTTGTTTTAGATAAGAGAGCGAAAAATATACTCATTTTGGGAACGAAATATAAATGTTAAAGCCTGATTAACATTGTAACAGTGCAATGTAATATAACGCTTAAGGCCCATTTAGCCGACCGTAGAACTGTAACGTAAATGTAGTAGCTCTTATAATGGGTGATTTTATAAGAACTATCGGAAATTAAAAAAAAAACACATAAATTTCAGAAAAATGCATGAAATATTTATTTGGATCGATAGTTGGGTCGATATAATTTAATGTTTGAAGATTATTTCATGCAAATGTTGGCCGCGGCTGCGCCTCAAATGGTCCATCCGCTTAGTCCAATTTTGGCATACTCTTTCCAACATTTCGGCCGGTATCTCACGAATAATGTTGGCAATGTGGGCTTCCAGTGCGTCAATCGAAGCGGGCTTGTCGCTATAGACATTAGCCTTAACATAGCCCCACAAAAAATAGTCTAGAGGCGTTAAATCGCACGATCTGGGCGGCCAATTGACTGGTCCCAATCGTGAAATAAACTGTTCACCGAACTCGGCTCTCAATTGGTCCATTGTTTCGCGTGCTGTGTGGCATGTGGCACCGTCTTGTTGAAACCACATGTCACGCAAGTCAAGCTCTTCCATTTTGGGCAAAAAAAAGTTTGTTATCATCGCACGGTAGCGCTCACCATTCACAGTAACGTTGTGATTCGCATCATCTTTGAAGAAATACGGCCCAATGATGCCGCCAGCCCATAATCCGCACCAAACGGTTGTTTTTTGTGGATGCATTGGTAGCTCTTGCAATGCTTCTGGCTGCTCTTCACTCCAAATACGGCAGTTTTGCTTGTTCACGTATTCAGTCAACCAGAAATGAGCCTCGTCGCTGAACACAATTCTTCGATAAAAAAGTGGATCTTCATCTAACTTTTCAAGAGCCCATTCACCAAAAATTTGGCGTTGTGGTAGGTCGTTTGGCTTCAATTCTTGCACCAGCTGTATCTTATAAGGCTTCACACGCAAATCCTTCCGCAAAATTTTCCACGTAGTGGAGTAACAGAGGCCCAATTGCTGCGAACGGCGCCGAATCGATAATTCACGGTCATCACCAACACTGGCCGATACGGCTGCGATATTTTCTTCAGTTCGCACTCTACGTAAGCGTGTTGGTGGTTTAATGTCCAACAATGTAAATTTGGTGCGGAATTTTTTTACAATAGCCCGAATAGAAGCCTCAGTAGGTCGATTAAACTGACCATAAAATGGAAGAAGCGCGCGATGAACTTTCTTGACAGAGCACGCATTTTGGTAATAAAATGCAATAATTTGCAAGCGTTGTTCATTTGTAAGACGATTCATGATTAAATTATAGACCAAACTGAAGATGTTTGACAGTGACACAAGATTCAAACCGTGTGTGAGCTGTCAAAACTAGTGTTGCCAAAAAGATAATCACTTACAACACTTAAAACTGTATCATGTGTTTTTGACCTAAACATAAAACAAAAGTGCATGTGAAGAAAAAGTGTTCTGTTTTTCATTTTTATATTATTGTGTGCTAAAGAAAATAATTAATTTTTCATCGTCCATATCCTTATATCAAAAAAGTTAGAAAAATAAAATAAAAGCAATACAGCTGTTCAAAATAGAGATGGCAGTTCATGGTATTCAGTCACGGCGTTACAAAAACGAACTTTCTTTCTGTCCCATGAACCAAATTATAATTTTTCGGAAAGGGGAGAAAAAATAAAAATACACGTGTATCAGCGATTTTCATGTACACGTCAAAAAATTTTTTTTATAAAATATAAAGCTTACTGTGCCTGTGTCACCAAAAGTGTCATAACTAATTGCCGCCAAAAATGAGTAAGAGTTGTTTCTAAGCTAATCTTACTGAGAGAGAATGTGGAATTGATTTGCATCAGCTACTACCTTGTCAGCCTTATCTGATAATGGATCAACTCAACTGGGTAAATTCTTTACAATTCACCCGCTCTCCCATGTTGCAAGCTTCATACAGGTCGCAACTTTTGCCATAAGTTTATAGTCATACGGGCAAACCCCTTGCTGAAGAGATCGGGCCTTCTAACACCTACTGTTTGCAATTTCCCAGAAGTCAATGGAACAAAGTTGGTAGGCAGAAGCCAATTAATAGGATCAGCCCCTAATAAACTCAACCGTTTAACCATTACTTCTGATTATTTTCATTACAGGTATCATTTGTAAGACAACGGTGCCACGAGGGTTATTAGCCCCCGCAAGCCAATATTGCACCATTGCTGTTAGGGAAACTAGTTGCCCTTCCTGCGAACCTTTCATCCAGGGTAGGCACCTCTGCCATGATCAATGCCAAGTTGGCCTTTGCTCGTCGCCGTTCTGCTATTTAACCCTTGGTGAGGCTTTCGCAAACCCAATTCAACATAATTTATGCGGCTTCGTAGAGTTTTATTTGCTACAACAAACGAGGGACTCTTACCTCTCTATGGCCCAGAAAGCAGAGTGCCCCGGTTTGGTGTACACCAAGCCAAAACCTGCCGCCCAAGCGGTTTACTGATGTATACTCTCCCGTTATTTTGGTTGGTCTCACACATTTTGTGTGTGGATGAGGATTTTCGACAGCTAAATTACGCTTGGCGCGCTAATTTAGGCTGGGCTGTAAGCCGTTATCAATAATACTCAGGCAACACAAACTACACAACTTAATTCCAAAAAGCGGAGTGTCACTGTTTGGCAATTAAAATATTATATTTTGACAGCGTGTAAAGAAGTGAAGTTGCCTTTTTTTTTTTTTTTTGTTCTAATTAGTAGTCATATTTATGGTACTTTTAGGCCAATGTAGCGGTTTTAGGCAAACGGGTTACCGAACATTTCTGTTCATAGCAACATCTAAGCTCCCATGAGTTTTAAGCGCCTCGGTAAGCAATTTTAGTACAATAAATTTTAATTTCAAACGGAAATAACCCTTGCGAAAGCATCAAGTGCACCAAGGTCCTATGTATAGTTATTTGCATAAATTGCTAGCAGACATACGATGCTGGAAAGTTCAAGTCAAACATCCACAAACGCTTCTCCCTCATTACTCCTCCACATAACCTATTTGCCCAGCTTCGGTGCAATGCAATGCATATGCAGGAGTCTGATTCTGAATACAGATCCAAGATAAATAATGTATCAAAAAAGTGAAGTGTAAACTCTTATCACTTTGTAAAAGATTTTAACTCAAGTCTATTACATTTTGTTCCAGTGTAGACGAGCTACTAAACACTGCGCGTACACCCCTTAACAAAAAAGTGACAGCTGGCAATTTGAGAGCGAAACCGACCAACTGAAATTCTCGTCTACAATCGAGAGTAAACTTTTGCAATTGCACAAGTTTGCAATCTTTTCCATACACGACAATTTCTTATCTGAAAAGAAAGTTCAAAGATGGAAAGGAATACTCGAGATATTTTTGTTTAAGTGTTTGGAATTTATTAACTGAAGAGGCAATTTTATAACAATGTAATAGAACATGCAGATGGAGATAGTTACGCAAACTACAACCGAGAAAAATTTTAATACTTTCAGAGGCCCTCTTGGTTTGAACAACCCGGATATTATCAGCCATGTCACAGAACTTAATTCCCTTCGGAAACGGAATTGAATTCTTTTTTTACTTCTTCAAAAAACGAAAAACTAAAAAAACTTTTCGGAATGAAATCATTTCTGATTGCAATAATGAAACTAGTATTATCTTATAGAAATGATTTTATTCCGAAAAAGTTTTAAATTTTCGTTGTTTTGAAGAATTAAAAACCCTATTCAATTCCATTTCTGAATGGAAGTGAATTCTGTGACATGGCCGTATGTGTATAACGAACAACTTTCGTAAAAGTCTCCCAAGTAGTTCAATTTTACTAGACATACAGCCATGTCACATAATTCGATTTCGTTCGGAACCGGAATCGAATCGATTTAAAAAAAAAAAAAGATAACCAAAATTTTTTTTGAAATGAAATCAATTCTATGAGACAATACTAGTTTCTTTTTTGATATCAGAAATGATTTCATTCCGAAAATTTGTTTAGTTTTTAATTTTTTGAAGAACTAGAAAAAGAATTTAATTCCGTTTTCGAACGGAATTGAGCTCTGTGATATGGCTGACGGTGCCCATATAGAGCTCCAGTCCATAATTTAGCTTGGACATGAGTAGAACATAAACCAATAGAATCCGAACACACGTTGATGTATAAGATAAACGCATGCAGTCATCTTAGAATAAAAACGACTTTTCGTACAATTTGCTGTAACATCTACTATAACCAAAATTATGTTTAATTCTTTTATATGTAATCAACATTTCCCACATTATAATTTTAAATCTATTAAAAATAACAGATACTTAAATCCATTAACATTACAGCTAAAATCTTACAAAATAATATGCAAAATTTAAATTTAAAAAAAAAATAAATAAAAATTTCAGACAGAATACTACATGACTAAACAAAATGAAACAGAAGCCTTTTATATTTTAATAATTATAGAGTAATAACTGTATAATGAGTTCTGGTCTGTTCATTATGAAAATTTTTTTTTTTAACAAATTCTGTTGCATCACTTTTCTTTTATAATATTTCCAGTTGTGTTTTCATTAAAATGGTAAATTTATGCAATTAGATCTGAGAGAAAACAAACATGAACAATGACTTAAATTACAACCAACAAATTTAAATATAAAGAATAGTAAAGCATTTATAAATTATATGGTCATACCAACCAGTGTTGGTATTCATTTACTCACACATTCATGCACTCATTCATTCATACATATGTGAGTGTGTGTGTGTATGTGTCCGTTGGTGTGCCAAGGGACCCACCACCTGTTGCCGGTTGTGAAAAAGGGGCAGCAACAATTTATGTTTTTATGTTAAAATGTTTCTAAAATTGAATTGTCATGTTATGGCTTAAGTTTTGTCCGTTGGCAAAGCAAAACGAAAAAAAAAACTCTTATAAAATGAATGTTGCTCGTAAAAGAGCCAAATCATAATTCAATATGCAAATGAGAGGCCGCTCAAAAAGCTGCAAGTCTTTTTGGGTAAAACAAAACGGCAAAAATAATAAATAACCCTCTTAAGAGATTATTATAAAACAATATGAGCATAAATAAAATTTTTTTTTTTTAGTATAGTAAAATATTTATTACTAGTCCAAATCAGAGTATTTAAGAAAAATGTTCTAGCAAGAGGTGAATGCAATATGTTGACTTACTATAAATACTGGGTGACTGATCAATTTTGCTACATTAAGAAACTCGAATAACTTTTTGTAAAATTAATGTAATTTATTTTTTAGTAATTCATTTGAAAAATAATACAATTTTATTAAAGTACTTCATGAAGTTTTGAAAATAATTGAATTCAAATGGTGATACATGCGCGACATCGTATCATAAAGTTATCATTACTGCCTAGAGTGTAGCAGCGGGAATTGTCTCAGTTACCATTCGAATGGATTGCTTTTAATTATCCAAATTTGTTGGGTTTCTTTTGTAAATTTCTTGTTTGCAATAACCCCGCAAACAAAATTAGGTGCAGTGAGGTCAGGAACCAACGGAATGCGGAGTTCCTTGAAATCAGTTTATTGGGAAAATTTTGACACAATTCTACCATAACAGGCCTGGTTCTGCGACAAGCTGTGTCATCTTGGTGAAACCAAACAGAGTTGAAAGGGATTCTCTTTTGACGTAATTCTGGAAAGAAAAACTCTTTCAACATCTTTAAGTAATAGTTTCCATTGAGCGTAACAGTGAGATCGTGTTATTGGAAAAGATATGTCATGACAATGAACCTGGAAGAAACTGTACACCACACGGTGCTGCGAAGTGGATGTAAATGCATCTGATGGAATATCTGTGGGCTAGATGGTCTATATTCGACAATTTTCTTTGTTAACATTGCCGTTTAAATCAGAATGTGCCTCGTCAGGTATAAAAGTGCAGTTCAAGACGTTTTTATCCTCCGACAACATTTGTATGATCTCCTCCCAAAACTCCAAACGAATCGGGAAGTCAGTTCAGTTTGCTTCTTAATAGAATCGTATATGGAAATAAGTTGAAATCTTGGTGCAAAATTGTCTGCAGTGACTATCTGCTGACACCCATTTGAGCAGATAAGCTGCTGGTCTAAACTCTAGGATTGGATTGTATGGCAGCAGTTACAGAAGCGATAGTTTTCTGCATCAGAACCGAGGGATCTCAGTGATAAGGACTTCTTGCGAATGTGCCACGCTCAGCCTCACGAGCCTCATTATAGTCCATCTGGAAGGATGGAAACAACGGACTCTAAAGTGTGAAAGCATTACACAATCCAAAATCTTCTCTCAATTCTCCATTTTAGTTAAACTTAAAGATCAATATATAAAACACAAAAATGGAACAGGCTAGTTACACAGAAAATAAATTATTACGTTTTTTTTTTTTGTAGCAACTTTCAGCAGCCGCCCTGTATATTTTGAATTTGCTATTTTGCAATACCTTTGCACCTAGAACAACAATTTGGGATGGACCAAAAAGAAAAATAAAATATATATATATATATATATATATATATATATATATATATATATATATATATATATATATATATATATATATATATATATATATATATATATATATATATATATATATATATATATATATATATATATATATATATATATATATATATATATATATATATATATATATATATATATATATATATATATATATATATATATATATATATATATATATATATATATGTAGAGGTTGGGTGTTTCAGTCTAATTCAACTTTATTTAATTATTTAAAACAATCAAAATTACAGATACAATTAAAGATATTTTCGATGAAAAAGAATTTTACGACTTTACTGCTGATCAATCAAAAAATGTGTGTCTAAAAAACCATGCGGTTGGTTAACCAAAAACTGTGTTTTTTCTCAGCGTAGTTTAAAAAAGGTACTTTACGTTTTGCATAACACTGCGGGTTACCACAATACCCTCCTCCTAGTTAAGGCATTAACGATATTTTGAAGGGATCTTAACTTGTCGTCCGGATGAAGTAAAGCGTGGTACCTGCGCAGTAGGATCCACAGCCCTCTGTGTGGTGTTTTGAGTCGTGTGTTGATCAATAGCCTTTGACGGTGAAACGTTTATTGCATTTGTGGGTTTGTTCGCCGCTTGTGGTAGCGGTGATTCAGGCGTTATTGTATTCTCGTTGTATATATACGCGGCTTTTAGGCGATCGATGGAAATTTTTGCTTCCCGCCGATACATTCTAACCACGAAGTATTTATCATGCCTAGTTAAAATCTCGAAAGGTCCTTCATAGCTCGGCTCCAAAGGTGCCCGCACTCGATCCACTCTAATATATACATATTTACACGTAGCAAGCGCTGGCTGAATGAAAGATTGTCTTAACCCGTGACGAATAGGGTTTGTTGTTGGTAGATTTGAAATTACGTTGCGAAGTCTTTGTACAAATTCGGTTTCTGATGTATTGTTTTTTGACGGTATGAAAAAAGCTCCGGGTATGCGTACTGGGGCGCCAAAAACCATTTCCGCTGGGCTAAAACCGATATCACTCTTAATGGTTGAGCGCATGCCCAACAAAATCATTGGTAGTGCCGAGGTCCAATCGTTTGTTCCATAACACTTAATTGCGGCCTTTAGTGTCCGGTGCCATCGCTCGATAATGCCATTGGCCTGAGGGTGATAAGGTGTTGTTCGCAGGTGCTTGATGCCCAAAAGCTTTGTTAGTTCCTTGAAAATAGCCGATTCGAACTGCCTTCCCAAATCTGTGGTGATGCTTAGAGGCACGCCAAATACTGCGATCCACCCCTTTAACAATGCAGCTGCAACACTTTCTGCCGTTATGTCCTCCAGTGGTATTGCTATGGGCCACCTCGTGTACCGGTCCATACATGTTAAGCAATACCGAAAGCCATTCGATGAGGGTAACGGTCCGATAATATCTACATTTAAATGTTCGAAACGAGCGTCAACAGGAGCGTAATCACTTATGTCGGATTTGTTGTGACGTTGTATTTTTGCCTTCTGGCAAGGTACGCAAGCACGAACAAATGCCGTAACCTCTTTTGCCATTGACCGCCATACGTAGTGCTCTGAAACTAATTGCTTTGTTGCCCTTATTCCAGGGTGCGATAGTGAATGCAATTTCTCTATAATCTTTTGATGAAATCCTTTGGGTACATACGGTCTCACTTTGTCATTTTCGACATGACAATAAAGCCTTCTGGTAGAATTAGGGACTGTGAGCTTTGTGAGCTTCAGTGAACTATTTGTGTCGTTAAGCAAAGCTTCCAGCTCCTCATCTTTGCTCTGTTGCTCAGCCATTTCTTCGAAATTTACATCTAAGCATCTAACGTGGTAACCAGTTAATACGAGAAAGTAGATCGGCTATGTTGTTTTCTGATCCGGGTAAATGCCGAATGTCGGTCGTAAACTGGCTAATGAAGTCTAGCTGACGAGCGCGCCGCTGTGATGCTTTTTCACTTTTTTGTCTAAAAGCGAAAGTTATGGGTTTATGGTCCGTGAAGATTGTAAATTCCCTTCCTTCGAGCGCGTATTGGAAGTGCTGTATAGCCTGGTATATCGCAGTAAGCTCCCTATCGTATGCGCTATAATTTTTTTGGGTTGCTGTTAACCTTTTTGAATAAAACCCAAGTGGCTGGACTTGGTCTCCGATCACTTGATGTAAGACTGCACCCACAGCATCGTCTGAAGCATCGGTTGTTAAGGTTAGAGTGGCGTTCGGTGACATGTAGCTTAACAGTGTCGCGTTGGCGATGTCGTTTTTGCAGGCGTCGAAAGCCGCAATAGCCTTATTTGACCACTTTATAATACTATTGTCGTTCTTTTTATTGCCTGGTATTAAATCCAGCAATATTTTTTGATTCTCTATAGCGTGAGGTATGAAAGGGCGATAAAAATTCAACATGCCTAAGAACCTTTTAAGGTCTTTAGCAATTTTTGGTTTCCTAAATTTCCGAATTGCGTCTATCTTACTATCAGCTGGAGCCAGACCGCTTGCACTAATGTTATGACCCAAAAATTTAAGCTCGCTTTTGCCGAGCTGACACTTATCAAAATTTACAGACAAATGAGATTGGCGGAGACGTTCTAGTACTATGCGAAGATGTTTCTCATGCTCTTCTTTTGATGCAGATGCAACAAGGATGTCGTCGATGTACGCAAAAACGAAATCCAACCCCTTCAGCACTTCATTAATATGTCGCTGAAACGTCTGAGCGGCATTCCGCAAGCCGAAGGTCATAAAACAAAACTCGAATAACCCGAATGGAGTAATTATTGCCGTCTTCGGAATATCACAAGGCTCTACAGGTATTTGGTGGTAGGCCCGCTGTAAGTCGATTGAAGAAAAAATAGTTTTTCCGAACAGTATACTTGTTACGTCACGTAAAAATGGTATCGGATACCTGTCGAGGACGGTGATGTTATTTAGCGAGCGATAATCGCCGCATGGGCGCCAGTCTCCATTTGCCTTCTTTACCAAATGTAGAGGGCTGGCCCAGTTGCTTTTGGAGGGTCTGCATATACCCATACTCATCAGATGCTCGAACTCTTTTTTTGCGGCTAAGAGCTTGTCACCTGCAAGGCGGCGTGCTCTGGCATATGTGGGAGGTCCCTTTGTTGTAATGTGATGCGTGACCAATGAGTTAGATGGCCGCTTATTGGTGCAAATAGTAGCGAGGTCTTTGTATTCGCATAGCAATTTGGCATAATTATCGTGTTTGTCATAGGATAGAACCTGTACGTAAAAAGAAGGTGTAGGACGCCCCTCTACTTCCAGCAACGTGGAACGATCAATAAGTTTTCCTCTCTTAACGTCGACTAAGAGGTCATAGCAGTTTAAAAAATCGGAACCAATTATAGGGCATTTAACATTGGCCACCACGAAGGCCCATGTGAAGTTACGACGCAAGCCCAAGGAAACGTTCATCTTCCTCTCGCCATATGTTATAATAGGTGATCCATTTGCCGCATACAACTTTTTCGAAACCCCTGCACGAGTATATTTAACACTACCAATTGGTAAAACTGAAACGTCGGCACCTGTATCTATTAAAAATTTTTGTTTAGAAAGATTATCGCTAATTATTAGACGGGCTATCTGATAACCGTCTTGCGATTCGCCCGTATGATCACAAGATTGCTTCAGTTTTTTGAAATTTTCCGGCTATAAGAGCACGGTTCACGACATTTCGTTGCCTTTTCTTTAAATGTTCTGTGATACCAACAGTGCTCGGCTACCTCTGCCGGCTTGCGTCGACGCACAGAACTTGATCGTGATCTACGCTTATGTCTTGCATTGTCAATAGAAAGACTACTTATTCGTTGCTCTATTCGATCTAGTCGTCTTTGCACATCAGCATCATTTGTTTGCGGTATTGTTGACACACTAGCTATATGTTGAAACTCGCCCACCTCCATAATTTTGTCCGCTAACTTTGCTAACTCCGCTAAACTAGAATCAGAAGCTTGCAAAATTGCGCGGACCTGTACTGGTAAACGCTGTAACCATAAAGACTTTAAAAAATCAGCTGTAACCTTGTCTTTGGCCAATGTGCTTAACTCGTTTAAGAGCTGAGTTGGCTTTTTGTCGCCCAGATCGATTTCCGACAACAGCTTTTGAGTTTTTTTTTGTTCGCTTTCGCAATAGCGCTCGACGATGCATTTGCGAAGATTTTCGTACTTGTTGTTTTCTGGTGGATTCAGAATGGCGTCGGAAATTTGTACAAGCACGCTAGACTCAATGGATGCTACCACGGTGTTAAATTTTGAAATGTCGCTTGTGATCCCTGCAACCACAAATTGTGCCTCAACTTGCGCCAACCATATCTCCGCATGCGCAGGCCAAAACGGCGGAACCTTGACCGCTATCCGATTAATGGTCGTAGGTTCGGTAATGGCCATCGCATTTTGTGACGTGGATGCCTGCACTCGTTTCCCGGCATTATCTACTTCTGCATTCTCCATACTGTGTCGTCGGGGTCACCACTTTGTAGAGGTTGGGTGTTTCAGTCTAATTCAACTTTATTTAATTATTTAAAACAATCAAAATTACAGATACAATTAAAGATATTTTCGATGAAAAAGAATTTTACGACTTTACTGCTGATCAATCAAAAAATGTGTGTCTAAAAAACCATGCGGTTGGTTAACCAAAAACTTTGTTTTTTCTCAGCGTAGTTTAAAAAAGGTACTTTACGTTTTGCATAACACTGCGGGTTACCACATATATATATATATATATATATATATATATATATATATATATATATATATATATATATATATATATATATATATATATATATATATATATATATATATATATATATATATATATATATATATATATATATATATATATATATATATATATATATATATATATATATATATATATATATATATATACATATGTATATTAAGACTTACTCTGCTCATCCATCCTTAGTTCCGAAATCATATATGTTTCAAACATTAGGATTGTGCTGAAATCCAACTGTCTCAAATATGCATTTCTTAAGGTTATTTTAAATTTATCTAAGAGTATAGCAAGTTATTTACTTTCTTATTCAACACTCTCTACCTGCCCGTCACTGCTTTATATAATATATTTGAATTTAGTAATCGATATTGAATGGATGCTTTAATTTACTTGCATATCAAAAATACTTTGAGCAGGCCTTGAAGAAGGCCTAATTAAGGTAAATTAAAGCCTTCTTTTAGAAACAGAATTTTGAATGCACGTACACGTGGAAGAAAAAAAATGGTTAATATGACAATGGGCAAAATACTGTGGTTGAACTCTATGGTTGAATACAACCACCATTGGCAGTTAATAATAAAACAGGTATTAATAAAACAATTTTCTTTTTAAATTCTCCATAATTTATTTACATAGTTACTATATAAAGTTGAATGTTTGAAAATATCTTTCAAAAATTTCCAAAGTCTACTGATAATTAGTGTAACTCTTATGAAATATCAACATATAGACAGCTGGGAAACATAGAAAACAAACTGTTTATAATTTTTTGAATGGTATCAATGTATAAGCTAATATAGTGAATAAAACTCAATTGTTTGAAATTCTATTTAGTTTTTCGTAGAGTCAATAAAAATTTTTGTTAGTACAAAAAAAAATAAAGTATTGTTACTTTTTTGCCTCTAAAACACTTTTGCGGAATCTTCAAATGAAATAATTACTCACACACTTGTTCGTTATACAGTACTTAAATAATTTCACAACTTTATTTACACTTGATACCATTGTGTATCAAAACACTAGGCTTGCTATTTTCTGACTTATGACTATTTTGCACAAAGGTTATAAATAAATTGACTCGTTGCCGCCGACCTGCCTGCTATTTACACTCCATTATCATTTTCTACAATCATCTCGATCATTCCAGTCATTCATAGTTCTGGACGAAAATGTACAAATATTATTCTTACGCATATACACATTCACACACATGCTTGCGAACAATAAGCAAATTACAATAAGAAAGAATATAAAACGAAATACCAAAAATAACTAAAACATCTTTTGTATATGATTTACTTGAAATTTTACGTACATCATGTATGTTTGTTTGTTTGTGTATTATGTTTTTAATTTTACCTTGTTTGTGTGAATATCTTGTACATTTATAACAAGCCATATAACTGAGTGTAAAAGTTTAGATGCTCGTTCCACGCCAAAAACGCGCTCCGAATATGAACAACCGGTTCCGAACCGGCTAACAAACCGGTAGCAAGTTTTTGAGGAATTCCCAAAATCTACTTCAGAAATCGCCAAAACGGCATCACTTCCCCGAAAGGAATACGGCAGCTTTAAGTTTCGTATTACAGCGGCAACACTCATTTCTATAGCGGAATATCAAACTGCTCAAAAGTACGTCAGAATTTAACAGGAGTTGTGAGAGTTACAAACACAGAAATGAAGCTAATATAAGTCTGTTAAAAAAGTAAAAAGGGCCTGGTAAAAAAGTCAAAAAGACTCTACGTTTCACCGCATGCAATAGTGTTTAAATGTATATTTGTATATTATTGCAAATACATAAATCAAAATATTTTAATTTTTATTATAGAATTTATGGATAAAAATCTTTTAAAAGCAAAAAAAAAAAAACTAACAAATCTTTTGTTACTGTTTTGTTGTTTTATTTTTCGTAAAAAATTTAATAATCTACTCGGTTTCCGTTTATAGATTTATAGATAAATATATAATATATGTATATATTTGTATTTGATAGCATTTTTTTACAATTCACAATATATAAAATAAAATCTTTTTTTGTGGATCATTGAAAATGCAGTTTATTGGATTTGTGTTATCAAACTTATAAAAGTTTTAAGTAAATATTTACAACAATATCTAATTTAAAATATCTTTTGTTTGTTTTCATTACAGATACATCTGGCGAACTTGGTTGGGCTTTTACCCTGATTGTAGTTTCAATTTTATCGGCTCTTATCGGTGCTATTGTTATGGTCATAGTTCTAAGATGTAGAAGGTAAGAAAAACCAAATAAGCTTAGTAGAGAAAGGGAGATTAAATGAAGGGTTTATTGCAATAACTCATTTATAAGTCACAAAATAAAAAAGTCTTGAGATAATTGAGCTTAAATTTACAAAAAATATGTAAAAAAATATAATGCTTTTAAGTTAGACAAACAGTTCTAAGTCAAAAGTTATTGATACCAAACGACAGAAAAATAAAGAATTGCTCTAAAACGAAACCATAATTGCGAAGCTGAAAACTGGATATTATTTTTCATTTATGTATATATTTTTTTTATCTTGGACTAGTTTCCAGGGAATACCCCATACATATACAGTGCATTGTAATGGAACTAGCAATATAGGTGTTGAGAGGATTGTGAAATTAAATTTACATCAGCACTTACCTTCTTGGCATTATCTGATGATAAACCAACTCCACGGGGCGAATTATTCACGACTCACACAACTCGCAACTTTTTGCCATAAGTTTGTAGCCATATAGACAAACCCCTTGCTGAAAAGTCCGGTCCTTCTAATCTCTGTATGCAATTTTCCAGCAGTCAATGGAAGACAAAGCTTAATGAGTTGATAGGTCTGTTAAGAATATCAGCCGTCTAATCATCACACCTGGTTTCTTACACTACAGGTACCTCTTGCAAGACAACAGCACGTTGGGGGGCAAAACCTGCTGCACGTGAGAGGTTATGAGGAGGTAAACAAATTTAGATTTTATATAAAAAGAAAAGCAAATAAATATTCGAAAAAGTTATTAACTTTTTAAGCGCCACGACAACGTTAATCTTGAGCCACGAAGTACTTAGCAGCGTTGTCAACTTTGAAATTTCAAAACGCACCAAAATAGGAGAAAAAACGCGTTATTTCGAAAAAAAACGTACTAAAAACTTTTTTTTTGTAAATTTTATTTGCTCACAAAGTTGCTAAAAAATTACCAAATACGAGTATTATTAATAAAAGCTTAGAATTCGCCCTTTTACTTAATGTGCTGTTTAACGAAACGTTTAAAAATGTTTATGAAAATAATTAAAAAACTGAGTGTTTTTTATAAAAATTTTCTAGGCAAGTTGCTCAGCTGTGCACTACGGACCCCACATAAATATTTCTGTAAAAATTATATTTTTATATTAAAAACACGATAAAGATGTAAAGAAAAGTTAAACATTGACAACAACAATTCTCCTGAGGAAGTCGGAAAAAAGCCGACGAAACGTTGAGATAATAAATTTGTAAAAAAAAATTTGAAGGCCACCATTATCCAATTTAAAGCAAGCAAAATAAAAAGGGCAGCAAATTTTAAAAATTAAATATTCGTTTTTCTTTAGATAATATACATAACCTAAAAAGCAAGACTGTTTAACTTTGTGTACATGATTTGGTGCATTTTATACATCATTGCTCCGTGTACTCTTACGAGTAATTTGCTCTGTAAGATGAAATGTACAAATAAATTTTGCGCACTTAATGAAATGGTATTGACTATATTACTGATATATAGTACAAAAAGTATTTTCTTACACTGGAACAAAAAGTTGTGTTGAATTCGGTTCGGTGCCGCCGAAAATTAAAAAACGCACCGAAATTTGGAAAAAAGCGCACTGGCAAAGGAATTTTTCGCACCAAAAACGTTAAAAAGCACCAAAAACAGTGCGAAGCGCACCGAGTTGGCAACACTGGTACTTAGCTATTAAAGAAACGGAAGGATTACCTATTGCTCTACTTCAATTTTGTCTTTGCTTTACCTGGCGCATACAACTAAGTTAGTGATTTGTTTTTCAAATCTTTTGATCTGCGGCCTTAAATAATTTTCTACGCACGTTAAACCTTTTAAAGATGAGTTTATCAACTTATTAAATCGTTTAAAATTTACATAATAACATCCTCTTTTCACCTAAAAATGGTAAATATTTGTTTAGTAGGCAAACCTTTTTAAAAAGCTTTAAAACACTGCCGAATCACTAAAACATATTTGACAGACAGAAAATAAAAAAACCAACAAAAACGGTTGTCAATAAAGTAAACAATAAAAAAAACATGTTGCTGCAACATTGTATACAATATTAAGAACCATATATAAATATACATAGAGGAAAAGCAAACTGTTTCAAACCAAACGCACTCATACTTACAAGAGAATATCTAAAAGTACGCAATCACTCACTCTTTAAGCCACTTAAGGCTTTTTCATTCAAAACAAGGCCCAAACAACTCAAAATAAAATAAAGTTTAAAAGGAAAAAATGGTTAAAATCTTTAGGAAGCTGCTTCTTCTCATTAACTGTAATTTTCATTCAAATTTATCTTCATTAAAATTGTTAATTGATTAAAATGAATGACTTGCAAGTTGGCTTCTTTCCTTTACGCTCTCCTACACTCAATAAACTGAGAATAAAAGATGTTGTAGTTTATTGTGTGTGTGTGTGTTTTTTTTTTTTTTTTTTTTTTTTTTTGATAGAATCTCAAATTAACGAAATTTACATACTTTTTTGCTTTTAAAATTTTTTTTTTGTACGAAAAAATCGCGGATGCACGAAATTATATTCAACTCAACTTTTGTTCGAGTTCGAGTAAAGCGCCAGACAAGCTACACAGACTGCTGGGCAAACATGCCAAAGTTTTGTTGTTTGTACAAACATTTAGCGTTATTTATGCTTGTTTGTACAAATATTTTTGATTTTCGTGCAAACATTCTGAAGATAAGAGTAAAAGATGTTGTAGCTTGTTGTGTGTGTGTGTCTTTTTTTTATATTTTTTTTTTTTTTTTTTGCTTTGGTAGTGTCTCGAATTAACGAAACTAACATACATCAGTATCAGCGTTGTCAACTTGGCATAGTTTTTATTGCTTTCAAATTTTTTTTTTCTGTGCAAAAAAAAAGGAAGCCCTTCGGTGGTACCAAATCATATTCAACTCAACTTTTTGTACGAGTTCGAGTAAAGGACCAGATGAGCTACGCAGATTGCTGGGCAAACATGCCAAAATTTTGTCGTTTGTACAAATATTTTGCGTTAGGTATGCTTGTTTGCACAAATAGTTTTGAGTTTCGTGCAAGCATTCAAAACTTTTGTGTTGTCTAGGGTTAAATTTTGTCATTTCAACGAAATTAATCAAGAAAAGTTTTATAGCAGTGGAATATCCAAAAATAGAGACTATAACAGTTAATAGAACACAATCGTCGTCTATTCTCATTGGAAACAAAGTGTTTAATTTGTGTTTGTATGAATTAAGTTTGTATCGTTTATGTGCAACCCGAAAGCACGTGTTTTCCAAATGGTTTGGCTAGTTTATTTTGGGCTTAAGAAAATATTTTTGTACAATATTGCAAATCTGCTTGATCATTGTTTAATTCAAGTGTCCAAAATTTTCAAATTTCAATTTACAGAGCAGAATAGGAATACGAAATATGCTGATGAAAAAACTTGGATGGATATAATGTAGTCGATTTGTGTCTGCATCATAAAGTTATTCTTGACAAAGTTTGTCAGCTTACGAGACAAATTATTGTCACTTGCGGGAGGTTTTATTTTGAAGAAATCTGCGGTGGAGGCTCATCGAATGCTCTTAAATACTTATAGTGAGGCTGCTATTAGTAAAAAAACGTGCCGAGAGGGTTTTGAAGGCTTCAAGAACGGTGATATCGAAGACCAACAGGGCGGTGAAAGAGAGATGACTTTCGAAGATGCAGTATTGGAAGCATGACATGATCAAAACTCGTATCAAACGCACAAGAATTGGCAGAATCATTAGCAGTGACTTAACAGGCCATTTCAACACGCCTGAAAGTTTTGGGTGTGATTCAGAATCAAAGAAATTGGGTGACGTACTAGTTGAAGCCAAGAGCTGTTTAATGGCGTTTGTTTGTTTGTTGCGAACAGCTGCTTTCAAGGCGAAAAACAAAGAGATTTCTACATCGTATTGTGTCTGGAGACGAAAAATGGGTCCATTACAATAATCCCAAACGCAGAAAATCATAGAGATATGCCGACCATGGTTCCACGTCGAAGGCCAAACCGAATATTCACGATTCCAAGGTCATGCTCAGTATTTGCTGGGACCAGTTCGGCTTAGTGTATTTGTTGTTATACCACCTATATCCGACCGAAAATGGAATACAACTCTCATGTTTGGGCCGGTGCCTCAAAGTCTATTTTGGGATCACTCGACCGTGTGCAGGAAAGGGCGAAGAAGCTTATCGGTGACAGTGAGTCTATTGACTCACTGGAGCATCGACGCATTGTAGGGTGCGTTACTCTGTTCTATCATTACTACAATGGATTTTGCTTTGACGAGATTAGGGATCTTGTTCCTGAAACTCGCACATTTCTATGTAACACGCATTCATCGTCCAGAGCTCGTACACAAAGAATTGCCGGCAATTCTTTTTCCCTTCTTATTCCCCTCACCGAAAGCTTCTATAAAGTCAAGAATTGCCCAACTAAAGTTGCTGTGTTTGACCTGGCACTAAGCATAAAAATTAAAAAAAAAGATATTCTTTTTACTAAAGTCCAGTCAATGCTAGACGAAAAGTTTTATTTTGCTGGAAAATTATCGGTAAAATCACCTATTCAACGCTCTGATGGTGGCAAAGATATCTCTTCTTCCAAACCGCTCCAACAACGCTGCGAGTATATAATATTCACTTTTAATGGTATTTCCTTTATCACAATAGTCGATGAATATTGCAGCACGCACATCCCAAAATACTGAGGCCATAACCGTTCCAGCCGATTGTTGTGCTTTCGGGCGCTTTGGTCGAGGTTCACCAGGTCTGAGTCCATTCAGATGACGATCGTTTTGATTCCGGAGTGAAGTGATGGCTCCACGTTTCATCCATTGGCATATATTGACGCGTTTCCGGTTTGTTACGTTTAAACATGGCGTTTAAACGTAACAGTGAGCAAACACGGCACCCACTTTGAACAATGCTCATGTAAGCCAACACATTCTTTTGATATCTTCACGATGCCAGCCAACTCACGCAACTTCACTTTTCGATCATTAAAAATGATTTTGTAGATTTTTTTGTTTGATATTTTCTGGTGTTACCGGCTTGTTTGGACGTCCAATGCGTTCTGCATCATCGGCGTCTCTACGACCACGTTAGTCGTTGGAGAATACCACCTACTGCAAAATCGCAGAAAAGTTAATGCGTACTGCTGCTTTGATGGTGACTAGTGCTTCCGGCACTACGCCATCGAAAGCTCTTTTCACTATGCTGCGCTGGCTGCCAGCTGAACTCATGGTGAAGGAAATAGTTATGAATTCGGCTACCAGGCTGTGGTTAAGCGGGACGTGGAAGAATGCGATATATGATCATGCCTCAATAATAGGAAGGATATAGAACCTTCCGGAGAATATTGATTACTGCTCGGCGGCTCTACTGCCCGACAAGAGATTTGGTGTTATCTTATCAGGCTGAGAGGACTGGCTCAAATCGTCAAGAGGACGTGCTTGGAATTTTTACTGATGGACCCAAGTCGGACTCGGGAGTTGCTAGGGGTATCTTTATCCCCTCGTATGAGAGTAGGATGAGTTTTAGGCTGCAAAATGAATACAGCATAGCTCAGGCCAAAATGCGGCAATTATGAGGGCAGCTAACTGGTTAAGGTACTACAGGTTATAAGGGGATGATATCCGAATTTGTACTGATAGTATGCACTAACTGGGGTCTATACGACATCCAGGTTGGTTCGTGAATGCCAGATATCTCTAAACGAGATAGCGGGACTGTTGAAAATAACGCTTTCATAAAAATAATTAAAGTCCGGCAATATAAAAATTAATCAGCTAACGTCAATAGTTCTAAAATTCATTTGGTTTATTTTCGACAGCCAACTTCCTTTTTGGCTCTCTCTCTTTCTTTCCTGCTTTTATAGAAGTAACACGTTTATAAAAATTGAATTAAATAAAATATTAATAATCATTTTTACAAATTACTTTGGCTGAAGTGTATTCATACTTTAACAGGTTATGGGCCCAGTGCTTGTGAATATTTAATCTTATATTTCCTCTGCAAACATATAGACACATTAGTTTGTGATTAAATATATTTACTTGGTAAATTCTTATGAGTGCATCAACTTCTGACTCAAATAAAAGGTTAGCTGAAGACGATTCTGGGCTGCATCAAGACTCATTATTTCAACAAAGTTTTATTGAACAAGAAAATTCAGTACTGCAAGCTGAACTAGCTGAGCAATTGTCGTTGATTGAGAACAGGGAAAGAAATATGTCTGAGCCAAAAATATACAATTTGCATAAGTTTGATGGCCAAAATTATCAATTGTGGCGTCGTCAGATGGAGATTTATATGGCTGAAAATAAGCTTAAGCCTTACGTTTTAGGCACTATTTTGCGTCCTGAAACAAATTCACAGGCGTGGGAAGAAAAAGATGCTGAAGCACAAGCATTTATAATGAAAGGTTTAATGCTAGACCAACTAAAATATTTGACCGATTGTCATACCGCAGCACAAATGTGGTCAAGATTAAAAGCAGTACATTCAGAAAGAAGCGAGCAGTCCGCACAGATATTACTGGAAAAGTTCATTAATTGCAAAATGGATGAAAATGAGAGCATAGCAAATTTTATTGCAGATATTAGTTCACTAAGCCAAAGGTTGAAAGACATCGACTTAGAACAAAAAGAACCAATGATTATAGCTAAAATATTAAGTAGCCTTCCAGCAAAATTCGATCATGTAAGAACCGCCTGGTATGCTGTCCCAAGAAAAGAACAAAATTTAGAGAGATTAACCGATCATTTAGTTAATGAAGAATCTTTGCTTAATTTACGTACACCTGATACAAATGACAACAACGCCTCAAAATCTGCATTCACAGTAAGTACTCACAAAAATATTAAAACTGATTACCATCATCATAGCAAACGCCAAGGCCATAATGTAAAACGGAATGGAAGTTGTAATTATTGCCATAAAAAAGGTCACTGGGCAAGAGAATGCTTCAAAAAAGCAGCTGATCAAAGTAACAAACAAAGTAAAAATTATCGTATGCAGTCATTGATGGTTGAGCGAGAAGCGAATGATAAAAGAAATAAAATAACTAATTGCGATTCTCAGCTGTTTGTTTTGCAAACTAAAAATTTGCAACAAAAGTCGATAAACGTTTTCTTTGCTGATTCTGGGGCTACAGATCACATGTCTTTTCAGAGGGAGTTATTTAAGAAAATAAAATTTTTTTAAAGAAGGAGAATATTTCGTCAGAGTTGGAGACGGTCGTAAACTTGTCGTGGAAGGCATTGGAGACATTGATGTCAGATGTAATGAAAGTGGCCCAACACATGTAATAAAGGATGTATTATTAGTTCCGGAACTCGACAAAAATTTCTTGTCTGTATCAAGGGCAACGGAAAAAGGTATGGAGGTAATATTTATGAAAGGTGGAACAGAAGTGTGTTTTCTGAAGGGTAATACTGTAATTTTACATGGAACTCGTGAAGCAGGCTTGTACAAGATGGATTTGTCACCATTTTCAGCAACATTGAATGTAGCAATTACAGAAACCTTAGAATGTTGGCATGAAAGACTTGGACATGTGAATTACAAAACCCTCAAAGAGATGATAAGCAACAATACCGTAAGTGGAATTAACATCAAAAATCTTAATTACTATAAAATCCCATCATTTTGTGAGGGTTGTGCTTATGGTGAACAACATAGAAAAAGTTTTCCCAAACAGCAAGCTAAGAGGGCAACTAGACCTGGCGAAGTTTTCCATGTCGACCTGTGTGGAAAAATGAGCACGCCTTCCATTAATGGGGCAAATTATTTTATGTTATTAAAAGACGATTATTCTCGTTTTTGCTTTGTTTATTTCCTTAAAAGCAAAACAGATGTTTTATTTAATTTAAAATCTTTTTATGCTGACGTCAAAGCTGATGGTCACACTATTAGGAAACTTCGTTCAGATGGAGGCTTGGAATTTTGTAATGATGCAGTCCGTAATTTCCTTTATCAGAATGGAATTAAGCATGAGCTTTGTACACCACGTGCACCGGAACAAAACGGCTTTATAGAACGCCAAAACCGTACTGTAGTTGAAAGTGCCAAGTCTATGTTGCACGCCAGAAATATGCCAATATATCTATGGGCTGAAGCCGTAAATACGGCTGTGTATTTGAAAAATAGGACCGCATCTGAAGTAATTGGAGGTCGTACGCCATTCGAAAAATGGTACCGTGTGAAACCAACAGTAAGTCATTTGCGCATTTTTGGTAGTGAAGTATTTGTTCATATTCCCAAAGAGCAAAGAACAAAATTCCAGAAAAACTCCATTAAATGTATATTGCTTGGTTATAATGATTCCAGTAAAGCTTATCGTGTTTATGATCCATCAAGCAGAAAAGTTTTTATAAGAAGAGATGTACTGTTTAATGAAAATAATCTTAAAAGCGACAGTGAAGTAGTTGAAATAAACCATAAAGAAGAAGAAGAAGAAGCAGACGTGAAAGAACAAAATGAAATAAAAGAAATAGAAAGTGATAAAGAACAAAAGTTACAACAACATCAAGAATTACAATATTATGATATTTGTAAAACCGATGATAACAACAACACTGTAGAAAAATGTGACGAGGAACAAATTGAAGGACATAATAATAACAAAGCAGATAAAAATAAAGGAACAAAAGATAATAATGTGAACGTTGAAACAAAATGTTATAAACAACATGAAGAACACGGAAAATCAAAAACCTCAAGTGACATTAGTAAAACATCAAATAAAGAAGTGCGTGGACAAAGTTATCGAAGTCCGTATAACACTAGAAGCAACAAAAAGCAAGCTGAAAACAATTCTGAAATTTGTAGTGTTCAACTAGAACCCAGCAACCTAGAAGAGGTATTGAATGGAGAAGAGTCTGATAAATGGAGATTGGCGATAAAAGACGAATTAAACTCTCTTAATAAAAACAACACCTGGACTCTAGTGCCACGAACTTCAAGTATGCATGTGATTTCAAATCGTTGGATTTTTAAAAGAAAATATAAGGCGAATGGTGATATAGATAAATATAAAGCCCGCCTAGTAGTACGAGGTTGTTCACAAAAGCGTGGTATAGACTACGATGAAATATATTCACCGGTTGTGAGGTATGAGTCTGTGCGCTTGTTGTTGTCGATAGCTGCAGGGTACAAATTGGAAATTTATCAATTCGATGTAAAGACAGCTTTCTTACATGGTGAGTTGACAGAAAATATTTTTATGGAACAACCGTATGGACATAAAATAGATGAAAGAGTTTGCAAATTGAAAAAGGGTCTTTATGGCCTAAAGCAAGCATCACGACAATGGAATAGAAGAATAGTGACTTTTCTTTGTAATTTTGGTTTTATTCAATCTTGTGCAGATTTATGCGTTTTTCATTATACTTCAAAAGGATATGTTACTTATTTGGCGCTATATGTAGATGACGGATTGATATGTGGAAATAATATTAATTTTATTACAGATCTTCTTCAAGAAATGCACAAAGAGTTCGAAATTGTTTATGGACCTGCTGAATCGTTCGTTGGGCTGCAGATTGAAATATGCAAAAAGTCATTAAATTTAAAAATTCATCAACAACCTTATGTCGACAGATTATTGCAACGCTTTAACTTTGAAAATTGCGCAGCGGTTTCGACTCCAGCAGAGCTAGGTATGCGTTTTTCAAAGTCAATTGTTAAATCTGAAGAAACATTCCCTTATCGTGAAGCAATTGGCTCTATAATGTATTTAATGGTATCCACGCGTCCAGACATTGCATTTAGCATTGGTGTATTGAGTCGATATGTTGAGAATCCGTCACGTGCGCATTGGCAAGGTGTTAAACGTATTTTTAGATATTTAAAAGGAACGAAAAACAAAGGGATCTCATATGATATTGGTTCAAAATGCAACATTTTAAGTATGTACTGTGACGCAGACTGGGCAGGAGATTTGGACTCAAGAAAAAGTACAACTGGGTGGATAGCTACCGTGAATGGTGGACCCATAGCATGGAGTTCCAAGAAGCAAAATCTGACAGCTACTTCTACCACAGAAGCTGAGTTTGTAGCTTTATGTGCAGCAACGAAATCAGTAGTGTGGTTTCGCAAACTAATGTTTAGTATTGGAATAAAACTTGATGAACCAACACCAATAAAATGCGACAACCAAAAAGCAATATCGTTAGTAAAAACACCAGAATCTTCAAAAAGAACTAAGCATATTGACGTACAATATTATTATACTTGCGATATTTATTCTAGAGGTGACATCGATGTTCAATATCTGGAAAGTGGCATTCAGCCAGCAGACATTTTAACAAAACCATTATCTAAAGAAAAATTTTATTCTTTGTTATCATTACTAAACATGTAAACATGTAGTTAAACTATCTTTGTATGATATTATAAACAGCTTATGAAAGCGAGAGGGAGTGTTGAAAATAACGCTTTCATAAAAATAATTAAAGTCCGGCAATATAAAAATTAATCAGCTAACGTCAATAGTTCTAAAATTCATTTGGTTTATTTTCGACAGCCAACTTCCTTTTTGGCTCTCTCTCTTTCTTTCCTGCTTTTATAGAAGTAACACGTTTATAAAAATTGAATTAAATAAAATATTAATAATCATTTTTACAAATTACTTTGGCTGAAGTGTATTCATACTTTAAAAGGGACATTCGGACCTGGAGCTTTTCTGGGTACGAGGGCACAGTGAAGTACCTAAAAATCTAGTAGCGGATGAACTGGCACAGGCTCTTGTCCAGCTACAACAAAGAGATATATATGGGATCGTTGGAGTCCCGCTTGCGAGCTATAAGAAACAAGTACAGCCTCAACTTTTCCGGACCGCTTAAGACAGATGGTCTAGTGAGGATACCTGTAGAATATCAAGGCTGACATGGCCCAGATATGATAACAGGAGGACTATCATCCTTATAGGCTTGCCCGAAGGAGGTTGCGTTCTACTGTGGCGGTTCTGACGGGACATTGCCACATAGGAACGCAGGCGAGGAGGCCAAATCTTCAATTTAATGACTTCTATAGAAATTGCAGAGACGAGGAAAAAGTAGAGAGTGTCTGTCAGTGTCCAGATCTTTCTTATATAAGGGCATTGTACCTAGGCAGACCGATGCTGCATGATTTGACGGAGGTATCGAAATGCGATGTAAGTGGATTGGACTTTTTTATCCGATCCTCGGGTTGGTTCTAAAGCAGTGATATGTTTATCACATCCAGGCAACACAACGGGACCAGACTGGACCCAAGTGGGCTGGCTTTACAATAGCTGGCAGCCTGTAAAACCTAACCTATGACCACGTTTGAAGTCAGCAAACCAACATGTTCTTGTTGTGTCTGATGGAGCGGAGTCCCAATAACATTTTTAAAGCCATTGCTTCGCTTGAACGGCATGTTTTCCCATCAAGAAACATTATAAAATTAAAACACGAAATTGTTTTGAAACTAACAAAAGTGGCGCCACTCACAAACTAATAAAAATAATATCATGCACAGGAGGAGGGTTCGTTTTTCAGCCGTACGCCTCGCCTATGGAGTAAGTTGCTCACAGACGTGTTCCTGTCTGTTATGACGTCGGAAAGTTCAAGTCAAATGTTCACAAACACTACTCCCTCTTTCCCCCTCCTCATAATCTATTTTCCTAGTTCTGGTACAGTGCACTGCATATGTAGGGGTCATCCCCTGAGTACTTGTCCAACATAAAAAAAACCGACTGAAACAATCACAGCTGATCGTTATCGAACACAATTAATGCACTACAGTGAGAGTCATGATAAAGTGATTTTACAGCATGACAATACTCGATTTCATGTTGCGAAAATGGTCAAGACATACTTGGAAATGTTGAAATGGGAAGTCCTACCCCACCCACTGTATTTATTCTTCGGATATGGCTGCCTTGAACTATCAATTGTTTTGATTAATGGCACACGGCACTTCTGGTCTTATGAAGAAGTAAAAAATTGGAGCGGAGATGGCTAGTTTTTTCAATGCGGTATTCGTACGCTGCCCGAAAGATGCAAGAAAGTAGTGGCCAGCGATGGATAATATTTTGAACCTTAAATGTCTAACTAGTTTTTTACAATAAAGCCTTGAATTTCGGAGAAAAACGGCGATAGCTTAGAATTAGTATGTTCTTTTTTAATTCTTCATTTCTAGTTTTTTTTTTTTCTGAAAAACATTTCTTAGCAAGAAATTTAATCTAGAAAAATCAATTTTCACAGCAATTGTTTAATACCGTTAAAATCATGTGTAAAAGATGTCCAATTACGTTGTCACCGTAAACCATGAACGAATTAATAGTGAAAACTTAATTTGACTTTTTTGTTGTTGTTGTTGTTGTGTTTTATTGTTGTTGTAGTAAATAAGAAAATTTATGGGAACGGAAATGAAAATTTACGACTTTTGTTCGTTAGAAGAAGTAGGAAAAAAGACTTTTAATGCAAAAGAAATAATAAGTCGATTTTATTTTTATGTTCAAACTAAATGCAGTAATTTCAAATTGAAAACTTTTTAATTTATTTATTTTTTTTCATTTGGAATTTTTTTCTTTCTCTCTTGCAGAATAAAAACAGCCAATGCTAATGGTAAGTTAAGTTTCATTATTAAGTTTTTCTTCTTATTTTATATATTTTTTTTTCGCTTGCTATCAAACAAACAGTTTGTTAAAAAATTTGCTAGCAATATCTTAAGTATTTGTTAAACATACAGTATCTACGAGTTTTCAACATGTTAAAATGGCACAGACATTATCTGCAAAATGTTATTTAATAATAGTTATAAACTCAATACGAATCTGTTAATTTAAAGACAGGCGCGTATACTCCACATACTACCCAGGGGAAGGAAGTGTGTGCTTATTGTTTTCAAAGTACAACAAAATTTATAGCAAGGGTACTAATGCTGGAATAACTGCTGAAACTTTGAGTTGATACTCTTTATATTACAATAGTTGATAACTTAGAAAAAATAACTTGGTACATACTGCACATAATTAGTGTCATATCTAAGCCAGTGGTGCCCAAAAGTTCTATATGGAAGAGTAAACACCAATACATTTAAGGAAAAACTATTTTTATTTAAGATTTTTTGTTGTAAAAAACAAAACATTTACAAAAACAAAATTAATTCACACTGATTCACGCTGTCGTCAATGTTTACCACCAAAACATGCGAAAGTGTTGATGCTGTGCTCTTGAGTGTGTGCAGTGAAGAACGACAAAAAAATATATAAATTTTATCAATTGTATTATATAATTTTTTATAAATTATTATACGAGTATTATATAATTTTATATATGAAATAAATTAAGGTTTTATTTCTAAATATCCACATAGGTTGGCAGTGAGAAGTGAGAGATGGGTTAATGCCAAGCTAATGTGGATGGCTAATTATAGTCACTCGATAGTGATTATATTTAGTAGGGGTTATGGGAATCCAAAAGAAAGAAATTATTAGTTTCTTCAGGTTTAACTGGGTGGATATGTTTACCCTTTGTAAAACACTTAAAAGGTATAATACCTTTGGTTTGGTTGAATTCAATGGAATTTATTAATGTAAACTTAACAGCAAGAAAGTTAAAAAGCAAGCAAGTAAAAAATGGTAATACAAAAAGTAGTTTCAAAATATAATCAACTAAAAGCCACAACATACTTTACTTGTAGCGCAAGTGTTTCAATGTTGATAACATATTTTTACGTTAGCAAATAATTCACATTTTAATGATTTTTTAAATACAAAATTTATAATAATTAATGTTCAATGAATTTGGACAATATATTTTATATATTGATATTATAAAACGAAGTTGTTTGTGTATTTTTCATTGCTAGTGCTGAGCGGAGTATTTGTGTATTAAAGAGCACAGCCCTGGCACAGCTAAGCGCTTCTACAAAAACAATTGACCATCAAGAGCATAGGCCTGGGCACACTTGGTCTAAACCAAAAAGATAGCTTGGGATAATTATTAAATTTTTAGCATTTGATTGTATGGCTGCACAACATAGGCGAAGTATTGAAGATCGTATACTTATACAAACCACATCATAGTTGTGATGTTTTTTAACATATATACGATAACAAGTGTGTTCATTTTTGATCCCATGAGAGTATTCATCGTTGTGATGTCTCTCATTACATTAGTTGCTCTAATTACCATTAGCGGAAATTATCACAAATATTTCGTCAATGGTATGTCTTACTGATATGATAACGACGCTTTATCGGTATACGTTTGATGTTACATGCAGTGGTATTCTAATATCGAAGAAATAACTAAATGAAGTCATTATGATGACATACTACCTTCAATAAATGGTGGGCCATCTATATTTTAGATTTAATTTTATGAAAAGTCTCTTTAATATGATTATTCATTAACAACTGAAAAATTATTAAACGCTGTGAATTTAAAGAAAATATATCATCAATACCACAACTCCAATTGAATAAAGATTTCAGAAATATTGTCTATTCAAACTTTTAACTTTATGTTCTATCACTTTCAAGAACAAGAGGATGACGGATTGGGAGGTGCAGGGTAGAATTCTCTCAGATATTTTTTTCGGACCCCCCGACCGTACAGAGGTGTGTGGAGATTAAGAGGGCTGTTGAGATATTCTCTGGGTCTTTCGAAACAGCCATCTCAGGTTCATGTAAGTAAGCCGCTGTGGAATCTATCTATAGCGAAGGCTCGAAAAAAGTCTCGTAGTCTTTTTAATGAGGCTAAAAGACTAGGCAATTGGTCGGGGTATAAAGCCTCGGTGAATAAATTCAATAATTTGGTAAGGAATTCGTAGCAGAGTTCATGGAAGTCGCCTTGCACTGATGTGGTGGCCTGTGAGACTAGTAGGCTTTACAAAAAGTGCTGCAGCTGGACAATCAGCGGACGTGGAACCCTAGAAATCCTCATGGTCCCGAATTTTTCTAGATTCATGCCGTATATGGGAGATTGCGTGACGGTATACACAATAGTCAAATGGAGACCTGTTTATCTTTTGATCGAAGCAGAATCATTTACGTGTCCTATAGCTTTGACCCATATAAACAAACCATTGTTCGCTCCCAGATGGTATTATTTCAGCTGATTTGCAGCAGAATGCCACGAATTTTTTCGGCCTGCCTTTGGTAGTCCTACATACAGCACTCATGTCGAAGGGGTGTTGTAGTCTTTATTCCGAAAGGGGGGAAGGCATCACATACCACTCTGAAGGATTTCAGGCCCCATAAGCTTGTCATCTTTCTTTTTTTAAACTCTGGAACGGATAATTAAATTACATCTTAGAATATCAATTGATCCGGTCGCAGCGAAACTAATTGTATCAAAATGGAGCAGAACGTGGATTTTAACAATTTTTGTTATGGTTGCGGAAAACGTACAATTACACACTCTCGGCGGAAAATCGGCAATGATTTTCCGGAATTATATATATCACTGATACTTTAAACAGGCAGTTTTTCATAATGTGGAGTGGGCTCCATCTATCGTTTGTACTGGATGCTTGTCTTTATTAAATAGATGGAAGAAAGGTGAGGTTGATTATATGTCCTTTGGCATTCCAATGATTTGGTGGGATTCCCAAGTTTATAGTTCAGATGATTGTTATACGTTTCTGGTACAAATAGAGACATTATGCTACTCTCGTCTTGTTCCATATTTAAATTTTATCACAATCGAGTGATTAAAATCAAAGTTAACGAATGTTGCTAACACAAGTGATAACTTCGGAAAACATCTAGCGCTACTAATTTCACCGTATTCGAACTAATTTCAAACTTGAAGTAAATAAAAAAATTTGCAGAAAACAAAAACCGAAAAAAATCGCGTAAAAAAATCGCTAAAAAAAATTACAAAAAAACATATATTGATGTTCATATTTAATAAAAATGTCAAAATTTAAAATTAAAGAATGCTCAAAAAATTATAAAAATACCGATTTTTGGTACTTTAGCGTACAAATTTTAATTCGCGAATTAATGCCATTGAATTTAGAGTGCCCTAATTAGCTTTACCAGTAAGGTGTCCAGCTTGCTACAAAAATAAAGTTTCCATTAATAAAACGTGCTATTGAATTGATGTCGTCAAATTTATAGCAATGATGATACTCAATATATGCAAAACTCTCTGAAGACTTTTGTCATTTATATTGATATTAGTTTCCAAATTACTGATGACTATTTACATAATATTAATGTGGTAATTCTGGCGATACGCTGTCATCAATATGAAGATATATTTTTCTATGGCTGTATGCCCATATGATGTTAAGAGAATAAGCATTGGCAAGCGTCGCGGTAACTAACTACAAAGACCTATCTAAGCTTTTGCACTAGAAGTAGCAGTGTGGTTAACAAAAAAGTATTTATTGGAAGCTTTTAACTATATTCGTGCTCCTATTTGGGCCGGTGCCCCAAAGTCTATTTTGGGGTTACTCGACCGTGTGCAGGAGAGGGCGAAGAAGCTTATCGGTGACAGTAGGGTATCCAACTCTATTGACTCACTAGAGCATCGGCGCAGTGTAGGGTGTGTTACTCTGTTCTATCGTTACTACAATGGATGTTGCTCTGACGAGATTAAGAAACTGGTTCCTGAAACTCGCGTTACGTAGCACGCGTTCATCGTTCAGAATTCATATATTTCTGTTCGATTACCGGGGAATCGTATTACACATTATCATCCCCTGAGTACTGGTCCAAGATAAAAAAAACTCTTTAAATGAAATATTATTCGTAAAAAATTCCAATTATGTTTTGTTTCCGCGCTCCTGCTTTCGCATAATACAACTGATATACAATCAAAAATGTTGTCACCTTTTTGAACATGACCACTACTGACTTGAACACAGTTTATTTTCTTAATATTTTTTCCCCCCTTCTTAAATAGTTTCTTAAGCTTTAACACAACCATGCAAACACAAAAACAAGCACTGCAAAAGGAAAAAAAACAGCAAATGCCAATTCTTAGATTTATGTTGGTTAGTGTTTCATTTTCATATCCACATGAAATTTTTTGGCTTTTAAACACTAAAAAGTCTTATTAAATATGACCCAAAATGAACAACTCATTCATACCTAAATACTGGAAATAGAGTTTGTCTAATGCGTAAAATATTTTTCCTTGAAAACAATGTGTTATGCAAATTGTTAAGCATTAGTTGGCCCAAAGCCATTGAAACAGATGCAATTTATCCAAAATAACAAGTTAAAAACATTTATCAGCTACAGACAGAATTTATTTGGAAATCCTTTGAAAAGTCATAGACACAAACAAAAATCGAGAAAAAAAAACAAAATGAAATTCAAGAGATTGTAAGTTGTCGGTTGAAATAAGTTTTAATGTAAAAATAGTTATTTATATTGTACATATGTACATATGTATGTATGTGTATGGTTCACAACAAATCTGAACTTAATACCTGGAAAATCAAGTAGCAGGAGAACTGGTAGAATTAAAGCTGCAGGCTTAAAACTATATAAGCAATTTTAAGGTGACAAAGACACGTACTTCCATACAGAGAGATAAATGATCGTATTAAAACAATACTTAGTTAAATGAAAAAAAAAAACTTCAAAAATAAATATATAGTTTTAAATAATTTATTTATTTAGTTTTACCATTTTCATACCCTACTTCGATAAACTTCGCCACGAAAATGATTTTTTTGATATGTCGTAATGGAACTTTTGATTTTCTCATGCTAAAAGCTATCGAAAAATCGATGACGCACTATCGATTGCTAAATTGACCTACCCTAATGTTCTTAAATAATCGCTTATGAAATTCGGGATCAATCTTGTGTTGGTCCCATTTGCACATTTTGTCATTGTCTATTCCTGCTGAAATGCCAACCCAACCAACCTAAACATAAGGTGTGTTCCACGAGATCTCGGACTAGTTCAGACTAATGAGAGTAAAAAGCAAATTACTCTCTAAATTTGCAAATTTTACCCAAAACTGCTGGAACGCAAAAAACCACAATTGTACATCTTGCAATAGTAGTGCTGCTTACTTTTTAGATTAAAGTATATTTTAGCGATTTTAGATGCTTAAAACGCATATCGTCAAATAAACGAAACATTTGCATTATTAAAAGCAATGTAAAATTTTCAATAGATTTTTATAGTATAGGGTGTTTTTTTAAGCTAGATAGAACTTTAAATTGTAAAAAGTAACACAAAAAATTAAATTTTGATGAAACATTTTTTTTATTTGTTTCAGTATACTCTGACAAATCATCATGAATAGACTCACGCTTGAACAACGCTACGAAATTATCCAAATTTACTTTGAAAATCAGTCGTCGATTCGCGCAACTTATAGACGCAAAATTGTGTTCAGCGATGAGGCGCATTTTTGGCTTAACGGGTTTGTTAATAAGCAAAATTGCCGCATATGGAGTGAGACCAATCCACAAGAGACCCTACAGACTCCATTACATCCAGAAAAATGCACTGTTTGGTGCGGTTTTCATGCTGGTGGCATCATCGGACCTTATTTCTTCAAAAATGAGGCCGGAGCTCGCGTTACGGTCAGTGGAGATCGTTACCGCACCATGATCAATGATTTTTTGTTTGAAAATATGGATGACATTGATCCGGAGGAGATGTGGTTTCAACAGGATGGCGCTACGTGCCATACGGCGAACGCAACCATCGACTTACTGAAATCAAAATTTGGCGATAAGTTGATTTCGAGAAATGGACCTGTCAATTGGCCTCCAAGGTCGTGCGATTTGACACCTCTCGATTATTTCCTGTGGGGCTACGTGAAGTCACTGGTTTATGCTGATAAACCAGCAACAATTGACGCCTTGGAGGCCAGCATTGTTCGTGTTGTTCGTGACATACGGCCAGCAGTGCTCGAAAAAGTGGCCCAAAATTGGACGTCCAGAATGCGCTTCGTCAAGAACAGCCGCGGTGCCCATATGCCCGAAATCATTTTCAAATGTTAATGTCACGTATTGATCTTTCGAATAAAAAAAAATTTTGATTACAATTTAATTTTTTGTGTTATTTTTTACAATTTCAAGTTCTATCGGGCTTAAAAAAACACCCTATATATATTTGTAAAATGAAAAGCCAAATAACAATTCCATGGTGTGTTTACAAATTCTCAATGTTATTTCTAGTTTGGGCAAACTTTCATTTTGCTTTTAACTAATTTCTAAGCAAAAACTTTTTTCCTATTTGCAAATTTTTTTATTACATTTTCAGTTTCATTTGTATGTAAACATAAAACAGCTGATTATTAAATTATAGTCCGAAGTTACCCCAAGAAAAAGTTCGGGCTAGTTTGTACAGGAAATGAAAAAATTTATTCTCCCATTTTCTCTCAAAATTGTACAAAAATTGTTACGTGGAACGCTTTTGGACTAGTTCGGACTGTTTCGTTATTCACATGGAACCGACCTATACGTCGCTTAATAGCTAATAAAATGGACGCCAGTAAACAAAAGTGATGTCAACTTAAAGTTTTATAATTCGTTCTTTACATGAACGAAAAGTCTGTAATCTAGTATTCAAATCGTAAACTATTTTTGCAAAAAATAATGGGACTCTGAGAAAACAAGCAAAAGTATAGAAAAAACTATAATAAAAATAAAATCAACACAATTTTTATCGGAAATAATACTTTGTATATATACATAAGTAAGTACCACAAAAATAACCTTGAATATCGTATTTTGTTACTGGTTGTTTTCGATCAGTAATTATGTTTACTGAACTTTTGTTTGAATCCACGAGTTCTTTTACATTCAAACAATTTATTAATTGATTCAGCAAATTTTGTTATTTAACATGGAAATTTTTTTTTATGATATGCATCTGTATTCATTTCAAACGTTGCCAATGTGGTAGAAGAAACTGTCGTTTCCGTTATTGCCGACGACTCAATGATCAAAATTGTTGTTTGCGTGGTCGTGTATGATTTAGCGGCTATTTATTCGATCATATTGTCAATGGTTTGTTAGACAAAGTTTGTTGCCAGTATGCACTCGTATTTCCTCGATTTTCTATTAGTTAGTGCCCGTCATCCGCCAGTCGCAGTGCAAATGGCCGATGAGGGCGATATCCCATCCAACAATAATAGTGCCCGTCATTTAAGATAGTTTAAGTACATGGCCAATTGGGATATCACATAATTTCCCTGAAATTTTACGAACGTTCAGAAAAACTGATACAAGTTTTTATGGAATATATTTATTTAAAAAATATTACACACAGAATGTGAAATTGAGTTACATGAACAGCTCTCTTGAAGGACTTATCTGATGATGTACCAAATTTGCGGGAGGTGAATTATGCATGACTCACCAGTGCTCCCGTGTAACATACAAGGATTACATAGGTTGCAACTTTTATATGCAATTTCCCAGACAGTTAATGGATAACAATGCTTACTGAGTTGATGGACCAAAGTTCATTAAGAGCATCGGCCCTTAACTAACTCAACTGCCTAGCCATCATTACTGGTTTCTTACATTACAGGTATTTGTTACAAGACAACAGCACCTCGGGGGCATTATACCATAGTTCTTGTGATTTAGGTTTCAGCCATAGCCAGAATGTTTCAGGTAAAATAGCTACTTCAACCATGATCAGCGTCGAGATGGTCTGCAAGCAGAACCTCCCTGGAGCTGTGCCCATCCCCGTTCCAGGGTTAACCTTAATAATAACTTAAGTCTTGCAGCTTTTTAGAGTTTTCTTTGCTACAACAAACGAAGGACTCCTACCCCTCTAGCTCCCAGAAAGCAGAGTGCCCTAATTTAGTGTACGTCAAGCCAAAAAGTGCTCCCCGAGGGGAACCATAGTTAAAAGGGATATTAATTCCCCTTCTTGCGATCTATGTTTAAACCACAGGCAGAATGTTTCAGCCAAGATGTATACCACTCAGCCATGATCAGCGCCGAAGTGATTTGTAAGCAGAAACCTTGGAAATCTTGGTAAGGTTTTGCGAAGTCCAACATAAAATAATTCATGCGGCTTCCTAGAATTTTATTTGCTACAACAAATAAGGGACTCCTTCTTTTCTATGTGCCAAAAAGCGGAATGCCCTAGTTTGGAAAATAAAGAAAATTAATTCCCCTTCTTGCGATTTGGGTTTAAAACATAGCCAAATCATTTCAGCCAAGGTAGGCACCTCTACCAGGATCAATGCCAAGATGGCCTGCAAGCAAAACGTTCTTAAATCTTTGCTCACTCCCGTTCTGCCATTTAACCCTTGGTAAGGGTTTGGGAAGTCCAACACAACGTAAGTCATGCGGCTTCCTAGAATTTTATTTGCTACAACAAAGGAGAGACTGCTTCTCCTCTATTTCCTAGAAAGCAGAGTGTCCTAGTTTGCCAAGGCAAAATCTGCTACCTGGGGGCAGGCCTGGGCAGTATTTGAAATACTTGTATTTGAAATACGTATTTCAAATACAAATACGTATTTGGTAGCTATATTTCAAATACACGACCTGAAAGTATTTTGTATTTCAAATACATAACTTAATAGTATTTTGTATTTCAAATACATGTGGCTCAAAAATACATTTTTACAAAATACATTTATTTATTATAATAAATAGAAAACAAGTTATTTCACAAAAGCTAAAACCGCTAAAAACTATAACTATTAAAATGTTAATCATTTTCAATACTGCAATTTAGCTTTCATTTATACAGAGCTAATACATTTTACACTAATTGGGTGATATCAGTAAGAATTTCTATATATTTGCCACCAGCTTTTTCCCAACGCTTTGAATTATATACAGGGAAATAATTTTTATTATGGAAAACTTTAGGCTGCGAAAACCAGATTAGATCCACTGCAAGATAATACTTTGAGGCATTTAAGTTGTATTTTAACAAAATTAATGGAGAGCTTGGAAATAAGATTTAATGAGTTTCTCATGCTGACACCTGGACCAAATAGAGTCATATCGGTGTCATCTTTCCATCCTAGTTTCAAAATTAGCTGATTGCCAGAAAGCATCTCATAAAAAGAGAGGCAAAAAATTCAAAATCTTGCAATAGATACCTTGGAGAAAAATTACAAAAAACGTGAAACCATGACTGGATGCAGAAGAAGTAGTAGTTTTGGACAATACAGTGATCAACCTCGTAAATCAAATTTGGAACTTGAGCTTATTAGTTTTCAAAATGATAAAAGCAAGGAGCATGCTATTCTGGAAAACTGTCCAAGTATCAAAAATAAATGCATTTATAGAATTTTACAGCAGCTTGTGTTCCTCAGGAACTGTAGAAAGATTATTGTTTGTCGGATAACTCATTAAAATATCTAGTTTTTGTTAAAGGAAATACTTGTTCTGCCGAATGAATTTTTTATTTACTATCTATCAAATGCTAAATATTAGGTTTGCTCCTTTAATTTCTTAGCAAGTTTAGAACAATCATATGAATTTACAACTTAATTTAAGTGTATATGTAAAATAAAATATGTATCTAAAGCCAGACGGGTACATTTTTCTGAGACCAAATTACAAAAATGTATTTGTATTTTGTAGTTGTATTTTGTATTTGAAATACACAACTTGAAAGTATTTTGTATCTTGTATTTAAAATGCACTACTGTAAAGTATTTTGTATCTTGTATTTGAAATACACTCCTGGAAAGTATTTTGTATCTTGTATATGAAATACATAATCAGTGTATTTTCCCCAGCCCTGCCTGGGGGAACCATAGTCTTGCGATTTGGGGTTAAACTACAGCCAGAATGTTTCAGCTAAGGTAAAAGCTTAAACATGATTAGCGCCGAGATGGTCTGCCGATCCCGGTTCTGCCATTTAACTCTTGGTAAGGGTTTGGGAAGCACAACACAACCTAATTCATGCGGGTTTCTAGACTTTTATTTGCTACAACAAACAAGGAAACCTTGAAGTCAAGTACCCTGATTAGGTGCACGTACTCTCCCAGGTGGAATATTCCAGACAAAAGTTATCAGAGATACAATTTAAAAAATAATCTTTTGACTCTGCATTTCGTTCGCAAAATATGTCTCGAAGCCCGGAACAAGCTGGCGAAAATATTTGATTTAGAAGCGTAATTTTTTGGGGATATAAATCTTACTTTCAAAAAAGAGTTACTTTCTTTCGCAAAGGAATCAATTAATAAAGACAGGTTGTACCACTTTGCTTAGCCTTTGCATGCCAACTGTAATTTGTTTATTTGCTTAAATAGCCAGAATGTTTCAGCCAAGGTAGGCACCTTAACCATGATTAGCGCCGAGATGGTCTGCAACAGAAGCTACCGGTGGCTTTGCCGATCCCGTTTATGCCTTTTAACCCTTTGTAAGGCTAAACACAACATAAGCCATTTGGTTTCCTAGAGTTTTATTTGCTACAACAAACAAGGAAGTCCTAGCCTCCTAAGCCCCTAAAAGTCAAATACCCTGATTAGGTGTACGTTAATGGGTCACTTATGTATGGGAAAAAATAATAGTGAATTAATAAAGTTCTAATAGTAATATTTTGCTGTCTGAGGCATAAAAAGGTAATACTTGAAAAAAATATTTAATTAAGTGATATATTTAGACCGTGCATGCGGCTTAAAGTTTCTGCAATTTTCATACAAGTACTTTTTTTTAAACTTTAATTTTTGAAATATTTTGTTGTTAAAAATTAATACATTTTCACAACAAATTGCTACACTACAGTTTTATTTGAGAAAAATAGTACGCTTTAAATGTAATTTAATTATTTTTTTAACCATAAAATCTCTTTTGCTCTCGAATCTGGGCATAATTTTTCTTGATTCAAGTTTTGTTTGTATTAAGCCCTCTCTCGATTTCGTATCACATAAGGACATGGATGCTTGTGTCACTATTTTTACTCTTCATTAGTGACATTCCGAAGATCTGGAGGATCAAAAAACGTTTGCTGCCAATTTATTAGGTCAATATAGTTATTCGAATTAAAGTCTATTTTCGGTACTTGAAATACACATGATTGCTTTCCAGTACATGGAGAGTTTGTAGAATTTTCTTTGTTACGAGCTCTCTTACTTTTTTTTTTCGTCCGACAACATTGGTAGAAGTAAACTCGCTGAATGGACAAAATAGGCGTTGTGTTGAATTACCGGGTCTATTATTTGTTTATACTCTGCTGACAGATATCGAGAACTTTTAACCAATTTCCAAAAATTTTTTGACCCAACTTTGCAAGTTGGTTTGGTTTTTATTTTGAAACAGACTGAGGCGTAAATTTTAATGCAATATTCAGCTAATACTTTTAGATTATTCGATGGGTTTGATGTGGAAATGTAGTGCCCCAAAATTTTGTTTGCTTTTGCTAACCATCTTGCGTGGGACATTTTTCCTGGGGATCTGTTAGCTAAATAATTGGGACATTGTCCAGTAATAACGGATATAGTTATTTCATACTAATATTTTTGATCTAAACTTAGATCTTACATCTTTACTTTCGAAAGTTCAATTTGTATCTTTTCCTATTTAACAATTGGAAAGCCTTTGGAATTGCCTAATAAATTACCAATAGGGCCAAATGGGCCGGTAGTAGCTCCATCCAGTTTATTAAAAAGATGCCTTAGAGGTAATTCATTTAAGTGAAGCATGCAAATAACCCACTGCAAGAGGCGTTGAAGCCTTCCTTCGAAAAGTTTAATTACGCCACAAAATTTTCCAGTGTTGACGACAGTGTACCATCGCAACCAATAGCCATCATATTACCAAGTTTAATGTTCTTTGACAAAAGCAGGTCAAAAATCACTTTTTCAATACTTTTAGACGTGCCAATTAGAGGTACTACGTAACCAATGTAAAGTGAATTTTTGTTTCAGTCCTACAGAACTTAAAAGCCGTTAGAATACAGTTATTATTAGGTTGCTTCTACAACATCTGCAATGAAAACACACAGAAAAAAGTCTTTACAGTACAAGTAATGTGGACTAATGTGTTAAACTTTGAGGTCAATGCGCGGGCTGTTATACTAAACATATTTATGCAATATTTGACAGGTTTGCTATTGACGAAGTGAGACAGCTTTTTTTTTGCTATTAGCAGTTAATTTGAAGAAAAAATTTTTTTTGACCCAGCCTAGTGTACGTACTCTCCTAGGTGGAATATTGCAGACAAAAATTATCAGAGATAAAATTTAAAAAATAATCTTTTAATTCTGAGTTTCGTTCGCAAAACATGTCTCGAAGCCCGGAACAAGCTGGCAAAAATATTTGATTTAGAAGCGTAATTTTCGGGATAAAAATCTTAGTTTCAAAAAAGAGTTACTTTCTTTCGCAAAGGAATCAATTAATAAAGACAGGTTGTACCACTTTGCTTAGCCTTTGCATGCCAACTGTAATTTGTTTATTTGCTTAAATGTTTTCCAAATGTATTTTATATTGCAGTTTTAATGTCTGAGCATTTCAAATTAATTGATGCTTTAAAAACGATAAATATTTTTTTCTCATTTTCAATTTGCATTTAAAAATAGACAAAACGAAAAGGAAGAATTAAAAAAATAAAATAAATAAGACAAATATCAGCAATTTTTTGTTAACAAGCTGATTTTACTTTAAAGTGGCAACAGCAACCGACAAATGCAGCAAGAAGAAAAAACACATGTGGGTTGTCTCAACAAACTGAAGGTACTAAAACAAACTGTGTGTGTGTCCGTCTGTTTGTCTGTCTGTCTGTCTGTCTGTAGCTAAAAAGAGTTTTATTTCAACTTTAACAGGAAATTATTTAAATTTTTTTTTTGTGTCTTTTATTTTTCATTTATACCAGTCTCACTTAGTTTAAAACTAAGCAAGAGACAGAAAGCGAAACAATTTTGACTAATTTTACACTTGTTGGCAAGTGCAGTATGTGGCATTTTACACTGACTGCAACTTTATGTGTTATACAGCATCCAAGCATGCATCCATTCATCCATCTCCATCCTCCATGCTCTTTTTGATTTACTAAACCAAGTTACGCTAACGAAGTATAAACCGTACAATGTGGCAACAAACAATTCGCATAAATATTTCTGCTTACTTTATATACTGTCGCAAGCACACACACACACACACACGCACACATACATAAGAGTAGAATTTACTTTCAAAAGGGGGGAGAATAAATCTTTGAAACAAAAACAGCAACAAAATGTTGCAATTCATAAGTTAAATGAAGCTCAAACTTTAACTACACATGACGTACTCGGTACTTGATGGTGGCTGGCATTCACACTGCAAAACCTAAAATAATCATAAAAATTCAAAAAACAAAACACAAAACTCCAAAATAAAAGAAGAAAAGATGTGCAACAAACTACACTTTGCCACAACTCTGTATGACTGGCAAAACTACAATATATTGTTGCATAAAAATATTGTGTATAGAATTAATAGTAATAAGCCTTAAGCCTAATTAAGTGAAAGTCGAAAAATAAAATAAATATTATAGAATTTTTATTTATGAGCAAAATAAGTGCAGGAGTGAAAATAATTGCTTCGTAACGAGCAAAGTTATTGCATAAAGGAAAGAGTAAGTGTTTATAATTGAGCTTCAAGTTCATAATGAAGGTTTTGCAGCAGCACACTGAAGCAGAACTTTATTTAATTAGATAATGCCACAAAGCAGCAGCAAAGTATTGCAGGATGGAAATTTAATTGAGTTGAAAATTTAAAATTAAATTGCATTTCCATTATCCAGCTAACTACACCAGGCAAACGGGCCGCCTTATTTAATTAGACTGATGTACTCATAGATATGAAATAAAGAAATTGAAGATCCCCGGCTGCAGCTAAAATTTTATATGAATCAGCAAAAATTTGAACTGCTTTGATTTACAGGCTATTAATTATTTGAGAACAATTTTGTGTTTCCTAGTTGCCTACATTTCATAGGTCCTATGCTAACCATCAGTGGATTTAAAGGCATGTTCCCATACTCGCAAGATTTCAGTTTAATTAGACTGATGTATAGGGTGTTTTTTTAAGCCCGATAGAACTTGAAATTGTAAAAAATAACACAAAAAATTAAATTGTAATCAAAATTTTTTTTTATTCGAAAGATCAATACGTGACATTAACATTTGAAAATGATTTCGGGCATATGGGCACCGCGGCTGTTCTTGACGAAGCGCATTCTGGACGTCCAATTTTGGGCCACTTTTTCGAGCACTGCTGGCCGTATGTCACGAACAACACGAACAATGCTGGCCTCCAAGGCGTCAATTGTTGCTGGTTTATCAGCATAAACCAGTGACTTCACGTAGCCCCACAGGAAATAATCGAGAGGTGTCAAATCGCACGACCTTGGAGGCCAATTGACAGGTCCATTTCTCGAAATCAACTTATCGCCAAATTTTGATTTCAGTAAGTCGATGGTTGCGTTCGCCGTATGGCACGTAGCGCCATCCTGTTGAAACCACATCTCCTCCGGATCAATGTCATCCATATTTTCAAACAAAAAATCATTGATCATGGTGCGGTAACGATCTCCATTGACCGTAACGCGAGCTCCGGCCTCATTTTTGAAGAAATAAGGTCCGATGATGCCACCAGCATGAAAACCGCACCAAACAGTGCATTTTTCTGGATGTAATGGAGTCTGTAGGGTCTCTTGTGGATTGGTCTCACTCCATATGCGGCAATTTTGCTTATTAACAAACCCGTTAAGCCAAAAATGCGCCTCATCGCTGAACACAATTTTGCGATAAAACAACGGGTCTGATTTTCAAAGTAAATTTGGATAATTTCGTAGCGTTGTTCAAGCGTGAGTCTATTCATGATGATTTGTCAGAGTATACTGAAACAAATAAAAAAACTGTTTCATCAAAATTTAATTTTTTGTGTTACTTTTTACAATTTAAAGTTCTATCTAGCTTAAAAAAACACCCTTTAGATATGAAATAAAGAAATTGAAGATCCCCGGCTGCAGTTAAACTTTTATTTGAATCAGCAAAAATTTGAACTGCTTTGATTTACAGTCTATTAATTATTTGAGAACAATTTTGTGTTTCCTAGTTACCTACATTTCATAGGTCCTATGCTAACTATCAGTGGATTTAAAGGCATGTTCCCACAGTCGCAAGATTTCAATTTAATTAGACTGATGTAGATATGAAATAAAGAAATTGAAGATGCCCGGCTCCAGTTAAAATTTTATTTGAATCAGCAAAAATTTGAACTACTTTGTGTGCAAGGCACACGGGGGTTAGGGGGTTAATAAGAAACAAAAATAAGAGGACTTACCGTTGTCCAGAAGGGGGAGCGAGATGGGTCTTGGTTGACGTCAAGTAATTGCTGATACCTGTTGGTGAACTTGCTGGAGCTGCTGCGTAGTGTGGTGATGATGTATACCCTGCACTTAGACATACAAGTAATCTCATGCGAGTGCTGAATATGTATTATCAACAAAAATTTCTTCGAAAAACTCGAATCTCTTGCAATTTTCATTTCTGTCTACACATGCGAGTGAGAGTTCATTTTAAGTTTGTAGTCAGCACGTGAACTTCAAACAATTTGTTTCCTTCATATATTTTGTTTCTTTTGCTGTCTTTATAAACTGGAGTTGCCGTGTTTTTCACTTGAGAATATTTTTAGAAAATAGTTGGCATTAATTTGTATTATCATTATATTATTGATATTAACGCTTTATAATTTAAACATTTCTATCTATAGTATTAGTTTTAATAAATTACCATACAAACTAGCTAAAAATTAGGTTTTAATTTTATAATGATCCAGTTGATTTGTTTAAAATTATTTACACGGTAACACTGTTTGTTTGTTTGACATTTGATTACATGGAAGTGCCAAAAAATCACTCGAATGCAAATTTAGCTGCGAGTGCGAAAAATCTGAATGTATTAGTAAAAAAATGTGAGTGTATTGAGTTTTTCGAACTCTTACTCGTATGTCTAAACACTGGGATAGTGAGACAGCTGGCGAATATAGACAAACGACTTCGGTTAGCAGTCTCTCGTAGACACCGGTATCCTTTTGCTTTGACACTTGTTTGCATTCTGGTGGTTTTTCCTTTTGCTATTCTTCCTTTTGATGCGGACGAGAATGACTGTTGTAGGATGAAGGCTGACAAATAAAAATCGATTTCTTTTGATTTTTCGTTTATTATGTATTTTCAGTTTCTTTTGAAATGTTCACTTTCATACAATTTAAGTTCAGAGAAACATTTTTTAATAGATCTGAATTTTGCCTTGGCGTATTCCTAACTAGGGCACTCTGTTTTTCGGGTATACAGAAGAAGGGGTCTCTGGTTTTTGTAGCAAATAAAACTCTAGGAAGCCACATGACTTATGCTGTATTGGCTTTCGAAACCCTTACCAAGGGTTTAAATTAGCAGAACGGGGATGGGTATATCCCCCGGGGGATCATGGTTGAGGTGCCTACCTTGGCTAGAACGTTGTGGCTGTTGTTGAAACCTAAAACGCAGGAAGGAGGTGTTAGCTTCCTTGATAGTTGCTTGGTATATGACTTTTTCAGGGACTAGCAACCTCCTGAAGGTCTGTTGCCTTTACAACAGATGCCTGTACTGTAAGGAACCAGTGGTGATGGTTGACGAGTGAGTTGGTTGCGGTCGTTTCTTTGCAATTTCGGACTTCAAGCGCTCCAACAACGCTACATAATATTTATTGCTAATGGTATTTCCATTCTCAATATAGTCCAGGAATATTACACCACGCACATCCCAAAATACCAAGGCCATAACCTTTCCAACCGATTGTTGTGCTTGCGGGCGCTTTGGGCAACCAGGTTCACCAGTTGCTGTGCACTTATATGACGATCGTTTTGATTACGGAGTGAAGTGAAGCATCCATGTTTCATCCATTGTCACATATCGACGCAAAAATTCCGGTTTGTTACGTTTAAACATGGCCGAACGCTGCTCAGAATCTTTAATACAATCTCGTTTTCGGTCAACAGTGAGCAAACGCGGCACTCCCTTTAAACATAGCTTTCTCATAGTTAAATGCTCATGCAATATAAAGCCAACACGTTTTTTGATATCTTTACGATATTAACTAACTTACGCAACTTCACTTTTCGATCATTCAAAATGATTTTGTGGATTTTTTTATGCTTTCTGGTGTTACCGCTTCATTTGGACGTACACTGCGTTCTGCGTCACCGGTGTCTCTACGACCACGTTTTATTGTTGTTTCTGATGGAGTGCAGTCCTCATAACACTTTTCAAGCCATTGCTTCGATTGAACGAAGCCGTGTAAAATTAAAACATGAAATTGTTTTTGATCGATTGTTTTGAAAATAACAAAAGTAGCGTCACTTTTAGCACAATAACTCACAAACTAATGAATAGAATGTTATGAAATTTTAAAAGCTATCTTTTGACAGCTGTATTTTGAAACTAGCGCCACCTATGTGTTAAGCCCCGGACTTTTCAGTCCACATCGTAAACAGCCAGGCCATATAGCATATTTCAAAGCAATCCAGAAAACATCCTAGCCTTGAACAAAGGCATAAGATGGTTTATAGCAAGGAGCAGGATGTAGCCATTTTTTATTTAGGAGCAGTACTCAGGGGACATGGGACCCCTACATATGCAGCGCATTGTACTGGAACTAGGAAAATAAGTTATGAAGAAGAGGAAAGCAGAAGTAGTATTTGTGGATATTTGAATTGAATTTTCTAATGTAACGTAACGTAACTGGCAGAAAAGACGTCTGTAGGCAACTTGTTCCAAAAACGTATTCTCCGTGTTATGTAAAATTCTCAAATGGATACGCTTTGGACGCTGCATGCATATTGTATAAAATTATGTGGATTTAAGGAACAAGATCCTTAATTTCGTCTCAGCAAAATCCGTTATAGTAACGAGAAACGCACCCTACACTGCGACGATGCTGCAGTGAGTCAATAGAGTTGGATACCCTACGGTCACTGGTAAGATTATGAGCTTTCCTTGCCCACGGTCGAGTAAATCCAAAATAGACTTTGAGGCACCGGCCCAAATATGTATTCCATTCTCGGTCGGATATAGGTGGTATAAATAGCAGAAATCGGATGTAATTGGGCAGTAATTTTCAGGGTTATTTGGCTTACTCTTTTTGGGAGTTGTGCACAAAATATCTTCAGAATTAGCTGTAATTTATTTCCCTTCTCTTATTAGCTATTTTAATTTCTTTTACTTAGGGCCATTATTACAACTGACGAATAGTTAACATTAAGATTTTATCTTACAGATAATTTTTTTTTTGTTATTACTAGTTAATAAAGAGTGGTTAAATTTCAAGGGCCGATGTTGATTTTGAATAAAACACAAACTATTTAGGAAATGTTTGTAACTTTATTTTATTATGATATATTGGTATTATTCAATTATCTATGGAACAAAATATCGGCCAAATGGGCGCCGCGACCACGGCGGCACACCTCCATCCGATGGTCCAAATTTTCGATTACCCTGAGGCATAATGGAGGTTCTATGCCGTTAATGTGCCGAATTATCTCATCCATTAGCTGTTGAATTGTTGCTGGCTTATCGACGTACACCTTTTCTTTCAAATAACCACAAAGAAAAAAGTCCAACGGTGTCAAATCACATGATCTTGGCGGCCAATTGACATCGCCATTACGTGAGATAACACGGCCATTGAATTTGTAGCGCAAAAGAGCAATTGTTTCGTTAGCTGTGTGGCAAGTGGCACCATCCTGCTGAAACCACGTATCGTCTACATTCATATCTTCCAATTCGGGCCATAAAAAGTTTGTTATCATCTCACGATATCGAACACCATTCACAGTAACTGCCTGACCGGCCTCATTTTGGAAAAAACCGCACCAAACAGTCACTCTTTGTGGGTGCATTGGTTTTTCGGCAGTCACTCTTGGATTCTCATTCGCCCAAATGCGGCAATTCTGTTTATTGACGAATACACTGAGGTGAAAATGTGCCTCATCACTGAAGATGATTTTCTTCGAAAATTGATCATCCACTGTTGCCATTTCTTGCCACCATTCTGCCCATTCACGACGTTTGGAATGGTCAAGAGGCTTTAGTTCTTGAGCCAATTGCACCTTGTAAGCGTGTAAATGCAAGTCTTTATGCATAATGTTCATCAACGACGAGCGTGAGAGATGCAATTGTTGGGCACGACGACGAGTTGAGGTGGACGGCTCTTCAGCCACACTATCGCGAACAGCAGCAATATTTTCTGCAGTACGAGCTGTACGAGCATGCACTGGTGTTCTCACATCTTCTACAGACCCGGTTTGCTCGAATTTTTCCACGATTTTTGCGATTGTACGCACATTTGGACGATCAAATTGACCAAAAAAATCACGAAGTGCACGATATGCATTTTGATTTGAACGCCTATTTTCATAATAAGTCTGGATAACTTTAACACGTTGTTGGATTTTGTATCTCTCCATGGTTCAAATTGAAAAAGTCTGAAATAGAGAAATGTCAAATAAAATTCGGAAAAAAAACTTGGCGTTTAGGTGTGGTTCACATTCAACATCGGCCCTTGAAATTTAACCACCCGATATTAACCTGAAAAGGTGCTTAACAGCAGGTTCATCCTTATGGTAAATTTCAAAATTAACTTTAAGCATTTGAAGCTGCCATGTTTTGTGCTGAAAATATTTAACTCCAGTTGTAAAACTGGAAAAATTTTAATGGTAAATTTATCGTTCACGTTAACTAATGTTAAGGTTAACTACCAAAACTTTATCGTTAAGCTGTAATAATGGCGCTTACAGGGACCCACAACGGAATTTCTAGGTGTCCTAGTGGATGGGTCAATTTACTGTTACCAGCACTCTATTTTTGGAATAAATCAGGACACCTTTCATGTTGTTCTTTGTTTTTTTCGCAATCTCGTTTACCTAATCTTGATACCAAAGCTTTTTAAATGTTTAACCCCAAAAAAGAAAACTTTCTAGTACCATCTGTCAAACTTCGTCTTCACCTTCTTTTTTCTGACATATAAAAAAGAAATTCCAACGCATTTACTAAGGAAAACAGCAAAGAAATAAAACGAAAATGAAAAAATTATTTTGTCATGTCATCTCACGCAAAAAATGTTAACTTCCGTGATTATCTGGAGGAGCAGACGATGTTTAACCTTTTTCGTTACTTGGCTGCAGTTAAAAAGTTTAGTTGGCTGTTGCACTAAAGCTCCAACGCTTACCAAAGATCAATTAGCACTTAATGATGTCCAAAAAAACAAACAAACAAGCAACAAAAACAATTTGCAGGAAAAGTAACAAACAACATTCAACAACACAAATAAATCTCGCTTTTCGCTGAAGTAAATAAAAATAAACAAAATGATTAAAAAAATTGCTTTTGATGTAATTTTAAGCAGAAAAAAAAACTTATACCACGAAATAAGAGATCTTAAAGACTTTTTGCAATTGCTGTTACTTTGCTGTTATTGTTGTTGTTGTTGAAGCAACCAAATACAACATTGTTACAACAACTATTACCGCTACAAATCGTTAAATTGTCAAGGCAGTGTTACAAGCGTCCCTACTCCCCCATCCCTCCTCCCATCACCTCTGTGTCTCTATTGTTTTGTTCCAATGAAAAAAGAAAATTTAAAAATACGAAAAAAAATGTTTCCCCAGAATACTCAAAAATCTAAAAAAAAAACAAAAATGAGAGAAAAAATTAGACGTACTTTAACAAGTCAAGAGATGTAGGCGAAAATGTGGCGCCTCCAATATGTTTAATGAAATTCCCCACTCAATATCCCCAAAAAAAAAACAAAAAACTTCAGCCGAAAACAAACAAACAATTCATTATACACAAGAAGACAAATGGCACATGAAAATCGTTTTTTTTTTTGTTGTTGTTGTTGTTGTTGGTTTTCAGCAAAGTGTTGTTAGCAAAACAGCAAAAACAACAACAACAGCAACAATCTCAACTGAGCAAAACAAAATGCAAAGAGCCAAAAACAAAACAGCCTGTAACAAATTACAACATTTTGATTTGGGGTCAAACATTAAGGTGCGTTTCAAAGGTCTTTTGCCAAGCCAAGCCAATCCAATCCAGACTTCATACTCTGATCTCAAGTGAAAATTAGCTAAAGTGTGACATGAGCTGCTGCACAGCTACAAAACGCATTTAAATGAAGCTTGAAAAATAAATTTTCCAAGATTTTAAAGAAAATGATAATGATTTCATGCGAATATTTTCCATCCATCTTATGAAAATTTATGTAATTTTTACGAATAATATATGTACATATGTATGTATGTATGTACTTACAATATTTAGTATGGAATTATGTTAAACCTAATAAAACATAAAATTTTGGGGAAAAAATCAATTCAAGTCTTTTCAAAGCATTTCTCGCGAAAAATATCCCCAAAATGCCAAAAATTCTCACGAAGTTGTTTGAGTTCGTTGTTTGCTATCAAGAATGATAGAATACATGATTACGACAACTCTCACTCAACTGAAATCTTATGCGCATGTTGGTCATATGACGTCACGAAACAATACAGACACATCTCTAGACGATTTTTAAATACATTCCCATGCATAAGTTAAACTACGTCATCTCACGGAAAATCATGCGCATGGCGTAATCTCTTCACTCAACTGAAATCTTCTGCGCATGTTGGTCACATGACGTCACGAAACTATACAGACACAGCCCTAGACGATTTGTAGCTACATGCTCATGCTTAAGTAAAACGACGTCATCTAACGAGAAATCATGCGCATGGCCTAATCTCTAGTTTTATCATTCTTGATTTGCTATTTTTTTTTTTTTTTAGCTTGGACCAGTACTCAGGGGATGACCCCAACATATGCAGTGCATTGTACCAGAACTAGGAAATAGGTTATGAGAAAGGAGTAGTGTTTGTGAACATTTGACTTGAACTTTCCAACGTTATAAAAGACAGGAAACACGTCTACAGGCAACTTATTCCATAGACGAAGCGTACGGCTGAAAAACGAATTCTCTCTGTAATGCGTAGTACGATTTCCCGCGCAATCGACCACAAATAGATGAGCTCTAGACGATGAGCGCGTGCTACGTAAAAATGTGCGAGTTTCGGGGACAAGATCCCTAATCTCGTCAGAGCAAAATCCATTGTAGTAACGATAGAACAGAGTAACGCACCCCACACTGCGTCGATGCTCCAGTGAGTCAATAGAGTTGGATACCCTACTGTCACCGATAATCTTCTTCGCCCTCTCCTGCACACGGTCGAGTAACCCCATAATAGACTTTGAGGCACCAGCCCAAACATGAGAGTTGTATTCCATTTTCGCTGAAGAGGCTAAAACATAAAGAAAAGACTTCTCTGCGTTTCGCATTTGAAAGCTTTTGTCATATGATAAAATCGCATAAATATGTAGCTAAAACTATAGCATATTTTCTTAAGTTTTCAAGTCCACTGATGTACGGGGAGGCACTGCTACAAGCCAAAATAAATAAAAATAACTGCGCTGCTAAACACACCTTCATTTGGGAGATTCTGTACATTATAGCCTAGGGTAAGTTCGACTTCCAGTTAATGCAAAGCGAGCCTAAGTATGATATACTTATATCTCAGCAGAACCATACTTTACCAGTCCAGTGCTAAACCAACCCGAGGATCGGATGGAAAAATTCAATGCACCAAGACCGCATTCCGATATTTATGCTTATGTCCCTGCATAACACCAATAGAAGAAGTTTTCAATTCTCTTTTCCTCCTCCTCATCCTTACAACTTCTGTAGAAATCATTAAATGTAAAATTTACTGCCTGACCCACGATGTCACTCCAAATCACTCGCTCGCATACATACCTCAACCAGTTAGCTTCCCTCATTATGGCCGAAATGTTTACCTTTGTTATGTTGGTACTTATTTCAAATTCTAAAGCAGGGTAAAAATAACTCTAACTCCCGAGTCTGATTTGAGTCCATCTGTAAAGATATCAAGCACGTGCTCTGGACGATCTATACCGACCAACTCCGAAACTGTGTCTGACCAAATTACATCAAATCTCTTATCAAGCAGTAGTGAATAGTTATCAATATTATCCAGAAAGTCAACTACTCTTTTCACAATTGAGGCAAGACCATCTGTTACCTCCTGCCATGTCCCGCTAGCCCTTAGCCTGATCACCTAATTCAGGGCCATTTACCATAATATGAGATCAGGTGGCAGCCAATTTAACATTGTGAAGAGTGCTTTAGATCATCAAATCAGATGTGTCCTCTTTACGATCTGGCAATAGAAGGCTTTCTCCAAGACCTTCCTCCATACTAATGCCTTATACGTTATTATTATTATTGGATGGGTTATGGCCCTCATCGGCCATTTGCACTGCGACCAATATTGATCTATTGTGCGTTCCCTTGCTCCATTATGAGTTGAGTATGTTAAGAAAACGGACAAGCTTGTTCATTGGGAGTGATATTAAGTCGCATTCACTTAACATATAAGCCTGTAGAGGCCTATATCTTCTGTGTCCCAGTGCTCCACAGTGGGTGATTAAGTGCTCCATTGACTCCTCTTCATCACCGCAGAATCTGCAAATGTCTGTGTTGGAAATATCCATCCTGTGCAGGTGCTTATAGCAGTTATAATGAATGACCTGTAAGTGCACCTGTCAATGTTCTGAGACTTTTTCCGTCCAGTTTTAGAGCACGTTCGGTCCTCTTTTTATCAAAGTTTAGAAATTTCTTCGAGTGTTCAAGACCAGCTGTCTCGTTCCAATGTTGTTCAACGATGGACTTCGTCCATTTCTTTAGCTCCTCATTCAAGAGACCCTTATTGAAGCCAAAAGTTGAAGTGGGTCCAATAAAAGTCCCCTCTGCTCCTTTCTTGGCGTAAATATCAGCCGTTTCATTGCGGTGATGCCCTTCATGTCCTGGCACCCAGATCAGGGTGACCTGGTGCCGAATAGCCAGCATTTCATTACTTCGTAGTGTGAAGGTGTTGGACTAAATTTGCTAACCTGAGCAGTGTCGAAGGTATGTACACTGGGCACTGATCAGTTTTAACTAATTTAATTCCAACATTTTATATGCTGCAATAAGGGTTGTCTTAGTTTTTCGTGTTGTTATTGCTAATACTCCACGAACACTACTCCCTCTTTCCTCCTCATCATAAACAACTTTCCTAGTTCCAGTACAATGCGCTGCATATGTAGGGGTCATCCCCTGAGCGGCCTTATTCTCCAGATCTTCTCCATGGCCCTTCTATACAAGAAAGAGAAGACAGCCACATTGTCCACCCTTGACTGGACATTCCACCGCTAAAACCGTGGTGAATCATAATAGCTACCTAGATATTTCACAGTGTCTTATGGCTTGAGCCCTTGCGGTTGGTAAAGCAAACGATAGAGTCTTGTATTCTCGAGGGAAGAGCACAAACTTCGTTTCCTGTGAATTTTCCCCCAGACCACTATTCGTGCACCATCCATCTATAAGCCTTAGCGCCGAGCTCAGTTGCTTTGAGAATAGCTAGAATCCAATTCCACTAGTAACGAGTTCAGAACTAACTTCCATAAAAAAGGCTAAAGAAGCTCTTCTTAAAGACTGCCCCTCCTTGCCACTCTGTTAATTGGAATTAATGACCCTATTGGTCATGAAATTCTCTGTAGAACTCACAATCGACTGATCAACGTTCAGCCTCTCCGGCGCCGTTATTATAACTCTGGGTGCCACATTGTAGCTAGCTTGTAGTTGCTGCCCAAAAAAGTAAATTATTTCGAAAACTCTTTCCAAACTGAGACTGCATGAAATACTCATAGTAACTACCAATCAAACCTCTCCTTAACACTTTAATAATTACATATACAAAACAAAAACCAATTTTATTTCATTTTGTGAAAAGAATGTTTTTTTGCTTTTATTTTAAAGAAAATTAAAAAAAAAATATTGTAGGTACCACCAACAAATCTCCCTTTCTACGTACAAAAAACAAAAAGTGAGACCTGCAGTAAACAAACAAAAAATATACAAACAACAAAAAAAAAAAGAAAAAGGGAAAACAGCCAGCAACTGCAATAACAGAAAGAGCCATGATAGCTTAACAATTTTACGATATGTTTTTCATTGTTAAAGCAATTGCTGCAACAAATCCAACATAAATACGAGTACACAACAACACCAGCAACAACAATGAATGCAGGAATGGAAAAGCAGAAAAAACAATAAGTAAAGAAACTAATAAAACTAAAAACGTATTAGCAAACGGCAACAATTTAATTAAATTGCCCATGGAGGATGCGGTTGTAAACATTTTGCATGCACTTTGCACAAATTTTAGTTATACCCAGAGACACAATCATTAAATAGTTTTACAATGCCAAATGAAATAAAACGAATTGAAAAAGTGAATAGACAGTAATACTCACTTACATAATCGGTAAAAGTCGAATTGTTGGATACTTTAAGATTTTAAGTTTTTTATTTTTTAAATTTCATTTTAAAAATTTTCGTTTTTGTAAAACTTATTATCAACGTTGTTTTTGGTGCTTTTTAAATTTTTTGTACGAAAAATTCTTCAGTCGATGCGCTGTGCGCTTTTTCTTAATTGTCAGTGCGCATTTTAAATTTCGGTGGCACCAACTGGTATTCAATTCAATGCAATTAGTATATAAAATTTTTACATTTCATTTCATAAAATTTGCTGTTTAATAAAAATTACTGTTTTTGCTATTAAACGATCAAGCCAAGTTTGTCAAATATTACAATAAAACTGAATAGAGAAGTTCGTGTTAATCAGGGCTGGGCAGTATTTGAAATACTTGTATTTGAAATACAAATACGTATTTTGTATCTGTATTTCAAATACACGACTTGAAAGTATTTAGTATTTTGTATTTGAAATACATAACTCAAAAGTATTTTGTATTTCAAATAGATGTGGTTCAAAAATACATTTTTACAAAATACACTTATTTATTATAATAAATTCAAAATTAGTTGTTTCACACAAAAGTTAAAATTAATTATTTAATATCGGGTGGTTAAATTTCAAGGGCCGATGCCACACCTAAACGCCAAATCTTTTTCCGAATTTTATTTGATATTTCTCTATTTCAGACTTATTCAATTTGAACCATGGAGACATACACAATCCAACAACGTGTTAAAGTTATCCAGACTTATTATGAAAATCCAGACTTATTAGGAAAATTCCTAAATAGTTTGTGTTTTATTCAAAATCAATATCGGCCCTTGAAATTTAACCACCCTTTATGTTATAGGCTTTTTCCACTGAACAACATTTAACATCTACCATCCGTTTTTGAAGATGATAACATCTTCCCATAAGAAATACATTGTACTAAAAGTCAACATTTTTCAACATCTTTATAAAATGTTCGTATCTCATTTTATTCCATTCAAGATATTTCGATTATTTCAGTATCACCACTAGAAAAGTGGCAATAATGTCGATTATTCTTGTGGCATCACTGAAAAAACGTCATTTATTTTGGAAAAAATTAAAAAAAAATCGTAATTTATTTATCATGTGTCAATTATTTGAAATACATAGCTGGGAAGTATTTTGTATCTTGTATTTGAAATACATATGGTGAGTATTTTGCCCAGCCCTGGTGCTAATGAAAGCGTGTGTATTCATCACTTTCTTAATAATTAATAAATTATCAAATTAGTTATTAAATTCTTAAATTTTTCCAAAACGTTTGCATTAAATTTTGCTTATGATGTACTTCATCTTCTATTTGTTACAATTCTGGCAAATTTTCGTATATATCAATAAATTCTTTCACAGACACCCATTGTAGCTAACGGGGTTTCACTGTTCGGTTGCGAAAACAAAAATGTAGTTCACACTGTGTTTGCTAGAATTGCTATTACACGAGTTTGATGGCTTGTAATGCGATTCTGTAAATTTTAATAATCCGACAATCGTATATTTTTTTGGAAATATTTTATCCCTTGCAATAACGATTGTATGCACCTACAATATACATAATTTTAATGACGGTAAGCAGCTGTTTTGTTGTGTACCTGATAATAGGCAGTATAACTAACAGCTGATTTCTGTCAATAGCGAATATAATTAAATATTGTTGATAATCGTTATCGCAATATCGAATATCGTTATAATTATTGCAAACGTGCCATTGTCTTAATAAAAGTACCAGAATCGCACTAGAGGCCAAGTTTGACAAACACGAGTTCTAGCTATTGAACGAATTTGGTGGCATGCCTTCAGCTGGTGTTATTAGACCCAGTTTGATCGTCTAATAGCTGCTTAAAAGCTGTTTCATTTAATGTAAAAATATTATACTTTTTATATACAAAATACATTTTTAAGACAGAAAAAAACATTCTAAACTTGGTGCGTTTTTGCTGAAATAACGCGCTTTTTTCTTCATTTAAGTGCGTTTTGAAATTTCAAAGTTTACAACGCTGCTTGTTATACCTTATTATTATATTGAAAACTTATATATATTTAAAACTCACACGCACTAAAGACAATTTTCAAAACTGCGGAAAATGTTGGGTAACATTCATTTTTTCAGGGGGAAAAAACGTTATACAAAATATGTCGCCTATCTTGCATTTTGAACAACATTTACGATTTTTTTTTTTGTTTTTACAAACGTAAACAATTTTTTTTTATATCAGCTGTTCCTCGAAAATTCCGCATGAATAACATAAAATTGCAGTATACGTATTATAAATAAAAATTTCGATGTAATAGATGGACTTTCTTAAAAATTTATTGTTGTCTACACAGGAAAGTGAAAGTTCATTTTAAAAATGTTGTGGGATTAGAAGGCCCGGGCTCTTCAGCAAGATGTTTGTGTGTATGGCTACAAACATATGACAATATGTTGATACCTGTGTGAGCACCTCGGAAGTGCCGGTGAGCCGTGAGCTAGCATAAAATGTATCCATGGCTAGTTTAGGTCGTAAGACAAGTGCGGACGCAAACCAAAAATAGCACAACTGTGTAGCGAGACTTAAGAAAAATTTTTGGGAATGAATTATTTTACCATCTATCCAAGGCTAGTAAGCGATGTCACAGGAATTAACTTAAAAACTAATCAAAATAGTGTACAATACTGAAATCCAATTCACCAGCAGTAAAGTTTCGTCTTCCATCCTGTGCTCACAGGGGTTTTTTACAGTCGTCTGTGTTTTCTGTATATGTTCGTATATTTTGTTTTTAACAAAATAGCGGCGCAATAAGTTGCAAGTAGGAATAAGTAGTTTTTTTGTTTCTATCTTATGTCATCCATTTTCTTTATATGTTCACTATTCATTTATTTTCAATGTAATTCACTACCGTGCAGTGTGAGAGGTGGTAGTCGAAGGTATATACACTGGGTACTGATCTATGCTGAGACAACATTTGGTTTGGTCTTTCCGCAATGGTACTTGTAGGTGCAAACGTCCGTAAGTACTACTAACCTTTTTTTCATAATCTATTTTCCTAGTTCCAGTACAATGCACTGCATATGTAGGGGTCATCCCCTGAGTACTGGCCCAAAATAAAAAAATAAAATAATGTACCGTCATATATTGAAAAATACATATATTGTAAAAATTTTAACATAAAAAATTACTGCATACTATAATGTAAACTTAAATGCCTCAAAGAGTTTATGTAGTGCCTTAAAATCAACAAAATCCAACACTATATGAATACAGTTTGTTTTCTGCCATGAATATGTATATTCACCTCCTCTTGCCATGCCCCGCACTATCTCGCCTGTCTCTAGCATATTATCGTTAAGCATTTGTACTGAAGTAAACAAATTTCCACGATTGAGTTGCACGTTTGTTTATTGCACTCCTGTTGTTTGTATGTTTGCCATGCTGACGATGCTGTTGCCTTAACGCTGCCGCTCCTAATAGAAGTCGATTTTTTAGTTTCTCTTCCTTTTGCTTTCCCCTCCCATTTGTGGATGATGTGTCGCTTGATTTAGTTGATTTTAGTTTTGAATTTGTACCTATTTCGTTTTGCTTTGCTTTAATTTTTTGTTTTATTTCTGTTTTTTGAAAATTCAAAAAGCCAGCTTGAAGTAATTTTTTAGTTAACTGCTGCCTTGCAGTTGGGGGGAAAAATGTGGCATAAATGCTTCAAATCCCCCTTTCTAAACACATGCATACATACATACACTGCCTGTCACTTGAATAAGGAATCACATTTTTTTAGCTTTAATTAAGTTGGTATATCTCCTAAACAAAAGTTCAGAAAAAAATTTCAAGGTGTTGGCTTTGGTTGGTTTAGTTTCCTGAAGAAATAAAATATATATTCGTACATATTTTGTTATATTAAAATTATAGCCCATCTACATTAGATATTAAACGCTGTTACGACATCTTGTGGCTGTGTTGTGTAACTCTCGCCACGAGAAACATTTCGACTGAAACGTGTGAAATGAAACAAAGTTGAAACAAACAGCCCATTTTCTCACTAAACTGTAGCTATAACTTTTTTTGTTGTCACGTAAGGAAACTACTCGCCATTTTACAGAAAACCTGTGTCTGCAAAAATTTTGCTTAACAATTTCCCGCTTTCAACCGTCATTATTTCTCGCAAATAAAAAGGCTGCGAGATAGAATTTCAAATAATAATAATCATCATTAAATGAATAATAATACTGAAAAAATAAGTATTTTAATGTTAAATTAAGTTTAATATATTTATTTACACAGTGTGGAGTGATTGTTTTTTTTTATTTTAACTTTTTAATTAATTTTTATACCCTTCACACAACAAGTTTTGAGGGAATACTTATCATATAAGTTTGAAATTTCTACAATTTTAATTTCCGATCCAACAAAGTATATTGGGTGGCATGTCATAACGTCCAGTGACATAAAGTCCATGGACGTTATGACACACTTAAAAGTGTCATAAGGTCCATGGACGTTACGACACTTTTTAAAGTGACATAATATCCATCACGGAGGTGTCGTAAAGTCCGTGGACACTATGGCACTTTGCGGAGTGTCATAACGTCCATAACTTAAGTAATAATAAAAAATTTTTGGAAGTTGAATTTTTTGATTTTAATACCTTTATCATAACTATATACGAGTATATGAACGTATAGGTAAACAAAGAGAAAAACGACGTTATTTAATTTTTGCCAGCGAATGATAATGCATATCTCGTTAAATTATGGACACATCGTTGTCAAACTGTGAATATACCGCCGTAAAATTGCGAATAGATGGCACAAAAATACCGGTATTAAGTTGAGAATGTCTTGTTGTCAAGATGAGATCGCCTTGTTCAATTAAGACTGGTCCCAAGCGTGAAATAAACTGTTCACCGAACTCGCCTCTCAATTGGTGGTTGTTTTTTGTGGATGCATTGGTAGCTCTTGCAATGCTTCTGGCTGCTCTTCACTCCAAATACCGCAGTTTTGCTTGTTCACGTATCCATTCAACCAGAAATGAGCTTCGTCGCTGAACACAATTCTTCGATATAAAAGTTGATCTTCATCTAACTTTTCAAGAGCCCATTCACCAAAAATTTGGCGTTGTGGTAGGTCGTTTGGCTTCAATTCTTGCACCAGCTGTATCTTATAAGACTTCACACCCAAATCCTTCCGCAAAATTTTCCACGTACTGGAGTAACAGAGGCCCAATTACTGCGAACGGCGCCGAATCGATAATTCACGGTCATCACCAACACTGGCCGATACGGCTGCGATATTTTCTTCAGTTCGCACTCTACGTAAGCGTATTGGTGTTTTAATGTCCAACAATGTAAATTTGGTGCGAAATTTTTTTACAATAGCCCGAATAGAAGCCTCAGTAGGTCGATTAAACTGACCATAAAATGGAAGAAGCGCGCGATGAACTTTCTTAACAGAGCACGCATTTTGGTAATAAAATGCAATAATTTGCAAGCGTTGTTCGTTTGTAAGACGATTCATGATTAAATTATAGACCAAACTGAAGATATTTGACAGTGACACAAGATACAAAACGTGCGTGAGCTGTCAAAACTAGTGTTGCCAAAAAGATAATAACAAAAAAATCACTCGTTATATTCAGAAAATTTGCAAATTGGTAAAAAGTTTTTGTTTAAAAATTAGTTAAAAGCAAAATGAAAGGGTGTCCAAACTATAAAAAAACCGGTGTGTAGTTTTAAATAGAACATGCAATTGTTATTTGGCTTTTAATTTTATAAATACGATTATAAAAATCTATTGAAAATTTTACGTTACTTTTAATTTTACTGTTGCCAATAATGCAAATCTTTTGTTTATATGAAGTTATGCGTTTTAAGCGTCTAAAATCACTAAAATATTCTTTAATCTAAAAAGTAAGCAGCACTAGTATTGCAAGAAGTACAATTGTGGTTTTTTGCGTTCCAGCAGTTTTAGGTAAAATTTACAAACTTAGAGAGTAATTTGTTTTTTACTCTCATTACACTGAAAAATATTTGCTTCATATTTCTAATGAACCAAATTCATCAGATAATTTTCATTAACGGAATGAAAAATTACGTTCCGTCAATGAAAATTCATAGCATTAATGAAAATATTCATTGAAATTGATTCATTAGGTTTCATAATTTCATCAGAAAATTTCAGTGGATTTGTAATAAAAAATTTTTGAAGGCTGGGTGCATAATTTTTGAGATTTAGTAAAAGTGAGATGATAAAAACATTACAACTACTAACTAAATGATAAAGTAAAAAATTATTTTATACATTAATTACTGTGTAAAAAATTGTTTAATAAGAATTTTAATAGTGTATTAAAACAATAAAAAATTATTTTAAACTTAATATAAAAAAACATGGTTTAGTTTCTCTTCAGTAGCACAATTCTAATGAAAAAAGATCATTAGAATAATGCAACTCTTCCTTAAACGAATGATTTTATTTCGTTAGAATGAAGAAATTAGTGAACATTTTCATTGGTTCAACAAATGTATTCATTACACTAGTGAAAATATTTCATAAAAATAATGTAACACATTCATTGGCCTAATGAAAACATTACCTTTGAATGATGAAGAAGATTCATTAAAGGAATGAAAGTTTTACTTAATGTTAATGTACTAAATTCATAAAACTAATGAACTTGAGTCGTTAACTTAATGAATATTTTCATTGTTTTAATGTTTACTATTCATAAGTATTATGATTCATGCTTCATTAACTTAATGAAGTTATCATTAATCTAACGAATATATTCATTACATAATTTTTAATGAAACAAGATTCATTAGTCCAATGAAAGCCATCATTGGCCGAAAAATAATGAAAATTTTTATTACATTAATGTCAATATTCATTATATTAATGAAGAAATTCTTTTCAGTGCAGTCCGTACTAGTCCGAGAACTCGTGGAACACACCTCAAAATTGAAGAAATGCCAATAATTCCTTGTGTTTTACTCAAAATCAACATCGGCCCTTAAAATTTAGTCATCCTTTACTTAATTATAGTGAAAAAAAATGTGATTCCTTATTCAAGTGGCAGGCAATGTATGTAGGGGTGTGTATGCCTGTTTTCAAAATAAAGATGAGGAAAACATGTACACATATGTATGTACATATATATAAAAAAGTAATATGGCAAAAATGGCTTAATGAAAACATTCGAACTCGTCAAGATTCATTTGCCGTTTTTTTTCTAGACTAACAGTTCATAATTTGTTTTCCCTGCCAGTGGCTTAAGTGACTGTATTTGAATTTTTTTTTTTTTCTTTATTCCAAACCCTTTATGCAACAAAATACTTGTTGTACCCGTAGCACAAACGAGCTAAAACAAACTACAGGATAAGTTTGTTATTTTGGTGATTTTTGCACAATTCCATTTTATTTTCTCAAGTAGGTGAGTTTTTGTATTTTGTAGATTGTGAATTTGACGTTAATCAAATTAAACGGTTTATTCGAATGCAACTAAAATAAGCTGCCATGGCAGCGGCAAAGAAAAGAAAAAAACGTCTAGCTGCAACCAATTCGGTAGCAATGAATGAATGAGTGATTTTTAAGTAGAGATTAATTTTATTTTTTCGTGTTGTTTTTTTTTTTTCCTCTCTACTAATACTTCTTTTATTTTAAATTAAGTGATCAATGAATTATGTAAAAAAATAGGAAAAGGAATTTGTTTTGGCTTTAAGTGGCATTAGGATTGTCAATTAATGTCAAAATGATGGCAGATAAGAAACCACCAACCATGTAATTTAAAGACTTTTCTTGTTCACAATAGCTATTAATTGGATTTAGAGTTTATTTGTTGCAAACAAATCCTGGCATCAAAATTTGAAAAAAAAAATGCAGGAAAAACAATTGCTCTTGTTGGTTGTAAAGAAAATATTATAAATGTAGTTTAGGGATGAAACGATACCATTAGCGTATCGATACTTATACTCGATGCGATATCGAGCGAAAAGTATCGATACCTACTCGGAATCGAAGAAAAAGCTTCGATACATACGATTAGCGGCAGGGAAGAACACATGGAGCCAAAAATCAAAATCTTCGTTAATGACTTCATCTTCTGATCAACTAACTGAAATGGATGTACTCTAACGATCTTCCAAACGCTATTGAATTTCGGAACATTCTAATGTTTGCTGATGATGTAAAACTCTTCTCCAGCATAACAAATGTAAGCGATGCCACTTTTCTACAAGCAGATTTAAATAGATTATTTAATTGGTGCAAAGTTAACCTCATGAAAATAAATCTAAGTAAATGCAAATCGATCACTTTCACACGATATTCACCTCTTTCAACTAAGTACTTCATTAATGGTACAGTAGTTACAGCTGTTGACACTACTTTAGATCTTGGAGTTTACTTTGACAAACAACTTAATTTTAACTCTCACATTACTTTTGCTGTCAACAAAGTAAATAATATTTTATATTTTATTAAACGCTGGGCGAAGGAATTTAAAGATCCTTACATCAACAAAAATCTACTCACTACACTTGTGAGACCCATTCTTGAATACTGCTCAATAGGTTGGGATCCGCAGTATAGCTTTTATATAAAAAAAGGTAGAGTTAGTCCAAAAACAATTCCTGCTGTTCTGTCTTAATCATCTCCATTGGAACCCAGCAGTGAATTTACCATCATACCGCAGCCGACTAGCTCTTATTAACCTCCCTACATTGAAAAGCCGAAGAATTACATCAAATATATTATTCTTTTTAAAGTTATTACAAGGGGATATGGTTCAATTCCTCTTCGCGATAGAATAAACATCAATATGCCTAACAGACAGCTAAGATCATACCTTCCACTGTATCTTCAATATCATCGATCAAACTTCTTAAATTTTGATCCTTTCCGTAGAGTTTGTGGCGAAGTAAACAGATTTTATGATCTCATCGACTTATCTGACAATATTCATGTTACTAAGAGAATACTTCTTTTGTATTTAAACTCTAGTGATTATCAGCCCAATTATGAATATTCTCACGGAATTTATTTCTTTCGGAAATTATGCCGCACGGAATTTATTTCCCACATAAAGTACTTTTTTCAATTAAAATTAGAGAAAAAAACAAATTTTTTGTCCGTAAGAATTGAAGAGTTGATCTCCCTTTAATGTTTTTAACGAATACAGAGATGAAAAAATAAAAAACCTCATGCTAAATTTTTATTCATAGTTGGAGGAAAGTGAAAAGTGATAAAATTCCTATGAAATTTTTATTTATAATTGGGCTGAATATTTATAACTGTTTGTAGTTTTCTAATGAAATTTTTGGTATATTAATTCTATCTATTTCCTTGTTATACTGATTTCTCAGCTGTTGTTAACCATTTAGCTGAAATAAATAAATAAAATAATTAGGATCCTGGAATTGAAGATTTTTAAAACGTGTGAACTCTATCTTCTGCTGTTTGTAACTGTGAGACACATTCAATTGAGTAAGATAAACTTTGCAGCTTCGATGAAAGATAATCTAGTATTGGTACAATCTTCGACAAAGTCACTAATTCTGGCATTAAGATTCTCTAGTAACAAATTCTGAAGGCTTTAGTGACTGGAATATTTCTATTAGTATCTCAAGATCGTGAAGGCAATCTTACGTCTTTTTTTATGCACTCACTCGATTTTGGTGGTCCCATTTGCATACACGGGTTTATTTTATAAAAAGTTTGAAAAAAAAAATTCTGGTAAAAATGGGAATTACATTTTTTTTTTACAGCGATTTTGAAAACAAATTTAAACACTAAAGGTAGGATCACTTGATTGCCGCAATGCACCAATTTTCGCATATTTTTATACCCCAGTTGCGGCTAATATTGTTCTTATTTTGACCACCCAAATACAACCCTGATGCGGCAATCGTGTTATAGCGCATTTACACCAACTCAAAATCTAGTAGATTTTAATTGAAATCTACAACGAAATCTATATCGTTTACACCACCGATTTTTGACATCTAGCAAGATTTCATTTGCTCAAAAATAATTTATGCATGTGGGTTTGACAATACGATATTATCAGAGACTGAATACACCAGCATTAAAGTGTATATTTTTTGTACCCAGATACTGCATACACCACATTGTAGTGCAATTTTTGTTGCAGCGTAGTATTTTTAAGTACTTTTTGCAAGAAATCACAGTTGTATCGCTTAGTACTGAGTAGATTTCAGGAGATTTCGTCGAAATCTACTCATAAAGTAGATTTCATTTTGTATGGGAAATCTTCTCAAAATCTACTAGATTTGGCTTGAAATCTCGAATGAGCAGATTTCGCTTTGGTGTAAATAGGCTATTACTAGTTGATATGCTATCGAGCGGCAATAAAAATTCAACAAATGCACTGATATTTATTGTGTTCTAGTACGACGATTCAACACTGAAATGATTTGATTACGAGTTGATACACATGAACTTTGTTTCTTTGTTATTGTTTATTTTTCGAACAGCTGATTGCTTAACTACTTGCCCAAACTAGCCCGAAGAAAAAGTACGGGCTGTTTCGTGCAAGAAGAGGAAGCACACTATTCTCTCAAAAGCGCTCTCATTTCGTGCAAATTGGGATCCCGCGGGATCCCAAAGTAGAATAAAGAAACACAGCTATCATGAAAGTCAAAATCTAAATTCGCCTTAGATTGTTCAGCTGGGAAAAAATTTTATATAAATGTTAAATATAAACTTTTATAATTGTTTGTAATTAAAATCACAGATTTTATTAGTATTTCACTTTTAAATTCACACAAATTTCTTGAAGTTGCACTAAATCATACAAAAAAATCTTCAAATTAAAATGGCGCAAAAAAGTTTGTAAACAAAAGAAAAAAATTTTTTGGTTTGTACATTTGTACAACGGGTTATAGTTCAAGTGTTTTCCTTTCTTAAGTTTTTTCCCAGTGGGTGCTGATGAGTAGTGTAGCGACTACGAATCAGCTAGTTGTCCCCCAGCTAAAGATTTGATTATTATTTTTCTTGTCTTCTTCAATCAATAATTATTGATCACAGCAAATTTGTATTGTAAAAATTCCTTCTTAAGAAAAAACTTAAGAAAGGAAAAAACTTGAACTATAACTCGTTGTACAAATGTAATAATTTTACATTACATAAATTTTTTCTTCGAGGCACCAACAATATTTTCATATTTTTCACAATATATACAACACTGATCGCACAAAAACAATAATGTTTTGACAAGTTTCATAAGATTTTTCAAATCGCACGATTTGTCAAAAACTCTGTCGCACGGTTGAATTTTTAGTACTTTTTCAGCACACATGCTTTATTTAGTAGATCGCAGGCTCGAGTATGATAGTGTAGCAAGGCCCAAGGCGAATTAATTATTAGGTGGATGCATCGGCGAATTCGATTAATATGGCGGCACTTTCGCAGTCATTTAAATTTTTTTACATGTTCGTTACAAGGCGAATTCATTATCAGGTGAACTTAACAGCACAGGTGATTATTTTTTGCTTCTCGCGCTTTTTCCAATGAGACTGTCAAATTTTTTTTCTTTTGTTTACAAACTTTTTCGCGCCATTTTAATCTGAAGATTTTTTTGTATGATTTAGTGCAGTTTCAAGAAATTTGTGTAAATTTAAAAGTGAAAAACTAATATAATCTGTGGTTTTAATTACAAACAATTATAAAAGTTTATATTTAACGTTTATATAAAATTTTTTCTCTGCTGAGCATTCTTAGGCGAATTTAGATTATGACATTCACGATATGTTTTACAATAACAAAATACATAGTAGTGAATTCGCCTTTCCGCTTGCATTCACCTGTATAAAGTCGCCTTGGGCGGCACTTTCGCAGTCAAGTTTTGTTTACCTTTTTCGGCGCCATTTAAATTTTTTTACATGTTCGTTATCAACTACTTTTGACAGCTTAAGTGTGAATTCGCCTTTTTACACAAACAAAATACCTGTTGTTTTTTTTATTGTTGTATTGTTGTAGCGAAGCGACTACCTTGTTTTTTGTATCATGGCAAGGCCTTTAGTAATGAATTCGCCTTGATTTCAACGAACAAGTTTTTCGAAAATTGTACTTTTTTCTTTAATTTGAATTGAGAAAAGTAATTTACGTGAGATATAAATTCCGTGAGGAATAAGTTCCATCAGAAATAAATTCCGTGAGAATATTTATAATTGGACAGACTTTTAGTTCATTTTGAAGATTCAATAAATAAGGCAATGGTATCAAAAAAATAAATAAATTTTGATTGATGTGATCATATTCTGAAATCCCCTTCAGCAACTACCTTTTACTTTAATTTCTATTAAAGGGGAAAGACATCACTTTCAAAATATTTATGGAATATTTCCTAGTTTTTAAAACTTGCTAATAAAAATTGGAACATACTAAGAAAATTTATTTTGTAACAGCAATCATGTTTTTATCCCAATCACATTTGAACAAAATTTTTAGCATTTTACCCTTTATCTTGTTAACTATTGTCGCAATTTAACTTTTAAACAGAAAAAAAAAAACAGAAAACAACAAAAATAAAATAGTACAAATTCCGTATTTGTAATAAATATTCATATGAGAATTACTCATAGACACGATGGACAGGGACACAGGGTAACAGTTAACACATGCATAGTTTGTATGTGTGTGTGTGTGTGTGTGTGTATGTATGTTTATGTAGCTAAAGAAAAGCTCAGCTTTACATGGCATGTTGAAAAATATTCAGATATTGGAGGTAAAAGGAAATAATGTAACGAACACCAGCAACAATAACAAAGGTGACAACATTTATGGTTTTACACCTTTTTGTAGGTTGGTTTATTGCGGTTGCTGCTGTTGCAATTGGACAGGAACAACAAAACTGTTGCGTTTAACGAATTGACAGATACTTAATTTACGCTTTATGCAATCGGCGAAAAGTATATGTATGTATGTAGCAAATACATATGTATGTAAATTAAAATTTGAAAGAAAAATGAAATTGAATTTAAAAGCCAGGTGATCAAATAACAAAGATTTATGAGCCATGTTTAGGCCAGCAAATAAAAACGGCTATAATCTTACTTTGATACAACAACAACAACAACAACAACAAAAAACGTTGTTAAACCAAAATATTTTGCTTTTTACCTTTTTAGGCCGGCCCCAGCCCTGGTGGTGTCGTAATAATCGTAATGGTGGCACAAATGGTAGGAATTCTTTGTCAGCCAAACATTCAGCTGATAGTATACGAAGGCCGACAAGCAACTCAGGCGTTTGGACATGGTTGGGTGGCAGTCGACGTTCTTCGGAAGGACCCGATCAAATTGGTCCACCCTCTTCATCGCCAGCTGAAAACCATTACACTCATATGGATGATGCGTACAGTCCAGTGGGTGTTAGTGAAGCTTTATATGCGGAATTGGATCGCGAATCGGTTAGATCCAATAATCCTTCATATCAAAATACCGGTTACAGTCAGTGTGGGGATGTAAGTTTTGCTATACAATTTGCCTTAAAAGTTGAAGTTATTTCATTTGTTTCTTTTTAGAAATACAATTTTCAACATCAGGAGCAAGATATTCCCATGGTGGTCTCTTCGGCCCCCAGTAGTGCTTATTATTCGGATTTATCTGTTACTGCTGTACCCAGCGGTTCCAGCTCTAATGAAAGAGCTTATGAAATTGTTGGACTCACGGTTATGAATCAACCTTTGCCCAATTGGGATGGTGGCGGCGGTGCTGGTATGGCAGCAACTGCTCCACATTTGGTACCGAGTGCTGAGGGCATGTCTTCTCAAAGAAGAATACCACGTTTAGCGGCCATTAATGAAACCAGTACAACAACAGTACCATCGGATTATGTATGAGATGAAAGTAAATTTTAATTAGTATTAAGTAGTTATTAAGTAATTTTGTTGGAATATTTAACAGACGAAAAAATTTTGGTAACATTAAGATACTCTTACATGCCCAGAAATACGGTGAGAAGACCCATGAATAATTGTGAGGCTTGAAAATTGAAATAATCCAATTCCAGATTTTTAAATACGAAATGAAATATTTTAGGTAATATTGGCGCATATTCAGAAATGAGATCTATTTGTTAACTTTTTTAAGTACCTATTCAAGTTATTCTTAATAGCGCATTTACACCAACTCAAAATCTAGTAGATTGGAATTGAAATCTACAACGAAATCTATATCGTTTACACCACCGTTTTTTGACATCTAGCAAGATTTCATTTGCTCAAAAATAATTTATGCATGTGGGTTTGACAATACGATATTATCAGAGACTGAATACACCAGCATTAAAGTGTATATTTTTTGTGCCCAGAGACTGCATACACCACATTATAGTGCAATTTTTGTTCCAACGTAGTATTTTTAAGTACTTTTTGCAAGAAATCACAGTTGCATCGCTTAGTACTGAGCAGATTTCAGGAGACTTCGACGAAATCTACTCATAAAGTAGATTTCATTTTGTATGGGAAATCTTCTCAAAATCTACTAGATTTGGCTTGAAATCTCGAATGAGCAGATTTCGTTTTGGTGTAAATAGACTATAATTGATTACTTTCATCACGAACAATTTTAACTTAATTCTGGGTAAAGCTGTAATCTGCTCATTCGAGATTTCAAGCCAAATCTAGTAGATTTTGAGAAAATTATTATTTGCGTTACCAGGTGGCTAATTCTGACATTCGTGATCGAAATTGCTTGCGAATTGAAAACAATTTCGATATCGTATAATTTTCTAATGATGTTGTTCGTTGCAAAACCGTCGGCACAAATCGTCACACAAAAACCATATACATAATTTATTACGTAGGTAGAAATAATATTTGGCATTAGCGCTTGCAAAACACAAATATGCAAAACGTTAAACTTTCAACGTGAACTAAAGCAATATGGCAACTTCAATCTTGGCACTAAATCGAATTACCATTAATAGTTCTGCGATCAAAACGCGTAAGGAATATAAAAACCCGGTTACGATTGGGTTAGCGAAGCAGTTCTGAGTTTTTTGGGAGTTCCCAAAAATGGCTTCAGGAAACGTCAAAATCCACTCACTTTCTCAGAAGCAATACGGCAACTTCAATTTTCGCTCTAAAGCGTATGACTCCAGCCAATTTCGTACCAGGTATATGCAAGAGCAATAAATACAACACTACAAAAAATAAATCTTTTTCAAATTTCAAGAGCAAAATATAAACACACAAAAAGGAATTAAAAAATATATATAATAAAAAAAATTTACAAGAAAAGAAGAACTTTTAATTATTTTGTGAAACTTTTAATTACTTCGTGAAAATTAAAGTCTCAGATCATAGAGCTTGGAAAATTGAAAATGGCCAGCCAGATTTGGGAGGGATCTGGATGATAGCTGGCCCTCAAAATACATTACATAAGTTAAAAAATTATTAATTTTTTTTTTCAAATTTCTTAAAGAAAAAAATTACAATAAAAGAAAAATTTAATTATTTCGTCAAACTTTTTAATTATTTCATGAAAATTAAAGTCTCAGATTATAGAGCTTAGAAAGGTGAAAATGGCCAGCCAGATTGGTGAGGATTCTCGATGATACTTGACGCTCAAGATACAATACATAATTTAAAAAATTGTTTTAATTTTTTTTCAAATTTGTTTTAATTATGCCATTGACATCTGAAACAGATTAAAATTAAAAAAAGTTAACAGCTGCGCCGTCGATTTCACCTGTTATGAATTCGCAGTAGTGCAATTCACTAACCTGTTTTAACGCTAATAAAATTCTTTTAGAGAAATTAACACTAATATTTTCGTTTTCGCGATTCTGTAACAGTTTTTAACACTATTTGCCTCCGTTTTAAATCAGCTGTTTTTATAGTCAGACTGATTAGCGTTAACTAAACACAAATTATGTTTGTGGTGTTTATTATAGTAACAGTGTCGTTAACATTTCTATTAGAATAACTTCAGAGTATTTGGCATACGGGTTGTCGGAAGATCAGCCTAGTTTTAGTGCTCCAACAGTCGGTCCGCGTGTTCTCCGTGAGGAGAACTTATCTTATTTATCAAAAAATATTTTAAATAATAAACTTATAATTAGTTTTACTTAATTTAAACATGGAATTATTTGCATACTTGTTTCTTTTTTCTGTTGCTTTTTGTAGTTTTATTTATTTTCAACAAAGCTGCCGCATTATTTAAAATTTTTTTAACACCAGAAGTGTTATAAATAAGTTAGTGAATCACATAAGCGTTAGTGGAAACCACAATAGTTCGCGTTAAATTATGCTCTTTTAAAATCGTTAAAAGTTAGTGAATTGTACTACAGATGCATCTTTCGCGGCATCAACACGGGCCGGTTAAGAAAAACCGGTCCGAAACCGGTTAGCAAAGTGGTCCCGAAATTGGTTGGGAAATTCCCAAATCGGTTTCGGGGATCCCCAGAACCCCCCCCCCCCCCCCCACTTCCCCGAAAGCAATACGGCAATTCCAACGTTCTCACTAAAGTCCGCGTTTAGGGTTTGGAAATTGAAAGACAGACATTTTTCTCATTCTGCTTTGAACTTGCCGAAACCTTTTAGAGTTGCGAAATTAATAGACAGACAGAAATTTTTCGTTTCTCTTTTCTTTCTTTTTTGTTGTTGTTGTTTTTTTAAGCACAGCTAGTAGGTGTGCTCCACGAGACCTCGGACTAGTTCGGACAAATGAGAGTAAAAAGCAAATTACTCTCTAAATTTGCAAATTTTGCCCAACACTGTTGGAACGCAAAAAAACACAATTGTGCATCTTGCAATACTAGTGCCGCTACTTTTTAGTTTTAGTATATTTTAGTGATTTTAGACGCTTAAAACGAATAATAAAAGATTTGCATTATTGGCAACAGTTGTAAAATTAAAAGCAATGTAAAATTTTCAGTACATTTTTACCGCATATATTTATTAAATGAACAGCCAAATAGCTATTGCATGTTCTTCTTACAACTTCTCAAGGTCATTTTTAGTTTGGGCAACCTTCCATTTTGCTTTTAATTAATTTTTAAACAAAAACTGTTTTCCAATTTGCAAATTTTCTGACTACATTTTCAGTTTCATATGTATGTAAACATAAAACAGCTGATTATTCAATTCTAGTCCGAGCTGACCCAAAGAAAAAGTTCGGGCTAATTTGTAAAAAAATTGCTCTCTCATTTTCTCTCAAAATTGCACAAAATTTGTTACGTGGAACGCTTTTGGACTACTTCCGACTGTTTCGTTATTCACGTGGAACACACCTAGTGTGTTTATATGAAGTTGATGTTAATATTAGAATTATAATATGAAGCAACAACATGAAAAAATGCGACTTTAAACGAAAAATGTCTTAAAGTGTCCAGTACAGTAGAGGTTTACCGCACACTCTTCCTCTTAAATACATCGCCAACAAACTTCGTCTGTCTAGCCATCAGTTTCTCAACTGTGAAAGGGGACAAAGCGACTGTATATACAGTTTTATATACCTTCATATGCAATAATCACTAATATGGCATGATTTTCGAGTGCTGCAAACATACAAGTGAAACTAATATAAGCGTGTTAAAACCGTTTATCAATAAATTGTTCATCATTTTTCGAATTTAATCCGTATTTCTTCAAATTTCTTGGCTTTTCGCTATTGATATTGTTAATATGCAAAATTTGTTTACATGAAAAATAAATCTCAGAGAGTATAACGTTCAATCTGTTAAATTTTCCGTTATTTTTGAAAAAAAAATAGAATAAAAAAAAAACATGAGCTTAAAGACATAAATTTTTTTATCAAATTATGAAAAAGTAAATCATTTAGAATGAAAATATGTGCAACATATTAAAAATATATATTTAAATAATATCTTGAACAACATAAATTTTAAGTTTTAAGAAATAAAAAACGATTTTTAAAAAAAATCGTTAGTGATATTTAGAGTTTAAAATCTTTATAAATATACGATACAAGAAACAATGAATTGTTTGTATTTTAAAAAATCTTCTATTTATATTATGAATAAACTTATTATTATTATTATTATTATTATTAAAATAAAACAAATTCTATGTATACATTCTAACAAATTATTATTTACATAAATAAAAGAAAAAATATTTTATAAGTAGTTGTGCAAAAACAGGGCAAATAAAAATAACAAATGAAAAACAAAAAATTGTTTCAAATGAAAAAAGTACTTAGAATTATTAAAGTTTATTTAAATAAATAATTTTTAGAATTTTATTCACATAAACACAAAAATATAAAAAATTCATAACAGATTTGTCTAAAGAAAATTTTGCATGGAAAATGAGCAACAAAAAAAAAAAGAATTAAAAAACCAATTCATTTTGAACTTTCTTAAAATGTTTATCAAAATTTGTTTTATTTTACAATCATTTGAAAACTTCTGTAGCTTTTAAGTAGTTGAAAACAAATATTAATAACATTTTTGAAACACAATATTTATATATAAATGAAATGAAAGAAATGATTAATTAGAAATATTAGAACAAAGAAAAACCAACAAAAACAAATTATTCACACATATTTACAAAGAAAAATATTATGAAAAAACGAAATTCAAAAACTTATTGTTTATAGTATTTAGTATTTCACTAATTATTAAAACAAAAATAAATTCAAACAAAGAGAAAATATGTATAAATTCAAAATATTTAAAATTTAATAAATTATTTATACAGGTTTAAGAAAATATTAACAAAAGAAAACATCAACAAAAATTAAACAAAAATACAACAAATAAATACTTATTTACAAAAACAGAGATTTTGAGCTTTATTTAAAAATTTACAAGTTAAAGAAAAGGTGATTATGTCGAAAAGTAAACTATATACTCTCATTGTGTAATTTTATGTTCTTAATGTAAAATCACAAAAGATCTTGATTCCATATATGTACATACAGTAGCGAGCAAAAGTGAGCGTGTGTTTAGGAGTTCTATTGAAAAATAAAAATACGCAACCGGAATAGTATAAAACTTTATTTATTCATTACAAACCCAGCGGCGAACACTGCCTACATTACACTGCCGCATTACTTCTCTTCAATGATGTGTGCAACACTTTGTAATCAATGAAAGCTAGCTTACAATGTGTATGGCAGCAGTATATGGAGTTCCTAAAAATTAATTACGTTCATCTTTTATATTACATTTATATGTACGTATTTTATTTTTTAGTTGTAAATCAAACGTTCGCCGTAATAAAATTAGGTAAAAGTGCCTAGAAAACAATTTAAAAAAGGTACAAGAAAGATAAAACATTTAGTGAAAAAATAAAAGAATGCAAAATGACAAAAAACAGAAAAATTTTATTTAATGGAATATTCCCAAAAAACAGAAGTGCGCAGTACATACGAGCTGCCTACTGCTGGCTTACAATGTATGCAAGATTGTATCCGAACTGCCTACTTCCGACTTACAAAATATGCGAGATTGTATTCGTGCTGCCTACTGGTAACTTACAATGTATGCTAGGAAGTAATGAGCTCTTGTCGGATGAACACCACACTATCCCACTTACTTTGTGTGCAGCTAGTAGGCGTTCACTCTACAAACGCGCCAATGTGTATGAAAAATTATACTAGGTTCGTATATGAGATGGTGTACATTACTGACTTACAAGTGTGCATCGGATCATCCCCAGCGGCCAAAGTTTCGCTTACAGAAGCGATGATCCGATGCACACTTGTAAGTCTGTAATGCACACCATCTCACATACGAACCTAGTATACATTTTCATATTCATTGCCGCATTTGTAGAGTGAACGCCTACCACTTGCACACAAAGTAAGCGAGCTAGTGTGGTGTTCATCCAACAAAAGCGCATTACTTCCTAACATACATTGTAAGGTATCAGTAGGCAGTTCGAATACAATGTCGCATACTTTGTAAGTCGAAAGTAGGCAGCTCGGATACAATCTCGCATACATTGTAAGCCGGCAGTAGGCAGCTCGTACGTACTGCGCACTTCAGTTTTTTGGGAATATTCCATTAAATAAATTTATTTGTTTTTTGTCTACTACATTCTTTTATTTTTTCCCTAAATGTTTTGTCTTTCTTGTACCTTTTTTAAATTGATTTCTAGCACTTTTACCTAATTTTGTTAATTAAAATTTTTGTCACGTACAGTAGTCTGACAAAGACGGCGAACATTTGATTTACAACTAAAAAATAAAATACACATGTATGTATATAAATGTGATACAAAAGATGAACGTAATTCATTTTTGGGAACTCCATATACTACTTTCATACACTTTGTAAGTTATCATTCATTGATTACTAAGTGTTGCACACATCATCGAAGAGAAGTAATGTGGTAGGCAATGTTCGCCGCTGGGTCGTTTCTGTAAGCGAAACTTTGGCCACTGTGAAAGTTGTTAAAAAACAATACAAATACAAGACGGAGGAGCAACGCTATTAAAAATCTGATATGATCAGTTTTGCAGGTTTTTATTTATCGAGAAACCAAGGCGAATTCATACCAGGTTAATGCAAGAGCAATAAATACAACACTATAAAAAATAAATCTTTTTCAAATGCCAAAGGAACTCAAGAAAATATAATAAAAACGCAATGTACAAGAAAAGACAAACTTTTAATTATTTTGTGAAACTTTTAATTATTTCGTGAAAATTAAAGTCTCAGATCATAGAGCTTGAAAAGGTGAAAATGACAGCTATATTGGGGAGGACTCTGGATGATATCTGGCGCTCAAGATACAATACATAATTTGAAAAATTGTTTTAAAATGTATGTATTAATGATAAATAGTTGAACTTATTTTAATAGTTATTTCTAATATTATATGATGCTATCATTCGTCTGGCTCAAGTTCAATCCTGGCTAAAGCCAATAAATATTTTTATTTTTTTAATTATAACAATAATCACCACGATCAAAGAAGACAGGTAAAAATAATTGTATACACTAAAGCTGGGGGATAACTAGCTGTTTCGCATTCGCATGTAAACATGATGTATTTTCAATACGGCGTGTATTCAATTATTTTTTCCCCAAAAAACTTGGAGCCGGTTCGAAGCCGTGCTATCACATCCGGTACGTGTTCCTGCCGTGGTACGTGTTCCTAAACTGGTAACGGTCATTCGCTTTAGAGCGAAAATTGTGGTTGCCGTAGTGTTCCGGGGAAGTAGGGGAATTTTGGAGATTCCAAAACAAATCTGAGCACGTTTGTTAACCGGTTTGGAACCGGCTTTTTATGCGGTGCTCATTCTACATGTGGAACGTTTATTTTAACTATTGTTACGAGTGGCTTAAGAGACCAAAATGTTTGCTAATTTTTTATTAACTTTCCCAGATTGAGGATATTTTTATACATACATATGTAGGATTTAGTGAATAAACAGAAAATGTTGTTTGTTCGATATAGTTTATTGTTGTATTTTTTGTGCCACTGGGTAATTGGTATTTGTATGTGGGTGTGTGCGTATGTATGTATTAGAGGGCTACGCAAGCATAATAAAAATGTCTTACAAAACATCGTAGTATTATATAACATAGAATACTATATATATCGTAGTATTATATATAATATTCTGTGATAAATACATGCACTCGTATACACATACTTCGCCATTATACGTCACATTTTTATTCTTTGCTGAATTACAGGTCTTCGCACGGTGCATTAATATCTACAAGGTGGCAGCGCTATGGCATGTGACAATTTTTGGCTCCTGGCAATATAGTAAGCCATTTACGCCAAGTGTATTGTTTACATTTTTGAAAGTGAAGTTAGTGTTTTATTCTGAATTAAACATATTCATAGTTTATAATTGTGAAAAAAGTTACAAATATTTTTGAAAAACATAGCTTACCACATGCCTGTTTTTGTTGTATTGTTGTAATTTTGCTCTAGTGCTGCCACCGTGTAAACGTTAATGTACCTCGGGTCTTCGTTAGTAGCAAAGTACTCAATTGTTTTTTTTCTGACAGAATGTAAAACAAGTACATATATGACTCTCATTATCTCTTTATTTATTGTATATAAAAGCTAGCAACAACAGCAACTCATATGATAAACATTGTAAAATAGCCACAACTAGCGAGTTTCAGAAATGCGTGTAATTTGAGTGTAACTGTTATGTGTCTTGCTTATACTGGTTAACTGATTTAACTAAAATAATTGTATTATTTTACTTTTTCTGTTTTTTTAGGTATTTTGTTGCTACTTTCTATGTATAGGCATAACTAGTTCGTTATAGTCACCGAAAAGCTGTACATGTTAACACCATCTTAGGAATAACGTCTTCGTTACTCCGTCCATGCTGTGCATTCTATACTTTGCAACTTTTTTTTTGTATTAGTAAGTTGAATATTGAAGGATTTAAAATGCTTACTTCCATAGCTTCCGACCTTCAGAGAAATGTATTCAAACAGTGCTTTATCATTATGGATCATTTTATTAAAATAAACATTTTCAACTGTATAATTAGTATATATAATTTGATTTTATTAACCATGAACAGTATCGTTTTTTGTATTGAATAAAAATACAAGAACCGATCTTTGAAATCTCGAAACACAAATAATTCTTACATATGGCCAATTAAACCTTCATATAGAGGTATGCTTGTTAGCTTTCTGTTGTATCGTTTAATATTTCAGCTACAATAGACTCTGTCAATACATTTATATCATCAGTATTCTCCGCAACACAAGATTTTTCTGTTACGGCTATATACTTTGATTTATTTGCCAATTTTTCCTTTTGCTTCAAGTGTATCTTACCATGAGTTCTTAAGGCAGCCGGTTGAACAAATCTACGACCACATTCTTTACAATCATTTGGTTTTTCTCCCGTGTGTGTCATTTCGTGATATTTTTTCGTATCAGCTTTTGCAAACGTACGCTGGCAAAAGCGGCAAGCGAAATCTTTGGCACCTTCGTGAATATTTTTTGTATGCATTTTTAAATTGCCAGCACTATTGCAAACTTTTGGACAAAAGCGGCAAGGCCACGTTCTTTCTAGGGTGTGATAATTAATGTGTATCTTAAGTTCATTGCGTGTTGTCTTACGCATGCCACAATGTGGGCAAACAAAATTTTTAATTCCAGCATGGCGCATTTTATGAATTCTTAATTTTTCTTTAGTGGAAAAGCGTTTAGCACACTCCTTTTCCTCACAGGCATAAGGCAACTGTGTCTTGTCAATATGCGTAAACTGATGATCGTTTAACACCGTCGAAGATTTAAATACTTTGCCACAAATTTCGCACATGTGTGTTTTAAGTTCCGGTCCGAAATTGTGAAATTTTCTTTTGTGTATATTAAGATTAGATTTATTTTTATAAACACGTTCGCAATTGTCCATGTCACATTTAAAGCTTCCTTCTCTCTCATTATGATCTTTAAGATGTTTCTTATATGAATACCATCGTTCAAAAGAACATGCACACCCCTTGAAACTACAAAGATATGGAGCTAGGCCTTCATGTTGCCTTAAATGGATTTGCAGTTTGAATGCAGTCTTAAACTTAAGATTACAACGATAACATTGATGTTCGTGTTTCTCTGCAAATGTGGGTTTGGACCCACATCCGCTTTCTGGTGCAGCTGTAAGAATCTTAAAAAATTAAACAGAGTAAAATTTTGTTTTACATTTGTGTGCTCATGTATCTTACAATTTCTTCTATTTGCTGTCGTTCAATTTCTTCCTCCTTATTTATTCCATCACCAACTTGTGCATCTTCTAATGGAAAAATGTCTTCGTCTTGTTCTGCTAAAGGCTCTTGAGTATCTAAACCATTTTCAATGTTTTCATTGACTTTGTCTTCTTTACTGAATTGTAAATATTCTTTTAAATCGTTTTTTGTCTCATCCTTTGCAGAACCACTTTTGTAATTTCTTCGTATGAGTGGTTTTTTTCTCACCGCAATTCTTTTAAGCTCTTTGTCTTCTAACTTAGTTTTCGTCTTTCGACATCTAGTTTTCTTTTCTAATGTTTTATGAAAAATTTGTGAACTACTGTCCTCGTGAATGCCAGACTCACCCACTTGATTTTGTTTCTCGAGAACTTGTTTCAAATCATCACTGGCATAATGTTCACAAATATTTTCGGCTTGTTCACTTTCGTCGTCAATCTTTAATAAATTAAGAAATGTTTTCAATGATTTGTAGCACATTTGTTGAAATTCATAAAACTTTAAAATATTTTCGTAACATTTTTGGCATAATTGATTAGAATATTCATCGGTGGTTTCGACAGGCTGGCCAATACATGATATCAATTTCTTGGCCAAGCCCTCCGTCATAAAAATATTAAAACTATTTAATTGTGTAATGGCTTCTAAGCAAGTGCGGCACACTGTATATTTTAAATTACACATATTCCTTCTCATATTTTAATACATTTCAAAATGATATTCAAAATGTTGTTGCTTTTTACTTGGGTAATTTTTTATTTTTATTTACTTCCAGTCATATGTTTTATTTGTTTACATTTGTGCTGTTACTACAATCTGTTACATCTCTGCGTCAGCTGTTAGATAAATCTTTATTTTTGACATAGAGTACAATCAGTGTTGCCAAGCGTAGGGACTTATCCCTTTTTGTACAGATTTATTTTGTTACTTTCACAAGTAGGGAAAAAGGAGTAATTTTGTAATATTACACATTTTGTAGAGATTTTAAAACTTATCAAGAATGATTAACAGAATAAATAAACAAATAAATAAAAATACAATAAACAACAGAGTTTGCTTATTTTGAAAAAAATCGTGATCTTTTTTTTTTCCTTGGACCAGTACTCAGGCCCCTACATATGCAGTGTAATGTACCAGAACTAGGGAAATAGGTTGTGAGGAGGGGAAAAGAGGAAGTAGTGTTTGTAAACGTTTGACTTGAACTTTCCAACGTTATAACAGACAGGAATCATGTCTGTAGGCAACTTATTCCACAGACGAAGCGTACGGCTGAAAAACGAATTCTCTCTGTAATTCAAACAATTGAGTTGTTTTATTCACTATTTTAGCTTATAACATTGATACCAATAAAAAAATTCTAAATAGCTTGGTTTCTATGTTTTCCAGCTGTCTATTCGTCGACATTGCATAGAAGCTACCCTAGTCATGAGTAGACTTCGGAAATGTTTGATAGATATTCTCAATCATTCAACTTAATAACCCAACAACCAATTGTTTGAATTTTTTTTCTCTGCTTTTCGATACTTTCAAAATACAAATCGTAGCAACCAATGGTTGTTCATTTGTTTAAAAGGTTGTCATTTGGTTGAGAATATCTTTCAAAAATTTCCAAAATCTACTAATGATTAGGGCGCTCCTATGAAATGTCGACAAATAGACAGCTGGAAAATATAGAAAACAAGTTGTTTCTAGTTTTTTATGCTATTTTAACACTACGTTATTCCAACTTATTAATAAAAAAAATGACACCTTAAATATAGAATAAAAGTTTTTAAAAACGTATTAATATAATAGGTGTATTTCTTTACTCTACTTTGGGATCCCGCGGGTTCCCAATTTGCACGAAAAGCGTTCCTGTACTCTAAAATTAGGCAAATGAGAGCGCTTTTGAGAGAATAGTATGCTTCCTCTTCTTGCACGAAACAGCCCGTACTTTTTCTTCGGGCAGTTTGGGCAAGTAGTTAAGCAATCAGCTGTTCGAAAAATAAACAATAACAAAGAAACAAAGTTCATTTGAATCAACTCGTATACAAATCATTTCAGTGTTTTTATATAAATATTAAATAAAAAGGAATGTGCGAAAGACTTTAAAAGCCCGAAAGTATAATATATCATAGTATTTTTTCGTAAAACTAAATGCCAATTTTTGTTGCCACACTAAAACCACAGAATACAATTAAAACACAGCATATGTTTCTTTTTGGACTAGAAATTTGGACTTTTGCCTTCCCGTACTTTAGGTAAATTTTATCTGTATTTGAGTGAAACTTTTGAACGAAACTTGCCCGGAAGAAACACATCTAATATGTTTATGCAATATTTAAAAGAGAAATTGGATAGGGATAGATGTAGGGAAATACTTTTTTTGTTGGGATAAAACGATTTTTATACACAATGGTAGGGATTTTATAAAAAATCTCCTGGCAACACTGAGGAAAATACGTATGTGTTTACAAAACAATAAAAAATTTTGTTTTTTAAAGAACAAGTGAAGAATGGAGCTATCCATGCATTATATTGAGCTATCAAAAAATCTTATACGGTTTGATGCTGTTAGCCAGTTGACAGATGTATTTTTTGACGATTCTAATAAGCAGGTCAGTAGTTACTGTACTGTATATGTATGTGGTATTCATAAAAATGCCAGTTGTAACTCACTCGCCTCCTTAAACCTTTTTCCAGATTTTTGCTGTCCGTTCAGGTGGTGCCACTGGTGTTGTTGTCAAGGGACCCACAGAAAACAATGTCATTTCCTTTTGTATGACTGATCTTGGTGCTATACGCTTCATTAAATTTTCACCCGACAATCAAATTTTAGCCGTCCAACGCCGTGAAAATTCTGTAGAATTTACATGCTTTGAAGGTGATCAGCCAAATCTACAGAAAACCATTGTGCATCAAGTAAAAGCTTTCATTTATGGCTTTGTGTGGGTGCACAATAGAGAATGTGCCTTGATTTCAAACTCCGGTGTCGAAATCTTTGCGGTTGTGGTAGAGAAGAATCAAGTGAAATCCGTAAAAGCCATGAGTATGAGTATCAAATGGTTCGCCTGGTGTTCCGAGGCCAACATAGCAGTAATTTGTACGGCTGATAGTAATAGCTCTCTTATACCGGTCTTAATAAAGCAAAGAACTATAACCAAATTGCCCAAGTTAGATTGTAAGTATTACTCACCGCAATTTAAGTAAGAACTGATAAAAAAAAAAGTTTATAAGTAGGCAGTTCAAATCGCGAAATTCAGGAAAACAAAGTTACATTGGGCCAAATTTATGGTGTCATGGCTGTGTTGATTTTGCAAGCTAGTTCGTCGGGAATGATGGAGGTAGAGGTCTATTTATTAAATGGACCCGGTTTGGCTCCCCGTAAATGTCATATTTTACGTTTGGGCTTGGTAGGACGGTTTGCCATCAATACAGTGGATAATTTGATTGTAGTTCATCACCAAGCTTCAGCCACTTCTTTGCTTTTTGACATTTCGCTAAGTGGTGAAATTGTAAATGATATCACACATCATTCTCCTATTACAGCTGGTCGTTCAATAAGACCTTTTGCTTTAAAACTACCTAGTTTAATGCCTGATGGTCAAATTCTTCAGTGTGAGTTGTGTAAGTAATAAATAGTTTATTTTTATTTAAATAGTAAATATTATTGAAATGGTCATGCCCACCAGATTCAACAAATTGGGTGTTATTTCAACCCAATATTGTAATAGATGCCAAATTGGGGTGCATGTGGTATTTAAACTTAGACATGGAAGCTTTGTGTACATTAATTTCGGATAGAATACGACTTACAGAGTTTCTTTTGCAACGTAATCACGGCAAACAAGCTTTGCTTAAGGTAATAAGGCAACTGGTAGATGATCATTACACTGGAGCATTTTTGCCAGTTTTAGAAACTATTTTTAACAAAATCAATAAAGTATATGCGTAAGTAAAATAACTGCCAATAGAAAAATACATTTGTAAATTGAAACATCTTACTCTAGCTCATGGGTGCAATTAGAGTTACAAAATCAAACAGCCCAGCCCTCAAATGTTAAAACTACCCCTAAACTGCCCGTACAGCCAAAAGTGTTAATCGAACAAATTGACATGCATTCACAAGTTTTCCAATCGATTGTGGAGAAACCTCAGTGCCAAACCATTCTACTGCTGTACCTGCAATCGCTATGCAAGCATAATGTTGCTGCCCAAGAAGATCTTAGTAAAATGTTAATAAATGAACTCATACTTAATAAAAGTTTTGATACTTTAAGACGTTTGGTTGAGTATTCATTATTGATGGAGTCCAAAGCTATTGCCTGTTATTTGCTTTCACATTCCAATGAAGACCCGGCTGTTTCACAAGTTGCCTTAGATATGTTAACCAAAATAAAAGCTCACGAGATTATTATTGAAGTGTTGCTGGGACAAGGGAAAGTTGTAGACGCTTTACGTTTGGCCATTAACACGGCTGAAGGTGATCGAATTTCGGCAAGAAAATTTCTAGAAGCGGCTCAAAAAACCCAAAATGATATGACATTTCATAGTGTATTCAAATATTTTCAAATGTGCAATTTAAAACAGCATGGTTCTATGGAGTTTTCAAAGGGTGAGTTCTAACATTTTCAAATTTTATACAAATTTTCACTTAAATTATTTATTCATTTTATTTTAGCTGAACAATGTGGAGAATTTGTTCAATATTATAATAATTTATATAAAACTAATTAGCTTTAAGGTTTCTAAAGCTGTTTTAATTTAAAAAAGAAATTAAAGTAAAAGGAAATGTGATGAAATTTTGAAAATAATAATTTCGATTTTTCAATTCAGAAAAATTAAATAAATTATGTGTTTAGATATTTTCTATATTTTTTAATTACATATTAAAGTTACCAGTATGTCTATGAATATATGTTATTATTGTACAACTTAATAATAAATTTAACAAAATACAACTGATATATAAAAATGATCAAACAACTAATTTATTCGCAGTTCAAAACTGATAGTGTAGAAAAAGCCATTTAACAACTAAAAGTCTTAATAGGAATACTGTTTAAATAATAATTATTTAAATTATATATGTATGTACTTATAAATAATTTAAACATTTAACTTGAAAGCTTAAATAAATTAGTTATTTTTATTGTTAGAGCACAGTAAAAGCAAATGAGAGTTGATGATAACGAGTGCAGTTGTAGAAAACAATGAAAGTTTTGTATATCATGAACATGTATGTCGTCTACTGGTGAATTGAATAACTATGCAAAATTAAAATTTTCTAGGTGGCGATTTTAATTGTAATACACCCAATTCTCTGGAAGGCCCATGAGTTACAGTGTCGTTATAACTGGTAGAATAGGTGTTGTAATTGATAACGTTAGGACTAGGTTTAGCTAATTGTAGAGGCGCTTCGAATACCCTTGTATCGATTTCATTAAGGCAGTAGGGACATGAAAGATAATTTTGATCCGTTGACGATTCTTCATCAGTATTCAAAGCTTTCTGGCAATCATCATATTGTTTGGTTAAGTGCTCGGTTGTATCATTTCGCTTGTTGAAAAGTTCAGTGGAGCACTGTTCATGTATGGCGTGGCCACAACTACCCACTACTAATATGGCGGATTGGTTATATAAGCGCTGATTACAAGCCACACAACGCATCATGGTTATCCACAGACCACGTTTAGCCGTTTTGTGATATTTATGGAAGATTTCAGCCAATTCCTTTTCCATTATTTTCTGGCTGATTTCCATGGCGTTGGTTTCTTCTTTCGATTGGTGCAGCATGCTTAGGAGTAGTTCCTTAATATCGCCAAAGCTACCCGATACATTGTGTGTGTTCATAACAAGTTGTACTAAATTTGGCAGATCAACATGTTGTGATGCTTCGTGCAGCATAGATTTCGTTATGGACTTGAGTTCTTCTAAGGGCAGAATAAATTTCAAAAGTTCCATCCACAAAGCTTCGCGTTCTTTTGGTGAAAGCGCAGATTTGGAGCAAGTAGAAGAGCGGGAGCATAAAGCAGAAACCGATTTGGCACACTCAGCCATATCGGCCGGTTTAGAATTTTTCAAAATATCTAAAGATATATTAAATGCTAATTTATAATCTAACAATTTTTCTGCCAAAAATGTGGCAGATTTTGTGAGCTTATATTCTTGTATTACTCCTAAAGCTGCTTTAGTGTAATAACTTTCATTTCTTTTTAAAAACTCATCCACCTCCGAAGGCTCATATTTGCAGAGCAGCTCTAAGAGCTTTAGTTTCTGACCCTCCAGTACGTTTTCATTTCTTTGCTGCAAATGTTTTAGAAAACTGAATAGTACTTGCTCATCATCTTCCACCAGTTGTAGTAGATCCGTAATTTTGTGTGAAAAATATAAGTCCACAATACGTGTCGTTTCTTTGGCGTCTAATGTCAATAAGCGTTTGATATGTTTGCTTAGTTGCTCATAGATTTTTCTTTTCTCATCCTTATGATGCCGTTCCATATAAACAAACATGGTTTCGTGTCGCAAAGGATTGTTGAGATAACAATCCAGGATGGTATCGTAGCGTTGTAGCTTTTCCAATAAATATTCTTCGACATAATGGCAACTGGCCTTCTTAGCCAATTCCAATTGTTCTTCATCATTGGTTATGGCATCAAGACAATTATTCACCAAGAGCTCATGCCACGCGTTTTCGCGTTCGGAATGTAAGCGAGCACTTTCGTTTTCTATACTTTCTTTGGATAAATAATTTAAAACTTTCTCAAGAAGTTGAGTGTCAGCTGGCAAACAGGACTGTGAGATCTGTTGAGCTATGAAATTAAGAAGGCAACCTATTTCGGACCACTGTAAGGAAAGACATAAAATTCGTTACTTAATTTTATAAAAATTTGTATATATTTAAAGAAACACTGCTTAGTTCGAGAAATTTTTTTTAGAGAAAAAGAAAGCTTTGGCACATTGTTAATAATCAATACGATAGATTGTTTATTTCAAGAATGAAATATGTTTATACGTTTGTCCAACTTTTTTTTTAGAAAACCAAACACAGAAACTGCGAAGCTTTTTTTTTTTTTTTGTCTGCAGTAACACCCAGGGTCTATGGCAGGAATCGAACCTGCAACCTCGAGACTGTTGGTCGAGTACTCTCTAGTATCAGCCATCGAGCCAGCCTTGAAGATTGAATGAATAGTAACAAAAATTCTAAACTTACTGTGTTGTTTTCCGGCGTCATTATCTCCAATAAAATATTAATAATCCTCTTGCGATGCTGAAAGCCCAGCTCACTATTAAATTCTTTTTCCTGGAATGCCAAAGATATCACATTCAAAGTTTCTCGTATATCAAATTTCAATAAAGCTCTTAAATAAGGATATGGCAATTCATTTGGCTCGCTAGTATTGGAATGCAGCGATGTCAAACATCTGAGTACATCATGTTTAACATTTTGCTTTAAGTCTTCCGGTATATCACCCTGTGGATATCCACGTCCTGCTAAACAACTTGATATATAAACTAATAAGCAATTTCCTAAATCGGAATGTTCGCAATCTACCAGAGGAATGAGTTCGGTTAATGAAACGGTGTAATCGTGCAGAGCATTGGCATTTAAAAATATTTGTGCTTTGTAGAGTTTATATTTTTTAGCCGCCTTAAGAACTTGGTTGAGATCCAAGCAGGTCCAGTCCATTTTTAAAATTGTTTCTTCCAACTGTGAGGGAGAAATTTTTAGCCAGTATTCTACAAGGGCTTGGGATATAATTGGATTGACCTGATGAATGTCATCGCTTTCTATATGTGCTGTAATGTGGTGCAGGAATAGTTCTTTATTTTGTAAACGTTCCCATAATTGGGTCCACAAAAGTTCTAGTTCACCAATGGTTATAAGACATTTGATGATGGCTCCTAAACAGTAATCAGGAGCACGGGCAGAAGCCGCTATATACTCTTTAAATAACATAATAATACGCTCTTTGGCTTGAAGTTTTCTTTTGGGACGATCTCCGGCTGCTTTGTAACCATCTAAGGCTAAATCGCAGGCTTCTTGCCAACGTTGATTTTTGACCTGAATTAAAAAGCGGCAAAATATAATAAAATGAGGACGAATAGGAAGCAATCCACTTACCAAATACGTTATTCTTTCCATCCAAGTCCGAACACCAATTAAATGCATCGTTTTTGATCCTAAAATATACAGCTGTACTCCTCGACAGGCTAGTGAATTATAACAGGCATGTGTGCCTGCCAAAGCTAAAGCAGGCGAGACATTTCCTCCTGTAGCCAAAGCTTTAAATTGAGCAGAACCATATACCATACTAGCATTTGCCAAATCTATACATTCCAACTCTTTACTCGTGCGCACATCTAGCAAATGCAAAATTTCTGAAGTATCTAAGCAACCCACACACTTTGGTCCAAGCCAATGGGCGGATAAAAGATTTGTTTGCATATTTATGTGACGCAGTAAAAGTAGAGTAATACGTCCATGAGATATAAATAATTGATGAAAATACAGTTGATTACCACGACCCACAACGAGAACGGGATCCACAGACCTAGAGGTATCAGCAGCTTGTATTAAAACCATTTGCCAGGCTAATACTGGCAGACAGTCGGGAGGCCCTTGTAAGAGATGATATTTAATAACCTTTAAACGCGGTCTTATGGTCACTATAAAATATTTTGATAAGGTTGCTAGGGCCACTATGCAGTATTGATCTAATTCATGATGTTCATTATTTTGACTCAACAAAGGTTCTACCGCACACACCTCTCCTCGTGCTCCAGAAAATAAACAACGTGTAGAACAGCCCCTAACGCCCAGTTTGCGTGTAAAGCTGAGCGACCAAACAGAGCCTCCCGAATCAGCTGCTAATGCCATGGCAGGTCTGGAAGTCCATTTGACATGGAGTACACCAGTATTTGGTGTAACAACATCAAAGAGTTGACGCATTACATCTCCAGACTGAGTATCAAGCATTATTACCAGACCCCGGGCAAATCCTGCCAGAAGTCGATTGCACTCGGGGTTATAAGACATCGATGATACCGCTCCTTGGCCATTTTTATCTTGATGGGCCCACCTTAAAGTTTGAGTTATATCAAAATTAAGGATATGCCCATGAGAAGTACCTACACCATAGTAATGACTACACACACAACAAGACGAAGCCATACCAGCATTTATACGATCTGCTGCCGAGGAAACTTGAGTAGATATGCCTTGTAACATGGTGTAGCGCAAGATACTGCCGCCACCACCAGATCCTGACATTCGTACGCTACTTTCATCAGCAATTGATGGTGTTGGGGTAGGAGGAGGTATGCCCAGCTCTGAGGCTATGTCGGAATCTGCTTCAAACTCACTTAGAACTGTTTCTAAAGAAGGCAAAGCACCTGTAGGTGGTATGGAATACTCAACGTCGTCTAGCTGTAATTCAAATTTAACAACAGATATATATGCATGTATATGTTCTTGAGCACATATATGTATATGTTTGTGTTGTGATCCATGCCACTTACCTCTTCCATATCGAGTAGGGATTCTGCTAACAAACTGTCTGTTGAGCCCCGGTCAGAGCCCAAAAGTGAATTTAATGAGGGTGCTTTAAGTTCATTCATTTTATCTCGTTGGCAAATATATTTAAATAATTTTGTTGTTCTAATGCGGCTTTTATCCGCCCCTCCGTAAAACTTTTGTTGTAGAAAATTTTTGTTATTTAACAAGGATTCTATATTCTATTGTTTTTAAAATTTTTACATAATTTTTTTTTTTCCTAAAACAATTATAGATTGTTTAAATATTCTTAATAAAATTTATACAAATTACAGCTTTTATCAAATAGGTAATCTTTTATTTATTTTTTCACACAATTAATTGACTAAAAGAGAAAATAGAATATAAAACAGGGTTGTCAGATTTACCGAATTCTCAGCAAAAGTGGAGAAATTTTATTTATTTGGTCATATGAAGAATAACGCTAATATACCGTTATTTGTACTGTATTCTGTGATTTGTACATTCTGTTTAGTTCTTTACCTTATCGGATTTTGCTAATTATTAAAAAAGGGGATATTACCGTGGATTAATTTATTTTTTAAAATTTCAAACAAGTTCCAGAAATAAGGGAGGAACAACTCTAATGTACCAACGTAGTGCAAATAAAATAAAAAGTATAATAAGAGAATTTAAAAATAATAATTGGCGGAAAAGCTTAGTTTCCGATTTATGGCCGAAGAAGTTTTCATATATACTTGTGATGTTCTACCACATTTTTCAATCTATATATTGGTATCATTTGAAAGCTTTTGAATAAATCTCTTCAAATATACTAAACTGCAAAAAATTTAGCTCGGTAAGTATCATTCCAGTTTTAAAAACTTTTGTACCAAAGTGTTTACATAAATACATGCGTACATGACAAAATTTTATTTAATAAAAACCACCGGATTCGCTAATAAAATTTTTTTGCATAGCCAGCCTACGGCCGGGCGAAGGAATTTCCTATTCTATAATATAACCAATAGTATATAAATAAAATGGCAATTATAATAAACACACATACACATGCATTTAAAAAAAATTAAAAAGTAACCGTTATTAATGTAAGCATAAGTAATTTTTTTATATTTTAAAAGCAATGGAGATTAATCGCAGCACTGAAATGTTTCCAATTTTTAAAAAATAGTTTAAAAGGACCTGTTCCTAATGAAGCCATACCTATTTTGGGAACTAATTCCAAAAGAAGGTGAATATCTCTGCGATAACGGTCATCCGTTGTAATTAGTCTCCACAAATAGCAGTAATGGATGGGCTTGGACGCAAATAAAAATGAGTGGCTTAGTGGTTAAAGCAGTAGATCATGATACGTCATGACCCGAGTTCAAATCCCAGTGGGTGCTGATGAGTAGTGTAGCGACTACGAAACAGCTAAAGATTTAATTATTATTTTTCTTGTCTTCTTCAATCAAAATTATTGATCACAGCAGATTTGTATTGTAAAAAATCCTTCTTAAGAAAAAAACTTAAGAAAGAAAAAACCTGAACTATAACCCGTTGTACAAATGTACAAACCAAAAATTTAATTTAAAAAATTATAAAAGTTTATAAAAAATTCAATAAATTTATATTTACATCTCTGGGTACGGAGAATATTGTATTGTAAAAAATCCTTCTTAAGAAAAAACCTGAACTATAACCCGTTGTACAAATGTACAAACCAAAAATTTAATTTAAAAAATGAGTTTAGTTGAACCTAAAATATTACTAAATAGTTTTGTATATATGCTGGCAAGCAGTGGAGAGAGAAAAGAAAAGCCAAAGGTGCAACACAAATGTATCATTTCGGAAATGTATATTTTTTAATAAATCCCATCTTAGCATATGTCAAATTTTAATATTTGCATATCTATGGGTCGAAAACTTATCTCTTGATTATATCATGAGAGATGTTAATATCGAAGGTATGCAAACTGAAGGTATTTTATGGAACTTCATTCCAGTAAAGATAGTGTGACACCTTTAACAGAAGTCAGAATTTCCTCAGAGGTTTATGGGATCATATTAGACCATATTAGACGTACAGATGACTAGAATAAAAGCAAAAGCACACCAACTGATTCAGTTTGCGGAGACGGGGATGCAAGGTGCATTAATGTCTACACGGTGGCAGCACTAGAGCAAAATTACAACAATACAACAAAAACAGGCATCTGGTAAGCTATGTTTGTCAAAAATAATTGTAACTTTTTTCACAATTATAAACTATGAATGTACCTTTTCATAATTATGAATTATTTTTATTTAAATTATTTTTATGTTCACAAAATAGTTTTTATATGTTTAACTCAGAATAAAACACCAAATTCACTTTCAAAAATGTAAACAATACATTTGACGTAAATAGCTTACTGTATTACCAGTAGCAAAAAATTGTCACATGTCGTAGCGCTGCCACCATGCAATGCAAAATAATGCACCTTGCGGGGATGTTTATGATGTTGGCAACGTAAATTCAGGGGAAATTTCTCAGATCTGGAAAATTAACACTTTATTATATGTACATTATTTGTATTAGTAACGTACTAAACTGTAAATAGCTGTTATATAAATAGACATGCTATAATAACAATGTAAGTAAGTTTGCGCTATTTCATGTTGTGCGTTTTATTTATTTATTTGTAATACAATAAACATTCAAGTCCAAAAAGCATATAACTAGAACTAATCATATAAAATACCTAACTAGAAATGATATCATATACACTGCATCAGTCTAATGGGCAGGCGAAATAAAAAATTATTGATATTTTGAAAGTATCCGTAAAAGCGCGGTAAGAGTACTATTGCAATAAAATTACTATAACAAAAATAAAATATTTGTGGTTTGTATATTGAGTAACTAAAAATTAATTTCTATATTCAGGGTTAATCAAATGTTATCATTAATATTAATTAACTTTGATCAAAAATAATTAGTTTGTGTTAGTTTTTACAGAGAATAAACATCATCACCATAAATACAACTAAATAAAAGTTAAACATACGTATGTGGTCGATGAAATTTACAGACGGCCCTAACATTTGAGTGCCTTAGTAAGTTTATTATAAAACGACAAAGCAAGTAAAAAAAATTGTGTGCTTTGTGCAAATATGTCTGGCAATAATCCCACAATTAACAATTCCATATTCTGTGATATTGTGGCCAGAAAATCGCCCAGCACCAAAATTGAACTTGAAACCGACGACTATGTTATATTTAAGGACATTGAACCAGCATCAACTTACCACTTTTTGTGTGTGACAAAACAACACATTGAAAGTCTAAAAGATATGACAAAAGATGATATTCCTTTAAGTTAGTACATCTAGTAAAAAGCAAGTTTTATAAAAAAAAATATAATAAATTTTGTTTTTTGCAGTCGATCGTATGGAAAATGATTTGAAAAACTTTTTTCAATCTAAGGACATCGATATAAATGATGCACTATTTGGCTTTCATATGCCGCCTATTATAAGTGTGAAACATTTGCATATGCATGGAATATCATTACTTTCTAATATGTCTTCGATGAATAAATTTAGGTTTAAACCTGATACTTATTGGTTTAAAACGGTAAGAATGTCTAAAAAATTTCATATACATATGTATGTATATCGTTTTTAGGTTGAGGAAGCTAGGAACTACTTATATACGGAATAAAACGTATTTAACCAAAATAAGTTTCCAAAGAAAATACGTATACATACGTATATGTATATGCATATCGTTGGTGTCATGTGCAAAGGCCTTAACAGGTAATTTGAGTTTTTAGTGATATTGACACGAATATACTTCTCCGCAAAGATTCAGTCGAATAGTTTCGCAAGTTTTAAAGCAATAGCAAAAAACAAGCTAAAAGCAAATAGCGGAGTACACAAAAACCCATATGGAAATGAAAATAAAATACCATTATTAAAAGGAAAGACACTAATATAATTAGAACTTTTGAAGAAACCCCGCATTTATTTTTGTTGTTGACAAAAAATTATTAGCAATAATTTACAATTTTTACAAATGCTTTGTTTATTGGTTTATAATAGTGCACATTTTTGTTAAATTTTATTCCATTTTCCTCATAAAAATAACTAATAAATTATTTATCTAAACTTAGCTCTGTAAAAGAATATATAATAATATATTCAGTTTTATATACATATGTTATATACAAAAATATATCTGTTATTATTTCTAAGCAAAAATGTAAGAAAATCAATTTTAACATAATATAATAAATACGGTATTTATCTTATTATATACCTGTACAAAAAACATGGCTTTACATCATATTATGATCACACGAGTAGCCTTCAATTTATTTAACATTTTAATTAAACAATATAATAATATAGATAAACAACTTTTATACATCTGAGATTCTTTACCTGATGTAATGCAGTAGATGACAAATATAAATAAACTCTTGTTGTCCGTTATAATTTAATTATAGTTACCAGACAGGTGATTTTGCACAGCAATTGTCACCCTGGCCACAGAGTACACCCTGGCTTAAAATGTTTTACTAGTAATTTCAAATATAACGGCTATTTGCATTATCAATGTCGCATGAATTTAATTTGAACTAACAGCACAAATCAAACACTGTCATGTTTCAAATGTTGTATAGTATTTTCTGTATTTTATTAAAAGAAAATTTGCAAAACTAATAATCGGTAAAGATTTCTCATAAGAACGCTTTCATAAAAATTATTATAAGACTGCCATAACATTGATTTGAAGTCTACACGTAACCGAATTCTTTCTGCGATTGAATTTGACGTTCTCATCTCAGATATTATCGCAGGTGTGGACATTAAGTAATAAAGGGCCAAATAAACCACACAAATTGCTTGCCAAACATTTTATTTACGTGCAAACATTTTTGTTCGTTTGTGGGGGTGTTTGCTAGTTTGTACAAATATTTGAAGCTTGTTTTGATTTTTTTGCTAACATTGCGAGTGTGTGTGTAAATGTTGGTGGAAGAAGAAACATACGGAGTGAGTCAAGAAAATGTTTTCTTGTAAATATATTTAGAATAGCGTAAAAGTTTACTTTTATCGTGGAAATTAAAAAAAAAATAATGATTAAAAAACAGAATAATATCAGGAAATACATAGTGGGTAAAACAATTTGAATCTTGCAAACTTCATATGGCGAGAAAATTGCCGCAACGCAATGGCCGGCTAATCACATTGAAAACAAAGTAAAAGTAATTAATTAGTATTTGTATGTGTGATTAAATTACTTTTGCATGTGTTGTATTTGTATGGTTTGGGTGCAAGCGGAAAACATGTGTTTGGCAAGCAATTTGCGTAGTTTATTTGGCCCTTTGGCTAAAATATAAGGGCTTTCACGATCGAAGCACCAGTATACAAAAAATGTCTGCTGCCGTTTCGTCACTACCTGTATATTATTGTACCATGGATGGAGTAATGCAACAAATAAAGAAGTCTTAATAAACATTTTATTTATTAACCTAATTCTTCCATATTAATGTGTATTAGAGTTTTTTCCAGTTTGAATAATTGTTTCCTGCTTATTAAATTTTAGTTTTAGAAAATATGTAAATAAATCAGTAATTAAACTTTTATTATTTTTTTAATCATTAGAAAAATATTGGAAACATTCGAAACTTGTTTTTTTTTTTTAACAAATTTATCTGTCATCCAATAATCAACAAAAGTTCAAAATAAATTTTTTGGTACCAAATATCCGGTTAGTTGTTATTCGTGCAACACTGATTCAGTATACAAGTTTTTGTTATCATTTCAACAGATTAGAAAAATAAAAATTGATATGAAAAAAGAACAAATCAGAAGGAAGCAAGTAAAGAGGTTTGTGTGTTTTGGGTTAATTGGTCTGGCTATAATCCTGCTGCTGGTAGCGTATGCCACAAGGACTGCAAATAAAACTATGACCAGTTGCATATTCTGTGATATCGTGGCAGGAAAGTCTCCCAGCACCAAAATTGAATATGAAACCGAAGAGTATGTTATATTTAAGGACATTAAACCAGCATCTACTTACCACTTTTTGTGTGTGACAAAAAGACACATTGAAAGCTTAAAAGCTATGACCAAAGATGATATTCCATTGAGTAAGTACATCTAGTAAAAAGTGAGCTATATAAAATGTAATCAATCTTTTTCTATAGTTGATCGTATGGAAAGTGATTTGAAAAACTTTTTTCAATCTCAGGACATCGATATAAATGATGCGCTGTTTGGTTTTCATATGCCGCCTTTTATAAGTGTAAAACATTTGCATATGCATGGGATATCGCCACGTTCCAATATGTCTTGGACTGATAGTTTTATGTTCAAGCCTAATACTTATTGGTTTAAAACGGTATGTAGCAGCCAATCCTTTTTTAATTAAATATAATTGTATTATGATTATTTTCTTATTTAATACATAATAATTATATTTATATAATTTAAAATAATAATAAACTGTTAAATAACTTAATTTTTTCCTTTTAGGTTGAGGAAGCCAGAATATATTTGAATAATAAAACATCTTAAATCAAAATAAGCTTCCAAAGAAAATACATAGATAAAATTTTTAACACAAATTTTTGTAAATTAGCAATATTTTTATTTCATAGGTAAATGGCTTTTCAAATTGTACATATGTATATTATTTTTTGTTAACAAAGTAAATAAAAGACAAACAAAAAACAAGTTCGCTTGTATAACAAAGAAATGACGTCAAGCAGCCATGAAAAGCAAAGCAAGAGAATAAAATAGCGTTATGAAAATAAAGGTATGTATGTTACCGTTATTTAAAGGAAGTATATTAAATCTGGCAACTTTGGGGTTTGACATTAGCGGTTTTTTATAGTTTACTAGAAAGATATCCGCCAATAAATTGAAATAATATTTTATACAAGGCGCATTAACGTCTACAATGTTGCAGAGCTAGAGCAAAATTACAACAAAAAGATGTACGTAGTAAGCTGTACTTCTCAAAAGCTGCCTTGATTTGTAACTTTTTTCAGAACTGTAAAGTGTGAAAGTAACTCTTCACATTTATACATTATTTTCATTCGAATTATTTTTACTTTTTTAAATGTTTAATTCAGAATAAACCACTAAATTCACTTTCAAAATTGTATACAATACATTTGACGTTGAGTGCTCACGATAATACCAGCTCTCGCGTCATCGTAATTATTTCTTAAGTGCGGTCAGGCTTGTGTTTGTTGTTCGGTCTTCGAGAGTTTTGCGTCTCGCTCGCGCTGGTTAACGGTTTGCCTCAACTAACTGTATTGGTTTACAGTTTTGTTAGAGGTTATTCTTTGTTAACCACGTGGAAACTTCCTATGTGAAGGCATAGGTCGTTTCTTTATTTTAAATCTTGTGTGGGATACCCTGGCACTTTGCGATTTGCTATGCCAACCTTTTATTACAAAACCAAAAAAAAAAAAATACTTGCTCAAACTAGCCCGAAGAAAAAGTATGGGCTGTTTTGTGCAAGAAGAGGAAGCATACTATTCAATTTTAAAATACGGGAACGCTTGTCGTGTAAATTGGAATCCCGCGAGATTCCAAAGTAGAGTAAAGAAACATACCTAATATGTATAATATTACATCAAAATAACCAAGGAAACCCAATAAACATTTCAAGAGAAATTTCAGTGATGAACCATACTTAAGAACCAATAAAAATATATCAAAACCACAACATTCTTCTGTTTTCTTAATATTTTGTTATTTTATTTTTTGGTTTAACAAATTGAAGTGGTAAAACAAAAAGACTTCAATATTGCCGCTCGACCGCTTTTACCGACATTGCCAAATTAAATTCAATGTGTTAAAATTCTGTATCAATCTTTGTATAAAAAGTATAATTTCGTGTAAATGGGTAGCTGCATCACTTATATGGTGTCTGTCGCTTACATTGTGTTTTCTGTATAATACGAAAAAATATTGATTGATGACAATAAAATTATATGTATATAGACACGTTGGGAGGACGTGCCGAGTTCCACGCGTAAAAGAGCAATAAAAATAAGCTCCTTTCGTATTGAAATCAGTTTTACAACTCAAACTTTTTATTTTTCAAAATCAAATATTCCATTTTCAAATACATAAATATTAAAAACTAATTGTACAGTATGTCAGGGTTAGGTAATTATATAACATTAATACTATTCATGGAGTTAAGACAATACATATATTATATGATTCCTCCCCCCATTAAATACAACAGTCCCTGTTGGTTCATAACTTGTTCAATTACAATTAACAGTAATAAAATTTCATTCCTTGTTACAAAATTATGATAAAATTGATAAACAGAAAACAAAACTATATTAACATTATCTCTTGTTTCTTATACTATACTTTTTATATATTTTTTATTTAGATTTTATCACTTCTCAATTTTTGATTGCAAAAAATTCTATACAAAACTTTTAATATTATTTAATTATCATATTAAATTATTAATATTTCAAAGAATGTATTTCCTATACATATAGTACAAATATTAAAAAGAAAATTCAATAAATAGCAATTTTTACAATATCATATTCTTATTACTTTTTCCTACTGTTATTTTGTTATATTCTGTTTTAAATTACATTATTTGCATTCCTATCTACATATTTTTGATCATTGTTGAAACTTGTTTTTCCTCTTTACTTGCGTTTTGTAAATTTTTAGAAATTTACCATCTTTAGAAACAAGGTGATTGCCACTTTTTTCAAAATTTGTTATCCTTTTATATTTTGGATCGGACTTTCCAACCCTGTTATTCTGTACATAACAATTTTCAAAATTATCTATTGAGTATCTTTTTGATCTTTTATTGATTATATCAATTTTTTTTATCTTTGATCTATGTAAATTCTGAGCAAATTCCTTTATCTCTTCCTTGGAAATTAAGTTATCAAGAAAATCTATAGGTCGCTTCTTCGTGCTAGAATGTAAGGTGTTATTATAAGCTACTATTGCCTTGTAAACATTATCTTTTAGTTCATCAGAATTATCGGGATCAGCATGAAAAAGTCTTAAATGTTCGTTTAAAGTACTGTGAAGTCTTTCTACATCAGCATTTCCTGTTTTAGCATAAGTTGTGGTAAAATGTACTTCAATATGGCTATCCTCAAAAAATTGCTTAATGGCTGAAGTTTTTAGTTCATTGTCAGTAATAATCAGTCTGGGTTTGCCTAGATATTGAAATCTTACTCTTAAGGCTTCGATTATTGATACCCACGTCCTATCTTTTAGTTCAAATGCTGTTGCGTACTTCGTTAATTTGTCAATAGATGTCAGATACATTACATTTCGTTTGGGGTACCAAATATCCACATGCACCATGTCATTCTGCTTTCCTGGAGTTTGTGTGACATTAAATGAATGCTTGATAGGTCGTCTATCAAACTTTGCCAAATTGCATATTTCGCAACTGTTAATATATTGATGGATTTGTTTTTGTAGTCCTGGACAGTAATAATTCTGCTTAATCTCGAAAAATACTTCGTTTATTCCACGATGGTTGTTTTTCAAATGTTCGTTTTTAATAATTTCTAAAAGCCTGTCTCCGTCTGTAATGTCCTTTAACATTATCTTAGACCTTACAATCTTTAAGTTTCTATTCCGTACAAAATAATCACGATAAAAGTCTTCAAATTTTTTAAATAAGGCATCATCCTCACTAAATACTGCAACTAAACCTTCCTGTGGGATATTTTCCCTCATAATTTTTAGTAAATCACTACCATCCGTAGTCTTAAATGTGTGTCGTATCATTTTCTTAAAAAGTATCCTTGAACCTATTTCCTCTTTGTTCGATTGTTCTAAAACAACTTGTAATTTGAAAAGATTCATCGGTTTTTCTGTTATTCTTCTGAAATCTGAACTGTCAGTTTCCGCACTATGTACAGTTTCAATATCATTTTTATCAAAAAGTTCATTTAAATTAGGTGTGTTTCTTTACTTTCCGGGCAAGTTTCGGGCAAAAGAGAGCATGCATAAGTTACTCTCAAATACAGATAAAATTTACCTAAAGTACGGGAACGCAAAATGCCAAATTTCTAGCCCAAAAAGAAACATATGCTGTGTTTTGATATGGCAAAAAAAATTGTCACTTGGTTTTACGAAAAAATACTGTGATATTTTTCACTTTTTAGCTTTTAAGGTCTTTTGTACATTCCTGTTTATTTAATTTTTATATAAAAACACTGAAATGATTTGTATACGAGTTGATTCAAATGTACTTTGTTTCTTTGCCATTGTTTATTTTTCGAACAGCTGATTGCTTAATTACTTGCCCAAACTAGCCCGAAGAAAAAGTACGGGCTGTTTAGTGCAAGAAGAGGAAGCATACTATTCTCTCAAAACCGCTCTCATTTGCCCAATTTTAAAGTACGGGAACGCTTTTCGTGCAAATTGGGATCCCGCGGGATCCCAAAGTAGAGTAAAGAAACACACCTATTGACTGCAAAGTCTTCACTAAAAACGTCTTCATCATCCTTACATTGACTAACTGTGAGTCTACTCAAAGCATCAGCAATGATGTTTTCCTTCCCTTTAACGTGTTCAATATCAAAATCAAACTCTCCTAACATCACTTTCCATCTTTGTATTTCCATATTGGGTTCCTTTATATTACTTAGCCAAACAAGTGGCTTATGATCAGTCTTGATTGTAAATTTACGACCATACAAATAATGTTTAAAATGTTTTACAGCCCATATAACCGCAAGCAACTCTTTCTCGATCGTACCATAATTCTGCTCATGCCGATTGAGTGTTCTACTTGCATAAGCTACAACTTTGTTCTCTTGCATCAAAGCTGAACCTATAGCATAATTACTAGCATCTGTAAAAAGCGTGAATTTTTTTGAAAAATCAGGGCGAATTAAAATAGGGTCCGCTTTTAATATCATCTTTAATTTACGAAAAGCTTTTATATAATCAACATCCTTAGTATTAACCTTAACATTCTTCTTTAAATATTTTGTAAGATTGTATGCAACTTTCGAGTAGTCCTTGATAAACCTCCTGTAAAATCCTGTGACTCCTAAAAACATTTTTATTTCCTTTTGTGTTTTTGGCAATGCGATTTTATCTATAGCCTGTACTTTTGATGGGTTAGCTTTAATTCCCTCTGCAGTTATTACATGACCCAAAAAATCAGTTTCCCTTCTCAAAAACGAACATTTTATAATTTGTAATTTCAAATTGGATTTTATAAGCTTCTGAAATATCTTATTTAATGACTCCATATGCTCCTCAATGCTAGTCGAGAAAACCAAGATGTCATCAAGGTATACCACACAAATCTTACCTATAAACTCCTTAAGTACACCATTTATCATTCGCTGAAAAGTTGCCGCTGAATTCCGTAGACCAAATGGCATACGTAAGAATTCATAGTGGCCTGTTGCAGTTGAAAATGCGGTTTTAGCTACATCATTCGGATGCATTTCAATTTGGTGATAACCTTTAGCGAGATCTAACGTGGAGAAATATTGGCACCTACCAAGCTTATCAAGTATGTCTTCCATATTAGGCATCGGGTACCGAATTTCAGTTGTGACGCTATTGAGTTTTCTATAATCTATTACTATTCTCCATTTTTTCTCATTTGACCTATCTAACTTTTTTGGCACTACCCATATCGGACTATTATATGGACTATTCGATTCTCTAATTATTCCTTGCTGTAACATCTCTTCTATCTGCTTATCCACTTCTGCTCTGTGAACCTCCGGGTATCTGTATAATTTCGAATAAACTGGTGTATCTGTTGTTGTGTCAATATTATGCTTAATTTCATGGGTAAAAGAAAGCGGCTCATTTTCATTATAGAATGCCTTCCTGTTGCTTTTAACTAATCTATTTACTTTATTTCTTTCCCAGTCTGTTAAATGGTGAAGATCAATTAATTTTGTTATATCATGCGGCATAGATTCATTACTGAATATCTCAATAACATTCTCTTTATATGAATTGCAGAAATATGTTTCCTCTTGCTTTGATAAAAACAACGGCAATACCGCATTTCCGGTAATTAACTGTCTATTAGGAAAATCTATAATCGTATTTAGTCTACTCAAAATATTATTTCCAATTAAGCCATCAAATTTATCATTAAATTTCATTTCCAAAAATTCACAGAGCTCATTTTCTACATTAAATTCTTTAAATAACGGAAAACGACATAATTTTGTTAGCATTCTTTCCTTTCCTAAAGCTTTTATTTTCACATTAACGTTATGCTTCCATACAGGGTTACATACATCTGGATTAACTAAACTAAACTCAGCACCAGTATCTATTATAAAATATAAAGTTCTAACAGGAGTTTCTATTGCTATATAGGGTAATTTTGCTGACCGCGGTTCCGAAAATTTAACGAATTGTTTCCAATTTCCATTCGTACGTCACTTATATTATCATCACCATGAGACTGTCTTGTTCTGTCTGTTTGCATACGACTTACCGTCGAACTCCCATTACCATTAGAGTTCCTATACTGACAATTGTTTCCATTTCGGCCTATGTTGCTCACAACCGGTGATTTACGATTATCTAAAGCAAAATTTCGATCAGTGCGGCGATAATTTGCTCCTTGATCACAATATCGCGGACTATTAAAAGAGTTCCTAATATTTCGATTCTGATAATTTAAATTTTCAAAAGAACTTCGATTCAGGTTATTATTGTGTTGTTCACCAGTATAATTGTTATAAAAGTTATTAAATCGCGAATTTTGAACATTCGATGAACTATTCACATTCCCATCTGTTCTTAGATCACCGTATAAATTTCTTTGCACAAATATATTCCTATTTTCCCGTCTATTGTTAAAAGTATCACTAAAATTGTAATTTCGGTTATTGCTTTTCCTTCTATTAAAATTATGCTCATAACGGGTATATGTCTGATGTCGAGCTTCCAGTATAATTTTATAAGCTTCATCTATATTTAATGGGTTTCTAGCGAAAATCTGAAATCTGAAAACATTAAGTGCGATTCTGTTAACCTCCTCAGAAGAATAAGTGTCTTCAACATGCGTCCTAATACGATTCAAAATGCGTACAGTTAATTTTGTTAACCTATAAAAATAGTTTTCAATTGTACTATCTAACCGACAAGTTTTTAGCTTATCCATTAACTCACTGCTTGATTCCTTCTCGCCAAAATGTGTTATCAACCGTTCCTTCAAATCTGTCCAATTTACAACGGGACCGTATCTATTAATTGTATCTCTGGCTTCGCCAACGCATTTATTCTTTACAAAATTAAATATAATATCGATGCTATTTGCGTCAAACCGTGCTATCATTGTTACATAAATGCTTTCAATCTGTTGAATAAAATCTGCTAACACGTTTGGATCTGATCCATCAAAGCTTCTAATATCCCTAATGCATGTCATAACAACATTAAACAATGAATTCGAAACTTCCATTGCCATGATTATAATATTACTTCAATCTTTTTTTAAAACTAAACAATATATCTCTTACATATCAATCCTTTCACTAACTGTATAGTTTTTAATTATTGCTCATTATCTGAAAATTGGTACGGGTACAGGGAAAATTTCAACAACTTCAAAAATACTTGAGGAAATCACTCGAATCAATAACAATAGATTAAAGTATTTTCGTTATATCTCCTTTTTTTTAAACTATTTCATTACCTTATTATTGTATTTTCTTTTTAGTTAAACTCAAGTGTAAAATTTGCAAATTATTTCCTGAATTACAAAACTTAAGTAGCTAAAAGAACTTCCATAAAAGTTATTAATATTTAAATAAAAACTTAAACATTAATATGTAATCTTGCAATTGCAAAATCAAAATTTTTTCAATTTAAAATTTTTGGCTCTAAGCTAAATCTTAAAAATCAGTTTTAATTAAAATGTTTCTTTCTTCTACTTAATTGAATCAAGAATTAAAGATAATGCTTTTAAATTATTTCTAAATTATGCAAATATTTTTACGAACCACTAATGCTCGAACATATCCACCTCGTTAACTTTTGATGCCTTGGAATTTGATTCTTGCAGAATTCACTAGATCACTACCTTCCAATGCTCCTTATTTAGATTCCACTTATTTCCTGCTTTTCAAATCTTCTTCTTCAACTTCTTTTTTTCGTCAAGTCACCTTGGCTAAATTTCTATTCAGAAGGGCTTTCGGTAAAACTTACGTCTCTTTTTCTTTCTCCTCTTCTCTCCTTTCTTCTTTCTCTTGCTAGCTTTTCCCAGTTAGTTTTTAGTTTTAATTTTCCATGCTGACAGCTATTTTTCCTTTTTTTGATATTTATTTATTATTATGAAATCTTATTTTTACTTATTATTTTAACGCAATACACATAGCTTTATTTGTCAATCTTTTTCCTTTTTTTCTTCTCAGAAATGAATAAAACAATTTTTAAAATTCCTTTTACCAGGTAATCCGTGGACGAGCTAAGATTTCAGGCGACACGATTCCTCTGACTTGCTAAATGTTTTCTTTAGGCATCCTCTGACTTATTGTTCCTTTGCCAAAAAGATGCCCAAAACTTTCCTAATGCTTCCTTGTCCTTTTTTTTATCTGCTTTGATTGTTTGCTTTTATCTGATTTATTTTTTAAATCTCATCAGTTGATTCGTCTTTTTTTCAATTTTTTTCCTCGTCGCCAGACACGTTGGGAGGACGTGCCGAGTTCCACGCGTAAAAGAGCAATAAAAATAAGCTCCTTTCGTATTGAAATCAGTTTTACAACTCAAACTTTTTATTTTTCAAAATCAAATATTCCATTTTCAAATACATAAATATTAAAAACTAATTGTACAGTATGTCAGGGTTAGGTAATTATATAACATTAATACTATTCATGGAGTTAAGACAATACATATATTATATGATTATATACTTATTTAAAGTTACAAAATTAAATTCAAGCTATTATGATAAGATGCCACTGATATATACATATATACCTAGTTGTTAAAGGAGTTGTTTAGATTTAGTGATTATTAATATACTTTAGAAACTCCTTCTTGTTAAAATATAGGTTAGGCTTAACAGGCTGCCAGTCTTTGAAAAGCCTGCCCTCTTGGGTCCAATTTGGTACCATTGTGTTGTTAAAATATAAATCGGGGCGACTTTTTTCGATAACTGATAAGATACGAGTATTTGCCGAACAACCAATTTAGTTTTACATAACTTAAAAAGTAAAACCAAAAACAAACTTTGAGTAATATATCGCTCCTTTATTGCAACATAGTTATAACTAAAAAAAAGCTTGTTTCGAGAAAACCGCATTTCAAATTTTTAGTTTCCATACAAGTCTTTTTAGAAAATATCTCCTAAAGGAAACAGTTTAAAAGTAATTTGAATAAATTTTTTGCACAACGTACTGTTAAAAATTCTGCACTGTTAACTCGAAAAGCTAATTTTTTGAGATATGATAATGTTGCAATAAAGGAGCGATATGTATTTCGTTTCTTTAATAATTATTACCTGCATCCTTGCAAATACTAATATCAATTTAATGTTTCTGAAGATGTGTCAGTATTGATTTTACATGACGAAATTACCCAACAAACACAAAAGTTTGATTTCAAATTGAGAATGATTTGAAATCAAACGTTTTCTCAAACGACTAAATATTGATTTGAAATCAAATTGAGAAACATAGTATTCTCATCGAAAAGGGAAATGGTTTTGAAATTGAGAAATTCATTTATTTTTAACTTTGTTTGGAATGTAATTCTCAAATGTTTTTCAAATGTCGATTATGATGTGGAATACAAAAAAAAAACAGGCATGTTCTGAGAAACGCAAATCGCTTAAATTTAGCGTTTTCGATTTGAAAACGCCAAATAAATGTTCTGAGAAACGTATAACGCAAGAAGTATTGTTTTGTGATTTCAAATCCCCAAATAGGAAAACGCATATCGCTTAAAATTGGCGACTTCAACTCGCATTGTATTGATTGAATTTGCAAAAACTGAACTTGCAAAAGGCAATAAAATTATTCAAAATTAAAATTTAATTTGTTTTCTTTTTATTTCAATAAAAAGTTTAAAAAATTTTACACATTTTCAATTAAAAAAAACTAAATTAAAAAATGTTTCCATTTGTTGTAAAATTTTTTTATATTTATATTACTACCACATACATATATACGTATGTAAAAAACATGTAGAATTTTTTCGGAAAAAACTCCGAAACGCCAGTAAAACGCGCATTGCTTAGAACACTTAAAAATAAATTAAGCGTTTTTCAGAACGCTTTGTGGCTTCAAAACGCGCGTTTCTCGGAATATGGTTGAAAAACCGTTTTTTTTTTTTCAATATAAATACATATTTCTTTTGATTTATTTGCGATTTTTAATTTGAATTTTCTATTATTATTATTTATTTTATTGTTATTATTTTTCTTAGTCTTGAAATTCTCGAAAAAATGAATTAGTTGGTTCCTCATGGCTCTAAATAGCGCTCAAATAAGACAATCTCCATTATTTCACGTTTTATGCTTTTCTTCATGCGTTTTTAATTATCAAAACTAATTTTTGCTCACATTTAATTGCATATTGTTCCCAAATAAATCACATTTATTTATCATTTTCCGAATTCTTGAATTTTTTTGTAAATGAAATTAAAATGTTGAAATTCTTTCAGTAATTGCTGACACACTTGTTTTATTTTTAGATAGTTACCAAGGCAGCTTTAATAGGCAGTGGCAGAATTACAATAAATACAACACCAAAAAACATCAACATATATTTTGTTGGTAGAATTTACGAACAGTTGTCAAAATTTTGTTTGAAAAAGCAAGGAAGTCTATGTATTTTTGACAAATTTACGCAAAGAATACGCAAGACAGCTGGGCTTATACCACTACCGTGTTATAGCTGCATTGGTAGTTATTCTCAAAATCAAATTGATAAAACCGTATTCATAAAAAATATTGTATGTTTATTAATCTTTTATTTGAGAAATTTCTATACACTTATTTGACAAATTTTGTATAGAAATTTGTCAAATAGAAGATTAATAAACATACAATATTTTTTATGAATAGGGCCGTAAATAATTATATTCAAATGATTATTAGTTTAAATTCAAATGTTAAAATCAAACTATTGAAAAAGGCTTGAAAATTGTTTTTGACATCAAATGAGTCATTTTATATCAAATTTTCGTGTTTGTTGGGTAGGTGTGGTATGTGCGTACACATTCTCTCAAACAGTTCGTTACAAATCAGAAAATTTAAGCTTAACAGATGATTTTATGAAACATCCCTTAGCATTCTTTCAAATGTTTTTTATATGACTACCTATTTCAGTTCGTAACAATATTGTCCTGCGTAAACAATCTTAAGAATGTGGCAAAATAAGCAACAATTTACAAATCTTATATTTATAATAGTACAACTTTTTAACGAAATAGATTGTTTTCAAGAAAAAGGCACCGATGGTAAGCCCTTAGCCAAAGCAGCAACATTCCATTTTCCAGAATATGCCTATAAAGAAACTAGTAAAAATGTATGTATTGTGTTGTATACATATGTATGAATGTAGGTCAATTAAGTAAAGAAAATTATATCGATTTTCTTTGCTCAAAACTTAAAGCAACAATTAATTTTCTTTTTCATTAAAAATATGTTCAAACAGGAATTAACCTACCATGATTTCGAAGTCACTTGTGAGCATCACGTAGCTTGTGAAAATTTGAAGAGTGTTAAGCGAAAAGCTTGTGTCAGACGTTGTATATCGTATTCTTGCTATCAGGATATATATGCGTTTGATGAGGTATGTTTTCTTCCTTTCTATAACATTGGCAAACAAAACACATAAAATAGAAAATGAATGTGGATAAAAGAAATCTAAAGCATACTTTAATTTAACAATCGTTTAACATATGAAAACACCTGCTAATTTTTATTATTTTTTATCTCAACTAGCTCGAAGAAGGTGAAATTGATGTTCGCCTTAATTCATTTAAAGGCTGTGTGATTCAAAGAACCGGTAATACAAATCGACGTGCCACCTAGCATAGAGCCTTACGTTTACAATTCGATGAATTTCTTCATGAATTGCATTGGAAGTTTTCGAATTTACTTAAACATTTTACATAGGAAGCAGTATTAATTGTTATGATTTCCTTTATCATGATTTTAATGTAACAAGATAAAAGATAACTTTTTATATTCCTTCAAATAGCATTAATAGAAGAAACCAATCAAATAATATACAGTATATGTATGTAAAACAAATATTACATTAGATCATAATCGAGAACATTAATCACGTTGTTGTTTAATATAAAAGTATTAAATCCATACAAAATATATGTGCATTTCTTTTCACTATAATTCACATTTCTGCAAGTTATTTCAATTTAGTAAAATTTTTAAAACAGGAAAATAGTAAAGGGTGTTTTTTTAAGCTAGATAGAACTTTAAATTGTAAAAAGTAACACAAAAAATTAAATTTTGATGAAACATTTTTTTTATTTGTTTCAGTATACTCTGATAAATCATCATGAATAGACTCACGCTTGAACAACGCTACGAAATTATCCAAATTTAGCAGTTGGCAACTGACCCGTTGTTTTATCGCAAAATTGTGTTCAGCGATGAGACGCTTTTTTGGCTTAACGGGTTTGTTAATAAGCAAAATTGCCGCATATGGAGTGAGACCAATCCACAAGAGACCCTACAGACTCCATTACATCCAGAAAAATGCACTGTTTGGTGCGGTTTTCATGCTGGTGGCATCATCGGACCTTATTTCTTCAAAAATGAGGCCGGAGCTCGCGTTACGGTCAATGGAGATCGTTACCGCACCATGATCAATGATTTTTTTGTTTGAAAATATGGATGACATTGATCCGGAGGAGATGTGGTTTCAACAGGATGGCGCTACGTGCCATACGGCGAACGCAACCATCGACTTACTGAAATCAAAATTTGGCGATAAGTTGATTTCGAGAAATGGACCTGTCAATTGGCCTCCAAGGTCGTGCGATTTGACACCTCTCGATTATTTCCTGTGGGGCTACGTGAAGTCACTGGTTTATGCTGATAAACCAGCAACAATTGACGCCTTGGAGGCCAGCATTGTTCGTGTTGTTCGTGACATACGGCCAGCAGTGCCCGAAAAAGTGGCCCAAAATTGGACGTCCAGAATGCGCTTCGTCAAGAACAGCCGCGGTGCCCATATGCCCGAAATCATTTTCAAGTGTTAATGTCACGTATTGATCTTTCGAATAAAAAAAAATTTTGATTACAATTTAATTTTTTGTGTTATTTTTTACAATTTCAAGTTCTATCGGGCTTAAAAAAACACCCTATATTTTCTTTAAAAGTCTGCCAGCAAAATATCAAATGGAGCGCAGCAGCGAAATACTGCAAAAAAAATTCTACGATTAAGGAAGTGTGATTTGGACTCAGCTGAATCTACAGGGTGGCGAAGAACTACTTTTATGGTTTGAATTTAAATTTGATTATCAAAATAAAACAATTTTTGATCGCTGTTCTGTTGTGTAGTGTGCCATGTTAAATTCCTCAAGCCTTCTTCACAAAATTCTGAAATAAAAAATACACATAGGTAAACTAAAAAAGTTATTGAACATTCAAACCATAAAGGTAGTTCTGCGCGACCCTGTATAAGTTGTAACGGGCCTGGATGGGGGCTTATACTTATATGCAGCTCAAGGGCACGTGGAGAGCCACGGATCGCACTACCTTTTTTTTTATCTGGGATCAGTACTCAGGGGATGACCCTTACATCTGCAGCGCATTGTACTGGAACTAGGAAAATAGGTTATGATAAGGAGGAAAGAGGGAGTAGCGTTCGTGGAGTGTTAACAATACTAACACGAAAGACTAAAACAAACTCTATTGCAGCATTTGAAATAATGCACAGACAGTGCCTTACAGTTGAAAAGAAGAGGTTTTTAGCTGGAATTCGCGGAATCCAACACATCTCATAGGCAACGACCTCTGCGATGTGTGCGTAATGAATTTTTGTCTCCTTACCGCAAAAAAAACTTGTTTTAATAAAATTTTACTTGACTTATTAATACAATAAATTCGCTACATCAAACTTCATGTTAAAATGGTTTTGAAAATGAAAGAAGTGCGACTTTTTTATTGAAAAACGTTTAATTATTTATCAAAGTAATTTTTGGCGGTGAAACCCGTTTTTTTAACCTTAAAACAATTACATAAAACAAATCTTTTTGATACTAAATGTTAATAAACTCCAAATTAAATAATTTTTTTCTAATTTTTAATTAAAAGTTCGCTACTAAAAAGAACGGTGTATGCTGTCGCTGACAACAGCCCATATAGGGGTAATTGAAGATTTGAGTAACCAAAGGTTAACTCTGTCAAACAGCTTTTAGTTGTATCCCTTCTCGGCTCTCTGTTATCAGCCATGCTTATAGTTACTAGTCAAAACTTAACCCAATATTCAAATTTGAAATAAATAAGTGCACACACATCAAATTAGCTTCAAATTTCTTGTAGGCTTATTCGTTTACTTTGCAGTAAAATGCAGTAATTGAGTAATTTGTAACTTTTTTCACAATTATAAACTATGAAAGTACCTTTTCACAACTATAAATTATTTTTATACGAATTATTTTTATGCTCACAACATAATTTTTAAATGTTTAAATGGTTTAAATAAACCACTAAAGGCCCTGATTCACTATCCTACACGATCGTACGATTCATTCACAGGAAACTGTTTCAAAAGTCTGACCGACTTGAAAAAAATAGCTTCAAAATGGCGTTGTAGGCCACACTATTACACAAGTATGATTGCAATAATTTATATACACTATAAAATAATAAAAAACTTTTCTTAACATATTAATTTTACATTACTTAAATTTTTTTCTCGAGGCATCAACAATATTCTTATATTTTTCACAATATATACTACACTAATCGCACAGAAACCATCATGTTTTGAAAAGTTTCATAAAATTTTTCAAATCGCACGATTTGTCAAAAACTCTGTTGCACGGTTGCATTTTTAGTACTTTTTCAGCACACACGCTTTATTTAGTAGATCGCACGATCATGTATGATAGTGTAACAAGGCCTTTACTATATTGCCAGTAGCAAAAAGCAGTCACATGCCGTAGCGCTACCACCGTGTATAATTTAATGCACTTTTAATTACACTCCGAAAACTATCTTGTCCAAAAAGTACTCGAACAGAAAAATGGTAAAAATACGTAAACTTTAGTTTACGATAAAAAGAGCTGATAAAATTACATCCATAAGTAAAAGCACACATAGGGGTAATTGCAGATTTGATTAGCCGAAAGTTAACTTTGTCAGACATCTGTTAGTTATATCAGACATGTAACCAGTCAAAACTTGACCATCTTCTAAGGCCGCGACCATATATAGCATGCGTGCGAAAAAAAATACTAAAAATGCAGCTGTGTGACAGAGTTTTTGACAACATTTGGCGACTTGAACAATTTTGTGAAAATTTTCATAACAAGATGATTTATGCGCGATAACTGTGGTATATATTATGAATAATTTAAGAATATTGTTGGCTCCTCGAGAAATAAGTTAAATTAATGTAAAATTTTTATTATAATAATAATTGTAGCTGGAAGTTAACTATCAAACATCTCTTATACTTAAATAAATAACACGAGCTATTAGTTAATATATGTAGTTGTTCTTGCATCGTTACCAGTCTGAGTGTTATTGTACAAATTTATGTATTCTGATATCAACAGTAAAGGCCCTATTCTACATGACCATACGATTCATTTATAGGAAACTGTTTCAAAAGTCTAGCAGACTTGAAAAAATCGCTTCAAAATGGCGTTGTAGGCCGCACTATATACAAGTATAGGTGTGTTCCACGAGATATCGGACTAGTTCGCGCTAATGAGAGTAAAAAGCAAATTACTCTCTAAATTTGCAAATTTTGCCCAAAACTGCTGGAACGCAAAAAACCACAATTGTACATCTTGCAATACTAGTGCTGCTTAAGGCCCTGATCCTACACGATCGTACGATTCATTCACAGGAAACTGTTTCAAAAGTCTGGCCGTCTTGAAAAAGTTGCTTCAAAATGGCGTTGTAGGCCACACTATCACACAAGTATAATTGAAATAATTTATATATACTATAAAACAATTAAAAACTTTTATTAACATAATAATTTTACATTACTTAAATTTTTTCCTCGAGGCACCAACAATATTTTCATATTTTTCACAATATATACAACACTGATCGCACAGAAACCATAATGTTTTGAAAATTTTCATAAAATTTTTCAAATCGCACGATTTGTCAAAAAGTCTATTGCACGGTTACATTTTTAGTACTTTTTCAGCACACATGCTTTATTTTGTAGATCGCACGATCGTGTATGATAGTGTAACATGGCCTTTAATTTTTAGATTAAAGTATATTTTAGTGATTTTAGACGCTTAAAACGCATAATAAATGATTTGCATTGTTGGCAACAGCTGTAAAATTAAAAGCAATGTGAAATTTTCAGTAAATTTTTATAGCACATATTTATTAAATGAACAGCCAAATAACTATTGCATGTTCTCCTTACAACTTCACAAGGTTATTTTTAGTTTGGGCAACCTTCCATTTTGCTCTTAACTAATTTTTAAACAAAATTTGTTTTTCCAATTTGAAAATAATCTGAATTCATTTTCAGTTTCATATATACATATGTAAACATAAAACAGCTGATTATTAAATTCTAGTCCGTGTTACTCTATCATTTTCTCTCAAAATTGCACAAAAATTGTTACGTGGAACGCTTTTGGACTAGGTCGGACTATTTCGTTATTTACGTGAAACATACCTTTTATTATTTCAAGAATTTATAAATATAGTAAAATAATTAAAAACTAACTGAAAAAGCCTAGTTTGAAAAAGCTGGCTATACCACTCTACAAAAACTGTTTTTGAACCAATTTTAAGAAATTCTTTTCAAAAGAAAAATGCTTTTAATAAAAACTATTTATTGTTCTTATGCCATTTTCTTCAAAATTAAATTTTCGCGATTGATATTTTTTTGTTGTAATTATTTCTCATTATTATTTTCGAATTTCCTTTTATAACCAAAAAATAAAAAATAAATATGCATTTATTATACACACCTCTATAGTAATTAATTAATATTATAAATTTATTAAAATATAGGTTTTCAATATTAAAAATAATAAAATTTAATAATACAATAATAACCTACACATAAAATTAAATCTTATTTTCACAACAAATTATGGCTGGGTGTGTGTGTGTGTGTGTTTTTTTTTAAATTTTTTTGCTTTTCAGCTTATTAATAAAATATTAAAAATGTATTCTATAAGAGTGTAGTTTATAAGTAGGTGTTTTTGAAATAATATCTGAAAATATTCATCTCTTTTCAAATATTTGTTTCTTATAAAAATCAAGTTAAGTTCATTAGTGTTTTTCTTAAACGCTAAACAATGAATGCTAAGTCAACTTAATAAGTCTTAGATTGTTAATAGAAGCCTACATAGATGATAAAAATTTAAAGATTTTATTACAAAATCACTCTTGAAATTTGTAATAGACTAAAGAGAAAATTCTTGAATTTCTTTCCATCTATTGCAAACTCCTGGAGTTTTCGAAAATCGTAATAAGCCCTATTATTTTGATTTTGTTTTAAATACTGACAAGCGTTTAACCTTAAGTTGCACATTTTAGACTTAACGTTAGGCACACTTTGGACTTAACGATGTGTTAACTGGTTTCAAAATTAAAAAAAAAAAAACTAAATTATTAATTTTCAATTAGATTCTGGTTTTTCGTGTAGCCAAGGGCGAAATATGGGCAATGTCGAGGGATAATGTGTATCTGGCTTAAGCACCGAATCTGGCCAAGTATTTGATATATCATTGCCCGTTGAACGGAACGGATATGTGGCTAAAACAATTGGTAATTGTAGTTTAATCTCTTTTTCGAGCGACTTGGGCTCGATTACAAAGAATACATCATAAGATATCTTAATCAAATGGCAGCCATGAAGATTTGTTGGCGGCAATGGTGGCACATACAAGCTATCATTTTGCCATTCATCTTTCCCTCCGGGACGTATTTTGCCACGTACCAGCACAGCCAGAGCCCGTTTTTCCGTTTGCACCACTTTACCGCGCGCCAAATATTCTATGGTCTGAAAAACATTTAATAAGTATTTGCTATAAAAAGAATTATTAATTTATAATTTAAAAAATTTTACCTCTGTAAGTGATGCTTTAGTACGTTTAATAGTGGCATTGCTGTGATTTGAGATGAAGGCAGTCACTAAAACGCTTTCACCAGGCACATAACCACCACGATCCAAAGCTACACGACACTTGACCATGCCACCGCCTACACAAGCCACACCCATTTTATGTTCAACTTCACAAGTAAAAGGTTGCTGGAATCCAATTAAATTTACATAAAACAATATAAGTACATACAATTTTTACTGGAAAACCTACCGCCAATATGGGCTTTTCCATGTTCAAATCAATGGGATTCATGACAATAAACACTTGATGATTTTTGTGTATTAAGCCGTTAGGTTCTCTCAGTGCTGCTTTACAGTAGTACTGTATCCAACCATAACGACCCAGAAATGTTGATGGCAGTCCCAAAGGTAAGCCCAGCTTAAAAGGAAAACTGTGTATACCAGGTGATAGAACAGTAGGACCCTGATCAATATCACCCAATAGACGCATACGAAAATCTATATAATTTTCTTTGTCATATGTGCCGCGTTCCTGGCGTCCAGTACCCGCTCTAACGACACCTTCACCTACCACATGAAAGTGCAGGCCCAGGGCTGGTGTATCATCTTGCAGTTCCAGTAACACACGACCCGATAGAAATTGTCCGGGAAAATACAGCAGGGATGTATTATCAAAAATAATTAGAAATTTTAAAAGTTTACGAGGCATTCTTATGCATGTGGACGACAAGTGTTATTTATTGATTTATTAGTTTTAATAAAAGTACTGGGTCATATTTCCTCTCATATACGAGACTGATCTGTAAATATATTATAATGAAAAATATTGTTTATATTAATTTGAATTGCTATAAATATAATCAGTGCTGCCAACTTTGAAATGTCAAAAATGGAGAAAAACCGTTATTTCCAAAAAAGGCACCACATATTTTATTAATTATTGAGCTATATAGTTGCAAATAAATTCGCAAAGTATAGAATGCACAGCATGGGCGGAGTCACGAAGACCTTATGCCCACGATGGTATTAACAGTAATTTTCAGCGGCGCTGTGACTAAATACAACTACTTATGCCGCGTGTTTAACAAAGAAATACCTCAAAAAACTGTAAACTGTAATAGTTAGTTGAGGCAAACAGTTAAAACACTGAGAGCGAGATGCAAAACTCTCGGAGACCAACAGCAGCAACAAGCCTGATGGCACTTAAGAAATAATTACGATGACGCGAGAGCTGTTCCCCAGCCTTTACTACTGTTTTTTTTATATTTTTTTATTAACTTTGTAAATTTGTGACAAAAGTTTTTAAAAAAGGGATTAACGATTTGTTGGGTAGGAACTAAAAATTAATAAATGTTTAAAACTTTTCCTATTAATTGTGCTGCTTACAGAACACAGAACAGCGACACATCTAGAATATTTGAAAAGTACAATATATAAGAACTTGATTGTTTTTCATACAAATCTTCTAGACGAATTGCTTATCTCCGCTAACGACCCTGGGGTCTAATCAAAGCATACGATATCGAGTTAACTATCGTATCGAATAACATTACGATACATCTAGATTACGGCAAACGATGCATATCGGATCGTAATTTAAATAAAATATAATAGATTCAAGACCATATGTTTTCTAAAAGTACGAATACAAAAAAGAAATTGCTTAACTTTTTTATATTATTGTAAAACAATTCATTCGATATCGTATGCCATGATACCAAAATGAAAAATGTGGATAATATTTCTCGATATCGTATGCGGTGATTTCGGCCCTGATTCACTGTCCTACACGATCGTGCGATTCATCCACAGAAAAATGTTCTAAAAGTGTGGCCGAATTTACAAACTTGCTTCAGAACATCGTTGTAGTACAACGCTATTAATGCCCTGATTCACTATCCTACACGATCGTATGATTCATTCACAGGAAACAGTTTCAAAAGTCTGGCCGACTTGAAAAAATCGCTTCAAAATGGCGTTGTAGGCCACACTATTATTATAGTATTATTGCAATAATTTATATACACAATATAATAATTAAAAACTTTTATTAACATAATAATTTTACATTACTTAAATTTTTTTCTTGAGGCACCAACAATATTCTCATATTTTTCACAATATATACTACACTGATCGCACAGAAACTATGTTTCGCACGATTTGTATATACAAAACTCTGTCGCACGGTTGAATTTTTAGTACTTTCAGCACACATGCTTTATTTAGTAAATCGCACGATCGTATATGATAGTGTAGCAAGGCCATTATCAGCTATACCAGAAATGGGAAAATCCGCTTAACATAAGGAGTTAGCCCACATACATATTTACACATATAAAACACATTTTTTTGGCAAGCAACTCCGACACGCCGGTGAAACGCGCGTTCCTTAGAAAGCCTAAAATCCAACCAAGCGTTTTTCAAAGCGTATAACGGTTTTAAATCGCGCGTTTCTCAGAACATGACTGAATGCTTAGTATAGTATATAAGTTTACCTTCATTGTAGAAATGAAAAAAAAAAAAAATAAAGATTAAAATGACAGAATATCAAGAACAATTTATAAAATAATTTGTATCTTGCAAACTTCAAGTGGCGAGCAAATTGCCGCAACACAATGTCCGTCTACTCGCATTGAAAACTGAAAAAAGTGAGTAATTTGTGTTTTTATGTTTGCAAGTGGAAAGCGTGTGTTTGCCAAACGGTTTGTATAGTTTATTTGGCCCTTAATAATATTTGCACAATATTGAAAAAAAACTGAGAGAAAACTAAATACTGTAAAAAATCTAGTCATTTAAAGTAAATTCAACTAAATTGTAAGATTTTTAAAACTTTTTGTTGGATACTTTTGGTTCAAGTAGTTTTCTTGAGAATAAGTTGAATTTTCCAGAAAAACTCTCGAACGAACCTATTGTATGGATGGTGTGAAACACAGCCATTTTGCCTTCGTTTTGAATTCTAGGATTTGTTTTTTTACTTAGAATTTTAAACGTTTGCTGATCTTGAATTGTTATTACTATAAGAAAAGCGTGTGTTTGCCAAACGGTTTGCATAGTTTATTTGTCCCTTAATTATATTTGCACAATATTGAGAAGGAACTGAGAGTAATTTTTTTTTCATATCCTGTGCAAAGTTGTACGAGCTTTTTCTTTGGTGGGTTCGGATTATAATTGAGTAATTCGCTATTTGTTGTTTACCTACATGAGAAACGAAAAAAAAATATTGTAAAAAAGGGAATTTAACTAAAATACTGTAAAAAACTCTTGTCATTTGAAGTAAATTCAACTGAATTGTAAGATTTTTAAAACTTTTTGTCGCATACTTTTTCTTGAGAACAAGTAGAATTTTCCAGAAAAACTCTCGAACGAACCTATTGTATAGATGGTGCGAAAACACAGCCATTTTACCTTCGTTTTGAATTCTAGGTTTTGTTTTTTAGTTTAGAATTTTAAATGTTTGCTGATCTTGAATTGTTATTACTATAAGAAAATATACAAGATGCTAACACACTCAAACACTACAAACATTTTTTGTACATGAGTGGGCTTTAAAATCAAGGTCAAAAACTCACATCATCATTTTGAATGTATATGTGTGTGTCTGTGTTTTGCATGGTTTAACAAAAGTCGGGCTTAAATGTTATTTTACCTTTTTATTGTTTTTTACTTTTTGTGTTTGTAAACCTTATATTCAAAATGTAAATGTATTTCTGTAAAATGTATTTTTATTTCGCTTAAATGCGAAGGAAATGTGCAGACACGTGATAAGAACAGACAGATTCATACGCTACAGAGTATACCAAAAGAATATTGTTAACAGCCAGTTTACCAATTTCGAAAGGAAATGAACGCAGTAGAAAGCTAGTCACTTACATTTGAATCCATGTGGATTTGTCTATATCACAACAACATGGCTACAGGACTACATAGCTACACTTATAGCTGTCATCAAATTAAACTAATTTCTAACAAAGCATCTCCACGTAGCAATTTGATTTGATTGCGTTCATAAAATTTACTATCCGTAGACCGCTAATTGCTTTAAATAGTAAGTACTAATAAGTTACCAGTGTATCCAACCAACAACACAACTCTTTTAAGCGAGTAGGTGCTTAATTGTCTCCTATTGATGACAGTAGGGTACCCGTTTGTAATTACCCACTGTAAACTTGAATCTGATATACGAGTAGTAACGATTTTAAAAGCTGTTAAATAAGATTTATTGAGATCACCGCACATCCACAACAGTCTCACTAAACTACTTTCTTTTGAAAATATATTTTTTTATTTTTCAAATTATTTTTTCCCGCAAAAACTATAAAATGTAAGTTGGCAAAGAATCATTACGTTGTCTTTCAATTGGGTTGTCAACAGATTAAACATATATTTTATCATTAAGAAAGCATTAAGAAAAATAGCTGCAATTGCTAACAGTTCATATTGTGTTTTTAGTTAATGTTAAAATATAAATAAACTTAATTTTTTTGTTTGCTATTTTTGTTCAGTTTGAGTTAATCTTGCTTTGTGTTAATTTTTAAATGTTATATAACGTAATTACATAAAATTTCTAAGAGTTATTTCCGAAACGTTAATTGCTCAAAGTATATTATGTCTATCATAACTGGTTTAATTTATGATTTTTATATTTCTTTTTTTTATTAATTGTTATAATATGTACAATAACAAAATAAATTTGTTTCAAAAATCACTGACCCTAAAAATAATATAAGCAAGACAGCTTTAATACGGTAGTGGTAACTATATATAACAAAAAAATAAATACGTATTCAGCAATTGCGGAAATAAGAAGTTAAGTTAGTATACTAAGATGTAAACCTATATGAGCGGGTAGTAGCCAACAATATTATTATGTAGCCAACCTTACAATAATATACATTCATACAAATTCTTAGGTTCAATGATACTATTGTTGTGCTGCTGTTACATAGTATGGTTGAATACTATGTAACATCCAATCATTTTTATACGGTTATACATGATACTTTATATTGCAATCACAGATGAAATGCTAATAATTAATTTTGTTTTGTTGCAGCTATTAGATACTTCTAGATCAAAGATCAATATTTGCTTAAACTCCAATCGGACGCATGCATCCCATATTATTCTTTTCGAATTATTATTAGTTATTTTATAATATGTCATACTCTATCTCTCTCTCTCTCTCTCTTTGCTTTAATTGTTTTTATATGTATGAGTATTGTGTTAATTATTACAGCATTTTTGTATAACAATAAAACTATTTGTGACGTTGTTATGATTGCTTAATGATTATTTATGAAAAAGTAAGGTTGGTTGATATGATAATATGGTTGGATATAACATTAATATGGTAACTTCAATTTGTACCATGATTACTCACTGTTTCAATAACGTTGAAGCAGAATACAGTGTAGTTGTATATAAATTCTTTTAATAAAACTCTAGTTAGTCATGTGAATTGGCCCCAATCATATAATTCAATAATAGTATGTTGCTCTTAGAATATTCTTGTGTCAACCATTTATTTTTTTGTACATATACGAAAGACAAAAAAAGAGGTTTGAGCCTATCTTCGCAGATGCCTAGTAATTAATCGTATCAAACAATGAAATTAAATATATGCAAATAATTATATTTTCTTGGCTAATCTTTTATTTTATTATAATACATATTTGCATATGGTTAAATTATATAGCAGTTGCAAATCATCCTGCAAATACATACATACTTATACATTTAATGATATGCCACTAGGCACTGCGGGACACAGATCGGCTTCAGACAGCTAAATTCATTGCACTTAATAACAGTTTTCACTTTTTTTATATTATTTTTATTAAGAAATGTATATTTTATTTAATATAAGATGTTAAAATTTTATATTTTCTTTAACTTCCTTTAAAACTATTGAAAGGTTTAGTATTTTTAATGAATTATTTAACAAATTTCCTATTTTGCTTAATAATGTACGTATGTGTGTGTGTCTATTTTAATATATTTCTTTTGTTTAGGAAGTTGTTTAATAAAATGTATTACACACTTCATTCGCTCTGTGGTATGATTGTTTGTACGAGTAATATCTATTTATTTTAATTGTTGGAATTTTAATACCAACAAATAAATTAAACATTTTTTGTTTATTTTTTTTAGATGTATATTTTTTGTTATATTTGTCTATTCCATTCCATATTGGCTTAAAGACAACATCAACTAACTGACTTTTTTTTAAGACTCATTTTTGGCTCACGTAATTCATATTCAACTGGTTATACAGGGTCTCTCCTTTATTTGTTGTTGTGTAGTGTAGCTTTTGTTGTTTTTGTATGATTATTTACGTATTGTTGTTATTGTTGTTATGACAGTGTTGGCTGTTATGCTTTAAGAAGTAGGTACTAAAAAATACTTTTTTAATATACATTCATACGTATATTTAAAAAGTACTTTTTACATGAGATTGTATTTACAAAAAAATAAAAAAATATTAAAATAAGGAAGAAAACTGGTTGATTTTTAAAGATAATACATTTCAAACAATTGAATTTTATTGACTATATTAGCTTCTACTATTGATACCAATCAAAAAATGATAAACAGCTTGATCTCTATATTTTCTAGCTGTCTAATATGCTGTTCATACATACACTTTTTAATTAATTCAATTATCAGTTAATCAAAAATTTTTTGAAGTGTTCATACATACTTAATATTGCTAATGCAATTAACGTTTGACAACAGCTGACAGAAAACTTGTTTACTTTTTGATTGTGAATCGCCATCTTTTGTTTGAATTCAATTCAACCTATACAAGGTGACGGCACTAGAGCGAAATTACAACAAAAACAGACGTGTGGTAAGCTATGCTTGCCAAAAATATGTGTAACTTTTATCGCAATTATAATCTATGAAAATACCATTTCACAACTGTAAATAATTCTTATTTGAATTATCTTTATGTACACAAAATAATTTTTAAATGTTTAATTTAAAATAAACCAATAAATTCACTTTCAAAACTGAAAACAATACATATTACGTAAATAGCTTACTATATTGCCAGTAGTATGTCACATGTCGTAGCACTGCCACCTTGTAGACGTTACATTAATACATCTTGTTTGCATTTGTTTACATTTAAGTTGTCAAATTTGAACAAAATCTGTTCATTGGGTATTATTGTGCTAACTAAACACGGTTGCCACAGGGTTGTATATTTAATTAAACTAAATATTAGAACAATTAACTGTTAATTGGCAATTAAGTTAATTAACATTTTGTGTGGGTAATTAAAATCAATTAAGGCGTTAATTGCAAAACTTTAATTAAAAGTGTATGTATGAACATCATATAAATATCGACGTTGCATAAGAGCTACCCTATTCATCAGTAGACTTTTTTGAAACATATTCTCAAAGATTCAACATTATATTCCATCAATCTAAATAAATTATTGGGAATTTAAAAAGAAAAAATGTTGAAAAATGCTTCTAATATTGATACAAATCAATATCAGAAGCTTATATAGTGAATAAAACTCAATTGTTTGGATTTTTGTTTTCTGCGTTTTGATACTTTCAACAACCAAATCGCAGGAACCAACGGTTGTTCATTTGTTTGAAAAGTGTAACACAGTGTCTACAACTGATATTAACTTTGATATAATATGAGACAGAACGTCAGCAGATTAATAAAAAAAACAAATAAATTTAATTTTTGCAGCTTCAAATCTCTGTTTTTTTTTTAAATTTACAATTTAAAATCTTTTATTTCTCAATATTTCGATAGCAATTTGTTATCATCGTCAGGAGAAATTAAATGTTATAAATTATAACATATTGATGATAACAAATTGTTATCGAAATATTGAGAAATAAAAGATTATAAATTGTAAATTTTTTATAAAAAACAGAAAACAAAGATCCGAAGCTGCAAAAATTAAGTTTATTTAACAAACGAAGATCAAATAATATTGAGATAAAATTAAAAAAAAAAAATCAAATCATATTTTCTCTCATATCTAATCTTTAAGCAACCATGCAGTGAACATCGTTGAATGTTGTATTTTTCTTAAACAAATTTATATATTCCAACAACAAAAATAACAATAGACGATATTTCATAGTTATTTTAATGATTCTATAACTGTTTTATTTAACTTTTTCCGGAATTCGACAAAAATTTTATATTTCGTAGTTTTGTTTACGTTTTTTGACAGTTCATATCATGATATGGTTTTTTAAATGTATATTATCAAAACAATATTGTGATATCTGATATAATATTGCAATAATACTAATTTTGAATGCTACACATGAGATAATTCTCTCTGCTATTAAATTTGAAGTTTGCGTACTTTAAAATTTTGTTTTTTGAGAGAGGGCTATTCTTCTTCTTCTTTCACAAAAGATCCTGTATTCTTTTTTGGGATAGTAGTTAATGAATCAGCTGTTTGAGGAATAAACAATAGCAAAGAAAGCAAATTTGATCCAATCCATGCACAAATCTTTTCAATGCATTTATATACATAAAGGCACGTTTACATGGTAATACGAAATATTTAGAATTTTTGTGAACTAAATATTACATAATTCTCTCCGTACTTAAGAAAATAGCAAACAAAAATATTGTTAAGAATTTTTGTCACACCTAACCCAGTGTGCAGCTGTTTATTATAAATGTACACATTCATACAAGCAAGATAAAACTAAAAACATAATACACAAGCAAACAAACATAAATCAACTACAAATGATTTTGTTTTTCTTGTATTTTCGGTATTCGTTTTATTACTGTTTGTTGTTGTGACTTCGCAAGCACGTGTATGAATGTGTATATGCGTAAGAATTATATTTGAGCATTTGAGTCTAGAATTATGAATAGCTAGAATGTTCTTGATAATTGTAGAAGATGATAATAAAGTATAAATAGCAGGCAAATCGGCGGCAACGAGTCAGTTTACTTTTACGATTTGTGCAAAAAAGTCATAAGTCAAAGTAAGCAAGTCTAGTGTTTTGGTACACAGTGGTGTCAAGTGTAAATAAAGTTGTGAATTATTTAATTACTGTATAATGAACAATTGTGAGTGTCATTATTTCATTTACAATTGCAGAATCCGCAAAAGCTGTTTTAGAGGCACAAACGTAACTATATGTTGTAAGTATTTTGCATATTTACACTTGTAGGATAATTATTATCAAAGTATTATTATGAAAGACTAATAACAACGTGCAATATTAAGGGCGTTTCAGACTATCATACAAGTCTTAAGATTTTGATTAGATTTTGTGGGACAAAAATCTAATGATATTTGTTGCGACTGTCAAAAAATCTTACGTACCATTACATATTGTTTTCACACCATCCCACATAAAGAAAAATAAGAAATATGATTTGAAAATAAACAGCCAATTTGCATAATGCCTGGTTTTAACATTTTTATTATTTGCTTCTGTAAAAAATGCAACCCTGATCCAATGAAAAATCTTATTGTTTAAACAAATTTCTAAAAATGGTGTTTACATTCACACTACCATACTTGCACGTATTATTTGAATTTTTGACAAGTCTTTATACAAAGTGTGATAGTCTGAAGTGCCCTTTAGGAGTGTTCCACGAGATCTGGGTCTAGTTCGGACTAATGAAAGTAAAAAGTAAATTACTCTCTAAATTTGTAAAGTTTACCTAAAACTGCTGGAACGCAAAAAACCACAATTGTACATCTTGCAATACTAGTGCTGCTTACTTTTTAGATTAAAGAATATTTTAGTGATTTTAGATGCTTAAAACGAATAACATCATATAAATAAACAAAAGATTTGCATTATTGGCAACAGTAAAATTTAAAGTAATGTAAAATTTTCAATAGATTTTTATAATCATATTTATAAAATTAAACACAAACAATTGCATGTTCTATTTAAAACTACACACCGTTATTTTTAGTTTGGACAACCTTTCATTTTGCTTTTAACTAATTTTTAAACAAAAACTTTTTTCCAATTTGCAAATTTTTTGTTTCATATGTACATATGTAAATATAAAATAGCTGATTATTCAATTTTAGTCCGAGCTTACCCAAAGAAAAAGTTCGGGCTAATTTGTACAGGAAATGAAAAAATTACTCTCTCATTTTCTCTCAAAATTGCACAAACATTGTTACGTGGAACGCTTTTGGACTAGTTCGGACTGTTTCGTTATTCACGTGGAACATACCAATTATTGAACTACAATAGTTGGGTTTTCTAAATGTTGTACCACCTTCAATAAATACTCGAAGTGCTGCCAACGCAAATTAAAAAATATACCTCTGCTGATATGACCGGAATAGAAAGTTTTCTGAAATGGTTTAAATTTGTCAATTTTTGCATTTGAATTTCTCTGCTACTATAGGCACATTTTGTTTTTACACGGTAAGATATCCTTTATTCTACACATATTTTTGACAGATCTAAATACTTGTATTACCATGTAGGTGCCTTCATCACGTTTACTTAAAAAAAATCCAATGAGCAATTTCTGCTCTTACAATTGAGATGCAAATGTACAAATGAGAAAAGTACAGAAAAGTACCGTCAATGGTATTCAATATTTCCATCAGTTACTTTAAGTTGTGTCAATAGTCTGGGTGTTCAAACATTTATAAAAAAAAAAAAACAAATGAATTTACGTTACATACGTTTTGCCAAACGCTTCACTGCATTTTAAGTACTTTAACTTCCCGAACAAAAACAAAAAGGCAACGGCACTAACACAAATACACGCAAGCATAGCAGCAAATGATCATTGCAGTTAAATCATCGCCGTCGCTATCATCATTATAATCCATACAAATGTATATTTCACTGTAAACTTTAGGTTAAAAAATGCATTTAGCCTGAAATGACAATAGATTTTAGTTCCACGCACTTTAAGAATCCATTATAATTTATTTCATTCGACAAAAAAAAAAAAAAAAAAAAACTGCGGGGGAGCATTTTTTATTCCAAAATTAGTGATTTTTATAAAATTTCGGTTTCTTCTTTTGTTTTTGAACATTCAATAGATGAATAACTGACTTAATATTCTTTTTTTGTTCTTGTTTTGCTTTAACCCAAAAATACAACTCACTTTTTTTTATTATACAAAACAAAAAAACACAAAACTAGAAAAACGCGTATTTTATTTAACAATATTTTAACGTAATTAAACCACTTAACGACTGCACGTTCATTTTTAGACTGATCTTTTCATTGTGTTTTATAAACTAAACAAGACTTAAAAGTTTATTTTTGGCCATGTTAATAGAGAGCTTAAATAAAATAAGAGATCACAAAGAGAATAAAAACACACAGATACTGGGTATGCAAACAAAAATTATTCGTTAAGAAACCGGATATCAATCGGTATTGTGAAAAATATACGAGTATATCCCAGAATTTTAATAAAAAATGTTGTTTACGTATATCGAACCTGTTTTTCGCTTGCATAATTAGATTTGAAATAAAAACAAAATCTCTATTGCGATGCGAAAGTAAGTTCGATGCGAAAGCTAAGTGCGATAAGCCCTAGAAGATAGGGATATAGACCCCTTTTGCGGACAACCATTAACAGCGTGCTGGAAAAGAATAAAACTCCACACACTGGAACGCGCACAAGAAAAGTGGCTCACAGAGCCCACATGCCTTATATCAAGGAACTTGTGGCCGCATATTAACTCTAAGAGAACGTGGGAGCTACTAAAACTGCCCAGATCTCAACTAAGTGACTGTAGCAGTCATCACTGGCCATTGCCCGTTTGGGAACCATGCCAGGAGACTAGGACTACCCCATAACGACTTCTGTAGAAGCTGCCAAGACGAGGAGGAGGAGGAGACGATCCTTCACCTCCTCGGCACATGCCCGGTATTGGAGCATCATCGTCTAAGACACTTAGGCGAGCGGAGTTTCAATAGCCTATCTTGTCTGGCCTCGATCAAACCGACCGCGCTAGCCTCTTTCATAAGAAGCAGCGGATGGCTAGTATAGCAGCATGTAACGCTACACTAAAAGGTTCCCGCATCTCTTTTCCATCCCCGCCCATCCTTTCCACTCACTATCATTTTCCTACAACTTCTTCTCTTCACTCCACTATTTTAGTTTTTCAGGCAATCACAAAGGGAACGACTACAGGAAACAAGTGAGCTGGACAACCTAGATTATTCCGGGGTATCCAGCGGCCTGCCTACCTAACCTAACCTAAGTGCGATAAGAATATAATTTGGTACTCTGAGCCGTTTATGAAAACTTTTTCGCGAAATACTTTAAAAATTAATCAAGACTGGTACCACAAAATAAACTGAAGCGAAGAATAATAAAATAAAATGTGCGAAAGGTAAAAAATTAAATGCGAAATGTAAATACGAAAACGCAATACAGGGTACCAATTCTTCGATTTTTCGTTCGCACTGCAATAGAGAGTAACCCCCCTGAAAAGTTATTTTTTTATTTTTATTTTTTTTAAATATATATATCGCACCATAAATACAAAAGAGTCATAACTCAAAATTTTCCAAAACTGACTTTTTTCATTAAAAGCCAACTTTTTATGTTTTCGCAAACATAATAAAATTGAAAAAAAGTATAGCAGAACTTTCATCAATATTAAATTTTTTCAGAATAGAACAATATTTTCTTTAAATATTACTATCGTTTTTACATAAATAGTTTTTTGTTTCCTGAAAATTTTAGTATTCTGAGTTGTGACCCTGTTGCATTTAGGGTGCGATGTATGCGAATAAACGAACAAGCTCGATATCCGTAAAATCTTATGTATTTTTGTTTTCACTAGGTACACGCATGGCAAGGTGAATTTTCACAATCAATACAACCATGATACAAAAAACCATGATATAAAAAATACAAGGTAGTTTTATTCTCTCAATTTTCCTTAACCATCACCATCTGACAAGTATAAGGATTGTGACATTTTCCATAAAATTGTGCAACCGTATTAGTTTAAAAACATTCCCTTGTTTTCAGTTTTGTTTTTAGTTGTGTTTTAAAATAATAATAAAATTGTGACTTCTAACAAAAATAAATAAAACTTTTAAAATAAAATACATACATAAATCTAAAATATATAAATATGGCTTAAAAACATTCCCACGCTAAAATGCTACCGACACCATGTTTCAATGTGCCTTTAGTATAACGTGGATTAAGACGTTGGCTTTTCGGAACCTTTTAAATTAAATTTGGACTCATCGGAGAATCGTATGGAATTACTTTGTGTGGTGGTCAAATTAATGTGTTCCCTTGCAAATTCCAACCTGGCCAGTCTATTTTTCCGTGGTATAAAGATCTTTTTTACTCTTTTGTATGGTATGCTTTTAGTCCGCTTTCTGCTGCCTGCCTTTGAATCCTTCTGAGGGTAACATTTAATGACAATTGTGGCGATGGTTCTTAACGACACGAATTGGTATTTTTTTTATCAAACGTATTATTGCCTGGCCGTCTCGCTTACTGGTTTTTCGGGAACGTCCACATTTATGTTCTGTAACTAAAGTACCCGAACAACGAAAACGGCTTATAATTCTTAATATAACGCTGTGGTGAATGTCAAATTTTTTTGCAACTGTGGTCACTAATTGGCCGTTATTATACACTGAATAATTATATCGCGCCACCACTGAATAATTATATCGCGCCATTTGTTAGAGAAGTTACAAGTCACGCCGAGAACAAGTTTGAAGGCGCGGAAAACTATATGCAAATTTTCGCTATACATGCTTACTTTGATATTTAAACAAATACTGACATCTTTTGGAAGTAGGTTTTTCTTATTGAAAGTAATGAAGAATATTCAAGATTACGTGCATTAGTTTTGTCGCTGCATCCTGGGTCATTCTAGTAGAAATAGTTATTTATATATTTTTAAACCACAAGCGTCAAACTTTCCCCTTTGTTTTTAATACCTAAAGAGTATTTTCGTTTAAATGTAATATTTTCTTTAAAATAGGCATTCGTTTGAATGCTATCGTAAAGTTTACTGATAAGCAGAAGTCCGTGCTTCTAGTTTTTGGAACCAAATTGTACCCAATTGGGCTGGCTTTACAATAGCTGGCAGCCTGTTAAACCTAACCTAACATAGGTTTCAAAACGACCACAGATACCTACTTACATCCGCTTATTATTTCTAGCTTTTTATAATAAAAACAAAAGCAATGCACTACACATTTCAGAAAAAAATCCATTCTAGGAGTAAATTCCCTTATTCAATTGTGTGGCAACGCCTTTTTATATTTCTCTCTAGAAATAAACTTCAAAAATCCTTATTACATATAATAAAAAGAGAATGAAACTACCTTGTATTTTTTATATCATGCAAAAAACAAATACAACCTAACAAAAATCGCAGACATTTTGGCACTACCAAGGCGAATTACACAGGTGAATCAGAGTTGCCATGCAAAAATTTTCAATCCGACCAAACCTAGAACTAACACCTACAAAAATCCTTTCTAAAAGACCAATAAATATTTTCATTCGCATAAATACATTTGAAACAAACACAAATTTTCAAATTTTGTTTTTGTTTCAAATGTTTTTATGCGAAGGAAAATATTTTTTCGAAATAGGGAAAGTGGTAGTTAATATTTCTACGAATGATACCATCATAAAATATAAGTTAACGCTGTCAACATTAAAAATATGTTCCCATAAAAAATGCTGACAACATGTCTGCAGTGCAGGTGCATTAGTTGCACAACTACACGCGCTGCAACCAAAAATGCTGACATCAAGAATACCAGCCATTCACATGCTCTGCAACGTGACCGCTGAGGTTTAGTTTTTAAGCAAACAAAAATTGTAAAGTTAGTTTTTAAATAATCATAAAACAATAAAGTTGGCTTTTAAGCCAAAAAAATATTTTTTTTAAAAAACGAACTTATAATTCGTTAACTGGCGCCCAACTGCCGGTACGCGGTCGAAAAGTAAGGCCCTTAAGTAGTGCCACGCGAGTGTAGTGTAAAAAAAACAACACGAGCAACTTTCAGAAGAAATTCTTAGTACCGCAACCGAACCCAGTGGAGAACTTCTATAGAAGGAAGCCACGCACCCACAAAGAGTGCGCACCGTTGGACCCCGAGTACCCGCCGAAAAGGAACAATCCAACACGCCGTGGGATGTTGCTGATCATAGCGTAGGCTAAGTCTATTTTATAAAATTCATTATTATATATATAAAAAATTTTTTTTTACACATATTATTGAGCTATCCAAATTAACAAAAGAAAACCAAGTGAGGAAATTTTAATTGAAATTTTTTAAACAAATTAAGCAATCAAAATATTATAAAAAAAAAATGTAAAAAATTCAAAAGTGTTATTTAAAGCCAATATATAAAAAAAAAGAGAAGAAAATTTATATTAAAGCAAAAATTTTAAAGAGGAAAAGATAAGGAAAACTTTTAAACGAAAAAGATTAATAAAACTAAAAAGTTCGGGTTTTGTTTCTTTGGTTTGAGATTTTCCGTTAATAAAACAAAAAAATAATAATAAAAATAAAGAAAAGAAAACGTTGACATCGCAGAAGGTTTTCGTTTTCTAAACGACGTGTATTAGCTTACATATGATTTTTTGAATAAAATAATTTCGAAATTACTTTTTAGCTAAAAAAAGTTCTATTTTATTTATCTTTCAATTACAAAGTAACTTTTTTACAAACTTTTATTAATCTTACTAACCGACAAGTTATAAAATCTAAAATGCAACAAAGTAACGTAATAAGACCACCAGTGTTAGGTACACAGGCACGATCAGGATCGCCTGTGCAACCAGAACCTAATATATCCGCACCCTCTAATGTCCGAAACGCGACCCCGGAATTTAGATCATTAATTAGGGAATTAATGTCCAGTATATTAGAGGTAGATGGACAAAATTTGTTCAGGGATATTCTTCACCCAAGACAACAGGTAATGACAGACCAAACAATTGACGAACGTTACCGTGACAATTTAACAGACATGGACAAAGTGCCAGATGTGGTTCGCTCTTTACGAGAATTCAACGGGAACCCAGCGGAATTCAGCAGCTGGAAGAAAAGCGTTGAGAGGATTTTAAAAATTTATGAGCCTAGTATTGGTACCCCCAAATATTTTGGTATTCTGAATGTTATTCGGAACAAAATTGTAGGCAGCGCCGACGCCGCCCTAGAATCTTACAACACACCCCTTAATTGGAAGGCAATCTCTCGATGCCTTACCATGCATTATGCCGACAAGCGCGATCTCAGTACACTTGAATATCAAATGACATGTCTTATACAGGGTAGAAAATCAGTGCAGGAATTTTACAGTGAAGTATATACCCATCTTACACTCATTCTCAACAAAATCGCGTGCATGGAAATAAGTGAAGAAGCCATGCAAGTCCTCACAAATACTTATCGCGACAAAGCTCTTGATACCTTTATCAGAGGTCTATCAGGAGATCTTTCAAGACTCCTTGGCATGAAGGAGCCTGCCGATCTACCAGAGGCATTACATTTATGTACTAAGCTCGAAAATCAGAATTACAGAGCAGTACATGCTAACAATCAGTACAGTCTGTCTAAGAAACCAAATCCATCCCCATCAACATTTCAACATTTTCAACACAAACCACCCTTCCCCCTAGAAACTCTCATTATAGGAACCATCAATTTTACCCACAACTTGCCTATTTGCCACAAACGAATTTACGACTGAAACAGGTAGGACCTCAATTTCTTCAACAACCCCAATATTTTAGCCCTCAAATTTGGCCGAATAGACAAATCGATAATCATCCTTTCAGAAACCCCCCACCAAGACCGGTACAACCAAAACCACCCACACCGATGGACATCGATCAATCGCATCAAACAAGGAACGTGAACTATATGAACAGACCGAACTTTAATTTTGCAGGAAAACGCCCCTTACCCACGCAATCCAATCAATTTAATAGAAACATTCCAAATAAGATGCAAAGGATTAATTACATAACGCCAAACCCCGAAAGCAACGTCGTACAAGACTTGGAAGCTGATGAACACAACGCGCAGGAAAACCAATCATGGAAAAATTATTGCAGTGAATATGCGAGACAAGAGCAGGACGAAGAAGAATATGACAGGGAAGAATTCTGTGATATTCATTTTTTAGATTAACGCACTCCACGTTGCCATATTTTCAGTGTAAAACAAGTGACGGCGACGTGCTCAAATTTTTAATAGATACCGGATCTAATAAAAATTACATCCAACCCCTGTTAGCAAAAAACCCCTTACCAAATGATTCCATTTTTTATGCCAATTCTGTTGGTGGAAAAATTAAAATATCACACCACATTTATTTAAACCTTTTTGGAGTAAATGAAAAACTTAAATTTTTTATTCTACCCTCCCTTAAATCCTTCCATGGCATTCTCGGAAATGACAGCCTTAAGCAACTTAAAGCTATTATATTTACTTCGGAAGACTACATGTTGATAAAAAATGGTAAAAAAATTCCTATTAAACAGCAGACATCCAAATCTGTTAATACTTTGGAAACTAAAACCGAACATCTAACAGAAACTCAAAAAGAAAAACTCTACGCATTGTGTAAACAATATCCAACACTTTTTGCGGAACCCAACGAAAAACTTACATATACCACAGCAGTAAAAGCGGAAATCAGAACGACTAACAATAGTCCAGTCTATTCTAGATCATACCCATATCCCATGTCTTTAAAGTCAGAGGTCGAGAAACAAATCAACAAACTCCTCGAAGACGGAATAATCAGATCATCTCGCTCACCGTATAATTCACCAGTCTGGATAGTAGACAAAAAACCAGACTCCTTAGGAAACAAACAGCATAGGTTGGTGATAGACTATCGAAAACTGAATTCGGTGACAATAGCGGATCGATATCCGATACCTGAGATAAACGAAGTCCTTTCTCAATTAGGACACAATAAATTTTTCTCTGTTCTTGATCTGAAGAGTGGATTCCACCAAATTCCATTAAAAAATTCGGACATTGAGAAAACAGCTTTCTCAATCAACAACGGGAAGTACGAATTCACCAGACTGCCATTCGGGTTGAAAAACGCTCCCGCTATCTTCCAAAGAACATTGGACGATATTTTGCGAGACTATATAGGACGCTGCTGCTACGTATATATCGATGATATAATCGTTTTCAGCAGAACCGAAGCCGAACACGGAGAGGATCTGGGCAACATCTTTAAGACTCTCGAGCAGGCAAACATGAAAGTCCAATTGGACAAATGCAAGTTTTTCGAAAAAGAAGTCGAGTTTCTCGGTTTTATAGTGACGCCAGAAGGAACAAAAACAAATCCCGCAAAAATTAAAGCCATCCAAAATTTTCCCACCCCACAAAATCTCAAGGAACTAAGATCATTTTTAGGCCTCTCGGGCTATTACCGTCGCTTCGTCAAAGATTACGCGAAGCTCGCCAAACCCCTAACGGCCCTTTTAAGAGGGGAGGATGGACGTGCGTCCAAGAATCAATCGGCGAAAAAACAAATCAGTCTTGACGAGGAAGCTACCAACGCATTCCAAAAAATTAAAAACGCCCTTACTTCTGAAGACGTCATGCTGACTTATCCCAATCTAAACAAGGAATTTGAATTTACAACGGATGCATCTAATTATGCGATAGGTGCAGTCCTATCACAGGATGATAGACCAATTACATTTATTTCTAGAACCCTTTCAAAATCAGAGGAAAATTATGCGGCGAATGAAAAAGAGATGCTAGCCATCATTTGGGCTCTAAAATCTCTTCGCAATTATCTTTATGGTTCAGCCAAAATTAAAATTTTTACAGACCATCAACCATTGACTTACGCGTTAAGCAGTAAAAATAATAATGGTAAGATGAAACGATGGAGAGCGATGCTTGAGGAGTATAATTACGAGTTGAGGTACAAACCAGGAAAAACAAACGTGGTTGCAGAGGGATTATCTAGGATACCACAACAGATCAATTCTCTTACACCTACCCAACATAGTGACGAAAGCTCATCACAAAATCTGATCCCATATACTGACGCACCAATTAATGCCTTTAAAAATCAAATCTTTATAAATTCTGCAGAGACTTCATCATATCAATTTAAAATAATATTCCCAACATACCACAGACACCTTATTGCCGAACCAGAATACACGAATGAATCACTAATAAATCTACTCAGGCGTTATTTAAATCCTTCGGTCACAAATGCCATTATCACAGAAGATTCTATTCTAGGCAAAATTCAGACTATTTACCCCTTACATTTTAACCAGTACAGAATACGCTACACTAGAAATATAGTAAAAGATCTGACAGAACCAGCAGAACAAGAGTCCGCAATCATAATGGAACACAATAGAGCGCATAGAAGTGCAGCTGAAAATAAGGCCCAACTTTTAGAGAAATGCTACTTTCCGCAGATGAATGCAAAAATTAAGAAAATTGCTAAGCAATGTAAAATTTGTCAGGAAAACAAATACGAAAGGCATCCACCTAATCCCATCTTGAAGGCAACTCCTATTCCAGCCTACCCAGGCCACATTGTCCATCTTGATATTTACCACACAAATAATAAAATGTGTCTCACAGCCATAGATAAATTTTCAAAGTACGCTCAGGTCAGGTTAATAAAATCTAGAGCTACTGAAGATATAAAACAACCTCTACAAGAACTTCTTACAGCCTTTGGTATTCCCGAAAGAATAGTAATTGATAATGAGAAATCTCTAAATTCGGCCTCTATCATATTTATGTTAGAGAATCAATATGGTATAGAGATATTTAAGACGCCTCCATACGCTAGTTCAATTAATGGCCAGGTGGAACGGTTCCACTCCACTCATACCGAAATACTGCGCTGCTCAAAAGCAGAAAATACTCACAGTAGTTTTGAAGAACTATTAAACAGGGCAATATGCAAATACAATTATTCGATCCACTCATCCACTAATAGGAAACCCATCGAATCATTTTTTGGCAGGAAAGTTTATACTGACCCCTCGCTCATTGAAAAAGACAGACTCTATAATATTAAAAAACTAACTGAAAAACAGGAAAAAGACCTTGCGTTCCATAATAAAAACAGGACGGAGATTAAAACATACTTGACCAACGACGTTATTTACGTAAAAATAAATAAACGATTAGGAAACAAACTTACACCCCGCTACAAAAAGGAAATTGTGTCTCAGGACAACGGAAATACTGTTATCACTCAATCCGGACGAACGGTACATAAACGTTATATTAAGACATAAGAACAGAACAATTTTTTCTAAATAATTTCTTTTTTTTATCTTTGTTAATAACTTAATAAGTTAATAACTGCTTAAGTTATGACTTATTTTTCTTCTATTTGTTTTATTTATATCTTTGACAGGATAATGCTAGAAGTAGACAAACAATTGGCAACCCTGTTGAAATTATATATTGCAAATAAGGAAAGGAATCTGGCAATACAGATATCCAAAATTAAAAAGATAGGGAAGATAATGTCCCGAAGGAATAAAAAAATTCGTATTAGAATTTAAAAACATTGTAATTAGTAATTAGAGAAAAAGAAACAAAATGTCGACTAATATGCCATAGGCGTACGACTTATAAAAACATAAATAATAAATAAATGATTAACTAAATAAAAGAATGATTAGTATAATAGGAAAGTCGATTAATATGCCATAGGCGTACGACTATTTAAAAAGCATAAATAATCAATGAATGATTAACTATATAAAAGAATGACTAGTATAATAGAAATGTCGATTAATATGCCATAGGCGTACGACTGCGTAAAGTATAAATAACAGAATAATAATGAAAACTAAATGAAAAGAAACCTCTACTAAATAAAATAGAAGAAAAGTATTAGATTTAAGAACAAAAATGTCATAAGCAAAGTACTTATTAGAATACAACCATTTACATTTTACCAATACCTTTTCAGTCTCCTAGCCTGCATAGCTCATGCAGAAATTCAAATCCATGACTACTCATTGTCCCATTTAATCACCATAGATAATGGCTACTCTAAAATAAAGGACGGTACCCTTAATTTCATCCATGTCATAGACACTTTAGCGTACAGAAACCTTTTACAAAATATAACAGACGCAATAACCGATACATTGCCACCCGGAAATCCTATGTATCCTATCCTACAGCACGAGGCCCAACAAGCTGTTGAATTGTTGGAAATCGTCGAACCCGTCCAACATCCTAGATCTAAAAGATCCTTAGACATACTAGGAACTGCCTGGAAATATCTAGCAGGAAGTCCTGACCATAACGACCTTAACATTATTAACATTAATTTAAACCAACTAACAGCCAACAATAACAAACAAGTTTATATAAATAATGCTTTAAATAACAGAATGAATAATTTAACCAAAATTACCAATGATATATTAAATGTAATAAAAAGAGATGATACTATTGATAACGGAATAGCTCTTAGTTTACAAAGCAAAGTAAGAATGATAAAAGAAGAAATAATAAATATTAAGTATGCCATACAATGGGCTAGGTTAGGAATTGTAAATTCAGTTATTTAAATAACAAAGAGATAGAAGTAACAGTTAAAGAGTTAAAAAAAGAAAATATGCTATTTAACACGGTTGAAGAAGCCTTAGAATTAGCAGATGTTAGTGTGTTAAGCAATTCCTCAACAATTCTCTATATTGTAAAAATACCCTTGACTACAAAAGAAATTTATAATAACTATATAATTAAAGCAGTAATGAAAAATAATGTAATAATCAATTTAAAATATAATAATATCCTGAAAAATAGAGAAATTATATATGGAATAAAAAACGGTTGTAAACAATATAATATGATAAGTATATGTAAGCAAGATGAATTAATAGATTTAAGAAATGATTTTTGTATACCTAATTTAGTTAAAAGCCTCAATTCCTCGTGTCACATGATCAACAGCCACCATGTCCCAAGAATGGAACTAATTACAGCAGGAATACTCTTTCTAAATGAATTTCAAGGCAACATAACTGTAGACAACAATGTGCGCGCCGTGAACGGCACTTACATAATAAATTTTAATAACTCAACGATAGCAGTAACTGGGAAAACTTACAAAAATTTCGAAGCACCTCCACTAAAAGTAATGCCAGCAATAGCTCAGCCAACACCAATAGAAGAGAGCCGAGCTAGAATCCTGTCGCTAGAAGCACTCAGCGAGCTCCACATAAACAACACCCAAGAAATCCAATCCTTAAGAGCGGAAAATATGATAAATAGGTTTTCTGTGGGAATAACCCTCGTTGTACTAATGATTTTTGCAATAAGAATAATTAAATGTCTCCTTAAGACGAAGACAAGGCATACAGTGGAACAAACTACAGAAGCCACTGTGGAAGCCAGCCGTCACCTGGAAATCCCTATTAAATCCCCGGCACCAACAATAAGAAGCTTTCGAGTTTTCCAGACGCTCGAGGGCGATCGTTCCTAAGAGGGGAGGAGTTAACGCTGTCAACATTAAAAATATGTTCCCATAAAAAATGCTGACAACATGTCTGCAGTGCAGGTGCATTAGTTGCACAACTACACGCGCTGCAACCAAAAATGCTGACATCAAGAATACCAGCCATTCACATGCTCTGCAACGTGACCGCTGAGGTTTAGTTTTTAAGCAAACAAAAATTGTAAAGTTAGTTTTTAAATAATCATAAAACAATAAAGTTGGCTTTTAAGCCAAAAAAATATTTTTTTTAAAAAACGAACTTATAATTCGTTAACTTATATACTATGAATAATGTTAATGTTACTACTGTTTTTGAAAAAAAATTTTCTCTATGTATAATTTGTTTTTTGTTACATCAATTTGTTTTCAATTTTATAAAAATTTGTAAACAAAAAAAATTTGGAAATTTTCCAGAAGAAGACACACAAGGGGGTGTCGAAATATCGAAACATTAATAAACGAATAATTTTGAAACAAGTGACCTCAAGCTCAAATAAACAACAATTATATCATATAATATTAGTAAAATCGTTTAGTCTATAATAAAATTTATATTTAATAGTACATTTTTCTTGCAAAGTGCAGAAAAATATCATTCACTTTTATATCGTTTTTCTGATGAAGAACAAGTAACGAAAATCTCTTGCAGATTCCGTTTTTCATTTTAAAATTTTTTCAGAATTTTTATTTTCTCTTTAATTTTACTTTAGTTAAATTTGTTGTTGCTATTAAACAAAATTCCGGAGTTCTTAGTTTTTCTTACCATATTAATATCCTAAAGCTTGACCGATCGATTCTTTGCAGGACCTAAAGAAAATCAAGCATTGAAAGAAAAACATTACTTAAGATTAATTTTTAAGATAATTTCCATTAGTTATTTATTTAAATATAATTTCTAATAATATTTTTTATTTGTTTTAAGAAATACACACAAAAATATGTATTTTTAAAAGAAAATTATATTTTTGCCACTTTTTGTATTTGGTTTAATTAACTAATAAACTTTAGAGATATTTTTGTAATACGATATTCACAACAATGTAGTGCAATACGTATAAATGTATTTCTTTTTGTTATATGTAATGAAATAAGTGATGAAGACTGTAAGCTTTTAATATTTATATTGGACAGTTAATAATGGCAAAAACAGAACAAAAAATACATTTATCAAAATAATGTTCTTTGCTTTTTGTAGTTTTTAACCTGAAAATTTAATATCTATATTTTTATTTTCTAGTAACATTGTTTCCTAAGCAGTAGATTTGCTTCTCCGTTTTGCTTTATTTGTATGACTGGCAGTTGATGATTTTTTTTTTATAAATATCTTGCTCTTTATATGAAAATCTCTTGATTGCTGCGGAAATCTCTTGACAGTGTTTTTAGTTTGTTTTCATGGTCTAATTTTTAACAGTTGATATTTACTTAATGTAAATTATTATTATTTTTTTTAAATTAAATTTTATCGGTGTGGTTTGATTGATTTCTAATTTAATTTATTGTGATTTAGTAATGACTTTATTTATTTTTTTTTTTGCTGATTTATGTTTTATTTTATCATTTGATAACTTCTCGCTTGACGCAATTTTAATTCCTAGGCTAATTCTAAGCGTTTCATTTCCTTAAACAATTCCCTGCCCATTTGTGCAGGACTCCTGGTTACAATAACATTGGCATTTTCCAAAGCTTTGATTTTATCACCGGCACCACCTTTACCACCCGAGATAATAGCACCAGCATGACCCATTCTTCGGCCAGGTGGAGCAGAGATACCAGCAATAAACGAAACCACAGGTTTAGCTTTCATGCCCTGCAATTAAAGATTTTATTTGAATAATTCTCAATTAAGATTTAGTTTCTTTACTTACGGTATTGTGTTGTGTCAAATATTCTGCTGCTTGTTCTTCGGCTACACCACCAATTTCACCAATCAATATAATACCTTTGGTATCAGGATCCTTAAGGAAGATCTCTAGACAGTCAATGAAATCGGTACCGTTGAAGGGATCGCCACCAATACCAACGCACAATGTTTGACCTAAACCTACTTCAGTGGTTTGATTGACAGCTTCATAGGTCAAGGTACCGGATCTTGATACAACGCCAATCTTGCCACGCTTGTGAATGTGACCGGGCATAATGCCAATTTTGCACTGTAAACAATGTTGTGGAAAATATTTGCAGTTTTTATAATGATTTTAAAACCACTTGAAAATTCTTAAATAGTATAATAGTTTGTTATAATGTAATATTTGGCTGAGATTCAATTTCATCTCAAAAAGTCTTTAAGAGAATATGACAGCGAATTATACAACCAAAACAGCCAAGTATAACAACATGAAGTCAAAAATTCAATATTGCCAAAAAAAAAGCCATTTTTAAATTATACCCTAACAAGAAAAACTTAATATCATACTTCAAAGGTTTCCAAGTCCACTGGTGATTAGGGCATAGCTCCTATGATATGCCGACATATATGTATAGAAAGCTAAGAAACATAGAAAACAAGCTGTTTATAATTTATGTTTAGTATTAATTTTGAATAAATTCTAAGAATAAAATATAATTTGGGAAAAATGGCACATATCTGCTAGGGCTATCACCACGATGTAAATATAAAGAGATAATTTTGCAAGAGTGGATATGGAACTTTAAGGGTTTGGATATGTTCATGTAGATGCTGTGAGTTAGCATTGCGACTTTTGCTTCCTTGACGAAATTACATATACAGTTGATATAAGTTGTTGATGGTTTTTGCAAAATATTAAGGGCAGGTGTGTTCTTGAAGTATTTAATCCTGGTGTTGCGTAGTATTGTACAATCGTTGAGCAGGTGGTTTATTGTTAAATTGATATGGCAAGTGAAGCATAAAGGTCTGGCGTTATTTTTTATTAAGTGGTTATGAGAGAATATTGTATGGCCAAGTCGAAGTCTGGAAAATGTTTTTAATTTAGTTTTATCTCTGTCGGGTATAGAGCGCTTATGTAATTTGCATTGGCGTTGGCTGAAGCCTGCGCAATCTTATGCGCCCTTCAGCATGCAGTTGAAAAGAAAACTAAGACCATAATATTCTCAGATAGTTTATCTATGCTCAAGGCAGTAAGGAACCCATATACCGTTATATGGAATAAAATCAACAACTTTAGACACGCCCTAACAAGTAACAAAGGCATGATAAGAACTCATTGGGTCCATAGCTATATATGTAGGTATCAAAGGCAATGAAATCGTCGACTCTAGATACATGTCGATAAGGTTTTCTTGCTCCCATCGTGCTAGGAGACACGGCAGAAAAGATTGATATACGCAGACAAATTTTAAGTTATCGTTTTTTGATTGGTGTAAATATCATATTAAAATAATTTCTTTTATCACATTTGTTAGTTTTTGTTTTATAAAAGGAATCGCTGTCTTTCAGGCCTGTTCTAAAATTTACGTTATTTCAACGGCATACGCCGTGTCAAAAGCTCAAATGTCATTTGTGCCTGTTCTGCAAATCGCAACTTTCTGTGATTCTCGAAGTGATTGATACTTTTCTTAAGCACAAAAAACAGCTGTTTTTTATTTCTATTTACTGATATTTTTATTTTCAGTTTGATTTTTTTTATACGCGGTATTATTTGCAAAAAAAGATTAATTTCTTCCAATAAATATGAAAGGTAAGTAAAATAAACCAAATTACAAAATAATTCATCTAGATTTTTCTTAATTTAGTGAATTATTTCGTAAAAATAAATAATTTTGCTTAAATAATCAATAGAAAACGCACTCAGCATATTTATAAATACAAATTCCGTGGAAATTTTATCACTTTTCCCTTTCCTCCAATTATGAACAAAAGTAAAGTATGAGTTTTTTTTTCTACTCTCCATTTGTTGAAAACACTAAAGGAAGATCAACTCTTCAATTTTTGCGGTCAAGTTAAAAAAAGTGTGATTTTTTCTTTAATTTAAGTTGAAAAAGTACTTTATGTGAGAAATAAATTCCATGAGAATTTTTATAATAGGGCTGATTAAGTTATTTATTAATGTAATAAATTATAAAATTCATAATAAATTACGCGCAAAAATTAAGAACTGATTTCAAATTGATTGCAAGTTAGCTTAGCGGTTTAAAATCACAAAAATCAAACATATTTTGTGTGCAGGACATATTTTTTGGGATTTCAAATCACTTTCCCAAAAAGTGATTTGCAGAACAGCCCTATTTATTTTAAACTTTCCTATACATTTTTCATGGAAATCGCTCTTAAAATTTATAGTCACGCTAATTGTTTATTTTTATATTTTCTATACCTGCTGTTTTAAAGTGGTAGACGGACGCTCTTGGGATTTTGAAGTTGGTAACAAAAATTTGTGCAGAGCATGTAGATATTCGCACTTAATTTTGCTTGACTAGTGAATGCTTTTAAAACATTTTAATAATTTGCAATAAAATCAAAGCATTTGCTTATTCAATCAACAATCTTGAAAAAACAGTTCTGTTCGTCAACTTGAGTTTGCTAGAATGCATGAGATTAAAATAAACATTGCAGGCAAAAAAAAAAAAAAAATTGTTTTGTATTTAAAAGTCTCAATATGTGGTTTAGGTTCCAATGTAAATAAAAATTTAAAAACTATTAACGAATGACTCACTAAAGGCAGTCAGCTGGTTATTAGAAAGTTACAAACATATAATCATTATTTAATGAGAATAACTGGCTTTGAGGTCCGTTTAACAAATAAAATAGAGTAAAAATATGTTCTTGATATGAACGCATAGATAAGCCCGTACGCAAAACAATGAATACCAATCAGCCAAAGAAACCTATAAAATGATGCATGAAGTAAACAAAGTTCATTTTTATTATCAAAAACTGATGAACTTTGATTTTATAATACATATTCAGTAAATAAAAACATTTTATTTAAAAACACACATACATATTAATATCTGTGGCCTTTTAGCATAACAGCTTAAGTCGAGATAAGATCAAAAAAGTTGTGAAGGGAAATTTGAATGAAGAACTAAATTTAAGAAAAGAAGATAAACCATAATTATAGCTAAATTTTGTGAATAATACGAAAAATTATTTCTGCAAACAAGAATACCATACTTATTCAAATAATCAAATAAGCAGCAATTTTTACACTTTTAAAATCGACTTAAGCTGTTATGATAAAACGTCACAGATATATGTACATACATACAAATGCATTTACATGCATTTTCCAACTTCTGTTACTTATCAATTATTGACAACTCAGAGAATAGCGGTTAATACGATTTTTAAACGCTCTTATTGTTTTATTGAAATATTAAACTACATGACCAATTTTCTTTCGGCTAGACAAAAATATGTGCGGAAAATATTGATAGAATGAATATTCATATAAAAATTCAACAAAAGAAAATTTGTTATCTTTAAATCTTAATTTTGTTATCCCTGCATAAAATTCACAAACTTACCCTTTCGGGAGCAATTATACCGGGACAGTTGGGGCCGACCAGACGTGATTTGCTCTGGCTCAGCAAGGCATTTTTTACTCGCACCATGTCATGTTGGGGTACACCTTCGGTGATGCAGACAATTAAAGGTATTTCAGCATCCAAAGCTTCCATAATGGCTGCTGCAGCGCCAGGTGGGGGTACATAAATTACAGTAGCATGAGGATCTGTGGCCTTTTTTGCTTCAGCCACCTACAAAAATATTGAAACACTTTTCAAGTTTATGGACAGTCTATATGAAATACTTACACTGGCAAAGACAGGCAAGCCTAAATGGGTGGTGCCTCCTTTTTTGGGGGATATGCCTCCAACCAATTTGGTGCCGTAATCTAGCGCCTGTTGGCTGTGGAAAGTGCCTTGTTTGCCGGTAAAGCCTTGGCAGATGACACGTGAATTTTCGGTCAGCATAAGATTGGCACGTGTCTTATGATATTGGGTATTATGGCGTACAGCAGATACCAAGCCATCTAGAAACGAGTCATATTAAAACAACCTTTTTAATTGAAATAAATTAAGAACATTTTCATTTGTGTTGTGTTTTGTTTTATTTACACAAACACACCCTGTTACAGAAATCACGGCCACTGACAGTTTACTATTTCTGATTTTCTTTCTCCTGTACTCTTTATCAAGGTCTAATTTTGTCATAACTTCAAAGTTACTTTTTTATTGAGTTTTCATCTGATAAATTCAAGTATTATACACAAACTGTTGACCTCATAATAATTTATTATTTGATTTTTCCTGAATACACAACACCGGTCTAATTATTAGTTTTTCTCGATAAATTTTTCACTTTTGTTATATAATTTTTTGCTTTAGTTTCATAGCAAAATAAGTTTTATTTGCTCAACATTTATCACGAATACTTACCGCGTACTTTAAGCAAAACTCTCGAACTTGCAGCCATCGTTTGTTTTGCAATTGATAAGTTTTTATTTAATTGTATTTGCTGAAATATGCACTAATTATGCAAAATATGACAAATAATGGAAACTTGTCTTTTATTTCTTTTGGTCGTTCGTACGCGAACCAGCAACTTTTGGTGAGAGCAAGTCGTCTGTTAGGGATGGTGAAATGTCATATTTATTTACTTCTAGAGATGGCAAGTCTACAAACTTCAAAATTTTTTAGCGATTACTTATTCTATTGATGCAACAATTTTTACACGGTTGCTTTTTTCTCGTACTATGTAAATTACTGTAGATATGAAGTGAGCGTTATATTTAAATATTAATAACTTTATGCAAAACAACACCAATAATCTTATTGATAGGAGTTTAATAATAAATTCAATAAGAAAACAATAATAAATAGTAATCTTTCATAAGGGCCAAACAAACTACAAACATTTTTGTTCATTTATGCCGGTGTTTGTTAGTTTGTACAAATACTTGCAGCATGTTTGCACGAAAATGAGAATATGTATGAAAATTTTGTCATTTCAATGACATTTTTGGAGAGTGAGGTGCTGGAAGAAGCACTTTGAATCAAGAAGCAAATTGAATCAAGAATATGCTTTCTCGTAACAATGTTAAGAATTGTCTTAACGTTTACCTTCATTGTGAAAATTAAAAAAAGCAAGAATTATAGTAACAGAATATAGAAATAGGGGCTATAATTTTTTATAAAACAATTTGTATCCTGTGAATTTTATATGGCGAACAAATTGTCGCAACACAACAGTCGCCCACTCTCATTCAAAACAAAAAAAGTGACTAATTTGTGTTTGTATTTACATAGTTTAAGTCCAAACCAAAAGCGCGTGTTTGCCAAACCGTTTGCGTAGTTTATTTGGTTCTTTAGCACTGTCATAAGTTTATGTAGAATGAAGAAAAGGTAACAAGTGAGAGAGAAATACGAATGCAAAATTTAAAGGGAGAGGTCAGTAAATCTTCATTTTCTAAAGTATTTCAAAACACTCAGCATATGAACGACACCATAGTTGTATTTTTAAGTTTACGAGTAAATAGATAGCCGCAAGGTGCAGCCACGTCTACAAGGAGGCTGCACCTTGATTCTTGAGGCTATGATTCTCAAAAATATTTGTAACTTTTATGAAATTTATAAACTATTAAAGTACTATTACACAATTACAAATTAAGAAAAAAAAATTATAAACAACTTGTTTTCTATGTTCTGTCTATATGTCGACATTTCATATTACTTTGGAAATTTTTGAAAAACATTCTCAAATTTTCAACTTTATATCCCAACAACCTAAATAAATTATTGAGAATTTAAAAAGAAAAATATTTTAATGATACCTGTCAAAACACAAAAGACAATGTTTGAGAATATCTTTCAAAAATTTCCAAAGTCTACTGATGATTAGGTTACCTCCTATGAAATGTCGACGTATAGACAGCTGGGAAACATAGAAAACACGTTGTTTATAATTTTTGAGTGGTATGTTAGAAGCTAATATAGTGAATAAAACTCAATTATTTTAAATTATATTTATTTGAATTATTTTTATGGTCACAAAATAGTTTTCAACGGCCGTATGCGAAAAAGCTTAACAAAGCTTGGTAAGCAATTGTTGAGAAAAATTTCCTAATGTTGTATGCAAAACCAATTATTAGCTTACCATACGTTTAAAGTTGAAATGAGCCACTTTTACTGTATGTTAAAATGAAACTTGATTTGTCTTTAAATTCACAATTTTATGGAAAATATTATCAAAACAATGTATTATGATTGTTAGATATAGGGTGTTTTTTTAAGCCCGATAGAACTTGAAATCGCACGACCTTGGAGGCCAATTGACAGGTCCATTTCTCGAAATCAACTTATCGCCAAATTTTGATTTCAGTAAGTCGATGGTTGCGTTCGCCGTATGGCACGTAGCGCCATCCTGTTGAAACCACATCTCCTCCGGATCAATGTCATCCATATTTTCAAACAAAAAAATCATTGATCATGGTGCGGTAACGATCTCCATTGACCGTAACGCGAGCTCCGGCCTCATTTTTGAAGAAATAAGGTCCGATGATGCCACCAGCATGAAAACCGCACCAAACAGTGCATTTTTCTGGATGTAATGGAGTCTGTAGGGTCTCTTGTGGATTGGTCTCACTCCATATGCGGCAATTTTGCTTATTAACAAACCCGTTAAGCCAAAAATGCGCCTCATCGCTGAACACAATTTTGCGATAAAACAACGGGTCAGTTGCCAACTGCTCTAGAGCCCAATCGGCGAAAGAACGAAGCGTGAGTCTATTCATGATGATTTGTCAGAGTATACTGAAACAAATAAAAAAAAATGTTTCATCAAAATTTAATTTTTTGTGTTACTTTTTACAATTTAAAGTTCTATCTAGCTTAAAAAAACACCCTTTATATAAATTAGAGCATTTTATATGAATGGAAAATATTAATTTTGAAAGCGAAACACAAATAAAGGCCGGGGCACATAGAATCCGTCGTACGTTATACTCGTACGTTGCCTTTTTCAACTGACAACTAAGTTGAAATACATATATTCTTACGAGCTCTGTCACATTCCGTACTACTCCGTCAACGTAAAGTATTAAAGTTGAGCAATTTTTAACTTTTAACGTACGTTGAGTACTTTGACAACTATCTGGAAATATTTTTTGTATATTTTGTTGCCAATAATGCAGATGTTTTTTATATGAAGTTATGCGTTTTAAGCGTCTAAAATCACTAAAATATATTTTAATCTAAAAAAAGTACAAAGTGCAATTGTGTTTTTTTGCGTTCCAGTAGTTTTGGATAAAATTTACAAATTTAGATAGTAATTTGCTTTTTACTCCTATTAGTCTGAGATCTCATGGATTATACCTATAATTTTTGTTTAGTGATTTTTATTAAACACGATTATTGAACAATACTTGCTACAGCGTAAAGTCAAAGCGTTAAATTACGTTGCGCTTGGTAATACAAAACCATCCAGTTCAAAATATTTTGTATGGAAATATTTGGCACTGTATATTTTTTTAAATTGTTCAGATTTATGAAATAGAATCAAGATCAATAAAAATTGTTCTGTGGGTAAACACTTTGTGGGTGCATACATATTGCTGTCTTTATTGTTTTCATCGCGTGCTCATTTTGTAGTTGTCAATTTAATTGTTGTTGCTGTTGATGTTAACTTACTGTAACAGTCATATTTGTTTCTAGTTTGCACTTCATTGTCGCTTTCATATTAATGTTCATTATAATTAATATGATGATCATTTAAGAAAACCAACTAATAGTGATAGTTTTCTATATACTCGCAAGCACACATATGTTTGCATGTAAAGGGTGGATTTTTATAGAGGTATATAAGTTTAAGTTGGCAGCACTTTTCTAACTGGCAGCCATATTTCAGCTGCTAAGTAGTTCATGTTTAGTTTGGTTTGATATTTCAAAATGAATTTAAATTTTTGTACATTTACTTTATCAACTACTTTTGACAGCTGAAGTGTAAAATCGACTTTTACACAAACAAAATACCTGTTGTTTTTTTTTATTGTTGTACCGAAGCGGCTACCTTGTTTTTTGTATCATGTGCCTGAACAACACTTCCAAATAGCGCCCAAAATAAGTTTACTTACAAGTGCATGTTGAGACACTATTACATCCAGAAAAACTGATTGTTTGATATGCTTTAATGGCTTATTGGTCCGTACTTCTTTAAAAACAATGCTAATTAGAACTTTAGGTTAGGTTAGGTTTGGCAGGCTGCCAGCCATTGTAAAGCCAGCCCACTGCGGTTCAGTCTGGTCCCGTTGTGTTGCCTATCAGAACTTTACAGTCACTGAACGCAGGAGCTGTAGTTTCAACCAGACGGCGCATCATGTCACACAGCTCGTGTTACACTGGATTTATTGGAAACGCCTAGTTGCACGTTTTGGGCCTGTGAATTGGCCTCCAAGATTGTGCGATTTAACGTCGCTAGATTATTTTATATAGGAATATGTGAAGCCGCGCTAGTGTACGCAAATAAGCCTGAAATCAATGACTAGTTAGAGGACAATTTTGGCCATGTTATTGCCGATATACGGCCACAAATGTAGGAAAAATTAATCAAATGTTGGACTTCCAAATTCTCTGCTGTGGCGGTGATATGCTAGAATTCATAATGTAAGTTTCATTTCAATTTAAAAAGAATCATATTTGTTTTATTCCATTTTAGAATTATGTACCTCTATAGAAAACACCCTTTACATACATATGTGTAGATGTACACACATTTTCTTGCATATATGTAGATTTAATCTTTTTAGATGAATGTTTATACTTTCGTGTCCACTTTTGTTTTTTAGTTGTCTTGCGATCTTAAAAACACTAGTTCATTTTTGTTCCGCTTGATATTTTTCTCATCTGTAACGAAATCGGTACAAGCCTCTTAATTACTAATATTAAATAATATAATAATATATTTAATTACCTATCTTATTAATTATTAAGATTAAAGTGAATATTACAAAGAGTTATTGTGAAGTTAAATTACGAGTAAAAAAGTTTCAACTACAAAACTCAAGGAAAGAGTGACTAATTATACAAAAGAAAGTGCTAAAGAAATAGTCGGTTTGAATATTTTCAAAATGTCTGAGAGCCCAAAAAATCAGAGCCCATTTAGAAAAGTAAGTTGTTTTTATTAGAAAATAATTATCAGTTCGTATACATACATAATTTCTACATACATATGTATATCGATTGCGCAGCAATCTATTTCCCCTATAAAGGCGTTTCCCCATGTACCTATACATTTTTTCTATCTTATAGGTATGTATAGTTATAAAAAATATATGGTTGAGATGGCAAGGTCAACATACATTATTGAATTATATGGTTAGCCACAAAATATTATTTTAATAATAAAAAGAGTACTATTAAGTGTTGTACTATGCTACCATTTATTTTTTAGAATTTATAGTAATATGTTGTAGATCAACTTAATTAATTAGAAAATCATCAGAAATGTGCCGCGATAGACCACAGTTTTATATTAATTAATTAATTTATTTATTTAGTAACTATACAGTTGCAAAGTATAGGATGCACAGCATGTGCGGGGCGATAAACACCATAATGCCCAAGATGGTATTAACAGTACTTTTGTAGCGTCGCTGTGACTAACTATAACGACCTTTGCCTTCACATAGGAAGTTTCCACGTGGTTAACAATGAATAACCTCTAAAAACACTGTAAACCAATACAGTTAGTTGAGGCAAACCGTTCCACCAGTGTGAGTTGGATGCAAAACTCTCGAAGACCGAACAACAAACGCAAGCCTGACCGCACTTAAGAAATAATTATGATGACGCGAGAGCTGTTCTTCAGCCCAGAGCTGCTTTACGACTGACTATATATTAATTTATAAAAGTATTGCCAATACCAGCAGTTCATATATCGAAACCTTCTAACGGGCATGTTTCTAAAAGGCCTGGGTTTTGAAAAAGTGGCACTAAAATAAGTGTCTTTTTGCCAAATGCCTCTTAAAAAAGCATTATTTTTAAAAAGGAAAGAATTCAAAATTATCTTTAGAACGGTGGCCTCCACAAAGAGAGCACTCAGTATGTAAATTTATAAGCGCGATTATCCTTGAAAAATATTACAACGTAGTTGTCCCCCAGCTGAAGATCTGATTTGTAAAGTAAAGTAAGATTTGTATTGTAAAAAATCCTTCTTAAGAAAAGGAAAAACTTGAACTAAAACCCCGATGTACGTATGTACAAACCAAAAAAATTTTTAATTTAAAAATTATAAAAGTTCAACAAAAATTTTACAAATTAGTATTTTTTTTACAACAAAAAATATAAAATAAAAGTAGTTTTTTTTTCAATGTATTGGTGTTGCTTTTCCTTAAAGAACTTTTGGGCACCCCTGCTCAAAAGCCTAATCACTTGTTCGCTCATGAGCCATTCGCGTACATCCTTGTGTCATACTCGTTCATCAAGTTACCACCTCGCCACTTCTTCTTGCAGGGTACAATGATTTTGAAAATTCTTTAAAAATAAATTGTAGGAGTGGCAGGTTTAAGGTTAATGGCAGCAAGTTCAAAATCTTCATATGTCCATATGCTCCTGATGTCCCATTAAGCCTCGCTACGCTGCAACTCATATGATATGTCAATGAGTAAAAGGTGCAATATATGCCTATTCCAATACAAGCTGCTCTATAGACTCTACATATTTGATCAAGGATAAAGTTTGTTTTTTGGTTGTCGTCCATCATACCAGAGACCCATCTGTAATAATAGGACGTACAGCTAGGACTAAAATTTAGCTACTTTTGACCTAATTTAGCGACTTTATCGCTATTTATTATTTCTACTTGGTTACTGCTGTCAAACATGGTTAGTGAGCATTACTGTACATGGCACCTAAATTAGGACGAAAAGCGCAACGTAATCTATGGCTTTGATTATACGCTGTAATAACTTAAATAACAGCGTTAAACTTGTGTCATGAACGGTATTGCTCACTAACCTTGTTTAATAAAAATCACTAAAAAGACATAATAAAAAGTGATAAAGTCGTTAAATTAGTTTGAAAGCAGTTAAAGGGGTTTTACTAAGGGCCGCAAAAACTTAGTAACATTTGTTTTGAAGCGAATTTCACTGAAAAACAGCAAAGCCTCCTTTCTTACGCTCTGGATTTTTCAATTGGAATGCATTGCCGACGCGCTATTTGGGTTGGTCTTATACATTTTGTATGCACATGAGGATTTCTGAGAGTTGTGAAATTGATTTACATCAGCACCTGCCATGACAGCCTAGTCTGATGATCGAACAACTCCACGGGGCGAATTATTCACGAATGACCAGCGACCCGCGTGTGGCATGCTAGGCTTACACAGTTCGCAACCTTTCGTTATAAATTTATAAACCTGTTCCCCGGGGAGGGGGGAGGATTTTTGATTTTTTACTTAATCCAGAGCAGCGCTAAAGGCCCCTGATTCACTATCCTAGACGATCGTACAATTCATTCACAGGAAACTGTTTCAAAAGTCTGGCCGACTGGAAAATATCGCTTCAAAATGGCGTTGTAGGCCACACTATTATACAAGTATAATTGCAATAATTTATATACACAATAAAATAATTAAACACTTTTCTTAACATATTAATTTTACGTTACTTAAATTTTTTTCTCGAGGCACCAACAATATTTTTATATTTTTCTCAATATATACCACACTAATCGCACAGAAACAATCATGTTTTAAAAAGTTTCATAAAATTTTTCAAATCGCACGATTTGTCAAAAACTCTGTTGCACTGTTGCATTTTTAGTACTTTTTCAGCACGCATGCTTTATTTAGTAGATCGCACGATCGTGTATGATAGTATAACATGGCCTTAAGTTGCGTGTATCGCGTTAAACTACATATCTTGATCTATCAAAAAATTTTTAAAACGTAATTTAAAAGTATCTTTGTTCCAAATACGTTGTAACAACTTTATACTTAAAATTTCTATATGGAAGAGCAAATCCTAATACATTTAAGGAAAACCTAATTTTATTTAATAAGCCAAGCATGCGAAAGTGTTGTTGCTTTCCACTTGTGTGTATACATATGTGTATATTAAAACGCACAGCCTATAGCTAAGTGCATTTACAAAAGCAAATAAGTACCAAGTGCATAGGGCTTGGGCAATTCGGGTTTAGCAAAAAAACTAGCGAATCCATTTTTTATACTTTTACAAACGTAAACAATTTTTTTAGATTTTCTTCATTTGTGTAAAATTTCATCTAATTGTTTGTCGAAGAATAATTTTTATAAACTGATTTATTTGCTTCGAGCTGCTATAAAATATTTCTCATGAATTTTTTTTATAAAACGCAGCAAACATAAAAACCATTTAAACACCCAGTTAAAAAGCTAATTAAATTAAAAAATAATAATTTTTTTAAGCAAAAAAAAAAAAAATAGAAAAGGAAAGAAACCAACGGAAATTTACACCGCAAAGATTTATCGCCAGCATTAGACAACTACAACGAAAATGTATGAAAATTTATTGCTGCAGTCTTCACGAGTGAAAAAAATATTTATTAAAAAAGAAAACACAACTCAGGCGTAATATTTTTTGGCACTAAAATCAGCGATAAAAATGTGAAAATATATTTAAAGAATTATTAATGCTTTTCAACATTTAAATGTTTCTAACGAGAAAATCATATAAATTGTAATAAAATTTGTCTGATTATTATTGTGTTTGGCAAAAATATTTATGTATACGAGTAAGTATGTGTCGAGTGGTTTATGCAGCATATCAATGTAAGTAATTGCTCATGTTATTTAGATAATCAATAATATTAAAATTTTGTTTCTTTTTTTGATAGTTGTTGATTACATATGTATTAAAAATTTTATAAAATTGCAGATGACACTACCCCCCAAAAAATAGGGAAAACGAACATTTTGCTTAAAATTATTAAAAAAAGTTAATTGATAAAAGGAAACTATTATTACGTTTATTATTCTTAAACAAAAACTATTTCAAAATAACTTACAGTCATATTCATAAAAATTTTTATTATGCGTTTGAAGAGTGCAATTGTTATGAATTTGTGTTCAATAAAGCTATAATAAGAAGTTGTATTCATTAACCAATAATTGGTGTGTTTCTTTACTTTCCGGGTGAGTTTCGTATAGAAGAGAGCATGCAAGTTTCTCTCAAATACAGATGAAATTTACCTAAAGTACGGGAACGCAAAAAGCGAATTTTCAAAAAGAAACATATGCTGTGTTTTGATGTGGCAACAAAAATTGGCATTTAGTTTATTATATTTTACACTTTTGGGCTTTTAAACTCCTTTTATTTGATATTTGTATAAAAACACTGAAATGATTTGTATACAAGTTGATTCCAATTATCTTTGTCTCTTGGTTGTTGTTTTTTTTTCAAACAGCTGTTTTTTTTTTTTTTTTTTTTTTTTTATATTGGACCAGTACTCAGGGGATGACCCCTACATATGCAGTGCATTGTACCAGAACTAGGAAAATAGGTTGTGAGGAGGGGGAAAGCGGGAGTAGTGTTTGTGAACATTTGACTTGAATCTTCCAACGTTATAACAGACAGGAAACACTTCTGCAGGCAACTTGTTCCACAGACGAAGCGTGCGGCTGAAAAACGAATTCTCTCTGTAATGCGTAGTACGATTCCCCGGGCAATCGACCACAAATGGGTGAGCTCTAGACGATGAACGCGTGCTACGTAAAAATGTGTGCGTTTCGGGAACAAGATCCCTAATCTCGTCAGAGCAAAATCCATTGTAGTATCGATAGAACAGAGTAACGCATCCCACACTGCGTCGATGCTCCAGTGAGTCAATAGAGTTGGATACCCTACTGTCACCGATGAGCTGTTTTTTGCTAAAAAGCAGTTCTGGTAATAAAAGAAAGTAATATAAATAAAGAAAATGAAAATTTCCGATATCGGTTTATCTATGCCCGAGATATAGCCTAAACCTATTCGTTCATGAAAATGTCACGTAAGCGAACTTAAAAACCTTTTTTTTTGCTTAAAATCAGTTCTAGTAATATAAGGAAGTTACTAAAATACAGAAAATGAAAATTTTTGATATCGATCCACATATATTAGAGCATATTTAGTTCAAATTTGTAATATATACTATATATTTACGCGACTATTGTGAAGGGTTTTTAAGAATATACCGCACTTTTACTTGTTTTACTGCACATTGTCTAAACATAAAAAACTTTTGACACCATTCGTCGTTGAAAACTAAAAATTATCACCTGCGCTAGAGATGCCACCTGGTTAATTGCACCATAGTAACTATTAAAGGCTCTGAATCACATCCTAGACGAACGTACGATTCATTGACAGGAAAATGTTTTAAAAGTCTGCCCGACTTTACAAAATCGCTTCAAAATGGTGTTGTGGGCCACATTACTACACTCATAGAAAACCCGTCATAATTCTGATGTATCTTAACATTAATGCAATGCCAAATGTCATCATTTTTGACCTCATGACACTTTTCATTTCTGTGATGTCAACCATTACATGAGTTGCTCTAACTGGAGGTCTCCTTTACCCATGAACATGGGGTGAGCATCATGTCGAACATCGCAAATGGCTAATGTGAACCGCTCATGTCCATGTTTCGTTCATGCTCTGACATCGATGCTCCAGCATATGGCTGAGCATCGATGTTCGCCATGAAGTTGGCCCTCACGAACAAAAATACACAAAATGGCACCGAACTGGACACTTTGATAAAGTAAATCCGTTATCATATTCGCCACATACAAGAACATGAAATTATTTTTACATTCGCTCTGCCGACGTTATGTTCATGTCATGTTCAAGTCGATGGCACGTGAAGACGAGGCGTAATTATCATTAGCAGTAATTAGATCAATGAGATGTCATATTGACATAATGGGGATGCTTCATTGGAATACGTTTGATGTGAGCATGTGATCAATGCACTGTAATATAGAAAACATTACAATATACGACAAAATATTACCAATAGAATATCACACTAACATCAGACCAACTATAATTTGGATTGAATTTGATGTAAAAATCTTATTGATGGCTCATTAACATCAGAAAAACGACTACTAAGTGAAGTAAATTTTATGACAAAATGTCATCAGTACCATGGCATCCTATCATTAACTAAACTTAAGCTCGAGTTATATTTAGTGATTTCAAAAATATGTTCAAACAAATAACTTTATATTTTACTATTTTCAAGAAACCAATGAGGATTAAAATGTTCTAATACAGGGTGGCCCAGAAAGACCGAAGTGGTGTGAATTGCTTATAACTTTTTATTTAAGAGATATTTTTTTAATTTTTTTTTTTTAAATACATTAAATTTATGGGGAATATTTTTGGATTAGTTATTAAAAATGATATCCCGCAAGTGGTGGCCATATTCTGCTTCGCACAAATGTGCTCTTTCCAACACATTTTCCATGACCTTTCGCAAAACTTCCGGTGGTATGTTGTTAATTTCTTCTCGAATATTGGTTTTTAACTCCTCAATAGTCCTAGGCTTATTAACATAAACTTTTCCTTTTAAATAGCCCCAAAGAAAACAGTCTGGAGCGGTTAAATCCGGGGAACGCGGAGGCCAATTAAAATTGCTGTTACGAGAAATTATTCTTTCACCAAAGATGTCGCGTAAAAGAGTCATTGTGGCCCTCGCAGTGTGCGCTGTGGCTCCTATGGTGTGCAAAATTCGCTGCAGCGACGTCCTTGAGAGGCCCAGTTATGACGAACGTCTCCTGGTTGATGTTTCTGGATCCTCCCGAATACTCTCCTGTACCACTTGAATATTGTCAGCCGTGTGGACAGTTCGGTGTCTGCCGGGACCAGGAAGGTTCCTTACTGCTCCTTGTTCTCGAAAATTTGCAACCAGACGGTTTATTGTTGACTGAGAGGGTGCAACCCGCACATTAAATTGACGACGGTATGCACGCTGAGTCAACACAATGGACCGTTGATTTGAAAAGTAAATTTCAACAATTTGGGCACGTTGTTCAATTGTGTATTGCTCCATTATAAATTATCCAAGTCTTCTTTACAAAATACTGAAAAGAAAAGAAAAAAAAAATTATAATAAAAAAGTTATAAGGAATTCACACCACTTCGGTATTTCTGGGCCACCCTGTACTTGAGGAATACAATGAGAATTAAAATGTTATACTTTTACAAAATTCTTTGATGACTTTTGTCATTGAGATTGATGTCTTCACCTTACTGAAGATGTCACAATTCTGATGACCCGCCGTCATCAATATGAAAATGCATTTTTCTACGAGTGTATACAAGTATGATTGCAATAATTTGTATACACAATAAAAAAATTATTACCGTAATAATTTTACTTTATTTAGAAATATGGTTGCATGGTAAACATATATGTAAGTAAAACAGCTGTTTGAAAAATTATTGCAAGTAAAAATTTTACTTGTAAGAACTTGCAAGAAATTTTTTATCTCTCAATTTTTTACGCTCTTTTGATGCTCTCTTGTTGCATATTTTTTGGGCTAATGAACGCTTTCTACTAACAATTGTTACAAATTTGTAAACAATTGCTACAAATTTGTAAACAGTGTTGCATTTCCGAACAAGACCATTGTTAACATGTTTGGCTGCGGAACGGGCAATTTGGCGGGTTTTGGCCTCCGTACACATGAGTATATATACGTACGTATATATGCACGGGTGTGGGTATGTATGTACATTTTTATATACATTGGATGTATGACAATTATGTAGAGAAACATGGTGCTGTATTGTTGTATGTGTTGCGCAAAATAATCATTACCGGCCAAAACAAATGTATAGTAACGTACAATCACCTACATACACACATACATATGCATATACTCGTACAAATGCATGTGGACGAGTATGTACGAGGTCTGATAAAAATAGCCGTTATTTTCAAATTTCGTGAGTTACGTGTGTTTGATTTTCGCATTTGTTTCTCTTATGTTGGTACACATGTTGGCAATATCGGCCATTTTGGATTGTCAGTTTGTTTTTGACAGATAAAAAGGTTAGTCGTGCTTTGGTGCACTCTTCGATTTTTTACTGTTGGAAAAAATGGATCAAAGAAACCGTATTAAGTTTTGTGTAAAAAATGAAATTAAATGCGCAAGGACATTTGAAATGATGTCTATGGCGTTTGGCGAGTCTACTATGAGCAGAACTCAAGTTCATTTGTAGTATAACCGGTTTAAGGAAGGCAGAGTAGATGTCAATAACCATGCTCGTCCTGGCCGCCCGAGCACTTCAACAACCGATGAAAACATTGAAGCAGTGAAGAAAATGATATTAGATAATCGTCGAATCACTATCAGAGAGGTTGCTGAAGATGTTGGTATATCGTTCGGCTCATATCCAGCAATTTTTACGGATGTTTTAGGCGTGAAACGTGCGGCAGCGAAGATTTTTCCAAGATTGCTAAATGTTGAGCAAAAACAACGTCACATGGACATCGCTCAGAAGCTTTTGAACATCGTTAACGACGATCCAGATTTTCTCAAAAAGTTCATAACTGGTGGTGACATTGAAACCAAAGCCCAATTATCTCAATGGAAGAGTCCAGAAGAGCCAATAGCGAAAAAAGTGTGTACGTCAATTTCGGTCTAATGTGAAAGTTTTGTTCACTGTTTTCTTCGACTGTAATGGCGTGGTGCATCAGGAATTCTTGCCACAAGGTCGTTCGGTCAATAAGGAATACTACCTTGACGTTATGCGCCATTTGCGCGATTCGCACAGAATTATGGAAAAAACAAATTATTGATTTTGGACCATGAAACGCACCACCTCACACATCGATTCTTGTGCGTGAGTTTTTGGCCAAAAACAAAACCGTTATCATGCCTCAACTACCGTAGTCACCTCACTTGGCCTTCGCTGAATTTTTCCTCTTCCCAAAACTGAAGACATCGATGAAAGCAAAGGGTTTTGCTACGATTTAGGTGATAAAAGAAAAATCGAAACAGGAGCTGGGACAGGAATTGGAAAAACCGCTGGCATAAGTGTATTATACTGAAGGGGACAAGATAATTATTGATGAATAAATAAATAATTTTTTTAAAAAATTGAAAATAACGTTTATTTTTTGATCAGGCATCGTATATAACTCTTGTCTTTAAAAACGATGATCCCTGCCTTGTCATCGCGAATTTTATTTATTTTTTATTGTGTTGTAGAAAAAACACTTGTGACTATTAATAAATCAATATAAATATTGACTTTTATTTTTGCTTGCAGCTAAATAAAAGAGTAAAATTAATTGACATGATAATTTGTACAATTTAGAACAATTTATTTTTTATACTGTATTATAAATATGTAAAGTTCACTATGAAGCGGTCAATTATTTAGTATGGTAATACAGGTGTGTAGTTAAATCCTGTATTAGGACTTGTGTTTTTTGTTTAGATTTTTTTAAATGATTTTTCACATGATGGTTTCAATAAATCCTATCATCCTGTTACGGCTTGATGTTGAGATCTGGGACACTCTGTATGTATTTATTTATTAAACTTTTTATTCTCTTAAATTAGTGTAGGTTGAATCAGAATTTGTAAAAAAAGTTTCAAGTTCTTAAAATTCAGGTAGCTGTAGTTCGCTAAGCTCTGCGCGTAGCACACTATCCCATTATACGCTACAATTTGTTTATATGTGTGCATTCATTAGATAAAAATTGACCTAGTCTTGAACGAGTTAGATATTATAGCACCTGGTGCCTAGAATTGTTTCTACCATCGTAGTAATTTCATTATTATTTGGTTTGTGTCAATCCCTCTGAAAGTCATGCTCGTGAATATTTCATATTGGCAATAGTGGTTCCGAATGATCGATAGTTCTTGCCAGGAGCGGATTCGGGGGAGGAGTAATCCGTGTGATAAGCAAAAACGTCAAAATTAATCGCATTATATGTATATTAATAGATTTAGAAAGTTTTTTTGATGTACTCGTATTGTATTTATATTCGCGTACATACATGCTTATGTACATAACTTTCCAATCTCTTTCTATTGAACTTATCGATTAAAATTTATTATTTTTATATCGTCAAATGTGTTAATTTTGTTTATTAATAAGAAAACTCCCACCTTTAAACACAGCTGGATCAGCATTCATTTATTGTTTTTATTTGTTAAATAAAATAAAGTCGTACAAATCAAACAAAACAATTAATCATGCGTCATTTAAATATTCTTAGTTCAATAGCTGTTGATGTGACATATATTTTTTAATGCCATTTTAACCTTTATTTGAATAATTTGTTAACACGTGAAAAAAGCAATTTAAGCCGATCGTGCGAAAAGGTTTTAAAATATTAGAGAACTTAATTAAAAGATCAATGTACGTGATCCTAAAAAAAACATGTCTACTCTGAACTCATTTATTAAGTAGAAAATGTTTTCTGGGTTTCACATCAAATTCTCATTTATGTACATATACACCAGAGAACAACAAAATCATACTTGCTCACCAACATTAAAACCATTACATTTCATTCAAATATGATTTTGCATTTAGCCGCACAAATGCGCCATTGATTTTTAATCAGTAAACAGAATGAGCGACAACTTCGCTATGTGTGTGAAATCATTGTTAAGGTTCGTGCTTGAATATAAAGGAATGCGCATATAGTGCGGCATTCATTTCTTGTGTTTGAATTTTTGTTCTCGAAGAAAAATAAAAATTAATAAAAATCAATGCAGTGATGTATTCCAGAGTTTTTCTGAATGCTCTTGTTGAAAAATAAAATACACATTCATAGAAACAAAAGGTTTTCATAGAAAAAAAAAAAAAAAAACAAATGTGCGTATCCTAAGTAGATAACACGCGTTATGTTTTTAACAATGTACATGTTATATTTCACAATGTAAAATGCCTACAGGCCGTTTTTGGGCGGTATAAATAGTCGGCTTGAGGAGATTTTAATGCATTAATATTTTAATATGTTTTAAATAATTCTTTTTTGTAATAATAAAAAGCATAGACAATGTCAGACGTAAATGTACGTTTGTGAGCAAATTTTAAAAACCGTCTGTAAAAATGAAAAATTTTGACAGACATGAAAAAATACATGGGGAATTACATATTAAAACATAGACGTAAAAACATATCGTCTGTGGGTGCCTTTACACATACGCACATTTGTTTTTTTATTTATTTTTGAACATTTGTTAAAAAACACAATGGTATACATATAACAAAAACCACACTTGTTTCACCGCGCTTTTAAATTAACTTTGCTCTTTAAACTAACATACAAAATATGTATGTAAATATGTTTCAAATTTGTTTATACAGTACACAATCGAAGCAACATCCAACATTTAGCCGATTTTATTCAGTACTAATTAAAACGAACGCGCAATATTTACAAGGCGAGTTGATTTTACTCAGCATTGAGCTTTGTTGCTAGGTTTTTGTTGATTACAAATTCAGACTGTTTACAACGCTGAACTTTGGTGCCAGATTTTTTTTGATTACAAATTTAGAATGTTTACAAAACGAGTTGATTTTACTCAGCTTTGAACTTTGTTGCTTGAATTTTATTGATTAGAAATTTTAGTATATGAGTTAATCAAGCAAAAACATGATTTTTGGTGATCACTGATATACACTTACTCGTACGTACTTTGTATATGTATTCTCACCTTTACAAATATATGTTTGTATACATTTTTGCAAATGAAATTTTATTAATAAAAATAATTATGTATGTATTTTATGACCAGACACTTTTTTCTTTTGCATTTTTTCTAAAATTAATTTTAAATAATCTCTCACTGCATTTGTGAGTGCAGATTTGTTAATCATTTCTTAATGTGTTGAGTTGTTTCGGTTTTTAAATAAATAATTTTTTTTATTAACACTTTATTACAATTATAAAAATTATTTTCTGTTTGCTAATAGTTATTTCTACAAAACAGTGTGAAAAATCCTTCACACACCAGAATGGCGTTATGTTGATGGTGGGTGTAAGTTTCAATTAGTTACAATCCTATATTAGTAGCACGAAATCCATACGAACTCAGAGAAAGTTGATTAACTTTCTCATCTACTCACGTTTTCACTGCTTTTGTGTTGATTTTTAACATTAACATACGAGTATACTAATGATATTGCTTGCAGTGTTAATTCTCTACACACTGGCTGCCATTAACTCACTCTCATTTTTTATATACTGTTAGCAAAAGACAACAAATCATTTTTACTGTTATTTGATTTTGTATACCAATCACAAAAGCTTGTTGAACAGATGAGGCTTAAGTTAATAAGTATGTACGTACAATCAAATATGTACAAATGAATATATTTTAAAACATTTTAAAATAAATTAGAAAACTATTAATTAAAAATTGTTTTCGCACTAAAACAAATTATAAAATAGAGTAATTAAGCTTCTTGTAAAAATGTTTCTTAACACTACATTAGTCAGGGAAGGCTATATTAGTCAGAAGAAGTGCTCAAAGCAGTCATACTGAATCAATGCCTTTTTGAATCATATGGATGAACTGAAACGTCAAACAGTAACATGCATTAGCATCATTCATCTTTTTAATGCCAAGAGATCTAGCTCAATATTCATTTTAGAAAATGCAAAATTATGCCGTCTGATTCGTAATCATACAGATCTCTGATACGAACACACCGCCGGACGCTGAAGTTAGCAAAATTATCCTAGATTATGCACAATTTTTCTATTTTGTTTTCGTTTTCTAAAGATATTTTAAAAGAAGGCGATGGCCAATATCTGCAATCTAGTCGCTCAACTGTAATTTACAGATAAGCGAAATATTATTCATGTTCACAGTTTGTGCAAAAAATAGCGGGACTTTAAAAAGAGAACTGAAAAAAACTTCAATCTACAGTACAAAAAATATTCGAGTAAACAACTCTGTTCAGTTGACAACCGTCAATGCCATCTCCAAAAACGGTGCAGCAAATAACCTTGAAAATTACCGCCCAATTGAAATTTGCTGTGCGGATTCCATAGTAATGGAATGTATGGTTAACTACCATCTTGTGAGGTTTATAGAGTCGCACAATTTACTCTGTGACAGTCAATATAGATCACGTTGGGGTCTCTATACTGGCGATCTTTTGGCATATCTCTCGGAGAAATGGCTAGCATGGTGCATTACTACCAAAACTTGCTACTTTTGTTGTCAATGGCAATTTCTCTCGTTTTATATTGAACTTTCTCAGAGATCGCACTATACGAGTTTTTATAGTTGCGGTCGCAACAAATAAGTTTCAGATTAATTCATTCGTACTACAATGTACGAATGACACACTTCTAACCCTATGCATCCTTTTGCAGATGACAGTAGCATTTGCCATTCGTATTCAGTCAGTTATAAATTCAAAATCGGTGTCAACAGCCAAAATATTAATGACTAATTGAGTAATGACTTTCTTCTAATCTCCCACTCAAGGCAAATTCATAACAGGTGAAATTGACACCGTAGCTTATAATTTTTTTTTACTTTTAATCTTTTTCAGATATCAATGCCATTGTAATTAAAACAAAATTGAAAAAAAATTAAAACAATTTTTTAAATTATGTATTGTACCTTGTATTGCATCTGATTGGCAATTTTCACCTTTTCAAACTCTATGATCTGAGACTTTAATTTTCACGAAATAATAAACATTTTGTCTTTCCCTGTAAAGGCTTTTTATTATATTTTTTTAAATTCCTTGTTGTGTTTATATTTTTCCCTTGACATTTGAAAAAGATTTATTTTTTGTAGTGTTGTATTTAGTGCTCTTACATATACCTGGTATGAATTCGCCTTGCGCCCAATGGTATCGTAAAATATATTAAAAAATAATATATTATTCTAAATAAGTAGAAGCATTATTTTCGAATTTACTTTATTGTATATCATGTTTAGACATGTGAGATAATATTCGATTATTGAGCAATATTGTTTTGCTGTTCATATTTATTTTACTCAACATTTGACAGCTCATAAAAATTTTAGTTTGTAAATTTACAAAAATGGGGAAAATTCCTCTTTTTAATTGGAAATTGCTACAATATAATAGAAACAGGGTGTCCCAGAACTCAACATCAAGCTGAAACAAGGTGGCAAGATTGATCGTAAACATCATGAGAAAAATCAGAAAAAAATTAACTGAGTAAAATGTTTTTTTTTTTAAGATTTTTATTTCTGATTTTTCTCATGATAGCTAAAATCAATCTTGTCACCTTTGTGACAAGATTGATTGCGTGATCGATTTTTAATTCAGGTTTACAAAAAAAAAAAAAAAAAAAAAATGTATATAAGAGTTCTGAAATGTGTTTACTTCATTATTTTGCGAATTAATTTAATTTTTGTTGACACTTGAGTTGCTATTGTGAATATTATTGCTCACGAAACTCACCTGAAACAACAGTGTTTTGCAAACTCTACTCAATTTTATAACAGTTTTCTACTAATTTATATGGCATATCGAGCTTAGTTAAGGCGTAATCTGAATACATACTTATGTCTGAACTGTGCACTCGTATTAAACAAGAACACAAAAGCAGTGGTTACATTTATCTGATTATATGTTCGGTCAATGTGAACGTACTTTAAGTCTTTAAGTTTTTGTATTTCACGATTCATGCGTCATGAAAACTCACGGCAACCAAACATCTGTAATATATATATGCACATACATATGTATATATACCTATTACGTATGTATATACATACGTCTATAATGATTAGATTCTAATAAGTCATCACACTTTATGGTTTAAACGTTAATGTTTTTGTGTGTTGATACGAGTGTTGATTTATTTTTTCAGATATGGGGAGGATTTGTTTTCTATTTTTCTCTTTCTTGTTGTTGCTTATTATAAACAAATTTTAATAAAAATACTTGCGAATTGGCTCATCGATCGATCGTTCTTCCCATTTACGATTGTTTTGGTTTTATTTTTATTTTTTTTTTTGTTTATTTTTTAAAATGTCTGGCGGGTTTTTAGTGCTCGTAATTATTGCTCTGGTTGTTTAACGTGCCTGAAATTTTTGCCAGAGATGACAAACAATAACTCAAAGAGAAAGTTTATATACATACATATAAAGCGATAACTTTTGTGTAAAACTTACATATGTAGCCATGTATGTGAGTAAGTACGTATGTATAAAAATTATGCAGTCAGCCAGAAAATAGTTGCTGCAAATTTCTAAATGTCATGAATCGATTTTCGCATTAAAGCTGTTTGTTTTTGCATTGTATTTTTGGCACGAGTTTCGATCTCTGTATTTATTTTTTATATGTACATATGCATGTATATACTTATGTACATATAGTACATAAGTATATACACACCTTTTCATTTTTTTTAAATTTTTCGCAAAGAAATTTTAGTAAATAAAGAAACCCCCGACAAATAACATTTTTGAGGCATATGCACATACGAGTACTTATGTATAAATCTAACCACGGTACGAAACTGAAGACCCATGATTCTTATGTACTATATATCGAGCCAGTACCTGTGGTTCTCTAAGGTAAGAAGGAAATGCTTTCCGTTAGTGAAATCTCTTGTTATTAAATTTATTTTTAAAACCCGCGTTATCGTTTGTATTATTTTTACACTTTTTTAACTGAACTGTTTCTGTTTTTGTTTCTACTATCGTTTAATTAAAACTTATTCATGGGGAGTATAAAAGTCTCTAAAATAATGAATTTCTTTTCAATGGTTATTATATGGTATTAAAGGCTGGCTACAAAAGTTACGAGAAATTTTTGAGGATTTTTCATTGATAATTTGTTTATTTTTTTGCTGAAGACGATCTTAAAAACTTTAGAGTAGCCCAGCCAAACTAATTTTAAAAAGAAAGTCTATAATTTTAAGAAATGTGCTAACAATAGATATTAATGCTTATGGTCAATGTTATCCTTAGCGGCGTGCACCGCTAGTCTCTAACGAAGATATTGTTTGATTAAGGCCATCAGTGATTTAGTAAATTGACAGAGAGATTTTTGACATTTGTTTTCGCTTATATTCATTTAAATAAAATACAAATCTTTTCACTAAACTTGAAAAAAATATAAAGTATGAAAACCTAATTTTGTTCTCTACTGGCAAGTAAAAGAAATTACATATTTATTCATAAATTTTAATGAAAAGGTAATAAAAGTAAGATTTTTTTTTAAATATAAGAGTATAACGTCTTTATTCTGAAAAAATGGTTATAACGACAATTGTTTAAAGATTTAAAAAAATATGCTAAATATTATACCGAAGAAAGAACAACTGTACTGCCTTTATCATACCTGCTACATCCCCGCTCTCAACAATAGCTCTCTGTTATGTTTTGTAAAATTCGCCGTTATACTTTTTCTTTTGAGAATTGTTGCCGCTATTGTTTTTTTCTTTTGCTTTGTTTGATTTCGCCTTTATTTTCGATCTTAATTTATGTGATGGGTTTCTAGTCGATCACAATATTCAAATTATTTATTTTCGTGTTTAGCGTGGACCGGGTAACAAATATCGCCGTGTTGAAACAAGGAATATTTAGTGTACCAGCGCGGTTTGATAATCTTTTTTGTCGTTTCGACTAATTTCTGTAGTTATTTTGTAATTAAAATAATAATGCATATTATTAAAGTTCAGTGTGATTAAAAAGTAATAAAAATAAAAGATTTTAGGAAGAAATAAAAAAAAATTTAAGGTAAAAATTAAATAAACATAAAAATTTGAAAGGCAGCAAAACATTGTTTTAAGTTAAAAGTGAATTTTTAGAATAAAAAATAAATAATTGTGTGTTGAAAATTGAATGAGCCCAATGAGTGGTTTTCGTCAACAGCTCAAGGTAATATTTCTTAAAAGCATTTTTGGACTGATTATTCTTGTTTTTAATATATGAGTATTATTGAACTTTATATACGAGTACATACATCATATAGAAATTGCATGCTTGTCAAATTTAAATGGCGCAAAATAAAATTTAACAATTTGCCAAGTTTTCGCTTTACTGTCTTTTTTTAATCAAATTGTAAATAATAAGTTATTTGTCTTTAGTTTTACAGTGATCGAAGCAAACAATAAATTTAACTTAATAAGGAAAGCATATGCTATATAAATAAATAGAGGCGGGTTTGATGAGTGATAAGAACCATATTAATAATAAAAAAAATATGGCACAATGAACTGCAAAAATATTGGCCGGATTAAATAAAATTTCTAAATTTTAATTCAAATCTTTTTTTTATACCCTTCACAAAAATGTTGAGGGTGTTTGTGATTCCGTTTGTAATTTCTACAATTTTCATTTCCGACCGTATAAAGTTACCTACTTTATACATCGCCTGAATCAGTGTTGATAGAAAATTCGATTAAGCGATGTCGGTCTCTCCATCTGTCTGCCGCTGAAATACAGTTTCTGAGACAACCATTAGGCTTAGAAACTTTTTTCTCTCAGCATATTATTACTCCATCGATTCATGGGTTTGCTATAGAAATTTTGAATATATATACAGCTGAGATATATGAGATATAAATTCCGAAAAACACAATTTTTTGCAATTTTGTATGAAAATTTTTGAAAAAAACAATTGTTTGTTTTGGTTCAAACTTGACACAATATTTGGCATAGCGATTAAAAGCTAAATAATAAAATTTCCCCGATATCGGACCATATATACCTGAGATGTAGCCTAAACCGGTTTTTAAATGAAAATGTCCCATAACCAAACTTAAACAACTTTTTTTTGCCTAGAACAATTGTGGTAATAAAATGAGGTTATTTAAATATGGAAAAGGAAATTATCCGATATCGATCCATATACACCCGAGATATAGCCTAAACCGATTTTTTATTGAAACAACTTTTTTTTGTTTAAGAGCAGTTCTGGTTATAAAAGGAGGTTATTAAAATATAGGAAATGAAATTTTCCGGTACCGGTCCATATATACCAGAGATATAGCCTAAACCGATTTTTTCATGAAACAATTTTTTTTGTTTAAAAGTAGTTCTGGTTATAAAAAGAGATTACTTAAATTCAGAAAACTTAACTTTCCGATATCGGTTCATATACATATACCCGAGATATAGCCTAAACCGGTTTTCCATGAAAATCTACCTTGTTGGCATGTCGATAGGTTAAAGGTTTTACAGGCCGCCAGAGTCATGAAACCAGCCCACTAGGGTCCTTTTTTGGTTCCATTGTGTTGTGGCATGGCGATTACCAGGCAAACAAATTGTTTCCTCTATATCGGTCTATATACATATATCCGAGCATATTTAGTTCAAATTTGTAATATATATATATACTATCTATTTAAGTGACTATCGTGAAGAGTAATTTAGATTCGACCCAGCTGAATATACTACACTCTTACTTGGTTTTTTATTAAAAAAGTTAGAGTAGCTGTAATATATTTTTACACAATCTGCAAAAATTTTATTAATTATCTTAAACGGACATACACAATAGCAAAGTTAAGTACATACAATGAATAAAAACTTCCCATCAAAGTTTAAATTAAAAAAAAAAACATGTGAGCGATTTGACATCAGCAAAAGTAAGACTTTCCAAAGTAAATTTTCCAAGTTTGGAAGAGGTGTTGTGATACACACAATAAAACAACTATACGTCGGACGTGTAAATGAAATATATGAGAGCTATTTTGAACATTATTATTTAAATTATTTAAAAAAAAAGTTTTGTATGTAAAAATTCGAAAAATTTTCAGTTTTGCAAAGTTTGTCCGATTATAGAACGTGTCAGTGTGAAGAGGTTTCACTGTATATTGAATTTTGCTGAATTTCATATTTTTTTTTCTTTTTTCTCCTGTCATGCCAGAAAAATTACGAAACCAGCAAATCACCTTTTCCACCCGACCAATAATTAATGGATTTTTAAAATTTAGCAATTTTTCTTCAAAATTCTTGAGGATTTTAAAAATAAATTAAGTAAATAGATTCAGATTCTTAACCACTATTAGAATAATTTCGAAATATTTTAAAACGAAAAATATTATTTCACAATTATCATTAAAGTTTCCTGTTTGACCTCATAAAATATAAAAAAAAAATTATTTGTAGTTTCAGAAAATACATTTTGCATCATCGATATTCATTCAACATTTACCGAATGGTTTTATTGCTGTTGTTGCTGTTGTTGTTGGTAGGTTGTTTATGACAGTATTGGGAAAGCTTTGACTGATTGTTGCCATCGTTTGTAAAAATTAGTGTCTGGTTTGTCAAAATAAAAAATGAATAAAGCTTTTCAGAATAATTTATGACATTTTTATTAAATAGACGAGTAGTAAATGTAAATTTTTGAAATATTAATAATATTTACTAATTGATCTTTGCGTTAAATTTCGTTAATTATAATTTATTTTTATTTTGTGTTTGCGGTATGAATGAGTGAGCGAGTGAGTGTGCGTGTGTGTATTTTTTTTATTGTTGTAGTCAAATTTCTTGAACCATGTGTTGTAGTTTTTTTTTTTAAATATTTTTAGATTTTTTTCAACAAGATAAATAATATTTTCTCTGCTTCATAAATCTAATGTATTTTAAAATACATTTTGCGTTTGTTTTCTATTAAATTTTTGGTTGCTTTTATTTATGATAAACATTTTGTTTATACAAAGTTTTTTGCTGAAGATTTTTTTTTGGTTAAATTTTTTATAATTAAATTTTTGGTTTGTACATTTGTACAACGGGTTATAGTTCAGGTTTTTTCTTTCTTAAGTTTTTTTCTTTAGAAAGATTTTTTACAATACAAATCTGCTGTGATCAATAATTTTGATTGAAGAAGACAAGAAAAATAATAATCAAATCTTTAGCTGGGGGACAACTAGCTGTTTCGTAGTCGCTACACTACTCATCAGCACCCACTGGGATTTGAACTCGGGACATGACGTATCATGATCTACTGCTTTAACCACTAAGCCACCGAGCATTTAATTATTTTCTATCTATATTCATCTCATATTGAATCACATATGCATTTTGTTAATTGCCCACATTGTTTGTACAGCGTTTGCTGTCTCTAAACTAGCGGTATTTATTTTTATTTATTAACATACATATTTTTGTATTTTAATATTCTCCGTACCCAGAGATGTCAAATCCCAGTGGGTGCTGATGAGTAGTGTAGCGACTACGAAACAGCTAGTTGTCCCCCAGCTAAAGATTTGATTATTATTTTTCTTGTCTTCTTCAATCAAAATTATTGATCACAGCAGATTTGTATTGTAAAAAATCTTTCTAAAGAAAAAAACTTAAGAAAGAAAAAACCTGAACTATAACCCGTTGTACAAATGTACAAACCAAAAATTTAATTTAAAAAAATTATAAAAGTTCATCAAAAATTCAATAAATTTTTTTATGTTGAAAAAAAAAAAAAAAACGATCCCCTAGACAAAAATTATTTAATAAAAAAACAAATTATGGATCCATATGATAAATATTTTAGGAATAGGTATTCAAAGAGTTGTCATAAAGTCATAAGTCTTAAAATATTAGTATGGAGAGATATGAATACTGTGAGCATTCTGATATAAATTATTTTAAATTTGAGTCAGCTGAGATGTTTACGGTTTAGTTACGGCAAACTCTGTTGCGGGAGGGTTCGATGGGCACAGCAATGCAGATAATTTGTTTATAACTTCCAGCCTTGTTCTTTTCTTTTATCCGAACCTAATAAGCCAATTTTGTTTAATATAAATTTCATTATTGTTTTGATTTGTATTTTGCGACATGAAACAATTTTTGAACGATTTTGCGATTCTGAAGTGATTGCAAGCACAATTATATTTGTTTGTTCGCTTTGCACTGAGGCTGGCCGCTGAAAGATGTGTTCCTCTCCATTGTATGGCTTTTCGCCGGGAGCTCTCAAGCATGCATGCCTTCTATTTGCACCGGGTACTGCTGTTGTGGTTTCCGATTCCTGTTTTTTGTTTGTTGGGGTAGTAGTGTCACTTCATGGTCAATATTTGTCTTTTTTTGGGCATGGTGGTAGGATGAGTGAGCGGCTTATGGTTGGGATGGGCGACTGGAGCATACAGCTAGCTCCTCCTCTACAAATATGATTGTGAAGTAGATTACGACCTCAAAATTTACATGTCATGTGCCGTAGGATCAGGGTGAAGGGTTAGACTCACGCTGGCAGAGTAAGAGTCAAAGCGTAGGCTAGTCGGCAAACTACCATTCCCTGATGCCACTTTAGGTACATAACAACTCCGTTTTCGCATTCCAGCACTGGTCTTGAAGCAGTGTTCTTCTACGCTTGCGCGTCCATTAGCACGCCTCTTCAGTTTACTTTACCATTTTGGTAAGTTTCCATCAAGCTGGAAGGTTGCTAATGTAACACCAATACCCAAAAAGGGTGAGGCAAATAACCCTGAAAATTACCGCCCAATTGCAATTTGCTCTACACTTTCCAAAGTAATGGAAAGCATGGTCAACCATGAGGTATCTAGAGTCGCATAAACTACTTTGTGATCGTCAATATGGATTTCGTAAGGGTCGTTCTACTGGCGATCTTATGGCATATCTTTCAGAGAAATGGTGCCACTCAATCCATCATTTCGGTGAAAGTAGGGTGGTGGCTCTGGATATTTCAAAAGCGTTTGACAGAGTGTGGCATGGTGCACTACTGGCAAAACTTACTGCTTTTGGTGTCGGTGATGACTTCTCTCGGTTTATATCTAGTTTTCTCAGAGACCGCACTATACGAGTTGTTATAGATGGGGTCTCATCAAACAAGTTCAAGATTAATTCAGGGGTTCCGCAAGGCTCCGTTCTTTCTCCTACCCTATTCCTTATTTTTCTAAATGATCTTCTCTACCAAACTTCCAACCCTATCCACTCTTTCGCAGATGACAGCAGCATTTGCCACTCGTACTCTTTTAGCTATAGGCCCAGCCTATCAGAGATCGCTGCCAAGAGGCTAAATATGAAAGATTCACTGAATAGTGACCTTCTATTAATCTCCGAATGGGGTCGTAAAAACAGAGTCGCCTTCAACGCTCGTAAGACCCAATGTTGCTTATTAACACACAAGCAAACGACCGCAAATGCTGCTTCATCTGTACTCATGGATGGTATAAATATTGAGGAATCGGATGCTCTTGATGTTCTTGGAATGAAGATACAGTGTGATGTTCGCTGGACAGAACACATTTTTCATGTCTCTAAAGAAGCATTCAAGTGCCTCGGTTTTTTGAAACGGTGTAAGATGTACTTCACTCCATCCGACCTCCTTACTATTTATACCACCTACATCCGACCGAAAATGGAATACAACTCTCATGTTTGGGCCGGTGCCTCAAAGTCTATTTTGGGGTTACTCGACCGTGTGCAGGAGAGGGCGAAGAAGCTTATCGGTGACAGTAGGGTATCCAACTCTTTTGACTCACTGGAGCATCGACGCAGTGTGGGGTTACTCTGTTCTATCGTTACTACAATGGATTTTGCTCTGACGAGATTAGGGATCTTGTTCCCGAAACTCGCACATTTTTACGTAGCACGCGCTCATCGTCTAGAGCTCATCCATTTGTGGTCGATTGCCTGGGGAATCGCACTACGCATTACAGAGAGAATTCGTTTTTCAGCCGTACGCTTCGTCTATGGAATAAGTTGCCTGCAGACGTGTTTCCTGTCTGTTATAACGTTGGAAAGTTCAAGTCAAATGTTCACAAACACTACTCCCTCTTTCCCCCTCCTCATAACCTATTTTCCTAGTTCTGGTAGAATGCACTGCATATGTAGGGGTCATCCCCTGAGTACTGGTCCAAAAAAAAAAAAAAAAAAAAAAAAAAAAAAAAAAAAAAAAAAGTCTTATTACGAGTACTTTCTGACTTCTTTGTTCGAAGCACAATATAATATATTATGACATTATGCGTGATGTGACACCATTCGAATGTAGAAAAAATATTAATATCGTTTTAAAACCCGTTTGACAAACCAAAAATGTATTTAAAAAAATAAAATAAAAAATAAAGTTTTTTTTTTGCGCCTTTGCATTTTTTATTATTACATTGTAAAAACCCGATTTTACACGTAAGTGTCCCAAATAAATAAATTGTATTATTTGAATTTTTTTAAATCCACCCGTTTTTTATTTCTATTTCTTTGAGGAAAATATTCCACCCCAACACAGGATGTCCCAGAACTTAACGCCAAGCCAAAATAGGGTGACAAGATTGTAAACATCATGAGAAAATATGAAAACAAGATTCTAAAAAATATAAAGGCTTGTGCGAATAGAAAACATTTGAACTAAGTAAAATGTGTTTATTAGATTTTTTTATGATTTTTCCCATGATGGTTACAACCAATCCTGCCACCCAGTTTCGGCTTGACGTTAAGTTCTGGGACACCCTTTAGGAATTTGATATTCCTTTTTGAGGAATTTGATATTGCATTACAGAAAAGAGTTTTTTCGGGATTCTGCCGGGGAAACGAGAAGATTTTGCAGACTCATGAAGGCGACTTTGAGAATTCCCAAAAAACTAGGAACTTGTTTTCGATGTATGGTGCGCCTTCTTGCTGTGGAAGGTGTAAATATTTGCAATAAATTTGTCAAAAAATTTTTTTGTTTAATTTTTCAATATATCGGTTTTACAAATTATGTTGCCCGCCCTGTATTTCTGTTTGTTTAACCATAAGAGTAAAAGTAAAAAGCATTACAGAAATTTTTGATCATTGTAAGAAAAGATGCGCATACAGACAATAGTTTGTATGATGGAAAATACTCGATACCGAGTTATTTTGTGGTAAGCAATGTATAAATCTACTTGTATGTATTTGTCAATTAGAAAAATATGTTACATAGCATTAGCCCCTAGAGCTAGTAAAATTTTATTCACCTCAGAAATGTCAAAATTTTACTTACGAGAGTACTTTTCTACCGCTTCACACGTTAATTGAAAATGTGTAAAACTCTTTCACTTTTTATTGGAATACAAAAAAAAAAAACCTATTAAATTTTAGTTGTGAATAAGTTTTCAATCAGTTCACTTCAATATACACGTGCGAGTTGAAGTCGCCAATTTTAAGCGATATGTGTTTTCCAGAACGCGTATTTGGCGATTTCAAATCGCAAAACTATACTTCTTGTGTTATACGTTTCTCAGAACACTTATTTGACTTTTTCAAATCGAAAACACTTAATTTAAGCGATTTGCGTTTCTCAGACCTTGACGGAAAACAAAAAATTAAACTGGACAATTCTATTGTAAATATTGAATAAAATAAAGGTCAAAGTAACTAAGATCAATATAAAAGCGCATCTAAACTTTTAATCATTTGATTTTTCACTGTTTTTTTCCTGATTTTAACATACAAAATGCCCGGTTAGTGTTGCTAATCTTATAAAATACGCGATATATGACTTAATTCAATACAAAAAAACGCTGAGAAAATCAAGTGGCTTCACTAAAAAATAATTATCGTTTATTTATTCATTCGCTTATTCTCTTCATTTTTCATTGAGATAATTTTCGAATGTTTTTTAAACAAAGCTTTCGCTAACCGGTTCGGAGTCGGGTTTTCATATTCGTTGTGCGTTTTGGCCATGAAACGTGTAACTGAACTTTTAACGGTCATTTTCCATCCGTTTGTTTGTTTGCTAATTTTATAGATTTTTGCCAATTGTTATCTGGTTTTTGGCACTTTTTGCCGATTTATTGAACATTTTACCGAGCTTATGTACTTCTTGTACAACGCAATAGCACTTTTCAAAATCTATTCTCCAGTTTTATCAGCTGAATAGCTGTTGTATACAAGTCAGGAACGGTTATATCAGTTCCCTTGTGTATTTGTAACTCTCGCATCCACTGTCGTATGAGTGATCATTTATAGGGTAAGATAAATACATTCCGTCTCATTCGCATACTCACCCTACGGTGAACTCTGCCTACCACATTACTTCTCTTCAATGATGTGTGGTGCATCACTTTGTAATCGATTAATGCTACCTTACAAAGTGTATGAAAGTAGTATATGGGATTCCCAAAAATGAATTACGTTCATCTTTTGTCTCACATTTATATCTATGTATTTTATTTTTTAGTTGTAAATCAAACGTTCGCCGTCTTTGTCAGACCACGTTGCAAAAATTTTAATAAACGAAATCAGTGCTAAAGGTAAGAAAACATTATAAAAAAGGTACAAGAAAAATAAAACATTTGACAAAAAATAAATGCATACAGAAAACAGAACATATTAATTTAAAGGAATATTTCTAAAAAACTGAAGTGCGAAGTTCGCCTTCGACCTTCTTACAAAGTAAGAGATATTGTATTCGAGCTGCCTACTGTTAACTTACAATATATGCTATGAATGAATGTCAAAGAAAATTGCTAAAACTTTGGAAAATCAAAGTTAATGAACAAAAGTGTACTCATCAGCCATGTTCCAAGAACGCGCGTTCTGAAACCGCAATGCGTTTTGAAAAATACTTAATTGATTTTTAGGTGTTCTGAAGAACGCGCGTTTTACTGGCGTTTAGGAGTTTTTTCCGAAAAAATACATCATGTGTTTTACATACGTATATATGTATGTGGTAGTAATATTAAACGAAAAAATATTTGAAAATAAATAGAAAAATTTTTCAATTTAGTTTTCTTAATGACAATGTGTAAAATTCTTTAAACTTTTTATTGAAATAAAATGAAAACATATTAAATTTTAATTGTGAATAATTTTATTGCCTTTTGCAAGTTTAGTTTTAGCAAATTCAATCAGTTCACTTCAATATACACATGCCAGTAGTGCAATTCACTAACTTTTAACGATTTTAAAAGACCATAACTAAACGCGAGCTATTGTGGTTTGCACTAACGCTTATGTGATTCACTAACTTATTCTTAACACGTCTGGTTGTATGTTAAAAAAATTTGAAATAATGTGGCAGCTTTGTTAAAAATAAAGAAAACCACAAAGAGGAACAGAAAAAAAACAAACAAACTTGCAAATAATTTCATGTTTAGGGAAAGTAAAATATTTATATGTTCATTATTTAAATATATTTTTTGATAAATAAGATAAGTTCTTCTCACGGAGAACATGCCGACCGACTGTTGGAGTCTTCCGGTAAGTCATATGCCAGATACTTTGAAGTTATTCCAGTAGCATTTTAACGACATTGATGTTAAGATAAACACCACAAAAATAATTGGTGTTTAGTTAACGCTAATCAGTCAGGCTATAAAAACAGCTGATTTAAAACGAAGGCAAATAGTGTTAAAAACTGTTATAGAATCGCAAAAACACCAACGCTAGTGTTAATTTCTCTAAACGAATTTTATTAGCGTTAAAACAGGTTAGTGAATTGCACTACAGTTGAAGTCACCAATTTTAAGCGATATGCGTTTTCTAGAACACCGATTTGGCGATTTAAAATAGCAAAACCATACTTCTTGCATTATACATGTCTCAGAACACCTATTTGGCGTTTTAAAATCGAAAACGCTAAATTTAAGCGATTTGCGTTTCTCAGAACATGCATGAATGTTACATTCACACTGCGTAAAAAACATGTTCGCCTATTCAAATTAACAACTAACCTATTCCGCAACATAATGAAGTCAAGTACCTTGGTATACACCTCGACCGGAGGCTAACGTGCAAGTCTCACATTGAAGCAAAAGTCACTCAGTTGAAGTTAAAAGCAGCACAATTAAATTGGCTTATGGGCAGAAATTCGACATTGAAGCTGGATTGCAAACTTTTGTTATACAATGCAATTCTAGAGCCTATATGGAATTCAATTATGGGGCACCGCCTCAGCGTCAAACATTGAAAAAATCCAGAGGCGACAAAACAAATTTCTTCGAACGATTACTGCAGCTCCATGGTACGTAAAAACTCACGAATTCACAAGGATTTGTATGTTCCGTTAGTAAAAGGCGAATTTTCAAAGTATGCGACAAGATATATCAGAAAATTGGAACTTCACCCAAACCCTCTTGCACGAAGCATATCTCATTTTAGCGGTCACACTCGGTTGAGAAGAAGGAATACTGTTGCCACCATCAGAGCTTTAAATAGGTAATTTACCGATATAATTGGCGCAAAATACAACTTTTTGTCTAGTATTGGCTGGACTTAGTTAATTTTTTGTATTTAGTATTAAGATTTGAATACTTATTGGTAGTTCACATTGTAAAGATTCAATAAATAAATAAAAGCTAAAAAAAATTGAGAGAATTCAATTACCTTGTATTTTTATATCATGGTTTTAACGTTTTTTTTTTTTAATAGTTATTACTTTTTAGTTCGATATCGAAGGGTGTTTTTTAGTTTTTCTTTAAATATATTTATTTATAACTAATTTGTTATCTTATAAGAAAAATCTTCAATTGCGTGAGTGCTAAAATTTGTGCCAGTTTACCAGTAACACAATTTGGTTTTCTTGTCGGTTTCTCAAAAAGGACGTGACCAAATTTAGCAATTGTTTATTTTTACAAAATTTTATAACAACAACTATGAACATATTATTAATTTAAAGATTAATATTTTTTTTGAAGCTTCCGCTAAATAGCGAAATCATGTTGATGACTTGTGGTGGGTTTCTGTTTAACAAATGTGCGTTTGTGTAAACGTGACCTGAATGTAAAGAAAAGTGTTTTAAATTATTTCTTTGATGCTCATAATCAAACGAATCTTAAAATTAAAAACATTTATGTTTGATATAATAATAATGGTTGTAGGCTTTTATATGAAACTTAGAGGATTAAAACCACTCGTGATAAATGTTACATATATATTTATGTCACATTTAATTAGGCTCAAGTTTGTTTGCCTTTTCTTAATTAAGGAAAAATATTGTAATGAGTTGAATTGACAAAAGTAAACTGTAGACTTTAGAGAAGGGGAAAACTGCGTTGTTTCGCCGCCTTTGCGCCACTTGGTCTGCTATCTTAAGTAATTAAAATGTTTAGCACGTGCTGTTTAAAATTACACTTGTGCCACTTAACCACCTGAATGAAGTCTTTGTTTTCTTTTACTTTCTGTCTATTCGCATTTGCTGTTTTAATGTTTCATTTGTTTAATATTTGAATAGCAAATTAATTTGTTAAATAGAAACATTTAATTTTTATGAAACTTTGCACCTCATAAAAATCTTAATTTTCAGTAAACATTCATTTTCAAGACCAATCTAATAAAATTTGTCTACTTTGAGATTTTTATGAGTAGCAAAATAATTTAACTATACATGCACACACTTACACTAATGCAAACTCTCCGAAACATTTATAAAGAATTTTTAACATTTTTTCCCAGCTCTGAGAGTATACTCGTACACATGTATGTTTGTATGTACAATATACATATATTGCTTTTCTCATTAAAATTTGTATATTTTATGAACAAAATAACATTTTGTACATTGCAAATAAATACAAATTAACAAAAATTTAATTAAAAAACTAAATAGATGAATAAGTTTTTTGCTACAATATAGTGAGTGAGTTATAGAAACACATAATAATAAAGCAAATAAGATAATAAAAGCAAAAAAAAAAAATTTAATTAAAATTAAAAAAAAGATTTGTTGCCTAAGCTGCAGTGCATTTAGAAAAATTTGTTATACAGGGTGGACCATAAGTCTCTTAACACTTGAACACACCGTAGTAGCTGCGCAGGCGGGATGATCGCAGCGCGGGCTACGAAACTGGAGATCGGCTTTTAGGGATTTAGTGCCACAATGTCCTTTAGCGGAGCACAATGCGCATTTTGCATACGCGAATACTTTTCCAACAACTATTTTGCCACCGAAACTAAAAGCAAATTTTCTTTATTATATTTTTTTTTTTTTTATTACATTTTTATTATATTTTTAATATTTATTCTCCAACGATTCAAACCATTAAGCAATGGCTCTAGAAGTTCGAGATGACTGTATCAATATTATCAAAACAACCGGCCGTCCTAAAACGTGAAAATCGGAAAACATAAAACGAATACGATCATCCGTTCGAGAACAACCCAGTATTTCTGCTCATAAGCGGTCTGCGTTTTTAAATATGTGTCGATCATCTCTAAATCGCACTTTACGACAAGATGGGGTAACATGCTATAAGCCAAATGACTCGTTGCAGTTCGTCAAATGTACCTTTTCCTTTGGGGATATTTAAAATCAACGTTTTCGGTAGCAATTCGACAAGCAACATCAAAATAAAAGAATATCTACACAAAGAAATGCAAAGCATTTCAATCGCTACTTGCAGAGCGGTCATGGAAAGTTTCCGGTCTAGGTTATATCAGTGCTAGAGCAAACAAGGATCGCATTTAAGTGATGTAATTTTCATTTGTAAAACTTTATCATTAAAGTCGAAAACGACTCTAACGATTTTAATGAAAATCAGTATCCAGGTGTTTTTAAGGCCAGAAAAGCGTTCTAGGTTGCCTCCGGTCCCGGGAAATCCCATTTTGTCCCGGTTTTTATCCATTTGTTAAACTTTTATTGGTTCACGAAAACTGCTTTAACGTTTTTAATGAAAAGCGGTATCCAGGGGTTTTTAAGGCAAAAAAAAAAAAACGATCCCGAATGTAACCGGTTACGAGAAGACCCATTCTGTCCCGTTTTTTACCCATTTGTGAAACTTTTATTGGTTCTCGAAAACAGCTTTAACGATTTTAAACAAAATCAGTGTCTAGGGATTTTTAGGGTAAAAAAAGCGATCTAGAATGCCCCGGTCCCGGCAAAACCCCTTTTGTCTCGGTTTTTACCCAATTCTTAAACTTTTATTGGTTCTCGAAAATGGCTTTAACGATTTAGGGAAAATTAGTGTCTAGGGGTACCGAGAAACCCCGTTTTGTCCCGGGTTTTACCCCTTTAGTGAAACTTTTATTGGTTTGCGAAAGCGGCTCTAACGATTTTAATGAAAATCAGTATCTGCAGCTTTTAAAGGTTAAAACAGTGATCTCAAATGCCCCCGATTCCGGAAAGACCCATTTTGTCCCAGGTTTTACCCATTTGTAATTCTTTTATGTGTTCTCGAAAACGGCTCTAACGATTTTAATAAAAAGTAGCATCTAGTGGTCTTTAAGGCCAAAAAGCGATGTAAAATGTATTCGGTCTCTGGAAGACCCATTTTGTACCGGGGTTTATAGCGTTTTATTGGTTCTCGAAAACGGCTTTAACGATTTTAATGCATATTAGTATCTAGGGGTTTTTAAGGTCAAAAAATGTAGGATGTCTCCGGTGCCGGGAAAACCCATTTGGTCCCAGTTTTTACCCATTTGTAATACTTTGATTGGTTTTCAAATATGGCCGTAATGATGTTTATGTTCGGTAACTAGGGGTTTTTAACGTCAAAGATGAGTCTAGACTTATAAGGTCCAGGGAAGACCAACTTTGTCACGGCATTTCTCCATTTCTGATACCTTTATTGGTTATCGAAAAGTATTCTAACGATTTGGATAAAAGTCGCTACCTACGCGTTTTTAAGACCGAAAAATTTATCTAGACTGTCATCGGCTCCAGGTAAACCCATTTTGTTCCAGTTTTTAACCATTTTCGATATCTTAATTGTTCTCGAAAACGGCTCAAATGATTTTGATAAATGCTGGTATCTAGTGGTTTCTAAGATCGAAAAATTGAGTAGTTTTCAAAAACGCCTAAACTTACTTTGATTATTTCAGCGATTGAAAAACCGTTTTACTAATTTTCATCGTTATGGCATATTAAGTCTTTTCGAAACCGGCTTCAAAGATTTAGTATCTGGAAGTTTTCGGAAACGAAAATGTATCTCCGTTAGTTCCGTTTCCAAAAAAACTTTTCTTGACGCGGTTTTCACATATCTGATGAAAGTTTGATATGGATATCAAACTTAGAATTTTTAATGAAAACACAAAGAAGATAGGGGTTTTTTGGTGAAAAACGGAATAGTATTTTGTAAGCAGAAGGAAAAAATAAAAAAGGTAGTCTAAGCCCAATTTTATTACGACTTTAAACAACGCAAAAATGGAAAAATCTTGTGAATTAAGTTTTATTAAAATAAATATATTTCAGTATGTATACAATTTGAAATCTCCAAGTAACGTTCGGCGCCCCAGGTAGTGTGTGTTAATTAGGAAAAAGCTTCTTATGCCATATGAGAGCTCTTAAAGGAAAATACAATTTTGAGTTAATTACATATGTCCCCTCCATCAGCGATCATGTGTATGCCACTATTCTCCTTACTATTAAGTAAACTATTTCACACGATCATGGCGACCAATTAATATTGCCACGACGTGAGGTAATACGGCCATTGAACTTTTCACGCAAAAGAGCCATGATTTCGTTGGCTGTTTAGCAAATGGCACGGTTCTTGTGGCAGCCACGCTGTTTAAAGTGCATCTGAGAAACAAATTTTGTTTTAAATTCTATATATTATTATATTAAAATTTTCTTAGAAAATTTTCTATTAAAATTAATGACGAAATATTATATTTTTATATTGTTACTCGTAAAATCCCTACACAATAAATTTATTCAAAAAATAAAAATAAAAAAAAATTTTTCTGTTTAACAAAAATTCTTTGCTCCGCCATAAATGTGATGCATTTCTTTGTTTTATTTTTTTTTTTTTATTTTTAAATTTGTTCCCGAAACGCAAAACTAAAAAAGAATAATATAAATAAAAGAAAAACTATATTTGTTTGTTTTAAAAATAAATTAGTAATTTTCACAATTAATCAATGTCGTTATAATCGTCATACGCTTTTATTGTAATTTGGCCATAATTTATGCCAGTCACGTCAAGAAAAGTAAAAGATTATAAAAATCTTTGAAATTTGTTTTTTTCAAGTTTTGAATGTAATAATTTATGTTTTTATTTTTTGATATTGATGAATTTTGTGTTATCATATTTTCACTTTTTTGAATTTGTTTTAATTCGAATATTGATAATTAAAAATAAACTTTAATATGATAAATTTGAAGGCGATCCAAAAATACTTCACTATAACCATTCTTTCCCTGTATAAACCGTAATGGAAAACATAATAGGAACAATTTTTTCTTCCTTAGTGACATGTGGCAGACTTTTTAAAATGTACTTCCTTTGATGGCATAAGCTGTTAGATTCTTTAAAATCTATCTTTAAAATCTGCCATGCATGAGTACCAATTCGATCTCATGTTGTTTGGACATGATCTCCCCCTTGGTTAGGAGCGGAGCCTTTCTAAGGTATCTTCACTGGGCACTGATCAGTTTTACCTAATTTACAACAAATTTTAAATGCTACAATAGAGTTTGTTTTAGTCTTTCGTGTTGTTATTGTTGAAGTTAAACCTCCACGAACACTACTCTCTCTTTCCTCCTCATCGTAACCTATTTTCCTAGTTCCAGTACAATGCGCTGCATATGTAGGGGCCATCGCCTAGGTACTGGTCCCAGATAAAAAAAAACTCCTTCCGATCTATGGCTCGCGGCGCGCCGAGCTCAATGGAACTCTCCCCGCGATTTGGGTTTAAACCATAACCACCACGATACTCCCCGAAGGGCAGCACCATAAGCGGACAGAAACAAGTTCCTTTGGCTTTCGGTTTCCGTGTTACTAGATTTAAGTCTCCGGTCAGACTTCGTAGCTCAAGGACTACTACCAATAGAGCCCCGAAGGGCTCGGGGACTGGTGACCCCCTGTAACATAATACTTACAATCAGCAACACAGCAATTAAAGCAAAACGGAAAACAACAATCAGCAACAAAACAGACACAACAAGTAAGCGGAAACAATAGAAACGTCGGCAACAACAATATAATTGTACTTACCTTTCCAATTATATTTTATACTAATTCACAAAAAATAAACAAAATTGAGAAGAAAATAATTCAAACTTTCGTCAAGCAAATCGCAAAAAATCGCCTAAGAAAATTTGTTTTTGTTATAAATCAAACTGATAATTCGTTACAGTGTTGTCCATATTGCCATAAAAAAAAACACCTAAATCCGGGTGGATAATTCACAGTAAAATATCAATGTAATTGATTTAGCAGTTTTTCTTACAAAAGTATTTCTATTAATGGCTACAGCAGTTTTTCTCCTCAAACTTTTTTATATATTTCGAAACTTAAATTGTAGAAAAGTTATGTCGAACGGAATCAAAATCTCATTTTGCCTAAAAAGTGGATATAACAGGGGTTTTTTATTAAGCCGATGATAAGCCTTTTTAAGCCTTTTTTATTTATTGAATCAAATTGAACTAACAATAAGTATTCAAATCTTAATACTAAAACAATTGAGTTTTTATTCGCTAACATTGTCTCACAAAGTCTACTGATGATTAGGGTGGCTCCTATGAAATGTTGACATATAGATAGTTGGGAAACATGAAAAACAAGCTATTTATAATTTCTTAATACTAAATATAAAAATAAAAAAGTGCTTTTTACTTAAATCCAGCCAATACTAGACAAAAAATCTTATTTTGCGGGAGCAATATCGCTATAATCATCTATTTGACACTCTGATGGTGGCAGGAAGAAAGAATACTCTTCTTCTCAACCGAGTGTGGCCGCCAAAATTATTGGTTGAAGTTCTAGTTTACTGACATACCTTGCCGCAATCTGAGCGAAACACTCAGATCTTCATGAATTCGTGAATTTTTTACGTACCATGACGCTGCAGTAATCGTTCGAAGAATTTGGATTGGTCGTCTTTGAATTTTTTCAATGTTTTCAATGTCAATGAATAGAGCTGAGCAATACTTCTTGCCCTCAAAGGTCTGTCTTATGACATTAACTAGTCTGTGCTTTTGTTCTTTGGATCATTAATTTGCCCCAAAAGCCAAGTTGATAATCAGGGATGCATCCCACATTGTTCAATATGGGCCTCAACTTCGCCAGCAATACTTTTTCGAATAGTTTTGAAATTGTTGGTCTATATGATTCTACCTTAGTTGGATCCTTCCCTGGCTTGGATGTTATAGTAATCATATAGAACTTCCACTCTGCAGGATAATACTCAAGGCGTAAAATAGCGTTAACAATAAAAAGTCGAATTATTTTAGCTACATGAGGTGACTGTTAAAGCATTTTGCCAGCAATTGAAATATAATTGAAATTTAACAGAGAACACAAAACCTAATTAAACTGTACTAATCAATATGTCATTTTTTTGTAGAATTGTTTGTCAACTCGTTGTAGGTGAAACAATTCCACTAAATCTTTATAATGAGGTGTTTTTGTGGTATGTTGAGCTCATGTAAAAAGGCCTTAACTAATATAATAGTAATTTAATAGAGAAAGATATAATGGTACTGTAATAATCAACAAGTCACTTTTTTGTAGAATTGTTTGCCAACTCGTTGTAGGTGAAACAATTCCACTAAATCTTTATGATCAGGTGTTTTTGTGATATGTTGAGCTCATGTAAAAATGCCCTAACTAACATAATAGCAATTTAATATAGAGAAAGATATAATGGTACTGTAATAATCAACAAGTCACTTTTTTGTACAAATGCTTGTCAACTCGTTGTAGGTGAAACAATTCCACTAAATCTTTATGATGAGGTGTTTTTGTGATGTGTTGAGCTCATGTAAAAAAGTCCTAACTGACATAATAGTAATTTAATAGAGAAAGATATAATGGTACTGTAATAATCAACAAGTTACTTTTTTGTACAATTGCTCGTTGTAGGTGAAACAATTCCATTAAATCTTTACGATGAGATGTATTTGTGATATACACTCGTATTAAAATCACCGAAATACTCGAATTTGAAAAAAATGCAAGTTAAGACCTTTCTACCAACAATTCCAACAGCCCTTATTTTATATGTAGCATAAACAAATATCTTAAGTATTTTTTGAACATAATTTTTCATATTGTATGTACACACGGTTGTCAGATGTTACAATATTGTAAGATCTGGCAACATGCTGACAATATAGTGACAATGAAAAATTGTGCAGCAGAAGTAAATTGTGTGTTCAGACGATCGTAAGAAAATCTTACAATTTCATTGTCAGACTATGGTCTGACAAATAATTCATCTGACAACAAAAATTGCCAGTTCACACGGTTGTCAGATTGTTAGATGAAAAAAATCGCCAGACATGTTGTAAGGCATTGCCACTTATGTATATCAACAGCCATCTTTTATATATCAACTTTAATGCACCTGACAATGATGCCATTGTCAGGTGCATTAATTTTATACATCTGACAATTAAAACTGAGCTTACAATACCAGCCAATTATCTTGCAATGCCGACGAAAAGTGTTCTCACGATTGTCAGATGCCTGACAACATTGTCATCTTACAATTGATTGACAATGGTTTTTCTGACAACGTTGTAAGTTAAAAATTGTAAGTTCACACGATTGTAATACATTTCCAGACAATTTTGCTGTCAATATTGTAAGATCTGACAACCGTGTGTACGTAGCTTAGCAAGTTTTTCTACATTCACGTCTACAACATAGTACATCTCATACATGTAATTATATTATGATATAATAACATATTGCAAACATGTGTTAATCATATTAAATTGTTTAAAGATTAGACCAAAAATAATACATTTTTAAGTTATTTGCTTTTAAGTAAATTTAATTTATATTTGTTTTTAATATATACTTAGCTGGTGAGGCTTAACTTTTTTTATGTCAATAAAAATACAGAATCTTTATTACATATTTTCCAAACGCGTCGTGAATTTTATATTCACTTCTTCAGGGGATTTGTATTTTTGTGATTTTGTAATATTAAACACAAATATATTAAATTATATAAATAATTACTACAATAATAAATTTTGGTTTCTTTACAGATGCTGGTAACCTCGTTCAAGGGGAATCGAACGCCAAAGGTGAGTTCACAATTTTAGCAATAACATCTGTTTTGAGGACTAAAAATAATAAAAACCTGCTCATTACAAATGAGGTTTAAGGCACGTTTACACGGTAATACAATAATACTTAGATTTTGTGGGAGCAAAATATTACGAAATTTTCTCCGTATTTAAATAAAGTGATCAAAAATGTGTTGTAAGTATTTTTTTGTTTACATTTGTGGGATGAGTATAATCAAAGTCTAATGATATTACGATTTGGTTTGAAACCAAAAAAAAAAAAATAAAAATAACTGATGATATTAATGATGATTACAATTCTACAACATATACAAAAACAACATGCAATATTCTTGACCTACAAATATTTGCGTTATTAAATGCTGTACCACCTTCAGTATATACTCGAAGTGCTGCCAATGCAAATTTAATAACACACATCTGATGTGATGAGAATACAGAGTTTTCTGAAATGGTTTAGAAAATGAAGATTAACCGATCGCTTTTTAAGTTTTGCCTTTGGATTTCTCTCCTACTGAATACATGTTGCTTTTACACGGTAAGTGTAAAGTCTACATACATTTTTAGCACAACTAAATTTTTGTATTACCATGTAAAGGCGCCTTTAGTAATTTTTATCATACAGGGTAAAATAACGCTGACTAGCGTCACGAATTTATTTTTCGCTTTTGCCGTTCTATTTTGCTTAAAAATACCTTTAAAAAGCATTTTATTTTTTTTTATTTGCAGTCGGTTAAAAAGAAACCTTTCACAGATGCAGAATTATCGGGTAAGCGATTAAAAAAAATTAATAACTTAAAGTTTTTAAATTAAATTTTTGGTTTGTACATTTGTACAACAGGTTATTGTTCAAGTTTTTTCCTTTCTTAAGTTTTTTCTTAAGAAGAGTTTTTTACAATACAAATTTGCTGTGATCAATAATTTTTGATTGAAGAAGACAAGAAAAATAATAATCAAATCTTTAGCTGGGGGACAACAACATATAAAGCAACAAATAAAACGCTTTTCTCTCGCTCAAAAACTTCGTTAGATATGAGAAAAACAGGTAAGAGTGACTATCGTAGACGATAGTCACGTAAATATATAGTATATATTACAAATTTGAACTAAATATGCTGGGATATATAGGTATCGATATCGGAAATTTCCAATTTCAGTAACCTCTTTTTATTACCGCTTACCTCTTACGGGTCTTTTGAATCTTTTTGTCACTTTCCACAAGGAATAGGAGGAGGAGTGTCATCAAGGCTTTCAAAATTTGTTTTATAGGAAGCCAGTTTCTCGATTTCTAGTAGATTTCTCAATGCCTTAATACATTTCCGCAGCCTAATTTTAAGCTGGGAAGACTTACGGAGTTGCCACTCTCTTCTGACTATTTTCTTTTCTGACAGAAATTGCTCAATTTCAGACGAATAAGTTGTATTGTTCTAATTTTTGGATCTTATATGACATTTAAAAAATAAGACCATATTATAAATGATTACAAATAAAATTTTTTCCAGTTCTTTTGCCAAGTTAATTTTAAAACCACCCGCGTACATAAATATAACGTAATTGTGTAAAAAAGAGAGAAAAAAACTTTCACTTGTTAAAGATTGAAATCAATACAAACAATTTGCATGTACGTAAACACGAATAAAAACATTTATAAAAACAAAACCAACAAAAAAGAAGAAGACTTCATATTATACGAGTACACGATGATACATGAAATCATTATTTGAAAATCTTAATTTGGTTCAAACTTACATATTTAGATGCACATACGTATGTGTGTATATTATGAGAGAATTTTATTAAAAGCAGTCTATTGTTAAAAAGGAAAATTATATATAAATTTTATTATTCTTTTTGGCAAAACAAAACAAAATAAATATGTATGTATGTATATAAACAATGTTTGTAAGAAACACGTAACAAATTTTTAATATGTCTGACAAATGCACACATTTGTTCTTATAATTATATATAATTATAAAATGAAAATTATAGCTTCTTTATTTTGAGTTTGTTTTTTGTTGTTATTTTGTTAAATATTAATTTATAAAATATGCTTATTAAAATCTTTTGATATGTTTTTTTTTACTAAAATATTTCCAAGTTAATGACCCATAATCATATTTTTTAAGCATTTTATTTTTTTTATTGATTCTTTAAAAAAAAAAAAAATAACAATAAGGTAACGCATGTTAATATTACATATAAAAAAACATGTAAAGGGTGTGCCAAAACTTGCGAGGTTATTTCAACCATGCACTCGAACTTAGTTTCAAAAAAGTATATAAAGGGTGTTTTTTTAAGCTAGATAGGACTTTAAATTGTAAAAAGTAACACAAAAAATTAAATTTTGATGAAACATTTTTTTTATTTGTTTCAGTATACTCTGACAAATCATCATGAATAGGCTCACGCTTGAACAACGCTACGAAATTATCCAAATTTACTTTGAAAATCAGACCCGTTGTTTTATCGCAAAATTGTGTTCAGCGATGAGGCGCATTTTTGGCTTAACGGGTTTGTTAATAAGCAAAATTGCCGCATATGGAGTGAGACCAATCCACAAGAGACCCTACAGACTCCATTACATCCAGAAAAATGCACTGTTTGGTGCGGTTTTCATGCTGGTGGCATCATCGGACCTTATTTCTTCAAAAATGAGGCCGGAGCTCGCGTTACGGTCAATGGAGATCGTTACCGCATCATGATCAATGATTTTTTGTTTGAAAATATGGATGACATTGATCCGGAGGAGATGTGGTTTCAACAGGATGGCGCTACGTGCCATACGGCGAACGCAACCATCGACTTACTGAAATCAAAATTTGGCGATAAGTTGATTTCGAGAAATGGACCTGTCAATTGGCCTCCAAGGTCATGCGATTTGACACCTCTCGATTATTTCCTGTGGGGCTACGTGAAGTCACTGGTTTATGCTGATAAACCAGCAACAATTGACGCCTTGGAGGCCAGCATTGTTTGTGTTGTTCGTGACATACGGCCAGCAGTGCTCGAAAAAGTGGCCCAAAATTGGACGTCCAGAATGCGCTTCGTCAAGAACAGCCGCGGTGCCCATATGCCCGAAATCATTTTCAAATGTTAATGTCACGTATTGATCTTTCGAATAAAAAAAAATTTTGATTACAATTTAATTTTTTGTGTTATTTTTTACAATTTCAAGTTCTATCGGGCTTAAAAAAACACCCTATACTTTTAAATAAAGCTATGCAAGTACATCTACTTTTGATTTAATTTCACCAAAGTAGGTTGCCCAGCTCAGGAGGTTCACACGGTTGTTAGATGAAAAAAATCGCCAGACATGTTGTAAGGCATTGCCACTTATGTATATCAACAACCATCTGTTTGGCAGTGTTGCCCATCAAACTTTTTTCTGACAATGATGCATGCCATTGTCAGGTGCATTAACTTTATACATCTGACCATTAAAACTGAGCTTACAATACCAGCCAATTAAAAAACAAAGAGTGTTCTCACGATTGTCAGATGCCTGACAACATTGTCGTCTTACAATTGATTGACAATGGTTTTTCTGACAACGTTGTAAGTGAAAAATTGGCAGTTCACACGATTGTAGTACATTTTCAGACAATTTTACTGGCAATATTGTAAGATCTGACAACCGTGTGTACGAAGCTTTAGGTTTAAACGCATTAAAGACTGCGTTTCCTTTTAGATGCATATATATATATATATATATATATATATATATATATATATATATATATATATATATATATATATATATATATATATATATATATATATATATATATATATATATATATATATATATATATATATATATATATATATATATATATATATATATATATATATATATATATATATATATATATATATATATATATATATATATATATATACATTTTGAATTTCATAAAAGTGACTTACATAGCTTTGCAGACAATAAATAAAACTAATTCCTAACCGCCGTTGGCCAACGTATTGCTACAATTTAAAACTGTTGTATTTCTTTGCACGTAAATCAGACAATTTTCCATTTACCATCCAGTCGATCCTAGTTTAAAAAAAAAGTTTATTATTTTAGACATACTTATGTGTATCCATTTTTGCTTTTAATTTCATCAAAGTAGGTTGAACAGCTCAGTAGAAGAACAAAATGTCTCGCCAAGCGCGCTTTGTTTCAGCTTTGTAAATGTATAGACCCTGTCTGTTTTTTTAAACGCAGTTATATCTACGTTTCGAATTCGATAAAAGTGAGTAGATAATTTTGCAGACAAAAAATTACCCTTGACTCCACATGGTCATAATTTTGCAACAATATAAACTTGCTTTATTCCTTTTTACTCTGTTCCATCGATGTTACAAATTTCTTCGACATGGATTCAGTCGTTTAGCTTATAAAGTGTAACAAACGAATGCCTTAACTTTCGCTTTTGATCATGGGATGGACATATGGAAAGACACACATTGGAGCGCATATATCGTCCTCTCGTTGATTGAGTTTTGTTTTCCTTTTTTGGTTTCTAAAACTGTTGTTTTAATAGATTTCTTCAAAAACAGCAAGAAAAATTTCCTGAGTTTAGATGCTGTACAGTCTCTTGACTCTATCCTACTTTACTTTAATGAATTTTCATGCTTTGCCGAAAAATATTTTTAAAATCTGACCAGTAGTTCCAAAAATTACCTTTTGCAAACATACAAACTTACAAACCTTTCCTCTTTACAAATTAGTATAAATATAGCTTTGCTTTGAAAGTGTATACAGATACTTTTGTGTTTCATAGCTGTCCATATGTCGACATTTCATAGGTGCTAATCTAATCATCAATAGATTTTGATAGGGATGAAACGACACGGGTATATACGAGTAAGTACTTTTGGTATCGATTCTTTACTTCCGAGTTCCAAGCAGGTATCGGCCAAAAATACTCATATCGTTCAGAAATACTCTTTTTTTTACTGACAGATAAAAAAAACTGAATTGGTCACCATTTTTACTATAATTTCATTTCTTTTCAAAGTTTTTATAAAATAAATCCATGCAAACCGTGCATGCAAATGGGACTACCAAAATCGGGTGTATGGTTGCATTTCATAAAGAATACAATAAGTTTGCGGTCACCACCTTGAGTTACTAAAATAGACAGCCTAAAGGCATTCTAAAAATCTTCAGGCCCAAATTATGAGACTTTATCGAAGATTATATCAACGATAAATTGTCTTATATCGAAGCCATACAATTTTTCTTCCTCCATTGAATGTATCAACTGTGAAAAAGATTTACACCAGCACCTGCCTTTACGGCCTAATCTGATGGTGGACCAATTACACGAGTGAATTATTCACGATTCACTAGCGCACCCGTGTGGCTTGCTAGGTTCACACAGGTAACAATTTATGCCATATGTTTGTAGCCATATGGGCAACTTCTTGTTGAGAAGTTCGGGCCTTCTAACCACTCCTGTTTGCAATTTCCCAGCAATTAATGGAAGACAAGGCTTAATGAGTTGGTAGGCCGAAGCCCGTTAGTAGCATCAGCCCTTAAACCAACTCACTCGCCAGCCCTCATCACTGGTTCCTTACAGTACAGGTATCTGTTGTGAAGGCAACATACCCTAGGGAGTTTGCTAGTCCCCAAAAAAAGGCACGACAAGTAATTATCAAGGGTACTAACACCCCTCTTTCTGCGTTTTAGGTTTCAACCACAGCCAAAACGTTTCAGCCATGATCAGCCCGGGTCGAACCGCAAGAAGAACTATCCGTGGGCTATGCTGATCCCCGTTCTGTCAATTTATACCCTTGGTAAGGGTTTCGGAAGCCAACACAACATAAGTTATGCGGCTTTCTAGAGTTTTGTTTGCCGCACCAGACGAGGGACCCCTTCCCCGTATCGTTTCATGCCTAGATTTTGAAACCTTTGAAATTGTCCAAACTACTTTGGACAAAATTATTATTACCAATCATTTATTTGAATTACTTACTTATCTATACTCACCACTTTGGCAAGTCAAGTCAATTGGAAGTTTCTAAAGGCCTTGTTACACTATCATACACGATCGTGCGATCTACTAAATAAAGCATGTGTGCTGAAAAAGTACTAAAAATGCAACTGTGCAACAGAGTTTCTAACAAATCGTGCGATTTGAAAAATTTTATGAAACTTTTCTGTGCGATCAGTGGGGCATATATTGTGAAAAATTTATGAATATTGTTTGTTCGTCAAGAAAAAAATATAAGTCATGTAAAATTATTATGTTAATAAAAGTTTTTAGCTGTTTTATTGTGTACATAAATTATTTCAATCATACTTCTATAATAGTGTGGCCCACAACGCCATTTTGAAGCGATGTTTTTAAGTCGGCCAGACTTTTGAAACAGTTTCCTGTGAACGAATCGTACGATCGTGTAGGATAATGAATCAGGGCCTTAAGTGTTATTTTGGTTTCACATCGTTTCCGGTAGATAAATTAATTGGCTTACATACCAGCTTCAACGATAGACTAGACAGTGCGATCAACCTTTGTTTTGGGCTCATCGATTATTATCTACACTCAGGTGATTAATTACAAAACTACTTTATATTTTATTCGAAGAGACGAACCCCATTATAATTGGCTCATTTTAGTTAAGCTATGTACACACGGTTGTCAGATCTTACAATATTGTCAGTAAAATTGTCTGAAAATGTATTACAATCGTGTGAACTGCCAATTTTTAACTTACAACGTTGTCAGTCAATTGTAAGACGATAATGTTGTCAGACATCTGATAATCGTGAGAACACTCTTCGTCGGCATTGCCAAATAATTGGCTGGTATTGTAAGCTCAGTTTTAATTGTCAGATGTATAAAATTAATGCACCTGACAATGGCATCATTGTCAGAAAAAAGTTTGATGGGCAACACTGCCAAACAGATCGTTGTTGATATACATAAAAGGCAATGCCTGACAACATGTCTGGCATTTTTTTTTTCATCTAACATTCTGACAACCGTGTGAACTGACAATTTTCGTTGTCAGATGAATTATGACATTGAAATTGTAAGATTTTCTTACGATCGTCTGAACACACAATTTACTTCTGCGGGACAATTTTTCATTGTCACTACATTGTCAGCATGTTGCCAGATCTGACAATATTGTAACATCTGACAACCGTGCTTTACTTATAATCCCAATTCTGTTTTACATGTGACAGAATTGCTTACAACAAATTTGCTTTTTTAGCCCAAAAATCAGAAATATATTTTCAAATATTTAACTCTATATTTCATTATTTTCAATAAAATAATGAGAATTTTAAAAGAAAAATGCTTAAATAATATTTTCAATAACAAAAAACTTAATTTCTTCTTCTTACGTTTTTATGCTTTTATCGAAGCCAGTAAAGTAAATACGAGCACTAACAAATTCAATTGTCTTGGATTTTTCTTCTTTCTACGTTCCTCAGACTTGTTCTGCTGCCGGCCTGATTAATTGCACGCAAATGTTTATGTTTTCATGTTTTTTTTCGGTTGCTCATGCCTCATCGTGTCAAACTAATTTTAGAGTGAAATGTAAAAAAATAAATAAATACCAGCCGCAGCACATTTGTCAGTTTCAGTTGTAAAAGATTTTATATATTTTTACTCTTTTTTAACGTATGTGTGTATGTGTGTTTTAAAAGAATGCATGAATGCAACGACACATTTTTTACTACAAATTATTTTAACAAGTTCTTTTTTTATAATTCTTTTTTTTTTTTTTTTTGTCAATTTAATTTGTAAATACATAATTTTAAGAGCTTGTGGGGAAAACTTAAATTAATTTTGAAAAAAAAGCCTTTACGAATTTATGTGTCGCCAAATTTTGCGGCATCGTTGCGTTCGAATGCTCTTATATTTTTTTATGATGCTTTAAAAAAAATGTATATTTTTACACTCATGCACATATTTTAATTAACGCATTTCATTTTGATTTTTATTAATTTTTCCTTTCACTTTTTGTTTTGTTGACACAACACAGCTTTGCACTTATTTTGTGAAAAGGAAATGGTTATTTTTGTTTAAATATTTTGTTAGATCTTTTTTTAAACATGAAATATTTATAAGTAGCTGTAAATAATTTAATACTCTGAGCTAACAATTTTAAACAACATATTGCAATTGATTAGTATAAGAATTAAATATATACATATATTTTTTGTTCTATTATTATTTATTGAATCTTCAAAAGTGATGAACTAACAATAAGTATACAAATTTTAAGCCTGAAATTATTTACTTAAATCTAGCCAGTGTTAAACAAAAGAGAAGGGTTTCGTAAGAAGTACATATGTATATAGAAAACCAAATATATACATACGAGCACTGAAGGAGCAATTTCACCTAACACATTCACCATATCGCTCCTTTATTGCAACATAGTCATATCAAAAAAAAAAATGAGCTTTTCGAGTTAACAATGCAGAATTGTTAACAGTACTACCTTTTATATTATGCCAAAAAGTCATTGAAATTACTTTTAAACTGTTTCCTGTAGGAGACATTTTCTAAAAAAATTTTCTAAGACTTGTATGGAATCTAAAAATTTGAAATGTGTTTTTCTCGAAACAAGCTTTTTTGAATTATGACTATATTGCAATAAAAGAGCGATATCGTTATGAATTTCTTGTTCTGATAAACCTTTTTTATGTAAATATTTAATGACACCACGCATTTCTAATTTTTCCATTGTAAAAAAAATCGCGGATGCCTCTTTTGTGAACACCTGTTTCTTTTTTCTGTTTATACCGCGCTTTTTGTGCTAGGGTAAGAAGTTTCTGAACTGCCCTCGTATATAGAAAATTACATTTGTAGAAAATAACGTATATAAAAAATTAAATACGGATGATTGCCAGGGTATACCTCCTTTTCAATCTTGTGTGGCCACCAAAGTTAAGGAGGGTTTTGGTGCTCTCCTAGTTTGCTGATATATCTTTTTTTCTATGGAGTGCAACTTTGGGGAACTGCATCCGCATCAAATATTGAAACTTTGAATTATTACCGCAGCTTAAGCTCAGTTCAGACTATTATACTTTGTATTAATACTTGTCAAAAATTTAAATAATACGTGCAAGTCTGATAGTCTGAATGTAATTCGTCATACATACGAAAAATAATACGATAAAAATTTGACATCCCATACGACTTTGTTGTTTTTTGAAACTTTTCAAAACGATAATACTTTACATTGGATCAGGGTTGTGTTTTTTTAGCAAACCAGCTAATTAAAAATTGAGTAGTCGGCTATTTCGTAGCCGATGGGGTGCCGTCACTGATGGTATTTTTTGTCGTTATAAAATTTGGAATTTAACTGTCATTTATAAATGTATTTTGCTCATGCTATATTTAGAACATGAAATATGTTTGTGCTATTGAATTTGGATGTGTTATACATAATTATTATTTTAATTGTTGAAGAATTTCACGCGCCGGCACGTCTATCGCCTACGACGAACAGCGCACCTGCCGCCGTGAAAAGTTTTATGATGGCACATCTATGTTGGTTTATATCAAGTGTGATGGTGTGAATGCAAATTCCAATTTACGTTAGACTTTTTGGCAGTCGCAAGAAATGTGTTTAGACTTTTATCTCACAAAATCTAATGAAAGTATTTATACTTGTATAATAGTCTGATTGGGCCTTTAATGGTATGCGAAAAACTCGCGAATACATTAAGACTTATACGTACCTCTAGTGAAAGATGAATTTTCAATTTATGCGAAGCAAACTATGAGTTATATATAAACAGTTAGTAAAGACATGAGCACGATGACTGAATGATTTCAAGGCATGCAATGCATGTTTTCAGTGCATGTTTACCTTAATCCGAAACTAGCTTATTTTTTCCCAGCTGAAGCTTACAGCGGTATTTTTGTTAGTTGCACAAGTTTAAAAAATAAATATATTGCTAAGAATCATTATCACATCTAACCCAATGTGCAGCTGTTAATCTGCTTGTATAATAACATAACATATTAATTTTCCTGACGATGATAACAAGTTCTTATCGAAATATTGAAAATAAATAATGTTAAATTTTTTATATAACATAAAACGATCTTTAGCTGCAAAAATAAAAAAAAATATTTAAAATAATATAATTTTAGCGAAAAAACATTATATTTTGTATAAGAAATGTTGTAAATTTTGCAGATCGTGAGAGAAAAGTTGGCTGTTTTATCACCATTGCTAAGTAATTAATTTGTTTTTTCAGTTAACTGTGATATTACATTCAAAAACGGTTTGTCTTGAAATACACTATAAAGCATTTCTGAAGAAGTTGGGATTATCCAACGAAACGTAGAATGGAAAACTAAATAAAACAAAGCTGTAGTTTTATTAAAAAAGGAAAAACGACCTAAAAAGCCCACTAAACAATAGCAGAACTTAAAATTCAACAATAGGTCGAATAAATATAGATTACAAAGTAAATTGTTTTTTTTTTTCAAATAAAATAATTTTTACCAAAATTCTTAATTCCAATATATTTTCTTTTGATTGTGCTTTACGGTAAAAATCAGCTGAACCTTTTCACAGAAAAAGTAATTGTAAAAAAATTGCTGCAGAACAGAACGTCACAGAACGATAACTGAGAGTAAAACTAAAGAGGCCTTTTATGTCTAATGTGCAGTAAACTCTCTGTAATAATTTTGCAAAAACTAAAGCATACTTTATGGGTGTATTTAATTAATTTGCCTAATGACGTTGAAATGAATTTAATTCATAGAAAGTATTTTATCTATTGCAAACAACATTTATAAATTATAAAAATATATATATATAATTTTTGAAGTGTGAATGATTAATAGTTATACTCATCTATAACAATTTGGTTAATTTTGCTTAACACCCTCATATTAAAGTTCAAACACTTTTTAAGCATATAAACACTGTATACATATGTTTCAGCAAAATAACAGCAACAAAGAAAAAAATGTTAAAAAAAAAATATAATAAAATTTTTAAAAAAGAATTAATCACGTGCCCAATTGGGTGGCTTCGTGCAGAGATTTTTGGCAGGTCTGATTTTGAGAGGATTAAAAATTTATTTAAAAAGCTTTATTTTTTATTTGCAAACTTAACATTGTGGGTTTTTTTCAAGTTAATTTTATGATTAGTAAGATAACGCATGGTTGGCAGAAATTTATGTTTGCTGATATTATTTACCGAACGTAAGGCGATCAAATAATTTTTATTTTTTTTTGTTTAATGAATGATTGATTAAATAGTTAAAGGCTACGGATTTATCATTCTTGACTAAACTATTAAGAGACATTTGAAAGAAAGCCACGTTATTTTTAACATGCTTTTATTAGCTTCACTTGTATGTTTATAATTCTCACAATCTCTGTTATACTCGTATACAGTGTTGCCAAGTCGAATTCATAACAGGTGAAATTGACAGCGCAGCTGATAACTTTTCTTTAATTTTAATCTGTTTCAGATGTGAATGGCATAGTTAAACCAAAATTGGAAAAAAAATTAAAAAAAATTTTTTAAATTATGTATTGTATTTTGAGCGCCAGATATCATACAGGATTCTCCGCAATCTAGTTTCATGAAATAATTAGGTTTTTCTTTTATTGTAAATTTTTTTTAATAGAAATTTGAAAAAAAAAATGTTTAATACAATTTTTTTAATTATGTATTGAGAATCAGCTATGATCCAGAATACTCCCCAATCTTGCTGGCTGTTTTCACCTTTCCAAGCTCTATGATCTGAGACTTAATTTTCACGAAATAGTTAAAAGTTTTACGAAATAATAAAATTTATTTTTTTGTAATTTTTTTTTAAATTCCTTTTCGTGTTTATATTTTTCCCTTGACATTTGAAAAAGATTTATTTTTCGTAATGTTGTATTTATGGCTCTTACATATACCTGTGGCTGTGTTCTGTAACTTTGGCGAGAAGTTCTCGCGTCGAAAACTTGTGAAACAAATTATTATTATAAAACTACCCAAAGCGATTACGTTGTTACGTTAGAAATTTCTGAAAATATAAAACCATGCCGACATGCAATTTTAAAAATGATAGCGCCAGCCACAATTAGTACCGCCGCCGATCAAAAATTACTAAAGCTAAGAAATTTTGTGCGACGGCGTCATAATATAACCGCCCGCTGTTCTAGAAAATGTATAGTATTGCTCTAATGTTTACATTTTATTTACAAATACATACATACATACATACATACTTATGCACAAAATTTTGTAACATTAAAAAACAATTGCAATATTTGTGAGTTCTGAAAAAACATTATAAAATTATTACAATATACTTTTCTGGGTCGGATATTAAAATTGTTGAAATTACAAACTTATATAAGTATTCCCTTAAAACTTGTTGAGTGAAGGGTATAAAAATTAAATAAAAAGTTAAAATAAAAAAAACAATCATTCTAAACTGTGTAAATATATATGTGAAACTTAATTTAACTGCAAAATACTTATTTTTTCAGCATTATTATTCATTTAATTATGATTATTGTTATTTGAAATACTATCTCATAGCCTCTTTATTTGCGAGAAATAATGACAGTTGAAAGCGGGAAATTTTTTCGCAAAAGTTTTACAGACACAGTTTTTCTGTAAAATGGAGAGTAATTTCCTTACGTGACGGCTATTACTCACCAAGAAAAGTTATAGCTACAGTTTAGTGAGAAAAGCAGCTGTTTGTTTCAACTTTGTTTCAATTCACACGTTTCAGTCGAAAAGTTTCTCGTGGCGAGAGTTACAGAACACAGCCACTGGTATGAATTCGCCTTGGTGTACTTTTGAGAAATTTTATATTCCGCTATAGAAAAGAGTGTTGCCGCTCTAGTGAAAAAATTTATGTTAGTGTATTGCTTTGAGGATAGTTCCAGGGAAATGATTGGAATTTGATGCACCCTGAATAGGATTTCGGAAATTCAAAAAACCCGGAACCGGTTCAGGACCCGTTTTTCATATTCGATGCGAGTTATTGCCGTGGGTTTTAGTTCAAGTTTTTCCTTTCTTAAGTTTTTCTTAAGAAGGATTTTTTACAATATAAATTTGCTGTCATCAATCATTTCTGATTGAAGAAGATTGAAAAAAATAATAAGCAAATCTTTAGCTGGGGCAGTCGCAACTATCTGTTTGGCAGCCGCAACACTGCTCATCAGCATCCATTCGGATTTGAACTCGGGTCATGACGTATCATGAACTGCTGCGTTAACTACTAAACCATCAAGACATTGAATTGTTCTCTGTTTATATTCATCCCCTTACCAAGGGTATAAATTGGCAAAACAGGGATCTGCATGGCCTCCGGGTGGTTCCGCTTGCAGTTAAACCCGTGCTGATCATGGTTGAGGGGCCTACCTTGGCTGAAATGGTCTGGCTGTGGTTGAAAACTGAAACGCAGGAAGGTGGTGTTAGTATCCTTGATAATTGTTTGGTGTGTGGCTTTTTTCGGGAACTAACAACCTCCCGAGGGTTTGTTGCCTTTACAACAGATATCTGTACTGTAAGGAACCAGTGGTGAGGGCTGACGGGTGAGTTGGTTTAAGGGCTGATAGTGCTAACGGGCTTCAACCTACCAACTCGTTAAGCCTTGTCTTCCATTGATTGCTGGGAAATTGCATACAGGAGGGATTAGAAGGCCCGAACTCCTCAACAAGAAGTTGCGCATATGTCTACAAACATGTGGCAAAAATTGCCACCTGTGTCGGCCTAGTAAGCAACACGGGTGCGCTGGTGGATTGTAAATAATTCACTCCGTGGAACTGGTCCATCATCAGATAAGGCCGTAAGGCCGTAAAATATAGACAGCTGTCTATATTTATCCCATATTGAATCTTATATTCTATATTTTGTTTTAAAGATTGTTCTAAAATATAGTGCTTGGAACTAATAGATAGTACTGTGATGTGTTCTTCAGAGTATCTTGTGCAACCTTTTAGTACATGAACATGCATTTTAGACCTGGCTTTAAATCAGCCTGAAATTGTCTTTAAATTCACGTTACCAAAATGTAAAATTTCGCGTTCTGAAAATGTCTCCAGTAATTAAAGTAACCTAGGGACAATCAAATAGACCCGTTTAGCACACAGTTGTGTGCGAGCAGTCATATATTTTTCGTATAAAGCACCCCATACACGTTTCAACTGAGTTGGTTGTTGTCTAAATCAAAGCATGTATGGCTTTGTCAGTTGATTAGTTTGGCAGTTATCGAGTTGGTTGAAGAAAAATTAAAACGTTTTGATTTTTTCAAGTTGCCTAGCAAGTCTTTCAATTCGATTGTGTTGTGTGTGTTCGAGTCTCTTGATCTGGTTTCAAAATTTAAATATGTAGTGTTTTTGCAAAGAGAACGTTATACATATGATTTTAAAATTGAATTTAATAGTTGAATGAAAATCGTTCAATTCATTTTATGAAGTGTGTGTGAAAGACTGAATTCACAATTGAATTGAAACGTATATGGGCCGCTTAAGTGTAGTACATTGTCAACAATTGTTGATGGAAATCAAAAAATTTTGATATTTTATTTGACGGCTGATTATTTTAACGTTTCTAGGTTGTGACAAGCACACTAGCTTTGCGAATTTATGTTAAACAAAAGCCGACGTTCGTAACTGACACTTCACATAACAGATACTGTCAGTCTTGCCAGAGCGACACGTTTGGTAATAACTCTACATATGTATATACAAACATATAAACATTTCATTTCTTATCATTCTGCCATTCTCGCAGTTCTGTGCGATTTGATAAGATTGTTTCTGATTTAGTCACCAAAATCGAAAAAAAAACAAACCACTTATAATGTTTCTAATCACACCAGTTAGTTAATAAACTTGGCTGAAAAGCACGTCAATGACTCTAACGTCCAGTTGAAACTTTTACATTTAACAGCCAGCCAGACATTGAGTGATAGACAGTTAACAGTTCAAACACACACACATACACACAAACAGAATAAAACAAAAATCATTTAATTAATGTCACAAAACTGTCAACTGCGTGCAAAAGAGTGAAAATTAAATAATCAAAATCAAAATAATCCTCATAATTAAAAAAACATTTTAAAATTTTATCTGTTGTTTTTCATGTTTTAAATGTAAACATATTTATCTTATTTTTGCTTTTTTTTAACGTAAAGCAAAAAAAAGCTTCATATCACTGTAATTAAGCCAAGTGAAAGATAAGTTAAGTTTGTTTAACCGAAACTGGTGATGATATCTGTGTCAAAGATTTAACCTTAAAAAAAATTCCAAACAACTGAATATAAGTTACAGCAGCACGTAACGCATAAAGGAGGAGTTAAATTTAAAAATATATATAATTTTATTAAGAAATTTACATTTAATAAATCTGTGATCTATTCGTGAAAATTGTGTTCATTAAAGCATTTGGTTGTTTTTTGGATAAAAGCAAGTGTGAATTTAAGTATTTTTATTTAAACTGATAATAATATTTTCTAATACTGATAAGCTGTGCCTGGTTTTTGGCTTTTCAACACAACTAATCAAAAATCATTTGGAAAATATGAGCAATGATGATATTTGTAAGTAAACCAATTATTATTTTTTGCTTATTTTCGAACTCGTTTTGTTGTTTACGATTTTATTGCTCGCAATAAAAAATTCCATCGCTAAAACCAAAATTGTATATTAGGTGTACAACTTTGTTTCCGCCGTTTTGCAAGAGATGGCTCTAACGGTAAGTGGTAGTCGAAAGAAATAGATTTTTCATGTCATAATGCCTGCAGACGTGTTTCCTGTCCCTTATAACGTCCGAAAGTTCAAGTCAAATGTTCACACATAACAGGGTTTATTTATTAAAACATCAATGAGTGTTTAGTTCAACGGTCTGGTCACGACTAACTTCATTATTCATCTTCTTATCTTTATGACACTTATGTTAAGGGTAGTATATAAAAGTATTATTTATATTAAAGTAAGGTTGTATATTAAAGTAGTGTGTGCATTGACGTATTAAGGTGGTGCATGGGCATTGCCATATCAAAGAAGTGTATGGGCATTACACACACACTACTCCCTCTTTCCCCCTTCTCGCAACCTATTTTCCTAGTTCTAATACATATGCAGTATATGTAGGGGCCATACCCTGAATACTGGTCCAAGTTAAAAGAAAATTACAAGATGTTATTTTATCAGGCAAAGATCGTCAAGAGGACGTCCTTGAAATTTTTACAGATGGATCCAAGTCGGACTCGGGAGCTGGTGGGGGTATTTTTATCTTCCTGTATGAGAGGAGAATGAGTTTCAGGCTGCAAAATGAGTGTAGCGTAGCGCAGGCCGATATTGCGGGCCATTATGAGGGCAGCTAACTGGCTAAGGAACTACAGTATATACGGGGATGATATCCGAATTTGTACTGATAGTGAGGCTGTGTTGTATGCACTATCTGGGGTCTTTACAACATCCAGGCTGGTTCGTGAATGCCGGATATCTCTAAACGAGACAACTGTAAAAAAGATTTACATCAGCACCTGACTTTACGGCCTAATCTGGTGGTGGACTAGCTCCACGAGTGAATTATTCACGATTAACCAGCGGCCCTGCGTGGCTTACTAGGCTCACTCAGGTAGCAATTTTTGAAATATGTTTGTAGACATATGTGCAACTTCATGTTGAGGAGTACGGGCCTTCTAATCCGTCCTGTATGCAATTTCCCAGCAATCAATGGACGACAAGGCTTAATGAGTAGGCCGAAGCCCGTTAGCAGCATCAGCCCTTAAACCAACTCACTCGCCAGCCCTCACCTTACAGTACAGGTATCTGTTGTAAAGGCAACAGCCCCTAAAGAGGGGCCACACACCAAACAATTATCAGGGATGCTAACTAAATCTTCCTGTGTTTTAGGTTTCCACCACAGCCAGACAATTTCAGCCAAGATAGGCACCTCAACCATGATCAGTACGGGTTGAACTGCAATTAGAACCACCCGGTGGACATGCCGATCCCCGTTCTGCCAATTTAAACCCTTGGTAATGGTTTCGGAATGCAACACAACATAAGTCATGCGGCTTGCTAGAGTTTTATTTGCCCCTTCCTCTCTTTACCCGAAAAACAGAGTGCCTTAGTTAGGAATACGCCAAAGTAAAACTTGTTCTCCTGGAGGCTCTAAACGAGACAGCGAGACGTTCGAACCTGGAGCGTTTCTGGGTACGAAGACACAGTGAAGTGCTCGGAAATCTAGTAGCGGATGAATTGGCAAAGGCCGGTATACTGCTACAACAAAGAGATATAGATAGAATCGTTGGAATACCATTTGCGAGCTGTAAGAAACAAGTACAGCGTCAACTTTTTCAGACAGTTCAGAACGGATGGTCTAGTGAGGATACATTTCGAATATCAAAGCTGACATGACCCAGATATGATAACAAGAATACTATCATCCTTAGGGGCTTGCCTCGACGAAGGTTGCGTTCTACTGTGGTGGTCCTGATGGGACATTGCCACATAGGGACGCAGGCGAGGTGGTTAAATCTTCCATTAAATGACTTCTGTGGAAGTTGCAGAGACGAGGTGGAAGTAGAGAGCGTTGAGCACTTCCTCTGTCAGTGTCCAGCTCTTTCTTATATATGGGCACTGTATCTAGGCAGACCGATGCTGCATGATCTGGCGGAGGTATCGGAATGCGATGTAAGTCGATTGGACTTCTTTGTCCGATCCTCGGGTTGATTCTTAACCAGTGATATATAAAGCTATTGAGATACACATCTCGGCCATGTTTCCACGTCGATGGTTCCAAACCAAATATTCACGGTTCAGTAGTTGGTGTGACCAGCTCGACGTACGCGATCATTATCGAACGCAGTTCATGCGTTTGAGCCCAGCCAGCCAAAGCAGAATGATCTACGTGTACTTTGGATACGAGTATATTCTTCGCGGACTTAGACAGAATTCCGATGGAGTTTATGAAAAGTGTTACTGCAGAAGGCAACAAGCTACCGGCAATGCCCGGGCTCATGCGGAGTAGCCTGGTTAATCTGGCTAACATCGAATGAAATGGTAAATGGTGTTTTCTACAGAGGTATAGAATGAAACAAAGGCGAATTTTTTAAATTGATATATAATTACACTTTATTCGGAAGATAATACTCTTTCATTATAATTTAATTATGACTACTGGCATATGAGTATTAAGACGGTTGGTGCGGACGACGTCTAATGTGGAGGTATAATGTTCGAAGACTTTTTTCAACATTTATGACCGTATATCGGCAATAATGCGGCGTATTCTGTCCTTCAAGTAGTCAACCGTTTTGTCCTAGTCGGTGTAGACTGGCAACAGCAAATTGATTAGTGGGGTTAAATCACGCGATCTTGCATACAAATTCACGGATGCCAAACGTTTAACTAAGCGGTAGTCAAATATTTCCTTCAATAAATTAATTGTGGCACGAACTGTATGACATGTTGCGTCGTATTATTGAAAGCACAGCACCTGCACAGTCTCAGTATCCAACATTGAAAAAATTCAAAGAAGTCAAATAGAATTCTCAGTAGAATTACAGATGATCCATGGCACGTTAAAAGCATTCGAATCCACGCAGATCTAAACGTACCTTTTGAGAAATCTGAATTTGTGAAGTACGCAACAAGATATATTAATATTAAATATTGGCTTTAGCCAGGATTGAACTCGTGCTAGACGAATGATACCAATCCATCATCATATAATATTAGAAATATTAATATAAAGTTCGACTATTTAACATTAATACATACATATATATCTCACAGTATAGAGACTGTCAACATACATACATACGTACGTTTATAAATAATAAAAAATAACTGGTTGTTCAGTGACAGCAAACTGCAGTACAAGCAACTGGGATTTTAACAAATTGCATATGTGATCAATATAAGACAAATATAGACGAAGAAATAAATAAGAGTTTAGTGGCTGAGCTGGTTAAGCGGACGTATTACAAATACATCATGTTTACATGGTACTGAGCTCGAGTCCTAGTGGGTGCTAATGAGCAGTGTAGCGTCTGCGAAATAGCTAGTTGTCCCCCAACTTTAGTGTATTCAAGTATTTTTTCCTGTCTTCTTTGATTAAGAGTTTTTGATCGCGGCCATTATTGTTATAATTATAAATAAAAATAGTTCTTGGCTTAGCCAGAATTGAACTGGAGCTAGACGAATGATAGCAACCCATCATCATATATATTAGAAATATATTAACAAACTTGTATTCCATCCAAATTCTCCTGCAGTTAATATTCTTAATTTTGGTGGCCATACCCGTTTGAGAAGGAGAGATACTTTGGCTACAATTAGATCTCTAAACCGATGACTGAATTCTGCGAATTATATTCGCATAAAAATAAGTTTTTGTCCAGCACTGGTAGAACTTTAATCACAATTTTGTTTAGTATTAAGGCTTGAATACTTATTGTCATTACATTTCTTATGTAGATTCAATAAATAAAATAGTAAAGTTAAAAAAAAATAAAAATTTGCGCGAAAAAAGTCTGTAATACTATGATTATAGCGGTCACCATTGACTGTAAAGTTCCGACCAGCATCGTATTTAAAGAAGTACCACACCAATGATTCCACCAGCCTATAAAACACAAGCTAGTTTTTTTCGGGATGCAACGGAGATTTGACATACACTTGAGGATTATCATCACTCAAAATACGGCAGTTTTGTTTACTAATATATCCATTCAAACAAAAGTAAGCTTCATTTTCGTTGACGTAGTTCACGATACGAATATTGAACAGAACGATGATTTTCAAATTAAATTTGCACACATTGGTAGCGTTGTTCAGGCGTCACTCTATTCCTGTTGAAATGCCAAACGAAGCTAAACATTGTTCGCTTAACAGCTGTCAAAATGGCTGCCAGTTTAAAAAGTGTTGCCAACTTAAGGTTTTATACTTTTATCAAAATATATTTTACAAATTTGTGAGGAAAACTATCTATAAGCTAGTTTAGTGATCCCTGTTTCACCATATCCTCAAAATGGGGCATTTGCTCACAAACGACAATTTCGCAGGAATATTTGACGTTGTTCACTCAACCCTAAAATGGACGAGCTTTTGCGCTGTTCTATAACCGTGGATAGAACTTGAATCCTCTACAATATACCGGAGACTAAAAAGTCGTCAATGTAGTGGTTTACTCGGGGCTAATCGGCACCAAAGAAATCAAAGCTGGGTTTGTTAGCCAATAAAATAATGGCAGCCGGTTTTTGGGTTGCACACGGTATATATCCATATTAACTACCTTCAAGAGCGGAAAATAGTCGATGGTGAATACTATAATAAGTTACTGGGTCGATTCAATGATAAATTAAAAACAAAGGCCGCATTTGACCAAGAAACAAGTTATTTTCGACCAGTAAAATGCAAAAAACAGCACATGTGCAATTTTTATAGTAAAACAAGTTATTAATTGGGCTCCAAATTGCTCTCTTAATCATCTATGCAACAGAATTCAAGTATCATATATTTTCCAGATTTGGCCCCGAGTAAACTTAAGAAATGGCTCGCCGGAAAGAGATTTTACTCCAAAGACGTAATCATCTCAAATTTCTTTTGATGACCGTTTTTGAGAAATGCTGTACTAAGTGCAGAGAACTAAAAGTAGTCTATGTGGCAGAATAAAATAAATTTTTCTGCTTTTTTTCCAACCTTATGGCCCTAACTCGTATATCTTTATTAAGTAAATGTATTTTGAAAACAACAGACCTTCTTTTATTGTGTAAAAAAATTACTTATCTTATTTTTATTTGTTTATATTCTGTAATAATTTTAACATACTCAAGTAATTTGCAAACAATGTGAGTCACCCGGGCTCTTGCATGTGTTTAATATGGATATACTTGGTTAACAATTTTCGTCTCTTAATAGAGAATTAAAAAGGTCAAGCTAAAAGAAAGCAATCAACAGTTTCAATTATTTGTGAAAAATGTTTTTTTTTTCAGAATTATATTCTTAATATAAAATTACTACAGAGGGAGCTTTAGATTAAAGCCTCCTGATTTAAAGTTCTTTTAACAGATAAGAAAATAATGTTTTGTCTCAGCTAAAGAAAAATATTAAGTTAAACGGCTCATAGAAAATTAAGTCACGTGCCTTCAGCTTTGTTGCTGTTGTTTTAAGGTCCAATCAGACTATTATACAAGTATAAATACTTTCATTAAATTTTGTGAGATAAAAGTCTAAACACATTTCTTGCGACTGTCAAAAAGTCTAACGTAAATTAGATTTTGCATTCACACCATCACACTTGATATAAACCAACATAGATGTGCCATCATAAAACTTTTCACGGCGGCAGGTGCGCTGTTCGTCGTAGGCGATAGACGTGCCGGCGCGTGAAATTCTTCAACAATTAAAATAATAATTATGTATAGCACATCCAAATTCAATAGCACAAACATATTTTATGTTCGAAATATAGCATGAGCAAAATACATTTATAAATGACAGCTAAATTCCAAATTTTATAACGACAAAAAATACTATCAGTGACGGCACCCCATCGGCTACGAAATAGCCGACTACTCAATTTTTAATTAGCTGGTTTGCTAAAAAACACAACCCTGATCCAATGTAAAGTATTATCGTTTTGAAAAGTTTCAAAAAACAACAAAGTCGTATGGGATGTAAAATTTTTATCGTATTATTTTTCGTATGTATGACGGATTACATTCAGACTATCAGACTTGCACGTATTATTTGAATTTTTGACAAGTATTAATACAAAGTATAATAGTCTGAACTGGGCTTTAGCAACATCAGTCGTTTTTAATTCCAAGTGCGTTTGTCTTACACTGTTACTAATCACTTGTCTATACCGCTTTGTGTACGGTGTTGTTTTTCCCAAGACGAATTTCTTTCAGGCCAGTAACATAAGCCATGTGGCCATCTTTTTTTGTTGTTGTTGTTGTTGTTGTTAAATTACTTAAGCCGCAAATTTATGCAACAACACGACAAGAACAAATTGTTAAATTTACTTGGCACTGAAACAGTTGTGATTTTTTTTATTACTGCACAGACAAAACTGACATTCAGAAATTATTAATATGAATTAAAAATTTGCTATGCAATATAAATTAAAATTTCTTTAAATTAGCGACAGCAAACAGTGTAAATTTGTTTTTAATTGATGTGATTAAAAGATTAATTAAATCAAAGAAAATTTTATTAAGAAGAATTTTTTACACAACAAATATGCTGTGATCAATAACTTTTTTTGATTGAAGAAGACAAGAAAAATAATTATCAAATCTTGATCTGGGGGACAACTAGTTGTTTCGTAGTCGCTATACTACTCATCAGCACCAACTGGGATAAGAAAAAAACATAAGACAGGAAAAAATTGAACTAAAGCTCGATGTACATATGTATAAACCAAGAATTTAATTTAAAAATTATAAAAAAGTTCAACAAAAATTCTATAAATGAAAATTTTATTCATTTAATTAAAAAGTTTGTGGGTGTAGATAACTGACTTTATATAACGTGAATTAAAATAATCTTATGGGGTTAAATCGCATTTCGCATTTGCAATCGAATTTGCTGGCCATTTTATTACAACCATCATGTGCAGTTATTCTTTCATGTAAAGCTTGTTTTAGTAAATTAATTATAAGGACCCGGCATGACAGCTTGTGGAAATTGATTTACATCAGCAACTGCCTACACTGAAAAGAATAATGAATATTGGCATTAATCTAATGAAAATTTGCATTATTTTTCGGCCAATGATGGCCTTCATTGGACTAATGAATCTTGTTTCACTAAAAATTATGTAATGAATATATTCGTTAGATTAATGATAACTTAATTTAATGAAGCATGAATCATAATATTTATGAATAGTTTACATTAAAACAATGAAAATATTCATTAAGTTAACGACTCAATTTCATTAGTTTTATGAATTTGGTACATTAACATTAAGTAAAACTTTCATTCCTTTAATGAATCTTCTTCATCACTCAAACGTAATTTTTTCAGTAGGCCAATGAATGTGTTACAATATTTTTATGAAATATTTTCACTAGTGTAATGAATACATTTGTTGAACCAATGAAAATGTTCACACATTTGGTGAAAAATTTTCTGCATTCTTACGAAATAAAATCATTAGTTTAAAGAAGAGTTGCATTATTCTAATTATATTTTTTCAAGTTGTTTTAATGTAGAGTTGTAAACCATAATAGAATCATTAACAGATTGCTATTAGATTGCTGTATCTGTTGCAAGACAACAGCAACTCAAGGCATTGCACCATAGCTATCAGGGAAACTAATTCTCCTTCCAGCGATTTAGGTTTAAGCCACAGCCAGAACGTTTCAGTCTAGGTAGGGCACCCCAACTATGATCAGCGCCGAGATGGCCTGCAAGCAGTATCTTTTAGGGGCTCTGCTGACACCCTTCTGCCAATTAACACTTGGGTAGATTTTCGGAAGACCAACACAACATAAGTCATGCAGATTCTCAGAGTTTTTTTTTGCTACAACAGACATGGAACTCCTACCCCTCTATGCCAGAGTAAGCAGATTGCTCTAGTGGTATGTACACCAAGGCAAAGCCAACTTCCCATAGGAACTCTGTATGGCATATGTCTTTGTTCTGTTGGGATCATGTGCCAACCAGATTAATGCCAGCTAATTCAGGTGCAAAAACATGCTTAATCATGTCGCTATTCCGTTGATCATTGACTGTGAGTTCCTGACCACAATCGTTTTTGAAGACTAATGGACTGAAGACTCCGCTAGCCCATAAGGCCCACCAAATAGTTTTCTTATACGCGTGCCATTACTCTAAATGTGATTATGCTTCTTATTTACGTATCCTTTTAAAATGGGTTTGATCGGAGTACAGAATTTTAAAAAACAGAAATTCAATATCAATTGATGTACAGAACCATTATTTTCAGTTCAATAATTTGCAAGCGTTGCTCCGGCCTAGATCTATTCATAATGAAATGTCAAATCCAACTAATGAAATGTCAAATCAGCTGGTAAAGGGGTTGTTCAATATAAAAGTGCTGCTAATATACAAATAAAAAACGAGTTTCTATGTTTACATTAGAGACCTCTTGGAATAAAATTTTTTTTGTTTGTTTGGAAGTATTGCTGTACAAGTTTGCTTTTGCCTCGAAATTCAAGGTTTTATGGTAAAAAAACTGGTTATATATTTCTTTATTTATTACATCGCTGGCCACTACTTTCTCCTACCTTTTGGGCAGCGTATGAATCCCGCTTTGAAAAACTCGCCATATTTTGAAGCGATCCACAAGTCAATTCAACTATTTACTTTTTCATATGACCGTAAGTGCTGGTCAGGCCATAAGTAGTTGATTGAAACAGTCATAGTATGAGGTAACAACGTCTAGCGAATAGGAAGCGTAAGGTAGAACTTCGCATTTCAAAGGTTCCAAGTAAATCTTGACCAGTTTCGCAACATGGGATCGAGCACTGTTACGCTTTATCAAGTCTCTTGTTGTGTTGCCGCCGTTCGTTTTTTAATCCTCAATGAGGATAACGATTGGCTGTTTTGGATTTAACAACTCATAACACTCTACGCTGAGTTGGTCCAACCAGTGGACGCACGGCCAGGCCACGATAGGAAATACATTGGCATTTCCTATCGTCTGCATGAGCCATAACCTGACGATACATTTTTTCTATATCTGAACAGAATCCGATTTGATATTTCCGAAAGTTTAAAATTATGGTAAAAATTTCATTCTGTATCGTTTTTGTTGTTGAACTAGTTGGCTTAACAACTGCATGGTGAGGTAAAAAGTACTCACTGGACTCAATAGTATGTTCCTCCATATGCTTCAAGTTTAAAAATTCGTTAATAAATTTAGTGTATTCCTTTCGCATTTCCGGTATTGCATTAAATCTTCCTTCCATTGAAATTATCCTTTTGCTGGCTAAATATCTTGAACTTCCTAGCTGAATATTTTCCTTCAATGGTAATCGTATCATGTACCGACCGTTGTCCAACCTAGTAAAGTTTTGCTGATAATGCAATTCTGCCTGCTGCTCTTCCTCTGATAGAGTCCTTGATGAAATTGGTAACTCCTCGACCTCCCAAAATTTTTGCAAAACGTTATCCATGTCCAATGATGCATGCCCGGCAAAAACAGTTTTTGTTACCGTTTTATCAATACCTCCCATAATTACCCAGCCAAAAGCAGTATTCATTGCAATAGGTGACCCATTTGGATGTGAAAGCTTTCCTGTCAACATTGCTTCGCAAACTATATCAGTCCCTAAAATAATATCTATTTTTGAGGATTTATTAAATAAATTATCTGCTAAATTCAAATTCTGAAAAAAGTTAAATTTTTCACTGCATTTATCATAAGAAGGTGAGTGACCTTCTTAAATGTTTTTGATGTTGACATTATTTCTATACAGACTTTACCCCCTCTGTAATTGCCCTGATTTGGACCTACATCAAATAATACCATTTTGTCGTTAAACCTTTTTAGTCTTAAAGCTTGAACACATGATTCAGATATCAGCGTTGCTGAATTTAACCCCATAAGATATCAATGGTTGTAATTGACCGTATCCATTACGAATCATTATTACTGCTGTGGGCAAAAGTGCCATACGATTTGAACCTAGAGTTCTTTGGTTTTCACATTTTGGTGACAAATGTTGACTTGCAAAAACTCACATTTTTTTGTGCTTGCGATTATCGTAATGAACCATTTTTCGTCGCCAGTCACAATGCGAGGCGGAAATCTCTTCCCTCTTTGCTTGCAGGCAGATGTTCAAAAGTAATCAAACGCCATTAAAAATCTCTCGGCTTCAATTCGTACGGCACCCAATTTTCTTTTTTCTGAATTATATCCATGACTTTCAGGAATTTTGAAATGACTTGCTGCATCACACGATTTTTGGCCAAGTAATGCCTCCAGTTCTATATCTTCGAAAGCCTACTCTTTTCCACCGCCATGCTTGTCTTCGACGTCAAAATTATCGTTCTTGATGCGTTGAAACTACTCTCGCCAAGTTCTTTCCCCAAAAGCCGACTTATCAGAGGTATTTGAGAGCATTCGATAAGCCTCAGCTGCAGTTTAGATTTCTTCGTATTTAATGTTACGTTCCGATGCTAACCGCCTGACGAGATTACTGGCTATCTGAATTTGTCCCAGGTTGGTTCCAACCCTTTCATCAGCCGTTGACAGCAACAGAAAGATAAAACCTCCCGCAAAAGAGGAGAAATGTGGCACGCAAGCTAAAGTGTGTAATCGAGAATAACTATATAATGCGGATGCAAATCGACGAATATTTCAATACTGTTATGTTTAGAAGTACCTAAGTATCGACTATCATTTACCGCTGCAGACATCTATTGCAAAATGGCGGAAGTAAATTGTTAAAAAGTAAAGTAAATGATTAAAATTGTTACGATACAGATATCACTCTTTATACTAGTCACACGAAATTCCAAATATTATGGAAAGTATTCCATAGAACAGCTGTTTGTAAGTGGAAGAATAGAAAAATTCTTAAAGAAAAATATTAAATTTATTAACGGCATAGAAAAACTTTACATTTTTATTTTACGCTAAGTTATTTTTAATAAATTATTATACTGTGCTGTTGTTTAGTGCAAAATTAGCAACTAATTTTCGAATATCTTCTGCAGGCAATAGCTCGTATGTGTGTTTTGTTTACCGTTTTTGCACTAATACAAATGCAAGCACACAAAAACCATATAGACTATGAGAAAAACTTAAATAAAACTTAAATGAAGAAGTTTGGGCATTTAAGTTTAGTCCAAATTTGTAGTGAAAAACTGATTTTCGTATTTAAATGGAACTTAAAGCTAAATAACATTTATATACGAACTCAAAAACTGGGCCTAAATCTGATATAGAAAAACATTTGTTTAAGCAACCAATATAACTAATACCACTTTTGCTATTATTCTAGCCACAGCTGTAGCAAATACATATTATAATTAAGCACTTTATCTTGCTGCCTAATTTATGCTTTGGTGGGTGTCAGTTTCTTATTACGTTAAAGTTAAAAAACAATACAAAAAACCCCTCAAATGTTAACTGTTGTTCATGCACATAAATATTAACCAGCTCTCCGACATACACACACACACACTCATACACATACGCACTTACGCAAAAATTTTGTTATTTAAAACAAGTGCGTAAGCAATAAATTTTAGACAACTGTATCAAGTTGTGTTTAAGAACTGATAAAACTGATAAAAAAAATAAAAAAACCAAATTTGTAGGGATGAAAAATCCGGCAGACATTTTTAAAAATTTAATTAAGGAATCTTAAGACGTGAAGAAATATCGCGCTGTATTAAATTTATTTTAATGCACTGAAATGTTATATACAACTTTTATTTTAAAATAATTTATTTGCTGAAATGTAAGTTGATGCTTTACCCCCCAATTTCAGAATATATGATTAAATTAACTTTAACGAAACATTAACTAACTACCATTTTCCTTAACAGGCACTAATTAACTGATGGTTATTCATTTGCGCTTCATCATCGTTAGTTAGCAAATGAATACTTATTTAAATATGGCAACTTTCGCTTGATTTGTTTACGAAATATAGTGTAATGAGAAATCACACTACATACTCGTATGTATGTTTGCCCGGTACAAGGAACTTGTATTAATTTTTTCTGCTTAGTAGTATAAAACCCAAAAATAATGACTTATTGAGTCTAAAGCTTAAGCAAAAATTTAATGGCCCATTAACACTTTGAATTAAGCCAGTCAGAAGAGACTTTTAGAGCCGTTAAAATATATATTAAAATGTAGTTTTCATAATTTTACAAAATAAATTTTAATAAGATTACATAGTGTTCTCCAAAATCCTTCCATGGTGAAAACTTTTTCAAATCGTCAAAACCTCAGTCATCTTTAAGCAGCATGTATAATTACATATGTAAAATTACAAAGGTCACTATAACTGATATTATTGCAATGTGCCGCTGAAAAACTCCAAAGCAATGTTTTGCCACATTTCGTGTTCTAATTTGCGGCTCATTCAGCTTCAGCTTTCGGATTTGCATTTTTAAAATCATTTTACATCATAGCCACTGTCACTTAACCAAATTGATAAAAAAAAAAAGCAGCTGTCATGCGCCGACCCAGACTATCACTAAATCTGTTGTTTCAAGGCTTGAGTAAAGTAAATCAATTAAAAAATGTGCATACATAAGTACGAGTAGTTATGTTTGGTTATGAAGCATATAAAAAATCCATTGAAATATCTTACCTGATTTCTACTAGCTTCAGTAACAGAACGACGAGCTTTAGATTGCATTTTGACATGGGTACAATCTACACGTAGAAAAAATATATGGTTGATACAACAATATTCTGAAGGCAACATACTATTGTTGAATTATATAATTGTACCTAATAATACTATATTGTTATATTTAAAACAGCATTCAGATGGCAATCCATAGTATTGTTAAAAAAATTATATTAAAATTGGTTTAATTTATTAAACTAAACATTCATACTTTTCTCATATACTCGTGCAACCATATAAGAGGCAACCTACTATTGTTGAATTGAATGGTTGTACCTAATAACACTATATTGTTATATATAAAACGGCATTCAGATGGCACACCATAGTATTGTTAAAAAAATTATATTAAAATTGGTTTAATAATAAGTAACCATAGCATTTATTAAACTAAAAAGTCATACTTTTCTCATATCCTCGTATAACCATATCAATGCCATAAATATAGCATCATATTAGTGTCGTAAATAGCTTCATTGTAATATTGTTGTAACATATATTTCTTTTAATTGGCACAAATACATACATATAATAATTAGCTACAAAAATGAGACAGCATATAATATAATTTTATAATACTTATTATTAAAAATAAATACAAATAATTAGAAAAAATAATCGGGTTGCATCTCAATGGAACTGATGTAAAAGTTTCTTCTTGGAAGTTGAAATATCCATTATCCCGAAATATCCCGAATAATTACCCTTATAATCCAGTCCAAGTTTACCGTTGAAAGTATATATAGATATACTTTCTACTGTAATAGCGTGCAACAAACCTAAAAAACGGATTTCGAACTGGTTAGCGAACCGGTTGCAAGTTATTTGGTAATTTCCAAAATTGTCTTTAGGAAACGAAACGCCAAAATCCTACCACTTCCCCGGAACAATATCGGAAACAATACGTTAAATTAAATTATTGAGCTAAAGCGGCAACACTCTTTTCTATAGGGGAATATTAAAGTTTTTAATAGTTGCATACAGAGAGTTACAAACATACAAACAAACAAAAATGAAGCTTATATAAGCATGTTAAACAGAACTTTCAACAATAACTTCTTGCCAAAGAACTACTTTAAATTGTAAAAATTATTCTTGAATTAAAAAAATATCATCTGTATCATCACAGTTTGTTTTCAAAAACTCTTTTATTTTCCAAAAAAAAAAAACTTCAAATTATTGAAAAAACACGGTTCGGTTCTATTTTACTTCAAAAATGTAAACTACACAAAATTACAAAAAAAAAATCTTCGCAATAAATCAGTAAAAAATATAATAAATAAAATAAGATATATAAATCAAACTTTCTCATAGAAAAATCCTATTCAGCATCTCTAGCATAAAAAGTAAATCTTACAATCTAACATTGATAGTCAAATATTATCTAATAGACAAGATTTTTTAGAATTTGTTACGTAGACTTAATTTTATGTGCATTTCAAATCACTCATACGCACAGGAACATAATTCCTACTTAAGGGATTTGTAGTCGTAAAAAAACTGCCAAATAACAAAATTTGTACAACCACTACAGCTAAAATTGTATTGGCATTTATTTTGTTTAGGAAATTCGAAACATCATCATCGTTTTCAACACTTTCGCCATATTTAAATTACGCAAACGCTGAATATTTTTAAAAAATCTTTGCTCCAGTACGAAAAGAAAACAATAAACTTGAGTATAAGAAATATATTTTCTTTAGCCAATATATACATATATGCATATAAACATAAGCAAGCAAGCGGCAACATAACTTTCTACGAAAATAATGTTTTAGGGTTAAAAGGTCAATCTGTTTTGTAACAAAGAAGAAAACAAAAACTGTTTGTGTATTCCATACATAGGTATGGTATGGCGTTTATGTATGAAACTTTATAGCAGACTTTAAGGGTTGGATGATTAATTAAAAAACCATGAGAGAGTATGTAAGAATTACGAGTGAGAGAATTTATAGAGAATTAAGAAAAAAAAACTGAAAATATTTAAAAACTTAAAAGAGACAAGGTCACTGGAAGTTTGTATGCGTTGCTTAAGGAGGCTTGGCATTTAGTTTTTTCTTTTTCTAACAATTGATAAGTTGTATGCATATGTGTGTGTGTATATATTTACATATATATAGTTGTCTTTTATTCTTCTTATATAGTAGATATATATGTTAGCGGTAACAAGTAAAGAAAGATGAAAGTTTAATAAATGTAAGACATTAAAACGATCTAATTGTTAAATTATATAAAAAATCTTAAAAATTTAAAATTATGCAAAATTAAAATAAATCAAAATTGAATAGAAAAAAATAGTTGAAAAAAATCAAAGTCACGTGCTAAGCGCAGACTGTTTGATGAACTTGCAGTTACCAAGTATATATATATATATATATATATATATATATATATATATATATATATATATATATATATATATATATATATATATATATATATATATATATATATATATATATATATATATATATATATATATATATATATATATATATATATATATATATATATATATATATATATATATATATATATATATATATATATATATATATATATATATATATATATATATATATATATATATATATATATATATTTATTTATAATTACAAACTTTCAAGAAACTTTGCATGCGTTTTATGAATATGTTGTGCATGTATGTAAATGGTTACATATTAAGCCTGCAAAGCTTTTCCAATATTTCCAATACGAATTACCAAACCAAAACATTAAACAGAAAATCACGTGTAACAAATATTTTATGCAATGAAAACATGCATTTTCTAGTTTTCTTTCAATGACAACAAAACAAAAACACATGAAAAAAGTGCAACAGTAAAACAATCGCACAACTAGTGTTGCCAGATTCGAAATTCCAGCAATGACTTTTAAAAGCTCAGTTCAAAAATATGAATTGTTTTACATCACCTTTAATCCTACGTGTTGCTTGACAAAAAAAAATTTTTTTTCAAAATACTCTAATGACCTCCTCTAGTTGTGTGCAGATTTTTTTGTTTTGAGCCAATTTTTCTTTGCCTTAAAATCAACCCAAACAGTCTGTCTGTGTACGAACTGGTGAACTAATACTATTAAATTTTTCTGAAATATTTGCCCAAACCTGATTTACAGTAGCTTTACATTCTCCAAACTTTTAAACTTCTCGAGATTCCATTTCTTCTACAATGGTATCAAGCTGTTGCTTAGTAGTAATTTTAACCATTTTCGGATGTGCTTTTAAGAAATAATTGTTCAGTTTGTTAATTTTAATATATGTAATACTAAATTTAATTTACTCATATTTTTATTTTTCAGTCGATTTCGCTTTCAAAAAGCATTCAGCAACTAAAAATTCTAGGTTGTGAAATAACTTTCAAATAACAACCAAATTTAGTCGCCAGTTACCATGTGTAATATTTTCGCAACTGGCAGTGCTCAACGAAAGTTCGGGTGGTATCGATAATCGAGCTATTATTATTTTTTTGTATCAACAACTGAAAAAAATTATAATATAATTTTTGTTTTTGAAAAGTCGCTACACCGCCGTAGTTTCTACCAAAACGCCCCCCATTTATCAAATTAGCGATTTTGTTGTGATTTAATATCTGGCAATTAGGTATATTTACAAAACAAAGAAAAAGAGAGCTGGAAATATTCTCTGAGAATATGTACGCAAAAAAGCCGTTAACAACACTGAGCTATAAACATGTGTGTATGTGTACTCATCAGGCATAATTATAACAACAAAACAATATTTTGCAGAACGAGCGAGCATGCTGTTAAAAATGTACACCATTTATACAAACTACAAATAAAAAAAACAACAGCCAAACAACTGCGGCTAAATATCAGGCCAACAACAATATTTTCGTTGAAGGAGGAAGATAAGCAAACAAACAAAAAAAAAAGCAGCAAAAACTTTGTTAAAAGAAAAAAGTGAATGAAATGTTATTTGTTTGAGATTTCACATGGAAACACTTATTTATTCAGTCTTACCAAAGCAACGCGTGTGTAAACATCGACACTCCTCTGTCTGCATCTATAAAAAAAGTCTTTTAATAATAAAAAAGTTATAATTTTTTCACTATTCTTTCTTTCAATTTAACGTACATATTCGAAACAACACAGAAAGAAAAGTAATTCTTGAATAAACAAAGAGTGCTTAAGTAGATAAAAGAAAAATATTTAATAAAATTTATGGGTTATTTTTCACACGTATCTTAAAACAAAACTACTTAAAATAAATATTTTAGAGAAAAAATTTCACACAACTCAAGAAAAACTTTGCTGAAAAAGAAAATTTTGTCACTTCCTTTAGCCGTTGCATAAAATATGTCTCCGCGTTTGTGTCTACATGGTGTGTGCGTCCTTGTAGTATTTGTTGCATTTGAAATTTGTTGATTTCGTCATATTTAACCTCATTTAAATACGTTGACCCATAAAATTAACAAACATTTTTATACGGTTTTAAAAGAACACAATTTAAAATACTAGAAACTACATTGCTATAGGTGTATGTGCATATTTGTGTGTATAAAAAGAGCAAGTAAATAAAATTTTTAAAACAATAATAGAAAAACTTACTTTGTACATGAGCATGAATGAATGAAATTTGTTTTAGTCATCATTCGTGCCATGAAACTATCCATCCGTATGCTCTGGCATTCATTCATTTAAAAGTCTATTAAATGCTTTTGTCTATTCTCGTACATGTTTACGTTTATATGCAATATGTAAATGTTTTCCATTCAACTGTAACAACAGCAATTTGTCGAGTGCACTGCCTTTTCTATGAATCTGAAGTGTGGGCTGGAAATACATTTTTAATAAAATATTGATAGAAATGTTTGCAATATTAAAATGTTAAGCTTCAAACAACCACGAAAAGCAGGAGAATGTGTATAAAGTGCTATTTTTTATAATAAAAGTACTCGAATGCATCTCCAACAAACGTGTATTTAGTGGTAGAGTAAAAATCGTTTAGTGCAAAATTAAAAACGTTTAGAGCTAACAAAAAAATTATTCTTGCTTTTCAAATATAAAGGGGCTAAAAACCTCTTATAAGAGCATAGTTTTGTTTAGGCTTCCCGTGGTTTCCTGTTTAATTTTAATTTAAAAAATAAACGGTATCCACCAGGAAAGTATACTACTTTCTTTGTCTATAATTTTTAATTAAATGAAAGAGAACGAATCTTATATTGATAAAAGTTTTATTTAATGTTGGCAATTATGTACATAAGTGCTAATGATATGCAATTTCAGTGACAATATGGATTTAAAAACGGTTCTGGAACACAGGAGGCTGTGTTAAATGTATTAGATCACATATGTAATGGTCTAGATGAAGGATATAAGGCAGATGCAGGAGAATTTTTCACTTATCTAAAGCCTTTGACTTAGTTGACCATAGCATTTTAATTAAAAAGTTGGAATATTTTGGGGTTTTCGCAAAGTAAAATAAATCTCTTAAAAAATAGAACATAATTTGTACAAAACGAATCGAAAAGTGGACTACTGACTGCATTGTGTGGAGTACCTTAACCATTATTGTTCAAAATTTTCATTAATGATTTAAAATATATAAAATTTTTCGGTAAATTATTTATGTTCGTAGATGACTTAAGCCTGTTTTATTATTATAAGGATGAGAAGGTCCTGCAAACACATGTTGAGTATGATGCTGCTATCTTACTTGAGTTCATCAGATTCAATGAACTTATTTTAAACGCCAATAAAACGAAATTCGATTGATTAAATTTAAGCCAGACATTTCAAAATCAGAGATAAGTATGAACATTTATATTGATGAAAGGTTTATCAAGGAATTTGAAAGTGTTAAATATCTTGGAATTTACTTGGCTTACAATCTGTCATGGGTTGTTCACACGGATTATCTAAAAATTAAGGTCGCAATTAGGAATAGGAATTAAAAAAAAATCAAGAATAAGCTAAATGTCAAAGCCAAACTTCTGCTTTACCAATCCTTGGTTCATTCACACCTCACATATTTACCAATGATTTATGGATGCACAAAGAACTCACAGTTGCAAGCTAAAAATTGGTTTTTAACCTACCCATACGCTAAAGCACTTTAAATTTAAATAATAATTGGGCAAAAGAAGTACTTCCTATTCGGAGGCTATATAAACAACAATTGCTGTTTAAATTAATAAATAATATTGGCTTGCATTCCATTGAATTTGAACAAAACATCTCCACAACACAGAGAATATCAAGGCAGTCGAGTCATTTAACTATCGCAAGGTGTTGTCTTGAGCTAACAAAACAAAAGATTCGCTATTCCGGGCCTAAAGAATATAACTTTTTGCCAACTGCTCTCAAAAATACACTCATTTTATCAACCAAACTAAATTGATAAAAAATGTCGAAACTTATAAATTGTACATTCATTGTATATTATATGATCTCATCCTATATTATTTTAGTCTTTTTGTTTTTATTGATTTATAATTGGTATAACATGAATTAGTTGCCTTTTAGCCTCTAATAGCCATATTTGGCGCTGAGGCATAATTATTACTTTGTAATTGGATTTTTTATTTACTTGAAAAATACTAATAATAAAGAAAAAAAAAATGTGGGGAATATAATATCAAATAAATGTCCGCCTCTGTTCGCCTCACAAATGCGAGCTCTTTTGAGTACACTTTTCATTACATTCTCACACATTCCACCAATTTCACCACGAATATTTTTTTTGAGTTGCTCTAGCGTTTCTGGTTTATTTGCATAAACCTTGCCTTTCAAATATCCCCAGAAAAAAAAATTCGGTGAAATCAAATCAGGCGATCGTGGAGGTCAATCAACATCACCATGTCTTGAAATACCGTGTTGTGAAAAGAGGTCTCTCAGTAATACCAATCTCTGGCTGCATGCGATGTCTTGTTGGTAACACTTGTTAATCAAGCCCAATGCATGCAGCAGTGGTCGCTGTTTTTGTTTTCAAAGCAGTAAGGTATTGATTTCTCTTCACCAAATGGCACACCAGACTGTCACATTTAACGGATGTAAAGGTAACAGATGAATAATTTTCCCATGACTGACTATTCATATATCCATTGTACTGAAAATGTATGAATTTTCCAAGAAAATCGGGTTTGTCATGGGCGAGCTGTAATATTCTATTGGTATCTCAAATGAAAACAAATGCAAATTTTTGGGCAAAATTGTTGCCAAAGTTATTCTTTGAAGATCAAGCTCCTGAGTACAGCATCAAATTGAGCTTGACGGATTGTTTTGAGCAGTTGCTTAAGCAGCAGTAATGTTCTCAGTCAATCTTGCAGTACGTTGTGGACCATGCTTGGGTCTGTCATCTTTCTTCGAAATCATTCACTACACGATATATAGTGCGTTTTGTTGGCATGTTGTTTCTCCCAAAACTGTCACGTAACTTTCGCATCGTCACAGTAATCGATGATTGATTTTGATAAATTGTTATAACGATTAAAGCATGTTAGTTCATCGAATATTTTTCCACAATAAATTTGCCATGTGTCTATTTCACGACTGCCACATATGAACTGTCACTGTACTCTGTTTTGCCGCCAAAATGGCGGCAAAACAAAGTAGTATACCGGCCCGGCTGACACTCGGTATTAATTATGCCATTCGACCGAACTTTAATTAAACTTTGCAGTTTTTTATACATATCATTGAACCGAAGCTATCTGCAGGTGCATCTTCTTTCTAAAAAATCTGCCAAAGTTGCCATTGACAGCAGTGGATCACTCCGCAATCCCTCTTCTCATTTTGTTTGCGCCTGCGTATCAAGTTTGGAAACAATGAGATAAGATAAAAGTCCATCGGCTATTTGATCCTTCATTGACAAACTCGAAGCTGAACCGTTATCAACACCTTTTAAACCAAAAATATCTGTTATATGCGCCTGAAAATTAATTAGCTTATTATCAAAACGATTCTTTAATAAAGTTATAGTTTTATCATAATTTTCATCATTCGGCTCCAATGAAGAATTTGTGTCCAACGCCGATCCAAATAAACATGCACGTAAGTGTTGAAACTTTTCTATTTTACTTAAATCCAAATCGTTAGCTACAACTGTTGAAAGGCCATTCGGTATAAATATAAATAATAAACCTCAGTAGCAGAGGCTGCACAGTTGTTACTTTTATTGTTCAAACTTAGTTTATCCAACAAGTAGCCTCTTATGATAGTTTCTCATGAACCCAGTCTTTGCCTTTCGAAATGAATTTTAGGAAGATTTACCTAAAGAACGAATTTCGGCCACACAAAACTTCTGGTCTCACTTGCTATCAATTCTCAAATGAGATCCATCTTGGTGTTGGGAAAACTATACTACATATGTATATATTTTTTTTTTTTTAATTTTTCTTTAAAGCTATTTTTTTAACTTTTCATTTTTAAATTAACAAAACATCAGCAGCTTTCGTATGAATATTTTTATTTCGAGGTCAATTTTGAAGTTTGGATGTGCATTGATGCTGAACTTCTGAATTGAACAGACATGTTTTCATGTAAATTATTAAACAGTGAACTTTTTGAGTTATATACATATGTACGATATTAACTAATTAGTTGTGAGTTCGAGTCCAACTTCAGTCAAGAAGAAGGATTATTTTAAATTATAACAATGATTGCTGTGTAACAATAAGACCAAAGAAGAACAGAAAAAATAATTGAATACCATTAGCTGAGTTGGCTAAGCGGCCGTATTAAAAATACATCATGTTCACATGATCCCGAGTTCGAGTCCCAGTGGGTGCTGATGAGTAGTGTAGCGACTATGAAACAGCTAGTTGTCCCCCAGCTATATGGTATTTAATTATTTTTTCTGTTCTTCTTTGGTCTTATTGTTTCACAGCAATTATTGTTATAATTAAAAATAATATTTCTTCTTGACTGAAGTTGGGCTCGAACTCACAGCTAATTAGTTAATATCGCAAACATGTTTTCATTTTTTTCAAAGCCAATTATGAGAATCAAAAACATTCAAAAGCATTTAATTAATTCAAACATTTTGGAAGTTTACTGGCTGCTAAATTTGGACTCCTCAACAAGCCAACAAAGCAGTATTGTATCAATTAGTTCCCTGGCTACACTCTCAAATAAAGGAGAGCCGATGATGGAAGTCTATATTAGCTCTGTTAGATACATTTGTATTCCAAATCATTCTCACTACCATGCAAACCACTCTCAAGCAATCCTTTTATACCAGTCTATAACTGGTAAATACATTTACAAAGGATTTTCAAAATGACTTCTGAAATTGGTTAGGTTTTATATCTCCTCCTCCTGCCGCTCCTTCCACAATCGCAAAATTCCCTCTAAACCACCATATGGCAATAAAAATATTTTACAACCGTGTTTCTGGTCTTGAAAACATCTTTACAGTTTTCAAAGAAATAAATATGTAATAAGACATTCTGATTTTCTTTTGTTTCAAGAGTCATACGAGTATTCACTTTATCCCATGCAATTCGAGCTGTTTTCACAAAAGTTCAATTTATAAACGATTGCGGCAAAACCAATTTTTATTTATGTATCAATTTCACTTAAGAAAGAAAATTATTATTTGAAGTACAATAGCAGAAATAAAAGTTAAACGTGACTAAAATGTCGTCATTATTTGGTTGCCATTCACCTTTAATTTTTGTATTGACTGATGAACTTGAAATCTATACTTTTTACACAAACACCTCTTCAAGCACTTGTTTAATAAGAACTGAGGACGAGGGGTGCTTTACGAGGGGTTGTATTTGGCATTAACCTATTTCTGAATTTTCGCATGCTATTAATTCTATAAAGAGTGTCCCAGAACTCAACGTCAAGCAGAAATATAATGACAAGATTGATTGTAAACATCATGAGAAAAATAGAAACAACATAAAAATAAAAAAAACAATATACAAAACTTTTCTGATTTTTCTCATGATGATTACAATCAATATAGGGCCACCCTCTATATAAAAAAAATTAAAACTACATTTACTGGAGAGTAAAGTTTTTAGTAAAAAAATATTTCCCATGTTAGTTGGAAAGAAAAATACTTTTTTCTATTGTAATTTTAAATAAATTTTGTGCAAAAAACACTATTAAGTACATTTTCAGTTAGCCTTCTTTAGAATGAAGAAGGAATATACTAAACTATTTTTATATATTTTCAGCAAACTAATTCTCTGAACCAATAATATTGTTTGTTGAAGGTAAAGCTACGAAAACCTTTTGTCTTATGTTGGCATTTCAACAAAAATTTCGCTAAATCAACGAATTATTTACCCTCATTAAATAATATGTTTTCACCAATTGTTATGACAGATATAACCATTAGTTTGCCTTCTTTAAAGTTAAGAAGGAATATACTAAACTTTTTTCAAATATTTTCAGCAAACTAGTTCTTTGAACCAATCAAATTTTTCGTTGAAAACGAAACTAACAATACCTTTGTTACACTTTGTTTTATATTTGTTTTTTGACATTCATTTTTTTGTTTTATTTATCTCTTATTTATTATTATGTATATTTATTATATATAATTTAAAAAAAATGTGTTTTCCTACTTAGGTACACAGAAAAAAAGTTTTTCGGTGTTCAATAACGAAATTCGTTGAATCAATTAATAAATTGTTTGAATGCGGACCTATAAAGGAATTCGTGGATTCAAACAAAAGTTTAGTAAAAATAATTATTGATCGAAAGCAACAATTTTTTTTAACAACAACAAATACGTTATCCATTTTATATATACAAATTATTTATTCAGACAAAAATTTTGTTGATTTTATTTTTACTATAATTTTTTCTGTGTAGCTTTAATATTAATCCGCCCTTGTATATATAATCGAATGAAGCTCACATTAATAGCCATCAAAGTAACTTCTTGAGTAATTTATAAGAAAGTTTAAGTATAAAATTCACCACGATTTGAAACCATTACATTAAAAAACATTATAGCTCTATTCACAGTATCATGCAAGTAGTATTGCATCATTGCATTTGCATAAAGATTAAGCATATTTTTACTCTACACTAACAAAATACACAGCAAGGCACTTGCTAGTCTTATGTGTATATTTAATACTTAAAACCTATAGTTTTTATTTGCTCTGCTTATGCACAAGATAATTGCAAACCGACAGCTGACAATTTGCGATCCAAACCAATTAGTTTGTAATCGCCGCTTAGTTGCCGTCGCTCATCCCGCATTCAAATAACACTAGTCGATGTCTTTATCTAACTTAAAATCGCTTTTTCTATTAAAAAGTGTACTAACTGCTCCTTAAAGCTTTTTTTCGGCATATTTATTTTTGACTAAGTGCCAATTGCACGATAACGAAGCTGTTCGTTCGTTTGCACAATTGCATTTAAAACCAAAACAATATTCAAAATTTTGTTATTGTTTTAAATGTAATTTTGCGAACGAACGAACAGCTTCGTTATGGTGAAATTAGACGTAAAATTTTAGTAAATTATTTTCTACGTTAATTATCAATCAGCTGTGAATTTAGTGCTTTTCACAATTGATAGCATATATTTGCAATTGCATAAATTTGCAACCACAAATGCATAAGATTGTGAATAGAGCTTATCATGCGTGTTCTGAGAAACGCAAATCGCTTAAATTTAGCGCAAGAAATATGGTTTTGTGATTGGAAATCGCCAAATAAGTGTTTTGGAAAACGCATATCGCTTAAAATTGGCGACTAAACTGAACTAAAACTGAACTTGCAAAAAGCAATAAAATTATTCACAATTAAAATTTACAGCCATGTTCCGAGAACGCGCGTTCTGAAACCGCAATGCGTTTTGAAAAAAGCTTAATTGATTTTTAGGTGTTCTGAGGAACGCGCGTTTTACTGGCGTTTAGGAGTTTTTTCCGAAAAAATACAACATGTGTTTTACATACGTATATATGTATGTGGTAGTAATATAAAACGAAAAAATATTTGAAAATAAATAGAAAAATTTTTCAATTTAGTTTTCTTAATGAAAATGTGTAAAATTCTTTAAACGTTTTATTGAAATAAAATGAAAGCATATTAAATTTTAATTCTGAATAATTTGCAAGTTCAGTTTTAGCACATTTAACCAGTTCACTTCAATATACACATGCGAGTTGAAGTCGCCAATTTTAAGCGATTTGCGTTTTCCAGAACACCTATTTGGCGATTTCAAATCGCAAAACCATATTTCTTGCGTTATACGTCTCTCAGAACACCTATTTCAAATCGAAAGCGCTAAGTTTAAGCGATTTGCGTTTCTCAGAACATCCTTGTTAATATGTTTTCTTTTTATTTTAATAAAAAGTTTAAAGAATTTTACACATTTTCATTAAGAAAACTAAATTAAAAAAATTTGCTATTTGTTGTCAAATTTTTTTTCCTTTTATATAACTACCATATACATACATACGTATGTAAAACACATGTATTTTTTCGGAAAAAACTCCTAAAAACCAATTAAGCGTTTTGCAAAACGCATTGCGGTTTCAGAATGCGCGATCTCGGAACATGGCTGTGTTGCCTTTGTTTTATTGTTTTATTTTTATTTTTTATTTTTTTGTTTCATACATATTGTCCGTCCGAGCCACAGACTACAATATAATAATTTATGAGATTTATAGCCAAGGTATACTCACCCGATTGACCAGGTTACGAGATAAACGCAGATATTTACAAAATAAAATTCAACAGGTTATACAATTTTATTTCTTCCAATTAATTCTCAAACGAATCAAATTCAAAGTTAAATTAATTACTAGAAAACATAACAGGGGTTTCACTAGCCAGCAACACGTCACGTCGACACCAAAAAAACGAATACCTCCTTCTTAGACGTCAAGTCTATGGTGGAAATATTTGTGGAGGTTAGTGTGTTAGTCACTACTACGCCTGAAACCTATGGCCATTAGTGTCTCTGTGCACTACCACTACTGTGCCTGGGGTCTATGGCTGTTTCAAACCAGTAGGGCCCCTCTGCACCACTACTTGAGCCGGGCTCATGTGTGCCCGATGATGTAGCTGCTAGTGAAGCTGTTACACACTTGCACTTGCGTCATTGCAAATGCAAAATATTTGTAGGTAAAAATATAAGAAAAGAAAAGTTGATAAATCACTTTAACTCAAATAAATTCTTTTGGTACATAAATATAATAAACAAAATAAAGCATAGTAAAAAAATATATTACATGTAAAGAGACTTCGTTACATATAGTAATCAATACAGCAATTACTTGCAATCCAAACATTTTCTTTTCATTGCGGCTTAATCTCGTATTTTGCATCACTATTTGTTTGACTAGACGATTGCAAGCGCCTTCATGGTCACTAAAGCTGTTACCAATAGCAAACATTTGGCCTTAACTGTCTGGTTTTTCCTATAAATACTCAATAATTCTTATATTTTGAAGGATTAATTTATATGTGGACAGACTCCTTAAAGGCTAAAAATGGATGGCAAATAATTACTATCACGCCAATGCAAACCTTGCGGCTAGAAAAGCAATTAACGGTTGAATGTAATCCGTTCTTTGTGTGTTAAAAATCATTGTTATATATTTAAAATCTTTAATATATATAAATATGTTTATATAATCCTAAATAGATTCCTGTTAGAAAATGTTTAGAAACCCCAATTGATTAAATAATAAAGAAAAAAATTTATGATTGATAAATTTTCTTTCTCTAATAATACAAAACAATATTATAAAGAATTATACAACGCAACTTTTATCAATTAGTATTTAATTTTAGTTGCCAATAAAAATATAAATTAAAACAAAAACTGTTTTAAAAAGCAATTTTCAGATTAGAACAAAAAATTAAAGCAAAAAATATCCCACAAATTGATAAATAAAGTGAAAATTGAAACCGTTAATTAATTTTCAAATAATTTTCTTTTATCTACCTATAATTAAAATAAAGAGAAAATCACTGATTACCGATATCTTTGCATGAATGTGCATGTTGTTTCTTTTTCTTTTTTGCCACAGTGTGAGCTAAGCACACAAACTAAATAAAAAATAAATAAATATTTATATAAAGTTTTTTATAAGCGGCTTTTTACTTAACTTGTGCAAACAAAGAATAAAGAACATATAATAAAAAATATAGACATATGTATATTGATTTAGGTGTTTAAATGCAAATCACTTTTATTTAATGTGTGTGAAAAATTAATTAATATTCAAATAAATGTAAACTAAATTTGAAATAAAGAAAAAATAATAATAACAAACAAAAAACAGACACAATTAACAAAGCAAACTCAGCTGTTTTCCTCCTTTTTCTATCCCCTTTCCAACACTTTTTTTCCTCTTTACCCAACACTATTCTTCAAACATTTAATTAAAAATCTGTAAAGAAACGGACATGGATCACAAATCTATTGCCAGCCAAGTGCGGGGTAAGCAATAATAAAAAAAAATTGTTTTGTTGTCATTTTTTATTATGTTATTTAAGTGATTGTTCTTTTATCTTTTATTAATTAATTGCAAATAATAAAAGTTTTTTTTTTAACTTTTCTTGTTACACTGCAGTGGTTTGTAGCGAAAAGTAATTTTACAATATTTTTATCTTTCATAAACTTTTGTTTTACATCATAAATTATGTAGATAATATTGTTCAGAAAAATTAGTTTTGACAAACAGGTGCTGGAGGAGAGCAACTGAAAAATATTTAGACCATCTTCCACTAACCTAGTAGTACTGCTTCAGGCTATATTTGGAAAGGCAATATCAACTACAAGCTCTAAGCACTTAGACGACAATAGACTTCACAACTTCACGAGTACAAATAAAGTTAAGTTAGCTGCAGATGCTGCCGTCTCATCAGCAACATAATTATTTTAAAGACAGCAAATTTCAGAGTTGCCACATATATATTTTACATGAATAAAATTAAAATTACTGACTAAAAACGTAATAATAACAACTGTAAAAACTTATCAATATATTTGTTTATTTTATGTATGTGATGTTTATTTCTTTTAAATATTTCAAACAAATTTTAATTCTTATTGCTGCCAATTTATATTTATAGTGGCAGCACTGCATTTACTTTTTGCTGCCTACGAAAATAGAAATTAAGCTGGATTCACCCATTGTCTCCGAACAAAATTTTTGTCCTCACAAAAGTTTTTTTACTGAGAGTTTTCTGCAGCACGATTCACCCATTGCAAAAAAAAAAAAATGTTCCGGAAAATCAGAGCTGCCATATATAAACAAAATCTATTAGTTTTACAAGGTGGCAGTACCGCTTGTTATTATTTTGGTTTATTTTCTGGCGTATTTTACATATTCTCAATTATTAGTAAATATTGTGTGATAAAAATTGAAATAAGAAAACTGCTTTTGCTTATAGCCATTATATATGTACATAAAACATTATTATTAGCCAAGTACATATATATAAAAAAATTAAAAACAGTTGCAGTGAAAAGACTTTTAAAGCAAAGAAGAGCAATGCGTTATTTTTACACATTATTTCATACATACACTCTCTTCCTGGCTTTTTCATTTCTTGAATAAGTTATTAGGCAATCAATTCATTTATTTCCATGTTCAAATTATTACTTATTTTTTAATAACTATTAAAACTATGTACATACGTGAGCGTCAAAATAAAGTGTACAAAAGCATTTTTGTAATATAATTTTTATTTCAGTCTTTCAAAATACAATTACGTTCAATGTTTTAGCTTTTTTTAAATCACTATTCAACTGTTTATTAATTTCCAAAATAACAACAACATTTCTGTACAACAACAAAAGTTATGAACAAAAACAAAATTTAGCTCCATATTTTACGCGTCAAAATAAAGTGTATATCAAATGGCAGCCACAATTGAAATTTCATCAGAATAAAATTACTAATTACAATACTTTGTAGCTCGAAACGTATTCCGCACTTCAGTTTTTTGGGAATATTCCATTAAATAAATGTGTTCTGTTTTTTGTTTACTTTTGTTTTTTCACTAAATGTTTTATCTTTCTTGTACCTTTTTTATAATTTTTATAATTTTAGGCACTCTTAACTTTAGCACTGGTTTTTTAATTAAAATTTTTGGAACGCTGTCTGACAAAGTTTGATTTACAACTAAAAAATAAAATACATATACTGTGAGCGTCAAAATTAAGTCGACACAAATATTTCTTAAAATACTGTTTTTATTTTAGCCTTTTTACTTATATTAAAATTTTACATTTAAGTACTTTTAAATTAGTATTCAGTTCTCAATATTTACGCATCAAAAAGAAGTGTACAAACTATTTTAAAATGAATATAAAATCAATTTAGAATTTTGATGATTTTCCTTTTGCCCTTATTGCGGCATTTAGTATTCTGAGCATCGATTCTACCACTTTTTTTTAGTTATATCAGGTGAGCCATTCTTCCCTTATAGACGATTTCAGCATGTCCTTATCGCTAATTGTGCTTTTTTGGATTTGACAAATTATCAGCTGGATTTAAGTTCTGTAATTGGGGAGAATGATCCAATGTTTTGGGAGCGCGATACTGAAGCCTTTATTTTACTATATGGGATGTATATTTGGGGTCGTTGTCCTGTTGAAAACTCCAAGATCATTCCGACCCCAATTTCCCCACACTGGTTGGCTCTTTGTTTTGCAAAATGCTCAGTTAGTCCATCTAATTTATCATACTTTCAATAAAAACCAATAAAAACTCCGCTTGCCATACATCCCCACACCACCACCGAACCCTCTCCATGCTTAACCGCGCTTATGAAATCATCATTGTTCTTTGTTCTCCGTACTTTAACTGGTTTTTTCTGGCCAAACACCTTAAATTTACTTTCATCACTAAAAAGCACATTATTCCAGAAGAAACATCGTCATTGTGATACTTTTTGGCGTATTCTAGGCTTCTTTTTGATTATCAGGCGATATTAGCGGGAATCTTTCGCGAGAATCGACCATGTAACCAGTTTTCGTGTAATGTTAGAGACGTGTATAAATGAAAAAACTTGTTTTTTGTGTTTTGACAGGTATTATAAGAGCATTTTTCTTTTTAAACTCTCAATAATTTATTTAAATTGTTGGGATACACAGAAAAAAATTTTTTTCGTGTTCAGTAACGGAATTCGTTGAATCAATTAATAAATTGTTTGAATGCGGACCTGTAAAGGAATTCGTGGATTCAAACAAAAGTTTAATAAAAGTAATTATTGATCGAAAACAACTCTTTTTTTAAACAACAACAAAAACGATATCCAAGGTTATTTTTTTGGTATTTATGTATATGCATACAAATTATTTTTACAGACAAAAATTTTGTTGATTTTATTTTTACTATAATTTTTTCTGTGTATAAAGTTGAATGTTTGAGAATATCTTTCAAAAATTTCCAAAGTGATGATTAGGGCTGCTCCTATGGAATGTCGACATATAGACAGCTGGGAAACATAGAAAACAAGCTATTTACAATTTTTTATTGGTATCAATGTTAGAAGCTAAAATAGCAAATAAAAACTCAATTGTTTGTATTATTATTATAATTCTTTTATTTTTGTTTTTATTTTAGGTCGTAATTGTAACGATTTTTTTGAAATTTTAAAAAATTAACATCTACTATCGTTGTTGAAAATGTTGGTTCGGGTGGCCGTGTGGTCTAAAGCTGGATTCACCCATTGTTTCCGAACAAAATTTTTGTCCGGACAAAATTTTTTTTATATGTAGTTTGACGTCTCTCTTATTGAGAGAGAGAAAATATTTTTTACGAACAACTCTCAACTTGAATTGGACAAAATTGAAATGAGATGCCAATAGGATACATTTTTTCATACAAAATTGTATTGAGTTGCCCTATCGAATAAAAAATTTACATATTTATTAAATATTCGTATTATTTGATCTTGTTTATGTATATATTATCATTATAAATTTCTTTTTTTTCTAAATTTTCAAGTTAAGGTCTTTATAGTAATTTTATTCTGATGAAATTTCAATTGTGGCTGCCATTTGATATATATACTCGTACATAGTTTTAAGAGTTATTAAAAAATAAGTAATAATTTTAACATGGAAATAAATGAATTGATTGCGCAATAACTTATTGAAGAAATGAAAAAGCCGGGAAGAGAGTGCATGTATGATATAATGTGTAAAAATAACCTATTGCTTTTTTTGTTTTAAAAAACTTTTCACTGCAACTCGTTTTAATTTTTTTATATATACATATGTACTTGGCTAATAATAATGCTTTATGTATTTCAATGGCCATAAGCCAAAGAAGTTTTCTTTTTTCCATTATTATCACACAATATTTACAAATAATTGAGAATATCTAAAATACGCCAGGAAAATAAACCAAAATAATAACAAGCAGTACTGCCACCTTGTAAAGCTAATAGATTTTGTTTATATATGGCAGCTCTGATTTTCCGGAACATTTTTTTTGTCCGGACAAAAATTTTGTTCGGAGGCAATGGGTGAATCCAGCTTAAAGTCGTTCGTTAACATCATAAAATTTTCTTTCCAATAAAACTCGTTTCTTTGATATTAAAAATATATTTCGTTGTTGTATTATAGTCCAAACTTGTGCAACTCTGATAAAACACCTGTAACTTTTAAATGTTATTTTTGTAAGTTATTTATTTAGTACCTTTTTCAAAAGGTAATTTTTTTTAATTTCCTAGACGCCTCATTTAAAAACAAAGTGTTTTATAGGCACTTTAGTCTCGCTGTGAATTTTTTATAACTTTTTTTTATTTATTTTGTGGCATTTAAAGCGCTTCCATTCCTATTCTATTACTGTTACAAAAAAAAAAAAAACATTTTTTTCTGGACTTTTTCTACACATTAACAAAATTAAAAAAAAATTAAAAGGTGAAAACAAAATACACTTTATTTACTTTTATCAAAAACTTTTAATTGCAACATCAAACAAATGTCAAATACAAATAAAAAAAAGAGCCTGACAACCCTCGCCCATACTCAGCACTAGTTACACAGAACTTTTGCCGGAAAAGGGAAAAAAGGTTGCTTGGCAAAAAACGTGCTGTGTTCATATGTTGATAAGTTCGCTTAATTGCTGTTGTGGCAATAAAAGTTTATGTTTTGTAGCCGTTTCAGTGACATAAAAGCAAAACAGGAGTGCTGGTTTATAATTTCATGTTGTTACTTGGAAAACTTTATAAGACATAAAAAGCAAATTGTTTTTAAATTGCTTGTTTGTATTCTACGAGTATGTCATGAAGTATTTGCGCACAGGAAACATGCTTGCCTATTTATCAATGAAGGCATGTAACATGAGAAAATTCTTTTAGCCCCATGTAAAAGGCAAAAATTCTGCCTATTTATGTATCCAATCGCCCAAAAATGAGCAATAGCCAAGATCACAATTTTGAATGGAAATTCAATAGCAATGCCAATTTATGCATAGGCTCAGTGGCTTAAGTGGCGGCATATATTCACTATGAAATGACAACTCTCAGCTGTTAACTGGGTTATAAAATAAAGCAGTGTTGCCAACACGAAGTTGCGAAAAGCACTAAAAAACTGTTTTTAGTTTTAAAAAGAGTAGGTTTTAATAAGCTGCTTCAAAAAGGACTAAAAAGTAGCTAGAAAAAAATTTTTTTTTAAGTTTTTTAAAAATAGATTAAAAAAAATATTAACTGTTGCCTGGGCCATATACAATAGATTTGAAGTAAAGCTATCATTAGCTTTTTTAATTAAATTTTTGGTCAGGTTAGGTTAATTAAGCTGCCAGCTATTGCAAAAGAAAAGAAAAACAGCCCACTTGAATCCAACGCGAACTCGTTATCTTAGCAAATCTAGTTATGCCTCACCGGTTCAAATTTGAACCAACTGAAAGAGTCCAATACATCTGTAATGTACTTCCATAGCTTCGCCAAATCACGCAGTGCCTCTCCGCCTAGATACAATGGACAACCACAGAGTAAATGTTAACAACTCTCTTCTTCTCTTCTCCCCGTCCTTATAATTTTTGCAAAAGTCATTAGAAGAACGAACCCTTTCGGGTAGCTCTTAGTAGGAAAAGCTACTGCAATACACAACCTCCAACAGGGCCATTAGTAGTCTCCTCAGGATACTAGTCATTCTATAATCATAACTGGACTAGCCTCGATATAGAATAGATAACCTCCTCTTCTAGTTCGTCTGTCCTGTGTAATTCTTAAACTTGACAACTGTACTTGGTTTTTACCTTTTGTTTCTCAGAGTACTAGTCCTGCTAAGATATTAATTGATCCATGTTAGCCTCGGTATATGACAGATAGCCAACTCTAGTCCATGTGTCCTATGTAGTCCTCAAAAGTTGAGACTTCACCTGGTTTTATTTCTTTCATCTCAGGGTACTAGTCCCCTATTAAAATAACTGCACCACGTTAGCCCCGATATGCGATAGATAACCTCCTCTAGCCCGTTTATCTTGTGTAGTCCTTAAAGAATAACACTGTACTTGGCGTTTACTTCTTTCTCTTCAAGATACTAGTCCTCTTAGTATTATTACTGGCCCATGTTAACCTCGATATGCGACAGATAACCTTCTCTAGTCTGTGTGCCCTGTGTAGTCCTTAAAAGTTGACACTGCATCTGGTTCTTACTTCTCTAGACTGTGTGTCTTGTGTAGTCCTTAAAAGTTGACATTGTACCTGGGTTTTTCTTTCAGGGTAGTAGTCCTATTAACATAACTGGGCCATCTTAACCTCGATATGTGACAGATACTCTAGGCTGTGTGTCTTGTGCAATCCTTAAAAGTTGACACTGTACCTGGGTTTTTCTTTCAGGGTTTTTTACTCAGGGTAGTAGTCCTCCTATTAACATAACTGGCCATTTTAGTCGATATGCAACAGATAACCTTCTCTAGTTCGTCTTTCCTATATAGTCCTTAAAAATTGATACTGCTTCTGGTTTTTACTTTTTTCTTCTCAGTGTACTACTGCTTCTATTAGCATTATTGATCCATGTTAGCCTGAATATACAATAGACAATTTCCATTTTCCTGTGTAGGCGCTGTACCTGGCTTTTATTTTTCTCCTCAGGGTACTAATCCTCCTATTATCATAACCAGACCCTGTTAGCCTTAATATGCAGAGATAATCTAGTCAGTCTGTTCTGTGTAGTCCCTAAAAGTTGACCACTGTATTTGGCTTTTACAGCTTTTAAACGGGATCCTTATCATCTTGGTTATGATGCCGTGCTGTAATCGGGTCACGGGTTTTCCCAGTACGTCCCCGTTACAATACTCCCAGACACTTCACTGTGACCCATTGCAATGAGAAACTTCAGGTATGAATGTTTCGCTGTCTCATTAAAAGATATTTGTCATTCGCGAACCAACCTGGACACTTGCTAGCGTGTTCAATTCAGCTGTACTACTAGTAAAAATATTCTCACCGTATATGCTATAGCTACAGTCCATATAGCCGTGGTTCTTGCCTATGTCACGTTTCATACAATATTGTAGCATAATGCTAATTCTTCTTTGACATTTTGAGGGATAAAGACCCCTCCACTAACTCCCACGCCCGACTTGGTGCCATTTATAAAGATTTAAATCACCATGGCGATCTACACTGATCACACAGAAAAAAATATATGCCATATCGATAAAAAAAAATTGCACTATTTTTATCTAATTTCCTGTAAAAAAGATTTTTGCCTGATTGATAATTCAAATTATAAAGTAGAAATAGCTTTTTCACTTAAAAGCAAAAATTATTGAGTTGAAAAAAATTGTTGTTCATATGTAAATTATACTTAACAAAAAAAATTTTTAAAGCAACAACAACTCTTCACTGTTATATGACAACCTTTTAAATTTATTTATTGAATAACAGTCAATAATTCGGAAAACTTTTTATTAATTGCATTTTATTAAGAGATATTTGCAAAAGTTCATTATTAATAATAATTTAATTAAGTCAATGCAAATTTTATTAAATTGATGGTTTTTTATTAATAACATAACTTGATTGAAAAAAAATCTCATCTATTTTTTTCTGTGCACCAGTCTAGAGGCTGCGCGAAAAAGTACATCAAATCTCTGGTCGCGCACTTAAAGCTAGTGAATTGTAATCAATATTCACTGGGAGGTCCTCTGTCCTTCTCATAATTGAAGTATAACCCTATGTTGCCAGCTTGCACACACAGCTTGCCTTTAGCCTAAATACCGAATTCACGATATTTGCACTAAGCGTGAGATCAGCCGACAGCCAGTGCTTAAAAAATATTAAAGGGCGGGATTAGTTTCGTTAAAACATGCTTCTGAGACTTTTTATTATTTCTGCTTGCAAGGACTAGCATAAAATCAAAATATCTGCTGATATTAGTCTCCGCTTTAAACTTTTTAAATATATGCTATATATGCTATATGCAGACGATACACTGATTTTCGCAGAAACCCCGACAGAGGATACATGTTATGAAAAATTAAAAACAGATGTGTGTAAAATTAATAGATGGCTAAACATGAATAAATTAAAGTTAAATGAGAATAAAACCAAACTAATGGAAATAAATATGGACAGTGATAAAGAACTAAAGATTAATGATGTAGATAAAATAAAATATCTGGGGTTTTTTTATAGATAAAGAACTAAATTTTAAAGAACACTTAGAATATATGTGCAAGGAAATTGGAAAAAAGATAGGATTCTTAAAGCGTATAAGAAAGAAAGTATCTTTTATTACGGCAATAAACATTTATATATAATACTAATATAAAACCACATTTTGAGTACGGGTCAGCAATAATATATACATGTTGCACGAATAATCAAATAAATAGGTTGCAAAAACTACAAAATAAAGCAATGCGGTGTATACTAAAAGACGTTCAGCTGTATAACCTACGAAATAATCAAAATTTCAGATTACAGCGATCAAATACTACTGATACACAACGATCATTATTTTACAAAGGGCTAAGAACGTATAACAAGATGCCAAATAATATAAAAAATGAAACAAACCTTAATATTTTTAGAAAAAAAGCTGTAGATTTTATTAAAAATGTTAATGCAAATTAGAGCTTAAAACATTTTGATGAAATTAAATGTAATTAATTTAAATGAAATGTAATGAAAAAGTATTAAAAATACTACTAATAAATAAATAATAATAATAAAAGTTTACTTTAACAATTGAGTTTTTCATTCGATATATGTATACATAGATAGCTAGGAAACATAGAAAACAAGCTATTTATAATTTTTTATTTTTTTATTTTAATTATTTTTAAAGTTTTTGAAAAAAATTCTACAACCACTAACAATTCCACAAAACAGCAACTTACAAGCCAAACTTCAAAATTAACTTTGCTAGTTGTTAAAATGTCATATCTAATACCACTAGCTGGCAAAAACACATCTTTCTCACAGTTTTAAGCATATTCATGTTTTCTTATTTTGCTTTAATCTGTTCGTTGAAATATTGCTGTTTAAATTCGCATACTTTCCGCCATCATTTAATTAAGTCTTAGTGTTTAAGCTTCAACGATTAAATGAAATTATTTAACGATTCCGTGCAGCATTTATTCTATTTTCTTATTAAAAATTAAAGAAAAAAGAAAACAATTTAATATTATAAATGGTTTATTATGTTTTAGCTCAATCTTTTGCAAAATGTCATTACAAATGTTTGAATGTTGTGTTGCTAGCAACGTTACTGCTGCTGCTATTCCATACTTTTGCTAAAAACAGTTTTTTTACTATTTGTTTGTGTGCAGTTAGCGTCAAACACTCATTTATATATTCAAATATAATACACATTTTAAATCTTTTTCATTTTTACAAATCCCTCCCCCCCCCCCCCCTCTTCCCACACCACTACATCCTTATTTTACTATTTACTTAACAAAATTCAAGCAAACGAATCTAGTTCAATGAGTTTGCTTCCTGTCATTCTTTCTTTTTCGCGAACAGAAGAAAGTCAAACGCACCACCAGATTCTTGTATAATATTTATTGTAAAGAAAAGCAAAAGACAACCAACTGGGAATATCTTACAAAAATCAAACTGATTTAAACGAACTAATGTCTAAACGAAAAAGAGTTTGAAAATTTATTTAATTATTTTCAAATTAACTTTAAAGCATTTTCTTCTTATGGCGTTTTCTTTTCTAGAAAAAGTGTAGCATTTTCAATATGTTTTGCCAAAAAAATACAGAAGTATACAGTTTTCTCAACTTTTTTTCTAATATTTATAGTTATTGCGACATTTTGTTTTCATCTCAATAAAACTTTAATTTTAAAACTTATATTTTAAGAAAAAAAGTGCAGCATAAATGCAAAACTTTTTTAGAAAAGAAATCGGCATTAGTCTTTAAACAATATTATTTGCTAATAAATCAAAAAGTGTTCAGAGAATTATTTTAATGTATGTGTTAATGATAAATAAATATTTTATTATTTCTAATATTATATGATGCTATCATTCGTCTGGCTCAAGTTCAATCCTGGCTAAAGCCAGGATAACAGTAATTGCCGCGATCAATCAAAGAAGACAGGAACAAGTAATTGAATATACTAAAATCTGGGGGACAATAAGCTGTTTCGCAATCGCTACACCGTTGTACAAGTGAACAAACCAAAAATTTAGTTTAAAAATTATAAAGTTCAACAAAAATTCAGTAAATTAAAACTTACCTTTTTGTTTCCACGATTGCTGAGCACATATTTATTTACTAATTATTTTTTGTTCAATTTTAATTATTTTTTTCGTTCAAATCATCACATCCATACACAAAAATTTTTTGTTAATTAAAAAACAAAGAATACATATTTTTACTCCAAAAAATAAAATCGATAGAATATTAAATGTCAATGACTAGAACAAAAATATTGTTAATGATGGCAATAGTTCATCATACATTTGGCAAAATAAATTCTTTGGTATTGGGCGTAATGAAAACTATTTTTGTTTTAAAAAAGTGTTCATAAATAGAATTACGAAAATGCAAACAAGAACATATGTAAAGGCATTAACTATAATTAAATCCATGATATCAATAATACAAAACGTTATACTATTGTTGCTGTAACGATATTTCAAACTGCTTTTTCTTTGCGTATTTTGTTACAAAAATTTAACTGTAACATCAGGTACAACGTATTGAGGCCAATGCTTTTGTCAAATGTGCAATTTACTCTTTTAACAAGGAACAAACGAGGGCGGATTGATATAAGAGCTACCTAGGTAGGAAAATAAACTTTTTTTTACCATTTATATCTCATTATCAAAACACGAGTTAGTTTCGGTGATCACTTCTTCGTATGAGTTAAATTTTTTTCCTGCGAGCCATTTTTTCAAGTTTGGAAACAGCAAAAATTCACTAGGAGTTAAGTTTGGACTATAAGATCCACCAAGTCGAAATGTATTTCATATCATTCACGTCATCGTATCTAATGCTGCGTGAACCGGTGCGTTGTCTTGAAGAAATAACAATTTTTTCTTCTTTAAATGTGGTCGCTTTTTCTTGATTGCATCAATCAATTGATCCCATAATGCACGAAAATAATTTCCTGTGATTTTGGATCCTTTTTCAAAATAATCGACGAGCAATATTCCGTGTGGACCCCCAAAATACAGTGGCCATAACCTTACCAGCCGATTTCACTGTCTTCTCCTTCTTCGGTTTCAGTTGTGTAGTGGTGAACCCACGTTTCATCAACAGTTATTAATCGACGCCTAAAATCAACAGTATTACGCTTTGTCATGCCCAAAAAACGCTGTGAAGTGGTCTGTCGAACTAGTTTTTGTTCGACATTGAGCAGACCTGGTACCCATCTGGTCGATAGCTTTTTCATATGCAAATGTTATGCAAAATTTGAACGCACATTCATTTTATATACTTACCATTTCAACAATCTCACATTACATGACTCGGTGATCAGTCACAGCGATATTGAGGATTTTCTTCAAACTTTCTTCAGTAACCTCTTTTCTTTTTTATACCCTTCACAAAAATGTAAAGGGTATATATAAGTTTGTGATTCCGTTTGTAATTTCTACAGTTTTTTTTTGCGACCCTATAAAGTATATATATTCTGAATCAGAATTAATGGAAAAGTCGATTAAGCGATGTCTGTCTGTCCGTCTGTCCGTCTGTCCGCTGTTGAAATACCGTTTCTGAGAAAACCATTAGACTTAGAAACTTTTTTCTTTCACCATTCTTTTACCCCATCGATTCATGGGTTTGCTATTGAAATTCAGTAATATCGGTCCACGTATAGCTGAGATATATTCAAAATTCCGAAAAAAGCCATTTTTTTTTGCAGTTTTGTATGAAAATTTTTGAAAACAAAAGTTGTTCGTTTTGCTTCAAACTTCACACACTTATTAAGGATGGTGACTAAAAGACAAAAAATTTTTTTTTTTAGATATCGGTCCATATATACCCGAGATATAGCCCAAATCGGATTTTAATGAAAATGTCGCATAGGCGAAGCTAAAGAACTTTTTTTTGCTCAAAAGCAGTTCTGGTAATAAAATTAGGTTACATAAATATGGAAAATGAAAATTTCCGATATCGGTCCATATATACCCGAGATATAGCCCAAACCGGGTTTTTCATGAAAATGTCGCGTAAGCGAACTTAAACAACTTTTTTGTGCTCAAAAGCAGTTCTGGTAATGAAATTAGGTTACATAAATATGAAAAATGAAAATTTTCGTTGTCGGTCCATATATACCCGAGATATAGCCCAAATCGGGTTTTTCATGAAAATGTCGCGTAAGCGAACTTAAACAACGTTTTTGTGCTCAAAAGCAGTTCTGGTAATGAAATTAGGTTACATAAATATGAAAAATGAAAATTTTCGATGTCGGTCCATATATACCCGAGATATAGCCCAAATCGGGTTTTTCATGAAAATGCCGCGTAAGCGATCTTAAACAGCTTTTTTGTGCTCAAAAGCAGTTCTGGTAATGAAATTAGGTTACCTAAATATGGAAAATGAAAATTTCCGATATCGGTCCATATGTACCCGAGATATAGCCCAAATCGGGTTTTTCATGAAAATGTCGCGTAAGCGAACTTAAACAATTTGTTGTGCTCAAAAGCAGTTCTGGTAATGAAATAAGGTTATATAAATATGGAAAATTAAAATTTTCGATAACGGTCCATATATACCCGAGATATAGCCTAGACCGGGGTTTTCATGAAAATGCCGCGTAAGCGAACTTAAACAACTTTTTTGTGCTCAAAAGCAGTTCTGGTAATGAAATTAGGTTACATAAATATGGAAAATGCAAATTTCCGATATCCGTCCATATATACCCGAGATATAGCCTAGACCAGGGTTTTCATGAAAATGCCGCGTAAGCGAACTTAAACAACTTTTTTTGCTTAAAAGCAGTTCTGGTAATCAAATAAGGTTACCTAAATATGGAAAATGAAAATTTCCGATATCGGTCCATATATACCCGAGATATAGCCCAAACCGTGTTTTTCATGAAAATGCCGCGCAAGCGAACTTAAACAATTTTTTCGCCTTAAAGCAGTTCTGATAATGAAATAAGATTACATAAATATGAAAAATGAAAATTTCCGATATCGGTCCATATATACCCGAGATATAGCCTAAACCGGGTTTTTCATGAATACGCGGCGTAAGCGAACTAAAACAACTTTTTTTGCTTAAAAGCAGTTCTAATAGCAAAATAAGGTTATATAGGTATGGAAAATGAAAATTTCCGATATCGGTCCATTTATACCCGAGATATAGCCCAAACCGGGTTTGTCATGAAAATGTCGCGTAAGCGAACTTAAACAAAAATTTTTTTTGCTTAAAAACAGTTCTGGTAATAAGATGAGGTTATATAAATGTGGAAGATAAAAATTTCCGATATCGGTCCATATATACCTGAGATATAGCCTAGACCAGGGTTTTCATGAAAATGCCGCGTAAGCGAACTTAAACAGCTTTTTTGTGCTCAAAAGCAGTTCTGGTAATGAAATTAGGTTACCTAAATATGGAAAATGAAAATTTCCGATATCGGTCCATATGTACCCGAGATATAGCCCAAATCGGGTTTTTCATGAAAATGTCGCGTAAGCGAACTTAAACAATTTGTTGTGCTCAAAAGCAGTTCTGGTAATGAAATAAGGTTATATAAATATGGAAAATTAAAATTTTCGATATCGGTCCATATATACCCGAGATATAGCCTGAACCGATTTATTCATTAAAATGTTTTTTTTTTTTTTTTTTTTTTTTTTTTTTTGCTGAAAAGCAATTCTTGTTATAAAAGAAGGTTACTAAAATACAGAAAATAGAAAATTCCGATATCGGTTCATATATAACCGAGCTTATTCAGGCCACATTTTTAATATACTATACATATTCGTGACTATCGTGAAGGGTATTTTAGATTCGGCCCAGCCGAATATACTACACTCTTACTTGTTTTTTTTTGCCTTTCTGTTGCTGGTACTGTGGCAGTGTTTATTTGCCGCGTTTAAATTCAGCAATACATTACTTTACCTTGTAATCTGACGGAGCAGGAGAATCGTAATGTTCATTGAGCTTTTCTGTTGTCTCTTTCACCATTTTTTCTTTCACTGCACGAAGTTTACTTTTTCCATTTTTGCTTACTTCACACGACTACAAAAATAATGAACTTGGGTGAAATGTTAACAGCTGATATTTGACAGATCGCAATATAAAAAAATTTGCATTTGTGCAGCCATCCAGCGCTAGGTAGCTTCAATATCAATCCGTCATCGTATCTAATTTTTGGAAATATCGGAGGTAAAAATTATTCATTAAATTTTTTCAAAATGTTCATCAGGAGGAGCATAATAGATCAACAATGGTCGCAGTTCAAAGGACCGTTGCGGGCCATACCCCATTCAAATAAAAATCTATGTAATTAATAGGAAAACAGGTTTTTTTTTTAAATCCCTTTTGAAGCTGTACTACAGCACCGATTTAGCAAAATTATATTTTTCAAAGTCCTCTGCACAGAAGTTAATGAGTTTAATTTCATTTTGATCGGTTCAGCATTTTAGGAATAAAACGGCTATTAATTTGTTACTAACACTAACAAACCAAATACGTATATGTGTTTAACTACATGTAAAATAAAAACAATGTGGCCACATATGAGTAAAGAACATATTTGTATGTACTTATATACATATGTATATGGGTTTTATTGGTCTCAAAATTGGGTTTTATATGAGAGAGCATTATTTAAGAGCGCCAAAGAAAGAATACGGTTGATTGCATCGACCGGTGATTTCTACTAGTAATAATAAATATTAGAGTTGAGTTCATGAGCTCTTTTGAATGAGTGCTCTTTTTAGTTCAGCTCTTTTTACTGAAATATGTCTTTCTTTTAGTTCAATAGTTCAATGCTCCGTAAATAATATTTTCAATGAACGGCTCTGTTCAGGTTTCATGATAAAGAAAAGCAAAACAAAATTGCTGTAAACAAATGAAAAGTACAATTATTATAAGGATTAATAAAAGGTGAGATTTGAAATTTTCAGGTGTGATGAAAAATAATTTTATTAAAAAAAAAAAAAAAAACGATATAGTTGTGATGATGTCTCGATGTTGTCATATTCAGAAAACCAAAGTAAAATTGTGTTGTCTAATAATCTGAATAGTTGTATATAACATAGATGAAGATGTACTTTTTATGCCAAATTCTGGCAGCACTTCCGTATACCTATCTGCCAGAAAGAAAGAAACATAAACGAAAAGAAAACTTGAAGACAAAAGGAAGAAACATGAACTACGGAACTAAAAGAGCTCGCAGAAATGATCGGCTCACTTAGCTCCCTGAAGTGAATAGTTCGTTCGCGAACTACCCAACTCTAATAAATATCTGAATCTTTACAAAAGTTTTTCTATCAGTGTACTTTGCGCTCTTTTGTTTATACCCAGTGGTAATCAATGAAATTGACATTTCCACCCATCAGCAGCTGCAGGAGTTCAGTTGTTTCAATTTAAAAATTCACTAATATAATAATATACTCCTAAAAGAAAAGCATAATTGTGCTACAAAAATTTATTGGTAGCAGACATCTTCTGTTCCCCAATAAAGCAGTATTTCAAACTACATACTTATTATAAAGTGATTTGTCACGCTTCAAGACCGTAAAAGCAGCATGATATCGGTCACATTTCCAATATCATCTTAAAGTTCTGTGAGATAATCATGTTCTTTAGCATGAATCGCATTTTGATGCTTTTACCGTTTTAGTTTCTGTTGCCTTAATAGTGAGGCTGAGTACAGTGGGCTTAAACATAATGTGATTTAAAAAAAATTTTAGTTTGATACACATCAACACAAACATTCTTTAAGCCTTTTAAAGAGTACAATTAATGTTTTAAAAATTCCTAAATCAATATTTGCATTAAATTTATCTCTAATCTTACAGGAATATTTTTAGTTTTCTATTCATGGATTTATTTGAAATTTGACCCATTCTGTTTGCAAAGTACTGTAATGTGGCTATCGGCGTATAATAGTTCATCTCGATAAAATTCAGAAATGCCACTCTTTTTAATTTTTCATTTAGGCGCAAAAAAACAGAAATTTATTCTTTGAGGGCCTGTGTCATTATCTCGAACGTTAGCGTTCACTTGCTTCATTAACGTCATTTGGGACCTTTGTTTAGCTTTAAAGTAACAAAATATAAAAAATAGCCACGGATTCAGCTGAAATGTTTGGGCGGAATTTTTCATTTAACAAAAAATTCAAAGTTTTTGTATCGCTACGGCGCAATAGTATTTTTTATTTTGGCATCCCGGAAAATATTCTCTTCTTCCTTCCCAAAATCCGTGCCTGCAGGAAAACTATATGAATGATACAACTGAACTTGCTATAATTTACTGCAAAGGCTAATGTTACTTGTGTATGTTCTACAAATGTATATCAGTTGTTTGGGTCCTTTGGCTACAAAGTCTGATTGAAGTATTTAATCTAGTACTATAGGAGCCGGAACATCCAGAAATTTTGTTGTTATTTGGCAATTACAAACCAGTTTGAGCCGAAACGACTCTAACACCCATTATCATCCATTTTATTTTCTGTCAAGCATTTGGTTTGGAATCAAACGAATTCAAGATTAATTCAGGGTTACCGCAAAGCTTAGTCAAGATCATTCGTATACACGAATGATCTTGACTAAGCGTTATCGCTAATACCTAAGATTGCAGGAGGAGGTAATTAGTGTTTCCTCTGTAATTGCTGTGGAGGACCGCTTTATGGGGATCTAAAAACCGATAAAAATTTTATAACTAAAGAATGAGAAATCTTTGTAGTTGTTTGTTCTTTATTAATATTAATATAATCAGTGACGAGCAACCAGATTGTTGCTCAAGTCGGAAAAAATTATAATTGTTCTTAAAACTAAAACTACGTCTACTTATATACTACTTATGAGAAGTTTTAGAAGACTCATATTAATATTATTATAATTAATGTTTTGGAAACCAATTTGGTTCCCACGGCTTAGAGGGAAGCTGATCAGACTTTACATATGCACATACGTATATGGTATGTGCATATCAAGTGTTTAGATTTAACTATAAAGTTCAGCACACATGTATACGTACTTTCATAAACCTATATCATTCGCACTTCAAGTGTATCTTCAAATGATTGCACTTTGGAGACGCACTGTCGTGACAACGGTCAGTGAAAGAAAAGGTGTCAAGTGACGAGAGTTATGAATTTAAAAGTAACTTAATATTCTTTTAGTTATTTCTTGTACATGCCTTTAATAGGATGCATTCATGTTATGGCTCAAAGTATGAATTTATGTCGTGATCATGCTACAGATCTTCTTTGAGTTCCTGAGGTGCTAGTTCATGCAACTATTACCTAAAATGTAATCAAACATCTAATAATGAAAAGACTGATGAGTTGCTTAAGAACAGATGCTCTCTATAAACCTATTCCAGAGGCATTGAATGTCTTTTTTTAACATACACAAATACGGTGCTTTTTGCTCTATAGCAGGAATCGTCACTATCGATCGAGCATTTTTAACTGTCTAGTGTATTGCATAGGAAAATGACCAGAAAGCCCAATCTATTCAGCAAGGAGATTGTTTATTCATAAGGCCATACACTTTTGAAAAAAAATTGCCACCTCTGTGACTTTTGCAAGCCACATGCTGGGCGCTGGTTGGCCAATACAAGGCACAAGACAAATGCTGCTTAAATTAATTAACACTTATGTCAAAATCTATACTACATATGTAGTGAAATATTATTTCCCACAGAAGTCTATTAAGTCTGTAAAATGTTGACTGGGTATATTCATGCATATTTTGCCTTGCCTTCGTTATCTGTTTGTGCATCGATAACAACAACAATCCCAAGACTTCTGTCCAAATTTATACTACATATGTAGTGAAATATTATTTCCCAAAGAACTGTGTTAAGTCTGTAAAATGTTGACTGGGTTTACTCATGCATATTTTGCTTTGCCTTCGTTATCTGTTTGTGCAACGACAACAACAACAACATTCATTATAAAATTCATTCTAGTACTCTAGTATTCTTGTTCAAGGATTTTTTTTTTTTACATAAACTTGGATAACAGAACAACGGCAACGCCAACAATAACAACAACAACAAAAACACAACTCTAATACACCGCTTGAATGAAATAACATGGCTCAAAAGATTTAGCACAGTTTTACACAAACCGAATGACATTTTTTACTCGTAGTTGTTTTTTTTTCTGTAATTTTTTACTGTGCAGTTTTTTCCTCGGGTATGTTTTTGCTCCTGTTCTGGCTGCTGTTGACACTTTGGGGTTTTTAGTGTTTGTTGTTGTTTCTTATAGCTTCAGGAGCTCTAATAACTTGTGTCACTTGCCGCTTTTGTTTCATTTAATTTTTGTCGTTTGCTTTTTGTTTTAACGATGCAGCCAAAAGAGATTTTTAGGATAATCAAGTATTTTATGGATGACAATTTTTTTTTTCGAAACTATTTTTGAATATATTTATGTATAAATATTTGAGGGTCTTAAGACTTTAAGGAGAAATTATTAAAAAATGCAGTTGCAGTCTATTAAGAGGATAAGAAAGAGAAATATTATGGGTGTATGTGAATGTTTTGCGAGAAAAAATTGGTACTACGAAAATAAAGGTTAACCGATCTTCACTCTATTGTAAGTTTTTAACCTTAAAAAATGTGTTTTGGAACTAACAGCAAGCTTGAGGTCACACACGGAAATAAAAAGTTCATACTAAATTTAAATTTTATCTACTTGCCTTTAATATGAGTTTTACCCAAAAATTTATGCAAGAATGACATACAAATTTCTTGCAAATGCCAATTCACAAAAAAGTTTTCATCAAAATCTCCTTTATTAAGGATTATTTCAAATAGTTCTTTATGCAGGAGGTATTTTTTTGCAGAGGAACATTTTTTACTTTTTGCTTTCCATATTTAAGATTAGTTTTTTAAAGAATATTTTCTTTAATAATAATGTTTTTAGACATAATAATCTTAAAAATTATTTAAAAAAAGATATCAAAATCTATATCATATTACCTCTTATAACTCTCGCTTGCGGAATTGTTCCAAGGAAGTGAGGGGATTTTGACGATTCCTTAAAACGTTTTTGGGAATTCTCAAAAAATTTATGTACCTGAACTTTTAACGGTCATTTTAAAATCGGTCATACGGGTAATTTTCTCGATTTTTGCCGGTTTTTTTTGATATTATCCGAGTTTGTACACTAGTACTTTTCAACATTTCTAAGTGGCTAAGACGCTTACAATAGCTTCACTTGCATGTTTGTAAGTTTGTATGTTTACATGTTGCAACTCTCGTAACCGCTGTCGTATGAGTGATTATTTATGGAGAAAGATAAGAATATTGCTACTCATACGCAGACTCATACATGCTTTCATAGCACATCAAAATTAAAAGTAAAAATAAATAAATATAGTACAAAGAAACTAAAAAAAATATACTTTGATATCGAACTAAAAAGCAAAAAATTATTTTTAAAATAAAACTGAACGAAAAATGTTATGAAACAAGCATTGTATGCTTTGTGCCATATTTCTCGTATAACGACCGCCCGACCTAATTCCGGTTGAGAATTTGTGGTCAATCGTGAAAAGAATGTTGTTACCCAATAATACCAATCACCACAAACTACTTTGGATGCATTTTGGCCACTAATTATTTACAATTCTAAAGGAAGTTATTCATAAATTGATAGAAATTATTCCAAAACGTATAGAACATGTTGTACGCAACAAAGGATGTTTTACTAAATACTAAAAGTACTACCATTCCGAATAGTCTTTAAATAGAGCAAAACTGAGTAAATGTAATCTGTTTCGTTGAAGTTTATTTTTCTCTAAGAATTCTTTATCCTAATTTTTCGACTTTTTTCTTAAATTAAGATGTAATGATCGTCAAGCTTGAGGTCTTAATTTATCTCATGTTTTAGTACTTAATAAAATAGTTTAACAATTAGAATTAAAAGTATTAAGTTCTTAGAGAAATTAATATGTAATGATCGTCAAGCTTGAGGTCTTTTTAATAATTTTTTTTTTAATTGTTTATTTAATTCAATATTTTGTCTTCCTTCGGAAGACTTCTTCAGGAAATTTTTTTTGATTTTTTGTTTATAAATTATTTGAAAGTAAATGAAAATAATATTAACATACATACATAAATACATTCTACATAAAGTGTCAGAGAATTAACAAAAAAAACTCGATACCACTTCTTTCATATTCAGTGTGCGTTTTGACAGTATATCTGAACTATTAACAATCATTAAATTTAGTGTGAAAATTGAAGTTGTCATATTGTTTCCAGCGAAACTGATTCCAGGAACTCACAAAAAAAATTCGATCACGTTATACGGATAATTATCTGGTTATATGAATAATTAGTTTAATATTGAAGCGTGTGTTTTTAGATTTTTAAACTACATTTCTTTCATATTTCATTAGTATTTTTCGTTCACTATTATTTTGAGCTTATTTTTAAAATTATTGCTTACACCCAATTTTCACGACGACTTTTAAAGACATGTTTGTTTTTTATTTTATTTTAAAGCTGCTACCAAAATCATGTTACATTTTCATCATGATTTTTTAAGACATGTCTTTTTTCAATTGTAGGTGCAAAATAATATCGTTTATCTTTTTTCATCCTCTTGTTAGTATTGAAAAATAATAACAATATTACAAATAATAACAAAAAGGAATTACAGAGTTCGTGTCTTTTTGTTTACCCCGCTTTCATTTCTATCAAATTTGCCCACAAATATGAAAGACATGACTTTAAGACGTTTGAAAAAATCATCGTGAAAATTGAGTGTTACTTCTAGGTTCGATATCGAAACGTTTTACACTATATTTATTTTGAGAAAACTTTTTTGACATATAAATGAATATATAGGGTGTTTTTTTAAGCCCGATAGAACTTGAAATTGTAAAAAATAACACAAAAAATTAAATTGTAATCAAAATTTTTTTTATTCGAAAGATCAATACGTGACATTAACATTTGAAAATGATTTCGGGCATATGGGCACCGCTGCTGTTCTTGACGAAGCGCATTCTGGACGTCCAATTTTAGGCCACTTTTTCGAGCACTGCTGGCCGTATGTCACGAACAACACGAACAATGCTGGCCTCCAAGGCGTCAATTGTTGCTGGTTTATCAGCATAAACCAGTGACTTCACGTAGCCCCACAGGAAATAATCGAGAGGTGTCAAATCGCACGACCTCGGAGGCCAATTGACAGGTCCATTTCTCGAAATCAACTTATCGCCAAATTTTGATTTCAGTAAGTCGATGGTTGCGTTCGCCGTATGGCACGTAGCGCCATCCTGTTGAAACCACATCTCCTCCGGATCAATGTCATCCATATTTTCAAACAAAAAATCATTGATCATGGTGCGGTAACGATCTCTATTGACCGTAACGCGAGCTCCGGCCTCATTTTTGAAGAAATAAGGTCCGATGATGCCACCAGCATGAAAACCGCACCAAACAGTGCATTGTTCTGGATGTAATGGAGTCTGTAGGGTCTCTTGTGGATTGGTCTCACTCCATATGCGGCAATTTTGCTTATTAACAAACCCGTTAAGCCAAAAATGCGCCTCATCGCTGAACACAATTTTGCGATAAAACAACGGGTCTGATTTTCAAAGTAAATTTGGATAATTTCGTAGCGTTGTTCAAGCGTGAGTCTATTCATGATGATTTGTCAGAGTATACTGAAACAAATAAAAAAAATGTTTCATCAAAATTTAATTTTTTGTGTTACTTTTTACAATTTAAAGTTCTATCTAGCTTAAAAAAACACCCTATATTAAACGTAGGTATTGAAGAGGATTTTTTTACAAAGGAGTTTCCAATTTATTTACGATTTTCATTTATTGACTCCCTGTTTTGATTTTCATAACTGGATTCTAATAATTTATTTCATCTTTAAAATTTTCATTATATTCCAATATGAAAAATATTTTAAAGCGTGTATATATTAAATATATATAAAAAATACTATATAAATTCCTGAATTAAACATCTCTTGCTTGTAAACAAAATTTCATCGAATTTGTTTGTACAAAACACAAAAGACAATTTAAAGCGAATTGTGCAAACCGCGAACGTGTTACCATGAAATAAATGTAATTAGTTCATAAATTAAGAAACAAATTTTATTAACAAATAGTCTCGTTTTAAGCTTTTTGTTGCAGAAAAATTCTTTTAAAAATGGAAGTTGTGTACAACATTTGGCTCTCTTTCAACAACTGCTTAAAAAAGTAAAAAAAAAAAAATAGATAGAAAAGCTTTCAAGTTTAGTATGTCGTATTAAAGGTTTTATTGCTTACATTTGGATTTTTTGCCAGATTTAAATAATCCTGTACTCAAGTTTTGTGTATAAAGGGGGAAAAATTGTTAAGCTTGTCTGTGGATTTGTATGTGTGCGTGTGTGTGTGTGTGTGTGTGTAAGAGGAATTTTTATGTCAGCATGGAATTTAAGCATGCACAAGCATGAAAATATACTTAAGTATCTTTACAATGTGTAAAATAAAATTGACTTCTTTTCATATTAAAAATAAAAAAAATTATAGATTCTTTAAATTTTAAATTGTTTTTAAAATATATTGCGACCTTGAACTTTATAATGCGCCAATATCATCGATATTTATTGGCAATAATTAAGTGATTTAATTATTGGCATGAACTGTACATTGTTTTGGTGGTAAATACAGCTAAAGGTTGTATAGATACATATAATTTATCAAATTGTTGTCAAAACATTAAAGGTTGGCAAAAAAAGGGGGAAAAACTGCAGCGTGAGGGTGAAAATTGTTTACTAGAATTGTTTTTTAGCTTTTTATTACATATTTCAGAATTGCAGTGGTTGTACTAATTTGATCACATATTTGCTATGTGTAAAGGTACTTTAACATGACCTTAAATAATAATAGCAGATAATCTTTGTTTATCACAGGTTTATTTGAGAAATTTGTATATAACAAAGTTTATCAAATAAACCTTTAATAAATATTTTTTTATGAATACAGTCGTTGAACTTTGTAAAAAATTTTTTTTCATATAGCAAACCTTTATATATGTACGAGTACACATATCTATATTTCCTACAACACTAAATTGGCCTGCCGCATTTTTCAAATTAAGGTTTCAATTTATTGATTAATGTGTTTTTGTTTTCGTGGTTTATTGCCCTACTAAAATCAAAAAATAATAATTATAATTAAACCTTATCGATCATTTCCTGATACATTTCCTGATACAGTCATATAAAATTTGTACAAAACAATGGGGGCGTATACTTTATTAATAAGGCAAACAATATTAGTTATACGTAGATAAGTTCTATTATAATCTATTTATTGTTGGAATCAGGGTTGTCAGATATGGCGGTTTTGCGCCAAACGTAGCGATTTTTTATCTACTATGAGACTAACTTTTTGGTTTAGCGACTGGCGATTTAAAAATCATGTAACGAAATAGTCGGCTATTTTTACATTCTTTATCTTTGTATCTGTCATTCCTATGTTAACCAACGTTTTGTTGTCATACTTTGAGCCCTGTGGCTCGTTTCTGTATTACTCGCTTCGAAAAATATTTCACATGGAGCCACGGATTTCCATCGGTTTTCTTTCGGGGGGGGGGGGGGGGAAATTGATTTCTTACAAACAAGTTTTTCCCCAATTCTTTTTCGTGAAACTGTCAATTGAATTTCTTGACATAAATTGTTGGAAAGTTCGGACTAAAAGTGTTGCTGTACAAACATTTTGTGAGAAATAGCTGTCAAAATAATTCCCAAACAAAAACGATTTGAAATTGTACATTACATGTCAAAATGCATAAAAGAAAAAACTTTTTTACATATCTTATTAATTGTAATATAAGAACGAGTACATTTGAGCGGCTCACAAAAGTGCTCGATGTAACTTCTTAAAAATGAACCGTGGACTTTTTAAGATGGCATCTAAAACACTTCGGCTCCAGCTTTGACCTCTCATGAGCTGGACCATTTTGAAAAAGGGTTGTGTTTTGCAAGTTTTGTCAATTTGAGAATCTGTTTCCTTACCAACATATAAGATATGGGTAAAATAAGAAAGATGTTTTTAAAGTTGCTTCATAATGGCAACCAACACATAATTGTTTTGTTACATCTTTTGCACATTTTTTAATGTGTAATTTGCCTTCCAAGCTTTGCTATAGGTTTGTTTTTCCATCTATAAAATGAAATATTTGTTTGTTAATTAGTGATGTTATTAGTTTTAGATTTACGTTTCATTTATTAGCTGTTTTCAATAAAAATACGCAACAATATTATTCTTGAACTATTTAGGAAATTAGAAATGTTTGCTAAAAAGTATTATAAAAACTCAGTTAAATTTTTAAATTAACAAAACTCCTAAGTAGCATGACACAAAAAGGCACTCAAAGTACTGTGTTCTAGTTTTTTATATACATAATATACGAGGACGTAATACTATGCTAACAAATAAAAAGATTATGAGAGTAACATGTTTGGTTTACATTTATAGTTGCAATATTTGACGATTTTCGGGACTCAAGATAGTACTTTGACGATTTAAGGCCTGTTTTGACGATTTTTGTAGATCACATTTACAATTACATACATACTTAATCTTTAGTTAATTTATGTAGGAAATGAAAATGATAGTGAGAGTTAGAAAAAATATAGTAAAATAAATCTGTACGTAAATATGTATGTAAAATTTAAATGATACGCGATATTTATTTTGAAGTATACATTTAATTTATAGGTTAGAGATGTATTTAAAGGACCATATGTGAATAGTATTAGAAAAAATTATAAGCTAAAATGTGTACAAATTTTCATGTTCTACAGAGTGTGCTTATATATTAAGGAGACTTAAATATGGAAAAAATATGAAGATAAATTCAAAACTTTAACTTTTATAAATCCTTACAATATTACAAAAGAAGAAAGTGTCTTTTTTTCTGATATAATCAAAAATGGTTCATATTTCATAATAGATGTCGAAAGACGAGAACTTTAATCCGAATTAAAGCAACGTAGCCTATTAATCTTGGAAAATTTGTTTTAAGCTACAGATATGATACTACTAGATTTTTGGAATCACTTACCAAAAATGATTCTTCGGTCATTTTTCTTTCTATGGGTACGTTTACAGGAAAAATATTAGTTAGCAAATGTAAGAGTTTGCACCTCGGTAAATGAAGCTTAAAAAACCCAAATAAGAAATTAGCTGAAGAAACTATTTTCAGAAGAAATGTTATATTTCTACTAAAGAGCACTTAAGGCTTTGCAACTGTTTTGTTTTGACTTAGCCATGTCCTTCCTATTTAATAGAAGTATTTATTAAATATAGTATATGAAAGGAAATTTCAAAATTCCTTTAAATTAATTTAAATCTATTTAAATAACTGCGTTATGTGCAAAAATTAGTGAATGTGTTCCTATGATATTAACTTCAGTTTGTTCAAGTATATATTTTTATATACTATTTTTTTTTGTAGTTGTTTATTAAAGGCAACCATGGATTGTTTTGCCAATTTTTAACCTATTGAAATATATATTTTATGCAAAAACCACTTATTTTACTAGGTGACGATTTGCGATAATCATATTGACGATTTGGACGATTTTATCCGCCAAATTTGACGATTTTAAACCAGATTTATCTGGTATCTATGTTTACATTCTCTCAGAAAAACTCAACGCAGTACGTTTACTACTAAGTACGAGTGCTGTACTATTGGAATGATGTGTGCAAATTAGAGCTGTGCCGGGACGTTCATTTTAGTGATTGGTCACTTTCGCTCAATTACAAAAGACTTATCCGTTCTTTCGAACGGCACACATTAAAATTTTCCGGACATTTATCAACACCGCTCTATAAAATAAACAAAACAAAATAGCTAAATAAAAAGTGATAAAAAGATTGTTTTAAAAAGAAAAAATAATAATTTTAAACAAAAAGCAACTAGTTGGGATGAATTTTAGTTAGGTTCATATTATATTTTTGTTTTATTTCTCATAATTTAGAATTATACACACAAAAAACCACCCTACTTTTGTGAAACAAAAACAAAAGAACATGACATAACAAAAGGGAAAGATATTGTGACAAAAGCTATTCAAATTGAACGGCTCACTATTGAACGAAAAGTGATCAGTTTAATAATCGGCTCACTTCGTTCAATGGGAGTATCCGTTCAATTTAACCCGTTCGTTCATGAACGGCACAGTTCTAGTGCAAATGAATTTTAAATTTATATATGCTTGCATACATAAGAACATATTTTGCCATTAAAAGTTCACAAAGAACAGCTTTAACTCAAAAAATAAAATAAAATAAATAAAAAATGTGTGTAAAAGCACAAAGAAAAATTTTTCGCTTTGATTAATTAAGTATGTTAAGGCCAAGTTATATAGTATCTGTCATGTGTAATCCGTGCTCGTTTTTAATTGATGTTAACGTAATGACAGAGGAAGTTGACGCGATCAATACTCAGCTGAGGGATATTTAATTAATTACACACATGAAGCTAAATGAAAATAAGCAACTAAAAGCTTTAAAAGTACTCAGCTTATGTTAAAAGCAGCTAACTTTTTGTACTTTACATTAACGGAGACGTCTAAGTTCATAACATAACATCTACATATATTAATTTGACAACAGATAACGTAGCATGGATTCAATGTGCCCTAGTCCTTAGTCAGAATAAAGTGAATCAACAGTATATAACATGATTTTTTCATTCGTTGCGCAAAAACTATAAGTCGTAGCATATTAAAACAGTTTTCACAAAAATTTCTTTTGCGCTATTGCAGGTATTTAGTATATACATGTATTTATGTAATATGGTAACAAACGCTTTGAAATAATTAGCAGTTTTCTTCAACAACTTCATCAACATATTTGCTTAAATTAATTAATATTTTTATTTAATTTGCAGATTTACGTACAGCATTTGATTTATTAGACAGAAATCGGGATGGTCGTGTTACAGCGAATGAATTGCAATTTATGCTTAAAAATTTAGGCATAAATGTAAGAGATGAAATAATAAATGATTTAATACGAGAGGCCAGTCATTCGGGTAAGTGAATATCAATTGATTAAAATGTATTTATTTAAAATATATAAATAAGCACGGCAATGATTGGAAGAAGTGACACTCTTTTACCATCCTTACTCTCTTTCTATCAGAAAAACAGTTCGCATTGCTGTGACAGCTTGTTCTAGGGCATTATATTACATGGAAAGTGTCACTTTTTTGTACACTTTGGACTTAGAGTTGTTAGATATTCGAAACTACAGGTCACACAAATCTTTTATATTTCTAAAAATGTTTATAAAAGGTACTTTATTAAGCTCTTGCCATCTTTAAATTTCAATAAATAATAGAAAGTGTGCGATATTATAGAAATGAATTTATTTGAAGGGTGATTAAATATCATAACACATCAAATACAATATCGTGCATAAGCCTGTTATCGCTTCGCCTGATAGCAAACAATTGAAATATCCATCTCAATTGTCAAACAAATGTATCTGAGTTCTGACCGATAACAAGGATTTTATTGGCTTCGAAAACAAAAATGTAATTTGATCAAATAGCATCATCTGCGTATTCGGTTGATTTATTTATTTAGCAACTATACAGTTGCAAAGTAAATTTGCAAAGTATAGGATGCACAGCATGGGCGGGGTTACAAAGACCATAATGCCCAAGATGATATTAACAGTACTTTTGTAGCGTCGCTGTGACTAACTATAACGACCTATGCCTTCACATAGGAAGTTTCCACGTGGCTAACAAACTGTAAACCAATACAGTTAGTTGAGGCAAACAGTTAACCAGTGCGAGTAAGACGCAAAACTCTCGAAGACCGAACAAAAAACACAAGCCTGACCGCACTTAAGAAATAATTACGATGACGCGAAAGCTCTTCTTCAGCCCAGAGCTGCTTTACGACTGAAATATTGTTTTTATTAATTTGAATTGCTAATATAATCAATGCTGCCAACTATGAAATCTCAAAACTTTTTAAGCGTTTTAAGCTCCAAACGTCACTTTTAAGCAAACATTTTTTAGATTATAACTTCCTTATACGTGATTTGGGCTAAATCATTTCATTTGCCCCATTTAGGTAACTTTTTGTTTAGTATATCTCCTTTACTTTATTCTAAACATTTTTTTTAGGACCTTTTTAAAAACTCAAAATTAGCCCTTAAGCTTATTTGCTTAAGTATTTACTTAATTTAAAAGTAGCTTAACATTTTTGTCATTATAGTTTCCATTATCCTTTGGATATTCATCAACTGTAATAGGAACTAAGAAAAAAAGATTTCTAAAATAAATTTGTTTACCCCCAAACAATTTTCCAACCAGGCAGTTGTGGCATAAACATGTGCGTTATTTGTTTTACTCGCCGCAACTTGATTACTAAGCAAATATAAATAACCACAACAAAAAAAAACTGAAACTGAAAATAATAAAAAACTAATAGAATAACACAAAAAGTTGATATGAGGGCCAAAGCAAAATATTTGCCTGGAACTTAATAATTTTTTATAGAAGTTAACTTTAACATTTGTGAATCATATTATAAGGAGCCAATATACTTTTTATTTGCTAAGTGTGATGTTTAGGCTTTTAATAACAATTTTGTTCCAAAAAAATAGTTTTCCTGCAAAAGGAGACATACATATTGTCTATCAGATATCAATATAAAATAGAACCAGAGTTGCCGTTTTTGGTAACTTTAATCAAAATAAGTAATATTTTTCCTCAATGCGGAGATGCGAATAAATTTTTTTTGTTAATTTTTTTCCATAGATACAGTGAGACCTTTCGTTACCGGACACCCACTAACGTGGGACCATACACTGAAAAACACAAAAGTACCGTTATCTAAAAAACGCTACTTAGACAAAAATACAGCGTTTTTTGTGTTCAGGAGTTTCCAATTAACTTATCTAGGCATGTGGCGTTCTTGGTATTTTTTGGCTGTAAGCCAGTGTAATTAATTCTGGTAAATATCTTGCCCATTTGGTAACTTTTTAAAAAAATTTTGTTTGCAATAATTTTTTGTTCGTGGCAACACTGAATGCAACAAAAACTCTTTTTCTAAAAACTATAAAACGATTTAAGTTCCCTCCTTACAATCGAGAGTTTAAGGCCCACACTCATTTCCACACATCCTCCCACAAGCCCGCACACATCTATAAGTTTAACAAAAGGTTGAAAGTTTTTCTCATTTAACTTTGTGCACTCAAATGTTTAGTTTTTGTATGTTAGTATTTGTGTATGTGTGTGTGTGTTTTTAATAAAGCTGAAGTGCTTAAATAAACGAAGAAAAAACAAAAAGGTTATCAACCATTAAATATATGTGCACGTTCTTATACGCATGTGGGTGTATGTGCGTGCGTGTGTCCGTTTGTTTGTTTGTTTTGCTGAATGTGTGTTGTTAATATAAAATAAATAATTTCCACTTAAGATATCAAGAAACATAAACATGAAAGAAAATATAAAATAACAGGCTACAAAATAAATTTAATCGACATATACAAGTCGTGTTCAACAAACATAAATATGATCATTAAGGTGGCCCTTAAACTATCCGTACAGATTTAAGAGCCACTCATAAAAAAATGCTATCAACATTGCACGATATTTAGTTTTTATGAATGGCGCCTAGTTAACCAACAACAAAATTTCAGATTTACCATCAAAACAATAAATTAATTTACTATCAAAAATGTTTTAATTATGTGGCCACCATTGAATAAGTTTGCGATTCCGTTTGAATTTTTCCACAACTTTTATATCCGACCCTATATAGTATACATATTCTGAATCAATATTGATAGAAAAGTAGGTTAAGCGATGTCCGTCTGTCCGCCGTTGAAATACCATTTCTGCGCAAACCATTAGACTTGCAAACTTTTTTCCTTCACCATTCTATTACTCAATCGATTAATGGGTATATCCAAAATTCCGAAAAATGTAGCTTTTTTGGTAATATTCCCCCGATATCGGTCTATATATATAAAGGGTGGTTAAATTTCAAGGGCCGATGTTGATTTTGAATTAAACACAAACTATTTAGGAAATTATTGTAATTTTATTTTATTATGATATATTGGTATCATTCAATTATGTATGGAACGAAATATCGGCCAAATGGGCGCCGCGGCACACCTCCATTCGATGGTCCAAATTTTCGATGACCCTGAGGCATAATGGAGGTTCTATGCCATTAATGTGCCGAATTATCTCACCCTTTAGCTGTTGAATTGTTGCTGGCTTATCGACGTACACCTTTTCTTTCAAATAACCCCAAAGAAAAAAGTCCAACGGTGTCAAATCACATGATCTTGGCGGCCAATTGACATCGCCATTACGTGAGATAACACGGCCATTGAATTTGTTGCGCAAAAGAGCAATTGTTTCGTTAGCTGTGTGGCAAGTGGCACCGTCCTGCTGAAACCACATATCGTCTACATCCATATCTTCCAATTCGGGCCATAAAAAGTTCGTTATCATCTCACGATAGCGAACACCATTCACAGTAACTGCCTGACCGGCCACATTTTGGAAAAAATACGGCCCGATGATGCTGCCAGCTCTTAAACCGCACCAAATAGTCACTCTTTGTGGGTGCATTGGTTTTTCGATAGTCACTCTTGGATTCTCATTTGCCCAAATGCGGCAATTCTGTTTATTGACGAATCCACTGAGGTGAAAATGTGCCTCATCACTGAAGATGATTTTCTTCGAAAATTTTCATAGTAAGTCTGGATAACTTTAACACGTTGTTGGATTGTGTATCTCTCCATGGTTCAAATTGAGTAAGTCTGAAATAGAGAAATGTCAAATAAAATTCGGAAAAAAACTTGGCGTTTAGGTGTGGTTCAGATTGAACATCGGCCCTTGAAATTTAACCACCCGATAGAAATAAATCGCTCCTTTATTTCAACATAGTCATATCTCAAAAAATGAGCTTTTCGAGTTAACAATGCAGAATTGTTAACAGTACTACTACTTATATTGTGCCAAAAATTTATTCAAATTGCTTTTAAACTGTTTCCTTTAGGAGATATTTTCTCAAAAAATTTGCTAAGACTTGTATGGAAACTAAAAATTTTAAATGCATTTTTCTCGAAACGAGTTTTTTTGAGATATGACTATATTGCAATAAAGAAACGAAATGTGTTTCTACAATAAAGGAGCGAAATGTGTTTCTGGTATTTCTACGAATTTCGACCAACGCCACGATTGTGTGCATTTTCATATACACCAATGTGTTTTATTTTTGGCGACGAATATTCCCGACCAAATATTCGTCGTTCGTCGCTGTTGTGTTCCTAGCATTAAGTGTAACAGAAACTACTTAATGTCATCTCCCAACAGGAAACAAAAATCTAATATTGTATAAAAATGTTCATTAAAGAAATGTTTTTGTTAAAAATCGAGATTGCATAATATGCTTAATTTATTATTAATAAATTCTGCTCAAAATATTCGCTTATTTTATATTCCATTACATATACTTTCAATACCAGTGTACCGGGTTTCATGTATATACTTATATATATCAAAAAAAAAAAAACATTTAAATCGTTATGGGCTGTTATGCATGTATCAGAGATCAGCAACGAGTATCGCAATTTTGGCAATAAAAAGCTCAAAATTTGCATTAATAAATTATTATGCAGTTTACGCATGAATACGCAGATAATCGAATCATTAAAATAATTATAACGATATTTTATCGAATTTGCTATTCTGTAACATTTTCTTAACGATATTCGTAGTCGATCATAATCAGCTGTTAATTTTACTGCCGATTGTCGATTTCTTAAAGACAAAAATGTTCTTGCTGTTTATTCAATCGTTAAAGTATATATTTTTTTAATTGTGCATCCACGAAATAAAGTGCTTACAATCTGATTTTTTAGACATAAAAATATTTATTATATATTGAATACATAAATAAATACATAAAATCTTTATTAAATAAATTTTCGAAAACAAAAATTTCAGTATAATTTTTTCAAGGGATGAAAAAAGTTTGAACGCTTCAAGGGATAATCAGTATGTTTATCGGGAGTTCGACAATTCCTTTGAGTTGACAGTTAATGAATTTAAAAAGTTATATTGATTATCACCAGTCTTAGTTGTGGTCATTCTGAACATATAGAAATTAGTACATATAAAAAAATAAATGAAACATATGGACACTTATTTTATTTTACTTACCTTATTACAAATTAAATAATTTTTATTGTCACTTAAAAATAAAAATCAATATGTATACATATTGTTATGGAAAAATTTATTGTTTTTTCTTTTCTTCTTTGTGGTTTTCGCTTTTTTCTGGCAGAGATGCCACGTGATGCTTATATGAATGAACAGAAAAATACAGCTGTTTACCATCGTTAGAATTAAGTTACAGAATCACTCAATCGATAGTGCAAGCGATGAAATTTGATGACAAAAGTTGCGATTATCAAATCGTTAAAAGATAGAGAATCACACTACAGGTTACACTATCATACGCGATCGTGCGATCTACTTAATAAAGCATGTGTGCTGAACAAGTACTAAAAATGCAACCGTGCGCCAGAGTTTTTGACAAATCGTGCGATTTGAAAAATTTTATGAAACTTTTCAGTGTGATATATATTGTGAAAAATATGAGAATATTGTTGGTGCCTCGAGAAAAAAAATTAACTAATGTAAAATTATTATGTTACTAAAAGTTTTTAATTATTTTATTGTGTATATAAATTATTGCAATTATACTTATATAATGGCGTTGTAATTTTGAAGCGACTTTTTCAAGTCGGCCAGACTTTTGAAACAGTTTCCTGTGAATGAATCATACTATCGTGTAGACTAGTGAAGCAGGGCCTTAAGTGTTTTCTAATACGCAGAGTAATGGACATTAAATGTCGTACAGTAGTTCTATCACCAACAATGATTCACACAGAACTGATGTTTCGTTTTTGATTGTCAATTATTTGCCTTTCAACTTTATTCGAATAATTGAAATAATTGTTTTAGTTCGTTCAATCAAACGATAAAATTTAAAAGATTATTCGACTAACTGATAAGAATATCATATAGAAAAATGTGTTAACAACAAATAAACAACTCACAAAAAAAAATCTTAGAAATATAGTTAATATTGTTATTAACAAAAAAAAAAAAAAAAGATACGTTCATAAAACCAAAAAAACTTGAAAATAAATTAGCTAGAATTTTTATTTAAAACAAGTAAGAGTGTAGTATATTCATCTGGAAATACTCTTCACGATAAGCACGTAAATATATAAAATGTATATTACAAACTTGCACTAAATATGCTTGGATATACATGGACCGATACCGGAAATTTTCAATTTCGGTATTTTAGTAACCTCCTTTTATTACCGCAACTGCTTTTATGCAACAAAAGTTGTTTAAATTCGCTTACGCTACATTTTCATGAAAAAATCGGTTTAGGCTATATCTCGTGTATATATGGACCGATAACGGAAATATTTAAATTCTGTGTTTATATAACCTTGTTTTATTACAACAGCTGCTTTTAAGTAAACAAATTTTTTCATTAAAAAATCATTTTCGACTGCAATTATTACATTAAATTTTCATTCAAACACTATAACTTTTGAAGAACTTTTGTTTAGTTTATATTTACTACGTTTATACGTGCAGGTTGTTTGCGAATAAAAATATTGTATATAATAAAAATTGCCGTATAAACAGTAAATAAATTTTTTATTTGCGATTAGCTAACTCATGAAAACAATTACCGATTAAAAACTTATTTGCAAATAAGAGAAAAAAAGTTGCCACTCTATTTCACAATTTCAAAGATTTCGTCGATATGGCACACATGAAATATAATAAAAACTACGTACAGACGCAAATATTCAAAAATTTTCATTTTTAATAATCTTTGCATTAATTGAATTACAAAAAAAGCATTTAATTTTTTTATTTTTCTGTTATAGTATCAGCAATAAAAATGCTTTGTAAACTAACAATGCTACCAATTATTTCTATTTTGAACATAAGCCATACTAAAAAATAAAGCTGGCGCATAAACAGTGAGTTAGTTATTTGCAAATAGTTTTTATTTGTCAATAGGCTGCGTATAAACGTGGTAATTGATTATTATTCTTATATTTTTTTTACGTAAATACTTTTTATGATTTATTGTTATTAAATATTTTTTTTATAACAATTAAAATGTATATCTATATTTTTGTTTATGTAAAACATTGCCCTTTTTTTCTTAAAAATACCCCTGTTGTGACGCCTATTTTTCAAAATTTTTGGAGTGCAGCACATTTGTAAATAGGAAGCTTCGTTCATCCTCGTTGCCGCTCTCTGGTATTTACAAGCAATTGAGCAAAAAAAGTTACTTTTAAATGTGCCTATTTATACAGTTTACATTACAATTTTTCCTTCTCCTGTAATATATATATATATATATATATATATATATATATATATATATATATATATATATATATATATATATATATATATATATATATATATATATATATATATATATATATATATATATATATATATATATATATATATATATATATATATATATATATATATATATATATATATATATATATATATATATATATATATATATATATATATATATATATATATATATATATATATATATATATATATATATATATATGCAATTATTTTAGTTAGGGCCTTTCTACATGAGAGCAACGATATGCATGTAATGGCTGTCCCAAAATTAAGACAAGATTTGTCGCCATTGCCGTGGCAATGTCACGCCACGATCATGTGATTTGAGGCTGTTGGACTTTTTTCTTTTGGGATATTTAAAATCAATAAGCCAATAAAAATTCAAGAGCTAAAGGATGAGATAAAAAGATTGAGATAATTATGTCTCCAAGTCATTGAAAATATGGACCATCGGAGAGACATGTCACTGAGCTAAGGCGAACATATTTTGTTTCACGTATACATCCGACCGAAAATGGAATATAACTCTGATGTTTGGGTGCCTCAAAGTCTATTTTGGGGTTACTCGACTGTGTACAGGAGACGGCGAAGTAGCTTATCAGTGACAATAGGGTATCCAATCTATTGATTCACTGGAGCATCGACGCAGTGTAGGGTGCGTTACTCTGTTCTATCGTTACTACAATCGATTTAGCTCTGACGAGGTTAAGGATCCTGTTCACGAAACCCGCAAATTTTTATGAAGCACGCGCTTATCGTCTAGAGCTCATCCATTTGTGGTCGATTTCCCGAGAGAATTCGCTTTTCAGCCGCACGTTTCGGCTGTGGAATAAGTTGCCTGCAGACGTGTTTCCTGTCTTTTATAACGTTGGAGAGTTCAAGTCAAATGTTTACAAACACTACTCCCTATTTCCCCCTCCTCCCAACCTACTTTGCTAGTTCTGGTACAATGCACTGTATATGTAGGGGTCATTTGCTGAGTACTGGTCCAAAATAAAAAAAATAATAGTGTTTAATCACAGCACGGAATTCACTTTTTTCCATTTTTTAAGCAACACAAAAGTTGCTTACTTCAAACGGCGATAACAAATAAAGAATCAATGAATTTGGACGAAATTTTAACAGCTGACGTTTGACAGATCCCTACTTCAAAAAAATATAAAAATTGTGCCTGTGCTGCCATGTAGCGCTTCAATATTAATCCGCCCTGTAGTTTTTATTTGCGAATAGCCTGCGTATAAACGTAATATAATACAATATTAAAATAAAGCTGTTTACTTTTCAGAAAAAATATACTTTTAATATTTTGCCGATGTAACATAAGTTTACGATGTTTGTTGCAACAAAAAATCTACGAATTAATTAATGACGTTTAGAGAGGGTTATATAGTGTGTACGAGTATGTATAAAAGTTTAAATTAGTTGCAATTAATTGATTATTTCTAAATCATTAAAACTGATGTTATAACTAAAAATATAAAACAAAATGCTAAAAATGTTAAAATGTTGCAAACTTTTGCCAATCTCAGCCAATCGCTTTTCAACAAATTCTGCTCAATTAAGTTTGAAGTGTCATCTAATTTAATCGATTCAAATTGCTGAGTATTTTCTTCCCGTTCATCATCAAGTTGAGGTCCAATTCGTACCAAGTGCCAAGCCAAGGAAGAATTTAAAAACATTTCGATAAATTGTGGTAAGTATCCCTTAAATTGCGAATGTGTAACGAAAAGGGAAAATACAGCTAAAAGTTGTGACAAAGTTACCAAGACAAAGCTGATGCTGAAAAAGATAACTGAAATAAAAGTTTACTTAATTTTTTTTATCAAAATAATATAACTTTCGCCTACCAATATTCGGTGTTCCGTGAAAATGTCCGATGTTGCGGGCAAAATAAATCAACTGCCAAGTGATCAGAATCAAACTTAAGGCATTTAGCCATAATTTTTCTTTTCTATTTGGCTGCAATCTCAAAGCAATTAAAGTGAATAAGATGACAATTAAAGCCGGCATACGAAATATTATAGCATATGATGATTGCCTTTGAAATGTTAAATCGTAGTACATGGTGACATATGGGCTCAGGCAGCAGTTATAGTATTTAATCACATGCGAAACATTATAATTGATAATTTTATATTCCATATTTTTCGTATCTACCGAATGAAAATTCATGCTAGAATTTGGATCCAAGTGCATGAAGTCCACTTCAAGGCCATCAAAAGCCCATGAACCAAAAGCGAAGCTGCACTTGTGCTTATCATGTGGCCAATTTGACATATCGGCACTACAGAATACATTCACTTCGATGTAGTCGCTCCAGAAAACAACACCATTACTTTTAACCGAAACCAAACCATTTCGATGCATTTTAATAAATTTATCTGGTGCATTGTTATAGAATTCCAAATCTGGGAGCCATATGGAATTGTGATTGATAAGTATATGGCTGGCGTTGCCATAACTTTCTGGATTCCATACCAGTTTCGGATCGCGCCATTTCTGAAAAGAATGCATCAAATTTTAAAAATTAAAAATAACTTAATATATGTAATTGTTCGAGCTTAAGGTCTTTCTTGGAATTTTTAGTTTTTTTGGTTTTTAATTATCTGGCAATATTTCGCTTTCCTTTGGATAGCTTCTTCAGGCCAAATAATATTTATAATAAATATTATTTGGCCTGAAGAAGCTATCCGAAGGAAAGCGAAATATTGCCAGATAATTAAAAACCAAAAAAACTAAAAATTCCAAGAAAGACAACAATTACACATATTAATTAAAAATAACTTGCGATTCTGTAACCTTTATTACGAGAATCTTAATGTTAAAATAATAATAACAATATATTATAAAAATTTCTATTTTTTTTCTTGGACCAGTACTCAAAGGATGACAAAGGATATATGCAGTAACATTGTACTGGAACTAGAAAAATACATTATAAGGGGGAGGAAAGAGGCAGTAGTGTTTGTGCACGTTTGATTTGAACCTATCAATATCAACAAGGAAAGACCGAAACTTTTGAAATTAAATTAATCAAAGCTAAACAGTGTCCAGTGTATTATAGGGTGTCCGCCGGGAAGCTATACTACTCGCAGTAATTCAATTGTAATCCTGGCTGTATGCGATGTGGCACCGTCTTGTTGAAACCACATATTAATCAAGCCCAAAGCATGCAGTTATGGCGTTAAAAAGTTTTCCATCATATTACGATATCGTTTTCCACACACGGTTACCGTTACGCCGTTTTAATTTTCAAAGAAGTAACACAATGATTTCTACTGACCGAATTGCACAGCAGATTGTAACTTTTAATGGATGCAAAGGTGATTAATGAATGATTTGAGGGGTTTACCATTGCCCAGAACCGTCTACTCTGTTTATTCACATTCAAATGAAAATGTGCCTCGTCACTCAGTATGATTTTTTCATGAAAATCGATAATTGATTTTGATACAATGTTTTAACGATTAAAACACTAAGGTAAAACCTACTCCCCCGGGGTGAGTCAAGCAGAAAACTACACGTTTCAGAAAAGCCATAAGGCAAGTATGTCCAGCCCAATGCGCTTGATGCTCAATCGTTTTTGTAAATGCGCTTAGCTATAGGGCTATGCTCTTTCATACACAAATACTGCGCTCAGCACTAGCCATTGTGCAATTAACCAGGTGGCATCACTAGCGCAGGTGATAATTTTTTGTTTCATAAAATTGTGGGTGTCAAAATTTGTTTATGTTTACACAAACTGAAGCGAAAAAATAACAATATTTTAAACAGTTGGAAAAAGGGCAAGAAACATAATTAAAAAGTTAAAAAAATATTTTAATTGCTTAAAATGCGTTCAAAACAATTTATAAAAACAATTGTATTAATTTTCTTTGTTAATTTTTTTTATATAAACGTTTCTTTCTTCATTTTCTTCTGTTTTGTAAACATGTTTTTGACAGCGTCCGGAATTTTTACACAAACAAAATATTATGTATGTAGTACAATAACTCTTATGCTGCCACCTAATAATTGCACCATGGCACAAGCAATGAAAAATACACAAACAACTTCGTCTTAAATATTTTTTTGTTGTTCTTCACTGCACACACACAAAATGCAAAGCAGCAACACTTTCGCATGTTTTGCTGGTAAACATTGACGATGACAAACGACAGCGATTATCAGTGTGAATTTTGTTTTTGTAAATGTTTTACTTTTTACAACAAAAAATATTAAATAAAAACGGTTTTTCCTTAAATGTATTTGTGTTTTCTCTTCCATATAGAACTTGTGGGCAGTACTGCCATAAGGCAACAACTGCAGTTGTCTTCGGCATTATCATATTGTTACCTGTGTTATCATTATAAAGCAACAACTGCAGTTGCCTTCGGCATCATCATATTGTTACCGGTATTATCATTTTACTCAGTTTGAGTAAATGGCAATGCAACTACAGTTGCCATCCATAATCGAGTGATAGACTTTGAAAACCAAAGCTATTTCATTTTATTTACCACATGCAGCAGTCCCACTAAATGAAAAGCGCCAGTATTTTCATGAAAATCAAAGTGTTGTATTTCAATATTGATGAAAACCATCACAGTTTTGTTGGTCTGAGCCGGCCTCGCTGATGGATGAGAATTATTTAAAATATCTTTCAGCAAAGTGTCACGGTACTCGTACGCTGTATAGTCTGTAAATCAATTTTCGTTGATACTGTATTCGAATTTAATTCGATCGCAAAGAAAAACTCACTTTTTTCTGCAGCATTTAATTTTGGAATCGACAAAAATATAAATATAATAAGAATTGATAGCATCCGCTTTGTCATGATTGTAGGCTTCTAAAAGTTCTATCTCGTTTACGTTTGAATATCAACTGAACTTCTAATACTTTTCTAATGTCTGTGCTCATCACATCTTTAGCTTAAGATACGAGAGATATTTCTGTGTTGGGATTAATTTTGTTTATCTGATCGTAAATTCTAATAATAGTATTTATATTTTTATGTGTTTGTTGTTTTTAGTGTTATTATTTTTCGTTGGCCTGTGTTGTTGTTCAATTGAATTGATTATTGTTGTGATTACTATTGTAGCAAACAACAAGTGTCACTAAATTTAAAAATAATGCGGGTGTAAATAATATACGAGTACACTGATATTGTGTAAACAAGTTAGTTTTTTCTTTTATCTCAAATCTTTAAAGAATAATGATCATATTTTGCGGAAAACTGGCAAAAACAGATTTTTTTTCTAAATTGGATTAAAATTGGCTATTGTTTGATATTTGAATAAACAGAGTTGTATTTTTTTTACCAATCGACTTAAAATTATTTTTATTTGTTTTGAAATAAGAAAGAGTAAAATATCACAGAAAACTATTTGCTATATAATAGAAAATGTTTTCATTATGAGAAAAGACTTTCATAATAAACAATTAGGATAATATTTCGATTTTCTAAACTTGAGATATTAATGTGCTGTTTACAGACCTCGAAATTTTGTATGAAAACCACTCATATAAAATTTCTAGGCGTGTCGCTCGCTCATCTGTGTTCTGTAAACAGCAAATAAGAATGAAACTACTACTGCTTTTACCACCGTAGAAGAAGAGTTCTAACACATTTGCCAAACGGCATGAATCATGAATCCTTCACAACACATTAGACACCAAAGCATGATTAAAACAGTGGTTTTGTTTAAACAAAGGTTCTCCAACACAGGGTAACACTGTCGGCGTGAAGTCACTTTAACAAATATTGAGTGTTTTTTTATAGAAGTTCACAGATTTGCATTGTCAGCACGGAGTTATTTGCAAACCATTTAGCAGCTGATAGCTGCTTGTTATTTAGTTTGGTTTGACATTTCATTATGGATAAATTTATATCTAAGTTAAATCAGATTGAAGCACAAATTGGTATTGAATTTCTATTCAAAATTTTGTTCTCCCATAAAGCCCATTTTTGGCTGAATTAGCAATATTGTCTCATTTAGATTGAAAATAAATCCCCGGCATTTGTCAAAGCACCATTCCATTGACAGAAAATTGCTATTGGACGCGCTTTATGGGCTGAAAGAGACATTGATCCATATGGCCATTAACACTTAAGCCAAATCTACTACTTTCGGGATTTCGAATCAAATCTAGTTGATTTTGACGAGATTTCCCATACAAAATGAAATCTAGATTCCGACTAGATTTTGACGAAATCTGGTAGATTTTTGTAAGTACTCTATTACACAACTGTGTCGTTGCTCAAAATAATTCTTTACATGATGCATTCATTGTGATATAGTTATTGCTGTCAAATGCTTTGCAAGACAAGATTTTATGAAAATTAAATCTGGTTAGATGTGCGGAAGCGTAAACGGTTAAGATTTTGTTGAAGATTTTCATTCAAATCTACTAGATTTTAGGTAGATGTAAATATTATAAAAAGTATTTTCGGACGTTAATAGCTTTGCGTTGCCAGCACTGCTTTACTTGACAACTCATTTAACAGCTGATAGTTGTTTTTTTGTATAATTCGGTTTGACATTTTATTTTGGATAGACTTACAACTACGCTTACAAATTGAGCTAAAGCACTAATTGATATTTATCGAATTCCTATTCAAAATGTTTTTTTTTTCCCCGTTGATTCCTATTTGTAAGTATACATGTAAGTAGAATTGCTGCAGTTTGGATAAAGAGGTGTTATGTTGAACAGAGAAAATGCAAGCCAATTGGGTCCAATTGTGATTGATATGCACTTTAACAATCTACATTTATCCTACAAGTCCACATCGGAACCAAATTGAGAATCGGATGCTCAAGTCCAATCCTCCTATAGCACATTATAATATTTCTGCCAAATCAAGCATTACCAGTCTGCTTAGACACAACAGCCTTATGTAATAGAGAACCAGGCAACGACAAAGAAAATCTTCAAACCCCTCTTCTTCTCCTTCATCTTTACAACTTCTACAAAAGTCATCATACGGAAAATTTCACGAGCAACTCGTGATCAATATTTTGATTTCTTTTCATACAAATTTTTAGACGAGTTACTTATACGTGTTTTGTGAACAGCACATTATTAACTCCTTCGCATGTATTGTCATATGACAGAGTTCTATCGGAATAGGCACTACACTAAGCAACCTCTATCGGGTAGTGAGAAAAATCCAAAAGCTATTATAGACACACCTCATTTACAGAAAATCACTGTACGGTGCGCTTTATCGGTTAGTTCATATATCTTCAAAAACGATTGACCGTATACGGACATGATTAAAAATTAGTTCCTACCGCGATCATATCCCCAGTGTTAAGGCCAAATTCCTTAACACAAAATTCTTACAAAACTTGTGTTTAAATTTATAATCGTTAATTCATTGAGGTATGTACAAAAGCTGATTTTTATGTACATAGATAGACAGTTTTGCATATAAGCATCTATCTCTCTTAACAGAAATTATCAAGATGCTTTAAAATGGTACTTCCGTCTTTTTTTTTATAACAACACAAGACCCTGTCTTAATTCGTCCACACATGTAGTCAGATGGTAGTTATCCTAATTCCTACCAAAGTATTCCAATAGGTAGTCCATTTTTTCAATAAAGCACCAAATCACTTTGATTCCTTTTCTTTTATTTTATCGGGCTATCTTCCATTGGGAAGGAGTATCCTCTATTTCGTTACATATGTTCACACACCAAACTTATTTCCTCTTTTCACTCCAGCTTACTATACTTTCACAAAGCTGAGCTAATCATTTAGTCCTTCGAAGCGGACACCTTATATATCACACTCTCAAGCTTAACTATGTTTCTGATGTTTAACATCAGAAATATTTGTAAAATAATTATCTATTAAATAAATAAATAAACTTTCCTAAATTCAGTACAATTGCCAAAGAAAACGTAACTTACGATTTTAGTACAATATTCTAGCCAATACCTATCCATCCCTGACAAGCCCCTATGAATAAATAACCTCTTGCAAATGCTCTCCTTGACTGCTTACAACTCTCATGAGTATTTATCCCATTCATGATTTTCTTTTTATCATCGTACTAACTCGTGTCAACACATATTTTTTATTCAAACATTTTTTTCCACTCCTAAATTGTTCTTAGAGAAAATTTTGCCAGATCAGTTCTGTATTAAATCTCTTGTTGAAACGATCGTTCAAAAAATTTTAACGGTCTTATACAAGAAAACGAAACACGTTGTTGGATTGTGTATCTCTCCATGGTTCAAATTGAGTAAATCTGAAATAGAGAAAATAAAATTCGGAAAAAAACTTGGCGTTTAGGTGTGGTTCACATTCAACATCGGCCCTTGAAATTTAACCACCCGATATTAAATGATATTTTTTAATGAAAATGTCGCGTCAATAAATTAAAATAATTTTGTTTGCTTAAAAGCAGTCTTGATTATAAAAGGAGGTTACAAAGATAGAGAAAAATTTCCGATATTCCGATTTCAGCAAAGCGTTTGATAAAGTGAATCATTCACTTCTTGTAAAGAAGTTGCAAATATTGGGTTTTACAAATCAAGCTTTAAAATGGTTATTTTCATATTTGTCGGACAGGAAGAAAAATGTAATTTTCAGAAACGTAATTTCAAAAAAAATATATAAGTACCTTCCGGTGTACCACAGGGGAGCCATCTTGGACCACTGCTATTTTCGCTGTTTATTAATGATTTGTCAGATGTAATAAAGTTTTCAAATGTTCTAATGTATGCAGACGACGTAAAAATCTTCCTATGTTATAATAACTTTTTGGATCATAAATTTCTTCAAATGGATTTAGATTCGTTTTATAATTGGTGTAAAGTCAACCTGATGGAGCTTAATTTAAAAAAATGCAAGCAAATGCGCTTTTGTAGAAACAATCCGAACATCGTTAATTATTTTCTAAATGCTTATAAAATTGATACCGTATTTGATCCAAAAATGAGTTTTATTCCGCATATCACAGCTACAATAAATAAGGCCAGGGGTACACTGGGTTTTATAAAACGTTGGTCCAAAGAGTTCGCAGATCCGTACATTGCGAAAACGTTATATACTGCACTGGTTCGTCCTATATTAGAATATGGATCGATTATTTGGGACCCTATCTATCAGATTCATTCAAAGGCAATTGAGTCAGTGCAAAAGCAGTTTCTGCTATTTTTCCTTCGAGGGTTACACTTCAACCCTCAAAATTTGCCTTCGTATACGGCTCGTCTAGTTCTCATCAAGCTACCTACTTAGAAAAGCCATAGAACTATGCTCAACGTTTCTTTTGCTCTGAAACTTATTAATAGTGATATTAGATGTGGATTTTTGGTTAATGAAATTTCATTTAACATTCCTCAACGCTCATCCCGGTATTTCTTTCCGTTATTTGTGGAATTTTTCAGAGTTAATTATGTTGATGCTGACCCTCTCAGGAGAGTGTGTATGCAGTTCAACCAACTGTTGGAACTAATTGATTTTTCATTAAATCTAAATGTTGTAAAGAATTCAATTATTGTCTATTTAAATTCATAACGTTTCTCTTTGTTGTTTATACCTGCTAATTATCTTGTTTTTACATATTTTAATATTTATATACACATGTACATATTAACATATTATTAATGTCTGTAAGGAATATTTCCATAGACAAATGAATAAATAAAATAAGAGTATATCCGAAATATGCAGGACTGTCACAGAAATTATTCGGAATGGTTTTGATTACGAATTTTCATTTCGATCGAATTTTTTTTTGGCTTCTTCAGACTTTGATCGTTTTACTTCATTCCGACAAAGTTTATCTTTGGTATTTTTGTGGTAAGTGTGGCAATATTTTTGATTAAACGTGGTAATAGTGTGCAAATCAAAACAAAAACATATGTTTAAAACAATAAAGTGCGAAAGCGCAAAAATTTGTTCAAACTAATTTTAACAAAATTTCAAACAAAAACAAAAAAGTAAATGTAACTTGTTAATATCTATTACTATTATATTGTTAAATCATATTGTTTTTATTTAATATTGTATTTTATTTTTATATTGTGTTGCCAGATCATACATAATAAAAATCAACCCCTGAAGAAGTTGGAAATAACCCAACGAAACGTCGGGAATAAATTAAGATAACTAAATGTAGTTTTTCTTTTATATAGGAAGATCAACACATTGACCTTGAAAGCCCGAATTGGTTTGAAACCAAAAAAATGAAAATAACTAAAAGTGATTTCATTTCGAGAAAATTGAACGATTTTAATTTGTTGAAGAAGCTTTTTCGGAATTGAAATTGATTTCGATCGAAATTAATTTCTGTGACACGCCTGATAGTCTAAACCGATTTTTCCGATTTATTAAAATACAAAGGTAAAAAGTCGCGGGCGCAAGCTAGTGAAAAATAAATTACTGTAATTATTTGTATAGGCTATTCAAATATTAATTCCCGATTTGAATTTATCGACATTTGCGTATCCAGCTAGCACACGTTGTTTGTTAGACGATTGTGTTCAATATACAATCCCAAAAGCATATTCTGACGAGTAACAATAACAAAAACATTTATTTCTTTTTCAAATTTTCTGACACGCTCGTCCCACAATCTTGGAATGTTTGTAGACGATTAAAAATGGTATTGTTTTTATACGAGTATACTTATATTTTTAATTATATTATAGATAAACCGACATATAATAGATTTTTATTTATTTTTTAACAATCTTCTGAATATAAAAAGTGCGGGTGTTGTGTATGGCGGTAAGTCAGTGCAAATTATATATAGTATGAAAATATCAAATGAATGTTGTGCTGTTTCCTGTATGAATCATACTAAGGTTACACGGCTTATTCCTTGGAGATTGGTAAGATATTATCTACATGCGCCTAAGGCGGTTCTCTGAACTATCCACATAGAAGAATCAGCTTTTGTAACACTAACTTCCATGCGAGGCATGGTCTGTGTTTATAAAATGAGCTCGTCGACGATCAAAAACACTCTTCACGAGATTCCCAGTAGAGTCTGCAACGATTAAAAATGCTAGCTGGGTAGTACAGAGCTGACAGCCCTGAAAACCCAAAAAAGCCCTGGATATCATAAATAGTTCTATCTTATACAGTTTATGATTCGTTGAAATTAAAAACCAATCAAAGGCCTAAATACTGTGTTTTCTTCTTAATTCATATCTTGAGTTAGGTTTAGGTCGCTCCGCAGATAGGTACTACACAGATTTGAGTTCGTTCTTGTCCTTTTTTATGTTAAGAAAGATTTTTAAGAAAATTACATTTGGAAAACAAGAGCTAAATGAATGTTCATCATCAATGATTAATAGAATTTAGTATCTTATATGAAGTTTCTGGATTTTCCTAAGTCGACATCAATTCAATGATATCGACTATCATTGTTTAAATCGAAATATATATTCGATTTTTGAGAGCCACTAATGTACATTTGTGTATTAATATGCACGACGGCATGCAAAAACATGTCTTAAAATGCATTTTAATTTTTCGACTTTATTTTATAAAGTGTTGGATATAATTCGATAGACTTACTGCATGTTTATAACGAGATTGCTAAAAGACGAAGATAAAGTTTTTTCTAGAGCAGCTGAAAATTTCTTATAAAAAAAACTCTTAAATTTAAAGACGAGCGAAGGCCGTATTTTATTACTTACTCGTAAATATATCAATATTTCACAATATAATAAAGAACACATATTACAAAAACGAAAAAAAAACTTTTTTCCTACTTCTGTCATAAATCATAAGGCGAAATGCTTAGACTCACATGATTGTGGTGGCCAACAAATATTGGCACGACGTGAGATAATACGTGACCATTGACCATTCTTCATGGGCTATGTAGGTACTGTCACCATCCTATTAGAACCACGTATTGCCCAGATCCGTGTTCTCAATTTCTAGCTACAAGAAGTCCATTATCATCATACGATGATGAACGGTAACGGCTAATTAACATCGTCACGACATGAGGCAACACTGCCATTGACATTGCATATGTGATCAATATGATATTTATCAACGTACTTATGTATGTATGTTGACAGTACAAACAACTGGGATTGTAACAAATTGCATATGTGATCAATATGAGACAATTGTAGAGGAAAAAATAAATAAGAGTTCAGTGGCTGAGTTGGTTAAGCGGCCGTATTAAAAATACATCATGTTTACATGGTACTGAGTTCGAATTCTAGTGGCTGCTGATGAGCAGTGAAGCGACTGTGAAACAGCTACTTGTCCCCCAGCTTTAGTGTATTCAATTATTTTTTCCTGTCATCTTTGATCAAGAGTTATTGATCGCGGCCATTATTTTTATAATTATAAATAAAATTATTTCTTGGCTTTAGCGAGGATTGAACTCGAGCTAGACGAATGATACCAACCCATCATCATATAATATTAGAAAGTTTATATATGTAGTTATAAAACTAGAGTTGAAAAATATGAAAGTAAAATTCTGATATCCAAAAATCGTCAAAAATCACACCTTAAATCGTCAACGTACTACCAGTGCGTGTGTACCAGTGATCACCAAAAATCATGTTTCGCTTGATTAACTCATACACTAAAATTTGTAATCAACAAAAATCAAGCAACATTGTTCAATGTTCAAAAATAAATACATACATATATACATATGCGCATTTGTTTCTCTTTTTTTATGAAAACCTTTTGTTTTACTTTGATTTTTTTTCAACAGAAGCATACAAAAAACTGTTGAATACATCACTGCATTGGTTTTTGCTAATTTTTTTCCTTCCAAAACAAAAATTCAAACACAAGATATTAATAGTCGAACTATATGCTCATTCATTCAAATTCAAGCATGAACCTTAGCGATGATTTCATTCTCATAGCGAAGTTGTCACTCATTCTGTTTACTGATTAAAAATCAACTGTGCATTTGTGCGGCTGAATACAAAATCACATTTGCATGAAATGAAATGGTTTTCATGTTGTTGATCAAGTATGATTTTTTGCAATCACTCAAAGTTGTTCTCTGGAGTGTAGCTTTTCATGCTTGCATTTGTCAAACACAGAAATCGCAATTTAAGTTAATCAAATAATTTGACGTTAAAGTGTGACTCACAATTACCAATGTGCATTATAATTGGACCACCCTTTATTAAAATAAAGTGACGCATTAACGTTATTTATGGAAATTTTTTTATTGAACTTTTATTTACTACATTTTTTTATTTTTTGGGGGGTTAAAAGAGTTAGAACGGAAAAGTATCATGAACTTTTAACGTGTCCGAACAGTTTGAAAGCACGTTTGGCGTTTTATTGAGTGGCGTTATAGAATTTAAAAGAAAAACAACAACAATAAATGACAGCATCGTGTCAGCATGTTATCGAATGTAAGTTTTTATAAATGTGTGTAAACTATTTGCACATGTTTCAGTGCACAAGCTTGTGTTGTAAAAACCGAACAAGACAACTTATGCATTAACATGCATTCACTGTGAATAAGGACATTTATTACAGTCATTGAAACCAGAGATGGAAAATGAACTAATATTGCTATAATTGACATAAAAAGATTAATAATATTTGTGCTTGGATTAAGTTTTTCTTCTCTTTAAAGAGAGCATACCTTTAGAGAGAGTTATTTTTTAAGCGTTATTTATTTATTTATCGAATCTTCAAAATGAACTAACAATAAGTATTAAAATCTTAATGATAAAAATGTGTTTTTTACTTAAGTCCTGAGTGACTTTCGCATCAATGTGAGACTTTCACGTTAGCCTACGATCGAGGTGTATACCAAGTAACTTGACTTCATTTTGCAGCAGAATAGGTGAATTGCTAATTTGGATAGGCGCACATGTTTGTTTACACAGTATGAATGTGACATGAGTACATTTCTGATCATTAACTTTGACTTTCCATAGTTTTAGCCATTTTTCTAATATTGAAATATATTCTTGTAACTTTCGTGAAGCTAATTGGTGGTTTTCATGAACGCTCAAAAACGCTGTGTCGTCTGCAAAAGCTGAAGTGTGGATTCCGTATGTCGTTGGAATCTCAGATTTGTAAATCAAGAGAGTTAATGATGCCGTATTTGCTAAATACTGCTAATGCCGCATAATTTAACGTTTCAAGCGATTTTGTTGATTTTTTTTTTTTTGCTTTGTAATTTTAACGCATTTTTTTTTTGCAATTATTTAAAGTTTTTATATCATTAATTTTTCCTTATGTGTTTATTTATTTGTTTCAGCTAAATGTTTAATAACAGCTAAGAAATCAGTATAACAAGGAAACATATAGAATTAAAATAACAAAAATTACATTAGAAAACTACAAAAGTTATTATCACAGAAAAAAATTTTTCGTGTTCAATAACGAAATTTGTTGAAACAATTAATAAATTGTTTGAATGCGGACCTGTAAAGGAATTCGTGGATTCAGAGAAAAGTTTAGTAAAAATAATTAGTGAACGAAAACAAAAATATTTTTAAACAACAACAAAATACAATATCCAAGGTTATTTTTATGATATATTTGCATATGCATACAAATTATGTTTTTAGACAAAAATGCTGGTGATTTTATTTTTACTATAATTTTTGCTGTGAATATAATCACTAGAGTTTCAATACAAAAAAGTATTCTCTTAGTAACATGATTGTTGTCAGATAAGTCGATGAGATCATAACATCTGTTTACTTCCCCACAAACTCTAAGGAAAGGATCAAAATTTAAGAAGTTTGACCAATAAAATTGAAAATACAGTGGAACGCATGATCTTAGCTGTCTGTTAGGTATATTGATGTTTATTCTATCGCGAAGATGAGTTTAACCAATATCCCCTTGTAATAACTTAAAACTATAATATATTTAATATTATATATAATATAATATGGTTAATAAAAGCTAGTCGACTGCGCTATGATGATAAATTTACTGCTGGGTTCCAATGGAAATGATTAAGACATGACAGCAGGAATTGCTTTTGGACTACCTCCACCTTTTTTATATAAAAGCTATACTGTGGATCCCAAATTATTGAGCGGTATTCAAGAATGGGTCGCACCAGTGTAGTGAGTAGATTTTTGGTAATGTAAGGATCTTTAAATTCATTCGCCCAAGCGTTTAATAAAATATAAAACAAGGCAGCTTTAAACAGGTAGTGGCGATTCTGCAATACAATCACCAAACACCAAAAAACATCACATGTATTTTGTTGGTAGAATTTTCGAAAAATCGTCAAAATTCTATTACGGTTCACATAATAAATGTGTTTTCTGACAATAAATAAAGAAACCCGAATTGAAAAATTATTTCTTTGTTTATTTATTTGTTCAATTAATCAGCAGAATAAATTCTGAGACTAAATATAACAGTGAGCATTGGAAGCGTAGACCATCAGCTCTACTACATCTTGGCTTGAGCATGTTGCAAAATTAAAAATTAATTGTTTTTATTTTAAGAGCGCTGTGTGCTTACCTAAGCGCGTAAAGATTAAAGAAAATAAGAGCTCTTTATGACACAAGAAAACCTTGAAGAAATTAGGAAAAAAGAATCTTAAAATTGATCAAATACAATGGCACGAAAAATAGCAACATTTTGGCAGGCCGACTAACTAACTACCTCTTCAGCAGTGTTTCTGTTTACGCACTTGTTTCCTGCATAGAAAAATAGTCTAGCAGGCCTTTTGTAAAACTCACGTGATTTCAAAGCACATGCCGTTTCAAAACCACAAATGTGATTTGTGCCTGTTCTGCAAATCACAACTTTTTGCGATTTTCGATGTGCTTTGAAACCACTACTGCTTTTTACTTTGGTTTACTGATATATTTATTTTCAGATGGAAATTTTTATTCGTATTATTACTTGTAAAATAAAGTTAATTATTTCTAATAAATATAAAAGGTAAAGTAGAAAAAGGTGCAATAAACCCACAAACCAAATAACAAAAGAATAGAGCAATTTTTGCAACAAAATAGGCGTATCTAGTTTTTTCTTAATTTAGTGCATTATTTCATATAAAATATATAGTTTTATTAATAGAATCAACAGAAAACATATTAAGTTATTTATTAATGTAATAAATTACGAAATGCATAATAAAGTACTTGCAAAAACTAGCATGTGATTTCAAATTAGCTTACCCATTAAAAATCACAAAAATCAAAATAATATTTTGCTCCTAAACCCTCTTGCACAAAACATATGTACGTAATTTTAGTGGTCACACTCGGTTGAGACGAAAGGATACTCTTGTCACCATCAAAGCGTTAAATAGGTGATTACACCGATATAATTGGCGCAAAATAAAGCTTTTTGTCTGGAATTGGCTGGACTTAGTTAATTTTGTATTTAGTATTAAGATGCGAATACTTATTGTTAGTTCACATTCTGAAGATTCAATAAGTAAAAGCTAAAAAAAAATTGTCTGTAGAACAACACTTTTTTTGTGATTTTAAATAACTTTAACATAAAATGATTTGCAGAACAGCCCTGAAAATAATTCATTTTTATATACACCTGGGGCCAAATTCTACAACGATGAATTTTAATATGTTCACCAATTTCAGTGTTCACTTTTGATTTTTGAGCCCATAATGGTGAGAATGAATAATTTTGACATTTAAAGTGTACACTTAATAATAGTTTTTTCACTCAAAAATCTTCGGTGAATTTTAGTTTTTTGTAAAATATTTTGAACTTGAAAAAAATAAACAAAAGGATTATGTATGTATATTAAAATTATCTATTCAAAAACTTGTGTGACACAAGTTGAATGATATGTTGACAAATCAACATATCTTTCAGCCTGAAGAAACACATTCAACGCAATAAAATTCATTATTTTTACGGAATCGCTTTCTAATGAAAAGTGAACACTGTGTCTGTCAGTGAATTTTATTTTGAGTGTTCACTGAGAAAAAAATTCATTGTTGCGGAATCTGGCCCCTGTTTTTGTTTTTATTTTATTAAACTAATACTCGTACACTGAAAAGAATTCTTTCATTAATATAATGAATTTTGACATTAATCTAATGAAAATTTTCATTATTTTTCGGCCAATGATGGCCTTCATTGGACTAATGAATCTTCTTTCATTAAAAATTATTTAATGAATACATTCGTTGGATTAATGAAAACTTCATTAAGTTAATGAAGCATAAATCATAATATTTATGAATACTTTTCATTAAAACAATGAAAAAATTCATTAGGTTAACGACTCAATTTCATTAGTTTTATGAATTTGGTACATTAACATTAAGTAAAACTTTCATTCCTTTAATGAATCTTCTTAATCATTCAAACGTTATTTGTTCATTAGGCTAATGAATGTGTTACATTATTTTTATGAAATATTTTCACTATTGTAATAAATACATTCTTCGTTGAACCAATAAAAATCTTCACCAATTTGGTGAAGAATTTTCTTCATTCTAATGAAATAAAATCATTAGTTTAAGGAGGAGTTTCATTATTCTAATGACCTTTTTACATTAGAATTGTGCTACTGAAAAGAAAATAAACCTATTTTTTATATTTTAAGCATAAAATAATTTTTTATTGTTTTAATTATAATGCAAAATAATATAAAATTAATAATATTAATACATTAAAAAGGAAATCAAAACATTTTAATTCAAAATCAAACCATTTTAATTCAAGACACAATAACTGAAAAAATAATATGTAATGTTACATATGTTGACATTTTGGATAATTAAGTATATTTTATTTTTCATACACTTCATAAACTTTGTCTATTGACTTCAAAATCATCTTAAACAATGAACTTCAGCAAGCTCATTTATTTTTTTAAACGTTTGCTTCTGCTTTTGGAAACTTGTGATGTTTTGCTTTTTGAAGAACAAAAAAAAAGTCCCGTTGCGTGCAAAAACAAAACGTTTGCTTTGGCTATAGAATCTATAGTATAAATACATAATTGTTCACAACGAAGGCTAAGGAAAAAATTAAGTGTGACTTTGTTGTTGCATTTGTAACAGAATAAATATTCTTTTAAGCAAAAAACGAGAGAAGAGCCCATCTCTTTGATTTGGATTCAACTATGTAGGTATTTAAAATGAGGGTAGTTTATGAATTCTAATGAAAAGTTTAGTTAATATAATGAACATTTTCATAAGAACTAAAAATCGATTGAAATTTTTATTAAAATAATTTTTTACACAGTAAGTAATGTATAAAGTAATTTCCTTTGTCATTTAGTTAGTAGTTATAATATATTTATTATCTCACTTTTAATAAATATCTAAAATTTTGCACCCAGCCTTCAAAAATTGTTTATAACAAATCCAATGAAATTTTCTAATGAAATTATGAAAAGTAATGAATCAATTTTAATGAATATTTTCATTAATGCTATGAATCTTCATTCATGGAACGTAATTTTTCATTCGGTTAATGAAAATTATCTAATGAAAGGGGTTCATGGGAAATATGAAGCAAATATTTTTCAGTGTACAACTCGTACAAATTGTATTACCAGCTTTCATTTTCACAAGCCGGTGAAAGTGGCTAACATTTCCATACCTGCAATTTAAGCAAACATACAACAAAAGAAAGAGTGGTCAAACCAAAATGCAAGACGTTAATTGTAAATAAAATAAACATTTTTAGAGAATTATGTTAATATTTTTTTGTATTCTGCTACAAAGATCTAAAACAACTAAATATTGACTAAATGCTCGCTGCAGTTTCGGTGGCACGCCTCTATTCGATGGTCTATATTTTTTTATGGCTCAGAGGCATAATTGGGGTTCAAAGTGGTTAATGTGCCGAATTATCTCGTCCTTTAGCTCCTGCACTTTTCTTGGCTTATTGAAGTGCACTTTTTCTTTTAAATATCCAAAAAGAAAAAAGTCCAATGGCGTCAAATCACATGATCGTGGCGACTAATTAACATTGTCACAACATGAGATATCAGGACCATTGAATTTATCGCGCCCTAAATTTATGCAACAAAATAAGCGTATCTAATTTTTTTTCTTAATTTAGGGTATTATTTCATATAAAATATATATAAAATAGTTTTATAACTATATATAAAAAATAGTTTTATTAATAGAATCCACAGAAAACATATTAAGTTATTTATTAATGTAATAAATTACGAATTGTATAATAAAGTACTTTCAAAAATTAGAATGTGATGTCAAATTGATTGCAAGTTAGCTTACCAGTCCCATCCAACACCATACATTTCCTAAATTCCGGCCACAAGAAACCCATTACAATCAATTTGCCAACAATCTAGTGATAGCGAGCACCATTTACAGTAACTGCTTGGCCGACCTCATTTTCGAAGAAGTATGGCCCGTTAAGGCTGCCAGCCTGTAAACCGCACCAAACAGTCACTTTTCGTGAATACATCGGCCTTTCCACAATCACTCGAGGAATCTTATTTGCCTAAATGCAGCAATTCTGTTTGCTAAAGAGTCCACTGAAGTAAAAGTATGCTGACCACAAAATCACGAAATGCGTTCGTAAAAGGCTCTCTCCATTATGGAATTTGTCAAACACTAAAACAAAGAAATGTCAATTTAAGTTGGTCACAAAAAACTTGACGTTAATATGCGACTCACAATTAACATCGTGCATTATGGTGGGACCACCCTTTATATGCACACATTTGTATATATGAAATATTTACTGACATTTAATATAATTTGTAAAATTTGTGCTGTTTTCATGATTCAAGTTCTTTCCCTCTCAATTTATTTTTTGTTAAGATTGGAATTTATTTGTTATTTTGCCAATATTTTCATAATTGCGAGTTGTGCTTTACTTTTCCTTGGGCACGCACACTTTATTGATTTTATTTTATTTATTTATTGTTTTCGTTTGGTATAATAGTGTCGAAATTTTAAGTTTAAATTAATTGTTTTAATTTTGAACTTTCAGCGCTGTCAGCAAGTAATTTATCTACTCAGCAGTCTTATAGTAGAGAAATTTATTTAATAAATAGTAGATTATGATTTCATCGTGAAGTTTATTTAATATACAATTTTAAACGAAAGGTATTTGGCCGCGCAAAAGGTCTAAAGCTATTTGTCTTAAAACAAAATTTACAAAAAATGTCTTCAAGCTGTTGAAGATTAAAACAGAAAATTGAATTATAAAATAAATTTATGAAGCTGAGAAATTTTAGCAAAACAAAAACTGCGTTGGACTGACGGCATCAAGGGCTCATGTTTCTTTGAGAATGAATTCGTTCATTCTCATTTGCCGCCAACGGCAAGCGCTAAAGGTCGATGGTTTCTAATCTTTTTTGGCTTGAATTGAATGAAATGAAAACCAATCTATCATAAGTTCAAAAAAAAAGGATGACAAAATACACCGCACATAACTTTTAGATAAATTTTAACGACTCTATTTATGCCTCGATGGCTGATTTAATAGAGTACTCGACCAACAGTCTCGAGGTCGCAGGTTCGATTCCTGTCACAGACCCCGGGTGTTACTGCAGACAAGCAAAAAAAAAAGCTTCGCAGTTTTTGTGTTTGTTAAAAAAAATTTTATGTTTATTAAAGCTTTATTTGACGAACTTGGTATAGAAATTTTTCAAATAAGCCTGTAATAAACAAAAAATATTTTTTGTGATAATGCTTGTAAATATTTATTGGTATTTCAGAAATATCAGCCAAAGAGAGAAGGAGCTTTTTTAAAAGCTGCGTAAGTTCCAGAGCAATATCGACGTGGGAACTATAGAAAGATATTAAGTACTTATTAAAAAAGTATACTCGTACTTAAGGCACCCACAGACGACATGTTTTTGCTTCTGTCTTTTTGATATGGACTGATATCGGAAATTTTTGTTTTCTATATTTTAATAATCTCCTTTTATAATCAGAACTTACAATCAGTTCTGAATATAAAAATTTTTTTTTCATGGGAAAATCTGTTTAGATTATATGTATGTATTAATGATGTATCTCGGTTATATATGTTTAATTTCGGGTATCGGTACATCTTTTAAGCAAAAAAAAAATTGTTTAAGTTTACGCGACATTTTCATGAATAAATCGGTTTAGGCTATATTTTGGGTATATATAGACCGATATTGGAAATTTTAATTTTCTGTATTTTAGTAACCTCCTTTTATAACCAAAACTGCTTTTAAGCAAAAAAACTTTTTTTCATGAAAAAATCGGTTTAGACTATATCTGGGGTATAGATGGGACCCATATCAAATATTTTTATTTTCTGTATTTTAGTAACCTCCTTTTATAATCAGAACTGACTTTAAGCAAAAAATTTTTTTATATTAATTTATATAATTTAATTTATTTTAAAAAAAATTTTTTCATGGAAAAATCGGTTTAGACTATATCTCGGATACACGAGTATATGGACCGATATCGGAAATGTTTATTTTCTGGTTTTAAGCAAAAAAAAATTTTTCATGGTTATCGGTTTACTCATGGTAAATCGGCTTAGACTATATCTCGGATATACGAGTATATGGACCGATAACAGAAATTGTTATTTTCTGTATTTTAGTAACCTCCTTTTATAATCAGAACTGATTTTAAGCAAAAAAAATTAAATAAAAATTCGTGGAAAAATCGGTTTGGACTATTTGTCGGGATATATGAACCGATATCGGGGAAATTTTTGTTGCCTTTTAATCGCCATGCCAAATAATTGTGTCAAGTTTGAAACAAAACAATCAATTTTTGTTTTGAAAAATTTTCTTACAAAATTGTGAAAAATAATTGATTTTTTCGGAATTTTTGATCTATCTCAATTAAGTATATGTGAACCGATCTTACTGAATTTCAATAACAAACCCATGAATCGATAGAGTAATAGTATGGTGAAAGAAAAAAGTTTCTAAGTCTAATGGTTTTCTTAGAAACTGTATTTCAACGACCGACAGGCGAACATTACTTAATCGACTTTTCTAATAATTCTGATTCAGAATATATCGCTCCTTTATTGCAACATAGTCATATCTCAAATAACGAGATTTTCGAGTTATTAAAGCAGAATTGTTTTGTATTTAAATTACTTTTAAACTTATTACTTTTAAGAGATATTTTCAAAAATTTTTTTCTGAGACTTGGATGGAAACTAAAAATTTAAAATTTTTTTAGTTATGGCTATATTGCATTAAAGAAGCGATATATACTTTATAGAAGAAATGGAGATTGTAAAAACTACAAACGGAATGACAAAACTATATCGCTCTTTTATTGCAACCTAGTCATATCTCAAAAAATCGGCTTTTCGAGTTAACAATGCAGAATTATTCACAGTACTACCTTTTATATTGTGCCAAAAACTTATTCAAATTACTTTTAAACTGTTTCGTTTAGGAGATATTTTCTAAAAAAAAATCTAAGACTTGTATGGAAACTAAAAATTTGAAATGCGTTTTTCTCGAAACCAGCTTTTTTTTAGTTACGACTATGTTGCAATAAAGGAGCGTTATATATCCTTTACATTATTGAGAAGGGTATAAAAATATTAAACAAAACAAAAGAAAATTAAAATACTGAAAAATAAATATAAACAAACGAAATTATTATAGCATATATTCTAATACTTTCCAACATCGATATAACACGAACTATTATTGCTCCCATCTTTGCTTCGCTTCTAGTGACCAATCTAACATCAGCCGAAGTCATGAACACTCATTTCTGCTTTAATTTTGGTTCCCTTGTAGGACCGTTTAACAATCACAGAAGTAGCAGTTACGCTTCTTTTGGCAAATATTTGACCATTAAACAATAGGATTTAAGAAAAATGATTTTAAAAATTAGTTATTTTCCTTTGCGTTTTCGTTTTCTGTTTTTTTCCTTTTTATTGCAGTTTTCTTTAATTCCTTTAAGCTTGTGTTTTTATAATTTAATTTTCTGCTTATTTTTCACATTGCTTCAATTTGAAAGTCAAGCACAATGAAAATATTATTGTTGTTTTCTCTTGAATTCATTTAATAATGTAATGAAATTTATCTGGAGCATTTTTTTAATCAAAATGAGAATAAATTTGTATCTCTGTATATGTATGTATACTTAAACTATGTAAATGGAAAAAAGAGAATTCAATCAAGATAACTCGATTGTAATTTAAAGACGCAATAATGAGTATTAAAGAAATTTATTTAATTTATTGCCTCATGACTTACTTTATTAATGATAACTATAATTTAAATTAGTATTATTTTAGTTTAATGACTATAACGTTCGAGTTTCTCACAGACATTCATATTATTTATTCAAAAATGAAAATTAATGTAATTTATCAGAATCTAAACAATTCTCACAAAATATTGTATAGCCTTACGTCATAGAAACACCAGACAGGCAGAAATGCCTTTAGGTGTTGACGAAGCTAATAAGGTCACATAAATTTACAGCCAGTTCGCCGATATCGAAAGGATAAGTTGATTCGCATTCTAGGCGAAAGAAAATAGATTTGGGTTTTTCTATGTTTATTCTATGCGAACGATGTGTCAAAATTCAATTAAAATACATAACTTCATGCGAACGAACAATAGTGACATAGACGAACCCAAATTTATTCGAATGTGAGTGACTAGCTTTCTTTCGCATACATTTTCATTCGATATCGCCGATGTTATTCTATTTTGTTTGAAATGAACTTCAACCGTCAAAAGGACGTGCTTGAAGACTTTACAGATGGATCCAAGTCACACCTGGCGGTTGGTGGGGGTGTCTTTATCCCCCTGTATGAGAGGAGGATTAGTTTCAGGCTGCAAGGTGAGTGCAGTGTAGCGCAGGCGGAAATCGCCACCATACTGAGGGCAGCTAACTGGCTATAGCACTACAGGATATACGGATAGTAAGACTGCGTTGTATGCACTAGCTGGGCCTATAAGACATCCAGGTTGGTTCGTAAATGCCGGATATCTCTAAACGTGATAGCGGGACATGCGAACTTACAGAAAGTTTGCCGATGTCGAAAGGATAAGTTCATTCGCATTCTAGGTGAAAGAAAATTGATTTGGGTTTTTTCTAACTTTATTCTATGCGAACTGTCATGAATGTGTCAAAATTCAATTAAAATACATAAGTACTTGCGAACGAATAATAGTGACATAGACAAATCCAAATTTATTCGAATGTCAGTGACTAGCTTTTGTTCGCATATATTTTCATTCAATATTACCGAACAGGCTGTTAGAGTGAAGTGCCTGGAAATATAGTAGCGGATGAACTGGTAAAGGCCGGTGTCTAGCTACAACAAAGAAATAATAGAAATATCGAACTTAAGAAAGAATAGAATAATCTAACTGTAAGAAATAATAGAATAATCGAACTTAAATGGGCTTAAGCCAATTTCAGAGCACCTGTCAGATAACTTGTCAAGATAAGCTTGTAATTTATGGCAGTGTGCCCGATTGGAGATACAAGAATACAATTTTAGATCATCGGCGAATAACATACATCTAGAAAATTTAAAGTGGACACGTTTAACCGACAAAAAAACACAGCAACAAAGAGTGAAACGCATACTGGACCTACCGGTCAACTGTGGGCTAGCAGTTCCTCGAACCGTTTGGGGTTTAAAACTGTAGCAGCCCTTTTTAGGGCTGCGATAGTCTTACTGGAGGCTATTATTGTCTGGTACCACGGTAGCCGGGAGCCCCGGGAACATTGTTCTCGCTCGGCTATGGTGAGGTCCTTAGGGGGCAACGTGGTGGATGTGGTTTAATACTCAAACGCGGGGAGAGTTTTCGGACTCGGTGTGGAGTTGCACTGCAACCGGGGGCCGTGACCCTGAGATCGGAAGGAGTTTTAGGAAGACTCCGCCCTACACCATGGGGGAGAGCATGTGCCATTCAGCTTGTGAACCAAATTGGTACCCATGCGTGACAATTTGTCATGCATGGTGACGTCCGGGTGAACGTTTTTCGCCTTGTGAGAGAATCACCGTGGGTTTGGGCCATCAGGGCAGGAACTCACGTTAAACATCTTCTGATTCTACCGGTCAATTGTTTGAATTTCTATTCTCTGCTTTTTGATACTTTCAAAAAACAAATCGTAGCAACCAACAGTTGTTCATTTGTTTGCAAGGTGTAAGGAAAGGTAGAGATATGTGTTACTGAAAAAAGCTTGTGCTTTTACAAGTATAATTAAAACATTTTTCTTTTTAAATTCTCAATAATTTATTTAGTTTTTTAGGATATAAATTCGAATGTTTGACAATATCTTTCAAAAGTTTCCAAAGTCTACTGCTGATTAGGGTAGGTCCTATGAAATGTCGACTTATAGACGGCTGGGAAACATAGAAAGCAAGCTGCTTATAATTTTTTGATTGTTGTAAATAAAATATTTAAATTTAAAACAACTGTTTTTTTTAATGCGTAATTTTTACGAGCTCCAGCCCGGGCTCTAGATGTAAATTTTTTAACTTCTTTTAGCATTTTTTATTTGTTTTAACGTAAGACGAAAATATTTTGCTATTAGAGTATGATTTGAGAACTTTTATTTTATCTCATACATCAGGGGACCCACGCTAAAAAAATGCGAAAAGTAAAAAAGAGAAACAAAGAATGTCCACAAATGTCTAGTACAGAGAGTCGTGTACTGCATACTCTCGCCCACCGAGAATTTTCGTTACAGCACCATCAAATTTCGTCTGTCTGCCCTTCGTCTGTCCAAATGTAAAAGCAGACTAGCAGGAACAGCAAAATATTGTTACTGTCAGGTGTAGACCGCAAATTTTATTGTTTTCTTGCCGTTTTAACACGGCTGTTAAGACGTCTGTCCTCATAACCTATTTTCCTAGTTCTGGTACAATGCACTGCATATGCTAAAAAAAAGCTCTGTCTTAACAGAAAATGACATTTTTATATGAACAAATTTCAAATAGTTTCAAATAAAAAAAATCCAATTTTTGCAATAAAAACATATAATTTTTCCACAAACTATAAAAAAGGGCATAAAAAGTAATGATGTGCTTTTGTTGACGGAGTTGAAATAATGAAAAATCAAAATATATCGCTCCTTTATTGCAACATAGTCATATCTCAAAAAATGAACTTTTCGAGTTAACAACACAGAATACAGTACTATATTTTATATTGTGCCAAAAAATTATTGAAAATACTTCTAAACTGCTTCCTTTAGGAGATATTTTCTAAAAAAAATTTAAAACCTGTATGGAAATAAAAAATTTGAAATGCGTTTTTCTCGAAACAAGCTTTTTTTTAGTTATGACTATGTTGCAATAAAGGAGCGATATGTAGGTGTACTCCACCATATAACAATCGGGCCGTCAATGATATATATTAACAGTATGTCTAAACGGTTTTCACGTCTAATGTCGACGGGCAGTAATGCAATGTGAACTGCGACTATGTGTAGGTATACTCAATATAGTTACATATATACAATTTTGAGTTTAATTAATTCTCAATATTTATTCTAAAAATTTATTCTTGAATTTCTAAGTTTAACACTTTTTATGTTTTTGTTGATTTTATTTATCCTTTTCCAATTTTATTTGATTATTTATTTGCCTATTTTATTTTATATATTTTAACAATACATTGTCTTATAAGCCCAGCTAAGCCTTTAAGGTGCTGAACCGTTAAGTGAATTATAGAAAATAAATTAAAAAGTTTGTATGTAAATGCAAATTAACTCATTTCCCTTAATTATCGAATTAAACTAGTCACAAACTGAACAAAACTAAACAAAAACGAAAATCATTATACAATTATTGTAATTAAATTCTAATGCATGTAAAAGTAATCATTACATACAACAACAAAAGCAATAAATTATAGCAATCGTTAAAACGTTTCAAAAGAACGTTGTGCTTTAGTCCTGAATGCCAAAAATACGTAAATAACTAAAACACTCATGTGTTCGTTTGTCTGTGAATGAATGTTCGTTCATTCACAGTAAAAGGTTAATTTATTCTGCTACTATGTACGTATGTATTATATATTTGTGTGCATGTGTGTGTGTGCGAACGAACACTTCAACTACAATTTATTGCATTTGTTTTTGGTTTTTTGTTGATTAAGTGTTCAAGTTAAAGATTTTGTTTGTGTTTTTCAAATGTGTAGAAAAATTTTATAATCATCTATTTAAACAGACAAGAAAATCCATAACAAAACCAGTTGGTTTAACCTTTGAAATGAAATCACTGTTAAACGTAATCAAATACATTGTGAAGTGGTAAAACAAACAGATTACCAAAGGCATCCTTCGCTGTGCTTACTATTGTATAGCAAAATCCCAACCTGCATTTATTTATATTAAAAAAAAAAAAACAAGAAATATACAAAGTTTTTTCCCGGCAGAGAATACCTTTTAATATAATTTTAAAAAAGAATCTTTCACAACTTCTATATTTTTTTACTTTTTAAATAAAACACTTTTTGAAAATAGTAATTCTTAAAGACAAATCTTTTAAAAAAAGGGCTTTTTCGTAACCATTATATCTAAAAACGCAGCTCAAAAAAATGCATTAAAAATTGTATTAAAAAAAAAATATCTTGTTTAAAAAGTGTTTTTTTTTTTTTAAATAGCACAATTTAGAAACGAGGCTAATAAAATATTTTCTGTTAAAAATGTGGTTTTTAAGAAAATTGCTGTGAAAATTTTATATTTTGAAAAAAAAACTTATTTTCCATAATATTTGGAATTTACGTTAAGCTGCCACACTTTCATCGCATTGCTTAAGGCCCTGATTCACTATCCTACACGATCGTACGATTCATTCACAGGAAACTGTTTCAAAAGTCTGGCCGACTTAAAAAAATCGCTTCAAAATGGCGTTGTAGGCCATACTATTACACAAGTATGATTGAAATAATTTATATACACAATAAAACAATTAAAAACTCTTATTAACATAATAATTTTAAACCAATAAAAATTATAAATGGCTTGTTTTCTATATTTCCCTGCTATCTATATGTCGACATTTCATAGGAACTACCCTAATCATCAGTAGACTTTGAAAATTTTTGAAAGATATTCTCAAACATTCAACTTTATATCCCAACAATATAAATAAATTGTTGAGAATTTAAAAGAAAAATGCTCTAATAAACCTCAAAAAAACAAGCTTTTTTCATTTATACACGTCTCTAACATTTCTTTACACCTTTTACATAGAAAACAAGCTATTTATAATTTTTATTGGTATAAATGGTAGATGCTAAAAATAGCTAATAAAAAACTTAATTGTTTGCATAATAATTTTACATTAATTAAATTTTTTTCTTGAGGCACCAACAATATTCTTATATTTTTCACAATATATATCACACTGATCGCACAGAAACCATAATGTTTCAAAAAGTTTCATAAAATTTTTCAAATCGCACGATTTGTCAAAAAGTCTGTTGCACGGTTGCATTTTTAGTACTTTTTCACCACACATGCTTTATTTTGTAGATCGCACGATCGTGTATGATAGTGTAACATGGCCTTTAAGACTGAAAAAAAAATAATTTGCCTTTAAATATAACCTAAATTTAAATGAAAATTAACTAATTTTGTATTTAAATACGAAATCAAAAACTGGACCTGAGTAAAATTTGTATCATTTTTGTTTCCCTTTTATTGTCTTTTAAGAACTTGATCCCTTTTTTTTCTTGAAAATACCCTTTTTGCTGCACATTTTCTTTCAAAACACCCTTTTTGTGCCACTTTTTGAAATTTCGAGGGCAGCGCTGGTAAACACTAGGTTAAAGTCGCGATTTTTAAAAGTTACTGGTACTTTGCTCCCTTAAAGTAATTAAAAAAATCATTCTGTTAACTCTCTCTCTCCTCTCACTTTTATTATGAAATGCACTTTAAACGAACAGAAACAAAATGTCTGTTACCGACCGCCAGCCACAAAAGCGGAAATACAATGTGCGATTTTTGCAAATGGCATGAACAGCTTAAAAGGTTGTGTTGCGTTTGGTTCACTCATTGCTTTGTTGGAATTTTAATTTTATTTTTTTATTTTTGCGTTAAAATCATTAATACGGTTGCATAAGCAGCCAACATGAAATAAACATTAAGTATTTCTTCATTTTCTATGTGTTTCTGTTATTGTTCATTAGCCATCTAGTGGAGTATGAAGCCATTTGCCAAGAACTTTAAACTGCAAAATAGTTTTCAAAATAGTTATATATGAGTATTAAGCACGAAATCCAAAGGAAACTAGAAAATTTTATTGCGATTAAAGAGATAAATGGGGAAAAAACTAAAAAAAAAGTTTATTTTTTTAAATTAAATTTTTCTTTTCTTTTACAAAATTAAATTGTTACAAGACATTCTGACAAGAATCTTGCTATAAGTTTCTCCACACTAAATTTGTGGTTATTGCTACAAATACGAGTATACGAGTACTTGTTATGTAGCCAGCAAAATGGAACAAACATACAACTAGCAGAAATCAGTGACTGATTTAAAAATGGAAGAAGTAGCCACAAAAGCAGTAAAATTTAAAATCTTTAGCGATTTGGCTTGCCGCTTTGAAATTTCAGATAACAAAAAATTTATTTGCTAAGAACACATTTCATTTAATTTGTAATTATTGTCACAGACTTACATAATTTAATTTTATGTATTTATGTAAATCAATTCAAATATTCGTTTTGTTTTTAAATATTTTCCAAACAAATATAATATTGTCTAAAATATTATAATTACTTAAATCCTTCGAACGTAAATTGCTTTGTTTTTAACATAAAACTCACTCACATGGATTATTGTCATTGAAAATCAAACACAGATACAATATACATACATATTTTTGTATAGTAGAGTGACACCAAAAATAAAAAGCTGGTTTTTGCGGCAACTAGTAAAAACGCCACTTGTTTTGTAACTTGAGTTACAGGTCTTCAGAATTGTAATTGCATATTGGAGGTAGTCGTATAGTGGCATAACGTTCCAAATATTACGTCTTTTCAGTACAAACAATGTTTTTACTAAAACTACTTGTCGTTGTTGCTCCAGCTAGCTGCTGTGGAATACGAGTACATGTTCATCTAGTTATACGAATAGTCAAAAAAAGCAATATTGCTAATTTGAATATTAGTATTATTTTGTGACGTCACTTGGAAACCTTGCATAGAAAATGTAATTTTATGTTTGGGATGGCGTAATATATAATGTAGTTATATTCAGCGCACGGCATTTAAGCGACAAAGAAGACCAAGCACTCCCTTACGCTGATTAATTTAGTCGTCAATAATACCGCGATTAATGAAAATTTGAATGGGTTTTGTGCAGCTTTTCTCCCAATCAGGGCTGCCAGAAAAAATATGAAAAAAATCGTCCATATACCGATAATTTTTGAAAATATCGTCAGTTTTAAATTAAATTTTTGGTTTGTTATTTTAGTTTTCAAATATCTTCAAAAAAAAAATAGGGCTTATAAAAAAACGATCAAATTTTTAGTGTATTTTAAATTTTTACTTAAAAATATAACAGATTTTGATTGCTTGGTGATGTCAAATTTGTAAATTAGAATTCCAATAAATTGAATTTAATTGTAATATCAAAGAAGTTTCAAAGATTTAATTTTAATTAGTTTTTATAATAAGGAATACCTTTACATTGTTCTGTTTCCTACAGAGTTTCGTATTTTTGTCTTATTTTAACTAACTTGGCAGAATATTACATATGTCCACGGTGCAAAACAAGAGCGCAATCTCACTATGTTTTGGAATAATGTTAAATATATTGGAAGAGCTCGCATTTCAATACATATATTTTTTTGTTTTTACAAATAAATGTATACATTTGCTTTTTAAAGGCCTTGATTCACTATTCTACACGACCGTACGATTCATTCATAGAAAACTGTTTCAAAAGTCTGGCAGACTTGAACAAATCGCTTCAAAATGGTGTTGTAGGCCACACTATTATACAAGCATGCTTGCAATAATTTATATACACAATAAAATAATTAAAAACATTTGTTAATATAATAATTTAATTAAAATTTTTTTCTCCAGGCACTAACAATATACTCATATTTTTCACAATATATACCACACTGATCGCACAGAAACCATAATGTTTTGAAAAGTTTCATAAAATTTTTCAAATCACATGATTTGTCAAAAACTCTGTCGCACGGTTGCATTTTTAGTACTTTTTCAGCACACATGCTTTATTTAGGAGATCGCACGATCATGTATGATAGTGGTACATGGCTTTAAGGCCGCAATTCTACACAATTGTTATATCTACGGAATATGACATTTGTGCTAATAAAGTACTAAAAATTCAACTGTGTGACAGATTTTTTCTCAAATCGTGCGATTTGAAAAATTTTATAAAAATTTAAATATAGGAATATTGTTTGCGCCTGGAGTAATAAATTGATATAATAAAAAATTATTATGGTAATAATAGTTTTTAATTATTTTACTATGTACATAAATTATTACAATAATTTTTGTAAAAAAGTGTGGCACTACAAATCCATTTTAAAGCGATATTGTTAAGTCAACAAGACTTCTAGAACATTTTCCTGTGAATGAATCGTACGATCATGTGATTGAATCCGGACCTTTGATACACTTTGTGTCTCATCCATAAAAAAATTTAAGGTTACCATGCTGTTCGTATAGCAAAACCCGTAATTTTTAAGACAAAAATCGTCATTTTGCTAAATTTGGACATGAAAATGTTGTCAAATCTGGTAGCTATGCTCCTAATTCAGAGCATAACAAAAGTTTTCTCAGCATCGTCAACTCGGTGGATATTGCACCGTTTTTGGTGTTTTTCAAAAAATTCTTTAGTGCGCTTTTTAAAAGCGCACTGTGCGCTTTTTAAATTTCGGCAGCACCAAATAATATTCAATACATCTTTTAATTTTATTTTATAGAGCACAGTCAGAACAATAAGCAATAATGTGGAAAACGTACTATATATATGCACAAAGTAAGACAATCTTGCTGTTGTATATTATGTATTATATGATACATATTCTCGAAAGAAAAAGAAAAATTCGGTTTATAAAATTTGCTGCTTTTAGAGAGCGTTTTGCTATAAAACGATTAATCCAAGTTTGTCAAATATTACAATATACATCGTATATTTCAATAAATTGTTATAAAGACTAGCCATCTATTTCACTGTTCGCTTACGAAAACAGAAAAATTAATTTACAATGTGTTTGATAAAATTGCTATTACACGAGTTTGATGGCTTGTAGTGCGATTCTGTAACTTTTGATCATCCAACAATTGCAAATTTTTTCTATATACATATTTCATCCCTTGTATGTTCCTGTAATATAATTTTAACGACTACAAATTTTTGTGCACCTGATAATAGACAGTAAAACTAACAGCTGATTCCAGCCGACAGCGAATATAATTAAAAAATGTTGCTGAATAATAAATGTGATTAAATATTGTTATAATTATTGCAAAAATACCATTGTCTTAATAAAAGTAACAGAATCGTGCCAAAGCAAATATTGACAAACACGAATTCTAGTTATTGAAGGAATTTGCTATCATGCCATCAGGTGTTATCAGACCCAAACGAAACGCTTAAAAAGTAGTTTTATTATCGTGTTTTCAATATAAAAATATTAGACTTTTTATAATACAAAATTGGTCTTAAAAATGAAAAGAAAAATGTTAAAATTGGTTTTTGAGGAAATAACACGCTTTATCCTCATTTTAGTGCGTTTTGAAATTTCAAAGTTGACACCGCTGACTCCTATAATTCTTTTATCATTCGTGCTTGGTATTTTTATCAAGCAAACAATATCTCTTCACTGTTTGAAGAACCAAAGCATTAATGTATACACGGTGGCAGCACTAGAGCAAAATTACAACTATACAGCAAAAACAGGCATGTTTGTCAAAATGCTTGTCAAAAATATTTGTAACTTTCTTCACAATTATAAACTATGAAAGTACCTTTTCACAATTATAAATAATTTTTATTTAAATTATCTTTAAGTTCATAACATCATTTTTAAATTTTAATTCAGAATAAACCACTAAATTTACTATCAAAAATGTAAACAATACTTTTGGCGCAAATGGCTTACTATATTGCCAATAGCATAAAACTGTCACATCTTGTGGCGCCTTGAACCAAAGAGTGGGTAATTTCAATAAGAAAAAACGGAGTACTCGTTTCGTTTTTTTTTATGTTTTGTACATGTTTTATACCATTGTACAATCGCACTTATTTATCAAAGTATTTTTAAATAACTTGCAATTATTCTTTGTGTCATATATATCGCGTTCATATTTTACATGTTCATATACATATATGAAAGTTAAATTTTGAGGGAACAGATGTGTGGCTTGAATGTTTTTGGAAAAGAACAATGTTCCATTTCTATTCCATTAGCTGAGTGCTGAGAATGATTTAAAGTACTTGAGAGTAAAAAAAAAAAACTTCACGTGTACAACAAAAACGTATTTAATGCAAGGCCTTTATTTAGTTCTGGTTATATAAACTATTTCAGTGGCAAATATTATCTATGTCAAAGAGTGAGCCACCCTAATGTAATGTAATGAGCCACCCATATGGTACATGTGCATAAAAAAATTTCATAATACACACATGTGTGTATAAATGTGTGTAGTTATTTACATAAATACTTTTTGTGTTTTTTTATTATTGTTATATTTCTATTTAGATTTTATTGCAATGACTATTTGTTTGGATCTTAAATTGCTGTTTTTTCTTTTTTTTATAAGTCCGTTATATCATTATTGAAATGAAAGCAGCTACAAGAACAATAACAACAAAAAGTAACAGTCTTACCGATAAATCTCTCAAAAAGCTCATATAAGACTACTCTTGCTCAGATACAGGCATTAGTTTTGGATGATATTTGGTCGTATGTATGTAGGTTTGTACATATATACATATGTATGTATGTACATATGCATGAATGCGTATTAATATGAGTATCAACATCATCATCAGTACAGCTAATACTCATTTACAATGCCAAATGTTTTTTGCAAAATTTTAACTGTTGTTCACGTTTTGCAGTCTCTACGTACTCGTACATAAGTATGTATGTACATAGGAGTATGTATGTACGTAGGTATAAATGTTTGTACGTCTGTCTGCCTATTTCTTGTTTGCCTTACTTTTAGGATTTTTTGTTCTTTTTAAATGACCTTGATTTTGAATTTCTGGCGTCTACAAAAAAACGCAAAACTATTTGAGAGGGTGGTTGAATCAAACTAGAACAAAGTGAACGGTAACAACAATCATGAAGGGAAAGAAATACAATGATTACCTTGGTTTTTCAAATTGTTAAGTATTTTACATCACATATAACACAAAATTGGGAAGTATTCCTACTTATGGACATACATACCTTAATTCAGAAATGTGTATATACATGTGTATGTATGTATGTATATACCTATTACTATAAAATCCTAAATAACATTTTTAATCGTGGTTGAGTCTACAAGGAATCTCATGAAAAGCATTCTTGATTATCGATAAAAAAATTTGTTAATCATAGAAGATTACTTGCACGGGCTGATTCTTCTGTGAAACTCTTCCACAACCCAACGAAATACGCTCACATTAATCATAAAGTAAATCGTTTGAAATGAATGTGAAAATTATCCAATCAGTCTCTCATAAAACATGTCAAGAATCGTATGAGAGTCATGAGGGGACTATCTTACTTTCTGTAACTCATACAGAGAGTTGCCGAAGTCTCATTCGGGCATTGCAGCAGTTGGAACCTGATGAGAACTTTTTTTAAGTAATCATCTTTAATGTCAAAAATTAAAAGTGTTGAATTTGGGATGATGCCAATTCACGAAGTACCAAGAGCGGCTATACATTGTCAAAAAAACCAATGTTTACCGATAACGCCAATCCAAAATTTTGGGCACAGCATCACTGTTATTGGCCTATGTTGTTAGATTTGACAGGTTCGTAGCCATTGATGATGTTACATTCTACACATCTCTTAAATGTATCTTAAATAGGGCGATGATACGTTCTACATATTTCATGCTATAATGGAAATTTGCAGCGGATGAAAATCATGTAAGAGAAAATGCGTGAAAAAGAAATCGAATGATTGCTATTAAATTGATAATGTTTTATGATCATTGTCAAATGATGAGGGCTCTAGGTGCGCAAACCTCCGAGTTTGTGCAATTTGATTCTCTTCGTCTTTTTTTGAGAGATTTTCTTATGTCACAGCTCTATCTTAATAAGCTAGCATACACAGCAGCTTTTAGAAATAAAACTCGTGTAAAGTTAAGCATTTGAGATGCGCACCTCCCAGGGCAGCCACTGCGCACATTTGAACAATGTTATGTTCACCTGATGATATCGTTAGGATAAATAATTTTTTTTTTTTTTTTTTTTTTGTTTTTTATTAAGTTTTAACGATAAAAAGCACCTAAAGCTGGATTCAACTATTAATTTGGAACAAAATTTTTGTTCTGAACCAATTTTAGTTTTTTGAGAGCTTGTTCTGAAACGATTATCCACTTCGAACGAATATTCTGGAAAAACAAAACCACCATATAAAATAAGTATGTAAAAGAAGCGTCTTACGGTTATGGAGTAACAGCTTTTTAATTTCTGAAATAAGCTTCAGTACAATCGATTCGTTGATCACCATAATGTTGACCATAGTCTTGTTGATATAAGAAATGTTTTGTATCTTTATTTATTTATTTCAAAATGTTATTATCACATAAAACAGGATTATAATCTTTTAGTTTGCAGTATGTGATTAATTAAATGTAATATTGCAAAAAAAAAAAAAAAATACAGCAAAATATCAACAAAACTTATAAATACAATTTATATACATATATCGCTCCTTTATTGCAACATAGTCATATCTCAAAAAAGCTCGTTTCGAGAAAAACGCATTTAAAGTTTTTAGTTCCCATACAAGTCTTAGCAAATTTTTTGAGGAAATATCTCCTAAAGGAAACAGTTTAAAAGCAGTTTTAATAAATTTTTGGCACAAGTACTGTTAACAATTCTGCATTGTTAACTCGAAAAGCTCATTTTTTGAGATATGACTATGTTGCAATAAAGGAGCGATATGTATATAAAACAGGGAGAAAAAAAATATATTAACAGCCAGTTTACCAATCTCGACAGCCTGCCTGCGTTCTCAATCTAAGCGAAAGAAAATTGATTTGGGTTCGTCTAATTTTTTCTATGCGAACGTTGTGTCAAAACTCAATCATAATACATAAGAATATGCGAACGAACGAAAGTGAGATAGACAAACCCAAATTGATTCGAATGTCAGTGACTAGCTTTCGTTCGCATTTATTTTCTTTCGAAATTGGTAAACTGGCTGTAAAAACTTGAAAAGAAATATTTTTTAAATTGATAGCGATTGCCTGTTAATTGTATATAAGATGCAAAAGTATGAGTGCTCTTATTTTAATTAAATCCATGATTTCTACACCGTATAATGCCTTAGAATATTGGGAAGTACCGTCATGTCTGTGTAACCTGTATACGTAACGTAATATTGCATTGTATGCTACAACCAATCTACTCCTACTATATGAGTCGCAGAAAGCAAACCCTTCGCAACTATATAAAAGTTTTGGCATTAAAAAACTAGTAAAAATTAGTAAAAATAATTATTGACCGAAAACAACTATTTTTTTAAACAATAAGGTTATTTTTTTTTATATTTATGTATATGCATACAAATTATTTTATCAGACAAAAAATTTTTTGATTTTATTTTTACTATAATTTTTTCTGTGATACGAATATTTAATGGTGTGTAATTTTGTGTAGAATAAAGTGTCCTTAGCATTTGAAATATTTTCCCAGATGTCGGAGTTAAGTGTATATTCCATTATAGCGGTTTATTGAAGATGACACCAAGATTACTAGTTGATTCTACAAATGAAAAGTTTTGACCGCCCAATACCACAGGTACTTCCACAATAGCATTTTGGTTCCTCTGAGAAAGTAGAAGGCACTTGGATTTTGCGGGGTTTAAACTGAGATTATTGGATGTAGCCCACAAATATATTCTACTTAAATCCAAATTCAGCTTTGAAATACTTTCGTCTATTGAGTCTCTGTTGCTGCTTATGTACAGTTGTACATCATCAGCGTATATATGAATATTGCAGTGTGAAATTTTACTAGGTAAATCATTGATGTAAAGTGTGAACAGTAGCGGACCAAGAATGGACCTTTGTGGAACTCCTCTGGCTACAGGCAGTACACTAGACGTAGTATTACCAACGAAAACGGACTGATAGCGATCAGTAAGACATGACGACATGAGAGCATTAGCAGTTCTTGAAAAATTAAAGAAATTTGTTAACTTGTACAAAAATATTCTATGGTTAACAGAATCAAAAGTCTTTGAGTGGTCCAACAGCAATAAAAATGTAGTCAAGCCATTATCCACATTTGAGCGTATGTCTTCAGACACATTTATAAGAGATATAGTAAAGCTGTGCATTTTTCTAAACCCTTTAAAGCATATTTTCGGAAACTATCATTTCCGTAGCTCTTTTCTAGCTTTTGCATGACTTTGGGGAAATTTAAGTCTTGGCAAAAATGGTGTGTTTTTTCTTTGCCATATTTATAATTCCGAAAATCTTTTTGTTTTTTCTCGCCATATTTATAATTCCGATTTATGTAACAATGATAACAATCGTAGAACGGATAAAGGCTATCAAGCCAAAACAACAAGAAACACGAAAAGAAAGTAAAAACCCCCAAAAAAAAAGAACTAAAAGTCAATTAAGTACAACCAGAAAACTATAAAACAAACCGGAAGATGTTGGTCGATAAGCAATCAAGTAACAAAAATATAAGTTTAAAAAAATGGTTTAAAATAAAAGCTGTAAATTGCTTAAACTTATCCTTGGCCTTGATTTCCAACACAGAAAAGGCAGACACACACTTTTCTTTGGCTTTTTTTTTTTTTTTTTTGGCAAAACTTTTATTGCAGTTCTTTTTTTCTGTTGGCAAAATAATTTTTCTCCAAGAGTTTATCAGCATTAAATCTTGAGTCACAAAAAAATAGTTTAAAAAAAAAAATTCTGGTAATAAACAAATTTAAAAAAAAAGAACTCAAAACACGCAATGAAAAGTTTTTCTACTTGTTTGTGAAATAGAAAAAGGAAATTACAAAAGAAAAAACAATCATTGTTGAAGGCAAAAGTCATGGTTAAGGTTAACTTGCGAGGGAGGATTAGCAAAAGAACGCAACCTTTACATCTGATTGTTATTTCAAATAACAGATATAATAAAAAACAGGTAAAATAAAACGAAAGGTATGAAACAATAGCCATGAATAAGCATTACGAAACGCTTTGAGATGAATTTCTGTTTTTAAGCGAAGAATGTTTGGTTTCTTTTCCAAATTTAAAAAGATTTTTCAAACATCTTTTTAGTAATAATTAAAAATTTTTTAACTATTTTTCATTTATTTATTTTTTAATTCCTTCTATTTACATTAGGCAATGGTTTAATAAATGAAGCCGAATTCTTGCAGTGGGTTGGAAGAATACAAGCATTACGGGATGAACAAACTCAACAGCAGCAACCACATGAAGAAAATGCCAGTAAACCTGATGAATTAGATGATGTCACACAGGACTTAATTGCTGCATTTAGGTAAATACTTACATAGTACATCGGGTGCAAAAACCTGAACACAACTTTGTTAATTGCTCAATTAAATATTAGGAGCCGTATCCAAAAAAAAAATTCTTACTTGAGTTTTAACGCATACGTTAGTTACCAAACACATTGACAATATCATACATTTGTAAAAAAAGTTTATGCAAAAACAGCCCTTTAACTTTTAAATGTAGTAAGGAATTTAGTTCTTTTATGCTGGCAATGCCGTTATGTTCAGTTGTCATTTCTTGAATAATGATGTATGAAAACTAATATTCGAAAACTGAAAAACGTATTAAAAAAATAAAAAATTATTATTATGACATAAATTAACACACTTTTGACAAATATTTCCTGGATTTCCCTTTTTAATATGTATATATAATATGTACGGCCGTATGCAAAAAGACTTAACAAAGCTTGGTAAGCAATTGTTAAGAAAAATTTCCTAACGTTTTATGCAAAAACAATTGTTAGCTTACCATGCGCTTAAAGTTAAATTGGGTACACTTTAACTCTACGTTAAAATGACAGTTGACTTGCCGATTGTTATTTTGCTTAAAAATTGAAATTTTGCGAAAACTAAAGAATAATACTATTTATTACTTTCATTATATAAAGAAATAAAAACATTACAATCTCAAACTATTAATTTTGAAAGAATAATATAAATTACAATTATGCTAGTGATGCACTTTCAATCAAACGAATACAATGAAAAACTTCATTCGAATAATGAAAATATTTCTAGTAAGTAAACCTAATAATTTTTCTTAATTTCATTAATATACTACATATTATATATTCAGTATTTATTAAAAAGGTAAATCCAGGAAATGTTTGCCAAAAATGTGTTATTTTATGTCTTAATAATAATTTTTTATTTTTTAAATTTGTTTTTCGGTTTTCCAATATTAGTTTTCATGCATCACTATTCAAAATATTACAACTGAACATAACGGCGTTGCCAGAACAAAACAATTAAATTTCTTACTACATTTAAAAGTTAACGTACTGTTTTTGCATAAAAATTTTTAACAAATGTATGGTAGTGATAATGTGTTTGGTAACTAACGTATGCGTTAAAACTCAAGTAAGAATTTTTTTTGGATATGGCCCGTAGTGTATTAATGAAACTGAGAAAAATTAATAGGATTTCTTATACTACAAATATTTTTATTGTTCGACTAACGTTTTCAGTTGTATTCGTTCAATTGAAGGTGCATCACTAACATACTTATTTATGTTTCCTTTCAAAATTATGTTTCCTTTCAAAATTAATATTTCCAATTCATATAAAATGTAAAGCTCTAATTTATTTATCTAACAATGATAATACATTGTTGTTCTTAATATTTTCTATAAAATTGTGATTTTCAAGACAAATCAAAATCAAGAAATCAAATGTCATTTAACGTACAGTTAAAGTAGCCCATTTCAACTTTAAACGGATACAACGTTAGGAAATTTTTCTTAACAATTGCTTACCAAGCTTTGTTTTTTTTTTTTTTTTTGCATACGGCCGTAGGTCTGTTTATTTTATTTTTTTGGACAAACTCAGCTAACAAACTAAGTACTCGTATGCTGAATGAAGAAATTGTGTGACTGCGTAACTGTAAAAGAATTCGTGGATTCAAACAAAAAATTTGTGAAAACAAAATTATGAAATGAAAGCCTCTATTTTTTCTAGGTTACTTTTTATATGTAATTAATTTTTTTTTATTTTTTTATATTCAAAAATGATTAATGCTCATTATATTTGAAATGACTTTATTAAAAATATTATTTAAAACGCAGAAGAAAATTATTCGCTGAATCAATTAATAAATTCTTTGAATGTGTACCTGGAAAGGCATTCGCTCATTCAAACATCAATTTACTAAAAATAATTATTGAACCAAAGCATCTATTTTTCCAAGGGATTTTTTTTTGTGGTATACATACACGGCGAATTCATAACAGGTGAAATTGACAGCGCATCTGATAAATTTTTTTTTAAATTTTAATCTGTTTCAGATCTCAATGGAAAAATTAAAAGAAATTTGAAAAAAAAAATGTTTTTTTTTTTTTTTTTGTAAGCATTTTTTTATTTATTGAATCTTAAAAATGAACTAACAATAAGTATTCAAATCTTAATACTAAATTTAAAATTAAAAAAAAATGTGGTTCTAAAGTCCGGCCAATGCTAGACAAAAAGTTTTATTATGCGGGAGCTATTTCGGTAAAATCACCTATTGAGCAATCTGATGGTGGCAGTGGTATCCCTTCTTTTAAGCCGAGTGTGGCCGCCAAAATTAAGTATATTGCGAGCAAGAGGGTTTGGATGAAGTTCCAGTTTACTGATATACCTTGTCGCGTACTTAGAAAATTCCTCTTTTACCAGCGGAACACTAAGATCGTTATGAATTCGTGAATTTTTGACGTACCATGGAGCTGCAGTAGGTTAGGTTAGGTTGTACAGGCCGCCAGTTTCATGAAACCAGCCCACTTGGGTCCTTTTGGTCCCGTTGTGTTGCCTGAGGGAGAAGTGCAGCCCGCGAGATTTACACTTCCCCCGACGGTTCAGATTCAAACCAAACCGAAAGCCGGATAAAGGAATCCAGTCAGTGGAGTCCAGTGGAGCTGCAGTAATCGTTCGTAGAATTTTGTTTTGTCGCCTTTGGATTTTTTCTTTTTTCAATGTTTGACGCTGAGGCGGTGCCCCATAACTGAATTCCGTAGCACCATATAGGCTTTAGTATTGCGTTGTATAACAAAAGTTTGCAATCTAATTTCAGTGTAGAATTTCTGCCCATAAGCCAATTTAGCTGCGCTGCTTTTAGTTTTAACTGAGTGACCTTTGTTTCAATGTGAGACTTCCATGTTAGCCTACGGTCCAGGTGAATACCAAGGTACTTGACTTCGTTGTGCTGCGGAATAGGTGAGTTGTTAATTTGGATAGGCGGACATGTTTGCCTACACAGTGTGAATATAACATGAGTACATTTCTGTTCATTAACTTTGATTTTCCAAAGTTTTAGCCATTTCTCTAATATTGAAGTATATTCCTGTAAATTTCGTGATGCTAAATGGTGGTTTTCATGAACACTCAAAAACGCAGTGTCATCTGCAAAGGTAGAAGTGTGGATTTCAGATGTCGTTGGCATGTCAGAGGCGTAAATCAAATATAAAGTAGGCCCCAGTATGCTGCCTTGGGGAACTCCTGCCTTGATTGGCTGAGTTGGGCTAATAAAGTCGCCTTCTCTGATAACAAACTTCCGCCCGTATAAGGAGCTTTCCAGAAGCTTGTGTGTATTTGCAGGCAAATTTAGCTTTATTTTGCGCATCAAGCCGTCGTGCCACACTTTATCAAACGCTTGAGAAATATCAATGAAAAGAGCTGAGCAGTACTTCTTCACCTCAAAGGTTTGTCTTATGACATTGACTAGTCTGTGCGTTTGTTCTATGGTGTTATGTTTAGCCCGAAAGCCAAATTGATGATCAGGGATGCATCCCACATTGTACAATATTGGACTCAACTTCGCCATTAACAATTTTTCGAATAGTTTTGAAATTGTTGGTAAAAGACTTATTGGTCTATATGATTCTACCTTAGTCAGATCCTTCCCTGGCTTGGGTATCATAGTAATCATTGAGACCTTCCACTCTGCAGGATAATACTCAAGGCGTAAAATGGCGTTAAAAATAAAAAGTAGAACCCTTCTAGCTAAACGAGGTAACTGTTCAAGCATTTTACCAGTAATTTGATCAATGCCTGGAGCTTTCCTGAGGTTTGTATTACCGATAACCTTTTCGACATCTTGAAAATTAAATCTAAAAGACACAGGAGGTCTAACAACATATGGTGGTAATTCCGCTGTATTATTCTCTGAATCATTTGTGATAAAAACGTTTCGCAAATGATCGACATACAACATTCCCTTTTCAGAATTGCTTCTTGCCCAGTCGCCAGTTGAATTTCGCAAGGGTGGCTTACCAATTACGGGTATTTTTAAGCCTTTTGTCGCTTTCCACAAGGAATAATCAGATTGAGGGGTACCATCAAGGCTTTCCAAATATGTTTTAAGGGAAGCCATTCTATGGACTTCAAGCAGATTTCTTAGCTGAGTTATGCATTCCCGTAGCCTAGTTTTAAGCTGGGGCGACCTGCAAAGTTGCCACTCTCTTCTGACTCTTCTTTTTTCTGACAGAAGTTGCTCAATTTCAGATGAATAAGTACTATTGGTCTCATTTCTAGGTCTTAAATGACTAGTGGTAGCATGCTGTACGGCCAGTTTGAGGTTTTCAGAAAAATTGTTAATTGACACATCAATATCCTCAGGCGTTCTCAAGGCGATATTTTCAGTACAATGTGTGCTCAAAAATTTTTTGTACTTTAACCAATTAACTCTATTGACAGTCAACGGTGAGCCAATCTCTTGGGGGAACGAAACAGAGATTATAGTGGGAGAGTGATCTGATGACAAATCTAATGAAGGCTCCACTTGCATCCAATCTAAAGGAAAATTTTTCGCAGCTCCAAAATCTATAACGTCTGGGATCTTTCGTCGGTCTGTCGGCCAATAAGTGGGGTGTCCGCTTGAAAATGTTAAATCAATTTTTTTAACTCTGTTTTGTAACTTGAAAACTAGCTATGATCCAGAATCCTCCCCAACCTGGCTGACGATTTTCACCTTTCCAAGCTCTATGATCTGAGACTTTAATTTTCACGAAATAATTAAAAGTTTCTTGAAATAATTAAACGTTTTCCAAACAACTGATTTTTTATGCTCTATTTTAGCTTCTAACCTTGTTACTAATAAAAAATTATAAATAGCTTGTTTTCTATGTTTCCCAGCTGTCTATATGTCGACATTTTATAGCAGCTACTCTAATCCTCAGTAGACTTTGGAAATTTTTGCAAGATATTCTCAAACATTCTACTTTATATCCCAACAATCTAAATAAATTGTTGAGAATTTAAAAAGAAAATTGCTCTAATAATATCTGTCAAAACACAAAAAACAAGCTTTTTCATTTATATACGTCTCTAACATTTCTAAAAACAAGCTTTTTCATTTATATACGTCTCTAACATTTCTTTACACCTTTCAAACAAATGAACAAACGTTGGGTGCTACGAATTGCTTTTTGTTCTCTGCTTTTCAATACTTTCTTTTTAGTAAATTGATGTTTGAATGAACATCGACGCAGTGTAGGGTGCGTTACTCTGTTCTATCGTTACTAGAATGGATTTTGCTCTGACGAGATTAGGGACCGTGTTCCTGAAGCTCGCACATTTTTACGTGGCACACGCGCATCGTTCAGAGCTTATCCAGTTGTTGGCGATTGCCTGGGGAAGCGTACTACGCATTACAGAGAGAATTTGTTTTACAGCTGTACGCTTCGCCTGTGCAATAAGTTGCCTGCAGACATGTTTCCTGTCTGTTATAACGTTGGAAGGTTCAAGTCACAAATACTACTCCCTCTTTCCTCCTCCTCACAACCTATTTTCCTAGTTCTGGTTCAATGCACTGCATATGTAGGGGTCATCCCCTGAGTACTGGTACAAGATAAAAAAAAAATTTGTCTGTGCTACACTGTGCGGCTGTTACTTTTACTAATGTAACCTTTGGTCATCCATTATAGGTGAGTTACAAACCAACATTACGAATCAAAATGGTCGAGTTCACAGAATTTTGCCATTCAATCGATGATGTGTTGAATATAATTCAATAAAAACTCAATGTTGAAGAAAAATCAGCTGGCGCTGTAGCCACTACGAGTATATTAATGTACCTTTTTCTCACAATTATGGAGACAAAAAACAAAACTGAACGCTGCAATTAGTGAACATTTAAAAAATAATCATTGTGGAATTCGGCCCCTGTTATGAATAGTACTCGTCAAGGCAGCTTTAATACGGTAGTGGTATAAGCCCAGCTGTCTTTCGTTTCCCTTACGTAAGTTTGTCAAAAACAAATAGACTTCCTTGCGTTTTCAAATAAAATTTTGACAACTATTCGTAAATTCTACCAACAAGATACATGTTAATGTTTTTTGGAGTTGTATTTATTGTAATTCTGCCACTACCTACTATAAAGCTGCTTTGGTAATCGTATTTATTTATGATAAATATTTATGATATCTTATTATTTCTTTATTTCGAACCTTGTTTTTTTTTTCTTCTTAATATTGTGTAATTGATCCACCTTAAGGTCTTTTTGGAAGTTTTCGTTTTTTTTTTTTTTTTGGTTCTTTATTATCTGGCAATATTTCGCTTTCCTTTGGATAAATATTTTCCCTCATTTAAATTTAAAATTGTCGGAAGCAACGTTATAATTTTTTGCCTTTTAATTTAACAATACGTAATCTTCATATTTAATATGTCTGTTTGATGATACACAAATCCAAACACACTCATGCAACAAAATGTGGTAAAGATTTTTGCAAACCCTTTTCGGATTCTGGCAAACGTGGTTGGTCTATTCAGAATGTTTGCGGGTATCATCACTGTGCGTGTCATCGTCCACCATTTGTTGCGGTTTCTGTTTTTGACAATTTTTGTTTCAAGTTTCGCTTACAATTCTTTTTTCTTTTTTAATTATGTTGGAAATTGTGTTAAATTTCAGAAAATAGAATTATTTTTGCACTAAGGAGGCGGATAATTTGCAGTACGAGTAAAATAAATTTTTAATGAGAACGAAAATTAGTCTAAATAATCAGTAAAGTATTACTGATTAGTGCAAAAAACAAATGCTTTAATTAATAAGTACTTTATATAAAGGGTGGTCCAACTCAAACCCACGACGATAATTGTAAAGAAAAGCAAAAATTTTTAGGTAATTATCTTAACACATCAAACTGTTCCTTCAAACTAGACTTTTTTGATTGTATAAGTAAGAATAAATTCCCACGTATGGTTTGATGTGGGTTTTGAAGAAAATCAAAACAATTTAAGGCCCATTTAAACGACCGTATATGTAGTTCGAACAGCTGATCGTTAAACGAGAAAATATAAAAATATTTACCTGACTGTAACGAAATGTAACCGTAACGTCTCAACCTGTAGAAAATAGAATTTTATTACGAGGTTTCGTGACAAATATTGTCAGCGATAGTATATATTAGGTGTGTTTCTTTACTTTTCGGGCAAGTTTCGTGCAAAAGAGAGCATGCATAAGTTTCTCCTAAATACAGATAAAATTTACCTAAAGTAAGGGAACGAAAAACCCCACATTTCTAGCCCAAAAAGAAACATATGCTGTGTTTTGTGTGGCAACAAAAATTGGCATTTAGTTTTATTTATTTATTTATTTATCCAATATCAATACCAAGAAAGACTGTAAGGCCAATTATAAATACATGCATTGTAAGCAGAATATCTATATTAAACATAATTCAAATATATGAAAAGATACTATGTGTTAAGGCCTTAACTCAAAATAATTACAAACCCTGTGGTTAAGTTTATATTGTGATATATACAAAAGTTGATTTTTATCTAAAGAAGAGACAGCTTGACATATAAGCATCTATCTCTTTTATATAAATACCTAACTTCCGGTTTTTTTTAAGAAAAACCACTCACTCTTAATTCGAACGCATATAGAGTAAACAGGCAAATATCCGAATTTCCGCACAATTCCTTCTAATAAATACTCCATGTTTCAAAACAAACCACGAATTCATTTGGTTTTATTTTCTTTTCTTTCTATCGGTCCATCTATAATCGAGGGTTATTCTGTGTCAACGAGCTAAAGAATTTCCCTCCATTTCAGCACACCGGCTCAGATACAAAACTTACTTCTTCCTTTCACTCCTGCCTGCCATCCTTTCCACAAACTGAGCTAATCACTATGATATTTTACACTTTTGGGCTTTTAAAGTCTTGTGCACCTTCCTTTTTATTTAATATGTATACAAAAACACTGAAATGATTTGTATACGAGTCGATTCAAATGAACTTTGTTTCTTTGTTATTGTCTATTTTTCGAACAGTTGATTGCTTAACTACTTGCCCAAACTAGCCCGAAAAAAAAAGTACGGACTGTTTCGTGCAAGAAGAGGAAGCATACTATTCTCTCAAAAGCGCTCGCATTTTTTTTTTATCTTGGACCAGTACTCAGGTGATGATCCCTACATATGCAACGCATTGTACTGGAACTAGGAAAATAGTTTGTGATGAGGAGGAAAGAGGAAGTAGTGTTTGTGGAGGTTTAACTTTAACAATAACAACACAAAAGACTAAAACAAACTCTACTGCAGCATTTAAAATATTGGAATTAAATTAGTTAAAACTGATCAGTGCCCAGTGTATATACCTTCGACACTGCTCAGTTCAGCAAAGTTTAGTCCAACGCCTTCCACACTGCAAGGTAATGAATTTTTATTTGCCCAATTTTAAAGTACGGGAGCGCTTTTCGTGCAAATTGGGATCCCGAAGCTTATTCATTTATACACGTCTCTAACATTTCTTTACACCTTTCAAACAAATGAAAAACCGTTGGTTGCTACGATTTGTTTTTTGGAAGTATCGAAAAGCAGAGAACAACAATTCGCTTATTAGCATCCAACATTGGTACCAATCAAAAAATTATAAACAGCTTGTTTTTTATATTTCCCAGCTGTAGCTCGTATCAAATGTCAACATGTTGTGCTAATTTCACGATAACGAACCCGTTCGTTCGCACAAATACGTTTAAAACAATAACAAAATTTTGAAAAATTAGAAATTTTAGGTACCATTTAAACAATAGCTGTGTTCCACGAGATCTCGTACTTATAAGAGTAAAAAGCAAATTACTCTCTAAATTTGGAAAACTTACCCAAAACTGCTGGAACGCAAAAAAACCACAATTGTACATTTTGCAATAGTAGTGCTGCTTACTATTTAGATTATAGTATATTTTAGTGATTTTAGACGCTTAAAACGCATAACATCACATAAACAAAAGATTTGCATTATTGACAACAGCTGTAAAATTAAAAGCAATGTAAAATTGTCAATAGATTTTTATAAAACATATTTATAAAATCAAAAGCCAAATAACAATTGCATGTTCTGTGTACAACTTCTCAACGTTATTTCTAGTTTGAGCAACCTTCCATTTTGTTATTAACTAATTTTTAAACAAACACTTTTTCCAATTTGCAAATTTTCTGATTACATTTTCAGTTTCATAAAACAGCTGATTATTCAATTCTAGTCCGAATTTACCCAAAGAAAATGTTCGGGCTAATTTGTACAGGAAATGAAAAAATTTACTCTCATTTTCTCTCAAAATTGCACAAAAATTATTATGTGGAACGCTTTTGGACTAGTTCGGACTGTTTCGTTATTCACGTGGAACCCATCTAATTTTCGTACTTTTTGTATCAGCCAGTTTACCAATCTCGACAGCCTGCTTGCTAGAGCTGTGCCGGGTCGTTCATTTCAGTGACCGGTCACTTTCGTTCAATTACAAAAGACTGATCCGTTCATTTATATCGTTCAATCGGTCACTTTGAACGAAAGGCACGGTGCCGACACTGCAATTTTCCGGTCATTTTTCAACACAGCTCTTTGAAATAAACAAAACAAAATGGCGAAATTAAAAGTGATAAAATTTTATTGTTTTAAAAAAGAGAAAATAATTTTAAATAAAAACCATTTAGGTGGGATCAATTTTGATTAATTTCATATTCTATTTTTGGTTTATTTCAGATAATATAATACAAAAAAACTCCCACTATTGTTAAACAAAACAACAAAAACAAAAGAACATGACATAAAAACAATGAAAGATATTTGAACGAAAGCTATCCAAATTGCACGGCTCACTATTGAACGAAAAGTGGTCAGTTTAATGACCGGCTCATTTCGTTCAATTTAACCCGTTCATGCATGAACGACACAACTCTACTGCTTGCGTTCGCAATCTAAGTGAAAGAAAATTGATTCGGGTTCGTCTAACTTTTTTCTATGCGAACGATGTGTCAAAACTCGATGAAAATACATAAGAATATGCGAACGAATAGTAGTGAGATAGACAAGCCCAAATTGATTCGAATGCGAGTGACTGGCTTTCTTTCGAAATTGGTAAACTGGCTGTATATGTACTGAATCAAGGCGAATTCATTATGAGGTGGATGCATCGGCGAATTTAGGCGAATTCGGTTAATATGGCGGCACTTCCTCTGTCAAGTTTTATTTGCCTATTTTGCCGCCATTTAAATTTTTGTACGTGTTCTTTATCAACTACTTTTGATAGCTGAAGTGTGAATTCGCCCTTTTACATAAACAAAATACCGGTTGTTTTTTTTTTTATTGTAGCGAAGCGGCTACCTTGGAACAAGGCGAATTTATATAGATGAATGCAGGCGGAAAGGCGAATTCAGTACTATGTATTTTGTTATTGTAAAACATATCGCGAATGTCAAAATCTAAATTCGCCTAAGATTGTTCAGCTGGGGAAAAAATTTATATAAACGTTAAATATAAACTTTTATAATTGTTTGTAATTAAAATTACAGATTATATTAGTTTTTCACTTTTAAATTCACACAAATTTCTTGGAATTGCACTAAATCATATAAAAAATCTTCAGATTAAAATGGCGCGAAAAATTTTGTAAACAAAAGAAAAAAAATTTAACAGTCTCATTAGAAAAAACGTGAGAAGCAAAAAATAATCACCTGTGCTGTTAAGTTCACCTAGTAATGAATTCGCCTTGGTACTGAATATTATGAACTCTCATCACTGCTATGAGCAACTATATTGCTTTTATTTTGTTTTTGTCATTTATTTGATAAAATGATATGGACGATGAAAAATTAACTATTTTCTTTAAAGTGCGGTCTCCACCTGACATGAAAATACTAACTTTGCCGCTAACTTCAAGTTAAAGTTAAGTGTGGACCGCTCATGTTGAAGTTTGGTTAAAGTTATAACTTGGTTGTTAAAACATTTCATTTGGAAACTCTGTTGTAACTTAAATTGACAACAGCCTGCTATTTGTAGCTGTTTTTCGCCATTTTTATTGTTATAACTCTAACATAACTACGTGTACGCCGACTTTAACAGATAGATATTTAAACAGCAAGTTTTAACTTCATGTTTTAACTGCGTTTCAAGTTAGGTGTAGACTGCATGTAACACGCAATACTATAAAAATGAAAAACAGAACACTTTTTCTTACATGCACTATTGTTTTTTGGTTATGTCAAAAATACATGATACAGATTTAAGTGTTCTATAAGTGCTACTACAATCAGACTTACGTTACAGTTATGGGCCTTTAGATTTTTACTAAACATTAAAGCGGAACATCGTGGACATCTTTATATACTCGTACTATAACATAGTAATAAATTAAATTATTAAAATATTAATTTATTTAATAATACTTTGTTAATCTTAAATGTATGTATGTATTTTTTTCAGAGTGTTTGATAGAGATGGGAACGGTTTTATTACCCGTGATGAATTACAAACCGCCATGGAAATGATAGGAGAGCCTTTGAATGAAACACAACTGACGCAGCTGTTGACCATAGCGGACTTAGATCATGATGGTAAAATAAATTATGAAGGTGAGGAATCAAAGCAAATAAAATAAAAAAATAACACAAAATAAACTATGAACTTAAATGATTTATATAGTAAAAGCCATGTACTAAGAAACGCGCCTTCTGAAACGCCAAGCTTTCTTAAAACTGCTAAACTGATTTTTAGATTTTCTAAGGAAAGCACATATTGATTTGCGCTTGGCAGGTAACATTCCAAACACAATTTGTTTCCACACTGCTTGGATCATTAGCATAGCGGCTATTTCCCAATAATAAGTGGGAAAAAACTGGTGAGGCGGGATGTGGTACAACATCCATAATTTTTTACTCCTCCTTCTTTACTGCCGGCTAAAGTACATTGCTTGACTCGCCATTATTTTATATTGAAAAAAAAGTTATTATTATACCCTTCAGGGTATAAGTATATAAGTTTGTGATTCCGTTTGTAATTTCCACAATTTTCATTTGCGACCCTATAAAGTATAAAATATATATTCTTGAAATACAGTTTCTAAGAAAACCATTAGACTTATAAACCTTTTTCTTTCACCATTCTTTTACCCCATCGATTCATGGGTTTGCTATTGAAATTCAGTAATATCGATTCACGTATAGCTGAGATATATTCAAAATTCCGAAAAAGCCATTTTTTTCAATTTTGTATGAAAATTATTTTAAAAAAATATTGTTTGTTTTGCTTCAAACTTTACACACTCATTAAGCATGGTGACTAAAAGGCAAAAAAAAAATTCAGATATCGGTCCCTATATACCCGAGATATAGCCCAAATCAGGTTTTTAATGAAAATGCCGTGTAAGCGAACTTAAACAACTTTTTTCGCCTTAAAGCAGTTGTGGTAATAAAATAAGGTTATATAAATATGGAAAATGAAAATTTACGATAATATCGGTCCATATATACCCGAGATATAGCCTAGAACAGGTTTTACATGAAAATGTCGCGTAAGCGAACTTAAACAACTTTTTTTTTGCTCAAAAGCAATTTGGGTATTGAAATAAAACTATATAAATATGGAAAATGAAAATTTCTAATATCGGATATATATATCGATATACCCAAGACATAGCCTGAACCGATTTTTCCATTAACATTTTGTTTTTTGCTGAAAAGCAATTCTCATTACAAAAGAAGGTTACTAAAATATAGATAATAGAAAATTCCGATTTTAGTTCATATATATCCGAGATATAGCTTAAACAAACTTTTCCATGAAAATGTCCATGAAAGATTTTTTTTTTAAATAGTGATGACAAGGCAAAAATATTTTTTCCCATATATCGTTCCATATAAGAACGAGCATATATAGTTCAAATTTGTAATATATACTATACATATACGTGACTATTGTGAAGGGTATTTTAGATTTAGAATATACTACACTTACTTGTTTATTTCAGTCGTAAAGCAGCTCTGGGCTGGGGAACAGCTCTCCCGTCATCGTAATTATTTCTTAAGTGCGGTCAGGCTTGTTGTTGTTGTTTGGTCTTCGAGAGTTTTGCGTCTCACTCTCATTGGTTAGCTGTCTACCTCAACTAACTGTATTAGTTTACAGTTTTTGTGAGGTACTTCGTTGTTAACCACGCGGCAACTTCCTATGCGAAGGCATAGGTCGGTACAGTTAGTCACAGCGACGCAAAAGAAATACTGTTAATACCATCGTGGGCATAAGGTCTACGTTACTCCGCCCATGCTGTGCATCCTATACTTTGCAACTGTATAGTTATAAATACAAATACTTGTTTATTTATTATTATTAGATAACCGCTTAACGTAGAATAACCCATATACAGGGTGGCCCAGTCAACAATAAACAGTCTGGTTGCAAATTTTCGAGAACAAGGAGCAGTAAGGAACCTTCCTGGTCCCGGCAGACACCGAACTGTCCACACGGCTGACAATATTCAAGTGGTACAGGAGAGTATTCGGGAGGATCCAGAAACATCAACCAGAAGACGTTCGTCACAACTGGGCCTCTCAAGGACGTCGCTGCAGCGAATTTTGCACACCATAGGATTGTTTCCATACAAAATTCAACTTGTCCAAGAATTGAAACCAACAGATTACCAGCAACGACGGTGAAAGAATAATTTCTCGTAACAGCAATTTTAATTGGCCTCCGCATTCCCCGGATTTAACCGCTCCAGACTGTTTTCTTTGGGGCTATTTAAAAGGAAAAGTTTATGTTAATAAGCCTAGGACTATTGAGGAGTTAAAAACCAATATTCGAGAAGAAATTAACAACATACCACCGGAAGTTTTGCGAAAGGTCATGGAAAATGTGTTGGAAAGAGCACATTTGTGCGAAGCATAATATGGCCACCACTTGCGGGATATCATTTTTAATAACTAATCCAAAAATATTCCCCATAAATTTAATGTATTTAAAAAAAAAAAAAATTAAAAAAATATCTCTTAAATAAAAAGTTATAAGCAATTCACACCACTTCGGTCTTTCTGGGCCACCCTGTACTTTCCGTATAAAATACTTCGAATAGAAGTATTTTACTCGGTTTTAAACTGGCAATTTATCACAATGTAAAACTTAGATTTGAATAAATTATTTAAAATTTATGAGTTTAGAGTTAATGGAGTTTAATGAACGAACTTCTCTTTCTTACTTTCAGAATTCACAAGACTATTACTTTAAGCTGTGCGAGAGAGAGAGACACTTCTATACATCAGTATATGATGAGAACTTCATTATAAGAATTCTTCTTTCTAGCTTAATAAAGAAAACAACAAATTAAACAAATTTCAATGAAACTATACTCAAAGATAAAATACAAATAAATAATAAAAAAAAACATTTTTACTTAATAAATCATTAAAAATGACAAATATAATTAAAATTTATTTTGTATAAAAAGTTAAAATGCTCTTCTTTAAAAGAGTCCTAAAGTTTTGGGAAAATTTTTTAAATTAAACTTTAAAAACACCACCTTATTAAAGGCATATACATTTAGTAAAATATATAATTTTGTTACAAAAAAACTATATTAAAATAAATAAATAAATATTTTTGTTAAGCTTATAGAAGTTGATGAAAAATGAAAAACAAGAAACACAAATTAATACTACTTTTATTATATACAAAAAATATATAAAAAATAAAATAAAAGTTAGTTAATAAGTTTTATATTACAAGAGCATTAATTAAATAAAATTAATAATGTATGTCAACAATAATTTATAAACATATACTTAATTTTTGAGTTAAATTTAAGTTTTTAATTATATTAAGGCGAATAAAAAACATACATACAAACATAAATGCAAAATCAAACCCGTTATTAATATACATATACTAAAATACAACAAATTTAGTTTACATAATAATAAATTATATTAAATATGTATGTACTTTAAAAATTTATTTATAAAAATAAAACAAAACAGAAAAAAAAAGAAAATATTATTAATAAAACATCTCGGATAAGTCTGAAAGTGAGAGTGATATTGTGTTAAGGGTGCTGCTAAAATACAACAACAAAATATTCAACAGAAAATCGAACAATAAACACAAGCTTAACTATTACAACAACAAACCAGCAAACTAAAAACAAATTTACAATGTAACAAGTCTTACCACAAAAACATATTACATACAAAACCACCTTCTTCCTCCCACTTACACAGTTAGATACATGCACACATATGTTTACACAAACAACATACCAGGACTACAGATGTGTGTGTGTGTTTGTTCTAGTGTGCATGTATCTCTAACAATAAAAATGACTACAGTAAAACAAAAAACTAAACAAACTATGGTTAATTACATAAAAACAATGAAATATTTTTTTTGTCGTTTTACTTATTATGCTTTTTTGGTGTTCCAAATAACAAATATAACAACAAACATCCACACTACAAAATACAACAACAATAAATGCAAATACAAATTACATACCTACCTACATAATCAAAAGAATTGTTAAAATTAAACAAAACCAAAAAATAAAATAATGCAAACAAAATACATACTTATAATATTTAAATAAAAATTATATTCAAACAACACAAAAGAGTAATATTGTTTTTAGTGAATTTGGTATAGTAAACCTGTAAGTAAAGCTATGTACACACGGTTGTCAGATGTTACAAAAGGCACGTTTACATGGTAATGCAAGATATTTAGATTTTGTGGGAGCAAAATATTATAAAATTTTCTCCGTATTTAAGAAAAAGAGAACAAAAGAGTATTGTACGTTTTTTGATGTTTACACGGTTAAATTAAGTCGAATCAAAACATAATAATAATTTTTATTTGTTTTGCCAGCACGAATACAATAGCTGATGGTTAGAATTACTAAAACAACATGAAAGTCTCCTGAGTTGGTTAGTAATTATTGTATAAAAATGTAACCACCTTAAATAAAGACTATTCGTGCTGCCACTATTTACTTTAAAGTGCAGCTCTGGTGTGATGAGAATACACATTTTTCTAAAATGGTTTAGAAAATAAATGATTACCGACCGCTTGTCAAATTTTGTATCCGTGTTTCTCTCCTACTGAATACATTTTACTTTTACACGATAAGATTATCTCCTTTCTACAAAATTTTTTGACAGATCTTAATACATGTATTACCATGTAAAGGTGCCTAAAATTGTAAGATCTGGCAACATGCTAACAGTGTAGTGACAATAAAAAATTGTCCCGCAGAAGTAAATTGTGTGTTCAGACGATCGTAAGAAAATCTTACAATTTCATTGCCAGACTATGGTCTAACAAATAATGCATCTGACAACGAAAATTGTCAGGACACATGGTTGTCAGATTGTTAGATGAAAAAAATTGCCAAACATATTGTCACGCGTTGCCACTTATGTATATCAACAACTATCTGTATGGCAGTGTTGTCCATCAAACTTATTTCTGACAATGATGCCATTGTCAGGTGCATTAACTTTATACATCTGACCATTAAAACTGAGCTTACAATACCAGCCAATTATCTGGCAACGCCGACGAAGAATGTTCTCACGATTTTCATTAAACTTTTAATTATTTCATAAAAATTAAAGTCTCAGATCATAGAGCTTGGAAAGATGAAAATGACCAGCCAGATTGGGGAGGATTCTGGATGATTCCTGGCGCTCAAAGTACAATAGATATTTTAAAAAAAATTATTTTTTTTCAAATTTCTTTTAATTATTCCATTGACATTACAAACAGATTAAAAATTTAAAAAAAGTTATCAGCTGCGCTGCCAAGTTCACCTGTTATGAATTCGCCTTGGTTTTGATTTAAACAATCTCTTTTTTTTAATTTTGTGCTATGAATGTTATGAGCTAACCTCATGAAAATAAATCTAAGTAAGTGCAAATCGATGAGTTTCACACGTTATTCATCTCTTTGAAATAATGGCGTTTTCTTTTCTAGAAAATGTGTAACATTTTTAATATTGTTTTGCCAAAAAAATACACAAGTATACAGTTTTCTCAACTTTTTTTCAGATATTTATAGTTATTGCGACATCTTCTTTTCATCTGAATAAAACTTAAATTTTAAAACTTGAATTTTAAGAAAAAAAGTGCTGCATAAACGCAAAACCGTTTCAGAAAAGAAAACGGCATAAGTGTTTCATAAATGGTACAGAACTTTCAACTGTTGACACTACTTTAGATATTGGAGTTTACTTCGTCAAAAAACTTAATTTTAACTCTCACTTCACTGTTGCTATCAACAAAGCAAATTCTATTTTATATCAAGGCAGCTTTAATAGGGTAGTGGCACAGCTGTTTTTCGTTTCCTTGGCGTAAATTTGTCAAAATTTCGTATACAAAATACTTTTTTCTTCTACAAAATACATAATTCTGAAAAAAAACTTCATTGCTTTTTCAAACGAGAGTAAAATAACATTTTGACAACTTTTCGTAAATTGTACCAACAAAATGCATATGAGATTCAATATGAAATGAATATAGATAGAGAATAATGTATGTATTAATGTTAAATAGTCGAACTTTTTATTTTTAATATTTCTAATATTATATGATGATGGGTGGGTGTCATTCGTCTAGCTCGAGTTCAATCCTAGCTAAAGCCAAGAAATATTTTTATTTATAATTATAACAATAATTGCCGCGATCAATAACTCTTGATCAAAGAAGACAGGAAAAAATAATTGAATACACTAAAGCTGGGGGACAACTAGCTGTTTCACAGTCGCTACACTGTTCATCAGCACCCATTAGGATTCGAACTTAGTACCATGTAAACATGATGTATTTTTAATACGGCTGCTTAACCAACTCAGCCACTAAGCCCTTATTTATTTTTTCGTCTATATTTGTCTCATATTGATCACATATGCAATTTGTTATAATCCCAGTTGTTTGTACTGCAGTTTGCTGTCACTGAACAACCAGTTATTTTGTATTATTTATCAACGTACGTATGTATGTTGACAGTCTCTGTGCTGGGAGATATATATGTATGTATTAATGTTAAATAGTCGAACTTTTTATTTTTAATATTTCTAATATTATATGATGATGGGTGGGTGTCATTCGTCTAGCTCGAGTTCAATCCTGGCTAGATAGAGAATAATTAAATGGCTCGGTGGCTGACTGGTTAAAGCAGCAGATTATGATACGTCATGACTCGAGTTCAAATCCCAGTGGGTGCTGATGAGCAGTGTAGCGGCTACGAAACAGCTAGTTGTCCCCCAGCTTAAAGATTTGATTATTTTTTGTTTTTTTATCTTCTTCAATCAAAAATTATTGATCACAGCAAATTTGTATTGTAAAAAATCCTTCTTAAGTAAAAACTTAAGCAGGGAAAAACTTGAACTAAAACTCGATGTACATATGTACAAACCAAAAATTTAATTAAAAAATTCTAAAGTTCATCAAAAATTTAATAAATTAAATTAATACATGTGATGTTTTTTTGGTGTTGTATTTATTGTAATTCTAACACTACCTGTCACAGCTGCCTTGTCTTGTGTAAACAAGTAACCACAATTAACAATATTAAAAAATTGAAATTGTCAGAAAAACTTAAAAAATACATATTTTTTTAATTAAACTTTTTTTTATAAAAATACTCCAATATATTTGATAGTAAATGAGCTGTAAACTCCAATAGTTAAATACAAACGTTGTAAACTATGGAACAATCAGACAGTGAGTTGGAGCATTTGGAACATGTTGAAATTTTTCCAAAACGAGAACGTCCTAAAAGATGTGGTAAGGTATGTATGTAATTTTAAAAATCAAAATACTCGTATGAGTAAGATAGCGTACATAAAATGGTACAGGGGCCTGATTGTAGAGAACTGAAAATAAAAAAATATCGTCAGCCCATCATAGTCTATCAATAGTTATATTCTTCATATATATGTACATATATGCGCAAACATAAATATATGTACATAGATAATATATGTATGTATATCTTGTATTGCTTTGCTGTGCAAAATTTGCCCGCCTTTCTAGTTATTGTAAACTCGTTACACGAAGTGTACAGGAAGATTTCGATAGTGATAGATTTCCATATTCGCATTACATTGTGTTCGATTATATTATACAACTTTTGTCCTCACAATTTTTATCATTTATTCTTTAAAATTGCGTTTGCGTTTACATTGTGCGATTTTTATTGATGTATACATGTACCTATATGAAAAATCCAAATTTCACATGTGTCTAACTTCACATGTGTACACCCTTCAATTTATCAAGAAGATTCCAGTTTTTTCCCATACGATTTTTTGCGATTTTTAGCCACTGGAGAATTTTTTTGGCGATGGAGCTTTTATGGACTGGAACAAATTATCAAACACTTTTCACCTTCAACATCTATACGCCAATGCGATCCATATTTTTCAGAAAATTTAATTAAACTTTTTGTTGAAATTTTGTTTATTTTTCAGTTATTCAGCCATGTCACAGACCTTAATTCCGTTCGGAAACGGAATTGAATTTTTTTTTTTACTTCTTCAAAAAAAAAAAAAAAACGAACTAATAAAAAACTTTCGGAATGAAATTGCAAGTATGAAACTAGTATTGTCTTATGGAAACAATTTTAAATTTTCGTTTTTTTAAGAATTAAAAAACCGATGCAATTCCATTTCCGAACGGAAGTGAATTCTGTGACATGGCCGATGGTGTTTTTTTTTTGTTTGCCTAACAATGTTGCCATTGTCAGATGGTCGAAAATTCACGCACCTGACAATAGGGAAGAAACGATACTTATACTCGATACGGCATCGATTGCAAATTATCGATACCTACTCAATATCGAAGAAATAGCATGCTTGTATCGGTCGATTTCTTCATACAATTAGCGGCAGGAAAGAACACATGAAGCCAAAAATCAAAATCTTCACTGGCTGAAATTGAGATTTCTTAATTAGGATCCCGGAAACTAGGATTTTTAAAACGTAGGAATTCTATCATACCAATTCTTCTGCATTCACCCAATAGTTTGTCTTGTCTGACACATTCAATGGAGGAAGAACAACTTTGTACCTTCGATGTGAAACAATTTATGATTGGTATAATCCTCGATAGCCATAGAATGCTGGCCAGCTGATTTTTTAGTGACAAATTCGGATGGGCTTAGTAACTGGACTGTTCATTTTAATATCTTAAGATTGTGATCGCAATCTTATCGTCTTTTTGTTGAAATGCAACCATACTTTGAAAACAAATAAAATTGTGGTAAAAGTGGTGACCAACTCAATTTTTTTACCTGTTAATACGAAAAGAGTATTTCTGACCCATATGAGTATTTTTGACCGATACCTACTTGGTACTCGCTAGTAAAGCATCGATAACAAAAGTATCGAAAGAAAAGTATCCAGTATATACTAGTATCGTTTCATCCCTACCCGACAATATGAACAACGTCTGACAATGATATGACAACGGCAAAGAAAAGTGTTTATATCATTGTCAGGTGTCTGACAATATTTGTAAGAGATAAAAATTGTAAGTTCACACGATTGTTAGAAATTTTCTGTAAATTTTTTTGACAATATTGTCAGATCTGACAACCGTCTGATCAAAGCTTAAAGCTACGTACACACGGTTGTCAGATCTTACAATATTGCCAGTAAAATTGTCTGAAAATGTATTACAATCGTGTGAACTGCCAATTTTTAACTTACAACGTTGTCAGAAAAACCATTGTCAATCAATTGTAAGACGACAATGTTGTCAGGCATCTGACAATTGTGAGAACATGTATAAAATTAATGCACCTGACAATGGCATCATTGTCAGAAAAAACTTTGATAGGCAATACTGCCAAACAGATCGTTGTTGATATACATAAGTGGCAATGCCTTACAATATGTCTGGCAATTTTATCCATCTAACAATCTGACAACCGTGTGAACTGATAATTTTTGTTGTCAAAAGAATTATTTGTCAGACCATAGTCTGACAATAAAATTGTAAGATTTTCTTACGATCGTCTGAACACACAATTTACTTCAGCGGGAAAATTTTTCATTGTCACTACACTGTCAGCATGTTGCCAGATCTTGCAATATTGTCCGATCTGACAACCGTCTGATCACAGCTTAATAGGTGTTTTGTTTTGTAATGTAAATAAATAAGATAAACTCAAGATGAAATTGAAAGCGCAACTCATACATTTTTTGTGTTTTTATCCCAGCCGGATGTCAATGAAATTATTAAAGACTCTATAGGTATTTAAAATATTTTTTTAAGTTATGTATTGAAGCTTTAGAGCCAGGTATGATCAAGATCATTTTCACCTTTCCAAGCTCAGATCATACAGACTTTAATTTTCACCAAACTAAAAGTTTGTTAAAAAAAAATCCTGTAGATACTCGTATTTATTTTTTTATATTTTTTATTATATTTTTTTGAATTCCATTGTTTGTTTATATTTCACAAAGATTTTTTTTGTAATCGGTGTGACCAGATACAAAAAATTTTGCAGCTAAATTGGCACCGTTTGGTGCAAAAAAAATCTAAAAGAATTTAAGTGATAAAATGAAATATCTTAACTTCCAACAAATATTTTCTTTGAGAGCTCATAGTTTTATCATTTATGCTTATGTTGCCTCAGAAATGTTTATTTCCATGAAATAAAACGGAATTTCTTAAAACAACAAATCATTTTTTTTAACATAGAAAGTTATAAAATCACAACAAAAATAATAATTCAATTCGTACTTCTTTCCCCATTTCAGTATTTTTAGTTTCTCTCTTAGATTTAAAAATTTTTCAAAATTATTATTAAATCTAGCACCAAAAGTGCTAAAATGGGCGCATTTAGTCCCAATTTTCAAGAGGCAACTTTAGTTGCGCAAATCTTGAGTTTGTGGACAAATAAGTGAAGAAAGAGTGGGGAGTGTAAAAATTAATACAGACTTGCTTGTACTCGAAAAGTCGTTTTGTGCTATCATTCGTAATGTCAGACATTTTACATTTTCTTTCATTTGTGTTTCTTTTATGTATTGATTTGTTGTAAGTGGTGAAAGCAATATTGGCGCGAAGTTGTGATATTTTAATTCATTAAATAAAAAATTAAATAGACCGGCTAAAGAAAGCTGTGGACAACCTCAATAAACAGACAGCAGCATTACTTTGGAAAAAGTGAAAATTAAATGGAAAAATTTGAGAATGCAGTAGTTGCAAGATTAGGGCACCCACAGACGATATGTTTTTGCGTCTGTTTTGTAATATGTATTTTCTCATGTATTTTTCCATGTCTGTCAAAATTATAATTTTTACAGACGGTTTATAAAATTTGCTCACAAATGTACATGTACATTTACGTCTGCTTTTTATTATTATAAAAAATAATTATTTAAATCATATTAAAATATTAACTCGTTAAAATTTCCTGAAGCCGAAAACTCATACCGCCCAATGTTAACCGCTGCTGAATTGTTCGTAAGGCATATAGTTTTAATGTCAGATGTTTAAAAATAACAAAAACACATTCTATTTGAAATTTGCTTTGCTCATGTTTTTTACAGGCGCAATGTTTTTGAGGTAACAGACGACATGTAGGCCAAGGCGAATTCATTACCAGGTGAACTTAACAGCACAGGTGATTATTTTTTGCTTCTCGCGTTTTTTCCAATGAGACTGTCAAATTTTGTTTACAAACTCTTTCGCGCCATTTTAATCTGTAGATTTTTTTGCATGATTTAGTACAATTTCAAGAAATTTGTGTGAATTTAAAAGTGAAAAACTAATATAATCTGTGATTTTAATTATAAACAATTATAAAAGCTTATATTTAACGTTTATATAAAATTTTTTCTCTGCTGGGCAATCTTAGGCGAATTTAGGTTATGACATTCACGATATGTTTTACAATAACAAAATACCAAGGCGAATTAATTATTAGGTGGATGCATCGGCGAATTCAGGCGAATTCGATTAATATGGCGGCACTTTTTGTGTCAAGTTTTGTTTACCTTTTTCGACGCCATTTAAATTTTTGTGCATGTTCGCCATCAACTACTTTTGACAGCTTAAGTGTGAATTCGCCTTTTTACACAAACAAAATACCTGTTGTTTTTTTTATTGTTGTATTGTTGTAGCGAAGCGGTTACCTTGTTTTTGTATCATGCAAAATACATAGTACTGAATTCGCCTTTCCGCTTGCATTCACCTTTATACAGGTCGCCTTGATGTAGGCATTTTACATTTCGAAAAATGACATATACATCGTGTGTTATCTGCATTAAGAAAGTGTAAGCAATATAAAACGAAAGTTGCTCAAGTAAAATTGCTGTGTCTGAACGTAAAAGCAAGTTTAAAAGAAAATTTGGTAAGAATTGCGCAACTAAACTTGCCTCGTGAATATTGGGACTTAAGAATTCGCCTTGGATAAAATTTTTCAGAAGATGCAGGTTTCTGTCTGGATATTATAATTAACACCGCCTTAAACCTTTTGCTTAAGGCAATGCTTTACTTTTAATTCTGCACTTTTCATAATTTTTAACTTTCATATATATTATAATTGTAATCATTTTTGACATTTCTCTGGTTATCGCATGTGATTTGCTGATTATCGGTGTTCTCTTTTGTTAGAAAATTATATGGATAAGTCGTGTGTTGCGCAAAAAAAAAGTATTTTGCATTAAATATTTAAATTTTTGTTAATTAGTTTAAATTGAATAAGAAAACGATTTATAATTTATCTCTTTTAAATGTTATAAAAACTCTACTGTTTTACTAAAAAAGTAACATTCGAAGTCCATATTCTAACGAATAGACAGTGAATTTTTTTTATTGATTTTCCGGCTGCATTTATAAAACACCAAAGTGGATATCATACAGTTAGAAGACTTGGTAGACTCCGATCCTGATATCGAGTTTATCGAGAAAGATAGCGGAATGTCTTCTCTGGGCGGTAGCAAAGATGAAACACCTGAAAGAAAGACAACTACGGTTGCCACTGTAAGATTGATTTCCCAACTTGCATGCTAAAAAATCTGTTAACAGTTTATTTAATATATGTATTAATATTGAATTTTTTTTTTCTATTTTTAGACAAATGATAAGGATGAAAAAAACGAAGAAAATTATGATGATGTAAGTGTTGAAGTCTAAAGTTTTCTTTTATAAACTTTATAATTTCCTTAAAATCCATTTATGGTTTCATTCACCTTTTTATATTTATTTACACATAACCTCATTTTATGTATTAGGCAATCTTTTGTTGTTATTTGAGGGTTTAGCAAGATAAAAAAATCTGCATGTTAACTTTATATACAAATATGTATGGACTTATAAACCTAATTATAAGTACATACACAGTTGCCCGTTTTACGACCTCAATCACAAATTATTAATGGCCATCATTTCAGCAAATGAAATGCAACTAGGCGCGTAAAAATGAAACACCGATTTAACACAAAGTGGAAACATATTTGTGCCGTTAAAAGGTTTTAAAATATTTTATGGTTTCACATAGATGGTAATGGCAAAAATCTATCTAAACTTTACAAAAACCAAAACTTTGGCATGAAAATAGTGTTAGCTAATCAATCACCTACTCTTGCGAGACGTTAGCCAGCAACAAAGCAAATAAAATTATGTATGTATGTCTCCAACTGAGGTGGAGAGGAACATTGGAAACGTGAATATTGCTCGGTATATGTGAAAGATTTCCTGCGATGATATATTAACCAATGTGTGAAAATTCGATGGCCAAATTATTTCCATGGTATTATAAAAAACGGCATACCTGAATAAATAAAAAAAAAACTCGAAGAAAAAAACCTTAAAATAAATTTTCTTAGGGATTAAAAAAATAACTGAAAAAATATTGTTGCTGTTACGAAAAATTGTGTATGCATGATACGCAACAAACAAGGTCTGATTTCAAATTGATAGTGGTTTTAAATTAAGCGTTTTCTCAAACGGCAACCGCTCGACACTGATTTTTAGTCAAGTTGATAAATACCTATTGTATTCTCCACAAAAAGGGAAAATTATTTTCCAATTCAATATACATACATATATGTTTTCTTTCAATATAATCCTGTTAAGAATATGATATATTCATACTCTTAACAGGATTATATTGATATTAGCCATATATCATCTCTTAAATATTCGCGCCCTTATGTATAAACAAAAAGCCTTATGTTAACTAACTAGCTACTAAGTTTTTTGTGTGTAAATTCCCATAAGGGAAAGATAGCAGCTAGTTAGTTAGCACAAGGTTTTTTACTATACATAAGGCCGTCGATCATTCTGAGATTTTATGATGACTATTTTAGATATTACGATATCTTCTTTAGGGGAAGTTTCTTCAAAAAAACCTGCTGACACCCATTTGAGCAGACAAGCTCCTTGTCGTAACTCTAGGACTGGGTTGTATGGCAGCAGCAATAGCTTCCTGCGTCCGAAGTGAGGGATCTCGATGATAAGGCCCTTTTACGATTGTGCCACGCTTAGCAAAATACTTCACGAGCCTCATTATTGTGCATCTGCTAGGAGGAATGCCGCCAAACGTGCTCTCTGGACTGAAACAACGGACTCTAAAGCGTGAAAACGCCAAATTCTTGTTTCATTGTCCCAATTCTCCACTTTTGCTAAACTTAATGATCAATCTATAAAATACAAAAAAAAAATGGAACAGGTTAGTCACACTGCTTTCATCAGCCACCCTGTATAATGCAAGTGTTTGCGTAAAAGAAGAAAATCCCAATCACATAAAATATAAAACAAGTGGGTTTAAAAATAATGCAAGAAGAAAATATCTTCACTTTCACTTAAACAGAGTATAAATAAGAAAACGACGGCGTAGCGAAATTAATTTTAAATTAAGCACAAAAATTAAATGTATTTCGTAGTAATTATATTTTCTGCCAACGTAATTGATCAAGTTTTTTATATCTACTTGCTGGTGAGGCCTAACTTTCTTTGAGTGAATAAAAATGCAGAATTTTTATTACAAATTTTCCCAACGTTTCGTGAATCTCATGTTCCATTCTTCAGGAGACTCGTCTATTTAAAAAAGATTTTTTTCATGAAATTAGAAACATCAAATTGAGTAGAAACAATATTTGAGATATTTACATTTTTGTTACTTTACATTTAATCGTGTATATATTAAATTACATATATAATTTACATAAAAGATTTGAACATTAATTTCTATTAGCACTGTTTTTTATAACAACTAACAACAATATAAATGGTGCTTAAGTTGTCAGTATCTTATTTTTTGTTTACAAATGTTTATATTCAAATTTAAATATCAAAATTAAACTATTGAAAAATGCTGGAAAATTATTTTTGATATCGAATGATAGTCATATTCACTTTTACACATATTTTTCTAAACTCCTTTGTAAACAGTTAACATTTTGTTTTTCTTTTCCCACTCAAGGAACCCGATGAGACCATAGCCGAACGTCTTATGGGCTTAACAGAAATGTTCCCACAGCCAGTACGCGATTTAACTGGTTTATTGGTGCATGGCACCATAAGCACAGTGAAAGGTCTCTATAAATTCACTTGCAATGCTTCGTGGATATTCTTTACCAGTTCGGTGATTTTATTTGCTCCCGTTGTCTTCGAAACAGAACGTGCCCAGATGGAGGAAATGCAGAAAACACAACAAAAACAGGTGTTGTTAGGACCAGGTTCCGCAATGACAGCAGTTGGTGGAACACCAGAATTGCCATTAATACGATAAGCTTTCACTGTAAACAAAAACATACACTTTTAATTATAGAAAATAAAACAAAGAAGGAAATTAACAAATACATAAAGAAAATAAATTATAGATAAATTTAGTAACTCACCAATAACGGAATATTTACTCGTAATACCAATATTTTAAAATCTAAATAAAAAATTGTGTTCTAAAAATCACGTGATTTCAAAGCACATGCCGTTTCAAAATCACAAATGTGGATTGTGCCTGTTCTGCAAATCACAATTTTTTGTGATTTTCGATGTGATTTACACTCTTTTAAAGCACAAAAAACTGATGTTTTTTGGTTCAATTTACTGATATTTTTATTTTCAGGTTGAATGTTTTTATTCTCGGTATTGTTTACAAAATATAACCTTATTTCTAATAAATATAAAAGGTAAAATAAAACAAACCAATAAAGCAAATCACAAAATAATACAACAAATTTTGCACCAAAACGAGCGTATCTAGCTTTTTCTTAATTTAATTAATTATTTCGTATAAAATAAATGATTTTACTTAAATAATCAATGGAAAACACATTCAGTTATTTATTAATGTAATAAATTATGAAATTTACAATCAAGTACGCGCAAAAATTAGGATGTGATTTCAAATTGAATGCAAGTTAGCTTACCGGTTTAAAATCACAAAAATCAAAAATATTTTGTGTGCAGAACACCTTTTTTGTGATTTCAAATCACTTTCACAAAAAGTGATTTGCAGAACAGCCCTGATTGTTATAATTAAAAATAGTTCTTGACGAAAGCCATGTTTGAACTTGATCCAGACGAATAATACCGTCACATAATATTAGTTTATGTAATTTATTTTTTAGTAATTCATTTGAAAACTAATACATTTTTATTAAAGCAATTCATTAAGTTTTGAAAATAATCGAATTCAAATGGTGACATGCGCGACATCTTATCAAAAAGTTATCATTACCGTTCGAATGGATTGATTTAAGTCATCCAGATTTGTTGGGTTCCTTTTGTAAAAAAAAAAATAGGTGCGGTAAGGTCAGACCTGGGAGGCCAACGGAATGTGGAGTTTCTTGAAATCAGGGGTCTAATCACCACATACGATATCGAATTAACTATCGTATCGAATAACATTACGATACATCTAAATTATGGCAACCGATGCATATTGGATCGTAATTTAAACAAAATGCAATAGATTGAAGACCATACGTTCCCTAAATTAGGAATACAAATAATAAATCCTTTAACTTTTTTATATTATTGCAATACAGTTTATTCGATATCGTATGCCGTGATACCAAATGAAAAATTTCGATAATTTTGCTCGATATCGTATGCGGTGATTTGGCCCCAGTTTGTTGCTAACATTGTGCCTTAATTCTGTCATAATGGGCGTGACTGGGTGACGGCGTAATTCTGGAAAGAAAAACTTTCAACGTCTTTAAGTAACGGTCTCCATTGACCGTAACAGTAAGACCGTTTTCTTCCAAAAAAAATAAGGCCCGACAATGAACCTTGAAGAAACTGCACACCACACTGTGATGCGATGTGGATTTAATAGCAGCTGATAGAGTATCTGTGGGCTAGATTTACTCCATATTCGACAATTTTGTTTGTTAACATTGCCGTTTAAATCACAATATGCCTCGTCAGTCATAAAAATGCAGTTCAAGACGTTTTCACCACATGTGACACCATTTGAATGATGTTAGAAAATTCCAAGTGAATCGGAAAGTCTCTAGGGTTCAGTTTGTTTGTTAATTGAATCTTATATTAAAATAAGTTTAAATCTTGGTGCAAAATTTGGCACCCATTTGAGCAGACAAGCTCCGTGTCGAAATTCTAGGATTGCCCACATGCAACGCAACTAAAGTTCAGTTGCTATCCATAATCGAGCCATTAATTTAAATGCGGTAGTATGAAAACTTTCGGCAGTGAAAGTCCATGGCGAAGGAAAATGCCAACTTAACTTTTTCCTCAGAAGTTCAATATTCTTTAATTTTTAAAATTACTATTTATTGAGGGTTTCACAAAACAAAAAATCTAAGCGCAGCGCTCCAAATAGGATTAATATATAATTATTTTTAAATAAAAAAGCATTAAAAATTTTTATTTTTAAATTTGTACATTATAATTTTAAGAATAAGCTTTCTCTTTAACAGATTTTTTTTAATAACGAACGGAATTTTTAATATTTATTTTTTAAACAGAAATATTTTGTCTGCAACGGAAAAGCTTTTTTAAACAACACAAATATACAGGCTTAATAAACATAAAAAATAAATTTTTAATGGTAAAAACATTAACAAGGAAATAAAAAAATAATAATGATGTAAGGACTTCAGCTTTTAAAAAATATAAGTATTTTTACGGTAATATACATGTATGTAAACCTTTCAATATATAGGTCTACTAAGCATAATAATGCCACTTATTGGAAAAACATTTAAGCCAATACGAAACTTTTCATTCTTTCACATGATTGACTCATTATCGCCGACATGATGGCCTCGGTGGAAACGATTATAATATTTTTATTTAAACGTCTATATTTATGCCAATCCTTTTTATCTTCCTTTGTTGTGACCAAATACAGTTTTTGATTTTCCTTGGGCTGGGGAGGCGTTTTGCTATGAACATAACCACCTGAAGCTTCAATTATAGCTAACGTGAAAAAAAATAACAAAACAGATTCTTATATAATCACAGACTTTTCAATTTAAGCAAACCTTTGATTTCTTGAGGTATTGGCAAAATGCTGTCAGTCATCAGAAATTCATGATCTTTGAAAATTTGTTGTTTTTTAACCGCCTGCTGGGATTTCACCAAAGAAAACTTATATTTCTTCTCAAATTCCCTGTCCGAAAAGTAGTAATCTTTTAAATTCACCTCTTTTACAGATTTACTTTTGTTTAATTTTTTTAGATACTCAGAGGTAACTATGGGTATACCTCTGGCCATGGATAGCAAAAATTTAAATGTACGCAGTGGTTTATCCATTACCAAAATATCACAGTCGGCGGCATTTGTGGCAATGTTCCATGCTCCTTTGGCGTTTTTAAATAAATTCATAATCAATTCGTGGTCTACGTTGGTTATGGAAATAGTAATACTGGGCAAAGGTGGTGTCAAAGACTCTTCAGAATGCTAAAAACGTGTAAGAATATATACAATTGTTACACATTTACGTTTGACTGTACCTACTGCGTTTTTTAATCGTTTGCGGTCAATCTTTGCTGGCATTACTGCTGTTGACGCTTCTGCTTTCCGTTTTCGTTCAGGCTTTTTTGCGGCTATTTCTAAATTTGGTGACGGGGTTTGCTCAATTTTACGAGTATTTCTTTTGGATTCGTTTGTTTTTGTGGATGTATTGGATGTTGTACTTTCCTGGGAATCATTTTGGTAAGGTTTGGAACGGAAACGTGTTTTCTTAACAACTAAGAAATAAAAAAAAAAAACAAATTTATAACGTCTCTTACACTAGTTAACTTTTAAACCTTTAGACTTACTTGGCTGTGTGGAAATACTATCCATATTATCAATGCCATCAACATTTGATAATGATGCAGTTTCCTCAACTCTTGACTTTGCGCGGGTTAAACGTTTAGCTGGCATTGGCGGTTGCTCATTTCCTGATTGAGGTTCACGATTTTCACTTTTATCAGACGTTTTCCCTTTGCGCAAACGAGCAGTACTTTCTGGCCTATTCCCGGTCTCTTCTCTCCTCTTTGTATTCACAGAAACCTGAACTTGCTCATTCATTTGAATCTCTTCCGTTTGATCATTGTGGTTGGCGTTGGTAGTTTTCAAATCCCTTTTTCCTTCATTTAACTTGCGATCTTTTTCTTTCTCATCACTTTCTTTTTTCTTCTCTCGACGTTTTTTGTTTTTCTCATCGTTTGCCTTTTGCTTCTCTTTATTCTCCAATTTTTTGTCTAACATTTTCTCCTGGTGTTTAGACAAAGCTTTATATTTGTCTTGATTGGCTTTTGTTTTCCCTTTACGCTCTGCAATTTCCTTTTCTTTATCCCGAGCTGCATGCCTTTCATCACGGGAGTATGAAGAGGGTTTGGCTGTTGTTGATTTCGATTGCTTCTCATCTAGTTCTTTTCCAAAAGAAATGTTAAATTTGTATATTTTTTGGGCTTCACTTTGCTCGTCTTGTTGTTTGCTATCTTCTTGTTGTTGATTCAAATGTACCAGCAATTGATCGAAGTCTAACGAACTTTTCGGTACATTTATTAATTTTACCAAGTTGTTTTGTTCATCATCTTCGTCTTCGGTGTCATCACCAAATAAATTCCTATTCTTGACTGCCAAAATATTTTTTTTCAAATCATCTGATCTTCCCAGAGACAAATTATCTCTAATCAACTGAGGCGTACACATAAGTAAATCGATATCGTTTTCAGATACTGTACTTGAAGCTGACGCGGTTTTTCTTAAAACGCTTAAATCTGCATCTGGCTTTTTAAAAACATTAGGCACTTGTTTAAATTGATTTTTCTCAATCTCAGCAAACAATGTTGCAGGCGCTTTTTCTGTGCATTTATCGTCCAAAAGCGTGGAGTTAAAGCACTTATTTGACAAGTTTTTGCTGGAAGAGCTTGAGAATCCAACTGAAACGCTTTTAGGCTGCAAGAAAGCCTGGGTAAGCAAATCGTCTTCCTCATCGGTATCAATGTTTAATATGTAATGTGAAGACATTTTATTTTCTTGCAAATTATTAACTTTAATATCACTACTAATACTATTAATATTCGCAATAGAAGTGTGGGGTTTGGCTATATTAATTTAAACAAAAATAAACAGAATTGTTGCCCATTTTACAAATGTTTCAATTGAAAGCTTACCATCAAAAATTTGTGTCGGCATATCTGTTATCGTTACTGCTTTTGCAGGACATCTATTTTCTTTGTCACTTAAAGTTAAAATCTCTTCAGCTTCCTTTTCTAAACACGGAGTCTCTACTTCATTTGAGATATTTTTCTTTTCAACTTTCTTCAAAACAGGAGGCAGACGTTGCGTTGGCATAAGGTCTTCGTCGTCTTCATCGGGTACATTAGATTGTTGAGTAGGAGATATGTCAGCATTTTCTTTAACTTCTTTATTGTTCATTGCTTCGAATTCAAATATATCTGGTGTTATACAACTTACTCGTAATTCTGTAGTTTCCTGATTGATATTTGAATTTGACCACTTTAGGGAAGAAATTTCCTTTTCTGATCGACCCAAACCACCTTTATTTATTGAATTTGAACATTCAATAGTTTTGTTTATAATAACAGGTGAATGTTTAATAATGGGAATAATCTGAGAGAGTATACTGAGAGCGGTCTCTTCTTCGCCGAAACCTTCATTGTAATCTTGCGTATTTATGCGGAACTGGCTGTCGTCATCTTTATTTTCCAACATTGAAGCCTCATTTAAATCACAAGTTTGCTTGGCATTGCGTTTAATGTCAGAAAGCAAACGTGGTTTTTGGCTAGAATCAATTCCCTCAAGTGTTGCTAACTCTTGTGTCTCTGGTATACACAGATCATCACCAAAGCTATCTTGATTACCAAAATTAAATTTTATTTTTTCCATACTTTTGTCTGGAATACTTTCTGCTATAGAAAGCTTAGATTCATTTAATGAACTTCTTGGTTTGCAATATTGCGTTTCAGGTATTGTAAAACTATCACTCCGGCGACTTGTAAATGAAGTTGATGGTCGAATGGGCATTAAAAACTTATGATCATCTGGAAGTTTCAAACGATTTTGAACTTGAGATGTTGATTCTGGGCTTGACGCAATAATATCGGAAGCATTCTTTTGAACTTCTAAAAAGCCACTGCTGTCACAAGACTGAAAAATATGCATTCAATAATCATTCGACATATAAAGTCAAATTAAATTCAGTTACCATTTCATGTCCTTGGTGAATATATTTTATTTCCTTATTCCCTATTTTTAATATATCACCATGTTTTAACAGCGTCTTTATCATACATTTGAGTATGTTATTGTTAAGTAATGTTCCTTTTGAACTGAATAAATCGAAAACAAACGCTTCTTCATTATGATTTGTTTCAATGATGCAATGTTTCCCACTCAGACTTTCCTACAAATAAAAGATACTAAAATTTTGGTTTTAGAATAAGATTACTTCATTACCTCATTATCCAGTTCAATAAAATTTTTTGATTTTATTTCAACACCGTCTGTTTGTTTTCCTACCAAATATATTTGCCCCAGTTCCAAAGAAACCAGGAGTTCTCCATTTAATTCCAAAATCATGGCAAATGATGACCCAGGAATTGTACTGCTTATATACGTAAGTAAGTATATTACGCTTTGATTTGAAAGTAATTTTATCGCTTGAAATATTATTCTTTTCTATATATTTTGCGCGAAATTGTCGAATAGGATTGTTTTGGCTTCCTTCCTCCTCCACTTACACTAAAGGTAATGCCTAGTTTTTTGTTTAGAGCTGCCAAGCTTTAGCCAATTCATATGTTCTATTTCTATGTGTCCACTTTTACTGCCCGTCTACATTAGACATGAAACGCCGTTAAGACATACTGTTAAAACATACCTTTGACGGCCCGATTGTTACATGGATGGAGTACCCGTATGTCTTGATTTTTTATTATTTTAATTTCGTCAACAAGAGCACATCATCACTTGTAGAAAAAAAAAATGTTTTTATTGCAAAATTAGCAATCTAAAATAAGAATTGATTTTTTTTTGTCAATTTGTTTTAATTTGAAACGATTTTTACTCTTCTCATATTAAAATGTCATTTTCTGTTAAGACAGAGTTTTTAAAACCGACGTCTTAACAGCCGTGTCAAGACGGCAAGAAAACAGTAACATTTGCAGTCTACACCAGACAGTAACAGTATTTTGCTGTTCCTGTTAGTGGTCTTATGTCAGGTGTGGACAGCACTTTAGGGTTTGGAAATTGAAAGACAGACATTTTTTAGGAGACTATTCTTGTGTCATTCATGAATAAATTAATTCAACTAAATCATGGTGCAATTATTAGGTGGCAGCATAAGAGTTGTTGTACTACATGCATAATATTTTATTTGTGTAAAATTTCCGGACTCTGTCAAAAACATGTTTACAAAACAGAAGAAAATGAAAAAGAAACGTTTATATAAAAAAAACGAACAAAGAAAATTAATATATTTTTTTTATAAATTGTTTTCAACACATTTTAAGCAATTAAAATATTTTTGAAAACTTTTTTATTGTGTTCTTGCCCTTTTTCAAACTGTTTAAAATATTTTTATTTTTTCACCCAAAATTTTTGACACCCACAATTTTATGACACAAAAAATTATCACCTGCGCTAGTGATGCCACCTGATTGCTTGCACCATGAACTAAATGATTCTCTCAAGTGCAAGAATGAAATATTGCTGTATTCTTTCTCTATTTCTTTCATCATGCTCTTTCTTTTCATATTTTGTCATCTTTCATTCAGTACCCATAAACCATCAAAATCAACTATTAATTTTATTTTGTACTTTTAAATTTAAATCAATTTTAAAAATTAACATTAAGATATTTTTTATATATATACATTGCGTTTAAACAAATTGTGGTACATTCTAATAATGCCTTAGTTGCTTTATAATAATTCGTTATTCGATACACATAATTGAAACATTTTCATTCATTCTGAAATGTTTACCATGCAGAAAGATGAAAGAAAAGAATAAATTAATTCACTTAACGTTTCTGAAAGAGAATGAAAAATTCACAGAAATTAAAGATTTTGCCCAACACTAATGGAGAGCATATGCCCAAGATGGTATTAACATTCAGCTTTGTCAACTTTGAAATTTCAAAACGCACCAAAATCAGGAAAAAAGCACGTTATTTCAAGAAAAACGCACCGAACTTTGAATCTTTCTTTTCATTTTAAAAAACCTATTTTAGATTATACAAGGTATATATTTATATTAAAAACACGATAATGAAACAGCGTTTCACATTGCTCTTATACACTTAAACTGGGTCTGATAGGACCGCTTGATGGCGCGCCATAAAATTCATTCAATAGCTAGAACTCGTGTTTGCCAAACTTAGCCTCTAGTACGGTTCTGTTACTTTTTTAAAGATAATTATAACGATATTTTATCATATTTATTATTCAGTAGTATTATTTAATTATACTCGCTGTTGATCGAAATCAGCTGTTACTTTTACTGCCTATTATCAGATACACAAAACGACAGATGCTTACGGCCGTTAAAATTATATTGCAGATGCATACAATCGTTACAGTAAATATGAAATATGTCCAAAAAACTTATGATTATTTGGATGAATAAAATATACAGAACCGCACTATAAGCCATCAAACTCGATTAATAGCATTCTCTCAAATACTGTGTAAATTTCATTTGTGTTTTCGTATGGGAACAGTTAAAATCAGTTGGCTAGAAAGAATGTCTTTAAAAGAATTTATTGAAATATACGAAAATTTGCAGAATTGTAACAAAAAAACAGATGGAGTTTTGGAAAATTTTTATAATTTAATTAATAATTTAGTAGTTCATAAATCACCAAAACAATAACGAATTCACGTGCCATCATAAATGCGAACTTCACTATCTCTGTCTGCATTTATTGTAATTTTGACAAACTTGGCTTGATCGTTTAATAGTAAAACATGTTCTAAAAGCAGCAAATTTTATAAAACGAAATGTTTCTTTTTCTTTCGAGAATATGGATAATATACAACTGCAAGACTGTTTTACTTTGTGCATATAACATGATCCTTTTTTTTCTTGGATCAGCACTCAGCACTACATATGCAGTGCATTGTACTGGATCTAGGAAAATATATCGTGAAAAGGAGGAAAGGGGGAGTATTGTTTGTAAACTTAACACACGGAACGACCTAAACAATATCACAGCATTTAGAATGTTGAAATTAAATTAGTTAAAACTGATCAGTGCCCAGTGTATATACATACCTTCGACACTGCTCAGACTAACAAAAATTAGATCAACACCGCGCACACCGTAAGGGAATAAAATACATAGGAGGGAAATAAAAAAGAAATTAATAATAAAAAATAGAAGAAAAACAAACGACAATAAAAAAATAATAAAAAAAACACGTACACACATGATGCAAAACTCTACCTATTCCATTAATATTTCGTTTTTTACAAATTAATAATAAACATAAGTATATGTATAGAAAACACGGACAACAATGAAAAACACGTGTGTACAGAACGAAACACAAAACACTACCATTTTTTCCATGCAGAATGAAACGTAAAAATTTTGGACACTTGATTAAACTGTTTTCTTACATTGAAATAAAAAGTTGAGTTAAATTTGATTCTGTGCCACCGAAATTAAAAAAACGCACCGAAAATTTAAAAAAAGCGCACCTCGCACCGACTAAAGAATTTTTCACACAAATAATTTTAAAAAGCACCAAAAACGGTGCAAAGCGCACCGAGTTGACAACGCTGTTAACAGTACGTATGTAGCGTCACTGTGACTTACTATAACGACCTTCACATAGGAAGTTGCACCGTGGTTAACAACGAAATACCTCTAAAAACTGTAATCCAATACAGTTAGTTGAGGCAAACCGCTAACCAGTGCGAGTGAGACGCAAAACTCTCGAAGACCGAACAACAAAAACAACAAGCCTGACCGCACTTAAGAAATAATTACAATGACGCGAGAGCTGTTCTGTATATAATTGAAGATTAAACGCACTCGAAAATCTCATTTCATTTAAAAAATTCAAATTAGCATCTAAAGGGCCTTATAAACTACGATAACCATTTGGAAAACAAACGTTTTCCGTTAGCACATAAACGATACAAATACACACAATCACCTTTTTTTTCTTTCCTATGAGACTTGTCAGTGATTGTGTTGCGAGAGTTTGCTCGTCGTGTAAAGTTCACAAGACATAAATTGTTTTATAAATTATTGTGGTCTCTATTTTCTGAGATTTTGTTGTTATACTCTTTGTTTTTTCCTTTTTTTTCTGCAAAGAAGACACATTTTTATACAGTTCTAATAATTCAAACAATAAACTTTTTCTTGATTAATTGTGTGTGCTCCTTCTTCCACCACTTCAGTGTGCAAAGTTTTCAATGAAATTAGAAACTTTAGCGCTAGACAACACAAACATGCTTCAAATATTTGTGCAAATAAGCACACACCCCCATAAACAGAGTTAAATGTTTGTGCAAGCGTAAAATTTTGGCATTTTTGCCAAGCAGTTTGGGAGGTTTATTTGGGCCTTAACCTCCTGAAATCACAAAAAAACTGATCTTTAGGAGCCAAACGAGCTGGAGAATCTAAGCTACTTTTTGCCTATCTAACCTCCTGAATTCAAAAAAAATATAGGTAGCTTGTTTTCTATATTTCCTAGCAGTATATATGTCGACATATCATAGAAGCTACTTGGAAGCCTTTGAAAATTATTTTCAGACATTTAACAATATATCCCAATATTTTTTCTCCTGAATTAAATTTTTTCTTTTGCAATTATGTGAGATTTTAGAAATACTTTTTATTAAAAGATATTTTCTGAATATTTGTCTTAGGCGTGTATGAAATATAAGGATTTTATATAAGTTTTTTCCAAACAGGTCTTTGTGATGTGATTTCGTTGCAATAAAATATCTGGAAAATAATATTAAAATCAGTTCAAGGTCAAACTGATAACTTAAACAATTGCCAAATTAAGTTAAAAATATCATTATTATTATTATTTTTTTTTTGCGGAAAGTTTTGAAAACGAACATGATTTTTTATTAGACTTAATAATATACAATGAACATCTTAAAACTTCTATGATAATATGGAATGCCCTATTTTACATAAACTTGGTAGCATTCTTCGGGCATACTGAATGTTATCATCTTTGGTGAATGACAGCTATGCCAAATTTGTTAACAGCCGGTCAGCCGGTCAGAATTTAATTTTTCTAATTTAATCCATTTTTAATAATATATAAATAAAAAAGAATTGGACAAATAATGTCCTCGCTCACATCTTTACGCGATCCTTTATTCGATTACAAGATAAAACGATATTATAATTGTGTTCTAGCTCAAACCTTATCAAGCTCAGGAAGGTATTTGTTTGCCGGTAATAGAGATGGTGATATTTTTGTGCAAAGGTATGCTCTTCTTGATTTAACAAACTTAAGTTTTTAAACTATTATAAATCTTTAGATTAAATAATTTGGAAAATTCTGATGAACCATATGAACCCATAAAGATATATTCACAAAGTGAAGAAGTGGAAATAAATTGTTTGTGCTTTCACCGCGAATTCTTAATAGTGGGCTCCATCGGGGTTGTTTATGGGCTGAAGTGGTCGGAGGAAAAATGTGAGCTGGCCAATAAAAAATCATGGGAAATAAAAATACCTATCGAAGCTGATGCCATCGAAGTGGCTGACGTCAACTGTATGTGGCTCAGACCTGGAACTGATTGCCTTTTTGTTGGCTGCGGTGATAATGCAATCTATGAAATAAGCTTAGAAGATGGTCGCATTGTACGTGATTTTAAAGGCCACGAAGATTATATACATGGTGTATGTGGCTTTGGTCCAGACAAACTATATTCCGTCTCCGAAGATGGTACTGCAAGATTTTGGGTAACAAATGAGAAAGAAAGCTTTGGTATAATTAAACCTTACACAAAAGAAAACTTGTGTCGCCCTGAAATGGGAAAATGGCTGGGAGCTCTGGTAGTAAATGATGATTGGCTTGTATGCGGTGGTGGTCCCAAATTATCTTTATGGCATTTACGAACAATGGAATGCACCAATGATTTTCCCTTTCGCGGAAAGGTTCATGTTTGCGATTTTGTAGAAGATATGATTTTTGTAGGCGGTGAACATACAAACGCTCAATTTTATGCGATGAATGGCAAACTTAGAGCAGATATTAAGACTGACAACACTGCGGTTTATTCAGCTGTTTGGCAACTAGAACCACGTCGTTTTATGTCTATTGCTGGCTTTAGTAATTCGCTTTCTATACTTAACGACTTTCGTTTCTTAGATAGTAAAATTGAATTGTATATATCAACAGATAAAGAAGACAATAACGATGTAAATAAAACTTGAGTTAAAAACAAAAACTGGCTGGTATGCGAGCGAAAAGGAGATAAAGTAAACCAAGTAATCTCTTATTGTACTCAATAAAACTATGCGGTAATATATTTTATTACAATTTTATGGTTATTTATTATCGAAAAATACAGTTAGGTAAAAAACTATATACACCCCGTTTTTGTGTTTTTAAGACATTTGATAGGCAAATTAATAAAGCATTTGCATTAATATTTAAAGTACTAAAAACAAAGTTTATTTACAAAACAAGCTAATTCAAAAGCACAACAATAACGGAAATAAACGCAATAAAAATTCATGAGAAAAAATATTTCATTTGTTTAAATAAATAAAAGAAAACATATTCTTAATATTTTCGTCCTACCACCTTGTTCTTCAATAACCGAATGAAGACGACTTGTCATAGACATCTCCAAATTCTCTGTAATACTCGACGCAATTTCCAACAAAGCCCGTGTTAGAGCAGTTTTCAGTGGCTCACGGTTTTTGATATATTTACGAGCAGAGTTTTCCAAAACGTCTCAAATATGCTCAACTGGTCTGAGGTCTGGTCTAAACAAACCAGTGTCGAACAATACGGTTGGAAAATCCATTGGTTTCCCAGTTCCAAACTTTCCACAGATGGCTTCAGATTTTGCTACAATGTTGTCTTATACTGGTCCATAACGCCATCAACGAAAACCAATCGGCCCAGATGATGACTCCAGATGCCGCCATAACTCCCCACACTAAAACACAGTAGGTATTCTATTTTTGAAATCATGTTTCGGCTATCATTCCCTAAAATACATATACTTTCTTCGGAACATCAATTCCTTTTTGTAAATGTGGCTTAGCAAAGCCCAGGCAAAGTTGCAGATTGGGGGCTATTCTATAGGGTGTTTTTTTAAGCCCGATAGAACTTGAAATTGTAAAAAATAACACAAAAAATTAAATTGTAATCAAAATTTTTTTTTATTCGAAAGATCAATACGTGACATTAACATTTGAAAATGATTTCGGGCATATGGGCACCGCGGCTGTTCTTGACGAAGCGCATTCTGGACGTCCAATTTTGGGCCACTTTTTCGAGCACTGCTGGCCGTATGTCACGAACAATGCTGGCCTCCAAGGCGTCAATTGTTGCTGGTTTATCAGCATAAATCAGTGACTTCACGTAGCCCCACAGGAAATAATCGAGAGGTGTCAAATCGCACGACCTTGGAGGCCAATTGACAGGTCCATTTCTCGAAATCAACTTATCGTCAAATTTTGATTTCAGTAAGTCGATGGTTGCGTTCGCCGTATGGCACGTAGCGCCATCCTGTTGAAACCACATCTCCTCCGGATCAATGTCATCCATATTTTCAAACAAAAAATCATTGATCATGGTGCGGTAACGATCTCCATTGACCGTAACGCGAGCTCCGGCCTCATTTTTGAAGAAATAAGGTCCGATGATGCCACCAGCATGAAAACCGCACCAAACAGTGAATTTTTCTGGATGTAATGGAGTCTGTAGGGTCTCTTGTGGATTGGTCTCACTCCATATGCGGCAATTTTGCTTATTAACAAACCCGTTAAGCCAAAAATGCGCCTCATCGCTGAACACAATTTTGCGATAAAACAACGGGTCTGATTTTCAAAGTAAATTTGGATAATTTCGTAGCGTTGTTCAAGCGTGAGTCTATTCATGATGATTTGTCAGAGTATACTGAAACAAATAAAAAAAATGTTTCATCAAAATTTAATTTTTTGTGTTACTTTTTACAATTTAAAGTTCTATCTAGCTTAAAAAAACACCCTATACAAACGAGGCAGCTCAACTTTAATCAGTTTTGGACACTGTAAGAAAATCGTTCTGGAGACTCAGCAATCCCTTTTTGCCAATAAAGTTTTGCATAACAAAAAGGCCATGTATTCCTTCCCTTCATTTGAGAGTGCTGAACTACGCAATATATCTATGCATGTCAATAATCCAGTGGGGTCAACCTCTGGCTTGATATACATACACCTCCAGGAGCTTAGAAATATATATGTGGTTTCAAGAACACAAGGTGAGAGAACAAGAGGAAAGGAGAACAATGCTCTCCTTGTTTACCAGAAAAAAAAAATTAAACAGTGTCGAACAATACGGTTGGAAAATCCATTGGTTTCCCAGTTCCAAACTTTCCACAGATGGCTTCAGATTTTGCTACAATGTGTCTTATACTGGTCCATAACGCCATCAACGAAAACCAATCGGCCCAGATGATGACTCCAGATGCCGCCATAACTCCCCACACTAAAACACAGTAGGTATTCTATTTTTGAAATCATGTTTCGGCTATCATTCCCTAAAATACATATACTTTCTTCGGAACATCAATTCCTTTTTGTAAATGTGGCTTAGCAAAGCCCAGGCAAAGTTGCAGATTGGGGGCTATTCTATAGGGTGTTTTTTTAAGCCCGATAGAACTTGAAATTGTAAAAAATAACACAAAAAATTAAATTGTAATCAAAATTTTTTTTTATTCGAAAGATCAATACGTGACATTAACATTTGAAAATGATTTCGGGCATATGGGCACCGCGGCTGTTCTTGACGAAGCGCATTCTGGACGTCCAATTTTGGGCCACTTTTTCGAGCACTGCTGGCCGTATGTCACGAACAATGCTGGCCTCCAAGGCGTCAATTGTTGCTGGTTTATCAGCATAAATCAGTGACTTCACGTAGCCCCACAGGAAATAATCGAGAGGTGTCAAATCGCACGACCTTGGAGGCCAATTGACAGGTCCATTTCTCGAAATCAACTTATCGTCAAATTTTGATTTCAGTAAGTCGATGGTTGCGTTCGCCGTATGGCACGTAGCGCCATCCTGTTGAAACCACATCTCCTCCGGATCAATGTCATCCATATTTTCAAACAAAAAATCATTGATCATGGTGCGGTAACGATCTCCATTGACCGTAACGCGAGCTCCGGCCTCATTTTTGAAGAAATAAGGTCCGATGATGCCACCAGCATGAAAACCGCACCAAACAGTGCATTTTTCTGGATGTAATGGAGTCTGTAGGGTCTCTTGTGGATTGGTCTCACTCCATATGCGGCAATTTTGCTTATTAACAAACCCGTTAAGCCAAAAATGCGCCTCATCGCTGAACACAATTTTGCGATAAAACAACGGGTCTGATTTTCAAAGTAAATTTGGATAATTTCGTAGCGTTGTTCAAGCGTGAGTCTATTCATGATGATTTGTCAGAGTATACTGAAACAAATAAAAAAAATGTTTCATCAAAATTTAATTTTTTGTGTTACTTTTTACAATTTAAAGTTCTATCTAGCTTAAAAAAACACCCTATACTTTTAAAGCTGCTATCGCGGCTAATTTTGGGGAACTTATTTTTTATATTTTTGACTTCTTTAAGAACACTGCTAACATCGCGTCTTGCAAGCTTCTTCGGCCTTCCAGGTCATGACTTGTTTTCGGTGCTGTTGATGTTTTGATGGTTTTTTTACAACAGTTTACAGTGTAGAGGGATTTAATTTAACTATTTTAGCAATTTCCCCATAAGATTCTTTTCGAAGATTAGCCACCAAATTTCGAGCTGGTTGTTGTATACCTCTTCTATTCACAATTTTTAAAGTTAAAACGTAGTTCGCAAATTGCATTCTGTATTCAAATGATTGTAATGTTTGAAAACTTAATGTTAATGCTGTATGTAGACTTTTTCCCACTGATGTATATGTTTCTCGCCAATAGTTTCTAAATCATAACCTATTTCCCTAGTTCCAGTACATATGTAGGAGTCATCCCCTGAGTACTGGTCCCAGACAAAAAAAAAAGGTGGTTACTCTCTATTGCGATGCGAAAGAAAAATCGAATTTGTACCCTGTATTGCGTTTTCGTATTTACCTTTCGCATATAATTTTTTTACCTTTCGCACATTTTATTCTATCATTCTTCGTTTTTGTTTATTTTGTGCGACCAGTCTTGATTCATTTTCAAAGTATTTCGCGAAAAAGTTTTCGCAAACGGCTTAGAGTACCAAATTATATTTTTATCGCATTCACCTCTCGCATCGAACTTACTTTCGCATCGCAATAGAGAGTAACCCACCAGTATTTTCAAACTTTTTTTTTCCAACATTCTTAACTTTTACTGTCGTAAGGTTAGGTTAGGTTTGACTGGCTGCCAGCTTGGGTCCAGTCAGGTCCCATTGTGCTGCCTGGATATGATATGTATCTCAGTAGATTTACATATCACTGGTTTAGAACCAACCCGAGGATCGGATAAAGGAGTCCAATCCACTTACATCGTATTCCGATACCTCCGCAAATCATGAAGCATCGGTCTGCCTAGGTACAATGCCCTTATATAAGAAAGACCTGGACACTGACAGAGGAAGTGCTCATCGCTCTATACTTCCTCCTCATCTCTGCAACTTCTACAGAAGTCATTAAATGGAAGATTTAACTTCTTCGGCTGCGTTCCTATGTGGCAATGTCCCGTCAGGACCGCTACAATCGAACGCAACCTCCGTCGGGGCAAGCCCCTCAGGATGATAGTCCTCCTGTTATCATATCTAGGCCATGTCAGCCTTGATATTCGACAGGTATCCTCACTAGACCATCTGTCTTGAGCGGTCTGGAGAAGTTGACGCTGTACTTGTTTCTTACAACTCGCAAGCGGGATTCTAACGATCCCATCTATATCTCTTTGTTGTAGGTGGACACCGACCTTTGCCAGTTCATCCGCTACTAGATTTCCAGGCACTTCACTGTGCCCTCGTACCCAGAAAAGCTCCAGGTACGAATGTCTCGCTATCTCGTTTAGCATTCCGGCATTCACGAACCAGCCTAGATTTCGTATAGGCTCCTGATAGTGCATACAACGCAGCCTTACTATCAGTACAAATTCGGATATCATCCCGTATATCCTTTAATACTTTAACCAGTTAGCTGCCCTCATAATGGCCGCAATTTTGGCTTGCGCTACGTTGCACTCATTTTGCAGCCTGAAACTCATCCTCCTCTCATACAAGGGGATAAAGATAACTCCACCAATTCCAGAGTACGACTTGGATCCATCTGTAAAAATTTCAAGCACGTCCTCTTGACGATCTGTGCTAGTCCTCTCAGAGACTGAGCCTGATAAGATTACATCAAATCACTTGTCGGGCAGTAGAGCCGGCGAGCAGTAATCAATATTCTCCCGAAGGTTCACTATTCTTACTATTATTAAGGCATGATCATATGTCGCCTCCTTCCACGTCCCGCTTGACCTCAGCCTGATAGACGAATTCATGGATATTTCCATCACCATGAGATCAGCCGGCAGCCAGTTCAGCTTAGTGAAAAACGCTTTCGATGGCGTAGTGCCGGAAGCACCAGTTCCCATCAAAGTAGCAGTACGCATTATCTTTTCTGAGATTTGGCAGTGGGTGGTTTACTCTAACGACTTCCACCACACGAGCGCCCCATACGTTAGAATGGGCTTAAAAACCGTGCTCAATAACCAGCAGGAGTTCCTAGGATTTATTCCCCAGGTCTTCCCAATGGCTCTTTCGCACAAGAATAAGGCGATAGCCGCTTTTTCTGCCCTTGACTGCACATTTCGCTGCCAGGATAGCTTGGAGTCCAGGTAGATGCCTAGATATTTCGCACTGTCTGACAACACTATTTCTTTCTTTCTGTCTTTTTATTTATTTATTACGAACTACAAGCCATCATGGCCAAATTAGTTCAGAATTTCAAATGGTTATTACAATTGCATAATATAAAATATTTACAATATTAACTATTAAAAAAAATATAATTTAAAATTGCTTAAGACACGGTATTATTAATGAAGTTTGCTTAAATAATGAAAAAAATGGTTCAAATAACTATTGTTATTGTTATAGTAACAGCGAAAATCCTCATAAATACTGGGGCCAAATCATTTTTCATTTTGGTATCATGGCATACGATATCGAATAAATTGTATTGCAATAATATAAAAAAGTTAAAGGATTTATTATTTGTGTTCCTACTTTTAGGAAACATATGGTCTTCAATCTATTACATTTTGTTTAATTTACGATCCAATATGCATCGTTTGCCATAATTTAGATGTATCGTAATGTTATTCGATACGATAGTTAATTCGATATCGTATGCGGTGATTAGACCCCTGCTTGAGCAAACTTTTGAACTGAGAAACAGATTTGTAAAAATTCCGTTCCTCATATGGAATAACTGTATTCCAAATTCTTGCTACTCTCACAACAAAAGATCTGCTCATCACTAAAGTGGAATGATGAGGACATATTAGTTCTTGAAGAACGTCCGAAGACAAATTTTTGTAAAATATATGATGGTTTATTATATTTAATTATTTTATAAAACTGCAGCATAAGTCGCTGGTCGATAAAAGTTGAAAAGTCGGAGCTTAACGCTGTTACTAACAAATGTTAGGTTGTTAGAATATTTTACACTAAAAATTTTGGCAGCTTGGTTTTTTGGATACTGCTAAATTGGTTACATCAAATAATATTAAGAATTTTTAAAAAGCGTTTTCCTTTTTTCAATCAACCAATTATTGCACAATATTTTCACATTTATCTTTAGTGATCAACAATATATTCAATTTATCCGTATTGCCAGCATTATTAACAAATTTGCAGTCACCAAAAGATAGTTCGCTGAAAATGAACAAAAAATGATTAAAAATTAAAACAGTTAAATTTAACTAAAACTTACCCACTGGTAATAAAATTTTCCAACATTTTTATAAATTTCTGTGATATAATTTGCTCATCGGGTCTTAGAGATCGCGTGGGAAATTTCAATAAGCCGAAATCATCGGCGTGGACAGTACCTTAATAATAAAAAAAAAGTTATACGTTTTTATATTCATAATTATAAATCGTTTATACACTCACCAAATTTTATATCATTTCTTTGTGACAAATCGTGAGCAGCACCAAATTCGGAAGGATTGTCATAAACATAAGCATAAACTGGTGCTTTGTTACTTGCACTGTGAAGCCTTAAAGCTTCTTGAACCCCATTCTTGAATAAAACGTCTGTATACATTTCTTGTACCTTTAAATAATTTTCCTCGGAAAAACTTAAATTACCCATGTAATCATTTCTCAGTTGTTGGGCATATTTAATGGGCTCCTCTTTGATGTTTTCCAAAAATAAATTTTGTGGTGCCAAGTCCAACCAATACTTATTCAATTCTTCAATAAATGGCTTAGAAGTGTAGGGATTTATTTGCAACAATTCAGCTGCATTATAGCCACCCTCTTGGGCTGCATATGAAGCAAGCCAGGGTAGATGAGAATAGTTTCCTGATTTTATTATATCCCTGGGAGGCTCCACCATAAATGCTTGCTCTGAATTTTTATGCTCGACGACAGGTCCAAAGGTAGTAAAGGGATTGTAACCGAAATTCAGAATCTTACTAACGCTTCTAACAATACTGTCTGCATCTATTCGCTTTAGGCAATATTTAATGGCTTGTGTGTTGTTCACATTGCGACACTGAAAATATTCAGCTATTTGCAAGGCTCTTTTATAAGGATTTTTAATAATGACCCAGGGATTAAAGGCCACACCACTAAACGATATTACTGCTTTAGCTATTCCTTGCAAATGGGGATTTAACATTTGCAAATGGGCTGATGCTCCGCCAGCCGAAAATCCCACAAGCAAAATTTGTTCTGGGTCTCCCCCAAAACTAGCAATGTTCTCTCTAATCCATTTCAAGGCCAACAACTGATCTTTTAAGCCATAATTCCCACTTATACTCTCGTCGCCTGTGCTCAAAAAGCCTAAAGGTCCCACGCGATAAGAGATTTTCACTAATATAAAATTGCCACTGTCCATCAGCAGTTTCTCACCAAATTCATCAGCATCTCCAAACATAAATGCTCCTCCATGTATAAAAGCCAAAACCGGATATTTCTCTTTGCCTGATTTCGGCTTATAAACGTTTACAAAAAGGCAATCTTCCGATCCTTCTAACTTATTTTCACCTTCCTTGAACTGATTCCACTGCATGCATTTCACAGGTTTTTTCGTAGCATCAAATACAGCGCTCCATGTGTCGTTATAAGCTTGCGGTGGCTCAAATCTTAGTTCTGCAACTGGAGCCTTGGCATAAGGTATAGACTCATAACTATAGTAATTGCCATTATCTCTGCCTTTTAGCTTGCCATAACTCAATTCCACAGTCAAATCATTACTTTCTTCACTTTTTACGTGACTTGTGAAAAACACTATCAACAGCAACAAATAATATTTTAAACGCATACTTGTAGGTTGCGACCGACCGCTTTCAAATCTTCACTGCAAATGATAATTTTAATCTTGAATCTGTCGGTCTAATTTCTAATGCAGAATGTCGGCTTAAATTCTTATCAGTCTGTCGGCTGGTTCGTTTATTATATTAATAATATATATAGATTGTAAATATGCTACAATTACAATTCAATTCAATAGCTGGGGTTAAAGTTTATAAAAAGAAGCTTTTTTATATTGGACCAATCTCAGGGGATGACTTCTACATATGCAGTTCATAGTTGTGAAAAAGATTTACATCAGCACCTGCCTTGCGGCCTTATCTGATGATGGACCAGTTCCACGGAGTGAATTATTCGCGATTCACCAGCGCCCCGTGCGGCTGACTATGCTAGGAAAATAGATTAAGAGAAGAAGGAAAGAGGAAGTAGTGTTTGTAGACGTTTGACTTGAACCTATCAATAACAACGCCGAACGGTCAAAGCAACTATTATCACAGTATTTAATGAAGCTTATTGCCATTCTAGAAATCTTCGTAATAAAATAAATAGAAAATACTCGAACTTTCTCTGATCTAGTACAAATTCTCAAAGAATTCGAGAACCCTAATAAGTCTCAATACGTCTTTATTAATAAACCATAATTTTTTTTTACTGGAAAACTTGTTACCTTACACCAGTGGCGTAGCAAATGTTTGTATTCGCCCACATATGCTTATTAAGGGCACTTCAGACTATCACACTTTGTATTAAGACTTGTCAAAAAATCAAATAATACGTGCAAGTATGATAGTGTGAATGTAAAGCGTTATGAAAATGAGAAATAATACGGTAAAAGATTTGACATCCCATAACACTTCACCATTTTTAGAAATTTGTTTAAACGATAAGATTTTTCATTGGATCAGGGTTGCATTTTTTGCAAAAGCAAATAATAAAAATATTAAAACCAGACGTTAAGTAAATTGGCTGTTTATTTTCAAGTCATATTCCTTCTTTTACTTTAGGTGTGATAGTGTGAAAACAAAATGTAATGGTACGTTAGATTTTTTGACAGTCGCAACAAATATCTTTAGATTTTTGTCCCACAAAATCCAATCAAAATCTTAAGACTTGTATGATAGTCTGAAATGCCCTTTATTGACGTTCGTATTTACGATATCTGGAAGCAGATGTATTTGTTCTATCTTCTAAAGATGTCCAAAGTAAATAGTATTTTTTGAAAACTTATCGATTTGTTATCAATAATTGCTGTTAAAATTGTTTACTCGTACTTAAACTACTTATACATTTACGTCCAAGACAATACTGAAGTGTCAACGGTCTTGGTTATCAAAATGCGAGAGGCATGGCAGAGCTCCAAAAGGTAAGCTGAGTGGAGTTTTGTCGTACCTACTTTATTCTTTCATTTATTTCCAAACGAAGCAATTGAAGAAATCATCGAAATCCAACGTGAGAGAACATTGGAACGACACTATTGGACTTAAATATTCCAAACTAAGATTCGATGCTGGAAGGCCGGAACTCGCTCTAAAACTGTCTAGATAAAGCTAGACGGGTGCGCTCATACGCCATTATGCCCGTAACAAGCACCTAAACAGAATGAACATACCCAACACTGACAATTACAGATTCTACAGTAAGGAAGAGTAGTCAGAATAAAACCTAGACCACTGACTGTGTGGCACTGAGCCATATAACTATACGCTGGGTAAACAGTTTGTAACTAATTCGTGAGGGAGAAAAACGATGATCGCAGCGCATACTGCCGTCTTGGGTCACTGTTATTACATTATATTAAAAATATAATGATTTTCAAGCAATTGAGTTTTCTTCACTATATTAGCTTCTAATATTGATATCAATCAACAAATTATAAACAGATTGTTTTCTATGTTTCCCAGCTGTCTATATGTCAACATTTCATAGGACCTACCCTAATCATCACTAGATTTTGGAGTTTTTTGAAAGATACCTTTCAAATAAGTAAAGAAAGGTAGAGACGTGCATAATTGAAAAAGCTTGTTTTTTGTGGTTTGACAGGTATTATTAAAACATTTTTCTTTTAAATTCTCAATCAATTATTTAGATTGTTGGGATATAAAGTTGAATGTTTGAAAATATCTTTCAAAAAATTCCAAAGCATACTGATCATTAGGGTAGCTCCTATAAAATGTCGTTATATAGGCAGCTGGGAAACATAATTTTTTGATTGGCATAATGATTTTCTTAGGTATTCGCTATATACAAGGTGGCGCAGAGCTAACTTTATGGTCGAAATGAAATGGCATGTTAAAACCGCTGAACAAACTGAACCTTATACAGGAAAATGTGCAATGTTAGCAAAATCCTCTGAATGGACCTCCGCGATAGTCTCAGTTGTACCGAACGTCTTCTTGTTGATATTTCTGGACTATACTGTACACTATCCGCAAAATGTTGGATATTTTCTTCCGTGTGGACCATACATGGTCTTCCGGTACATGGAAGATGTCTTACTGTACCATGTAGTCCAAAATTTACAATCAGGCGGTTTAAAAAAAACGACGATAAGCTCGTTGCGTCAAAACAATTGACCTTTTTCAGCAACTTATGATCGCTGTTCTGTTCTGTTGTGTAGTGTTCCATGTTAACTTCCGTAAGCCTTCTTCACAAAGTTCTGAATTAAAAGTTAAAAATATAGATAAACTAAAAAAGTTATTGAACATTCAAAACATAAAGGAAGTTCAGCGCCACCGTGTACAATCATTTTTGATAGTCCGGCAATATTGATAGCCGAGTCTCCATCGTTATAGAGGCATGATTGTTGAAATTATATCTCTTAAATAATCCGTCAGCTGTATATTCAGTCTGTTTGTCCAGCTGCAAAGGACGGATGAAATATTCCACAATACGTGAAAATTATGAAATTGTTTTAGAATAATGTTCGTCTAACCGAGAATAGACTATTCGGAAAGAAGTGGATAACTACGAGTATTAGTCCATCAGCTCAGTCAATGAACCACCACTCATAGATGACGAGTTTCAAAAACAACTTGGGACTGTACTTGTAAAATATTCAACTGACCCAGGAAGATCATTATTACTGATGTTAGTATTTATGGCCTACTTTAGGTCAAAATCCATTTCTAAGTTTCAATAGATAAAGGTATTAACCGAAAGAAACTTGTTCGACTCCAAACTTAATATTCATAAAAAATCACGTGATGAAACTGGTAAGTCAGCAAACATAATTGTCAATTTGTAACGATATCAAACCATATGAAATCCAAGACCATCAATATTTGTTTGAAAACGGCATCGGCTTGGCCAACACCATCACGGCGACCGCTATATATCGATGACTACGAACCTCGTTTAACCTGAATTAAACTGAACTCGACCAGTAAGGCTCTACGCTGGCGGAAATCGCGGCCATACTGAAGGCAACAAACTGGTTAAGGTACTACAGGATATACGGGAAGGATATTCGAATTTGTACTGATAGTAAGACTGCGCTGTATGTATTAGCTGGGGTATATAAGTCCAGGTTGGTTCGTGAATGCCGAATATCTCTAAACGACATTCGAACCTGGAGCTTTTCTGGGTACGAGGGCACACTGAAGTGCCCGTAAATGTTGTAACGGACGAATTGGCAAAGGCCAGTGTCAAGCTACAACAAAGAGATATAGATGGGATCGTTGGAATCCCGCTTAGGAGCTGTAACAAACAAGTACAGCGTCAACTTTTTGAGACCAGTCAAGACAGATGGTCTAGTAGGGTTAGCTGTGGAATATCAAGACTGACATGACCCAGATATGATAAAAAGAGGACTATCATTCTCAGGGGCCTCGAAGGAGGTTGCGATCTGCTGTGAAGGGTCTGATGGGAGGTTAAATCTCCCATTTAATAGCTTCTGTAGAAGTTGCAGAGACGAGGAGGAAGTGCTGACCTCTTCCTCTTCCACCAGCTCTTTATTATATAAGAGCTTTGTATCTAAGAGGACCGATTCTGTATGATTTGGCAGAGGTATCGGAATGTGATGTAAGTAGATTGGAATACTTCATCCGATCCTTGGGTTGGTTCTGAACCAGTGGTCTGTAGTTCTGCTAGATACATATCACATCCACGCTACACAACGGCACCGAATTGATGCCAAGTAGGCTGACTTTTTAATAGCTGGCAGCCTGTTAAACGTAACCTACGCACTTCAAAACTCATGTCATATTGGCATTGGTTGATAAGCCACAAGGCCATGTTGGTACTAAAAGGTGCTCGGAATCAGTAGCTTAAATTTTTTGTTCAACTCTTTGGCTGAAAATTTGTGCGCATGCGTTAATAATTATTGTATAGGCGACGCATACCATATCACTAAATAGAAGTCAGGTGGCTGAGTGGGTAAGGCAGCAGTTCATGATACGTCATGTCCCGAGTTCAAATCCGAATGGATGCTGATAATTAGTGTAGCGACTATGAAACAGCTAGTTCTCCCCCGGCTAAAGATTTGATTATTATTTTCCTTGTATTCTTCAATCAAAAAATTATTGAACACAGCAAATTCGTATTGTAAAAAATCCTTCTTAAGAAAAACTTATAAAAGGGAAGACTTTAACTAAAAACCCAATGTACAAATGCACAAAAATCTAATTTAAAAGGAAATTGCTTTAGTTTGTAATATATTTAATATTTTATTTTTTCAAGCACTTTATTAAACTTAATATCTAACAGTTTCTTTTTTGTGTTAATCTAAAACAATAAATTAATTATTCACTAATTGAGTTTCGTTATTAAATAAATAAAAATTCATTTACATAAATATCGATTATCGCGTTGAACAGGAACCCTTTCCTTGAATTGTCACATCTGGAACGATACAAAAATAACATGAAAATAATTTATATTCTCCCATATTCCAAAAGGCGTCATCGTCGTCACCAGAGGTTCAATTCGTCCAGCTCGCAGCCGGCTGAGAGCCGCCGCCGACACTTTTTTTGACAGCCAGCCGCCGGCCGATGCAATCGGCTCGCATCGGCTTATTTATGCAGCCGATTTATTTCATTTTAATGAATTTTTCAGTTAATCTCAAAAATTTTCATTGACTGAGTTTTTATATTTTTGTTTGCTGACAATGATACATTATTACATTTGAAGTATACAAATATACAAATGCTTATTGTGTGATTTTACTCCTAAATTAGCAACTGTGTAAAAACATTATACATACAATATTATAACAAGCAACCAGATTTACATTACATGGTGATTAGAGAAACGTCAAAATTCATATAAAAAATAAAATTCGTTAATTTTGCGCGAAGGTTTTTTGACAGAACAGCAGTTCTCGCTGATGTTAAAAATAGTTTTCGCTTTAAAGTTATTTAAAGTGTGAAACCGGCGATGTGATAAAAGGGTGTGAAATAAACTCTAAAGCTTTTACGAAAATTTTGCAAAAGTATATAAAGAATCATTTTGTTGAAGAAAACAAATATATTGTTACAACCGCATGGAAGGAAATTTCTGTTAAATTACAGATTTTGCAAATTGGCTTCGAACGGATGCAGTTTGCTTTAAATCATAAGTAACTCTTGACTTCTTAATATAATGGGTGATTTTATAAGAACTATAGGAAATTCAGAAAAATGCATGAAATATTTATTTGGATCGATAGTTGGGTCGATATAATTTAATGTTTGAAGATTATTTCATGCAAATGTTGGCCGCGGCTGCGCCTCAAATGGTCCATCCGCTTAGTCCAATTTTGGCATACTCTTTCCAACATTTCGACCGGTATCTCGCGAATAATGTTGGCAATGTTGGCTTCCAGTGCGTCAATCGAAGCGGGCTTGTCGCTATAGACATTAGCCTTAACATAGCCCCACAAAAAATAGTCTAGAGGCGTTAAATCGCACGATCTGGGCGGCCAATTGACTGGTCCCAAGCGTGAAATAAACTGTTCACCGAACTCGCCTCTCAATTGGTCCATTGTTTTACGTGCTGTGTGGCATGTGGCACCGTCTTGTTGAAACCACATGTCATGCAAGTCAAGCTCTTCCATTTTGGGCAAAAAAAAGTTTGTTATCATCGCACGGTAGCGCTCACCATTCACAGTAACGTTGTGATTCGCATCATCTTTGATGAAATACGGCCCAATGATGCCGCCAGCCCATAATCCGCACCAAACGGTTGTTTTTTGTGGATGCATTGGTAGCTCTTGCAATGCTTCTGGCTGCTCTTCACTCCAAATACGGCAGTTTTGCTTGTTCACGTATCCATTCAACCAGAATTGAGCCTCGTCGCTGAACACAACTCTTCGATAAATAAGAGGATATTCATCTAACTTTTCAAGAGCCCATTCACCAAAAATTTGGCGTTGTGGTAGGTCGTTTGGCTTCAATTCTTGCACCAGCTGTATCTTATAAGGCTTCACACCCAAATCCTTCCGCAAAATTTTCCACGTAGTGGAGTAACAGAGGCCCAATTGCTGCGAACGGCGCCGAATCGATAATTCACGGTCATCACCAACACTGGCCGATACGGCTGCGATATTTTCTTCAGTTCGCACTCTACGTAAGCGTGTTGGTGGTTTAATGTCCAACAATGTAAATTTGGTGCGAAATTTTTTTACAATAGCCCGAATAGAAGCCTCAGTAGGTCGATTAAACTGACCATAAAATGGAAGAAGCGCGCGATGAACTTTCTTAACAGAGCACGCATTTTGGTAATAAAATTCAATAATTTGCAAGCGTTGTTCGTTTGTAAGACGATTCATGATTAAATTATAGACCAAACTGAAGATGTTTGACAGTGACACAAGATACAAAACGTGCGTGAGCTGTCAAAACTAGTGTTGCCAAAAAGATAATAGCAAAAAAATCACTCGTTACATACAATATTATAACAAGCAACCAGATTTACATTACATGGTGATTAGAGAAACGTCAAAATTCATATAAAAAATTAAATTCGTTAATTTTGCGCGAAGGCTTTTTGACAGCACAGCAGTTCTCGCTGATGTTAAAAATAGTTTTCGCTTTAAAGTTATTTAAAGTGTGAAACCGGCGATGTGATAAAAGGGTGTGAAATCAACTCTAAAACTTTTAAGAAAATTTCGCAAAAGTATATAAAGAATCATTTTGTTCAAGAAAACAAATATATTGTTACAACCGCATCCATGAAAGGAAATTTCTGGCAAATTACAGATTTTGCAAATTGGCTTCGAATGGATGCAGTTTGCTTTAAATCATAAGTAACTCTTGACTTCTTAATATACTTAGGTATCATAAAGATATTGAAGTGAAACATTTTTGAAAAACGTTAAAAAGGTGCTTTATGAATAAAATACCATTTTAAAAAATTAAAAAAAGTATTTTTTTTTAAATGTGTACTTTTAAAACAAAAATACTTGTATGCTTATGTATATATGTACGTCTATGTAATTAAAAAAAGGTTAGTGGTTAAGTAAATACATCGGCTTTAGCCGGCTTTCAGCCGCCGCTGACGTTTTTTTCACTCAGCCGCCGCCGTCGACAATTAGCGACGAATTGAACCTCTGGTCGTCACATCAAGATAACACTAATGTGATGTTTCTATAACACAAGCAAGAGACTTGTCTGAAATATTTGTATAGAAAGCACTCAAAAATTTAAGTGATTTTCATATAAAATTTCTGAACAAATCGTTTGTTTGTAATGTGAATACATCACATAAAAAAAATCCTAATTGTACTCAAGTCTTTAATAGCAATTACCTGGCCTTCGATAATTAGTAGATCTAAGCTATAGATAGAGAAAACATTTACGTGCTGTTGATAGAACACAGACGAGCAACTTGTCTAGAAAATTTGTATGAAAGTTACTCAATTTTTTGAGTGATTTCCATATAAAATTTTTTAGACGAGTGCTCGTCTGTGTTCTATGAACAGCACATTAATCGTTATTGGCAACGAGTAAACGTAAAATTCTATACATCACCTTCATGTGACTACGATGACGGCTCTTAGAATAAAGGGGGGCTATTTACTTATCCCTGCCAATTACTTACCAATATGCAAACAGGATGCATAACATTCCATTTGGGCCTCGCTTGTGTACATATAACCATCGGAACCGCAAACAATCTCCTCATTTTCATCTTCAACAATTGCACAGATACGTTCGCAATACTCTTCTGTATCTTGTTGTTCGCTGGGCGGGGCTTCTGTAGTGCTGGTTACTTTGTTGGCCTTTGAATCACTGCCGATCACTGGCTGTCTTCCAAATAAACTCTGAAAAAAAAAAAATTATAATCTCAGAACAACAAATTTGTTATAAGTTAAAAACTATTCGAAAGCTAAAGGATGACATTAACGACATTAAACCTCAATTATGTCTCAGAGTTATTGAAAATATGGACTGTCAGATAGAGTTTTTTCACATAATTATAATAGATGATTCTATCATAATAAAAAATATTAATATGCAGTTCATATAATAGAGACCAGGAACTTGTCGAGAAAATTAAACGAGTCGCTCGTCTGTTTTCATGAACAACGCATAATATAGTTCTCTTAAAACGTTTTGTTTTATTAATAATTAATATCGTTGGCCCCATATAGAAAGGCCCTAAAAAATATAATTGCAATTTTACTGGACAAGGAAAATTCTTTAGAATTTTTTTTTAACCATTAGAAACCACTTTTGTCATGATTTTTTTTAAATATATGTCTCAAGATGTCTAGCTTCCAATTCTATTTTAAAATTCTGCAATCGGCTAAAAATTGCAAAAGTTACAGACTTATGAATATTGAATTTTTTAGTGTCTTTAAATAAGTGAACCGGAGTGTAACAGCGCTAACCACTATTAAACGCCGTGATTCAGTATCCTACACGATCGTGCGTTCTACCAGGCTATATTTCGGGTATAAGGACCGATATCGGAAATTTGTATTTTCTGTATTTTAGTAACCTCCTTTTATTACCAGAACTTGTTTTAAGCCAAAAAATTTCATGGAAAACTCGGTTTAGGCTATATCTCGGGTATATATGGATCGATATCGGAAATTTTCATTGCTGTATTTAAGTAACCTCCTTTTATTACCAGAACTGATTTTAAGCACAAAAATTTTTTTAAGTTCGCTTACGCGACATTTTCATGGAAAAGCGGTTTAGGCTGTCTCGGGAATATATAGACTGATATCAGAAATGGTAATTTTCTGTGTTTTGGTAACCTCCTTTTAACACCAGAACTACTTTTAAGCAAAAAAAGTTGTTTGAGGTTCTCGGTTTAGGCTATATCTCGGATATTTGTATATAGACCGATATCATGAAAATTTTTTGTCTTATAATCGCCATGTTTAAAATTCTGTCAAGTTTGAAGCAAAACAAAAATTTTTTTTCAAAAATGTCTTTTCGGGATTTTGGATATATCTCAGCTATATGTGTATCGACTTTACTGAATTCCAAAAGCATGAATCGATAAGGTAATAGAATGATGAAAGAAAAAAGTTTCTAAGTCTAATGATTTTCTCAAAAACGGCATTTCAACGGCGGGCGGACGGACAGACGGACATCGCTTAATCGTCTTTCCAGGGTAGCAAATGAAAATTGTAGAAATGACAAACGGAATCACAAACTTACATATACCTTTTACATTTTTGTAATGGGGATAAACATATGTATGTGCTGAAGGTCTTAAAATCTGAAACGTGAAAAAATCATATCAGCTTTTGTTGTAACATCTAAAATCAAATTTTCAACATTGCATACTAGAAATTTGGATTTCCGCGTTTCCCTACTTTTGGTAAATGTGTTATCTATTTTTCGCATAAACTTATGATTATTCTGATTTGCATGGTATCTATCTAAACATTAAAGAAACGCACCTAATATTGCAATGAAAGCTATGCATTAAACACATTCAAGGCAACAGGCTACCTACTACAAGCTATCAAAAATCTTAAACATGTTTGTATATGGAGATACGACAGCACGACTTTGCTTATAGTTATCACCAAGTTTTTTTTTTTTTTTTTTTTTTTTTTTTTTTTTTTTTTTTTTTTCTTTTTTTGTCATTCATTTATTTATTGAATCTTCAAAATATGAACTAACAATAAGTATTTAAATCTTAATACTAAATATAAAAGTTATTTAAGTCCAGCCACTGCTAGACAAAAGTTTCATTTCGCGCGAATAATATCGGTAGAATCACCTATTTAACGTTCTGATGGTGGCCAGTGTATCCCTTCTTCTCAACCGAGAGTGGCCTTCAAAATTAGGTATGTTGCGTGCAAGAGGATTTGGGTGAAGTTCCAGTTTACTGATATACCTTGTGGCATACTTAGAGAACACGTCAGTTACCAGCGGAACACACAGATCCTTGTGAATTCGTGAGTTTCTTACGTACCATGGAGCTGCAGTAATCGTACGAAGAATTTGGTTTTGTCGTCTTTGAATTTTTTCAATGTTAGATGTTGAGGCGGTTCCCCATAATTGAACTCCGTAGCACCATATAGGCTTTAAAATTGCGTTATATAACAAAAGTTTGCAGTCCAACTTCAATGTCGAATTTCTGCCCATAAGCCAATTTAGTTGCGCTGCTTTTAATTTCAACTGAGTGACTTTCGCATCAATGTGAGGCTTCCACGTTAGCCTACGGTCGAGGTAAATACCAAGGTATTTGACTTCATTATGCTGCGGAATAGGTGTATTGTTAATTTGGAGAGCCGAACATGTTTGCTTACGCAGTGTAAATGTAACGTGAGTACATTTTTGTTCATTAACTTTGATTTTCCAAAGTTGTATCCATTTCTCTAATATTGAAATATACTGCTGCAAATTTCGTGAAGCTTCTTGATGGTTTTCATGAACGCTAAAAAAAGCTGTGTCATCTGCAAAAGTTGAAGTATGGATTCCGGATCTCGTTGGCATGTCAGATGCGTAAATTAAATATAGAGTGGGTCCTAGAATGCTACCTTGGGGAACTCCTGCTCCGATTGACTGTGAGAGACTAAAATCACCTTCTTTGATAACAAATTTCCGGTCGTATAAGTAGCTTTCCAGAAGCTTGTGAGTATTTGCAGGCAAGTTCAACTTTATTTTGTGCATCAGTCCGTCGTGCCACACTTTATCAAAAGCTTGGGAAATGTCGATGAATAGAGCTGAACAGTACTTTTTGTCTTCAAAAGTCTGTCTTATGACATTGATTAGCCTATGTGTTTGTTCTATGGTGTTATGTTTAGCCCGAAAGCCAAATTGATGATCAGGGATACATCCCACATCATTAAGTATTGGAGACAACTTCGCCATTAACAATTTTTCGAACAGTTTTGAAATTGTTGGTAGTAGACTTATTGGTCTATATGACTCTACTTTAGTCGGATCCTTCCCTGGCTTGGGTATCATAGTAATCATAGAGACCTTCCACTCTGCAGGATAATACTCAAGGCGTAAAATAGCGTTAAAAATAAAAAGTAGAACTCTTCTAGCTACACGAGGTAACTGTTCAAGCATTTTACCAGTAATTTGATCTATACCTGGAGCTTTCCTGGGGTTTATGTTATTGATAACGTTTTCGACATCTTGAAAGTTAAGTCTCAAAGACACAGGCTGTCTAACAGCATACGGCGGAAATTCTGCTGCAGCATCTGCTGAATCATTTGTCGTAAAAACATTTCTCAAATGATCAACGTACACCATCCCCTTTTCGGAATCGCTTCGTGCCCAGTCGCCAGTTGAAGTTCGCAAAGGTGGCTTACCTATTACGGGTCTTTTCAGACCTTTTGTCGCTTTCCACAGAGAATAGTCAGATTGCGGAGTACCATCCAAGCTTTCCAAATATGTTTTGAGGGAAGATATTCTCTGTATTTCAAGCAGATTTCTTAGTCGAGTTACACATTCCCGTAATCTAGTTTTAAGCTGGGGAGACCTGCGAGTTTGCCACTCTCTTCTAACTCTTCTTTTTTCTGACAGGAGTTGCTCAATTTCAGCCGAATAAGTTCTATTGTTCTCATTTCTGGATCTTATATGACTAGTGGTAGCATGCTGTACGGCCAGTTTGAGGTTTTCAGAAAAATCGTTAATTGACGCATCAATATCCTCAGGTGTTCTCAAGGCGATATTTTCACTACAATGTGTACTCAAAAATTTTTTGTATTTTAGCCAATTAACTCTATTGACGGTCAACGGGGAGCCAATCTCTTGGGGGAACGAAACAGAGATTATAGTGGGTGAGTGATCTGATGACAAATCTAATGAAGGCTCCACTTGCATCCACTCTAAAGGAAAATTTTTCGCAACTCCAAAATCTATAACGTCTGGAATCTTTCGGCGGTCTGACGGCCAATAAGTGGGATGTCCGCTTGAAACCACATCTAAGCTCATTTTGGAAACGGTGTCAAAAAGCACACGGCCTTTCGAGGTAATTAAACGTGATCCCCAAAAAGTGTGTTTAGCGTTATAGTCGCCGGCCGCTAAAAATCGAGAACCAAGCGATTTGAAAAAATTTGAATATTGGCTTTCTGTTATTGAAAATCGTGGTGGTGAGTAAATCGAGGATATAACGATTTTTTCATGAAAATAATCAAGGCATATATTTGTAGCTTGGAGATATTCCTCACGTGTCCCGTTCATTAGATAATGCTTAATTCTGGTCTTTATTATCAAAATTGCCGAACCGCCGCAAGATCTTCCACGGGGATCTTTTGTGTCATATAATGTGTAGCCATTAATTTTAAAATAACTATTGGTTGTCAAATGGGTTTCAGCAATCATCATTATATCGATCTGCTTTTCCATAAGGAAGTGCTCAAGTTCATTTTTATGTTGGCGAATGCCGTTTGCGTTCCAGAAACATATTTTTAACCAATTCATTTTGTTAAAATTGCCTGCAAAATGGTGGATTGCATTTTCAGCATTTCCTGCATCATGTTCGTAATGGAAACCGTAAATGTATTTATAGATTGAACAAGAGTCTGTAGAGTTGCCTCAAGATTGCTAAAATGTTGGTCGGAGTTTTGAGGCTTGGGCTCCTGATTTAACTTTGGTTTATCGGATTTTACCACATTCGCATAAGAAATTTGTTGGGGGTTTTGCACGTGTATATGGCTGGTTGGCTGGCGTACCTGGGGAAAATTGGTTGTAGAAATGGTGTTTGACTGCTGGGGTGGCATATTTAAAATCAATGGCTTATTTGTCATTGACCGCTTAAAATGAGTATAGACAGGGCAACCTCTATAATTTGCAGTGTGGTTACCTCCACAGTTACTGCATTTTTTAACACTTGCGTCGGCCTTTGGCTTATTGCACTGAGTTGTGCCGTGAAGTTCGCCACATACAACACAAACAGCGGGCAACTTACAGTAAGCCTTTGTGTGGCCAAATTCTTGGCAGTTTAGGCACTGAATGGGTCCTGAACGCTTATGTGGCTCCTCAACGGTAACCTTACGATGCAAAAGAAATTTAAGGTTATAAATTGGATGAATTTCACCTTTTTTCAGGATAACATCCCTGGGTTCTAGTTCAACCCTAAACATGGGTTGAGGGATCTTTTCACGGTTCCTGATATTTACTACGGTTTTTATTTTAAAACCTTTATCTTCCAATCCGGTTTTGACGTCATCAATATCTACGCAAGGGTCAATACCTTTAATAACAACCTGAAGGCCTTTAGCACTTTTAAGTTGATAAGTATAGAAAGATCTTTTCTCTTTTTCCAGAGCGGCAGAAAGTTTTCGGTAATCATTTTCGCAGTTGACTTGGATTTTTGTTTCACTTATTTGTCCGTGCTTCACTGATGTTACGTTGAAGGTGTCTTTACCAATTGCCGAAATAAGTGCTTTTACCAGCTCATTAGATGTAGATTCTCTCAAGTATATTGGTGGCGGTTTAAATGTTTTTTTTTGATGTAGTTGGCTCGTCAGTCTGAAGGATAGCAAACCTATTACTATCCGTTGTCGCACAGGTAATATCGCCCTTAGACATTTTTGGTTGCGATGATATTTGCGCGGATTTAGGGCTTCGCTGACGTTTAACCACGGTTACATACCTGTCCATGCCTACTTGTGTTTTTGGCTTATCTGCGATTACTGAACTGGTGGATGATTGGTCTTCTGTTGTAACAACAATGTTTGGCGAGCACGATCGCGTGCGTTTTTTATCTCTTAGAGACAGAAGATTATCCAATGATTTTTTAAGTGATTCTTCCTCAGAGATCCAGAGGTTTTTTCTAGTGGAGCTAAGCTCCCTCACAGAATTGCATCTAATAGGTACACTCATGCAATTTTTGTTTTTTTTATTTATATATTTTTTAATTTAAAAGTATATAAAAATAATTGTCACAAAGTTTTTTTTTTTTTTTTTGTATAAATTCACTCTTCCACTTATTGCGGTTTTGCAAGTAAACAAAACTTTAGTGTATTAGTTTTTTCCAACTGGGTACGTAATCTTCACGCACAATAACAACAACAACAATGCACTGCCACCGCACTTGTTTTATTGAAATTGATTTTATTGTTTAGTTATTGAAATGTGAGGAATTTATTTTCCCGTTGTTTTTTAAAATAATTTGTTATTGTTTTTACAATTTAATATAATATATTATTATTTTTATATGCAAGTTTAAAAATATGTTAGCACAATGATTTTTTGGTTTGTTTTTTTTTTTTTTTGTTCGCTTTTTAAAAACACGACCGTGCGGTTGAAGAATCACAGAGTGAAACACTCTTTGTAGACTTCATGAAATGCATTCAAACACACAATTAATACAATATTTGATAAGCTTTCTCGTTGCCCTCAAAAAGTAACAAATCAAACAAAAAACACTCTTTGTAGACTTCATGAAATGCATTCAAACACACAATTAATACAATATTTGATAAGCTTTCTCGTTGCCCTCAAAAAGTAACAAATCAAACAAAAAACACTCTTTGTAGACTTCATGAAATGCATTCAAACACACAATTAATACAATATTTGATAAGCTTTCTCGTTGCCCTCAAAAAGTAACAAATCAAACAAAAAACACTCTTTGTAGACTTCATGAAATGCATTCAAACACACAATTAATACAATATTTGATAAGCTTTCTCGTTGCCCTCAAAAAGTAACAAATCAAACAAAAAACACTCTTTGTAGACTTCATGAAATGCATTCAAACACACAATTAATATCACCAAGTTAAACTAAATTCTAATTTTTCTGGCGACAAAAAGTAATTAGTGATGCCAATACAATAAAATGCCTGAAATACACTGAAAAGAAATCGAGTGATACTACTGAAAGAGAATTAACAGCTGCTCAATTACTTCTTAATTCTTCATAAAATTAATTTTTGGCTGTTATTTCAGAACAAAAGCAAATGGGCGTCAACGAGCTGAAGGTCCAGATCACCTGTTTCTAATATAATTAACTAGCTGACAACACGACGATAATTGCAGCTAGCTACTTTTGTAGCGGGTAGTCTGTAGTCTTGAATGTATTTGAAGCATTATACCGTTTTATTAACATCATCATATAAAAAGAAATTGTATTTTATCCAGTTGCTATGATATAAAAAATACAAGGTAGTTTCATTCTCTTTTTATTATTTGTAATAAGGATTTTTGAAGTTTATTTTTAGAGAGAAATATAAAAAAGCGTTGCCACACAGTTGAATAAGGGAATTTACTCCTAGAATGGATTTTTTCTGTAATGTGTGGTGCATTGTTCATATTAGAAAAAGCTAGCAATAATAAGCTGATGTAAGTAGGTATTTGTGGTCGTTTTGAAACCAATGTTAGGTTAGGTTTAAACGGCTGCCAGCTACTGTAAAGCGAGCCCACATGAGTCCAATTTGGTCCCAAAAAAGCACGAAAAATACTCTTTAAATATTAAAAACAAAGGGAAAAGTTTGATGCTTGTGGTTAAATATAAATAATTATTTCTACTAGAATAACCTTGAATATTATTCATTACTTACAATAAGAAAAACCTACTTCCAACAGATGTCATTATTTGTTTATATATAAAAGTAAGCATGTATAGCGAAAATTTGCATATAGTTTTCCGTCGTTTTCTGTGCCTTCAAACTTGTTCTGGACGTGACTTGTAACTTCTCTAACAAATGGCGCGATATAATTATTCAGTGCATTTAAAAGAAAAAAGAATAGCTGATTTTAATAATGGCCAATCAGTGATCACAATTGCAAAATAAAAATTTGACTTTCACCACAGCGTTATATCAAAAATTGTAAGCCGTTGTCGTTGTTCGGGTACTTTGGCTACAGAGGTAAGTAAACGAGATGACCAGGCAATAATACGTTTGATAAAAAAAGGACCAATTCGTGTCGTCGAAAACCATCGCCACATAATTGTTATTAAATATTACCCCCAGAAGGATTCAAAGGCAGCTTGCAGAACGCGGACTTTTAGTCCGTACCCTACAAAAGTGTAAAAAAGATCTTTATATCACGGAAACACATTAATTTGACCACCACACAAAGGAGTTCCATACTATTCTCCGATGAGTACAAATTTAATTTAAAAGATTCCGAAGATTAAGACTTGTTAAATGAGTGAAAAGCCAACGTCTTAATCCACGTTATACTAAAGGCACATTGAAACATGGTGTCGATAGCATTTTAGTCTGGGGATGTTTTTCAGGCCATTTTTATATATTTTAGATTTATGTATGTATTTTATTTTAAAATTTTTTATTTATTTTTGTTAGAAGTCACAGTTTTACTATTATTCTTAGACACAGCTTTAAACAAAACTGAAAACAAGGGAATGTATAAACTAATACGGTCGCACAATTTTATGGAAAATGTCACAATCCTTATACTTGTCAGATGGTGATTGTTAAGAAAAATTGAGAGAATAAAACTACCTTGTAATTTTTATATCATGTTCTATACTATGTGTATATTTGACTATGTCGTATTTGACTTAAATTTTATGGAACTAAAATCTATTGTACAGTGTGTCCGTCGAGAAGGAATACTACTCGCAATAATTCCATTCCATTCCATTCTTCTTGTTGACACCATATGTTAATCACGCCTAAAGCATGCAGTTGTGGCGTTAACAAGATTTGAATCATATCACGATACCCATTCACAGTTACCGATACGATACCCATTCAAAGTTATCGAATATTTTCCGATAATAAATTTGACACGTTTCTAGATCACGACTGTCAAATATGAACTGTCAAGTTACATTTTTATCAAATTGGTGACAAACCAAAGTAGTATACCTTCCCGGTGGATACCCTGTATAATTCGTTTATCATCAGCCATATCATAGAATTCGATTTCCTTCGGAAACGGAATTCAATTCTTTTTTTTCGGAACAAAATCGTTTTTACAATTAAAAATGACCTAATTCCGAAAAACTTTTTAGTTCTTCGTTTTCTATAGAATTAAAAGACGTCCTGAATTGCGTTTTTGAACGGAATTGAACTCTGTGACACGGCTGTATAGTTCATTACCCCTGCCAATATAATAACTGTACTTACATTTACAGCATCCTGCATGTCGTCACCTTCCTCGGGATCATCTTCATCTTCTTCCACTGCCGATTTAGTTGCATGGTGCTTACGATTCAGATAATTCTATGTTGAGCTCTCAACACGTGGTACATGCGGTGTAACATTGCTGGGTAAAAATTCCTTGTACCTTAATTGTGCCTGAGGTGCATTGGTGTAGGACGAGTAACTGCCAACCATGGCATCGCGTTCAGTGAATTCAAAACGCAATGGTTCGGGAGTACGATTTCCGGCCGTATTGTGTCTCAATTGTGGATAAGCAACTGCTGGTGATTGCGTGGACAGCGCCAGAGAGTGGCTTGTTGAGCTCGAGGGTATTGTGTATTTGGCAATTTTATTATCCTGGGAGTTGACCACAAATTGATTTTGATTGTAACCTGTTTGATAGCTGGTGCGCACCACAGTCGAAGAGGCCGGGGCTGAGGCAGATGCTGAGGGATCTTGTTTATAAAAAAGTCGCGAAACAGGCTGGTCCTGATTATAAATTAAAGCGTCCGCGGCATCCGCATATAATTTGTTTGTGTGTGGTGTGCTTTGTGCAGCAGCGCTAGCGGAAGGGCTATAAACTTTGGGCAGATACGACTGGAGTTGTTGGGGCAGTGGATGCTGGTATGCTGTGGCTGCCTGTGACTGTTGTAGTGAATGCAAACGTTGCTGAGCCTGCGCCTTTAGAGCACTAAGCTGTCGTTTATCGGTCTCACCATCTATGCGCTTGTAATTGGGCTCCTTTTTGGGCAAAAAATACTCATCCGAATTCATAAATCTCAAATACTCTTGAGCCTCTTTGTCCAGTCCTTGTTGGTAAGTGGTTGTTTGATAATTGTTTGTTTGCAATTCCGTCATGTCGTTCTCCTCATAAACAGAATACATTTTTGGTGGCACTGAGACGGCAGAGGGAAATGCAATGTTATTGTTGTTGTTGTTGTTGTGGGTTTGCACACTTTCGTGTATGGGTATGGTGGGCTGTTGCAGCTGTTGTGCTTGTGGCAAATACTGTAGAGGTTGTTGCACTGGATAATTTTGTTGCGGTTGTACAGCAGACAATTCTTGATGCTGCTGGCTGTGTTGCAGCTGATAGTAGGCAATGGGGTTTTTGGGTGTTAGAAACTTTTGCTGGTGCAAATATTTATCATGCTGTTCATTGTGTTGTTGCATTTTTTCTTGGTCTGGTATGGGGTATTGTTTGAAATCTGGGTATTTAGTCAGTGATGTTTTTTGCTGATGTTGCAGTTGTTTTAGTGGCTGTGCTTGTGGCAAGACTGTTGCTGCTGCTGCTGCTGCTGCTGGTGGCTGTTGAGGTTTAACGTATTTTGGGTAAGTATTATCCTTTTGTGCTGCAGTTTGTTTTTGCGTTTGGCCTATAGGGTGTAGCTTTACTTGGCCATTAAATGCTGGCGAGGCTTTAAAATTGTGCATGTATTGTTGGGACAAGGCTGGCACGTGTATGGCATTGGGATGCTGTGCTAACAATTGTGGTCTTTTAGACGAACCTTTGCCATTGTTGAGAAATGGTAAATTCGCTACTTTGGAGTGGGGCATGAATTTTGAAGTTTTCAAAGACTCAAAGCCGAGGCGTATATTTTGTGGCTGAAGCTGGCCAACTGGTGAACCATTATTAACGCGTCGCATTTGAGTACGCAAAGGCAAATGATCTGCCCTGGCACGTATTTGTACAGGTTGTCGACGTCTCAGCGTAAATCCAGGCGTTCTGCTATGCGGTACTAAAGTGCGACCCGATCTGGCATTTGTTAAATTTGTCTTTGGCGGCACTTGTAGTGTAACGTTTAATTGCTCTTTATTTTCGTTAAGTGATAATTGTGTATTTGTGGCATTTTCAGCTTCGCAGTTTGCTAAGCCCCAAATAGTCACTACTAAAAGGCCAGTTAATGTTAATTTAAAATAACACATTTTGATTTTGTTTAAATATATGTAAATTTAAGTTTTCTTTTCAATTTAAAAAACTTTTACTCTTTTTTTCTTTTTGGTGAATGTTAAGTAATAAATTCGGTTTTATTAATTTAAGGCAAAAATCAATAAGTTTCACTACTTCATTTTTGTTTTTCTTAAATCTTGTTATAAAATCACTTCAAAAACACTACCAAGTTAAACACAATCTTTTTTTTTTTTAATTTGAGTATTATCGTTTTTAACTTTTTTCGTATTCCGTTTAGTTTCTTCTTAACGTCTTCTTTTGCCAACGTCTGGCTCACGTTTAATGTACCGTTGACTTGGCGACTTTAAGCGTAGCTTGCTTGCAACTTCTTAAACTTTTACCCAAAACACACAAGATCATGGCCATGACAACAAAAGGCTGACTGACTGACTGACTGCCTCTTTTTTTTTTTTTCTTTGTTTTTTTTTACTATTTTTGTGTTTTTGAACAAAAATAGCTTTTTATATTTCTTTTTATTAATTTTATTTTAAACTTTTCTTTTCTTAGTTAAATTGTGTTGCGCCTGCGCGGTTGAGTGTTGCTTCTTATTTTTCAAGTCTGAGTCGTTTGCATTTCTTGTTGTGGCTTTTGTTGTTGTTGTTGTTGTTGCCATTGTTGTGTTGTTTACATTTGTGCCGTGCAGAAAAAAAGTTCATTGTTTGTAACTTTGTGTTAAGATCTGGTCTGATCACTCACTCACTGATCAAGATTGTTGCGACCAGTTATTTATATTCTTTCTGGTTTGTCTAAATTTAACCAAAATTCAAAGTTAGTTTTTTCATGTTGTTTTTAAGGAAAAAAAGTTACGATTTATGTATGCATATGCAGCAAGAAAATACTCAGGTGGCTTTTATTTGATCATCAATTTTAATTGAGTTCTTTACAAAAGCGTTTTGCTATATTTTATAGGGATTTATTCACTCAACAGCAGGCCCTGAAACAATTATGACCTTTAGTTTCAAGATTAAAAGCAGCAGTTATGAGACTTTGAAACGATTGCATGACATTTAGGTAAGAAAACCTAAAAATATCGGCCCCTAAAACATCCAACAAATTTAAATGAAATAGTTATTCCAGGTCAAAAAGAAAAATAATAAATTTAGAGAGAAATATCTAACCTTGGATTCTCAGTCGCAAAATAGCTCTGGGCTGAAGAGCTTAATTACGCGGGCGGATTGATATTGCAGCTACCTAGCGCAGCACAAACATATTTTTTTGTTTTTTGAAATTGCGATCTGTCAGCTGTTAAAATTTCACCCAAATTTATTGATTAGTTTATTTGTCGTACTCATTTGAACTAAGCAACTTTTGTGTTTCTTGAAAAATGGAAAAAAGTGAATTTACTGCAGTGATTAAACACTATTATTTGAAAGGGAAATGGCGAAAGAGACAAGGGAAAAGCTCGATAAACAACACAACCGAACAAGTACTGCAACAATACCATTAACAGGAAGGACGAAGGAGGTGGTTATTGAAGAATATATCAAGAAAATCCTCGATATCGTTATGAATAATCGCCGAGTCAAGTTACATGAGATTGTTGAAATGGTAATCACATCATATGAACGTGTGTTCAACATTTTGCATGAACATTTGCATATGAAAAAGCTATCGGCAAGATGGGTGCCGCGTTTGCTCAGTGTCGAACAAAACCGAGTTCGCCAGATCACTTCACAGCGGTGTTTAGCGGCGTAAAGCTACGTACACACGGTTGTCAGATCTTACAATATTGCCAGTAAAATTTTCTGAAAATGTATTACAATCGTGTGAACTGCCAATTTTAACTTACAACGTTGTCAGAAAAACCATTGTCAATCAATTGTAAGACGACAGTGTTGTCAGGCATCTGACAATCGTGAGAACACTCTTCGTCGGCATTGCCAGATAATTGGCTGGTATTGTAAGCTCAGTTTTAATTGTCAGATGTATGAAATTAATGCACCTAACAATGGCATCATTGTCATAAAAAAAGTTTGATGGGCAACACTGCCAAACAGTTGTCGATATAAACTAATGCTGTCCAAAGAGAAATCCATAGTTACGCTCTGAGTGTAAATAAATTTGCACTGGGAGAAAAAATACGCAAATCAAAAAAATCGTTTTAAAGGGTGGTTAAATTTCAAGGGCCGATGTTGATGTATGGAACAAAATATCGGCCAAATGGGCGCCGCGACCATGGCGGCACACCTCCATCCGATGGTCCAAATTTTCGATGACCCTGAGGCATAATTGAGGTTCTATGCCGTTAATGTGTCGAATTATCTCATCCTTTAGCTGTTGAATTGTTGCTGGCTTATCGACGTACACCTTTTCTTTCAAATAACCCCAAAGAAAAAAGTCCAACGGTGTCAAATCACATGATCTTGGCGGCCAATTGACATCGCCATTACGTGAGATAACACGGCCATTGAATTTGTTGCGCAAAAGAGCAATTGTTTCGTTAGCTGTGTGGCAAGTGGCATCGTCCTGCTGAAACCACATATCGTCTACATCCATATCTTCCAATTCGGGCCATAAAAAGTTCGTTATCATCTCACGATAGCGAACACCATTCACAGTAACTGCCTGACCGGCCTCATTTTGGAAAAAATACGGCCCGATGATGCCGCCAGCACATAACCGCACCAAACAGTCACTCTTTGTGGGTGCATTGGTTTTTCGACAGTCACTCTTGGATTCTCATTCGCCCAAATGCGGCAATTCTATTTATTGACGAATCCACTGAGGTGAAAATGTGCCTCATCACTGAAGATGATTTTCTTCGAAAATTGATCATCCAATGTTGCCATTTCTTGCCACCATTCTGCCCATTCACGTTTGAAATGGTCAAGAGGCTTTAGTTCTTGAGAAAATTGCACCTTGTAAGCGTGTAAATGCAAGTCTTTATGTGTAATGCTCATCAACGACGAGCGTGATAGATGCAATTGTTGGGCACGACGACGAGTTGAGGTGGACGGCTCTTCAGCCACACTATCGCGAATAGCAGCAATATTTTCTGCAGTACGAGCATGCACTGGTGTTCTCACATCTTCTACAGACCCGGTTTGCTTGAATTTTTCCACGATTTTTGCGATTGTACGCACATTTGGACGATCAAATTGACCAAAAAAATCACGAAGTGCACGATATGCATTTTGATTTGAACGCCCATTTTCATAATAAGTCTGGATAACTTTAACACGTTGTTGGATTATGTATCTCTCCATGGTTCAAATTTAGTAAGTCATGTAAGTAAGAAATGTCAAATAAAATTCGGAAAAAACTTGGCGTTTAGGTGTGGTTCACATTCAACATCGGCCCTTGAAATCGGGCATCGCTAATATAAACAGTTGTCGATATAAGTGTCAATGCCTTACAACATGTCTGGCCACTTTTTTCATCTAACAATCTGACAACCGTGTGAACAGACAATTTTCGTTGTCAGATGAATTATTTGTCATAGCATAGTCTGACAATGAAATTGTAAGATTTTCTTATGATCGTCTGAACACACAATTTACTTCTGCGGGACAATTTTTCATTGTCACTATATTGTAACATCTGACAACCGTGTGTACACAGCTTAATCCTGTTGATTTTTGGCGTCAATTACTAACTGTTGATGAAACGTGAAATCGGCTGTGTGCCTACGGAATATTGCTCATCCATTATCTTGAATCACAGCAAAGTATTATCGTGCATTATTCGATCAATTGATTGATGCAATAAATGAAAAACGACCAAGGGCTGATAAAAAAATAACCGTTATTTTTAGTTTTTGCAAAAAGTATTTATTTATTCATCTATAACTATATTGCCCCCTTCAAAGTAATTCCCCTCAGATATAATACATTTATGCGTTTAAGGGTTTGAGTGGGACTATACACCGAAAAACACAAAAGTACCGTTATCTAAAAAACGGTACTTAGGAAAAAAATACAGCGTTTTTTGTGTTCCGGTGGTCCCAATTAACTTTTCTAGGCGTTCTTGGTATTTTTCCAAATTTAAGATTTGTAAAAAAGAAATTTGAAAGATAATTTTTAAACTATGTATTGTAGCTTGAGAGCCAGCTGTGATTCAGAATCCTTCCCAATCCAGCTAGCCATTTTCTCCTTTTTTCGCCTTGTGTCACCCTGTTTTGGCTTGATACCGGTATACCCTGTATACATTTTTACACTTTAAAGAAATCCATATGAAGAAATTTAATTAATTTCAAACCAAATTTTCCCAAAAATATGAAAACTATTTTGTTCAACCGGCTTGAAAGCCAAATGCTTAGCGGTTAGCAAATGGTTTCAAAAAGCACTCACTATACAACCAAGACTAGTATAAACCACTTAAAGGAAGTTATTTATAATCAGTTAAGATGAAATGTTTTGTTTCTGCAGCAGTCTGAGTGCAAAAGTTTATTTCCATAGAAATAACAAAACAATTTCCATATAAACATTAAATTTGCAACTAAACTAAATTGAAATAAATCTGCTGACTGAATAAATTGTGGTGTGCTGCAAAGAGACGCAGTCATACGAATTTTCGTACATTAATTGGAACACGCAAAAACCACAAAAGAATGTTGGTTGGCTAACATCACAAGTCAGACTCAGTGGACATTAAGTGTAACAAAGAAAAAAGAAAGTTATGTGCAATAAGCATGTGTGTTGTCGTCCGGCTGTCTGTCTATTCGTCTCTCCGGCTGTCTATATTTTGTTTCTAAACAGAATAGAAAATACCTTGCAAGAACTAAATGCTTATTTTAAAATTAAAAAAAAAAATATTTAGTGCATACTTATATTCACAAATTGTCTGTCATGACTTCCTCAAAAATTAGTATAAATTACAACACAATTCTTTTAATTAGGAAGGAAAATTTACTGTTATGAATGTAACAACAAATTGCAGTAAATTACCTGGAAAACAAATTTGCAAGAAAAAATATATATGTATGTATGTACATACTATGTATTTAAATAGCAACAAATACTTTACCACCATCTTGACACGCTTCCTGAGTTAATCGACCACATTCTTATAATTGCCCTCAAGCTTCCAACCGGCTGCTGTGTATCAGGTGTGGCGGAAATTTTGCCAGCTTAAGCAGCCAACCACAAACTTCAAAAGAGAGTAGTAGCTCTATGCCAGCAGCAGCTCATTAAAAATGCTTAAATTATAATTATTACGCTTACATATACACATACACTGTTTAATTCTTTAGTTTGTTTATTCCCAACAAACACCAAATCAAACATTTGATACTCGTATAAAATGACGTTATCATTTGATATCAAACATAATTTTCAAACCTTTTTCAATGGTTTGATTTTAACATTTGAATTTAAATTACATAGAGTCTATAGGTGATAGATATAAGTTGTGTTCGACGTCGTTACCGCGGGAACCCGCAGGCTCCCAATTTGCACGAAAAGTGTTTCTTGTGTTGAAAATTGGGCAAATTGGGTAAATGAGAAAGCTTCTGAGAGAGTAATTTGTGTTTCTCATTTTACCAGACTTTACCCGTACTTTTTTTCCGTGCAAAATGGTAAAATTGTTAAACCATTTAAACAGCGGTTTTTTATTTATGAAAATGAAATAACAAAGTGCAAATTACAAAAAAAATATTTGAAAATGTAGCAATATGTTATATTTAAATAAGTTATATTAAAATAAGATTATCTTCCGTTTTTATCTAGCTCAAAATGTTTAAATAACAAGCAACAGCGCTGTCAACTCAGCGCTTTTCACACCGATTTTAGTGGTTTTTAAAAATCGCATATAGAATTTGTAAACCAATGTACGATGCTTTTATTTAATTTTTAGCGCATTTTCTTTTAATAGTTTTCAAACAATCTGTACTGATAGCTACATATTTAAAAAACTTTGCTTATATATATTTTCTGCATTTCGTTTTGGCTTATTCTTGCTGGCACTGATCTCGATTTCTTGCACCTAAATTTTACTAATTTTATTTGATATCAATATACGAGTACCCTCAAAATATTTGAGGTGTATTTTACGAACTGTACGATTTTTTTTTGTATAAACTACACAAACTATTGCCAAACATGTTAATATTTTGGGTTTGTACAAACATTTTTGTTTATGGGACTGTTTGCTGGTTTTTACAAATATTTGAAACATGTTTCCACAAAAATAAAAAATTTTTGCAGAGTGAGGTGGTGGAAGAAAAAGCATACTAAGTGAATTAAGGAAACATTTTCTTGTAACAATCTTTTGAATTGTATAAAAGTTTACCTTCGTTTCAGAAATTAAAAAGATAAAGATTACGGAAACTGAATATCAAGGAATAGAGAGTATAACAATTTGTATCTTGCGAACTTCATATGGCGAGCAAATTGCAAATTGACGCATAAACAGTCAGTTAATAATTTGCAAATAGTTTTTATTTGCTAGTAGACTGTGCATAAACGTAATAACTGAAAGCTAATTTACTTTTTAAGTGGAACAAAATTCGAAAAATAACTAAGTGATACACAGTTATTTTTCTCATATATGTAAAACGCGTTTTTTATTTGATTGCATTATATGCATTTATTTCAATGCATTATAAAATTTAGAAGTTGAGAGCACTGAATTTTAAAATTGTATAAATAAACAACAGCTGTTTTTGTTTTCATATTTAATTTCGGGCTTGAAATGTGGTTTTTTGTGTTCGAGCAATTTTTGGTAAATTGTGTGTTTTCTGAGAGTATTTTTTGTTTACTCTCATTTTACAGGACTTTAACCGGAATTTCCTCGAACAAAGCTATAATATCAAATATTTTTCTATCAGCATACGTCAAATTTGATAGCAGAGAGAATTATAGCACGTGTAGCCTTCAAAATTAGTATTATTGCAATATTATCAGATATCACAATATTGTTTCGATAATATATATTTAGAAAACCATATCATGATATGAACTGTCAAAACACGTAAACAAAACGACATAATATTCAATTTTTGAAGAATTTCCGAGAAATTTTTAATAAAAAAAATCATAAAATCATTAAAATATTTATAAAAAATCGTTTATTGTTCTTTTTGCTGTTGGAATATATAAATTTGTTTCAGAAAAATACAACATTCAACGATGTTTACTTCATGGTTGTTTAAAAATTGTGAAATATTATGATATTTGCAAAAATACTTGGCGCCATGCTAGATATGAGAGAAAATATAATATGTTTTTTCTCGTTAATCTGCTGACGTTCTCTCTCATATTATATCAGAGTCAATATCAGTTGTAGACACTATGTTAAAATTATTTGAATATAAACATTTAATACTCAATGTCAAGGCGAATTCATAACAGGTGAAATTGACAGCGCAGCTGATAACTTTTTTTTAATTTTTATCTGTTTCAGATGTCAATGGCATAATTAAAACAAAATTGGGGGAAAAATTTTTTTAAATTATGTATTCTATCTTGAGCGTCACATATTACCCAGAATCCTCCACAATCTGGCTGGCCATTTTCACCTTTTCAAGCTCTATGATCTGTGACTTTGATTTTCACGTAATAACTAAAATTAATAAATGTCTTTTATTGTAAATTTTTTTAATATATATTTTTTTAAATTCCTTTTTGTGTTTATATTTTTCTCTTGACATTTGAAAAAGATATTTTTTTTTGTAGTGTTGTATTTATTGCTCTTGCATTTATGAATTCGCCTTGCTCAATGTTTTATCAATTTGATTTTGAATCATAAATTAATCATAAAACAAATGTGTCAGCAATTACTAAAAAAAATATCAACATTTTAAATTTATTGACAAAAAAATAAATTTAAGAATTCCGAAGCAATTAATAAATCTGATTTGTTTGTGCCCAATATTTAATTAAATGTCAGCAAAAATTAGTTACGCATGAAATAAAACATGAAAAAGGGAAATATTAAGAAATAATGAGATTGTCTGATTTGGCCGCGACTTAGAGCCAAAAGAAACCAACTACTTCGTCCTTTCAAGAATTTCAAAACTAAGGAAAATAATAATAATAATAATAAAATTAATAATTCTTGATCCTATTTGCTTTGACCTTTATTTAATTCAATATTTGCAAGTAATTCGTTCAGCTCAAGGTCCTTTTGGTTTTTTTAAAAAATGTTTAATGTATTTTTCAATATTTCGTCTGTTTTTGGAAGACTTCTTCAGGAAAATTTGTTTTTTTGTGTGTAAATTCAATACAAAATTTGAATTGAAATTTTGAATTAAAATTTGTAAATTCAATCAGCCCAATTATGAATAAAAATTCCGTGGGAATTTTATCACTTTTCGCTTTCCTCCGATTATGAAAAAAATTAAGTCTTAGGTTTTTTTTATTTTTTTCTTCTCTCGTTCGTTGAAAACACTAAATGAAGATCAACTCCTCAATTCTTGCGGTTAAGTTAACGAAAATTGTGATTTTCTCCTTAATTTGAAATGAAAAAAGTACTTTATGTGAGAAATAAATTCCCTGAGGAATAAATTCCGAGAGAAATAATTTCCGTGAGGATATCCATAATTGGGCTGAATACAAAATTTGAATTGAAATTTTGAATTGAATTTATACACAAAAAAACAAATTTTCCTGAAGAAGTCTTCCAAAGGAAGACGAAATATTGAAAAAGACATTAAAAATTAAAAAAAAAAAAATATTAAAATTAATAATAATAATAAAAAATTCATATTAAAAACAGCAAATAAATCAAAAGAAAAATGAATTTGCAAAGCAAAAACTAGTTTTTATTTGTATTCCACTTCACAATCCAGATTTGAAAAACATTTGAAAATTACATTTGAAACCAAGTTGAGAATAAATGAATTTCTTAATTTGAAAATAATTTCCTCTTTTTGTTAAGAATACTATGTTTTTCAATTTGAATTCAAATCAGTATCAAACGTTTGTCGTTTGAGAAAACGTTTGATTTCAAATCATTCTCAATTTGAAATCAAACCTTCGTGCTTGTTGGGTTAATGTGCGCAAATGTGTATGTACAGGTGTGCACATACCTGTAGTCAAGAAGAACAGGGCAATTAAAGAAACATCTTTCTCTACTACTTGGCTAAGAAAACCACTTTTAAAGTTTGAATTGCAATAACCGCATTGGAAAAATGGTAATTCTATATTATTCCAGTTTCAAGCTAATATTGATACTCATCTAAACTGGATATTTTTTTTTGCGTGCGAAGCAAAACTTATTGAAAATTATCCGGAAATTGATGATAATAGTGGCTGAGAAATTCAAGTTGGCACACTAAGAAATACTTTATTGGACAACAAAATGATTTCCTTTCATATTTTATACATTACATTTACAAGTTTCCTGGCTGTAGAGGGTGTTTACAGTTGTGTATGCACGTATGTATGTTTGAATAGTGTGACCAAAAATTACCAACGGGGCGGGCCTTAAAGATTTACGGCCATATGAAAAAAAAAGGTAAGAAATTTTTGAGAAAAAATTGATGAAAAATCAAACCATTTTGATTTTTTTCAAATTGGCTAGTAAGTCTCTCAATTCGATTGTGGAAAATAATTTTTTGGTTAGATTTTTTTGCAACGAAATGCAGATTCTTTTTGGTTGAGCAAAATTTTCACTTGTTTATATGTGCAAATATATATTTATGTATGTCTAATAACAAAATTTTTAAAGTCTTCAGAACAATTTGTGTCAGATTAAGAAAATGAGTTTCGAAAACGTAAATGTTATTAACAACAATGAAGTATTTTCAATTGATAAAATATATTTCTTTAACAATTTTGCATAAAAATACGGAGCAAAATAAAGGGTGGTTAAATTTCAAGGGCCGATGTTGATTTTGAATAAAACACAAACTATTTAGGAAATTATTGTAATTTTATTTTATTATGATATATTATTATTATTCCATTATGTATGGAACAAAATATCGGCCAAATGGGCACCGCGACCACGGCGGCACACCTCCATCCGATGGTCCAAATTTTCGATGACCCTGAGGCATAATAGAGGTTCTATACCGTTAATGTGCCGAATTATCTCATCCTTTAGCTGTTGAATTGTTGCTGGATTATCGACGTACACCTTTTCTTTCAAATAACCCCAAAGAAAAAAGTCCAACGGTGTCAAATCACATGATCTTGGCGGCCAATCATCTCACATCGCCATTACGTGAGATAACACGGCCATTGAATTTGTTGCGCAAAAGAGCAATTGTTTCGTTAGCTGTGTGGCAAGTGGCACCGTACTGCTGAAACCACATATCGTCTACATCCATATCTTCCAATTCGGGCCATAAAAAGTTCGTTATCATCTCACGATAGCGAACACCATTCACAGTAACTGCCTGATCGGCCTCATTTTGGAAAAAATACGGCCCGATGATGCCGCCAGCACATAAACCGCACCAAACAGTCACTCTTTGTGGGTGCATTGGTTTTTCGACAGTCACTCTTGGATTCTCATTCGCCCAAATGCGGCAATTCTGTTTATTGACTAATCCACTGAGGTGAAAATGTGCCTCATCACTGAAGATGATTTTCTTTGAAAATTGATCATCATTTTCATAATAAGTCTGGATAACTTTAACACGTTGTTGGATTGTGTATCTCTCCATGGTTCAAATTGAATAAGTCTGAAATAGAGAAATGCCAAATAAAATTCGAAAAAAAACTTGGCGTTTAGGTGTGGTTCACATTCAACATCGGCCCTTGAAATTTAACCACCCGATATTATGATGCTGTAATATACAAAGAAATTTATAAAAAAATTTAAATGCACAAAAATTATCAGAAATTTTTTATTTTGTTGCAATTTTTGATAATTACGAGTACATAATAAGTGGCAACGCTGAAATAAAATGTATTCAAATTGTGTATCTATTTTCAAAAAGACGATTAACCCATTACTGTCGAAATAAAACTGGAAGTAATCATTAACAAAAAAGTTTATTTATTTTATTCATTGTATGTAAAATGTATGTACATATATAAAAGCATTAAAGAAATAATAAATGTCTGGAGCAGGTTAAGTGAAAATTTCGAAAGCAAATGTTTTCAATACATATTGGTTTTAAAAATTGCTTGCATTGTCAGCGAATTATTTTATTTCATTTTTCACTTCCTTTATTTCAATTTTTTTAATCTCCATATTTGATTTAACAGCTAGCTGGTGAAAATAACATACAATTTTCATATTTTTTTAATTTTCATATATTATCTATGCCGCCAATATTTTACTATGACCAGGGCTGGGCAGTATTTGAAATACTTGTATTTGAAATATGTATTTGAAATACAAATACGTATTTTGTATCTGTATTTCAAATACACGACCTGAAAGTATTTGGTATTTTGTATTTCAAATGCATAATTCAAATTTTTTGTATATGCAACAAGTCTCTGGAATTCTTTGCCAAACCATATTCAAAATATAGGCAATGCATATGCGTTTAAAAAGGAGTTGTATAAATTTTTTTCGTAATTTAATATCAAATGAACTTTTTCTTTGAGACTAACCTTGTCAAATAATTTACCTTTATATTTACTTATTTTTCTCTTTTTCTGCCTGTTTATTATATATATATACTGTTTTTTTTTCTCTGTAAAAAGTTATTTCTTGTATTTTTATTTTGATATGTATAATGTTTACTTTTATTCATTTCTTTCATTATATGTTATTAGTTTGATTTATTCACTAGCACTTTCATTTATAAGATATATATCTTGTTGTGCTAGGCTACAATTATATAAATAAATAAAATAAATAATTTAAAAGTATTTTGTATTCTGTATTTCAAATACATGTGGCTCAAAAATACATTTTTACAAAATACATTTATTTATTATAGTAAATTCAAAATAAGTTATTTCATAAAAAAGCTAAAATTGCTAGAAACTACGACCATCATTTTGCAAAACTGCAATTCTGCTTTCAATTTTTTTGTCCAGAGCAAATTGATTTTACACTAATCAGGTGATATCAATAAGAATTTCCACATATTCGTCCCCAACTCTTTTCCAACGTTTTGGATTATATACAGGGAAATAATTGTTATTACGAAAAACTTTTGTCTACCTTACTGTCTGTGAGAACCAGATTAGATCGACTGCAAATATAATAATTTGAGGCATTTCATTTGTATTTTAACAAAATCAATGGAGAGCTTGGAAAAGAGAGTGAAGCAAATAGAGCTATATTGGTATCATGTTTCCACCCTAGTTTCAAAATGCGCTAACTACCAAAAAGTATCTCATTAAAAGGGAGGCAAGGAATTAAAACCCTTGTAATAAATACCTTGGAGAAAAATTACAAAAAACATGAAGCCAAACGTGAATGCAGCCGAAGAAGTAGTAGTTGCAGTAAAGATAAGGATTTGATTGTTTTTATGCATTTATAGAGTTTGGCAGCAGCTTATGTTCCTCAGGACCTGTTTGTCGGGTGAGTCATTAAAATATCTTGTTTTTATTAAAGGAAATACTTATTTTACCGAAAATTTTAATAGGCTTTCAATATTTTGCCAATTACGTCCTTTTAAGTTTCAGGTGGCTATACATAACTTAGTTTACGGGCATATGTAAAATAAAATATGTATCTAAGACCAGAGAGGTATATTCTTATGAGATCGAAATACAAAAATGTATTTGTATCTTTTAGTTGTATTTTGTATTTAAAATACGCAGCTTGAAAGTATTTTGTATTTTATATTTGAAATACACAACTTGAAAGTATTTTGTATCTTGTATTTGAAATACATTAGGTGAGTATTTTGCCCAGCTCTGACTATGACTATATCTATTAAAAATATCGATACAGAACACCCACGTAGATTTCATACTACAAATGTCAATTTTGAACAATAAATTGGACTGGTCCATTTCATCTACTGACCTCCCTAAGTTGTGTGCGTATTGTAAAATCAATTTTAAAATTGTTGGCTTATTATTAATTTGTTAAATTTTTGTTGAACTTTATAATTTTTTAACTTAAAAATTTTTTGGTTTGTACATCAGGTTTTAGTTCAAGTTTTTTCTTTCTTAAGTTTTTTTTCTTAAGAAGGATTTTTTGCTTAATGTTTAACTGTACTAAATTAAATATAGCTGCACCAAATGGGTTAAGATTTGTATACAGGAAATATGAAATGGCGCACATGAAAATGTGTGAAAAAAAAAAATATGAAAACATAAACAAATTTTGATAGTTGGGTAATGAGCCCCTAAAACAGCTGTCGATCAGCTACGCTAACGAGGCCACCTGGTACTAAATTCGCCTTGGCCCTTAGTAAGTTTTCCGTTTATATACGAATATATATTTTTTTTTGCTCCAGATTGTAAAATATATAAAATGAAACTTTTTACGATAAACTTGGAATATAAGGGCTTCGCTTCGTTTATTGTGAATGCGTAACTTATTTGAATATCAATCTTTTCATCTTGTACCTCAATAGACTCAAGTTGTTAATTACTTAAAATATTTGTACATCATATATATATGTACATATGTACATCTATATATTTGATAAAAAAACCATTCAGAGTATGTAAAAGTTTTCTGCTGAATTGTTGTTGATGGTCTCGTTTTCACTTAATTGAATTCAGCATCTTGACGTTCATGTTTTGTAATATTTTAGTTAAATTGTTTTCTTTCTCTATTGTTTCAAAACCTCTAATTTTGTGTGCTCAGTTTTAGGGCTGGCAAAGTTTTGTTTATTGACGTATTGATTCATGTTGGCCGCAAAATGGACGTAATGCGTGATACGTAGTTTTAAGAGAACTATAATTTTCAAAATAAATTTGCACAATTTGAAAGGGTTGTTCAGGCTTAAGTCTGTTGACGTTGAAACGCCAAATTAAACATAAATCACTTAACAGCTGACAAAATGGCCGTGTTAACAAATTGCTGCCAACTTAAAAAACTAATAATTACATTAAATTTAAAAAAAGAATGTGTGTAAAGCCACAGACTATGCGACTAGTTGTACAACATGACGATGTTGGTTATTAGATTGTAAAGTGTGTGGGGTCGTCGTATGAAGTTGTGTCTCGCTTGTACGAAAGATTAAAAAGTTTTGAATTTTTGGGTAGTTGTATCGACTGGTTGTAAAATCTAGGAGCATGTTTTACAACTTTATTTTAATTTCTTATTATTTTATATCTACAATTGTTGCGTCTGCGGTTATCTTTACACGACAGAATTTTTTTTCAGAAATGAAATTGTGAATTAATGTCGCACAGTTTGTGCGCACAACACACAACTCGGCCAGCCGACGTGTTGTAGCGACGGTCGCATAGTCTATGGCAAGGGTAATATATACACGTTAACCCACTTCTGCATGTGTACGAATTTTATTATAGCTTGTGCAATATCGACAATAAACCTATCAAGAGATAACTAATAAAGGGTACTTCAGAATCACACGTTGTATTCAAAATAGTCAAAAACTCAAGGGCCAAAGTAACGCCTACGAGATCGAGCAATATTATCGAAATTTTTTATTTTGGTATCATGGCATACGATATCGAATGATTTGAGTACTGCAATAAGATAAAAAAGTTAAACAATTTTTTTTTATATTCGTAGTTTTTGGAAACATATGGTCTTCAATCTGTCACATTTTGTTAAATATTCGTATTATTTGATCTTGTTTATATTGTTTTTCTTCTAAGTTTTCCAGCTAAAGATCTTGATTGATTTTTGTTAAAAAATGTTAACATTTTAATTTTCCTGATGATGATAACAAATTGTTATCGAAATATTGAAAATAAAATACCGTTAAACCTTTTTTATAAAAAACAAAAATCAATCAAGATCTTTAGCTGAAAAATTTAGAAGAAAACTATCACATTTTATTTAAATTACGATCCGGTATGCATCGTTTACCATAATCTAGATGTATCGTAATGTTTTTCGATACGATAGTTAATTCGACGGCGTATGCGGTGATTAGACCCCAGATACTATGTGCAGATTGCTTGTAAAATTAAATTACATCAGCACCTGCCATCACGGCCTAAACTGATAATCGAGCAACCCAGGTCGCAACTTTTTGCCATATAGACAAACCCCATGCCTAAGACTTCGAGCCTTCTAATCCCTCCTGTGTGCAATTTCCCAGCAGTCAGTGGTGGACAAGGCTTAATGAGTTGGTAAGCCGAATCCCATTAAGAGCATCAGCTCTGACCCGTCCAACCATCACTCCTGGTTCCTTACATTACAGGTATCTATTGCAAGACAACAGCACCTCAGGGGGTTATTAGAACCCCGAAAACCGGCATGCACCATATTTATTAGGGAAAGTAATTCCCCTTTCTGCATTACAGGCATCTATTGCAAGACAACAGCACCTCAGGGGGTTATTAGAACCCCAAAAACCGGCATGCACCATATTTATTAGGGAAAGTAATTCGCCTTCCTGCAATTTTAGGTTTAAGCCACAGCCAGAAAGTTTCAGCCAAGGTAGGCACCTCAAATGTGATCAGTGCCGAGAAGGTCTACAATTAGAACATCTCACGGGATTTGCTGATCCCCGTTCCGCCAATTAACCCTTGGTGAGGGTTTCGAAAACCCAACACAACATAAGTCATGTGCTACAACAAACTAGGGACTCCTTCCCTTCTATGCCCCAGAAAGCAGAGCCCTGATTTAGTGTACGCTAAGCCAAAACCCGGTGGGATAATATGGGCAAGTGGGATAATTTAAAGACTTTAAGTTTTAGAAATTTATTTATAAAAGATTTTTCGAAAAGCAAACTTGTAACGTTTATTTTATACTCAGACTTTTAATTTTACTTCAGGTGTGATGGTCTGAAAAGATCATAGGTTTCCGTCTCACAAACTTGAATAAAAATTTTCAGATATACATATATGATAGTCTGAAACGCTCACAAGTATATATGTAAACAAACATAACAAAGTTATAAACTTTGTCAGAAAACAAAACAAACAAATTTGTTTGGTACAATGCACTGCATATGTAGGTGTTATCCCCTGAGTACTGGTCCAAGAATAAAAAAATATTGCAGCAGAATTGATCAAAAAGACTTACCGCCTGGCTCACGATGTAGTTTCGTTAACGTTCGCTAATATTGTATATTAAAAATAAGTGTCTTAGAGTCAAATATTTTTTAGCTAACGGATACATCGAAGGTAGGCAGGGAAAATGATACAACCTCTGCGAAAAATAAAGCTTATAAACGGCATCGGAATAGGGTTTTTGACCTTAAAAATTTTGACGAACGTTTACGAAACGACATCGTGAGCCAGGTAGTTAATGTACTTAAACTTCCACCTACTTTCGCTAGTACATACGTAACGTAAGCACTTGCGTCAAAAGCCTATTTAACTCAGCATATTTATTTTCACACACACCATTTTCGTCCTACTGTCTTTTTTTTTAAATCCCCTTGAATATAGACTGTCTTTACATTACATTTAACACTTATCTCTGGTTCAAACAAATTTTGGGTTGATGTCTTTAAATTTTACGAGCAAAAAAAAAAAAAAAAGAAAAAATAAATAATAATAAAATAATACCACGATATGTTTTAAGTTTCTCTAGGAATCTTTGTTATTATCGGGTGGTTAAATTTTAAGGGCCGATGTTGAATGTGAACCACACCTAAACGCCAAGTTTTTTTCCGAAATTTATTTGACATTTCTCTATTTCAGACTTATTCAATTTGAACCATGGAGAGATACACAATCCAACAACGTGTTAAAGTTATCCAGACTTATTATGAAAATGATGATAAATTTTCGAAGAAAATTATCTTCAGTGATAAGGCACATTTTCACCTCAGTGGATTCGTCAATAAACAGAATTGCCGCATTTGGGCGAATGAGAATCCAAGAGTGACTGTCGAAAAACCAATGTACCCACAAAAAGTGACTGTTTGGTGCGGTTTATGTGCTGGCGGCATCATCGGGCCGTATTTTTTCCAAAATGAGGTCGGTCAGGCAGTTACTGTGAATGGTGTTCGCTATCGTGAGATGATAACGAACTTTTTATAGCCCGAATTGGAAGATATGGATGTAGACGACATGTGGTTTCAGCAGGACGTGCCACTTGCCACACAGCTAACGAAACAATTGCTCTTTTGCGCAACAAATTCAATGGCCGTGTTATCTCACGTAATGGCGATGTCAATTGGCCGCCAAAATCATGTGATTTGACACCGTTGGACTTTTTTCTTTGGGGTTATTTGAAAGAAAAGGTGTACGTTGATAAGCCAGCAACAATTCAACAGCTAAAGGATGAGATAATTCGGCACATTAACGGCATAGAACCTCCATTATCCCTCAGGGTCACCGAAAATTTGGACCATCCGATGGAGGTGTGCCACCGTGGTCGTTGCGCTCATTTAGCCGATATTTTGTTCCATACATAATTGAGTAATACCAATATATCATAATAAAATAAAATTACAATAATTTCCTAAATAGTTTGTGTTTTATTCAAAATCAACATCGGCCTTTGAAATTTAACCTCCCTTTAGAAACCGGATGAATTTTGCGTATCTTATGATCACCTTTCACCCTTTCACCTTGACAAAAATCGACTAAAAATATGAATTTACAAGTTAAAACAAACGCAAAATTCATTTAGAGCAACTCAAATTTTTATGTAATTTTTAAACCAAATATTTGTATAATTTCTGCTTCAAAAAGTTTTTTTTTCGCTTAAGAATCCTTTCTTATGTAAATTTATAATGAAAAAACAAAAACGAAAGTTTTTATGTATTTATTTTGTTTAATAATCAATTTTAAGATTTTATAGTTTTTTCGCCTTTTTCTTCTTGTACTAACAGCCATACTCACACATACATACATATCTACATACTTGTGTTGTTTTTACTTTTCATTATTTCTCTTTATATTTTTTAAACAGTTTAAAATAAAAATTAAAAAAAAAAATACATAAATCCAAAAAATGTGTTCCATATCAGCACATCTGATACCAATTCATTACGCTGTCAATTTATTATTAATCTTTTTGGAGCTGATGTGACCGCTTAAATTTTTTGGTTTGAAAATAGTGAATGAAATTTCACTTTTTTTCTTCAACTTTTGTTTTGATAGTTATGTACATACATACATATACGTATGTATATTTTTTGCAGTATGGAAAACAAAAAATAATGAGTTTACATGTGATTGTACAGCTATTCTTTGCTTTACTTAAATATCTTTTAAAATATTTGCTTTGCTTTGGAATTCTTGGTTATTTGATCAGGGATGGAAAGTAGAGAATTTAAAAAAGAAATCATGTGCTACATAAAAGTTGCTAGATTAAAAAAAATCCCAGTAAAAATTTCCCAGAATGAAGCTTCCTCGGTGAGCTATCGAAGTCCGGGCTTTATAACCTTGAACGATATATTAAGATTACACTATTTGTGAGGTTTGGTACATCCAACGAGAGATGGGGTATTGTCCAAACGAAGGCTTCTCACTGCTACTTGCTTGTTTGCGCGCAATGAATTTTCACCTCTTGCTTTGCGACCACCGTTGAATCTCCTCCTTTTTCTTAACGGGCAAAACGAAACTAAACCAGGAAACTCGACCACTTGCTTCAATAACAATGTTGAGACCCTTTCATTCACAGGAAAATGTTTTCAAAGTCTGGCTGACTTTACAAACTCGCTTTAAAATGGCATTGTGGGCCACACTATTATACAAGTATGATTGCAATAATTGATAAACATAGTACAAAAAGAGTTTGCGATATTTTGCAATTATGCTAAATCGTAAATCATAAATAATCCTTTTTGGGGAAAAAGAAATCCATTATTTTTACGTGAACTTCAAGACTTTATTTAACATGTTTTGCATTGTCCGATTTAGGTCAAATATGCACCATTTTGTTCTATAATTTGTTGCCATTTTAATGGTAGCTTCATTATGCCTCTCTCATAAAAGAAATGGGTCGATTTCATTACGTTTGGCCAAGGCTTCGCAGATGGAAATTCGATCCATCATGTTTTTTGGTGTTAATTGGTGTGGCACCCAAACATCAAGCTTTTTTTTAAACCCAGCTTTGTGCAAATGGTTTAAAACTGTTTTGTGGTCGATCTTTAACTCCTGGGCGATGCTACGACTACTAACATGCCGGTCCACTTCGATGATTTCAGTGACTTTGTCGACATTTTCGACGACGGGCCTGCCTGTGCGAGGGGCATCCTTAACGTCAAAAATACCCGAACGGAATCGACGAAACCAAAATTGCGCGTAATTAGCTGTTACAGTATCGGAACCATAAACACTATTCACATTTTCAGCCGCCTGACTTGCATTTTCGCCCTTATCAAAGAAAAACTGTAAAATGTACCGAATTTTCTCTTTGTTGACTTCCATCTTTAACGCCGTGTAACTCAGAACTGAATAGACAAAACAAAATACTGCAAACGAATTCTTTTAGTGCGAACTGTTACCTTGACAACGAGCATAAATTTGAAATTGTTTGATCGATAATTTACGAGATATCGATCACTACAGCCATCTACCGAAAAAATAATGGATTTCTTTTTCCCCAACCTATTATAATGTTTTTGTCATATTTAAATTTTTCAAAACATATTTTTAAAATAATTCACATTTTTTTATTGAAAATATATAAATTAAGCAGTCTTTGCTGTTTTGAGTGAAAAAAAGTTAAAATTATTCTATTTCATTTTTTGATTTTATTCCTACTATTCATGTCCCCGAAAAACAAAATTATGGTATTCTATGGTAATGCTGTTTTAGGAGCTGTTGACTCTCCACTGACATTTTTAAACTGAACTTCCATGTTATTCTTTAAATACTAATGCAACTTGCACGAAAGTCGAGTATTTTTTCGACATTTTCGTTGATAATACGTACACAGCACTTCCATGCAAGTACTTGTACGTGTAAACGCAGTGTAACATTTCTAACATGTAACGCTTATAGTTATTTTCTATTCTTAAAATTGAAACATTTTCAAAGTTTTAATAACATATTAATTTTCCTGACGATGATAACAAATTGTTATCGAAATATTGAAAATAAATACTGTTGAATTTTTTATAAAAAATAAAAAACGATCTTTAGCTGCAAAAATAAGAAATATTTACTTAAACAAGATCAAATAATTAAATAACAAATATTTTTTATTACATTTATTTAATTTTTTTTTCTCTGACGAAAAATATACTAATAGCGTATTTACACTTACTCACATCTTTCATAATTTTGGCAAGAAGTTAACATCTTCCTATATAAAGTCTATATGAAAAAAACTCAACATCTTTACTAGATGTTTGTTTCTCATTTTGCTGCAGTGCGATTCTCTATCTTTTAACGATTCGATAATCGCAACTTTTGTCATCAAATTATATCGCTTGCACTAACGATTGAGTGATTCTGTAATTTAATTCTAACGATGGTAAACAGCTGTATTTTTCTGTTCATTCATATAAACATCAGGTGGCATCTCTGCCCGAAAAAAGCGAAAACCACAAAGAAGAAAAGAAAAAACAATAAATTTTTCCATAACAATAACATATTGATCTTTATTTTTAAGTGACAATAAATATTATTTAATTTATAATAAGGTAAGTAAAATAAAATAAGTGTCCATATGTTTCATTTATTTTTTTATATGTACTAATTTCTATATGTTCAGAATGACCACAACTAAGACTGGTGATAATCAATATAACTTTTTAAATTCATTAACTGTCAACTCAAAGGAATTGTTCAACTCCCGATAAACACACAGATTATCCCTTCAAGCGTTCAAACATTTTTCGTCCCTTGAAAAAATTATACTGAAATTTTTGTTTTTGAAAATTTATTTAATAAATATTTTATATATTTATTTATGTATTTAAATATATAATAAATATTTTTATGTCTTAAAAATCAGATTGTAAGCACTTCATTTCATGGATGCACAATTCAAAAAAAAAAAAAAAAAATACACTTTAACGATTGAATAAACAGCAAGAACATTTTTGTCTTTAAGAAATCGACAATCGGCAGTAAAATTAACAGCTGATTTTGATCGACTACGAATATCGTTAAAAAAATGTTACAGAATAGCAAATTCGATAAAATATCGTTATAATTATTTTAATGATTCGATTATCGTTATATTAGTTACAGAATCGCACTACTCGACTCAACATATTTTGATTATTTTAGTGTTATCATTAAAAAATTTAAAAGAAATTGTCAAAAATTCATACCATCACTAGAAAATATACCTAGAAGTGTCAAAAATTTTTACACTGACCGGGAGCCAGCAATGTAAGTAAATTTCAATTTAATTAAAAATAATATATAACTAAAAATACATACAATACATTTATTTATAGTAAAAAGGAAAAATATACTTCGTGTTGTATGGTCTGCTGTTGTCGAGAGTATGCTAATAGACCTCCGGCATGAAAAGATTGCAGAATTGCGGAATGAGAGGAAAAATTCGAATAATTTCCAGAAAATGACAGTGAAGTTGCATGATCCATTCGTAAGCTCTCTTTGAAAAACTCTGCACTGGTAGTGTTAAAATATACTTTTCCCAAAAATTGCCATTTCGATTCTAAGGTGTTGTTATTTATTTCTATGAACTATACAGTTGTAAAGTAAATTTGCAAAGTATAGGATGCACAGCATGGGCGGGGTGACGGAGACCATATGCCCAAGATGGTATTAACAGTACGTTTGTAGCGTCGCTGTAACTAACTACAACGACCTGTGCCTTCACATAGGAAGTTGCAACGTGGTTAACAATGAATAACCTTTGAAAAAGCTGTAAACCAATACAGTTAGTTGAGGCAAACCGTTAACCAGTGCGAGTGAGACGCAAAACTCTCCAAGACCGAACAACAAAAACAACAAGCCTGACCGCACTTAAGAAATAATTACGATGACGCGAGAGCAGTTGTTCAGCCCAGAGTTGCTTTACGACTTGAAGTTGTTATTGATATTTATTTGTTCAGATCTTAATAAATTATTTAAAATTCTAGCAAATGACGTTGCGCATGACGCAAGTCTTCATCCTCATCGTCGCCGTCGTTTGGCATAATTTCTAACAATTCTGCAAATTGAAACCGTAATTGTTTCTGCTCTCTAAGAACAATATTTAATCCAATAATTGCAGACAGATGAAAGATGTTGAATGTAATGTTTTTTAAGCATTTTTTATTTCTTGAATTTTCAAAATGAACTAACAATAAGTATTTAAATCTCATCATTTTATTTAATGTTTTTTGTTTGCTCAAACACGTGAAGTAATACTTGACAACTGTGAAAATGATTTACATCAGTACCTGCCTTGACGGCCTAACCTGATGGTGGATCAATTCTACGAAGTGAATTTTTCACGATTCACCACCGCCCCCGTGTGGCTTGCTAGGCTCACACAGGTAGCAATTCTTGTCATATGATTGCGGTCATATGAACAACTTCTTGTTGAGGAGTTCGGGCTTTCTAATCCCTCATGTATGCAATTTCCCAGCAATCAATGGAGGACAAGGCTTAATGAGTTGGTAGGCCGAAGCCCACTAAGAGCATCAGCCCTTAAACCAACTCACCCGTCAACCATCAGCACTGGTTCCTTACAGTACACGTATCTGTTGTATAGGCAACAGATCCTCGGGAGATTGTTAGCACTCGAAAAAAGCCATCACCAAACAATTATCATGGATACTAACACTCCCTTCCTGCGTTTTAGGTTTCAACCACAGCCAGAACGTTTCAGCCAAGGTATGCATCTCAACCATGATCAGCCCGGGTCGAACCGCAAGCAGAACTTCCCGGGGGCCATGCTGATCCCCGTTCTGTCAATTTATACCCTTGGTAAGGGTTTCGGAAGCCAACACAACATAAGTCATGTGGCTTCCTCCATGATAACAATGGTTCCTAAGCCAGGGAAGGATCACACGAAAGTAGAATCATACCGTCCAATAAGTCTACTGTCAACAATATCAAAACTTTTCGAAAAATTGCTAAAGGCGAAGTTGGATCCAATGCTTCATAAGGTTGAATGTATTCCTGATCACCAATTTGGTTTTAGAGCGAAACATGGCACCATTGAGCAAACACACAGGTTAGTTAACGTCATAAGAAAGGCATTTGAAGATAAAAAATATTGCTCTGCCTTATTCATCGACGTCTCACAGGCTTTTGATAAAGTGTGGCACGATGGCTTAATGCATAAAATAAAGTTTAACTTACCTGCAAACATACATAACCTTTTAGAAAGCTATTTATATTGTCGCCAATTTATAGTAAAAGAAGGCGATTTCATAAGCCCCGCTCAGTCTATTGAAGCAGGAGTTCCCCAAGGCAGCATATTAGGGCCTATCTTATATTTGATCTACGCATCTGACATGCCAACAAGCACCAACGTTCACACTTCAACATTTGCAGATGATACAGCATTCCTTAGCATACATAGTAACCACCAGCAAGCATCAATAAATTTACAGGAACATATCGACAAACTAGAGAAATGGCTGAAGCTTTGGAAAATCAAGGTTAATGAACAAAAGTGTGCCCATGTTACATTCGCACTGCGTCTAGGAACATGCTCACCCATTACTATTAACAATAAAGTAATACCTCAACACAGTGAAGTCAAATACCTCGGAATTCATCTTGACCGTAGACTAACATGGAAGTCGCACATCGAGGCAAAAGTAACGCAGATGAAATTGAAAGCAGTGCAAATTAACTGGCTACTAGGCAGAAATTCGACCTTAAAGCTTGATTGTAAACTTTTGCTGTACAACTCGATTCTAAAGCCAATATGGTGCTATGGGATTCAATTATGGGGCACAGCCTCGGCATCCAACATTGAGAAAATTCAAAGAAGTCAAAATAGAATTCTCCGTAGAATTACAGATGCTCCATGGTACGTTAAAAACTCACGAATCCACGCAGATCTGAACGTACCTTTTGTGAAATCTGAATTTGTGAAGTACGCGACAAGGTATATTAACAAACTTGAATTCCATCCAAATCCTCTTGCAGCTAATATTCTTAATTTTGGTGGTCATACCCGTCTGAGAAGGAGGGATACTTTGGCTACCATTAGAGCTCTAAACAGATGACTGAATTCTGAAATAATATTCGCATAAAAATAAATTTTCGTCCAGCACTGGCAGGACTTTAATCATAATTTTTTTTTTTTTTTTAGTATTAAGATTTGAATACTTATTGTCATTACATTTTTTTATGTAGATTCAATAAATAAAATAATGAAGTTAAAAAAAAAAAAAAAAAAAAAAAAAAAAATGTGGCTTCCTAGAGTTTTGTTTGCCGCACCAAACGAGGGACCTCTTCCCCTCTTTTCCCCGAAAAACAGAGCGCCTAAGTTAGGAATACGCCAAGGCAAAACCTGTTCCCCGGGGCGGGGGGGGGGGGGGGGGGTAATACTTGACAGATGAAAGATGTTGAAAATGTAGTGTAAACAGCTTTTTTCAATTTTCAACATCTTCCACACACATATCTGAAATGTGAGTAAAGTCAGAATTAGTTTGCACGTTCTTTTCCGTTCTGTAGTGCAATTCACTAACCTTTTTTAACGCTAGTAAAATTCGTTTAGAGAAATTAACACTAGCGTTGGCGTTTTCCCGATTCTATAACAGTTTCTAGCACTATTTGTCTTCGTTTTAAATCAGCTGTTTTTATAGCCTGACTGATTAGCGTTAACTAAACACCAATTATTTTTGTGGTGTTTATCTTAACAACAATGTCGTTAAAATTTCTACTAGAATAACTTCACTGTATTTGGCATACGACTTGTCGGAAGAATCCAACAGTCGGTCGGCGTGTTCTGTGTGAGAACTTATCTTATTCATCAAAAAATATTTTAAATAATAAACATATAAATAGTTTTACTTACCCTAAACATGGAATTATTTGCAAATTTGTTTGTTTTTTTCTGTTCCTCTTTGTGGTTTTCTTTATTTTTAACAAAGCTGCCACATTATTTAAAATTTTTTTAACATACAACCAGAGGTGTTAAGAATAAGTTAGTGAATCACAAAAGCGTTAGTGCAAACCACAATAGCTCGCGTTAAGTTATGCTCTTTTAAAATCGTTAAAAGTTAGTGAATTGCACTACTGAATCAGCTGTTTTGTTTCTGTTCAATATAAACTATATGTGCACGGTTTGCTTTTACTTTTTCGTTCTGTTCTGTTGCGGACTAATCTGTTGAAAATAGAATTCAACGTTAAGTGAGGGCCAGATATGTGTATGTTTTAAGTTTTTTCAGGTATGGAAACATTACTTTTTGATTCAAATGTATATAATTTTTTTGTCAAAAGCTAAAAAAAATTTTTTTAATTAAAGATTTTTGAAACTTAATATTTCTTTATCAATTAAGCAACAACAGAATATTATTTTAGCGAGAAAAAATTATATTTTGTATAATATAGGTGTCATTGTGAGAAAGAAGTGGGCTGTATGATCACCATTTCTAAGTTATTAATTTGTTTCTTTTTTTGTTCTTTCACACAAGATAATATTTATGTACATATTTTATTCTTCGTTCCAATGTTTTTTTTTTTATTTATGCTCTACTGTAAAAACAGCTGAATATTTTCACGGAAAAAGTAATTGTAAAATATTTCCTACAAAAATGTAAAAACAGAACGGCAACAGAAAGTAAAAACTAATGGTGCCTTAAGTGTAAATATGCTATAACAGTACGACTGCTTTCCATGAACTAATGGAGCAAAAATATAATTTTGGAAACATGTAATATATTAAAAAATTTTGATATTTTGGAAACCCAAAAGGAAACTTGATTTTCAACGAGAAACATACAGACGAAGAAACATACCCATGTTTTCTTTAATGTCCCCTCGTCTGTATGACGCATAAAATTCCAAAAGACACTTGTATTTCGCGGCGTGCTTTGATTAAGATTCGTTTAACAGTATTCCGTTAACCACTTTCTTCTTTAACAGTCATCAAAATTTTAAAACATGCTTGCCATTCCATACAATAGCAAGAAACATTTTTAAAAAGTGACAACGAAAATAAAGAATAATAATAAAAGAAAAATAAAACCAATTTCAAAGCAAACATTCATTCACAAGAATTTAAATCACATCACACTCGTAAATCAACTCTTTAATCTCCAAAAATATTTGAAGAAACAACTTTTTTTTCGCATTTAAACTAACCAGTAAGCCAAATCAATTCAATAATCAATAAATCTCAGATAAAATATCTCAAATTTTATTTTATTTTTGCATACAAATACGACTACAACTGGAGAATTTTAACCTAATTTAAAGATTTTCGATTTCCCTTTCAATTCAATCGATGCTAAAGCGTAATAAAATGTTTTTCTTGGTATTACAATTATGTGTTTAAAAATAAAATAAACTTTTCAAATTGAACAGTTTTAACAAATTGTAGTGAAATTAAATAATATCTTAAAGTAAAAAAAGATACAGATTTCTATCATGAAGTGAAAATAAAGCACAAGTTTGAAGCTAAATACTATTCCACACAACTATTCATTCCACAAAGTAATTAAATACCGTTTAATGTAGTTTTTTTTTCTCTTTTTGTTTATTTTAAATACAAAATTTAAGTTATGTTACACAAACTTTATATACGAGAATTTACGAAGTGTGTGTGTGAAGTTTAAAGTTATAGTGTGTTCCATATAAGTAGGTGTTTTGCTCAAAACACGTGCTTTGGGCAAAACATGTAGAAATAAATATGTTTTGCCATACATTTTTGAAACGAGCAAAACACCTCAAGCTGTGTGTTTTAGAGCAAAACACTTCGAAAATGTTCTGTACAACACTGCCTTTCTTCGAGAATAAAAGATACAACATTTTGCCATCCATTTAATGTGAGTGACAAATTCGAAAAAAATGCATTTTCGTTTGCAGTCAGAACAAAATAAGAATATTTAAATTATTGATTTAGACATTGAATTCCTGGTGGTGTTTCTTTCAAACAGATCTTAGTCTAAATCCTGGAGTGTCTACTTTGTATTGGCTAGGCTAACTCTAGCTAGCTCGGTTATCATATTCCAGCCGATCCTACTTACGAAGCACAAAACAAAAGAATTGAACCAACACATCAGCAAATGTTTTTCAATACAACGAATTCACTCACAGTACCCATCCTACTCCGCATCAATTTCACTTTTGCTTTTCAAAACTAGATGTTTTCAGCTCTAAGTTGCCCTCCATCTATGTGTCAATATCTATCTTTTATACCTTGTCTGTTAAAATAATTGTTTCATATTACATCTCTCAATATTATTTATTTACTTTTTATTATTAATTAATTCATCAGTAATAAATGTGTCCGAAGGCCACTTTTTTTCATTTAATAATTCAAAACTTAAAATTAGCAATACCTTACTCGTAATCTGGTGGAAGTCAAGTTTCGTTAAAAAAAAGCTTGAATTTGTTCAAAAGTGCTTTTATGCCACTACGCATATCGATTATATGTACATCTACAAAAACTCTTATCTTCAGGGTTACATTCGCATTTTATTTCTATAGCATTCATCGCCATTCTGTTGAGAAAAAATTATATTTTTTGTATTCGATTCGACACATATGTATGATTCTTCACAGTCGTTGTTGCTTGTTGCTTTTATTGTCTTACTCGCACTGGTTAACGGTTTACCTCAACTAACTGTATTGGATTACAGGTTTTTTAGAGGTATTTCGTTGTTAACCATACTGCAACTTCCTATGTGAAGGCACAGGTCGGTATAGTTAGTCGCAGCGACGCTACAAACGTACTGTTAATACCATCTTGGGCATATGGTCTCCGTCATCCCGCCTATGCTGTGCATCTTACTGTATAGTTATGTAAATAGAAATATAAAGAAAACAATTTGTTTAAAAACAAATTCCTATTTGTTAAAAAAAAATGTACAAAACTGAAATAATAATTGAAAATATATCAAAGCCTGCGCATTCTAGCTTCAAAAGACTATAAAAATGTTCAAAAGAAGACGAAAATGTGGAAAAAGTTGGCGATGTGGTAAATTTAACGGGTAAGAACAAATTTTACACAAAACTTCGTTGATATTGTGCTTCACACGACGAATTTATACAACGAATATATACCGGCGAATTCGTTACGAAGGGCAAAATTCGCCGTTCGTCGCAGTTGTGTTCCTAGCATAAACTATTATTTGCTAAACCGTTTCAGACAACTCTGTATTCTCTCATCACACCACAGTAGTATTTTTAAGTTTACCTTTGCAGCACTTTCAGCATCTACTAAAAGGGATTCAAAATTTACAAAACCACCAACTACTACACTGAAAAAATTTTGTTCAGAAATTCTCTGAATTTTGACATTACTTTTCAACCATTGTAACTTTTCATAGAAATAATGAAACGAATTTCATTAGATTATTTTAATGAAAACCTTCAAAGAGAAAAAAAAAGCATATGAAAACTGTACATTAAATTAATGAAAAAATAACATATATTTAATGAAATAACTTCTTTGTACTAATGTAATATATTCAGTAAAAATATGAAACTCCTTCATAAGGTAAATGAAGTTAATTCATTTATAAATTTATTGAATTTTTGATGAACTTTTATAATTTTTTTATATTAAATTTTTGGTTTGTACATTTGTACAACGGGTTATAGTTCAGGTTTTTTCTTTCTTAAGTTTTTTTCTTAAGAAGGATTTTTTACAATACAAATCTGCTGTGATCAATAATTTTGATTGAAGAAGACAAGGAAAATAATAATCAAATCTTTAGCTGGGGGACAACTAGCTGTTTCGTAGTCGCTACACTACTCATCAGCACCCACTGGGATGTACTAATGTAATACATTCATTAAAAATATGAAACTCCTTCATAAGATCAATGAAGTTATTTCATTTATCTAATTTTATTATTCATTGAGCACCTGAAAAATTTACATTAAATCAATGAAATAGTTACATTTGTTTAATGAATTAATATCATAACACATTAATAAAATATGTTCACAAATGTATGTAATAAGATCAATGGAATTATTTCATTTATTCATTGATACTTTATTTCATTACACAAACAATACTATTCCTTGCTTTTGTGAAATTGTACCTAATTATGATAAAAGCAAAAGTTGTACAAGTATTCACCAAATAAAACAGATTTTATTAATTCAAATGACTTCAATACACTGATATTTAAATTTTTTTAACTATTATTATGCTGATTTGAGTATATATACATATGTACATACTTACCCAAGCTCGGTAGCCAGAAATTTATTTGTCATTGATCTAATGAATTCTATTTTATTGGAATTATGAAACTCATAAAACTTACATTTTAATAAAAAAACTTGACATTTTTTAAGCCCATTAATATATCTTACCAAAATTTAAAGAATTAAAAAAAAAAAATTAATTTTGTTGTAGTCATAAATCCAATGATTTTTTTAATGAAACTTAATGAAACCATTCTGATGGAACTATTTCATAATATATGTAAATGAAGTTTCATGCATATTGTGAAAAGTTTTCATTGGATTAATGAAAAACATTTAATGAAACAGTTTCATTAAATATATGACGCACAATTCTTTCAGTGTACTTTATATATATAGTTGCAAATATATTTGTAAAGTATGGGTGGGGTATAATTAAATAAATAAATAAATATTTTAGATAGACCAGATTTTCAGGATGGTTTAAAGCTATGTCTAAACGACATTTCTTCTTGCACTGAAAAATTGTCACAACGAAAAGCATTTTTCATGTTTTTTTTATAATTTCCTTTTGACTCATTTGTTATGTTTTTAAAACATATATAAATAAGCTAATATTATTTTATAGACACTTGCCAAAGTTGCATTAACAAAATAACTTTTTAAACTTCGAGGCCAAAAATAATCAATTGCAGGTAGCTTTCAAACTTTATAATTTTTTCAAAATTTCATCCTTCTTACATAACATGCAAAAAAATGTATAAGATGTTATTCCATTTTGTCTATTTTATAACATGAACAATTGATATTTTCGTTTTAACATAACGTCAAGAAATGATAGTAGAAATATAAGGAAAAAATTACAAAAAGTTACTTTATTATTAAAAATGTTAAAAATCTGCGTTTTTAGGCCAAAAAACTTCAAATCTTTATTTAGTGTTTTTAGAGAGGAAAAATCTGCAAAATTAAGATAAATCTGCATTTCTGGCAACAGTGGTTACTTGTCTGTTGAAGCTTTGAACACATAGACGACAGCAGACAGCAAGCAGCAATCTGTCAAAAATAGAATACATGTGTTTAAATGCACACGATTATTTTAACGACATCACAGCAGCACGACTTCACAACAGCATTTGCTGCTGCTGCCAACTTAAGCTACGTACACACGGTTGTCAGATCTTACAATATTGCCAGTAAAATTGTCTGAAAATATATTTCAATCGTGTGAACTGCCAATTTTTAACTTACAACGTTGTCAGAAAAACCATTGTCAATCAATTGTAAGACGACAGTGTTGTCAGGCATCTGACAATCGTGAGAACACTCTTTGTCTGCATTGCCAGACAACTGGCTGGTATTGTAAACTCAGTTTTAATTGTCAGATGTATAAAATTAATGCACCTGACAATGGCATCATTGTCAGAAAAAAGTTTGATGGGCAACACTGCCAAACAGATGGTTGCTGATATACATAAATGGCAATGCCTTATAGCATGACTGGCAATGTTTTTCATCTAACAACTTGACAACCGTGTGAACTGACAATTCTTGTTGTCAGATGAATTATTTGTCAGACCATAGTCTGACAATGAAATTGTAAGATTTTCTTACGGTCGTCTGAACACACAATTTACTTCTGCGGGACAATTTTTCATTGTCACTACTTTGTCAGCATGTTGCCAGATCTTACAATATTGCAACATCTGACAACCGTGTCAGATTAATTTCTATTTTCGTAGATTAATTTCTATTTTCGTAAGCAGCAAAAAGTAAATGCAGTGCTGCCACTATAAATATAAATTGCCAGCAATAAAAACTAAAATTTGTTTGAAATATTTATTAGAAATAAACATCACATAAATAATATAAACAAATAAATTGTTTAGTTTTTACAGTTTTACGTGATATTTTTACGTTTTCAGTCGGTAATTTTAATTTTATTCATGTAAAATATATATGTGGCACCTCCGAAATTTGCTGTCTTTAAAATAATTATGTTGCTGATGAGACGGCAGCATTTGAAGCTAACTTCATTTGTAGCCGTGAAGTCTGCTGTTGTCTAAGTGTTTAGAGCTTGAAGTTGTAATCACGCATGCGCTTTCTTTCTGTGTCTCACAACATTATTTCCCTTTTCTTGTCAATCTTACCTAATCGTTTTTAATGAATAGTACACATAATTATTTTAGCAATTACCATTTAATTGCACATACAGATGTATGTACTCGTACATATGTAGAACAGTTGACACTTTATTAGCAGTTGTACTTTGTTATGAGCTTTTGAAACTCATATGTACATGACCATTAAAAATATATTTTTACATTTTAATGTTTATTTAATTATTTTTATTTTTACAATTTGTTTCGAAAGATAATATCACTAGTTATTACTAAATGCCAACTGCCATCTGATTACTTACTTCCCTAAAAACTAAAACTTGCATGCAAGTACTTTGTATTTCAATATCAAATATTTTATTGCCTTAAGAAGTGAAAGCTATTAAAATATACATATGTACATATGTACGAGTAGATATGTAAGTATTTTGAGTTGTACGAGTAAAAGGAAATTTTTAATATTTACTTTATTAAAGAAATCATCTGAAGCAAAAATGTCTGGATTGTTTGCAAACATGATGTTTGTGTTTTCAAAGCTTTGAAGGAATTTTCTACATTATTTAAATAAATTGAAAAATAGTGAGGAATGATGGAATTGCTGCAAAGTATTTGAAAACATATTTGCTTGAAACATAACTTAAATAGAATTTGGGGTATACGAGTATTTATGAATTTTAAAGCAGATAATTATAATAGCAATATTTGGTGTGTGTGTGTGTGTGTGTTACCAGCTGTGTATAAGTCAACATGTCATATGTAAGTGTCAATCTATTCGTTAGCAAACTTGAAAACCAAGGCAGCTTTATCAGTATACAAAAATCAGTTGTTTTTATAACCTTCACAAAAATGTAACGGGTATATATAATTTTGTAATTCGGTTTGTAATTTCTGCAATTTTCATTTGCGACCCTATAAAGTATATACACTGCGCGTTATCAGGTTAGCGCCTTCCTTTACACTTTCTTTTCATGTTAAATGCTGCCTAATCTATTTGTGTTATGGACTTACAATTTTTATCTATTTGACTTCTATAACATAGTGTCTACAACTGATATTGGCTCTGATATAATATGAGAGAGAACGTCAGCAGATTAACGAGAAAAAACAAATAATATTTTCTCTCATATCTAGCATGGCGCCAAGTATTTTTGCAAATATCATAATATCTCACAATTTTTAAACAACCATGAAGTAAACATCGTTGAATGTTGTATTTTTCTGAAACAAATTTATATATTCCAACAGCAAAAAGAACAATAAACGATTTTTTGTAAATATTTTAATGATTTTATGATATTTTTTATTATAATTTTTTCGGGAGTTCTTCAAAAATTGAATATTATGTCGTTTTGTTTACGTTTTTTGACAGTTCATATCATGATATGGTTTTCTAAATATATATGGTTGATATGACAATATTTTAAGGGCAAAATACTATTGTTGAATTATATGGTTGAAGACAACAACATAATATGGTTTCAACCCGAAATTTATATACAAAATTTAGTACAGCCAAAAACCAAAATTACATCATATAACCATATATTTGGTAAAAGTTATAATTTTTGTATTATGCCTAATACTTTTATTGTTGAAATAAAAATTTAGCTGTCATGTCTTACCATATAATATTATCACTCCTGCCAATATTTTTGAAAAATTGTATATTCTATTGTCATGTACTAGTGTTGAACGTGACTATATGTAACAAATAGCTATAAATATAAAAACACACATAACATATTGAATTAAAACAACACTTTTGCAATTTATTTGGTATATTTAGTCCAATTCATATTTTGAAAAATGGATTACAAATTTGTGAATTTGTTCAAATTTGGTGCTCCAGGAAGCTTGATGTACATATGTATTTTCCCTCTGGCCAAATAAATCTGTAAAAATACACATTCATACATGCATTTGTCTATGTACATAAATTCGTATACAAACCTTCCCTAATTTTATGATCATTTTATTCAATAAATAAATATTAATTTATTAACATTGTTAATATAAAAGAAACGTATACACACAAATAAATTGATTGTTTTAAAATTTAAAAAATTAAATAAAAATATGTATGGATATGTTTAACAACAATTTATAGAGAATTAAACTATATTCAAAAGCATAATATGCCGCTAGAGGCAACAATATACATTATGAGAGAGTAAATAGTAATGTTGCTACAACAATATTCCAAAATGCTTTTTCTTTGCGTGCAGATTTGTATTGTAAAAAATCCTTCTTAAGAAAAAAAACTTGAGAAAGAAAAAACCTGAACTATAACCCGTTGTATAAATGTACAAACCAAAAATTTAATTTAAAAAATTATAAGAAGTTCATCAAAAATTCAATAAATTTATATTTACATCTCTGGGTACGGAGAATATTAAAATACAAAAATATGTATGTATGTTAATAAATAAAATAAATACCGCTAGTTCTGAGACAGCTGTACAAACAATGTGGGCAATTAACAAAATGCATATGTGATTCAAAAACTTGAAAAAACTTAAGAAATTAAAAACCTGAACTATAACCCGTTGTACAAATGTACAAACCAAAAGTTTAATTTAAAAAATTATAAAAAGTTCATCAAAAATTCAATAAATTAATATTTTGTTTGTTTAAAAACAGTTCTGATAATGAAAAAGGGTTGTATAAAGACAAAAAAATAAAATTTCCGATATCGGTCTATATAGGTACACCAGGGATATAGCCTAAACGGATGGTCGCGTAAGCAAAATACAACAACTGTTTTGGCTTAAAAGTAGTTCTGGTAATATAAGGAGGTTATCAAATAGGGAAGATGAACATTTCCGATAGCGGTCCATATACATATGTATACCTGAGATATAGTCTAAACTGATTTTTCTATGAAAAAATTGTTTTTTTGCTTAAATCAGTCCTGATTATAAAAAAGGCTACTAAAATACAGAAAATAAAAATTTCAGATTTCGGTATATATACCCGAGATACAGCCTAAAGAGACTTTTTCGTGAAAGATTACCTTTCTGGCATTGTGATTACAAGACAAAAAAAAAAACATTTTCCGTGATATCGGTCCATATATATCTACATATATATTTACGTGACTATCGTGTAGGGTATTTTAGATCCGGCCCAGCCCAATATACTACACTCTTATATTAAAATTAGTATAGTAGTATAGTATTGTTAGTTTATATTTTGAGGATTCAATAAATAAATTTATTTTCTTAAAATGAGAATTAAAAGGAAAAATGTGCTAATAATATTGTTCTTTTCGTTTTTTCTTATTGGGATTTTTTTTCATTTCAAATAATAAAAATATTAATAAAATTAACTTCAACTGAATCCCTCTTTCAAGAGAAAGAACAAAATATTTTTTATTCATTCTTCATTTCTTTAACCATTTTCTCTTCTTTCAAATCTCTCCATTCGTTTATTCAGAACTCGTGAACATTCAAAATCAGTTGAAGGATATACTGATTCATTTTATTCTAACTATACAGTTGCAAAGTAAATTTACAAAGTAAAGGATGCACAGCATGGGCGAGGTGACAAAGACCATAATGCCCAAGATGGTATTAACAGTAATTTTTTTAGCATCGCTGTGACTAACTATAACGACGTATGCCTTCACATAGGAAGTTTCCACGTGGTTAACAATGAATAACCTTTAAAAAAGCTGTAAACCAATACATTTAGTTGAGGCAACCCGTTAACCAGTGCGAGTGAGACGCAAAACTCTCGAAGACCGAACAACAAACACAAGCCTGACCGTACTTAAGAAATAATTACGATGACGCGAGAGCTGTTCTTCAGCCCAAAGCTACTTTACGACTGTTTAAAAATTTATATTTTGCAATTAAACAAACAAATAGTGCCAGTAGTTGTCGTATAACAATTCCTTATTCTGAAGCATGTCGGCATATGAAAGAGAAGAACGAATTAATTCACTACACCTCTCTGAAAGTGAATGAAAGATTCACACAAATGAACGATTTTGCCCGACACTAATTATTAAGATCGCTCCAATTTATGGATAAAAATGTTTACATCGGTTTAAAATAAAAAATAAATTTATTTGAAGTTTTCGTGGGCAATTTTTCCATATCAATTATCTCTTTACAAATTTTCTAAATCCACAATTACATACAAATTTTACTTAATATCCTCAACTAATTAATGAATATAAAGGCTTAATGGTGAAATTTCAGATCCTAGGAAAGTTTCATGAAAATAGCATCTTTAAATTTTCGGTCAACATGTTACGATTTACGTAAATGACGCAATATCTAGCGTATTACACAGAAAAAATTATACTAAAAATAAAATCAAGAAAATTTTTGTCTGAAAAAATAATTTGTATGCATATACATAAATATCAAAAAGATAACGTTGGATATTGTATTTTTTTGTTGTTTAAAAAATAGTTGTTTTCAATCAATAATAATTTTTACTAAACTTTTGTTTGAATCCACGAATTTCTTTACAGGTCTGCATTCAAACAATTTATTAACTGATTCAACGAATTTCATTATTGAACACGAAAAAATGTTATTTCTGTGTATTATGGTGGGAAAAAATTCTGCTTACGTATTATATTTTATTTAATTCTCCCGTTTTTAAATTTGTATTCCCGAATTTAAAAATAAAATTCGTAAACAGAATTTAATTTTGCGTTGTTAGTTTTTTTATTCTTTGCGCGAACGAAATATATAATAACAAACTGATTAAATGTTAAAACTGCTAAATTATTCGCGAGCAGAATGAAAAAAATGCGGAATTTAAAGATAAAGTTCGCGAACTTCGAAATGAAATTCGTGAGCAGAATTTTACAAACAAGAGGAATGAAGAAAGAAAATTTCTTTTAAACATTTAACTGAGCATGATGAGAGTTCGTTTTGTAGCGTTGCCAGAATGATAATTTTAATACACCTTTGATAATTTTTGGACCAAATTTTTATTTGATAATATTTTCTCAAATGACTTTTTATATTCGCGAGCAGAACTTAAATTTTTTTTGCGCTTTTTTAATACGCTTACGAATTTTATCTATAAATAAAAATAAAAAACGTAAAAGAATAATTCTTTGAAATATGAAAAATTAATTCCCTTCGTATTAAATCCATTCGCGAACGAATTTAATTTGAGCATTATTCCTACTTTCAACATAATAATACGTTATGTTTTGTTTTCTTCTAGTTTTTTATTGGATTTTAGCTTTTCCGACTTAATTCAGTCATATGTAAGCCCAAATTCCCTTCTTTTTTATTGTGATATCCCACTGTGAATCTCATCCAACAATACAGTTACTCGTATGATTTGAAAATAAATTCACAATAGCTTTTTTTTTGATGGACTAAAATTTTATTTTTAAACAGAGTAAGCAATAGCCAAAATTATAAAAATCACACAGTAAATCAAAAAGCAAACACGATCAAAAGCGGTGGCCAATAACACCCAATCGAATTGTATAGAACGGCTTGATTGAGTTGGATTGATATTTGTCGGATCGGGAATGTCGCTGCATTGATCTGGTGTATCGTATACATGTTCACCTAATTCCTTGGTTCCATTATTTAAAAGTGATTGAGGCTCGGCTTCCAAAGTGAACTGACTGAGCAGAAGAACCCGGCCCATAATGCCATTTAATAGATTTTTCAGAAAATCTGGCACACGTTTCTTGTGTTTGGCAGTGGATAGATACAGAACGATGACTGAAATTATGGTAGACAAACTGAGCATGAGCAAGCTGGAGCTATAGAAAAGCACTGGAAATATAATAAAGCATATGATCATGTTTTTTTTTTAAATATTTAAGACAAAGAACTAAAAATCAAACCCACCCACAAGAGGAGTATTTTCCGCTAAAATTGGCAACATTTGGGCAAAGAACATAAGAAAAGCTGCCACAACCACAATAACAATGCCATTCAGTAATATTTTTTCACCCATTTGGGGCGGCAACCAAAATGTCGATAGACACAGGATTATAATACAAGAAGCGGGAGTAAAAATTACAGCTCCATACATAGAAGAATGTCTCTGTAATTTGAATGTGTACTGCAAATAGCTGTAGAAATCTTCATTGACATATTCCGACTTGGCATCGCTTATATCCCATTCGGTGGACTTAGTTAATTCTGAATAGTCCAAGGTATGGTTTGTTTCGTAAAACTTCGGGAAAATATTGCTGATTGTCCAAATACCCATTTTTAATTTACACGTTTGGGTATCATATGGCCAAAGTTTTAAATTCAAATTGCAGTATGTGGTATAAACAGCTGGCGGCACCCACAACAAACTACCATCCGATGACAGGAAGACTATCGTATCACCCATATAATCTCCTTCGCTGCCAGCACTATTTAGTAGGCTGATAGAGGGTTTCCATACTTCATTTGCACGCAAAAGAATCATTTCTATGTTATCAAAGTGTTCTGGCCGCCAAGTAAGCCCACCATCATTCCAACGCTGTAAATTTTGTGCTATTATTGTATATGAAGACTTTTTAAATACGTTATTACTTACCAGAGTGAGCCAAGCATGTAATGTCATTTTGCCATTTAGTTCATCAACATCAATATAGGTTACCGATAAAAATAGGGATATATTTGTTCTTTCTGTGTGCGTGGCCATGGGATGCGCCATTTTATCGTAATTTGTGAACAGTTGGACATGTAAACGCTCCAGTGCAGTAATATTGTAATCATCGTTGTCAACACTGTCATCGGCTAAATAAATAAAAGACACAAAAGAAATCTTTCTTTTTATTATAAATTGCTACTAAAAGTCTGCTTGAATATGTTCAAAAGGCATTTGAATATATATTCATTAGCTTTTTCAATAAATAAAGCTTCATACCATACACAACTGAATACGAATTGACTCATATTCTATTTTAACAAAAACAAATGAATGAATACACACACTGAATGAATAATGATAATAACTCTACTCGTGGAGAAACAAATACAACCACATACAAATAAAACGAATACAAAAAGAAAATGTTTCAAACATATAATCATTCGAATGAATGTAAGTAGTATTCGAATATATTCGTATTAATGATATGGCTACCATATTACATCTCTTTGATCATGTGCAACACTATGTGTTCAAAGAGTGCTAAATTACAATGTGCGAGAAGTTGTGTTCAAAAGATTCTACCTACTTTAAAGTATGCGAGATTGTAGTCGAGCTGGCTGCTACTAACTTGCAATATATTGCTACGAATTTTTATCACCTCGAACCCAATGTGCAAGCCTTTGATCTTAGAGTTGGGTAGTTCGCGAACGAACTAGTATCACTGAACTATTCACTTCAAGGAGCTAAATGAGCCGATCATTTCTGCGAACTCTTTTAGCTCTATAGTTCATGTTTCTTTCTTTTGTCCTATGTAGTATTCTATCAGTAATTTATTTACTATTTTTTTATGTTAAAGATTTTGAAAAACGGCAATTTATTAAAATAAATAAGTAAAATTTTATTAAAAAATTAAAATTATATGCGTATTTCATATACTATTAAAGTTCTTTTGTCAACTTCATTTTAACTGTTTCTGTCTTTACTCAGCAGGTATTTTAAAAGCAAATCTCGTTTTAAGAGAATTTTTTACTGAATGTAATGTACATTCGAATAATATTCACTCTATTCATTTGATGTTTTTTGTACTCAGTCAAACTGTAATCGTGTAATCGTGGTTTTTGCGATTAAAAATTCAATAAATGAAAATTCAAAAGAGTACAGTAAAGAATCTATTTATTACGATCAACTTTAAAACGCAATTCATTCTCTTTCCTGTTTTAACACGTTTTACTCTATACTCAATATTTGAATGAATATTGTGTTTTCAGTGTATATTTAAACAAACGAATATATTCATGCAGCCTATTATTTGATATTAGCTTATAAAAAAAACCTTTGGCAATATTTTGTCAGCTGTTTACAGAACACCGAAGTGTAGTTCGCTTAGAAAATTTGTATGAAAAGCTCTCAAACAAATTAAGCGATTTTCATAAATCAAGTGGTTTTTAGACGATCCGCTCTTCTGTGGTCTGTAAAGGTACATTTTTTTATATAGTAATACAAGAAATTTAAATTTTGTGGGAGCAAAATATTACGAAATTCTCTACGTGTCTAAAAAAGCAAACAAAACTATGTTGTAAGTATTTTTCATGTTTACATTTGTAGGATAAGTATAATCAAAGTATTATTATGAAATCGCTTATGAAATAGGTAACAACAAGCCTCTGGACTACCAAAAACCTACTAGGGCCTAAGCCCTAAGATGACGTACTGGTTATATACTCAAATGGTAAGACCCACTATATTATATGGTGGGCAAAAGCAAACAGGTAACAGTTATATCAAGACTAAACAAGGTTCAGAGACTTACATGTCTATGTATCGCAGGGGCGATGACAACCACCCCAACGACAGGCTGTATGGTTCACAAAAGTGGTACACGGATGGATCCAAAACGCTCCAAGGAGTTGAGACAGAAATAGTGGGGTCTAGAGTATGCACGTATATAATTCTTAGTAAAGACACCACAATCTAAGGGAAGTGGTTGAAATACCTTCCGATAGTGGATACAAGAGAGTGCTGATAAAAATACTGACTGATAGCCAATCAGTACTGAAGGCCCTGCGCAGTTGTGTCTTTACGTCAAAGTTAGTACTGGAATGTCACAACAGGCTTAATGAACTGGCAGGTCAGAAACAGGTAACTCTGATCTGGGTGCCTGGATATGAGGGGCAGTACGGCAATGAGATGGCTTACATCTACGCCTAAAAAGGAACAGAGGCCACTTTTACTGTTCCCATTCCAACATTTGGCTTCATACGGGTCTCCTTAACGAAGAGATGAAGAAATTGACGGAACTTTCCATGAAACTTCTAAACTTCGATACAAAGAGGGCCGAATGTGCTCTAAAACTGGATAGGAAAAGCCTCAGAACACTGACAGGTGCACTTACAGGTCGTTTTACCTGCCTTAAGCACCTGTACAAGATTGGCATTTACATTACATACATTTGCAGATTCTGCGTTGAGGAAGAGCCAATGGAGCACTTGATCACCCACTGTGGAGCATTGAGACACAGGAGATATAGGCTGCTACAAGCACTTATGTTATGTAAATGTGATTTAATATCGCTTCCAATGAAGGAGCTTGCCCGATTTCTTCACATAGCTAACCCGTAATGGGATTGGCATTTACATTACATACATTTGCAGATTCTGCGTTGAGGAAGAGCCAATGGAGCACTTGATCACCCACTGTGGAGCATTGAGACACAGGAGATATAGGCTGCTACAAGCACTTATGTTATGTAAATGTGATTTAATATCGCTTCCAATGAAGGAGCTTGCCCGATTTCTTCACATAGTTAACCTGTAATGGGACAAGGGGACGCACAATAGATCAACACTGGTCGCAGTACAAGCGGCCACATCCCATTCAATAATAATAATAAATTATTATAAAATAATAATCAGAGTATTATAATAAAATTACTGATGGTTACAATTCGACAAAAACAACATGCAATATCCTTGAACTGAATTGTTGGTTTTGTAAATATTGTACGATCTTCAATAAATACTCGAAGTGCTGCCGATGTAAATTTAAAAATACACCTCTGCTATGATGAAAATACAGAATTTTCTGAAATGGTTTAGAAAATTATGACTTTCGATTTCTCATTCCTCACACAGTAAGATTTCCATTATTTTGCACAACTTTTTAACAGATCTAAATGTTTGTATTACCATGTAAATGTGCCTTAAACAGCAACCTTTATCAGACATTTCTGATGAATGTCTGACTTTATCTCTTATTGTTGTCAGACTTTTCTGGTGAATGTCTGAATTTATTCTCTCCTTGTGGCTTGTGCGATTTTGTGTATCAACATTTAGTTGATTAATGATTATGAACGCAAGAAACTTGATATCATTTGTTGTTTTCAATATAAATACTGAGAATTTTAAAATAATTGAGTATAAATGATAAAATCTATTATATTTTAGTTATTTTTGCAACAATAAGATTTTCTTTTAAGCCCATTCTTTTTCAAAACTGAAAACTACAGCAATTAAAATTGAAATTTAGGCAATATATAAAAAAATAATTAAAATTTTTAAACAAAATGCTTCGATACAATGAAGGTCACATATTTCATTATACTATTATATCTATACTATTGCCAAATCATTTTAAAAAAGATATCCAATAAATATTTATTTATTTTTATACCGCCATCTTTTAACGTCTTAATTGGAAGTCTAGAAATCTATTAAAGCGTCATAGTCGGTACACTAATCCAACATTAAACATAGCTCCGTGTACACCTCTATGACAGTAATTATTGCTCCTACCTAAGCGATAAACAGACACAGTCAACAAAAACCAATTTTCGTTGACAATGAGCAAACAAACGCCAAATTTTTTACGTCGACTTCATGTGACTACGGTGTCGAATCATAGCATGTAAAATAAATATTCTATAATTAATTATGCCTAAGATATACATTAAGAGTGTTCCAAAGTTAACTCAATATATAGATTTTTCGCTATTTATACAGTGTTGGCAAATCTAAGAAAACAATTCGACAGGTGGAAGTTTAGGGTTAGTAAAAATGGAGCGTTAAAAGGCCAACGTCCGATCGAAAATGAAATAAACTCATATGTTTGGACTCAAAAGTCTAGTTTTTGGTTACTAAGATGTGTGCAAAAGGGAGCAAAGCAGCTTATCGGTAACAATAGAGTATCCCATGCTATTGACTTACAGTGTGAGGTGCGTTTCTCTGTTTTATACCTACTGCATGGTTTTTACTTTTTGTCCCCGAAAGTTACACTTGTTTTATGCAACACGAGTTCAACGTTTAGGACTCATCCATTTGTGGTCGATTGCGAATCCCCCCCGGAGAACAGGTTTTGCCTTGGCGTACTCCTAACCAGGGCATTCTGTTTTTTTGGGTAAAGAGGGGAAGGAGTTCTCGTTTGTTTTAGCAAATAAAACTCGATGAAGCCCCATGTCTTATGCTGGCTTCCGAAACCCTTACCAAAAATTTAAATTGGCACAACGAAGATCAGCATTGCCCTCGGGTGGTTCTGCTACCAGTTCTACCCGGGCTGATCACGGACGAGGTGCCTACCTTGGCTGGAACGTTCTGGCAGTGGTTGAAACCTAAAACGCAAGAAGGAGGAGTTAGTACCCCTGATAACTGTTTGCTGTTTGGCTTTTTTCGGGGACTAACATCCTCCCGAGGGTCTGCTGTCTTTACAACAGATACCTGTACTGTAAGGACCAGTGGTGATGGTTGAGTTGGTTTAAGAGCTGATGGGCTTCGGCTTACCAACTCATGAAGCCTTGTCTTCCACCGATTAGTTTATTTGTCGTAGTCGTTTGAAACAAGCAACTTCTGTGTCTTGAAAAATGGAAAAAGTGAATTTCGCGCAATGAATAAACACTATTATTTGAAAAGAAAAACGGCGAAAGAGATAAAAGAAAAGCTCGATAAACATTACGGCGAGTCTGCTCCGTCAGATTACATGCTAACATATTTGATTGCTGAATTTAAACGTGGCCGAACAAGTCTGAAAAGACCGTCAAGTTCGATAAACTGTTTTCTTCGACTGCAATGGCGTCGAATACGTCAATACGGAATACTACCTTAAAGTTATGCGCCGTTTTGCAGAATTGTGGAAAAGACAATCATGGATTTTGCACCATGATAACGCACCAGCTCACAAATCGATGCTTGTGCTTGAGTTTTTGGCAAAAAACACAATCGTTATCATGCCTCAACTGCCTCAACACCGATGAAAGGAAAGCGTTTTGTTACGATCGAGGAGATAAAAGGAAAATCGAATGTTGGCGATACCGAAAAGCACGTTTCAGAAGTGTTTCGAGGATTGGAAAAAACACTGCCATGACTGTGTTATATCTAAGGAGGATTACTTTGAAGGGGGCAAAATAGTTGATTGATGAATAAATAAATTCTTTTTGGAAAAATATAAAGAACGGTTATTTTTTTATCAGCCCTCGTAAATGCATGTGTATATTACTATGGTATAAGAATTAAGAAATTACTTGAAAATGTTTTCTTTTGCGGTTAATAAGTTGTGGTCATACAAAACTGCGTCACTACTTATTATTGCGTTCTTTTTTTTCTCTTAGTAAAGATTTTGGGATTTTTTTTTTTTGGAATCGACACTTAGATAATTTTAAATAAATTTTTTTTAGAAAAACTCACGCGCAAATCTCTAATTGAAACAGGATGCAGAGAGCCGTAACTTTCGGTGAAAATTAAATTAAATCGCCTTATTTACGAAGCGCTAACCACTATATTAGATAAGCGACAATGTTTGGACTCTTTAGACTTGCTCAAATTCTTGACATATTTTTTAGGCGACAAGATTACATTTTGTGATGTTTCGGCATCATCAACTTTATAAGTGTTTTCAAATGCTTGGAGTTATAAAACTCGTTTATCGCATTGAGCGCTAAATTTCTGAGCGCAGATAAACGTTTGTGTTTCGAATATACACAAAAATTTAATTAAATGCTGATAAATTTCTTGCAGTTCTTTGTAATTCGTGACCCTGACCAAAAAATACGGAAACTGGACTTTTTTTATTTTTACCAAGGTCAATCGCTACTTCTTAAGCTCTTTAAGGTCTTCAATTCCAAAATCCGCAACTGTTCCCAGTTATATTAACTTTGTTTTTTTGGCTTTTTTTTTGTAGGATTTTCGAATTGATAATTATTTTTTTTTTAATTTAACTTACAAATCACACCCTGCGCTAAAAGTACAAATATTCCGCAAGCGAATAACGTGGCACTACAGCAGGAAATAAACATTTTTTTTTTTTAATTTTATTTTTTATCACAAACTAAATTCTTCAAGAAACCTCCAGTTTTTTTTCTTTAATTTAATTAATTTGCCTTCTTAGATTTTATATAAAGTTTTCGTTTTCTCGTATAAGACCGTTAAAATTTTTTGAACGATCGTTTCAACAAGAGATTTAATACAGAACTGATCTGGCGAAATTTTCTCTAAGAACAATTTAGGAGTGGAAAAAAATGTTTGAATAAAAAATATGTCTTGACACGAGTTAGTACGATGATAAAAAGAAAATCATGAATGGGATAAATACTCATGAGAGTTGTAAGCAGTCAAGGAGAGCATTTGCAAGAGGTTATTTATTCATAGGGGCTTGTCAGGGATGGATAGGTATTAGCTAGAATATTGTACTAAAATCGTAAGTTACGTTTTCGTGGGCAATTGTACTGAATTTACGAAAGTTTATTTATTTATTTATTTTTTATTTATTTAATAGATAATTATTTTACAAATATTTCTGATATTAAACATTTAAATATTTAATTTATTTATTTAAATATTTAATTTATTTATCTATATTCGGCATAACATAGTAGTTGTGTGGCGCAATTGCTTATTGTAAAGCTGTTAATTTTAAATTTATACAAATGTAAATTTAAAAGGTTTAAACGTTTAAAGAGAAGTTTAATCATAACTTTTGCTGTTTTACAGTGAGTCTATTTAAATTCATTTAATATAAGTTTTCTGTACTTCAAGCTGTCTTCCAAATATTTATGTAGTGTTATAAGACTGTAGCTACATCCATTTAGAGTTGGTGAAATCTCATTTACATCTAGCAAGGTCTTTTTAAAATACTTTACTCCGAATTCTTTGTATATTCCAATACAATGTAGTGTGTTCTCTGCAGCATCTAGGAAAGTTTATTTATGTAAAGGGCTGTGAAAAAATGTATGAATGTAACGAATTATTCATTCTGGGGTCGGAATTTCAGTGCGGGGGTTTTCTTTACTGATCATGCTTTGTGATTTTTGTTCAGCATCGTTTGGCAAGATTTCTACAAATTGTTCAGCTGTATTGCGGAAAACACCGGGTGGTAAGAAAAGTTTTTCGTGGAATTCAATAAACTTATAGTGCAGATAATCGACTTTTTGCAACCACTGTTCCCAATACCATTCGCAAACTTGAATTCCAGTTTATATTAGTGGATGATACACGACTGCTTATCATTAACTCATCTCTAGGAGAAAAGCGGAGGGTAGGTATAAAGTATCGCTACAGTTAAAGATGGGCTTCCGAATTCTTTGAAAATAGAGAATTCAAGGGCTACCGGAATTGCTAGAACTTTTCCACAATGAGGTCAGATTGAGCCGATATCCAGATATGAAATGTGAACAAAATACTATCATACTTGACCACATACCTAAAATTCAGCCACTATGTCAGTCTGAAAATCCAGAAGTCTATTATCTGTCACATCACACAGGTTTAATGCCGCCGGTTCGAAGGACCAAATAGTTAAGCTTGAGGGTGTGATATATAATGTGTCCGGTTCGAAGGACTAAATGATTAGCTCAGCTTTGTGAAAGTATAGTAAGCTGGAGTAAAAATAGGAAATAAGTTTGATGTGTGAACATATGTAACGAAATAGAGGGTACTCCTTCCCAATTGAAGATAGCCCGATAAAATAAAAGAAAAGGAATCAAAGTGATTTGGTGCTTTATTGAAAAAACGGACTACCTATTGGAATACTTTGGTAGGAATTAGGATAACTACCATCTGACTACATGTGTGGACGAATTAAGACAGGGTCTTGTGTTTTTATAAAAAAAAAAAGACGGAAGTACCATTTTAAAGCATCTTGACAATTTCTGTTAAGCATTTATATAAGAGAGATAGATGCTTATATGCAAAACTGTCTATCTATGTACATAAAAATCAGCTTTTGTACATATCTCAATGAACTAACGATTATAAATTTAAACACAAGTTTTGTAAGAATTTTGTGTTAAGGAATTTGGCCTTAACACTGGGGATATGATCGCGGTAGGAACTAATTTTTAATGATGTCCGTATACGGTCAATCGTTTTTGAAGATATATGAACTAACCGATAAAGCGCACCATACAGTGATTTTCTGTAAATGAGGTGTGTCTATAATAGCTTTTGGATTTTTCTCACTACCCGACAGAGGTTGCTTAGTGTAGTGCCTATTCTGATAGAACTCTGTCATATGACAATACATGCGAAGGAGTTAATAATGTGCTGTTTACAAAACACGTATAAGTAACTCGTGTAAAAATTTGTATGAAAAGAAATCAAAATATTGATCACGAGTTGCTCCTTTGTAGTCTACAAAAACTATATAAATTTTCCGTATGATGACTTTTGTAGAAGTTGTAAAGATGAAGGAGAAGAAGAGGGTTTTGAAGATTTTCTTTGTCGTTGCCTGGTTCTCTATTACATAAGGCTATTGTGTCTAAGCAGACTGGTAATGCTTGATTTGGCAGAAATATTATAATGTGCTATAGGAGGATTGGACTAGAGCACTCGATCCTCAATTTTGTTCCGATGTGGACTTGTAGGATAAATGTAGATTGTTAAAGTGCATTACATAACACCTCTTTATCCAAACTGCAGCAATTCTACTTATATACTTACATATAAGAATCAACGGAAAAGTTATTTTGAATAGGAATTCGATAAATATCGATAAGTGCTTTAGCTCAATTTGTAAGCGTAGTTGTAAGTCTGTCCAAAACAAAAAAACAACTATCAGCTGTTAAATGAGTTGTCAAGTAAGCTGTGCAGCCAACGCAAAGCTATTAACCTCCGAAAATACTTTTTATAATAGGGTATTTACATCTATCCAAAATCTACTAGATTTGAATGAAAATCTTCAACAAAATCTTAACCGTTTACACTTCCGCACATCTAACCAGATTTAATTTTCATAAAATCTTGTCTTGCAAAGCATTTGACAGCAATAACTATATCACAATGAATGCATCATGTAAAGAATTATTTTGAGCAACGACACAGTTGTGTACTTACAAAAATCTACCAGATTTCGTCAAAATCTAGTCGGAATCTAGATTTCATTTTGTATGGGAAATCTCGTCAAAATCAACTAGATTTGATTCGAAATCCCGAAAGTAGTAGATTTGGCTTAAGTGTTAATGGCCTATAAGTGTGCCATATGGATCAATGTCTCTTTCAGCCCATAAAGCGCGTCCAATAGCAATTTTCTGTCGATGGAATGGTGCTTTGACAAATGCCGGGGATTTATTTTCCATCTAAATGAGACAATTTTGCTAATTCAGTCAAAAAATGGGCTTTATGGGAAAACAAAACTTTGAACAGAAATTCAATACCAATTTGTGCTTCAATCTGATTTAACTTAGATATAAATTTATCCATAATGAAATGTCAAACCAAACTAAATAACAAGCAGCTATCAGCTGCTAAATGGTTTGCAAATAGCTCCGTGCTGACAATGCAAAACTGTGAACTTCTATAAAAAAAACACTCAATATTTGTTAAAGTGACTTCCTGTTTTGGAGAACCTTTGTTTAAACAAAACCACAGTTTTAATCATGCTTTGGTGTCTAATGTGTTGTGAAGGATTCATGCTTCTAACACATTTGCCAAACGGAACAAAAGCCTTTCAATTCACTCTTCTACGGTGGTAAAAGCAGTAGTAGTTTCATTCTTATTTGCTGTTTACAGAACACAGATGAGCGAGCGACACGCCTAGAAATTTTATATGAGTGGTTTTCATACAAAATTTCGAGGTCTGTAAACAGCACATTAATATCTCAAGTTTAGAAAATCGAAATATTATCCTAATTGTTTATTATGAAAGTCTTTTCTCATAATGAAAACATTTTCTATTATATAGCAAATAGTTTTCTGTGATATTTTACTCTTTCTTATTTCAAAACAAATAAAAATAATTTTAAGTCCATTGGTAAAAAAATACAACTCTGTTTATTCAAATATCAAACAATAGCCAATTTTAATGCAATTTAGAAAAAAAAATCAGTTTTTGCCAGTTTTCCGCAAAATATGATCATTATTCTTTAAAGATTTGAGATAAAAGAAAAAACTAGTTTACACAATATCAGTGTACTCGTGTATTATTTTCACCCGCATTATTTTTAAATTTAGTGACACTTGTTGTTTGCTACAATAATAATCACAACAATAATCAATTCAATTGAACAACAACACAGGCCAACGAAAAATAATAACACTAAAAACAACAAACACATAAAAATATAAATACTATTATTAGAATTTACGATCAGATAAACAAAATTAATCCCAACACAGAAATATCACTCGTATCTTAAGCAAAAGATGTGATGAGCACAGACATTAGAAAAGTATTAGAAGCTCAGTTGATATTCAAACGTAAACGAGATAGAACTTTTAGAAGCCTACAGTCATGATAAAGCGGATGCTATCAATTCTTATTATATTTATATTTTTGTCGATTCCAAAATTAAATGCTGCAGAAAAAAGTGAGTTTTTCTTTGAGATCGAATTAAATTCGAATACAGTATCAACAAAAATTGATTTACAGACTATACAGCGTACGAGTACCGTGACACTTTGCTGAAAGATATTTTAAATAATTCTCATCGATCAGCGAGGCCGGCTCAGAACAACAAAACTGTTATGGTTTTCGTCAATATTGAAATACAACACTTTGATTTTCATGAAAATACTGGCGCTTTTCATTTAGTGGGACTGCTGCATGTGGTAAATAAAATGAAATAGCTTTAGTTTTCAAAAGCTATCACTCGATTATGGATGGCAAGTGAACTGTAGTTGCATTGCCATTTACTCAAACTGAGTAAAGTGATAATACCGGTAACAATATGATGATGCCGAAGGCAACTGCAGTTGTTGCTTTATAATGATAATACAGGTAACAATGTGATAGTGCCGAAGACAACTGCAGTTGTTGCTTAATAATGATAATACAGGTAGCAATATGATAATGCCGAAGACAATTACAGTTGTTGTCTTATGGCAGTATGCCCACAAGTTCTATATGGAAGAGAAAATACCAATATATTTAAGGAAAAACTGTTTTATTTAATATTTTATGTTGTAAAAAGCAAAACATGTACAAAAACAAAATTCACACTGATAATCGCTGTCGTTTGTCATCGTCAATGTTTACCAGCAAACCATGCGAAAGTGTGTGTATGCAGTGAAGAGCAACAAAAAAAATATATAAGACGAAGTTGTTTGTGTATTTTTCATTGCTAGTGCTGAGCGCAGATTTTTGTGTATGAAAGAGCACAGCCCTATAGCTAAGCGCATTTATAAAAACGATTGAGCATCAAGCGCATTCGGCTGGATACACTTGCCTTATGGCTTTTCTGAAACTTGTAGTTTTCTGCTTGACTCACCCCGGGGGAGTAGGTTTTACCTTGGTGTTTTAATCGTTAAAACATTGTATCAAAATCAATTATCGATTTTCATGAAAAAATCATACTGAGTGACGAGGCACATTTTCATTTGAATGTGAATAAACAGAGTAGACGGTTCTGGGCAATGGTAAACCCCTCAAATTATTCATTAATCACCTTTGCATCCATTAAAAGTTACAGTCTGCTGTGCAATTTGGTCAGTAGAAATCATGTGTTACTTCTTTGAAAATTAAAACGACGTAGCCGTGAGTGAAAAGCGATATCGTAATATGATGGAAAACTTTTTAACGCCATAACTGCATGCCTTGGGCTTGATTAATATGTGGTTTCAACAAGACGGTGCCACATCGCATACAGCCAGGATTACAATTGAATTACTGCGAGTAGTATAGCTTCCCGGCGGACACCCTATAATACACTGGACACTGTTTAGCTTTGATTAATTTAATTTAAAAAGTTTCGGTCTTTCCTTGTTGATATTGATAGGTTCAAATCAAACGTGCACAAACACTACTGCCTCTTTCCTCCCCCTTATAATGTATTTTTCTAGTTCCAGTACAATGTTACTGCATATATCCTTTGTCATCCTTTGAGTACTGGTCCAAGAAAAAAAATAGAAATTTTTATAATATATCGTTATTATTATTTTAACGTTAAGATTCTCGTAATAAAGGTTACAGAATCGCAAGTTATTTTTAATTGCTTATTATTTCTTTATTTCGACTGTTTTTTCCTTTCTTAATATGTGTAATTGTTCGAGGTTAAGGTCTTTCTTGGAATTTTTGTTTTTTAATTATCTGGCAATATTTCGCTTTCCTTTGGATAGCTTCTTCAGGCCAAATAATATTTATTATAAATATTATTTGGCCTGAAGAAGCTATCCAAAGGAAAGCGAAATATTGCCAGATAATTAAAAACCAAAAAAACTAAAAATTCCAAGAAAGACCTTAAGCTCGAACAATTACACATATTAAGTTATTTTTAATTTTTAAAATTTGATGCATTCTTTTCAGAAATGGCGCGATCCGAAACTGGTATGGAATCCAGAAAGTTATGGCAACACCAGCCATATACTTATCAATCACAATTCCATATGGTTCCCAGATTTGGAATTCTATAACAATGCACCAGATAAATTTATTCAAATGGATCGAAATGGCTTGGTTTCGGTTAAAAGTAATGGTGTTGTTTTCTGGAGCGGCTACATCGAATTGAATGTATTCTGTAGTGCCGATATGTCAAATTGGCCACATGATAAGCACGAGTGCAGATTAAATTTAGGTTCATGGACTTTTGATGGCCTTGCCATGGACTTCATGCACTTGGATCCAAATTCAAGCATGAATTTTCATTCGGTAGATACGAAAAATATGGAATATAAAATTATCAATTATAATGCTTCGCATGTGAGTAAATACTATAACTGCTGCCTGAGCCCATATGTCACCATGGACTACGATTTAACATTTCAAAGGCAATCATCATATGCTATAATATTTCGTATGCCGGCTTTAATTGTCATCTTATTCACTTTAATTGCTTTGAGATTGCAGCCAAATAGAAAAGAAAAATTATGGCTAAATGCCTTAAGTTTGATTCTGATCACTTGGCAGTTGATTTATTTTGCCCGCAACATCGGACATTTTCACGGAACACCGAATATTGGTAGGCGAAAGTTATATTATTTTGATAAAAAAAAAAATTAAGTAAACTAGTCTGAATCTTTTATTTCAGTTATCTTTTTCAGTATCAGCTTTGTCTTGGTAACTTTGTCACAACTTTTAGCTGTATTTTCCCTTTTCGTTACACATTCGCAATTTAAGGGATACTTACCACAATTTATCGAAATGTTTTTAAATTCTTCCTTGGCTTGGCACTTGGTACGAATTGGACCTCAACTTGATGATGAACGGGAAGAAAATACTCAGCAATTTGAATCGATTAAATTAGATGACACTTCAAACTTAATTGAGCAGAATTTGTTGAAAAGCGATTGGCTGAGATTGGCAAAAGTTTGCAACATTTTAACATTTTTAGCATTTTGTTTTATATTTTTAGTTATAACATCAGTTTTAATGATTTAGAAATAATCAATTAATTGCAACTAATTTAAACTTTTATACATACTCGTACACACTATTTTACCCCTCTTTAACCGTCATTAATTAATTCGTAGATTTTTTGTTGCAACAAACATCGTAAATTTATGTTACATCGGCAAAATATTAAAAGTATATTTTTTCTGAAAACTAAACAGCTTTATGCTTATTATTTCTTTATTTCGACCGTTTTTTCCTTTCTTAATATGTGTAATTGTTCGAGCCTAAGGTCTTTTTTGGAATTTTTAGTTTTTTTTGGTTTTTAATTATCTGGCAATATTTCGTTTTCTTTGGATGGCTTCAAAGCGAATTCATAACAGGTGAAATTGACAGCGCAGCTGATAATTTTTTTTAATTTTAATCTTTTTCAGATGTCAATGGAATAATTAAAACAAATTTGAAAAAAATTTTTTGTTAACAATTTTTTAAATTATTATTGCATCTTGAGCGCCAGGTATCATCCAGAATTCTCCCCAATCTGGCTGGCCATTTTCACCTTTTCAAGCTCTATCATCTGAGACTTTAAGTTTCACGAAATAGTTAAAACTTTCACGAAATAATTAAATTTTTCTTTTGTTGTACATTTTTTTTTCAAAGAAATTTGAAAAAAAAAGTTTTTTTTTTATATAATTTTTTAGTTTTGTATTGCAACTATCATTCAGAATTCTCCGCAATCTGGTTGGCCTTTTTCACCTTTCCGAGCTCTATGATCCGAGATTTTAATTTTCACGAAATAGTTAAAAGTTTCACGACATAATTAAAAGTTTATCTTTTCTTGTAAATTTTTTTTATTATGTTTTTTCTTTTAATTCCTTTTTGTGTTTATATTTTTCCCTTGACGTTTGAAAAAGATTTATTTTTTGTAGTGCTGTATTTATTGCTCTTGCATATACCTGCTATGAATTCCCCTTGATTGAACTTAAATAAATATTATTTGGCCTGAAGACGCTATCCAATGGAAAGCGAAATATTGCCAGATAATTAAAAACCAAAAAAAAAAAAAAACTAAAAGTTCCGAAACAGACCTTAAGCTCGAACAATTACACATGTTAAACAGATTTATTTTAATATTGGGTTATATTACGTTTATACGCAGGCTATTCGCAAATAAAAACTACAGGGCGGATTAATATTGAAGCGCTACATGGCAGCACAGGCACAATTTTTATATTTTTTTGAAGTAGGGATCTGTCTAACGTCAGCTGTTAAAATTTCACCCAAATTCATTGATTCTTTATTTGTTATCGCCGTTTGAAGTAAGCAACTTTTGTGTTTCTTAAAAAATGGAAAAAAGTGAATTCCGTGCTGTGATTAAACACTATTATTTTATTTTTATTTTGGACCAGTACTCAGCAAATGACCCCTACATATACAGTGCATTGTACCAGAACTAGCAAAGTAGGTTGTGAAGAGGGGGAAAGAGGGAGTAGTGTTTGTGAACATTTGACTTGAACTTTCCAATGTTATAACAGATAGGAAACACGTCTGCAGGCAACTTATTCCACAGCCGAAACGTGCGGCTGAAAAACGAATTCTCTCGGCAAATCGACCACAAATGGATGAGCACTAGACAATAAGCGCGTGCTTCATAAAAATTTGCGGGTTTCGGGAACAAGATCCTTAACCTCGTCAGAGCAAAATCCATTGTAGTAACGATAGAACAGAGTAACGCACCCTACACTGCATCGATGCTCCAGTGAGTCAATAGAGTTGGATACCCTACTGTCACTGATAAGCTACTTCGCCGTCTCCTGTACATAGTCGAGTAACCCCAAAATAGACTTTGAGGCACCCAAACATCAGAGTTATATTCCATTTTCGATCGGATGTATATGTGAAACAAAATATGTTCGTCTTGGCTCAGTGACATGTCTCTCCGATGGTCCATATTTTCAATGACTTGGAGACATAATTATCTCATTTTTTTTATCTCATCCTTTAGCTCTTGAATTGTTATTGGCTTATTGATTTTAAATATCCCAAAAGAAAGAAGTCCAACAGCCTCAAATCACATGATCGTGGCGGCTAATTGACACTGCCACGGCAATGGCGACAAATCTTGTCTTAATTTTGGGACACCCATTACATGCATATCGTTGCTCTCATGTAGAAAGACCTTAACTAAAATAATTGCAATTTTACAGGAGAAGGAAAAATCGTAATGGAAACTGTATAAATAGGCACATTTAAAAGTAACTTTTTTTGCTCAATTGCTTGTAAGAGCAATATGCATGAAATTATATAATCAAATCTTTGTGACTCTGTGTACTTGTGTGAAACATAGTAGAATCCCTAAAAGAGCTCAATTCAGGGAAAATGCGAGTTAGGGCTTTTCTACGTGAGACTAACGATATACCACATTTATATATGCATAACTTAACTATTAATGGTATTTTTTTCTACTCCTTCCTTATTCCAAACTATTTTCAATTGTTTTAAACTTTTAGGATTTAGAAAAACAATTTTTTTTATATTAAATCAAAAATAGTCAGCTAATAACATAATTATCTTTCTCTCTAATTTAAAAATAAAATTTATATAAATAATTCATTAAAATATTAAAAAGTATGCAATAAAGCTTATAAACGTGCACACACAACCACACTAACTAATTTATATGTGAATATTATTAATAAAACTGACCACTGGAGATTTACAATTAATTTTCATAATTTACCTTAAATTACTCTCACTTTCAATTATAAATGGCTTAAAACAACAGCTAACGCCTAAAGCTTTCCTCACATTTTTCAGAGGTTTTAATAAAAAAAAAAAAACAAAACAAAATACAAAACTTGCAAAAGAAAAAAATTAAAAAGTAAAGAGTAAAAAAAAACAACCAGAAAAAGTAACAATAATGATTACCTCAAATGTTGGTAAAACATTGTAAAAACTATCTTGGAAAAACAAAATTAAAAATTTATACATGTTAATAAATAATAATACAAAAAAGTGTTTTTAAAGTTCAGGTGGGGTCAACAGTGTTTAACACGTCCATACTCACACACACAGAGACAGGCAGTAACACATTCACCTTACATACTTATATGCAGGTAAATACCGGAGAGCGGCAACGAGGATGAACGAAGCTTCTTATTTACACATGTGCTGCACTCCAAAAATTTTGAAAAATAGGCGTCACAACAGGGTGGTTTTTAAGAAAAAAGGGTAAAGTTTTATAAAAACAAAAATATAGATATACATTTTAATTGTGATGAAAAAAATAAAGAATTAATAACAATTAAGCATAAAAAGTATCTACGTAAAAAAATATAAGAATAATTATTAATATTTAAACTAAACAAAAGTTCTTCAAAAGTTAAAGTGTTTGATTGAAAATATAATGTACAGCCATGTTCCGAGAAACGCACGTTCTGAAACCGCAAAGCGTTCTGAAAAACACTTAAATGATTTTTAGGTGTTCTAGGGAACGCGCGTTACTGGCATTTTGGAGTTTTGTCCGAGAAAGTACTACATGTGTTTTACACATCTAGTGTGTATGTGGTATTTATATAAAATGAAAAAAAAAATTTACAACAAATGGAAACATTTTTTAATTTAGTTTTTTTTTTTTAATTGGAATTGTGTAAAATTCTTCCAACTTTTTATTGAACTAAAAAGAAAAAATATTGCATTTTAGTTGTGAATAATTTTATTGCCTTTTACAAGTTCAGTTTTCGCAAATTCTATCAGTTCACTTCAATATACACATGCGAGTTGAAGTCGCCAATTTTAAGCGATTTGCATTTTCAAGAACACCTATTTGGTGATTTCAAATCGCAAAACTATTCTTCTTGCGTTTTAAGTTTGCCATAACACCTATTTGGCATTTTCAAATCGAAAACGCTAAATTTAAGCGTTTTGCGTTTCTCAGAACATGCCTGGTAATAATTGCAGTCCAAAACGATTTTTTTCATGAAAAAATTTTTTTACTTAAAAGCAGCTGTTGTAATAAAACAAGGTTATATAAATACAGAAGTTATCGGTCCATATATACCCGAGATATAGCCTAAACCGATTTTTTTATGAAAATGTAGCGTAAGCGAACTTAAACACATTAAAGAAAAAAAACAGTTGCGGTAATAAAAGGAGGTTACTAAAATACCGAAATTGAAAATTTCCGGTATCGGTCCATGTATATCCAAGCATATTTAGTGCAAGTTTGTAATATACATTTTATATATTTACGTGCTTATCGTGAAGAGTATTTCCAGATGAATATACTACACTCTTACTTGTTTTAAATAAAAATTCTAGCTAATTTATTTTCAAGTTTTTTTGGTTTTATGAACGTATCTTTTTTTTTTTTTTTGTTAATAACAATATTAACTATATTTCTAAGATTTTTTATTTGCGAGTTGTTTATTTGTTGTTAACACATTTTTTATATGATATTCTTATCAGTTAGTCGAATAATCTTTTAAATTTTATCGTTTAATTGAACGAACGAAAACAATTATTTCAATTATTCGAATAAAGTTGAAAGGCAAATAATTGACAATCAAAAACGAAACATCAGTTCTGTGTGAATTATGGTTGGTGATAGAACTACTGTACGACATTTAATGTCCATTACTCTGCATATTAGAAAACACTTAAGGCCCTGCTTCACTAGTCTACACGATCGTACGATTCATTCACAGGAAACTGTTTCAAAAGTCTGGCCGACTTGAAAAAATCGCTTCAAAATTACAACGCCATTATAAACGTATAATTGCAATAATTTATATGCACAATAAAATAATTAAAAACTTTTAGTAACATAATAATTTTACATTAGTTAATTTTTTTTTCTCGAGGCACCAACAATATTCTCATATTTTTCACAATATATACCACACTGAAAAGTTTCATAAAATTTTTCAAATCGCACGATTTGTCAAAAACTCTGGCGCACGGTTGCATTTTTAGTACTTGTTCAGCACACATGCTTTATTAAGTAGATCGCACGATCGCGTATGATAGTGTAACCTGTAGTGTGATTCTCTATCTTTTAACGATTTGATAATCGCAACTTTTGTCATCAAATTTCATCGCTTGCACTATCGATTGAGTGATTCTGTAACTTAATTCTAACGATGGTAAACAGCTGTATTTTTCTGTTCATTCATATAAGCATCACGTGGCATCTCTGCCAGAAAAAAGCGAAAACCACAAAGAAGAAAAGAAAAAACAATAAATTTTTCCATAACAATATGTATACATATTAATTTTTATTTTTAAGTGACAATAAAAATTATTTAATTTGTAATAAGGTAAGTAAAATAAAATAAGTATCCATATGTTTCATTTATTTTTTTATATGTACTAATTTCTATATGTTCAGAATGACCACAACTAAGACTGGTGACAATCAATATAACTTTTTAAATTCATTAACTGTCAACTCAAAGGAATTGTCCAACTCCCGATAAACACACAGATTATCCCTTCAAGCGTTCAAACTTTTTCATCCCTTGAAAAAACTATACTGAAATTTTTGTTTTTGAAAATTTATGTAATAAATATTTTATGTATTTATTTATGTATTCAATATATAATAAATATTTTTATGCCTAAAAAATCAGATTGTAAGCACTTTATTTCATGGATGCACAATTAAAAAAATATATACTTTAACGATTGAATAAACAGCAAGAACATTTTTGTCTTTAAGAAATCGACAATCGGCAGTAAAATTAACAGCTGATTTTGATCGACTACGAATATCGTTAAGAAAATGTTACAGAATAGCAAATTCGATAAAATATCGTTATAATTATTTTAATGATTCGATTATCGTTATATTAGTTACAGAATCGCACTACTGGCCTTTAATTGCATGACTGCTCACAAAAAAATAATATTTAATTGGAAACATGAAAAATATCAATATAAAAAAAGAAAATGTTTATGTTTTGGAAACCAACAAGAAAGATCGCTACATAATAACAAACTTTAAGAGGAACATGTGTATTCATGCGTAAACTGCATAATAATTTATTAATGCAAATTTTGAGCTTTTTATTGCCAAAATTGCGATACTCGTTGCTGATCTCTGATACATGCATAACAGCCCATAACGATGTAAATGTTTTGTTTTTTTTTGATATATATAAGTATATACTTGAAACCCGGTACACTGGTATTGAAAGTATGTATATGTAATGGAATATAAAATTAGCGAATATTTTGAGTAGAATTTATTAATAATAAATTAAGTATATTATGCAATCTCGATTTTTAACAAAAACATTTCTTTAATGAACATTTTTATACAATATTAGATTTTTGTTTCCTGTTGGGAGATGACATTAAGTAGTTTCTGCTACACTAAATGGTAGGAACACAACTGCGACGAACGACGAATTTTTGGTCGCGAATATTCGTCGCCAAAAATAAAACACATTGGTTTATATGAAAATGCACACAATCGTGGCGTTGGTCGAAATTCGTAGAAATACCAGAAACACATTTCGCTCCTTTATTGTAGAAACACATTTCGCTCCTTTATTGCAACATAGTCATATCTCAAAAAAACTCGTTTCGAGGAAAATGCATTTAAACTTTTTCGTTTCCATACAAGTCTTACCAAATTTTTTGAGAAAATATCTCCTAAAGGAAACAGTTTAAAAGCAATTTGAATAAATTTTTGGCACAATATAGTACTGTTAACAATTCTGCATTGTTAACTCGAAAAGCTCATTTTTTGAGATATGACTAAGTTGAAATAAAGGAGCGATTTATTTCTATCGGGTGGTTAAATTTCAAGGGCCGATGTTGAATGTGAACCACACCTAAACGCCAAGTTTTTTTCCGAATTTTATTTGACATTTCTCTATTTCAGACTTATTCAATTTGAACCATGGAGAGATACACAATCCAACAACGTGCTAAAGTTATCCAGACTTATTATGAAAATGATGATCAATTTTCGAAGAAAATCATCTTCAGTGATGAGGCACATTTTCACCTCAGTGGATTCGTCAATAAACAGAATTGCCGCATTTGGGCGAATGAGAATCCAAGAGTGACTGTCGAAAACCCAATGCACCCACAAAGAGTGATTGTTTGGCACGGTTTATGTGCTGGCGGCATCATCGGGCCGTATTTTTTCAAAATGAGGCCGGTCAGGCAGTTACTGTGAATGGTGTTCGCTATCGTGAGATGATAACGAACTTTTTATGGCCCGAATTGGAAGATATGGATGTAGACGATATCTGGTTTCAGCAGGACGGTGCCACTTGCCACACAGCTAACGAAACAATTGCTCTTTTGCGCAACAAATTCAATGGCCGTGTTATCACACGTAATGGCGATGTCAATTGGCCGCCAAGATCATGTGATTTGACACTGTTGGACTTTTTTCTTTGGGGTTATTTGAAAGAAAAGGAGTACGTCGATAAGCCAGCAACAATTCAACAGCTAAAGGATGAGATAATTCAGCACATTAACGGCATAGAACCTCCATTATGCCTCAGGGTCATCGAAAATTTGGACCATCGGATGGAGGTAAGCCGCCGTGGTCGCGGCGTCCATTTGGCCAATATTTTGTTCATATTGAATACCAATATATCATAATAAAATAAAATTACAATAATTTCCTAAATAGTTTGTATTTTATTAAAAATCAACATCGGCCCTTGAAATTTAAACACCCTTTAATTGTTTCGTCAGCGAATTTTTTTCGTCGGAGTCAGACGATTATGCATAATATAATAATATTGGGTCTCTTTTTTTTTGTTTTTATTTTTATTGCATTTGTTGGTCGGAAATTTTAACTTGTTTTGTCAAATAGAAATTTACACGATATCGAAATTATTTTTTACTCGATAGTAATTTCGATCAGATTTAGCCCCCAGTTATAGGATGAAATGATCTTTTAGGCGCGCATTCCTTGATTTTCTTAATTAATTGGTGCCATTAAGAAAAACTACCAAATTTAAAGAGAAAAAATTGCTTTTCCTTCAAGACAACGCACCGGTTCACACAGCATTAGATACGATGCTAAAATTATGTGAAATACATTTCGAATTGGTCCAGATTTACCTCCTAGTGAGTTCATCTGGTTTCCAAACTTGAAAATATGGCTCGTAAGAAAAAGATTTTTAGCAAACGAAGTGATTACCGAAATTAACGCGTATGTTGAGGGGTTCCCAAAATCGTATTATGTATTCAGATGGTATAAAAAAAGTTGGAAAAGTCGTCTTACTCAGTGTATTGAGCTAAAAGGAGACTATGTTGAGAAATGAATTATTTTTGAAACAACAGGTTTTTTTTGTACTTAGGTAGCTTCAATATCAATCCGCCCTCGTATATGCAACATGTATCCCTTATTTTTGTATTTGTGTAACTTTTGGATTTTAAATTAAAAATTGTTTTTAGTTCATGGCAGGTTTTTTTTTATTCTCATATTTGACGTTTTTAAATTCAAAATTCAGTTACCACCTCTAATATGAAAATGACAGGTGGATACATACATACTTACACGTGTATGTATTTCAAATATTCCAACAACCAATAATAACACTTATGGTGCAAGAAATGCATGTTGAATGAATGAATGAATCACTGAATGAACGAGCAAAGAAACGCCTGAATAAATGTCAGTGTTATCACTTTCATTTGGCATTAAGTCAACAACAGCAATAAAAAAGAATAACAATACAACAAAGTTTTCAAATACAAACAGTTAGTTGACCCAAGTTTGTCGTAACATTTTTTTGGCGTGGTTGAAACTTGGTTGATGGTTTTTATGTTTTTCCCTTTCAACGTTTTTAAAGAAACAAAAAATTGTTTATATAAACACGTTTGTGCTCTTCAAAAAACTGCCTTAAATTATGTGTACTCCGTATTTATGTTTGTATCTAAACCAGCGGTGGGCAGATAGAGCGAGTTAAGTAAGACAGTAAATAAGTTGCTCAGAATGTAAAATCGTATGCGAATCCGCGTATGAAGTTATTAATTATGCTTAAACAGTTAAGTTTTTATTAAGTTCAATTTAGTTGGCAAACCCAGTAAAGTAAGAAAATAAATACTATTGCTTGAGAAAATCGTTTTTGCTTTATTTGCTTTATATTTATATTAATATTTATATTTATAAAGGGTGGTTAAATTTCAAGGGCCGATGTTGATTTTGAATAAAACACAAACTGTTTAGGAAATTATTGTAACTTTATTTTATTATGATATATTGGTATTACTCAATTATGTATGGAACAAAATATCGGCCAAATGAGCGCCGCTACCACGGCGGCACACCTCCATCCGATGGTCCAAATTTTCGATGACCCTGAGACATAATTGAGGTTCTATGCCGTTAATGTGCCGAACTATCTCATCCTTTAGCAGTTGAATTGTTGCTGACTTATCGACGTACACCTTTTCTTTCAAATAACCCCAAAGAAAAAAGTCCAACGGTGTCAAATCACATGATCTTGGCGGCCAATTGACATCGCCATTACGTGAGACAACACGGCCATTGAATTTGTTACGCACAAGAGCAATTGTTTCGGTGGCTGTGTGGCAAGTGGCACCGTCCTGCTGAAACCACATATCGTCTACATCCATATCTTCCAATTCGGGCCATAAAAAGTTCGTTATCATCTCACGATAGCGAACACCATTCACAGTAACTGCCTGACCGGCCTCATTTTGGAAAAAATACGGCCCGATGATGCCGCCAGCACATAAACCGCACCAAACAGTCACTCTTTGTGGGTGCATTGGTTTTTCTACAGTCACTCTTGGATTCTCATTCGCCCAAATGCGGCGATTCTGTTTATTGACGAATCCACTGAGGTGAAAATGTGCCTCATCACTGAAGATGATTTTCTTCGAAAATTGATCATCATTTTCATAATAAGTCTGGATAACTTTAACACGTTGTTGGATTGTGTATCTCTCCATGGTTCAAATTGAGTAAGTCTGAAATAGAGAAATGTCAAATAAAATTCGGAAAAAAACTTGGCGTTTAGGTGTGGTTCACATTCAACATCGGCCCTTGAAATTTAATCACCCGATATTTATATTTATATTTATATTTATATTTATATTTATATTTATATTTATATTTATATTTATATTTATATTTATATTTATATTTATATTTATATTTATATTTATATTTATATTTATATTTATATTTATATTTATATTTATATTTATATTTATATTTATATTTATATTCACAATATTGTGCATTTGTGATTGCAAATTTATGCAATTGCAAATATATGCTATCAATTGTAACCACCTCTGTTGGTTAGGTTTGCACTACTTTTTGCAAAGCACGAAATTCACAGCTGATTGATAATTAGAGTAGAATATAATTTATTAAAATTTTAGACAATAATAAATATGCCGAAAAAAAGCTTTAAGGAGCAGTTAATGGACTTTTTAATAAAAAAAAGCGCTTTTAAGTTAGATAAAGACATCGATTGGTGATTACAAACTAATTGGCTTGGATCGCAAATTGTCAGCTGTCTTTTTGCAATTAACTCAGGCATAAGCAGAGCAAATAAAAACGATAGGTTTTAAGTATTACATATACACCTAAGACTAGCAAGTGCATTGCTGTGTATTTTTTTTAGCGTAGCGTAAAAATATGCTAAACCTTTTTGCAAATGCAATGATGCAATACCATTTGCACGAGACTGTGAACAGAGCTACTGTTTTTATTAATACCTCATAATTTTTCTTGATTATTTTTCATGAAGCTACTTTTTAGCTAATTGCTTTTTAAGACTGTATATATGTATATGATTGGAAAAACTTTGGAGTAACAAGTAAGAGTGTGGTATATTCGGCTGGGCCGAATCTTAAATACCCTTCACGATAGTCTCGTATATGTATAGTATATCTAAAAATTTGAACTAAGTATGCTCAGTTATATATCAACCGATATCGGAATTTTCTATTTTCTGTATTTTAGTAACCTTCTTCTATAATTGCTTTTCACCAAAAAAAAAAAAAAAAAAAAAAAAAAATGTTAATGGAAAAATCGGTTCAGACTATATCTCGGGTATACATGGACCGATACCGGAAATTTTCCATATTTATATAACCTTATTTCATGTTTAAGTTCGCTTACGCGACATTTTCATGTAAAACCCGGCTTAGGCTATATCTCGGGTATATATGAACCGATATCTGAACATTTTTTTTGGCTTTTAGAGAAATAGAATGGTGAAAAAAAAAGTTTCTATGTCTAACGGTTTTCGTAGAAACGGTATTTCAACGACCGACAGACGGACATCGCTTAATCGACTTTTCCATTAATTCTGATTCAGAATATATATACTTTATAGGGTCGCAAAAAAAACTGTAGAAATTACAAACGGAATCACAAACTTATATATACCCTTAACATTTTTGTGAAGGGTATAAAAACAAAGCATGGAAAAAAATACTATAAATTTCTAAATGCAGCAGCTAAATGATTTTCTGCGTTCCCATAGTTTTGGAAAAATTGCCAAATGTAGCGAGCACTTTGATTTTTAATACGCTTATATTAGTTTTACTTGTATGTTTGTTTGTTTGTGTGTTTGCCACACTCGAAATCTATGCCATATGACTGATTATTACATATGCAGCTATATAAAACTGTATATACAGTGTTACTGCTTTAATGTAAAAATTGGAGTTGCCGTATTGTTAACGGGAAAGTGCGGAGATTTTCCCAAACAAATTCGGAAGCACTTCGCTAGAGTTTTTTTTTTACATATTAGAACATACCAAAGCAAATAGGGATCTAGTTTTTATAGTTTTTGTATAGTTTAAGGTTAGTGTTAATTTCACTTGTTTGTAAAAAGAAAAAAACTAAGATTATAAAAAAATATATAGATATATTTCTAAGAAAAATATTGTTAAATAAAATTTGTATGTGAGAAAATGTATTGTTTCTAAGATTATTTTCATAGAGGTGCGGCTGATCACCGAGTAAAGGTAGGATAAGTCGAGTGTGTTTTGTTAGGGTTGTAAAAAAATTTAAGCGGACTATATTGCAACATGGTTGAGAGGGCATAAACCGAGAGAATCAACCATCTGTCTCTCGGAGCAAAAAGGCGGAGTTGGGTGGATAGTAAAGGGGGAAATGAATGTATAAGTATTTTTATTTGTTGCTTGTTTTGTTTATTGTTGAATGATGTATACGAGTATGTGTTTGAAGTTATTTTCTTTATGTATAGCGCACCCAGGGAGGAGGGTTGGAACCCGCTGGGAAGTATTATGCTCAGAACTAGTGTTAGGTAGTTCGCGAACGAACTAGTCTCACTGAACTATTCACTTCAGGGAGCTAAGTGAGCCGATCATTTCTGCGAACTCTTTTAGTTCCGTAGTTCATGTTTCTTTCTTTTGTCTTCAAGTTTTCTTTTTCGTTTATGTTTCTTTCTTTCTCGTAGATATGTATACGGAAGTAGTCAAACAGTGCTGCCAGAATTTGACGTAGAAAGTACATATCTATATTATATACAACTATTCAGAATATTAGACAACACAATTTTTCTTTGGTTTTTTGTATTATAAAAATAAATGATATAATATGCGACCATAATTGAATATAAAAACATCGAAACATCAGCACAAATATATCGTTTTTTTTTCTTTTTAATAAAGCTATTTTTCATCAGACCTGAACATTTCTAATCTCACCTTTTATTAATCCTTATAATTGTACTTTTCATTTGTTTACAGCAATTTTCTTTTGCTTTTCATGGTTATGGTTCATGAAACCTGAACAAAGCCGTTCATTGAAAATATTATTTACGGAGCACTGAGCTACTGAACTAAAAGAAAGACATATTTCAGTAAAAAGAGCTGAACTAAAAAGAGCACTCTCTCAAAAGAGCTCATCTCTACTCAGAACCACGAACAATAATCAGAGCTAGTTGGCAACCTCCCTAGTCACTGCGGCTATAACATAAATGGCTTCCGCTTCTTGGAACCGGTTTTTCATGTTCGGTGCGAACTTTTGCCGTGGAACATACATCTAAACTGTAAATGATCATTCGCTTTAGTGTGAAAATTAAAGTTGTGGTATATTTTGACGTTTACAGCAGTCCTGCAGCCGACTTTGGGAATTCCTAAAAAACTCGGAACCAGGTATTCATATTCAGGGCGTGGAACGTGTATCTGAACTATTAACGGTCATTCCATAAAGACGATTTTAGGAATTCCAAAACATAAAAGAAAAAAGAACTTGGAACGCATTTTACGGATAATTATCTGGTTATATGGATAATTATTTTAGTTTGATATCGCAGCGTGCATTTTAGTTTTTTAAGCTATGTATATTCATTAGTCTGAACTTGTGCGGGATCTTGAGTGCAATCAGTTTTAAAAACGGTTGACATAAGAAAGGTTGACCGCACTTAAGGCATTCTCTAGCCCAGAGCTGCTTTACGACTGATATTTTAACATAAATTGGTTTATTTTAACTAAAATTTCCCCAAAATTGATTTGCAAAGTTATCTAACTTTTTAATGAATACGGCTGTTGATTTCTTATATTTTATGTTGCCCAGATACATATGTTTATTTTACTGTTTCCATTCCTCATTCATTCTTTAACAAATCATTGGCACAGTTACGGATGACGAAGTGAAATAATTCTCTAGGGACTAGAACAAAAAAAAAAAAACATTAAAACAAATAAAACAAGTCCTCATGTCGTACAAAATTTAACTAGCTTTTTACGTTTGTACTTCCTTCTTCATCTTCTGTTGTTTTTGACATACTGACTGATTGTATGAAATAACTGTGACGACTGCAACAATGTTTATTGTATGTTTGTCCTTAAAAGCGTATTGTGTATCATAACATTTTCTATTTTCCGCCTTTTTGACTTGGCGTTTTTTTTTACTTTTTTTGCGTTGTTGTAAATTTTGTTGCGACAGTTTAATGCTGATTTTGTTATTATTTTGCTAATTTGACGTTCCCTCCCTTCTGAATATTATTATCTCGTTAAGTTGCTTAAATCAGTTTGCTGTAAAAATGCTTTCCCTACGTAATTGTGCATACATATGTATATATTAGCTCTGCAGAGTGGAGGGAAGGTTTTATTTCCTGCGGTGACCCATTTTTGCTGGCTGAAAGGAGGCATTATATTTAGGATTGTTTGTTTTTCGCAACGAAATGTAGTTCTATGAACGTTTTGTAACAGAACAATTGTAAATTGAATTGTTAATTGGTTTATTGCAATAACATCATATGACACAAATAAATAATTTGAGATAATCGGTTTTTAAGCTTAATGAAAATATAAAAATTAATTATAAATTTATTGAATTTTGATGAACTTTTATAATTTTTTTAAACTAAATTTTTGGTTTGTACATTTGTACAACGGGTTATAGTTCAGGTTTTTTCTTTCTTAAGTTTGTTTCTTAAGAAGAATTTTTTACAATACAAATCTGCTGTGATCAATAATTTTGATTGAAGAAGACAAGAAAAATAATAATCAAATCTTTAGCTGGGGGACAACTAGCTGTTTCGTAGTCGCTACACTACTCATCAGCACCCACTGGAATTTTTTTATAATTAATTTTAAATTATTATATTATATAAAATGTAAAACTAATATTTAACAAATAAGTAGAGAGAGAAATCACTCAAGCTTAAGTCATATGTTGTGATGAAATCATATCAAACCAGAGAGTAGAATAGATTATGAAAATTGATTGTGGATCAGCACCTGCCTTATCGGCCTAATCTGATGATTAATCTGATGATTGAACAACTTCACGGGGTAACTTGCTTACGCTTCACCATCGCCGCCGTGTGGCTTGCCAGGCTCATACTGTTCACAACTTTTGCCATAATTTTATACTCTTATGAATAAGTCCCTTGCTTAAAACTTCGGACCTTCTAGTCCCTCCTGTAATCTTTCCTGTAATTCCCTAGAATTCAATGGAAGACAAGGCTTCAGAACATTTTAGCCAAATTAGGCACCTAGATGGCCTGCAAGTGAAATCGCCCGTGGCTTTGCTGATCCCCGGTCTGCCAATTAACCCTTGGTGAGGGTTTCAATATAAGTCATGTGGCTACCTAGAGTGTTATTTGCCATAATAAACGAGGAACTCCTACCCCTCTATGCCACAAAAAGTAGGAAATCGTCACCGGGGACAGGAGAGAAGGATAATTGTGAAAACGATTATCGTAAGTAACTACCAGTATGGCCTTATCCCACGGTGATCTAATCACCGGGTGTATACAACGCGCCTATTACCATACATGACAAATTGCCATGCATGAGTGCCAATTTGATCTCATGTTGTTTGGACATGATCTTCCCGTTGGTTAGAAGCGGGGCCTTTCTAAAACTCCTTCCTATGTATAGGTCACGGTACCCAGTTGCAATGTAACTCCACTCCGAGCTCAATTGAACTCTCCCCGGGATTTGGGTTTAAACCACAACCACCACGATACTCTCTGAAGGGTTACACCATAACCAGGCAGGAGCAAGTTTCTGGTGCTCCTGGTTCCCGTGGTACCAGATTTAATAAGTCTCCGGTGAGACTTCGTAGTCCAAGGACTACTACCAGTAGAGCTCCAAACAGCTCGGGGTATGGTGACTCCCTGCAACAATATAATTATAATCTACAGCACAGCATACAAAAACAGGAGGAACACAGCAAGAACAGAAAACAGCAACCACACAACGACGAAAACCCATCTCCATAAACCACACTCGGGTACGTAACACAATAAACAACACAAACATTCAATTGTGACCCAGCCCCACAAACAAAAAACAGCATTGAAAATAACGTTGGTAGCAAACTCGCAAAACCAAATAGAAACCAGCAACACAGCGAAAGAACACCACGCCAGGAAGAGCGCAGGGCACGGGGACTGCGGTCTATGCACCTCATGGTTGCCTACACTAAGACTTCAACCACAACCGCAGTCAACTCCGCCGACAAGAGACGCACATGGTGCCGCACGAAACTGCGGTTCAACAAACGACGGGTAGTAGTGGAAAAAGATTTACATCAGCACCCGCCTTTACACCCTTATCTGATGACGAACCAATTCCACAGAGTGAATTATTCACAATTGACCAGCGCCCCCGTATGGCTTGCTAGGCCCACACAATTGAATTTCCCAGTAATCACTGGAAGACAAGGCTTAAAGAGTTGGTAGGCCGAAGCCCACTAAGACTTAAACCTTAAACCAACTCATCCGTCAACCATCACCACTGGTTTCTTACCGTACAGCTATGTGATGTAAAAGCAACAGACCCTCCTCGGCAGGTTGTTAATTTCCGATAAAAGCCACACACCAAACAATTATCAGGGATACTAACTCCCCCTTCCTGCGTTTTTAAATTTAAACCAGAGCCAGAACGTTCCGGCCATGGTAGGCACCTCAACCATGATCAGCCTGGGTTGAACTACAAACAGAACCACCTGGGAGCAATGCTGATCCCCATTCTGCCAATTTATTTTTAAGCCAACACAACATAAGTTATGCGGCTTCCTATAGTTTTATTTGCTACAGTAAACAAGGGACTGCTTCCCCTTTTTACCCGCAAAACAAAATGTTGTGGTTTGGCTTACGCCAAGGCAAAACCTGTTTCCCGGGAAAAAACAACGGGTAGGTATGTCATGGCTGCAATACATCCATACGCATTTTCTTCTCCCTGATATTATAATTAACAAAATTGCCGTATTTAATGTGGTCCAGCCACTGCCGTTGCAGCGGTGAAAGTAGCTTTTTCCAAAGAAATCATGTCGACTGAAAAATGTAGTATCTGTTAAATTGGTGTATTAATAAACTAACATTTTACTGTACGAGTAGACCCGTTTGCAAAGCACGTGCATATGCCGACTACAGCCGGCGTTGCCAACAACTATACGACAAATAGAACCTCTGTGCAGTTGAGTGGCCAGATACTGAAAATTATTATGCCGTTAAGTAAGGTGATAGTAAAGCAGCTCCATTTTCCGCGCTGTACGATATATTTTAGTCATTCAGAAATTTGCTTTATATCCAACAATTTTATGACTTTTAATGGATCAACCTCCTACATTTCTTACTATTTTATGCCAATCTAATAACAAATTCCGTATAAATGGCAATCCAAACAAACAATGGGTGGTGAATTAGATGCTGCTGGCATAAAACCAACAATATAAAAAGGGCTAATGATTGATATTAAAACACACACATGCTATACACTTCTACAATTTTATACAGTTAGGACGTGAGCGAAACGGTAGCACAGTACAATGGTGGAAAAATTCCATGTTTTTGTTGTGAGCAAAATTTTTTTTTTTTTTCACAACATAAAATTTTTGACCAAAAATAAACCATCTTATGCTGTATGTTTTCATCGCTGTCTTATCGACGACTAAATGAATGAATATATGTGATTTTACTTTGCTCATATGTATGTAGTTCTATCAAGACTTATTTATTTGCGTTTTATTTTGGCGCCAAAATTATTTTCAACAGAAATTAAAGTGCGCATGACGAATTTTTGTTTAAAATTAAAATAAGAGAAAATGTCCCCAACGGATTTTTGTTTTTTGATTACGGTTTTTACAAAGAGCACAAAACTGTTATACGAAAGGATTATTAAATTATCATAAATAAACTTTTCAACATAAAAACTTGTTAAGATTCATCAATACGTTCGTAGCAGTACAAACCGGATAAAATTTAATGAAGAAGCTATTATTATAACTTTGCTTTCAGAAGAGAAAAGTAAGTTTGTAAAAATAATCGCACAGGATTCCATTATATATAATATATATATTGTAAAAAACTGGCTGAAGGAAAACGATGTCACACTCGATGATTATTACTTTAGCTGAACAATTTTCGTTGTGTTAATGCAATGTTTTGCTGTATTAACAAATCAACATTTGAATAAATTCTTGGCAATTCTTTTTAAATTTGAGCTGCTACTCACGCCATGCATTTTGCCGGAACTAGAACCCCTGGTTCCTTACTTTGCAGGAGTTATTAGCCCCCGAAAACCAGCATGCACCAAAGTTATCAGTGAAACTAATTCCCCTTCCTGCGATTTTAGATTTAAACCACAGCCGGAACGTTTCAACCAATGCAGACGCCTCAACCATGATCAGCATCTAGATGGTCTGAAAAGCAGAACCTCTCAGTGGTTTGCTGATACCCGTTGTAGCAATCGGAAGCAAAATACGTCAAAACAAACCAAAAGATTCTTTTTAATTGTAGTAGCAAACATAAAATAATAAATCCTCCGATTTCTAGAGGACTCTTCTGGATAACATAATAATAATAATAGTAAAATATTAATAAATATTTCCTGCGGCTTCCTAAGATACCCTCCAGGAAATGCTATAACATTTTGGCCCAGCCGGTAAGTGTTTTAGGTTACAGATTCGGCTCCTGCCCAAAGCTCTGGGTGTTATGGCAGACAAGCGAAAAGTTTAGCAATTTTAGTAAATTCCGGTTGTGTTGAGACTTCCGTATTCCTCACCTTGGGATAACTGGCTGAACGGGGATCAGTAAGCCTTCAGCAGCTCCTGTCTTAGAGACCATTCTGGTGCAAGTTGTGGTTAAGGCGCCTACATCTTGGCCGAACGTTTTGGCTGTAGTTTAATTGGATGGCGGTTCGGAAACTTATTAGCATATCAATGAAAGAAAATAGTTAGTTTTTCAAAAATATTTTTATTTTTCAATATAATCTCCTGAAAATTCAATACACTTAGTCCAACGCAATTCTATCCCTTGATTAGAATAGTTTTCCTCAAGGTCTTCAAAATAGTAGTTGACAACTGTAATTGCATCTTCATTTGAGGTAAAACGCTTGCCAGCAAAGAATTTTTTTAGATTTGGGAACAGGTAAAAGTCACTGGGAGCTAAATCAGGAGAATAAGGTGGGTGGTCAAGCAACTCAACTCGTACTTTAATTGATTGATTTTAGCCATTGTTAAAACACTCTTGTGCGCTGGTGCGTTGTCTTGATGAAAAATTAATTTTTTGTGTTGTAAGCCAGGACTTTTTCTCGAATTTGTACATTTAATTGACCCAAAAGGTTGCAATAGTACTCTGAATTTATTGTTTTACTCTAGTTCTACTCTAGATAGTCAATCAATAAAATACCTTTGATATCCCAAAAACCCGTTGCCATAAACTTACCAGCCGATTGAATTGTTTTTGCCTTCTTCGGGGCACTTCCTTCAGCTTTAGTCCATTGTTTGGATTGTTCTTTTGTTTTTGGAGTATAGTGGTGGATCCATGTCTCATCAACAGTTATTAAACGACACTTAAAACCCATTTTATTTCGCTTAAAACGATCCAAACAAGCTTGAGAAATGTTCATTCTTATGCGTTTTTGCTCGACTGCTAACAAATGCGGCACCCATCTTGCAGAAAGCTTTTTCATCTGTAGTTCTTCATGCAAAATTAAAAGGACTCGATCATTTGAGACACCCGTAATATTAGCTATTTCACGCGCTTTTATTCGTCGTAATGCCATATCATGCACTTTGGCTACAAGTTCTGTTGTTGTTGCTGCATTTTGACGTCCACTATGTGGTTCATCTTCAATGCCTGTACGGTCACGTTTAAATTCACCAACCCAATTTTTAACTGTTGCATATGAAGGAGCACTTTCACCTAACACATTCACCATATCATTATGAATTTCTTGTCCCGATAAACCCTTTTTATGTAAATATTCAATGACACCATACATTTCTAATTTTTCCATTGTAAAAAAATCACGGATGCGTCTTTTGTGAACACCTGTTTCTATATGAAGGAGTTACCAGATCGAAACAAAATTTAACATGTGTTCATAGCAGAGATGGAAATTTCCAAAGTACTTAACTTTTTTCTGTCTATACCGCGCTTTTTGTCTTTTATAATCCCCGAAGTGCTCTTGTCTTGCAACAGATACATGTCACGTAAGGAACCAGCAGTAATAGGATAGGCGGGTGTGCTGATGCTCTTTATGGACTTCGGGCCATCAACTCGTGGACAATTTTCTTCCTCTGGCTGCAGAAGCATACACAGGATGGATTAGAAAGCCCGATTAAGAGGTTTACTGATATGGCTAAAAAAATGTGACAAGAAGTTGAGATCTGTGCGAGCCTTTTTTTTTCATTGGACCAGTACTCAGGGCATGACCCCTACATATGCAGTGCATTGTACCGGAACTAGGAAAATAGGTTATGAGGAGGGAGAAAGAGGGAAAAGTGTTTGTGAATATTTGACTTGAACTTTCCGACGTCATAACAGACAGGAAACACATCTGCAGGCAACACGGGCGAAGCGTACGGCTGAAAAAAGAATTCTCTCTGTAATGCGTAGTACGATTCCCTGAGCAATCGACCACAAATGGGTGAGCTCTGGACGATGAACGCATGCTACGTAAAAATGTGCGAGTTTCGGGAACAAGATCCCTAATCTCGTCAGAGCAAAATTCATTGTAGTAACGATAGAACAGAGTAACGCAGTAACTGCGTCGATGCTCCAATGAGTCAATAGAGTTGGATACCCTACTGTCACCGATGAGCTTCTTCACCCTCTCCTGCACACGGTCGAGTAACCCCAAAATAGACTTTGAGGCACTGGTCCAAATATGAGAGTTGTGTTCCATTTTCGGTCGGATGTAGGTGGTATATATAGTAAGGAGGTCGGATGGAGTGAAGTACATCTTACACCGTTTCAAAACCCCGAGGCACTTGAATGCTACTTTAGAGACATGAAAAATGTGATCTGCCTAGCGAACATCAGCCATATGGGAGCACCAGTAAACCCTTAGAGAATTCATTTCATGCATTAGGCAGTCGTAGAAGTTGCTGACGCATATCAATTATACAGCTGTTTGTCAAACATTTTGAAAATATAACATAACTCAAACAAATTGTTTTACTATTTGTATGCCAACTACTTTCATTTTCCCGTGTAATTTATTCCATTATATTTTTTTCGATGGTATAAATTTGTTTTTTTTTTCACACCGCTAAATAATTATTTGGTTTTTGTTCCTTAATGCTAAAATCACTAAATTGTGTGTTAAATTGAGAGCTTGATGAAGGTTCCATGACCGCAGAGCCAACGAATTTCGTATTTTCAATAAAATCCAGCTGCTGCCTATCCAAACAAAAATTAATATCAATTAAAAGTAAACAAATTTTGCAATTAAACACATCCGTTTCACAACTTGAGTCGAATCCAGAAAAACATTAAAAGATGCTCTTTAACATTAAAGCGTTATTTAGTTGTTGCTGTTGTTTTGGGGCTTTTTTAAAAAATAAAACATTTGTTGTGAATATGTACAATTTAAAAAGAACATTTGAAAAAAAAACACTTTTACGAAAACGTGTCTTCTTAGAAAAATGAGAAGTGGAATGAATGGCTTCTTAAGCTACTGAAAAATATTTAACAAATTTATTTGTTAAGTGCTCCACCACTCATGCGAGAAATGGTTGAAATTTTTCTCTTCATTTCATTCTTTGTAGTCGTATCCTTGGAAGGAAGTAAATCATATTGAGGTATTGTTTGTTATTTTTGTTGCATTGGCTTCATTTAACGTGCTACATGTTTCCTGGCTCCGTGAACTTATTTTTTTATTTTTTTTATTAAACACATTTTGCTGTGCTCTAGTATATTTTTTGCGATGATGTTTTCTCCGGGTGGCATAACTGCAGATATTGCAGATTTGGCTCTAACGACGAGCACATATTTTAATGCAAAAGAATTTGAATAAAGTTTAAATGGATTTTAGATTAACTTTATACTCGTATATGGGAATGTATTCCAACGTGTTTATTTTTGTTCTTTCTATTGCAGTTTTTGTTGCTTACTTGGTGGAAAATAGGAAATTTTTAACAAAATAAAATAAAATATAGAAAAATAAAGGTACTTTCATTAAGAGCTTACCTAAAGGTGTTTAAATTGCAAACTTTCGAATTTTCGTTATCGTTTCGGAATCAATCCTGCTGTCGTGTTTGAACAATGCGATGTTCTGGTTTTAAGCTGAAACCAGCGGTAGAATAAAGTATATACAGTGATGGACATGTAAATAAAACATACATGTGATCTTTCATTCTTTCGATGTTTTTTATGATCTATTGTTATTTTAACAGAACATTTCCACTGCAAAGATAAGTTTGATATCTTTTGCAATTGGTTCTTTCTTTACAATCATTTTTATCTTAAAAAATAAGACATTATTTGGTGAAAGGGACGTTTTTCAAGTGGACACATAATTAAAACAATTTCAGTTCTGCTATTTAAATAAAGTTATTCTAATATCTAATTGGTTGATAAGTATGTTTTAAATGATATCCATAAAATTTTATATCAATATTAGCCAAGAGGTATGGGAGAAAGACCAAGTTGCTCCGAAGCAGAAAGGAGGTAATCATTAGATTAATGAGGCTCCGAGAAGACGGTAAATGCATTTTCTCAATTACTTATTTGCTCTAGAGGAAAAAAGTATAATGAAAAGACTTAATTTGATAAATTTGGAACTCAAATAAAGTACCCAAACCCTCCAAATCACGTAAAACCACAGCCAGAGACAATAGAATAGTCGTAAGTGCCTCTAAAGCTGACCGAATTAAAAGCTCTAAACAGCTAAAAGTTGAATTAGAGTCATCATATGGCATCCATATATCATCTAGAACTATTCGACGGAGGGTTAATGCAAGTGCCTTACATAAATACGCCACGCAGAAAAAAATTTCGTCTCCAAAAAAAAAAAAAAATTTAAATCCAGACTGGATTTTGTCAGAAAAAACATTAAGAAACCATTGTGTTTTTGGAAAAATATTTTATGGTGTGACGAGTCCAAGCTTTTCCAGTGGAGTTCAGATGGAAAACGCTATGAATGGCATCTAGTTAACCAACACCAAAATCTCAGATATTGATGGTATACAATAAATTAATTTCTTACAACAAATTTTTTTTATTATGTGGCCACCACTGTATGTACATAACGATGCCCAGTTTCGATAAGGAAAAGGAGGAGGGTAATACGAGGGCGCATTGATATTGAAGTTACCTAGTGCTAGATGGCAGCACAAACACAGTGGAGGAGGCATAATTGTTTGTGGATCTATGGCGGGCAATAATAATGGATCGAATTGTATATTTAAACATTCTAAAAGAAAATCTAAAGCAAAGGGCTGAAAAATTGAACCTTGGAGATGACTTTTGGTTCCAATGCATAACCGCTCTGGTTGCTCTACAACACAAAAAATCAATTTAAATCATCCCCTTAGTCTCCCGATCTCAATTCAATTGATTGATCATTTATGGGATTTACTTGACCGCAGAGTACGACAACATAAAATGTTAAAGAGTGTTGTAATGGATAAGTGGACCAAAATAAGTACAGATGATACTTCAATGTTGGTTAAGTCAATGCCAAATCGGCGGAAGTTCTTAAGCTTAAGGGATATCCGACAATTTGCTAACTTTAACATGTAACTTTATTTCTTTCACAAATATTTTATAAATCAAAAATCTTTAAAGTGACTTAAAAAAAGCAAATAAATGAATTAATTAATACTAAATAAAAAAAAAATATTTTTTTAACAAAAGTGTTCTATCATTAATTTTTTTGTGTGTACGCTTTGTATTTTAAAATGTACGGGTACTTTTTCTGGCAAGAGTATGTATGTATATCAAATGTCCAAATCGGTATTATTAACTTGCATATACATATGTACGAGGACGGATTGATATTGAAGCTAGCTCGCACTAAATGATAGCATAAACACAAACATTTTTTTTTTTTTTTTTTTTTGAAACTGTGATCTGTTACATAGTGTAGCGACTACGAAACTGCTAGTTGTCCCCCAGCTAAAGATTTGATTATTATTTTTCTTGTCTTCTTCAATCATAAATTATTGATCACAGCAAATTTGTATTGTAAAAAAACACTTTTTAAAAAAACTGAAGAAAGGAAAAACTTGAACTAAAATCCGATGTACAAATGTACAAACCAAAAATCTAATTTAAAAATTATAAAGTTCAACAGAAATTCAATAAATAAATTACATTATTTTTGGAAAAAATTATTTCATGCAACTATGCTTTTCTGAACTTTTTAAATAATGATAAAGTGGCAACACTGGATCCATATCGCTTTCATCAAATATTATTATCAATCAAATATAAAAAAAATTATATGACCAAGAAATTATTAAATAAATTTAGCATTAATTTTTTTATATTTAACATTTTTAATTATAGGCGTAAAGCAATTTCTAATAGATTTTTACGCTGTGATGACATTTTAAAAATGAACAGCCTGTGTAAACATAAAAGTAAGTTGCGAAATATTCAACAATTTTTGTGACATTTTCGTTAATAATACGTACATATCAGTGATCACCAAAAATCATGTTTTTGCTTGATTAACTCATACACTAAAATTTGTAATGAACAAAAATTTAGCAACAAAGCTCAATGCTGAGTCAAATCAACTCGCCTTGTAAATATTGCGTGTTCGTTTTAGTGCTGAATAAAATGGGCTAAACGTTAAATGTTGCTACGATTGTGTGTTGTATAATCAAATTTGAAACATATTTACATACATATTTTGTATGTTAGTTTAAAGGGCAAAGTTAATTTAAAAGCACAAGTGTAGTTTTTGTTATATGTATACAATTATGTTTTTTTAACAAATGTTCAACAATAAATACATATATACATATGCACATGTGTTTTTTTTCTATGCAAACCTTTTGTTTCTATGCACGTGTATTGTACTTTGATTTTTTTCAACAGAAGTATACAGAAGAACTGTTGAATACATCACTGCATTGATTCTTGTTTTCTTCCAAAATAAAAATTCAAACAAAAGAAATGAATGCCGAACTATATGCGCATTCATTTATATTCAAGCATGAACCTTAACGATGATTTCACTCACATAGCGAAGTTGTCGCTCATTGTGTTTACTGATTAAAAACCAGCTGCGCGTTGGTGCGGCTGAATACAAAATAATATTTGAAGGAAATCAAATGGTTTTCATGTTGTTAGGTTAGGTTGTACAAGCTGCCAGTTTCACGAAACCAGCCCACTTGGGTCCTTTTGGTCCCGTTGTGCTGCCTGAGGGAGAAGTGCAGCCTATGAGACTTACACTTCCCCCAACGGTTCAGATGCAAACAAACCCGAAAGCCGGATAAAGGGATCCAGTCCATTCACTCGGCATTCCGATATATCTGCCTGCCCGTGCAGCATCGGTCCGCCTAGATACAGCGCTCTCATAGAACAGAAGGCCGGGCACCGAGAGAGGAAGTGCTCAATACTCTCCTCCTCGTCATCATCCCCGCAACTTCTACAGAAATCATTAAATGGAAGATTTAACCTCCTAACATGCGTCCCTAGGTGACAATGTCCTGTTAGAACTGCCACCACGGTACGCAGCCTTTGACGGGGAAGACCCTTTAGGACCGTAGTTCTTCTACAATCATACGCAGGCCACGTTAGCCTTGCCACTCGGCAGGTAACCTCATCCGTCCTGTGCAGTCCCTACCAGTTGACGCTGCACTTGGTTCTTACAGCTGTTAAGCGGGACTCCTACCATCATACCCACGCTGTAGACGAGCCCCGGTTTTCGCCAGAACCAGAAAAGCTCCAGGCTTGAATGTCTCGCTATCTCATTAACAGATATCCGGTATTCTTGAACCAACCTGGACGTCGTATAGACACCCACAATTGCATTTAACGCAGCCTTACTATCAGTACAGATTCGAATATTCACTCCGTATACCCTATAGTACCTCAACCAGTTAGCTGCTCTCAAAATAGCTGTAATTTCAAGCACGTCATCTTGGCGACCCATTTGGTTCGCTGCCAAGGCCGTTTCATGTTGTTGAGCAAGTATGATTTTTTGCAATCACTCAAAGTTGTTCTCTGGTACATACGAATATATTGGTCACTGTAAGGTAATTGCACGCTAGTTATTTTTTTGTAATTTATATAATCGTCTCTTTCTATTACTGACTATTTTACTTTTTCAATTATAGTTCGAGAAAAGTTGAAAAAAGCAAGTCTCATTACAGCTTTAATACTCGTAATTTTGCGATAAAGTTGCGCTGACAGCCTGTCAGTCATGGTGAATTAATTATAAGACGAAACTAAGCAGATGACGCATTCTCTGAGGGCGCAAACTAATGAGAAAACGCTTTGCTATTATTAGCAGTATGTTGCGTCTTGGGAATGGCATCAATTGATTACTCCAATTTTTAATTACGAGTACCTCCCTAATATGGTAACAGACTGTCTTCTAATGATGATGAAGATGAATAATTCATTATGTAAAATATAATTAACTTTTCAAACACATTCGGATTCAATGAAATGAATGTTTGCAAATAAGAAAATATTTACACAAATATTTAATGTAATAAATGAATTACGAAAGAAAGAGAGCAAAATAAAATTATGCTGCCTGCTGGTTTTGATTGTGTGAAAATTTTCAATTTAATTTAACACCTAATTTATAGAATTTTAAACATTTCTTTGTATGTCATGACTGGTGTCAAAGCGCACATAATGAAGTGTTATTATAATTTTACAATTATTTATGACTTAATGCGGATTTGCATAATGTGTCAATAATGATTGATTTTTGTTACAACACAATAATGTAAAATATCAAAAACAACAAAATCGAAACAAAAAAAGAAATAAACTGTGAAACGTCTACTCAGTTAGTTAGTTTTGATTGAAGCTTTATATTTTATCATATACCGGGAAATACCAACATAATTTTTAGAATATTTAAAACCATAAAGTATTATTTTGATTACACTAACATTTATTTAATTATTTCTTTGAGAATATGCATCTTGCTTTCGGATTTAAGAAAAACCAATGATACAATATTAATCAATATTAGCTTTAATTCAAACCACGCTTGCTACCCCCGGCTTTAACCCTCTTTAGTAGAGTTTTATCTGTATTATAAGAAGGTTTAACATTAGAACAGAACGCAGCATCAGCGTAGGAATTTAGTGCGATGGTGTCCTTTAGCGGAGCACCAGACGCATTTTCCACACGCGAACAGGGTTGCCAGCTTATAAAGGGTGTTTTTTTAAGCTAGATAGAACTTTAAATTGTAAAAAGTAACACAAAAAATTAAATTTTGATGAAACATTTTTTTTATTTGTTTCAGTATACTCTGACAAATCATCATGAATAGACTCACGCTTGAACAACGCTACGAAATTATCCAAATTTGCTTTGAAAATCAGTCGTCGATTCGCGCAACTTATAGACGCAAAATTGTGTTCAGCGATGAGGCGCATTTTTGGCTTAACGGGTTTGTTAATAAGCAAAATTGCCGCATATGGAGTGAGACCAATCCACAAGAGACCCTACAGACTCCATTACATCCAGAAAAATGCACTGTTTGGTGCGGTTTTCATGCTGGTGGCATCATCGGACCTTATTTCTTCAAAAATGAGGCCGGAGCTCGCGTTACGGTCAATGGAGATCGTTACCGCACCATGATCAATGATTTTTTGTTTGAAAATATGGATGACATTGATCCGGAGGAGATGTGGTTTCAACAGGATGGCGCTACGTGCCATACGGCGAACGCAACCATCGACTTACTGAAATCAAAATTTGGCGATAAGTTGATTTCGAGAAATGGACCTGTCAATTGGCCTCCAAGGTCGTGCGATTTGACACCTCTCGATTATTTCCTGTGGGGCTACGTGAAGTCACTGGTTTATGCTGATAAACCAGCAACAATTGACGCCTTGGAGGCCAGCATTGTTCGTGTTGTTCGTGACATACGGCCAGCAGTGCTCGAAAAAGTGGCCCAAAATTGGACGTCCAGAATGCGCTTCGTCAAGAACAGCCGCGGTGCCCATATGCCCGAAATCATTTTCAAATGTTAATGTCACGTATTGATCTTTCGAATAAAAAAAAATTTTGATTACAATTTAATTTTTTGTGTTATTTTTTACAATTTCAAGTTCTATCGGGCTTAAAAAAACACCCTATATATAGTTTTAAATAGTTTTCATATAGTTTTAAATTTTTTCAAAAAATATTTAATTTTGCGCTTTCGGGCACTTTAAACGAGGTTCACCAGTTGTTGTCCACTCAGATGACGATCGTTTTGATTCCGGAGTGCAGTGATGGATCCATGTTTCATCCATTGTCACTGTCATTGTATTTCCTGGAGGGTCCCTTAGGAGTCGCAGGAAATACTTTATTATTATTTATTGAACTAAAAACACGATAGAAGTTAATGTTAATTAATATTGTTTATTGTTCATTGATTATTAATTATGAACCAATCTTGTTCACTAGCTTCTAGCTTATATACATTTATTATTTTATACAATTATTTTGTTGCTGCTGCTGTTCTAATTGTTGCTGCCTGTTTTTGCCAGCATACCATGTTGTCAGCAGTTATAAATTTGTTGGTTGTTGCGACATAATTGTTTCGCAACTACTAAATTTCATATTTTGCAATATCAATCAATTGTGCTGTTGACCTAATTGGTTGAATTATTTCCGCATGTTATTGTTCTTGTTCAAATAACTCACAACATCACATATCGACTCAAAAATTTCGGTTTGTTACGTTTAAACACGGCCAAACACTGCTCAGAATCATCAACACGTTCTCGTTTTTGGTCAACAGTGAGCAAACGCTGCATCCAGTTTAAACAGAGCTTTCTCATAGTACAACGCTTATGTAATATAAAGCCAAAACGATCTTTTAATATCTTTACGTTGTCAGCTAACTGACGCATTTTCACTTTTCGACCATTCAAAACGATTTTCTTGATTTTTTTATATTTTCTGCTGTTACCGCCTCATTTGGACGTCCACTATGTTCTGCATCATCGGTGTCTCTACCAGTGTTGCCAATTTAACTAGATTTAGCATTTTTTGGCTTCAGCCTGTTTTTCAAAAAAAAAAAAAAAAAAAAAAAAAAAAACGCTAAAATAGCGCCTTTTGTATAATTACTTTTATTTGCATCTTTTAAAAAGCTTTATAGTAGTACTTTTTTCACGGCCGTTCTCAAATAAATTTCATGGAAAAAGCATAAAATTCATGGAAAAATATATAAAAAATGTACAAATTTGATATTGTGACATTTTATTACAGATTTATCAATTATTTTAGTTATTTCCACAACTGGCAAGTGTAACCGCCACTGTACTTTCTTACTAAAAAATGCAGCTCTGACAGTTCACGAATGGTCTTATATACATATCAATCTACTTTTTTTTTATCAAAGTTAACGTATACACGGTGGCAGCACTAGAGCAAAATTACAACAATACAACAAAAACCGGCATGTGGTGAGCTATGTTTATCAGCAATATTTGTAACTATTTTCACAATTACAAACTACGAATGTACCTTTTCATAATTATAAATTATATTTATTTGAATTATTTATATGTTCACAAAATAATTTTTATATGTTTAAGTCAGAATAAAACACTAAATTCACTTTCAAAAATGTAAACATTATATTTGACGTAAATAGCTTACTATATTGCCAGTAGCAACATGCCGTAGTGCTGCCACCGTGTATACGTTAATGCACCTTGGTTACAAGTCTATTTGGGTTGATTTCAGGCTGAACAGTACGTACAAAAATACAGAAGGGCGTGGGAGTCAGATCCGTTATTTCAAAAATGAATAAGACCTTTAAAAAATGATAAAACTAAAGTTCTATGCATCTACTGCAAATGTCAAATACATCAGAAGGCATTGCAACCTTTCAGCGAAAGTCAATTGCGACACGAAATATATTTTCCAATAAATGTGTCTGTAAAACAGAAAAGCCAGGCAGTGATAGCTCTCTATGTAGCCGCCCATAGCTCACTTTTGTCCATTCATAAAATTATCGTCCTTTGTCATTAATTTATTAAGTTTTCCTTTTTCGAATGCGGAAGTGGAAAGATCTTTCAGTGCAACAAACCTTTTTAAGCCCAGAATTAGAAACAGACAAATTTCCAGAATTAGAAACAGAATGTCACTTAATACTGTAAATTCATTAATTCATATAAAGTATGGCCTTAGGATGGCAAACTCTTCCTGTGAAAATTATAACATTCCATCTAATGCAACTGCAAAGATCATTAATAGAAATACTTACAAGAATTCGAAATATTATATTAAACCAGTTTTATGGTCAGAAGATGAGCATGACTGTATGAATGAGAATATTATATCGTTTAGACAGGAAAGTAATTTCATGAAAGTTGCAATACACTCACACTTTTTTACTAACACACTCTCATTTTGCTTACTTTCCACTCAACTTTCATTAAAAATTTTATGAAACAAATTTTTTGACGTTTTCTGAAAATAAAATCACAAATTCTAAGTACTGTTGCCACATACAAACAATTATACAAAGTTGCAGTATTGTAGTAAAATAATAATTATAAAATTAACTTCTTTTGCAAGTCTATGAAAATAATTATGATCATTTGTCCTTATATTGTATATTTAACATATAAAGAAAGCATTTAAAGTCTTTTTATAAAAATATCATAGAAAAGTTTATAATGATAAGTTTTTTCAACTATTGCCCCATAAATTTGAATATGTAATAAGTTCGGCAACTCTGCTTAGTAAACAAACAAAATAAGAGTGGAGAGAGGCAAATTTTGTAAACTCTTTGCCTCGGCGACATTTGTAAAATGAACTTTCACTTTCCTGTGTAGACGAACAAGAAATTTTCATGAAAGTCGTCTATTTCATTGAAATTTTTATTTGTAATACGTATACAAAAATTTCATGAATGTACTTTCCTGTGTAATAGCAGCGTAATGTTCTGAGCTACTGCTAATTGACACTACTTTTTATTTTATTATAATACATTTATTTTCGTTTATGTACCAGAATTTCAAAGATCTCAAAGAGAGTATTTTTAACAATTAATTTACAATTTTGTTCTCTAGAAATTAATTTTAAGTTTTCTTTTAACGTTTTGTTGATATTATTAATATCGGTCATAAGCTTATTTTCTTATAGAATTAATTTGCGTTTTCATGAATCCTGGCAATTTTTGATTTTTATTATAAAATTATAAAATAACTTACATACATAGTGTACTACTAAATATTTTAAATAAAATGTTTCCTACATATGTATATGCGTTCGTACATTTATATGTATGTACACATTAGCATAAACAAAGCTTCATATTTTACCCAAGGCGAATTCATTATTAGGTGCACTTGAAAGCTCAGGTGATTATTTTTTGCTTGCCGCGTTTTTTCCAATGAGACTGTCAAATTTTTTTTCTCTTGTTTACAAACATTTTCTTAGCTGCCAAAATTTAAATTCGCCTAAGAACAATAAATTCGCCTAAGAACAATAGGCGAATTTAAATTTTGGCAGCCTCAATAAATTTTTCAATAACAAAATACACAGTATTGAATTCGCCTTCCAGCTTGCATTCACCTGTATAAATTCGCCTCGATTTTACCATACTATTTTGATTGTTTTTGTTTATTTTTTTATTTATTTTGATTCTTTTGTTTAGTTTATAAAAAACTGACAACGCTGGTCTCTACGACCACGTTTGAATTCAGCAAACCAACGTGAATAACGAAATAGTCTGAACTAGTCCAAAAGCGTTCCACGTAACAATTTTTGTGCAATTTTCAGAGAAAATGAGAGAGTAAATTTTTTTCATTTCCTGTAGAAATTAGCCCGAACTTTTTCTTTGGGTAACTTCGGACTAGAATTGAATAATCAGCTGTTTTATGTTTACATATGTATGAAACTGAAAATGTAATCAGAAAAAAATTTTTGCTTAAAAATTAGTTAAAAGCAAAATGGAAGTTTGCCCAAACTAGAAATAACGTTGAGAAGTTGTAAACAGAAAGTTCAATTGTTATTTGGCTTTTGATTTTATAAATACATATGTAGAATATAAACCTATAGACATTTTTACATTGCTTTTAATTATACAACTGTTGTTAATAATGCAAATTTTTCCTTTATATCATGATACGCGTTTTAAGCGTCTAAAATTGCTAAAATATACTTTAATCTAAAAAGTAAACAGCACTTGTGTTGTGAGATGTACAATTGTGATTTTTTGCGTTCCAGTAGTTTTGGGTAAAATTTGCAAATTTAGGGAGTAATTTGCATATTACTCTTATTAGTCCAAACTAGTCCGAGATCTCGTGGAACACACCTATTGATGTCTTTGCCGGAGCGGAGTCCCCATAACACTTTTCAAGCCATGGCTTCGCTTAAGCAGCGTAAAATAAAAAGCAAAGCGAAGCAGTGTAAAATTAAAACATGAAATTGTTTTTGATTCAGTGTTTTGAAAGTAACTAAAGTAGTGTATCTACCGTAGAAGATTTATGGGGTGGTTAAGTTTCAAGGGCCGATGTGGAATGTGAACCACACCTAAACGCCAAGTTTTTTTTTCCGAATTTTATTTGACATTTCTCTATTTCAGACTTATTCAATTTGAACCATGGAGGGATATATAATCCAACAACGTGTTAAAGTTATCCAGACTTATTATCAAAATGATGATCAATTTTCGAAGAAAATCATCTTCAGTGATGAGGCACATTTTCACCTCAGTGGATTCGTCAATAAACAGAATTGCCGCATTGGGCGAACGAGAATCCAAGAGTGACTGTCGAAAAACCAATGCACCCACAAAGAGTGACTGTTTGGTGCGGTTTATGTGCTGGCGGCATCATCGGGCCGTATTTTTTCCAAAATGAGGCCGGTCAGGCAGTTACTGTGAATGGTGTTCGCTATCGTGAGATGATAACGAACTTTTTATGGCCCGAATTGGAAGATATGGATGTAGACGATATGTGGTTTCAGCAGGACGGTGCCACTTGCCACACAGCTAACGAAACAATTGCTCTTTTGCGCAACAAATTCAATGGCCGTGTTATCTCACGTAATGGCGATGTCAATTGGCCGCCAAGATCATGTGATTTAACACCGTTGGACTTTTTTCTTAGGGGTTATTTGAAAGAAAAGGTGTACGCCGATAAGCCAGCAACAATTCAACAACTAAAGGATGAGATAATTCGGCACATTAACGGCATAGAACCTCCATTATGCCTCAGAGTCATCGAAAATTTGGACCATCGGATGGAGGTGTGCCGCCGTGGTTGCGGCGCCCATTTGGCCGATATTTTGTTCCATACATAATTGAGTAATACCAATATATCATAATAAAATAAAATTACAATAATTTCCTAAATAGTTTGTGTTTTATTCAAAATCAACATCGGCCCTTGAAATTTAACCACCCTTTATATACACGTAGCTTATGTCAATTCCTTCTTCGCTTGAACTCGTTAAATTAAAGAAAATATGTTGAAAATCTCTTCCAGCCAACAGTAATTATTAATTAATTTATTTATTTTTTATTGCCACCACTTAAGCCACAATAGAACAATTATGAATTTTTAGGCAGAAATGTGCGTTTTATCGTTTTAAATTCATAAAAAGTATTCTAAACTTTTTTTTTTGTATGTTTGTTTTAACCACATGAGACTGATGCTGATGATTTATTAAAATTGTTATAAAAGTGCATTTTTTGGCAGTCTATTTCATATAGAATTAAATTAATTTTTCAGAAATTTAAGCGTGCTGGTTTTCTTTTTAATTAAGAAACAAAATATAAAAAAAGAGGCCGTGGATTTCTTTTTAATAATATTGAGCATTGACTCATATAATATCCTATAAATATTTTTCTGACCAATTATTCTTTTAAATACTTTGCGCTTAAAAAGCTTTTTCCTTGAAAATAAAATAAATTTTAATAAAATTTATTTAAGGCAGTGTAACTTATATTAATTTGATTTTATTAGCATAATTAATTTTATTTATTTATTATACCCTTCACAAAAATTTAAAGTATAAGTATGTATAAGTTTGTGAGTCAGTTTGTAATTTCTACAGTTTTTATTTGCGATCCTATAAAGTAGATATATTCTGAATCGGAATTAATGGAAGAGTTAATTAAGCGATGTCCGTCTGTCTGCTGTCAAATAACCGTTTCTGAGAAAACCATTAGGCATAGAAACTTTTTTCTTTCATCATTCTTTTACCCCATCAATTCATGGGTTTGCTATTGAAATTCAGTATTATCGGTTCACATATAGCTGAGATATATCCAAAATTCAGAAAAGAAATTTAAAAAAAATAAAAAAAATTTTTTGTTTTGCTTCAAACTTCATGCTCTCATTAAGAATTGTGACTAAAAGGCAAAAAATTTTTTTTTCAGATATCGGTCCATATATACCCAAGATATAGCCTAAATCGGGGTTTTCATGAAAATGTCGCGTAAGCGAACTGAAATAACTTTTTTTGCTCAAAAGCAGTTTTGGTTATGAAATAAGGTTATATAAATATGGAAAGTGAAAATTTCTGATATCGGTCCATATGTACCCGAGATATAGCCTAAACCGAGCTTTTCATGAAACTGCTTAAACACCTTTTTTTGTGCTTAAAAGCAGTTGTGGCAATGAAATAAATTTATATAATTATGCAAAATTAAAATTTCCGATATCGGTCCATATATACCCGAGATATAGCCTAAAATGGGGTTTTCAGGAAAATATCGCGCAAACGAACTTAAACAACTTTTTTACTTATAGCAGTTCTGGTAATAAAATAAGGTTTTATAAAATGAGCCGAGACCGGGTTTTTCATTAAAATGCCGCTTAAGCGAACTTAAACAACTTTTTTAGTGCTCAAAAGCAGTTCTGGTAATGAAATAAGGTTATATAAATATGGAAAATGAAAATTTTGATTATCGGTCCATATATACTCGAGATATAACCTAAACCGGGGATTCATGAAGAATTTTTTTGTGCTTAAAAGCAGTTCTGGTAATAAAATAAGGTTATATATGTATATGGAAAATTAAAATTTTCGATATCGGTCCATATATACCTGAGATATAGCCTGAACCGATTTTTCCATTAACATTTTTTTCTGCTGAAAAGCATTTCTCGTTATAAAAGAAGGTTACTAAAATACAGAACATAGAAATTTCCGTTATCGGTTCATATATAAAGTATATAACACACGATACGTTTTTAACAATGTACATGCCATATTTCACAATGTAAAATGTCTACATAACTTCTGATACCTAAAAAAACACTGTACAAAAACATCTGTACAAAACATGAGCAAAGTCGTCTGACAAAATTTCAAATAGAGTGTGTTCTATTTTGTTATGTTTAAACATCTGACATTAGAACTCTATGCCTTGCAAAGAATTCAGCGGCCGTTTTTGGGCGGTATAAATAGTCGGCTTGAGGAAATTTTAATGCATTAATATTTTAATATGTTTTAAATAATTTTTTTTTATAATAATAAAAAGCATAGACAATGTCAGAGGTAAATAAATTTACATGTACTTTTGTGAGTAAATTATAAAAACCGTCTGTAAAAATGAAAAATTTTGAAAGACATGAAAAAATAAATGAGGAATTACATGTTAAAAAACAGAGGTAAAAACATATCGTCTGTGGGTGCCTTAACCGAGATATAGCTGAAACTAACTTTTCCATGAAAATGTTCATGAAAGATTTATTTTTTGGAATAGTGATTACAAGGCAAAAATATTTCTTCCCCGATGTCGGTCCATATTACATATATCCGAGCATATTTAGTTCTAATTTGTAATATATATTATACATATACGTGACTATCGTGAAGGGTATTTTAGATTCGGCCCAGCCGAAAATACCACACTCGTATGTTTCAGTATCGTATTGCAAATCTCAATGAAAATATGTACACTATAACAACGGTTCCAAATTTTTCAGCAACATTATGAAAAGCAGCGTTCTGCTAGAAATGTATTTCATGCGACTTGACGAACTTTTGGTGCGCATAGTCGGTCTACTGAAACCATTATTGTCCCAGTTTACATAAGTGTATGATACTCAACCGATTACCAAATCCAGTACGTACGGTAAAGAATATAGAACTGTAGCTGAGGGTGTACGCGAAGACCATGGTATGAGGCAAATCAGAGGGTCACCGTCAATGGTAATCGTTATTGCAGGGAATCCATGGAAAAAACATGTTAAGGAATTGAAAACATTTTTATGTGAGTGCGTTTTACAAATATACAAGTTGTTGTTGCTTAAAAATTCTTGTGCTTGTCTTCTTCAATCAAAAATTATTGATCACAGCAAATTTGTATTGTAAAAAATACTTCTTAAGAAAAAACTTAAGAAAGGAAAAAACTTGAACTATAACCCGTTGTACAAATGTACAAACCAAAAATTTAATTTAAAAATTATAAAGTACAAAAAAAAAATTCAATAAAATAATAAGTAAAGTTTTGCTTAAATGTCGCGTTTCTTATAAATTTTTTTTTTTTTTTTTGATTTCTTTATAAAGTTTTTCAAAAAAAATTCAAACTTAATTTTTTTATTTATGTCTTTGCCATTTCTCTGGCAAATACAGTTTTTTTTAGTATTGTTTTTATTTTTTATTGCAGAAATGGTGGCGCTACGTGTCATAAAGTTCGTGATATAAAGAATTCGGTGAGAAATTATTTGGTGAGCACTTAATTTTCTACGTTAAAGTAAGTGGCCACATTCCTGCAATATCATACCTTTGGACTTTCCATTTTCTCTGGGGCTATGTAAAGTCTGAAGTTTTTAGGAATAAGTGAGTAAAATGGACGCTTTGGAAGCCAACATTACTCGTATTATTCGTGAGATATTATGCTCGAACATGAGTCATTATGCTCGAATGAGTCGTCTAAAATTGGACCTCCCAAATGAACCATTTCTTCGCCAACATTTGCACGATATCATTTTCACATAAAAAATGCTATAAATGTTCTTTTAATTGATAATAATAATTTTACATTTGTTTATTTTTTTTCACTTAACATAAATCAAACATCAGGATGAATCACCCGATAGATAATTCTATTATTGATTGCTTCTCACTGAAATCAGTTTTTAATCATTTGGAAATAGTCCGGTAACATTAATAAATTGGTTAATATAAGGCTGCATACTTTTAGGCGCATATATTTTGATTGCGTGTAATTTTTTGTTTCCTAGCAGAATTATATCTTAAGGCTTGACAACTTTTTACTTTTTGATTAAAAAAAGCACAATACACAATATAAGAAATACCCTTAAAGGCTGATGTTAGCGTCGCTGCGTGAAGCGAAGATGGGACCGATGATAATGCTATATCAAAATTAATATTGCATTTTATCTTTTATTTTGTTTAATATTTTGATATATAATGTAAAATTTAAAATGGTACCAAATGATCCCAAATTCATAAAGATATATACGACCACGATTGCAGTCAACGCAATTTGTACTTGTGAGACTATGTAGCCGCCTGTTGCTGTCTATGTGCTTATGCATTAAAACAGCAAACTTCTCTTCGACCGCTATTTGTAGAAATAAAAAATAAACAACTGTACAGGGCTGCCACAAAAAATGAGAAAAAATCGTCAAAATCCCGATACCTTTTGAAAATATTGTCATTTTAAGGCCGGTACGGAGTTCTAACAGAAATTCTCGTTTGGAACTATACATTTATTTCTAAACGGAAAAATAATTGTGTAGTTTAGTGTAGAAAAGGTTGTTTGTAAACAAAACATTGCTATCGTGTCAATTTATATTATTTTTTAAATCTATTTTATTAATAATAATAATAACAGTCAACTGTCAAGAATTCCGTAGGCAAATAAATGTAAATGAATTTTTGTTTCATTTCACGGAAAAAAAGTTTCTACTTTTACTTTTAACATATATGTAATAATAAACAAATATTGAAAATTCCGTTTACTTTTCTTTTAGAACGCCATACCGGTATGCGGATATTTACATAAGGAATTCATCAACCTGAAATTCTATAACTTTTTTTACACACAGTTCTTATGGAAACCTGAATTTCCATAAGAATTTCCATAAGAGCTCCGTACGGCATGTGATGTACTTTGTGGTTCACTTATAAATAATTCCAAAAATTTATTGATGCCATACTTTTCGTATAGCAAAAATCGTAATTTTTAGGACAAAAATCGTCATTTTGCTAAATTTGAGCATACAAATTGTCAAAATTACGATTATTGTCAAATCTGGCTGCTATGCTACTGTATCTAAAAATGACAACACTGTTTTGTTAAGTGCTGCCAAGTTCTTTTTACTATTTGTTTGAGTGTTTACAAATGAACGATTTTGTGTGAAGTAACGGATTAGTAGATGCTGGTGGCATATTTGGAATTCCAATTGAAATTCAATTTGCGATGAGAGAAAATGTAGGAGAGCAACTCGATAAAGCTGCATTAAAACTAAGCAATACCTAAGGACATTATATGGATACATATTTATATACATATTTGTGTTACAAATACACAGTAAAATTATTGACACATATTTGATTGACCGCTTTAAGTATTAGAATAAATTTTTGATTGCCTTAATTAATTTTAAATTAAAAAACTAATTCCATTAATATTAGAATATGTTCCTACATTTCACTCTACTACATACTCGTGCAACAAAGGAAACTGTTTAATATATTCTCGGTTACTATAATTTTAATTAATTTGTTTTATTTAAATTGTTACTTGTTTATATGTATGTTTTCTTTTTGTGAGAAGTTTGAATAGAACAAAATAAACCAACTGAAGTCCTTTTGGAAACAAAGCGAATTTTAATTAATTCGAAATGTGTTTTTAAATTACTAAAAGAAAGATACATACATATTGTTTGTTTACACGTGCCTTTGAATTGAAATTTGATGAGTAGAAAATTTGTTCTCCCTACAATGTTTTTTTGTATTTTATTTACAATATGCGGCTAGTTTTCTGAAATTGATTGCCAACGGATGTCAAGAGACAGTAAATCACCTAAACTCATCTCAACAACAAACAATAATAAAACGAATATCAAGAATACAACAAAAACAACATCATTATTTATAGTTGATTTACTAACAATTTTTACGTACTTTAAATCATGAATGTTTGTTGGTTTTTGTATTATGTTTTTAGTTTTATTTTGTTTGGGTGAATGTGTTAATAGGCAGATCAACAGGTGCACGCACATTGGGTTAGATGTGGCAAAAATTCATAACAATATGTTTTTTTGGCTTTTCAAATATGTGCGAACGTAAATCGTGCAACGAAATTGAAAAAAAATATTGTATACACACTAACAAGTATTTTAGCTATTGAGCTTTGTTAGCATACCATCATTCGGGTGCTATTAGGCCCAGTTTGATTGTACTGTAGCCGCTTAATAGGTTGTTTCAACGTGTGCTTAATGTAAAAATATTATACATCTTAAAATACAAAATGTGCTTTAAAATAAAAAAATTGTGATCGTGTAAAATTGGTGCTTTTTTTTAATTAACGTGAGGTTTCACAGAAAAACGTACCGTTCGACCCAAGGTGGCAGCACTAGAGCAAAATTACAACTATACAACAAAAACAGGCATGTGGTAAGCTATGCTTGTCAAAAATATTTGCAACTTTCTTCACAATTATAAACTATGAAAGTACCTTTTCACAATTATAAATTATTTTTATTTAAATTACCTTTATGTTCATAAAATCATTTTTAAATGTTTAATTCAGAATAAACCACCAAATTCACTTTCAGAAATTTAAACAACACATTTGACGTAAATAGCTTACCATGTTGCCTGTAGCAAAAAATTGTCACATGTCGTTGTGATGCCACTTTGTAGACAGTAATGCACCTTGGTTCGACCTTTAGCAAAAGAGAAAGTCTCCACTGTTACTTTTCAATTCGACTCAAGACGAATTCATTTTACCAGGTGAAACTGAAAAAAACAGATGTTCTACTTATTTCTCTATTTGTAAACCATCATGTGTGTCCAAACTAGGTTGGAGAATAATTATCTGTTGGAACTATTTTCTGGATTTCGCAAAGTATTATATTTATATTTCAAGAGTATTTTTATTTATATTTCAAGAGTATTTTTATACTATCTGAATATACTTACCTAATTTTTTTATATACTTACCTACCCGTGCTTACCTTTTTTATTTTACTTACCTTTGTATGAACACTTACATTTCTCTCCTATTTAATATTACCAACCTTGTTAAATATTTTGAAAATATTGTAAATCTGGTCACACCAGCGGCTGGAAGTTTTCAAAATGTCAAGACCGATTTTCCCAAGGCCGAAGTTTGCTCTGGTAAAGGTCGTGGGAAAAACGGCACTTGAAAATCATCAGCCGAGTAGTAAACTACTAACGAATTAACTTGTATAAGTGTGAATCTACAAACCTGCAAAATAAAAATTTCTAAGTATATTAAAGGAAACTCCCTCAATTTATATTTATTTGTTTTTCCAGCTTATATTTTGATTTTCTTAACCATCGAGAAAATTGCAATAACCTGTTCTTGGAGATCCCACATCAATAACCCCTTCGTTATCTCCACGAAAAGGTTTATAACAAAATGATCCCTTCTCCTTGTCAGCTCAAAGGCAGCAGAATTGGCAACACTTTGTGCAAAGTGTCAAAAGTTGTTTCAGGATTGCTTACATATATATCATAATATCTGCAAGTAAAGTACGTAAGTGTGTGTATGCACGTATATACTTTCTATATGATTTTTTGATACACAAAACGATTAAGCAACAACAAAACACCAGGTTGTTTTCGCATTGTTGAATTCATTGAAAAGTTATGTACACACGGTTGTCAGATGTTACAATAGTGTATGATCTGGCCACATGCTGACATTGTAGTAACAATGAATAATTGTCCCGTTGAAGTAAATTTTGTGTTCAGACGATCGTAAGTAAATCTTACAGTTTCATTGTCAGACTATGGTCTGACAAATAATTCATCTGACAACAAAAATTGCCAGTTCACACGGTTGTCAGATTGTTAGATGAAAAAAACTGCCAGACATGTTGTAAGGCACTGCCACTTATGTATATCAACAACCATCTGTTTGGCAGTGTTGCCCATAAAATTTTTTTCTGACAATGATGCCATTGTCAGGTGCATTAATTTTATACATCTGTCAATTAAAACTGAGATTACAATACCAGCCAATTATCTGGCAATGCCGACGAAGAGTGTTCTCACGATTGTCAGATACCTGACAACATTGTCGTCTTACAATTGATTGACAATAGTTTTTCTGACAACTGTAAGTTAAAAATTTGGCAGTTTACACGGTTGTAGTACATTTTCAGACAATTTTACTAGCAATATTGTAAGATCTGACAACCGTGTGTACGTAGCTTAATCCCAGTTTCACTTGATGAAATTAATTCGCCTTAAACAGACTGAATTCGGGTGCAGAGATGTATTTGCTATTTAATAAAGGCCCGATCAGACTATTTTACAAGTATACTTTCATTCGACTTTGTGAGATAAAAGTCTAAACACATTTCTTGCGACTGTCAAAAAATCTAACGTAAATTAGATTTACACACTTGATATAAACCAACAAATTTGAGTAGAAAAGAAAACAGCTGTTCATATTTTTTTACAAAACAATAAATTTTAATTATTTTATCGTGTTTAAGTTTGATTTAACTTCCTTAAAAATTGGGAAAAATTTATTCGTGATAAAAATGTAGTGATGAACAGTTTTAAAGAAGAGATTAAATTATAAAACTAACAAATTTGGAAAATGATGAACCGAAAAAAATATGTTTTTAGAAGTTGTGGCAGCAGTAGATTTTCTGCAATCATATGCATTAATACACAGTATAATAGTCTGAAATGGACTTTACGAAAAATAATACGATAAAAATTTGACACCCCATACGACTTTTTTGTTTTTTGAAACTTTTCAAAACGATAATATTTTTCATTGGATCAGGATTGTGTCTTTTAGGAAATCAGCTATATAAAGATTTACTAGCCGACTATTTATTAGCCGATGGCGTGCTGTCACCGATAGTATTTTTTGTCGTTATAAGAAAGCTCGAAATTTGGGATTTAGCTGTCGTATATAAATGTATTTTGCTCATGCTATATGTAGAACATAAAATATTTTGGTTCTGTTAATTTTGGATCTGTTTTACATAATTATTATTTTAACTGCTGAAGATTTTCAATCGCCGGCACGTCTACCGCCTACGACGAAGAGCTCACCCGCCGCCGTGTAAAGTTTTATGTTGTGTTGGCAAACCTCTATCCTGAATAAATAAAAAAATATGAACAGCTGTTTTCTTTTCTACTCAAATTTTTTGGTTTATGTCAAGTGTGATGGTGTGAATGCAAAATCTAATTTACGTTAGACTGTTAGGCAGTCGCAAGAAATGTGTTTAGACTTTTATCTCACAAAATCGAATGAAAGTATTTATACTTGTATAATAGTCTGATCGGGCCTTAAGTATGACGGATTGCATTCAGAGTATCAGACTTGCACGCATTTTTTGAATTTTCTATAAGTATTAATACACAGTATACTAGTCTGTAGTGCAATTTACTAACTTTTCACGATTTTAAAAGAGCATAACTTAACGCGAGCTATTGTGGTTTGCACTAACGCTTATGTGATTCACTAACTTATTCTTGACACCTCTGGTTATATGTTAAAAAAATTTGAAATAATGTGGCAGCTTTGTTAAAAATAAGGAAAACCACAAAGAGGAACCAGAAACAAAAAAACAAACAAATTTGCAAATAATTCCATGTTTAGGGTAAGTAAAATATTTTTTGGTAAATAAGTTCTTCTCACGGAGAACGCGCCGACAGATTGTTGGAGGCAGATCTTCCGACAACTCGTATTTCAAATACTGTGAAGTTATTCTAGTAGAAATTTCAACGACATTGTTGTTAAGATAAACACCACAAAAATTATATGGTGTTTAGTTAACGCTAATCAGTCAGGCTATAAAAACAGCTGATTTAAAACAAAGACAAATAGTGTTAAAAACTGTTATAGAACTGCGAAAACACCAACGCTAGTGTTAATTTCCCTAAATATTGTAATATCTGACGGTTGTCAGATATTACAATATTGTAAGATCTGGCAACATGCTGACAATGTCGGCAATGAAAAATTGTCCCGTTGAAGTAAATTGTGTGTTCAGACGATCGTAAGAAAATCTTACAATTTCATTGTCAGACTATAGTCTGACAAATAATTCATCTGACAATAAAAATTGTCAGTTCACACGGTTGTCAGATTGTTAAATGAAAAAAATTGCCAGACATGTTGTAAGGCATTGCCACTTAACAACCAACAACAACCATCCGTTTGGCAGTGTTGCCCATCAAACTTTTTTCTAACAATGATGCCATTGTCAGGTGCATTAATTTTATACATCTAACAACTAAAACTGAGCTTACAATACCAGCCAGTTGTCTGGCAATGCAGACGAAGAGTGTTCTCACGATTGTCAGATGCCTGACAACATTGTCGTCTTACAATTGATTGACAATGGTTTTTCTGACAACGTTGTAAGTTAAAAATTGGCAGTTCACATGATTGTTATACATTTTCACACAATTTTACTGGCAATATTCTAAGATCTGACAACCGAGTGTACGTAGCTTTAGCGTTAAAACATGTTAGTGAATTGCACTACTGAACTGGGCTTAAGCAGTTACAGCTGGTTTCCGCTCATAGAAACTAAACTTTGATTCTCAAAAAGCTCAAAGTCAGTACTCTGATTTGGCAGCACTGATTTCTGTAACAAAGCATTTGCCTGCTGGTTGTTACTTTTAAGTTATGCTGAAACTTCGTAGGGTTGTATAAACTAAGTATATCCCAGAATGCATATTACCTTGGTGAGGCGTACACCAAGGCAAAACCTGCTCCCCGGAAATTTAGATATTTGAACAGCTGTATATTAGCATTTGAAAATAATACGGTCGTAAACCGCCTCAGGCAACACAACGGGACCAAAAGGACCCAAGTGGGCTGGTTTCATGAAACTGGCGGCCTGTACAACCTAACCTAACCGCCTTAGCAAAAATCATATTTAAATATTAATGTTATAAAATCGTTTGTCCAATAAAGCCCGTTTCACTGATATTAAATATACTCTTATTTGATGTGTTATGAAAGAAATTTACTTTTCGGGCAATGCTGCTGATCGCTTTCAAAGCTGCTTCCCACAATATTCAACCATGCATTCCATTTTCGTTTGCTACTGTGTGCCAGCGGTGTCTAAAGAAATTTAGAATGCTGTTTTAACAAGTAAACAAACACCCTGCTTATATGCAATAAATTGTATCAGTATTATTTTCAGTGTAAATTTTATATAATTTTTCGCTAAACTTTGGCTTCATTTTTGCTGTTTTGTTTTATTTAAAACAAACAAAAACTTCGCCATTAAAAATTGAAACATTCGCTGGCAGGTATTTCACTGCAATTGTTTTTTTTCAAAGTTTTTGAAAATCTAATTTTTAACAATAACTTTTACTTGATTTTTAAAGGTTTCGTCGTTAATTGCATAAACGTGGTGGGTCGCTGCTTCTGTTGGCTTAAAGGAAAAAACATGCTGAAGGAGGAATTGAATAAATTTTTGAATTAAAGGTGTTGTTGTTTAAAATGTAAACAATAATAAAGTTTGCTTAAATGTGGCATTTTTATGCTTTTTTTGATTTCATTATAAACTTTTTCAACAAATTTTCATTCAAATTTAATATCTATTTTTTCATTTGTTTCTTTATCACAGAAATAAGGGACAGTTCTTTTGAGGTTTGTATTTATATTTTACCGCGCAATTTGTTTACTAAAGAGCGGTCCAAGCAAAATGTACGATTTTCAGTGCAAACTTAAATATATAGGAAACAAAGTTTACACCAATAAACCAGGAACTATTCAAGAGCTAAAGTATGAGGCAATTCGGCGCATTGAAGGCACTTCAGACTGGTATTATTAAAACATATTCCTTTTTTAATTTTCAATAATTTATTTAAATTTTTGGGATATAAAATTGAATGTTTGAGAATATCTTTCAAACATTTCCAAAGACTACTGATGATTGGAGTAGCTCCTGTGAAAAGTCGATATATAGACAGACGGCTGGAAAACAGGCTGTTTATAATTTTTGGATTGGATTCTTCTATCCTAATAGAAAATATAAAGGTAATGCTCTGAAAACTTTCTGTTTTATTTATAATGGAAATCGTGCGTTTTGGTTAGATCACGCTGCAAACAAAAGCTACTAAAAAATTACAAATTTAAATCATTCTAGGACTGACTGCGGATTTATTTTCTCTTAGGCGACTTTTCATGACGTAATTCTCACGATTATCTCTTGTAGGTTTCTGCCTAACTTTAAGAAGTCTCATAAATGTAAACCAAGTGATAGCAAATTATTTGTAATATTTTAAATATAAACTTTTAAAATATTTTGATTTGTTTCAGAACTTTTTTGAAATTTTATTATAAAGTTTTCACATTAATCATGTGACGATTTTTTTTGTGTTAAAGCCAACTTCTAAAACAATTTTCATTGAATCTCTTTTATTTATAACTTTTTACAGTTTTTTTTACGAGTTTTAACATTTTATGTTTAATTTGGGTAAATTATTAATACAGAAGGTTTTTGTACTACTTTTATCTTGAAAAAAAAAAAAAAAAAATTAACGATATATTTTCGCCAACCAAATTGTATATTTTTTGCAACTCCAAAATCCATAACGTTTTCGATGACGCATTGGCCGCTAATGTACCGAATTATATCATCCTTTAACTCTTGATTTGTTGCTGGCTATCAACTAACTCGACTATCAACTAACTCGAAAGAAAGAAGTCCAACGGTGTCAAATCACATGGTCTTGGTGGCCAATTGTCATCGCCACCACGTGGCATTGGTTTTTCGATAATCATTCCGGTATTATCATTTTCCCAATTGTGACAATATTCTCCTTATTAGCGAACCCATGGAGGTACTGAGGTGAAAATGTGCCTCACCACTAAAGATGATTTTCCTCGAAAATTTATCATCCACTCCTGCTTTTTAGAAAAGTTACCTTTTAGAAAAAGTACTTTTTTGTAAAATTACCTTTTAGAAAAAATAACCTTTTAAAAAAAAGCACCTTTTAGAAAAAATACCTATTAGAAAAAATAGCTTCTTAAAAAAGTACCTTTTAGAAAAAGTGCTTCTTAGAAAAATACCTTTTAGAAAAAGTATTTTTTAGTAAAAGTACCTTTTAGAAAAAATACCTTTTAGAAAAAGTGCTTCTTATAAAAAGTACTATTTAGAAAAAGTACCTTTTAGAAAAAAAGCTTCTTAAAAAAGTACCTTTTAGAAAAAGTGCTTCTTAAAAATACCTTTTAGAAAAAGTATTTTTTAGTAAAAGTACCTTTTAGAAAAAATACCTTTTAGAAAAAGTGCTTCTTAAAAAAAGTACCATTTAGTAAAAGTACCTTTTAGAAAAAAAACTTCTTCAAAAGTACCTTTTAGAAAAAGTGCTTCTTAGAAAATTACCTTTTAGAAAAAGTAATTTTTAGTAAAAGTACCTTTTAGAAAAAGTACCTTTTAGAAAAAGTACTTTTTAGAAAAAGTATCTTTTAAAAAAAGCACCTTTTAGAAAAGGTACCCTTTTGATAAAGTACCATTAAAAAGTCCTTTTTAGAAATAGCACATTTTAGGAAAAGTACCTTTAAGAAAAAAACCTTTTAGAAAAAGTACCAATAAAATTACCTTTTAGATAAAGTGCTTCTTAGAAAAAATACCTTTTAGAAGAAGTACTTTTTTGAAAACGAGCCTTAGAAAACATAACCTTTTAGAAAAAGTATGTTTGTTTTTAAAAAGTGCTTCTTAGAAAAAGCACATTTTAGAAAAAATATAAGTTAGAAAAGTACCTTTTAGAAAAAGTACTATTAGAAAGTACCTTTTAGAAAAAGTGCTTCTTAGAAAAAGTATCTTTTAGAAAAAGCTCCTTGTAGAAAAAATTAACTTTTAGAAAAAAACCTTTTAAAAAAAGTACTTTTTAGAAAAAGTATTTTTTAGAAAAAGTACCTTTTAGAAAAAGTATCTTTTAGAAAAAGTACCTTTAAGAAAAAGTACCTTTTAGGAAAAGTACTTTTTAGAAAAAGTTTCTTTTAGAAAAACTAAATTTTAGAAAAATTACTTTTTAGAAAAAGTACCTTTTTGAAAAAGGTTTTCTTAGAAAAAGTACATTCTAGAAAAAGTACCTTTTAGAAAAACTACCTTTGACGAAAAGTGGCTTTTAGAAAAAGTATTTTAGTTAAAGTACCTTTTAGAAAAAGTACTTTTTAGAAAAGGTACCTTTTAGAAAAAGTACCTTCAAAGAAAAGAAAGAACACATTTTAAAAAAAAGTGACTTTTAGAACTAGTAACTTTTAGAAAAAGTAACTTTTACAAAAATATTCCTCTTGAAAAAGTACTTTTTAAAAAAAGTATCTTTTAAAAACAGTATCTTTAAAAAAAGTACTTGTTAAAAAAGTACCTTTTAGAAAATTTACTTTTTAGAAAAAGTGCTTTTTAGAAAAATAAGCCTTTACAAAATTACCTTTAAAAAAAAGAACCTTTTAGATAAAATGCCTGTTAAAATGTACCTTTTAAAAGTATTCTTTTGAAGGAGAAGCTTAAGCAAGAATTTCATTCTTGGGGTAATCGAAATTATTATCATAAAATATCAACTTTCATGGAACACTACCTTTTAGCAGAGATCCAAAGTAAACTTACCTTAAAAAGAGCTTTTTCATAAAAAAACACTACTTTACTAATTGGCTTTTAAATTTGTTGAAATTAATTTTCCAATCTATGCAAATCTATTTTCTGTTGCACTATCTTCCCTCATCAAATGAAATATTTTCACAAATTTCTCACAACGAAGTCATGGTTGACTGAACTTTGAATCGTTTCGATGAACTAATGAAGCGGAACAATTAATTTAATGTACGAGAAACAAGGACGCAATTGGTTCTTTCTCAACTAGAAAACTTTGTCGATAAAGTTTGCTTTAGTTAACTTTTATTTCATTGCTGCTACTCGGAAACTAACATTTGTATTATTGTTTTATACATGCTAATATATAAATTGCTTAAGATTATTACTTAAATTGGCAAATCGAATTATCTAATAATTTTCGATTACGTTTCACTAAAGAAAATAAAATAAAGACTCGTTTTTAATCGTGACATATTTTCTTTAAAATCAGATTACGCTAATCAATTTTAAGGCACGGCTACACTTAAAATATATTTGACAGAGTTCTACTTTTACACGGTGATAAGATAAAATAGAACTACTGACTAGCAAAATACAAAAGTTTATTAAATTTTTTCTTTGGTATTCACACCACACTATATTTTGGTACTTAATAAAACTGAATTAAAATTAAAAAGAAAACAAGCAGACCTTTAACGCAAAAAAAAAAAAAACAAAACGACCTTTTGCCTTATTGTGCTGGAGTCTGAAGAAATTTTAAGATATAATACGGCGCCGAAATAATAATTGAAATTCAATTACACTCAAGTCATAGCAAACAACAATAAAGAGCAACAATAAAGCAATAAATGACCGATTACTTACAAATATCTACACAACGAAATGTATTCCCTTCCACAACAACATTTATACCCAACGGCTGAATATTTAACGAAGTAAAAAGAAGTCCCTTCAAAGGAAACCTTAAGCCTTTAAAGATTAAAATAGCTTTAAAAGAGAAAAATAAATAGCAATCATTTGTTTACAAACAGCGACATTATGGCGTGAATAAATTTGGAATGATTTGAATCAATATATTTGTCAAAGGAATGGACAAAATGGAAGACTACCATCCTCTTATTAAACGAGTTTAGCAACTTCAAGATACTTTTATTAAAGTTTACTTTAGTAAAAATAAATATGTATATGTATGTGAGCAGCTAAGCTAGAAAAAGAATTACCTTAATTGAATTAATTTATTTTTTGAAAATAATTTAAAATATAACAAATCGCAAAATTCTTAACAGCAAATGCCAAATATATTGTTTGCTAAAGTCATCAGTTTTTTTTAGTTTATAGAGGAAATTCATTTAAAACGCTTCCACCTGTAGTGCGATTCTGCAACTTATATAACGATAATCGAATCGTTAAAATAATTATAACAATATTTTATCGAAATTGCTATTCTGTAACATATTGTTAACGATATTCGCCGTCGCTCAAAATCAGCTAATTTTACTGACGATTGTCGATAACTTAAAGGCAAAAATTTTCTTGCTGTTTATTCAATCGTTAAAGTGTATTTTTTTTAATTGTGCTTCCATGAAATAAAGTGCTAATAATCTGATTTTTAATGCATAAAAATATTTTTTAAATACATAAATAAATACATAAAATATTTATTAAATACATTTTCAAAAACAAAAATTTCAGATATTTGGCTTTCGGACTTGTAAGGAATGAAACAAGTTTGAACGCTTCAAGGGATAATCAGCGTGTTTTTCGAGAGTTGGCCAATTCCTTTGAGTTGACAGCTAATGAATTTAAAAAGTTATGAAGGGTGGTTAAATTTCAAGGGCCGATGTTGATTTTGAATAAAACACAAACTATTTAGGAAATTATTGTAATTTTATTTTATTATGATATATTGGTATTAATCAATTATGTATGGAACAAAATACCGGCCAAATGGGCGCTGCGACTACGGCGGCACACCCCCATCCGATGGTTAAAATTTTCGATGACCCTGGGGCATAATGGAGGTTCTATGCCGTTAATGTGCCGAATTATCTCATCCTTTAGCTGTTGAATTGTTGCTGGCTTATCGACGTACACATTTTCTTTCAAATAACCCCAAAGAAAAAAGTCCAACGGTGTCAAATCACATGATCTTGGCGGCCAATTGACATCGCCATTACGTGAGATAACACGGCCATTGAATTTGTTGCGCAAAAGAGCAATTGTTTCGTTAGCTGTGTGGCAAGTGGCACCGTCCTGCTGAAACCACATATCGTCTACATCCATATCTTCCAATTCGGGCCATAAAAAGTTCGTTATCATCTCACGATATCGAATACCATTCACAGTAACTGCCTGACCGGCCTCATTTTGAAAAAATACGGCCCGATGATGCCGCCAGCACATAAACCGCACCAAACAGTCACTCTTTGTGGGTGCATTGGTTTTTCGACAGTCACTCTTGGATTCACATTCGCCCAAATGCGGCAAATCTGTTTATCGACGAATCCACTGAGGTGAAAATTTGCCTCATCACTGAAGATGATTTTCTTCGAAAATTGATCATCTACTGTTGCCATTTCTTGCCACCATTCTGCCCATTCACGACGTTTGGAATGGTCAAGAGGCTTTAGTTCTTGAGCCAATTGCACCTTGTAAGCGTGTAAATGCAAGTCTTTATGCATAATGTTCATCAACGACGAGCGTGAGAGATGCAATTGTTGGGCACGACGACGAGTTGAGGTGGACGGCTCTTCAGCCAGACTATCGCGAACAGCAGCAATATTTTCTGCAGTACGAGCTGTACGAGCATGCACTGGTGTTCTCATATCTTCTACAGACCCGGTTTGCTCGAATTTTTCCACGATTTTTGCGATTGTACGCACATTTGGACGATCAAATTGACCAAAAAAATCACGAAGTGCACGATATGCATTTTGATTTGAACGCCCATTTTCATAATAAATCTGGATAACTTTAACACGTTGTTGGATTGTGTATCTCTCCATGGTTCAAATTGAGTAAGTCTGAAATAGAGAAATCTCAAATAAAATTCGAAAAAAAACTTGGCGTTTAGGTGTGGTTCACATTCAACATCGGTCCTTGAAATTAACCACCCGATATTAATTATCACCAGCCTTAGTTGTGGTCATTCTGAATAAATGAAACGTATGAACTTATATTTTATTTTTCTTACCTTATTACAAATTAAATAATATTTATTGTCACTTAAAAATTAAAATCACAACAAGTAAAAATCAATATATATATACATATTGTTTTGGAAAAATTTATTGAAATTTAGATGCCACCTCATGTTTATATGAATGAACAGAAAACTACAGCTGTTTACCATCGTTAGAATTAAGTTACAGGATCACTCAATCGTTAGTAAAAGCGATGAAATTTGATGACAAAAGTTGCGATTATCGGATCGTTAAAAGTTAGAGAATCGTACTACTGAAATTAAAAATTTTCTTATCATCTATCGTAAACATACATATAGAATCCGTTGTACGGTATAAGCTGCCTTTTTTTAACTGACAACTAATTTGAAATATACGTATTCTTATGACCTTTGTCACATTCCGTACCTCTCCGTAAACGCAAAGTATTAAAGTTGAGTAACCCAGCATTTACACATGCAAGTGCTAGTTCGAAAAAGTCAATACATTCAAACTTTTTTACCAATACACACACATTTTTCTTACTTACAACTCAACTTACAATCAAATTCAGTTGTAGATGAATTTTGAATACTTACTGCCACTTCCACTATTTCGAATAAATATTTTCATTCGCATAAAAACATTCGAAACGTTTAAATGTATTTATGCGAATGAAAGTATTTGTTTGAAATAGAGGAAGTGGCAGTTACACTGCGTTTACACGTGCAAGTAACTTGTTAATAAACCAATACATCGAAAAATATGGCGACAGCATCCCTTCTTCTAAAACGAGTGTGGCCGCCAAAATTAAGTATATTGCACACAAGAGGGTTTGAATGAAGTTCCAGTTTACTGACATACCTTGTCGCGTTCTTAGAAAATTCCTCTTTTACAAGTGATACACTCAGATCTTTATGAATTCGTGAATTTTTTACGTACCATCGAGCTACAGTAATCGTTCGATGAATTTGGTTTTGTCGTCTTTGAATTTTTTTCAATGTTTGATGCTGAGGCGGTGCCCCATAATTGAATTCCTTAGCACCATATAGGTTTTAGGATTGCGTCGCATAACAAAAGTTTACAATCCAATTTCAAGGTATAATTTCTGTTCATAAACCAATTTAAAACTTTTGCATCAATGGGAGAGTTCCACGTTAACCTACGGTCGAGGTGAATACCAAGGTATTTGACTGCATTGTTCTGCGTAATAGGCGAGTTGCTAATTTGGATAGGCGAAGATGTTTGTTCACAAAGGGCGAATGTAACATGAGTACATTTTTGTTCATTAACTTTAGATTTCCAAAGCTTTAGCCAGTTCTCCAATATCTAAATATATTCCTGCAAATTTCGTAAAGATAATGGGGTGGTTTTCATGCACACTGCAAAACGCTGTGTCGTTCGAATCTTGTTGGCATGTCAGAGGCGTATACAAAATGGGGCATCAGTTTAATTTTAATATATAAAATTATAAACAGCTTGTTTTCCATGTTTCCCAGCTGTCTATATGTCGACATTTCATAGAAACCTTTAAAATATATTCTCAAACATTTAACTTCATATCCCAATATTCTAAAGAAATTATTGAGAATTAAAAAAGAAAAGTGTTTTAATAATACCGGTCACAACACAAAAAACAAGCTTTACTTTATTCATGTCTCTATTTTTTTTTACACCTTTCAAACATATGAGCAACCGATGGCTGCTCATATGTTGGTTTATTGGTGTCAATACTAGAAGCTAATAAAGTGAATAAACGTAGTTGTTTGAATAAAAAATATAGGTAAACTAAACTTATTGAACATTCAAAGCATAAACGTTGTTATGAACCACCCAAGATGCATTAACGTATACACGGTGGCAGCACTATGGCATGTGACAATTTTTTGCTAGTGGCAATATAGTAAGGTATTTACGTCAAATGTATTGTTTACATTTTTGAAAGTGAATTTAGCGTTTTATTCTGAATTAAACATATACAAATTATTTTGTGAACATAAAAATAATTCAAATAAATATAATTTATAATTATGAAAAGGTACATTCACAGTTTATAATTGTGAAAATAGTTACAAATATTTTTGATAAACATATGTAGCTTACCAGATGCCTGTTTTTGTTGTATTGTTGTAATTTTGCTCTAGTGCTGCCACCGTGTATAGGTTAATGCACCTTGGCACCACTTATTTCACTATAATACTCTCAGCGGTGCTGCCAAGTTTACATAAGTATTTGCCAACCGTATGCATAAATATAGTGGCAGTTTTTGTATATACCTAGTTATCTAGCGGCCAAATCATCTTTTTCGATATCGAACAGGACACACGATATCGTAGGCTGATCTTCCGACAACCCGTATGCCAAATACTCAGAAGTTATTTTAATGACAAGTGTTATTTTAATGACATATGTACCCGAGATACAGACCAAACTGATGTTTCCGTGAAAATTTCCATGAACGATTACTTTTTTTTTGGCATGGCGGAGCATGTTAGGTGGGCAGGCCGCTGGATATCCGGAATAATCTAGGTTGTCCAGCTCACTTGAGGCCTGTAGTCGTTCCCTTTTTGATTTTGATGGCGGAGCATATTTAGTTCAAATTTGCAATATATTGTGAAGAGTATTTTAAATACGGCCCATCTGAATACGAGTGTACTATACTCTAAATTGGGTTTTATCATTTTACTTGAATTTTCTTAAATTTTTGAACGCTCCGAAAAATAAACAAACAAAAAAAAATATATCGAAAACATCAGTCGTAAAGCAGCTCTGGGCTGAAGAACAGCTCTCGCGTCATCGTAATTATTTCTTAAGGGCGGTCGGGCTTGTGTTTGTGTTGTGTTGTTCGGTCTTCGAGAGTTTTGCGTCTCACTCGCACTGGTTAACGGTTTGCCTCATCTAACTGTATTGGTTTACAGTTTTTTAGAGGTTATTCATTGTTAACCACGTGGAAACTTCTTATGTGAAGGCATAGGTCGTTATAGTTAGTCACAGCGACGCTACAAAAGTGCTGTTAACACCATTTGGTCTTTGTCACCCCGCCCATGCATCCTATACTTTGCAACTGCATAGTTACTAAATAAATAAATAAATATCGAAAACATAACAAACAAGAATTTGCGAATAAATCGAATTCCTGAGTACAAGCAAGTCTGTACTTAAATATCAGCGAATCTTTCACCTTCAAGCTGTTCTTACTTCTCACATCTATAAGCACTAGATTTGGGCAAGAGATTTGCGCAACTAAGTCGCCATATGTGAAAGTGCTCTTACAGGTGCGCATTTAAGCAATTTATTAATTGATTTAGCAAATGTCGTTATTAAAATTGAAAAAAAAATTTTTCTATGTGCGTTAAGTTTAGTCAAGCCAATAAATAGTCTCGTTTTATATAAACAAACATAAAATACGTTTTTGACAGCTGAAAACGTTACATTAGCATAGCTAGGGCCATCATATTGTGTTCTTTATCACAAATGTAATAAATACATTCTTATCACAATTAACTAATAAAAAAATCTGCGTATTAAAATTACATCTTGATTAGATAAAAATGTTTTGAAATGATACTTAAAGTCTGCTTTATTTTCAAGGCCGTTGATATGCTTTTAATAAAAAAAATAATAATATAGAAAATTATAAACAAACAGCAGCAACTTAAATTGAATTGCTTACAATGTATTCGTATTCTGTTTGAAAATTCAATTTCGCTTAATGCGTTCAAAGTGACAACGAAATCAAAACCTTAAGTGACACATTTTAGCTCGATTTCGTTAATTTTATTCTTTCAAATATTTTTTTTTGCTTTGTCTGAGCAGCAGGATTTAGAATGACAAAAGCAACATCTTGCAATTTTTTTTCTTTTTTTCTTGGCGATGTCTTTATTATTGACAATAGCAAATTAAGTTCTCAACATTACACGTCTATAAAAAAAGGCATTTGCCACTCAAACTTACGTTTACATATGTTTGTGTTCACTCACTTGCATGAACACTTGTTTTCATGTAAATTTTGTTTTTTAAACGTGTATTTAACAACATCTTTAACGCATCTTGAATTTAATACAAACCCAGTTAACCAAACTGCCATTGATGACTATTCCATCGACTTGCACTCTTGCTTGCCAGAAGGTAACTTTGGACAGTGGAGACTCAACAACTGTGGCAGAAAAGATGGAACACGCACACAAGTGGAAGACGGACGGCAAGGCTTATCCAGAATATTAAGAACTGGATAAGCAGAACGTGGCGAGATAACGGCGCAAATATTATCCGGTTATACATATTTTAGCAAATTGCTTCATTGCTTTTTATTTATATGAGGAATATTACGTAATAGATGACATTACTCTTTGAGTAATGCCGCTGGGATGTATATCGGCAGGAGCTTGAGCGAGAAACGAGTGTATTGACCGTAGCAAATACAGAGCACTGTGCCGGGCGGTTAACAGCCGGCTTAGCTAAGCCGCTGACGATTTTTGATAGCCGCCGATTATTTCGCAGCTAAAATTGGCTAAAACAGAGCCGCCGACCTGCATATTGTAAGTTATTTTTTTAAAGTAAATATAGCTCATATTATTCTTTGTAGAAAAAGAAATAAACTATACAAGTGCAAAACGGAAAAGTGATGCGTAAAATTAACAAAAGTGCAAAAATTATCCAATTAAAAAAAATTATTAGTGCAGATCATAAGTCTCAAACAACTTCTGACACTGAAGAAAATAAAGTGAATTTTGATTTGCATAAATATCAGGAGTTACTCAACGCAAAAGCAGAAGCGAAAAAAAGTGCAAGATTTTATTGGTGAAGAAGACTGCAAATGGATCACCTGTGTGGAATTATTTCGGACAGATGGCGCTACATAATAAAATTGTACTAAAAAAGCAATTCTTGTGTAAAAAATGTTTTTGAAAATATTTTTTCAAAACTTTCTAAGTTTACTGACGATTAAAGTAGTTTCCCCCGGGGAAAAGGTTTTGTCTTGGCGTATTCCTAACTTAGTCGCTCTGTTTTTCGGGGAAAAGAGGGGAAGAGGTGCCTCGTTTGGTGCGGCAAACAAAACTCTAGGAAGCCACATGACTTATGTTGTGTTGGCTTCCGAAACCTTTACCAAGGGTATAAATTGGCAGAACGGGGATCAGCATGGCCCCCGGGAAGTTCTGTTTGCGGTTCGACCCGGGCTGATCATGGTTGAGGTGCCTACCTTGACTGAAACGTTCTGGCTGTGGTTGAAACCTAAAACGCAGGAAGGGAGTGTTAGTATCCTTGATAATTATTTGGTGATGGCTTTTTTCGAGGGCCAACAATCTCCCTATACAACAGATACGTGTACTGTAAGGAACCAGTGGTGATGGTTGACGGGTGAGTTGGCTTAAGGGCTGATACTCTTAGTGGGCTTCGGTCTACCAACTCATTAAGCCTTGTCCTCCATTGATTGCTGGGAAATTGCATACATGAGGGATTAGAAAGCCCGAACTCCTCAACAAGAAGTTGTCATATGACCGCAATCATATGACAAGAATTGCTACCTGTGTGAGCCTAGCAAGCCACACGGGGGCGTTGGTGAATCGTGAAAAATTCACTTCGTGGAATTGATCCACCATCAGGTTAGGCCGTCAAGGCAGGTACTGATGTAAATCATTTTCACAGTTGACGATTAAAGTAGCTTTTATGAAATTTCGATGTATAGACAGCTAGGAAATAAAAAGAAAACAAACTGGAAATATTTTTTAATTGGTAAAAGTATTAATAACCAATAAAGTTAGTAACAAAAAACTCAATAGTGCATTTGTATATAAGTTGTTAAGTAAAAATACGTTAAAAAGAACATTTTACTTGTTTTTCTTGATCCTAGTTCCTTGCCCTTTATTCAGTTTAATAATACACAAACCATTTTTTCCTGCAGAAGTCTTCCAAGGAAGACGAAATATCGAAATAAAACAACACAAAATTTAAAAAAACCAAAAGAATCTTGAGCTGAATACAATTGTTGCAAATTTTACTTGTGTTTGAAAACTACTATTAAAACATTTTTTTAAAATTCCATACAAAATTTTGTTAAAATTCATTTCAAATACTTTTTTTCTTTTCGAATTTCGAAAAACACAAAAAATACATACATATGTACATATAATTCAATTAAGTATATCTTTGGCGTTTTATCATAACAGCTTAAGTCGATTTTTAAAAATTTTAAATATTGCTGCTAATTTGATTATTTGGATAAATATGGTATTCTTGTTTGTAAAAATAATTTCTCGTATTATTCACAGAATTTAGTTATTATTATAGTTTATTTTCTTTTCTTCTTAAATTTAGTTCTTTATTCAAATTTCCCTTTAAAAATTTTTTTGATCGTATCTCGACTTAAGCTGTGATGATAAAACGTCAGAGAATATAATTGTATTACAAAAGCAGTTGTAATTTGGATACTGTTTAAGTAATTCAAAAAGAAAAACAAATGTTATTCAGTTTCATATTATTCTAAATTTTGCTCTTTGGCAGCAATTTCTAAGACTTTGCTTTGAATCTATTACATGCTTTGCTCAATTAGCCAGGTAGCCGTATAAACTTCGGCTAGCCGATTTATTTCCGGCTCTAGCCGATTTTGATCCGCCGCCGAGAATTTTCACGTTAGCCGCCGCCGCCGCCGCCGACCAACCCCCTCGGCCCAGTGCTCTGAGCAAATATCGTAGAAACCATTATTTCGGACGAAACCAAATATAACGCAATAGCCAAATACTGCGAAAAAATTCTGTGACTAAAAAAGCGTGATTTGGACTCAGCTGAATCTAATAGTTTAGGTATAAGCAACCTTTAACGCAGGCATATATAGAGTAGAGACTCAAGTTGCATTCAAGCGAAATTCGTGCAAGATGTAACTCCCCCCTCAAAATGAACATTGATATTTTTTATGATGACATCTAAAATATTTCGACGCCACCTTTGACCTCTCGTGAGTTGGACCGTTTTGAAGAAGAGTCTATTTTTGCATGTTTTGTTAATTTGTGAATCGGTTTTCTTATCATCTTGGATTTAATACAAACCCAGTTAACCAAACTGCCATTGATGACTATTGTATCGACTTGCGCTCTTGCTTGCCAGAAGGCAACTTTGAGAAAAAAGCAACACGGTTTTCGGCAACCATATACAAATGTTAAACTATAGTAAGTTATATTACTTCATAGCAATTGTTATCAAAAATTTTTTTAATTAGCAGAAGGGGGATGAACATGCTCTCGGATTGCCTTTAGAGAGAATAGGTCAAAAGTGGAAGGGCTTACTTTTACTGAATCGTTCTTGCTGTTTTTAATTTCTAATATCGTGTTCAGACATGTGAGATACTATTCGATTATAGGAGAATATTGCTGTTCATACATGATTTAACTTACTCAATTAGCTTTTGACAGCTGGAAAAGGCACACAAATAAAAGTGCATTAACGTCTAGCAAGTGGCAGCACTAGAGCAAAATTACAACAAAAACAGACATGTGTTAAGCAAAACTTGCCAAAAATATAAATAAAAATAGTTTACACAATTGTAAATTATTTTCATTTGAATTCTATTTATGTTTACACTATAATTCTGAAATGTTTAATTCAGAACGTCACTTTCAAAAATATAAAAAATACATTTGATGTAAAGGGTTTACTTTATTAGGTTTATTCGTTTACTTTACAGTAAAATGCAGCACTGGTCAAGCAAATGAGTTAAATCGCACCAGGGGGAAAAAAGTTCGCCTAAGAAGAACTAACTCAACCTCTAAAAAACCGTAGCAAGTTTTTTTTTTTTAAAGAGAGGCTCCCAAGTCTTGAAATTATGTCCAGAATATCATAAAATTCAATTTATAAACGCAAACATTTACTTTTTAGCGTTTTACGGCAAAGGGGAGGGAGGTCCCCTACGGCGCTTTCTGAAACGACCCCGTCAAAAATTTTGTTTTTATGTACTGCATGTATGTTATAGTTAGAGTTTACTTAATCAGCATTTCATAATTCATCATTTCGGTGAAAGTAGGGTCTGGATATTTCAAAAGCATTTGACAGAATGTGGAATGGTGCACTATTCGCAAAACTTTTTGTTTTTGGTGTCGGTGATGACTTTTCTCGGTTTATGTCGAGCTTTCGCACTATACGAGTTGTTATAGATGGGATCTCATCAGACGAGTTCAAGTTTAATGCAGGGGTACCACGTTCCCTCTCCTACCCTATTTCTTATTTCTCTCAACGACCTTCTCTATCAAACTTCCAACCCTATCCACTCTTTCGCAGCATTTGCCACTCGTACTCTTTTAGTTATAGGCCCAGAGATTGCTGCCAAGAGGCTAAATATGAATGATTCACTGAATAGTGATCTTCTATTAATCTCCGAATGGGGTCATAAAAACAGGATCGCCTTTAATGCTCGTAAGACCCAGCGTTGCTTATTGACGTACAAACATCTGTACTCATGAATATTCAAGAATCGGATTGCTCTTGTGATGTTCGCTGGACTGATCACATTTTTCATGTCTCTAAAGAAGCTTTCAAGTGCCTCGGTTTTTTAAATCGGTGTAAGATATACTTCACTCCATCCGAACTCCTTATTATTTATACCACCTGCATCCAACCGAAAATGGAATACAACTCTCATGTTTGGGCCGGTGCCTCAAAGTCTATTTTGGGGTTATTCGACTGTGTGCAGGAGAGGGCGAAGAAGCTTATCGCTGACAGTAGGGTATCTAAATCTATTGCCAAGAGGCTAAATATGAATGATTCACTGAATAGTGATCTTCTATTAATCTCCGAATGGTGTTGTTTATTTACACACAAACAAACAACCGCAAATGCTGCTTCCTCTGTACTCATGGACGGTATAAATCTCAGAGACTGCATTATACGAGCTGTTATAGATGGAGATGCTCAGCGTAAAAACCAGCGCTGTCAACTTTGAAAGTTCAAAACGCACCAAAGTGGGGAAAAAGTGCGTTATTACAACAAAAACGCACGAAATTTTGAATGTTTTCTTTCATTTTTAAGCCCCTGTTTTGTATATTAAGAAGTAAAATATTTTTATATTAAAACCCCGATAATGTAACAGCATTTTTAGCGACTATTATACAATCAAACTGGGTGTGATAGCACCGCCTGATGTCATGCCATCAAATTCGTTTAATAGCTATAATTTGTGTTTGTCAAACTTGGTTTATTAAGATAATGTTAGTTATACAATAATTATAACGATATTTTATCAAATTTATGATCAGTTCTTACTTATATCAGGGCCAAAAATACAGCTGCAGGAGCATACAACCATTACTGTCAAACGAATTTACGATTATTGGATCATCAAAAGCTACAGAATCGCACTACAAGCCTTCAAATTCGAGTAATAGCAATTCTATCAAATATAGTGTACATTTCATTTGTGGTTTCGTAAGCGAACAGTGAAAATCAGTTGCCTAAAGTGATTGTCTTTAAAAGAATTTATTGAAATAGACGAAAATTTGCAAGAATTACAATAAATAAAAAATTAAGTATACCATAATCAATATTTAATGCAAACGTTTTGGAAAAAACTTTATAGTTTATTTAATAATTTGGTAATTTCTCAATTACAAAAACCGTAACGAATTCACGAGCCATCATAAATACGAACTTCACTGTTCAGAGACTGCATTTATTGCAATATTTGACAAAGTTGGCTTGATCGTTTAATAGCAAAACACTCTCTAAAAGCAGCAAATTTTATAAAATGTATAATATACAACTGTAAGATTGTCTTACCTTGTGCCTATAACATGGTACGTTTTCCTTGCAGAATGAAACGTAAACATTTTTGAGACTTGATTAAACTTTTTTCTTGCATTAAAACAAAAAGTTGGGTAGAATTTGATTTTGTGCTACCTAAATTTAAAAAACGCACCCCGCACCGACTAAAGAATTTTTCGAAAAAAATAAAATAAAAAAGCACCAAAAACCGTGCGAAGCGCACCGAGTTGACAACGCTGGTAAAACCAAATTAACTCTGAGAACTAAACACAAGCTGCCAGTGTAAACGTGTAGGTCAAAATTTTTACACGAACATTTTTTTGTTGTTTTTTTTGAAGTACGACTGCACTCATGTATGTTAAAAAAAATACGTTTTGTCTTCGATCGAGGAGTGCGATCATTATTTAATGACAGAAAATTGTCCAAACCACTGCAAATTGCCCTGCTGAAAGATCAAGGAGTACATTTGTTACTATATTGTTACATATGTTACTTTATGTACCCGTCTCCAGCTATTTTTAGAATCGGGCTGAATAACTGACAGCCAATTCGGTAGATATATTCTTTACAAAGTATTTGCTTGCCTCTACAAATTTGGAAAGCCGCTGCTTAAGGATACTGTACGGGTTTGAAAGAATTCACAGAATTCCAGCGAGTTTGAAAATCCCTCTCCAGATTTTCGAACTTTTTCCGCCTTTCAGAAATAAACTTTCTCATTTATATTAACGTGTCAACGATTTTATTTTTAAATTTTTAAAAAGAAACAACGAATAAATTTTTAGCATATTTTATACAAAGTACTTCAAATGACAAATTCTCTAGTGTCTCTGCTTAAACGAATATATTTACCAAATAAATGCCTTAAGTAAACAAACATTTACATACGACATTTGCAAGCATATTGCGTTTGTTTTTGGAAAACGTAACGCAGGATGAGATACTAAGTGTTAAATACATACTTACACAAGTATTAATAGCCTAAAAGTATGCCGTCAAGAAAACCCCAACCAACCAATCATAAAGTAGGCAGTATTATTTTGAAGGTTTAAGTGCCTTAAAGCATGCTTTTGATTTTGTCTTTTACTTTTGGAATTTCGCAAATAAAGTAAATGTTTGTGTGCAAGTTATTGTCAGTATTGTTAAACAATTTACATATTTAAATATTGAAAGATAAACTTTGAACGGCGAACTAGTTTCGAATACATAAAATAAATTATTACATTTTATAATACTTTAAATTTCTTGTTAAAGCTGAAACAAAAATGATTTAGATATTTAGAAAATATTGTAGGCGAGTATTTTTATATGTCTCAATAACGAATATCGTTTCTTAGAAGTCTAACGTATTATTATGCAAACACAATTGGAGAAGAGGTGACGTTACCATGACATAAACTCAGTGATTTTGAAACATGTGTTATTTGAAAAGTTATGCTCGATTTGATACGAAATAGCAGTTCGGTTAGAAGCTTGTATGGTAATTTTCCAACAAACCCATATCAAAATTCGAATTTCTTCTTCTAGAGAACACTCACTCAATGAAGCAAACAAATCTTCAAATGAAATAGTCACCAGTAACATGATGGAAATGACAGGTGTTGAAGCAGTTTGACTGACAGGATAAGAAAAATAATAAGAATGAGTAGTAACAAGCGACACAAAAAGGAAATTAATTTAAACTAAGTAAATGGTATTCTTAAGTATTGCCTGAGCGTTACATATTTTTAAGATTTTTGTTATTGTTGAGTGATTTCAATCATGAATTTGACAACTGTAATGCCTAAAGAAAAATCGGCAAAGAATTTTAAATAATTTAAATTTATTCCGCTTGATAAGATTTACATAATGTGACATTGTAGCAATTGTCATAATACTTTGCCCACTTGTCCGAAACTAAATCGTTATAAGTAAAGGGTGTTTGTTTTATAGATACATATAGCTTTGAAATGGAATAAAGCCAAGATGAATTTTCAGAATTGACGTGAAATTTACTTTCTTCGAAAAATAATTCAATATTTGCAATAAATTTCTTCAGCTCAAGGTACCTTTAGTTAAAAAAAAAAATTTTAATGTATACAATTGAGTTTTTTATTCACTATTCTAATATTGATACCAATAAACAATTATAAATAGCTTGTTGTCAAGTTTCCCAGCTATCTATATGTCGACAATTCATAGGAGCTACACTAAACCTCTGTAGACTTTGGAAATTTTTGAAAGATATTCTCAACCATTCAACTAAACAATCTAAATAAATTGTTGAGAATTTAAAAAGAAAAATGCTCTAATAATACCTGTCAACACTCAAAAAACAAGCTTTTTCATTTATACACGTCACTAACATTTCTTTACACCTTTCAAACAAATGAACAACCACCGCTGGTTGCTACGATTTGTTTTTTGAAAGTATCGAAAAGCAGTGAACAAAAATTCAAACAATTAAGTTTTTTATTCACTATTTTAGCTTCTAACATTGATACCAAAAAAAAAAAAAAAAAAAACATTATAAATAGCTTGTTCTCTATGTTTCGCAGTAAAGGAAAGGTTTAAAGAAATGTTAGAGATGTTTACAAATGAAAAAGCTTGTTTTTTGTGTTTTGACAGGTATTATTAGAGCATTTTTCTTTTTAAATTCTCAACAATTTATTGAGATTGTTGGGATATAAAGTTGAATGTTTGAGAATATCTTTCCAAAATTTCCAAAGTCTTCTGATGATTAGGGTAGTTCCTATGAAATGTAGGGAAATATAGGGAAACATAGAAAACAAGCCATTTATAACTTATTTTAATGTATATTTCAATACTTCGACTTCCTTAAGAAGACTTCTTCGTGTTATAAATTTTCCTAAAGAAGTCTTTCAAAGAAAGACGAAATACTTAAAAATACATTAAAAATAAAAAAAAATAAAAAAAATAAGGACTTTGAGCTGAACAAATTTATCGCAAATAGTAAATTAAATAAAGGTCAACGCAAATATTATCAAGAATTCGAAAGATAATCTTTTGAAAATTATAATTTAAATATCGCTTCTGGCATATAACTGTAACGGCTGGTACGAACATAGTCTAATCTGGAGGTTGAAATTTCGAAGACTCTCTCTAATATTTGTGGCTGTATTTTGTTTTGCGGTGAGGAGACAAAAATGCATTACGCACGCTTCCCAGAAGCACGTTCCCTCTGAGATGTGTCGAAGTCCACATATAGCTGGTACCGACTAAAAGCTTCCAAGGGAGAAAATCAACCCTGGAATTGCCTGCGCATTACTTCAACGTGGTCGCTAGCTGTGGCACTCCTCGTGCCTCGTAACCTATATATCGGGTGTCTGACGGGAAGGTATACTACTCGCAGTAATTCCATTGTAGTTATCCTGGCTGTATGCGATGTGGCACCGTCTTGTTGATACTACATGTTAATCAAGCCCAAAGCATGTAGCTGTGATTTTAAAAGGTTATCAATCATATCATGTTATCGCTCCCCATTCAGAGTCACCGTTACGCCGTTTTCATTTTTAAATAAGTATGGTCGAATGATTCCTCCTGCCCAAACTGCACATCAGATTGTCACTTTTAAGGGACGCAAATGTTTTCCATTGCCCAGAACCGACTATTCTGTTTATTCACATATCATTTCAAATGATAATGTGCCTGGTCACTCATTAATATTTTTCGATGAAATTCGATTACTTAATTTGACAAAATGTTTTTACGATTAAGACACATTGGTTTATCGAATATTTCTCCATAATAAATTTGCCATGTGTCTACTTAACACCTGCCAAATATGAACTGTCAAAACTAATGTTTACCAAAATCACGGCAAAACAAAGTAGTACACCTTCCAGACGGTCATTCTGTATTTACATAAGCAGGCCTGCGTTTAGGCCTCAACTTATAAATACAGGTGAGTTCAAACTACGGTTTTTAGTCGCAGAATTTTTTCGCAGTATTTCGCTATTGCGTTCCACTTGGTTTGGTCTGAAATAATTGTATTTACGACATTTGCCACGGTAAATATACCCGTTTCTCGCTCGAGCTCCTGCCGATATACATCTCATATTTTTGTTCTCTCTAATATATCCAGATCAACGGGAATCATACCTGCAATGACCAGAACTGTGCCTGCAGCGCTGCCATCCTCTATACCGTTAGCAAAGCGTTTGCTCTCTCTTTTATCTTTACTCTGCCTCCCTAGATCTCACACCCGTAAAGAAGAGTGAAGTTAGTTGCTGCCATAAGAAGTCTCCGTTTGCTGGATAAGGTGCCACCTATATTCGCCATTAAGCAGGCCAGTTTCGACGTTATGCGACCTGCTTTACCCGTTGCACATTCTATCTGGATTGAGTATGTAGTCTCGAATCCAATGTTACCGCTAAATAGCTCAACACTTTCGTAGTGAGTAGTGTGGAGCCATTTATCGAAATATGAACTCTAATGGTATATGGTGCTTGCTCACGAACCCTTATTCAGTTTTATGGGTGGCACGGTGCAGGCCATGCACCTCTAATTATGTCATGATCTGTATGAGTTTGTTCTCGACATTCTCTATATTCCTGCCTCGATGTCATCTATATACTCGTAATCCACTAAAAACGTTTCATTGCAAGTGATGTTCCACAGGTTAGACCCAAAAGTGGCTCCTTGTGACAGTATCGTTTCGGGCTGACCAGCATAGACTTCACACATCCCGGCGGAAATTGTCTAGCGACGTTATATCGTATGATATTGGAAATATGGCGGCTTTATTTATTGGCATATCCATTCAAATAACCTCATCGCTAAATAGAATTTGCTTATGAAAATCGGGATCACTGTATTCGGCTCATTTTTGCGCAATTTAATAGCGTTGTTCAGCCATCTGTTTCTCCATTGTAGCGCCTGCTGTGTGTACCGTTGGACCATCTTCTTGAAATTACATATTCATCAACCCCTGCTCATTCAATTTCAGCAGTAAGAAGACATTTATCATGGCCTTGCAGCATTCGCCAGTGACAGAAACTGTCTTGCTTCCTCAAATAATGCGGTCCAATCACTCCCCACACAAGAACACTCAAAATCTGGAGGGGATGAATTTTTTCATCCCCAGCAAGATCATATATTCTACCATTTTTGAGAAGGCTTTTCATGCATCACATGCGGATTTAAGGGTTTGTACAGTTGGCACGACATCATCAGGAAATCTACGCTGAGCCAATATCATCTATCGAATATTATTTAAAAAAAATCAACGCAATTATTCCACGCTAATGCGGAGTATAGCGCTCTATTGTTTGTCATTTTGTATTTTGCAGCTATCTCGTTCTCAAATATCATATATGCTTGACGTAAAACGCCGTTTCCAATAGCTATTACATCTTAAGTATCACGCCACATTCTAAAAAAGACTCCAATCACTTCTAAACACTTACCTTTCGCTGAGTCGCAGTAAGTACGCACTTTTGACACCATTCAGAATTTATAAAAAGTCGAGATTGAATTAAATCTATAAATTAATTAAACGCAATCAATTTGTTACAAGAGTAAACAACTCACCAGTTGGGAATATCACAACAACAGCAGGAAATAACTTTAACTGCTGAATGAAAAATCCATTAGTTTTCATTCGAATAAAAGCGAAGGAAGACAAAATAATTAAGTAAATAAGAAAAGGACCCTTAAAATGAAGTAAAAGTTAAAAGTAAACAAAATTCAAGTCATTAAAATTAAAGAAAAACTCCTTAAACAATTCGTATTCGTGAACTCTTAAAGTAATACAATTCCACAGAGATATGTTTACTTGCTGTTAAATAAATTTTCAATGATAAAAGGATGGCAAATTTCTAGTTTAAACTTTTTTTGTTTAAAGCTTTTTTACTAATTGAAGAAGAAAAAGCTTCCCACGGGAACTGAGCAAAACTTACTGTTTTCCTTTCAAATGTGAAACAGAAGTAAATCCATTAATAAAAAATAACTATTATTCGCTTGTCGCATACGCTGTTTTCAATGAAATTCCATTTAATAATTGCAATTCATCCACAGAAGTCAACAAAAACTTGACAAAGTATTTGGAAAAATGTAGCTAGAATTTTGTTTCAATTACGTTGGAAAATTCAGGTTTTGAAAATTATTGCAGTTTCCAAGAAATATCGCAAACTATTCAAAATATGTTTGACTGTTTAGAGGATAATTTCCAGCAGAAGAATTGATGATAGGCGGATGAAATTGTGGAGATGTATTAGTCATAAGGTAACTTATAGTTTACTTGAAATACTATAAACTATTCAAGATATCTTTCATTTTATGGAGAATGATTTCTAAGAGAACAGGGGAAGATGGACGACTGAGACCGTTTAAATGCTTTTTTTGAATATTTCACATATTTTGGACATTTTTCAAGCATGATTTCCAGGAGAAGCAAAAAGAGTGAACAGTTCTGAAATTTATTTACACCTACACCTAACTTTACGGCCTAATTTGATGATCAGCGAATGATTCACGCTAAACCAGCGCCCCCGTGCGGCCTGCTAGGCTCGTACAGGTCACAACTTTTACCATAAAGGTTGGCGCCATTTTATGTTACGACCGCAAAGACCAGTGAGTTTTCCAACTAGCTACTTTTTCCGAGCTCAGACCTCTCAGTGGGTTCCAACCCTCTCCCTGGGTACGCCGACATAAAAATATTTATTTATACAAAAAAATATTTACTTAAGTCGCTTTGCCTGCCACTTTACCGATCTCTTACAGGGAGAAACTGGTGTTGTTGTTTCTCCATTTGCCCACCCAACCTGGTTGCAACAAGTTTATCCTAATCTCAATTTTTGTTTTGCAACCCCAAAACCGTACCGACTTCTCCTACCTTATCTATTATCATCGATTTTCTTTTTTTTTTGTTTTGTTACAAAATTCAATGCGAATTTAAAGTGGAATGAAAACATTTTCAGTTCAATTCAATACACTTTATTTATAATCTTTAAGCCAACAAAAAGGTCAAATTGATTACATAGTTTATATTATTGACACTTATAGTATACCAAACTTTAAGCTTCCTATTATATTTACATCTATGCTTTAAAATAGCGGTTTTACTACAGCAACTCATGGAAAAAAATAGACAAAAACATCATGTATTTCAACAGATTCATATTCTTCTACAAGAAAAATAAAAAATCACACAATATCATAAATACACCACAATTACCAATAAGAAAAGGGAAACCAAAAATTTAGAGGCATGACAAAATTGCATTTCTAAATTCAGAAAGCGAATGAGAAAAGTGTCCGTCAGTAAAAGGTAAAATTGAATTCCAAATTCGACAAACTCTGACCACAAAAGATCTCTGCATAACTTGAGAGGAAAATATGGGACATATTGACGTATGAGATCTGGAAAAGTTTCCAAAGTCAAATCTGGATAAAAAATATAATTTGGTGAACCATATTTGAAAACTTTATAAAATATCATCAGCAATCTGAGTTTTAAAAATCATCAAAGCAACATTCTAGGAAATCTTTCGCATAAACAGACACATGATCTCTTGCCTTAAGCTTGTAAACATATCTGATTATCCTATTGAAATATATTTTTAGTCTTCCAATATTGGTCTCAGTAGTTCCGCTATATATCTCTAAGGCATAGAGTAAAACTGGCATGAGCGTTGCATGTGCAACAAGTTTGCGAATGTTTAATGGCAATGAACAATTTATATTATAAAGCTTCGCAGCCCAAAAGATAATCGGGAAAACACATAGTTTAGTTAGTGGTTAAATGTGAACATACCATCAATAATAATCCCAAGAGTTTTGATATATTCCACATACTTGATTTCTTCACCACATTTTGCCCGTTACCTCATGATATTTATTATTTTTTGAATACGTTTTTGTTCAAAATATTTTCACTTACGAGTATATTTCTTAAATAAGGTAATCAACGAATTTAAAAGAATATAAAAAGGAACAATCTATTGTTTAAGAAAACCGTATTTTGAAAACAGGCTTTTATTATTTGTTAATAAAATGCAACTTTAGCGATATGAAATGTGTATATACCCTCATACCATTCAACCCTCGACGGGTCATCCATTTAAGCAATCAAACATAAGCCACTTTCATAACAAAAGGAATGACATTTTCCCAAATTTGTTGGAGTTGCAATCAAGATACTGAATAAGACGAAACAAATGGGTCCAAACTCGATGGGGATGTTCCACATACATCATTATACCCTGGTTATCATATAGCATAATAAGTATTTCTACAGAAACCTCCAGGAAATACTATACCACAAGGAGGACAAAGGAGGATGGGCGAAGAAAAATGTTGACCACTTATAGTTTCACAGAAAGACCATAAACAATTCAAGATATATTTTATTTATTCTTTTGAGAATAATGTTCAGAAAAACGCCACTGATATATTTGCTGATATTCTTAAACTAAACGTTTCCCCAATAATGTCTAAAAGGCGCTGAGGTCAAATTTATACATTTAATTGAAGTTTTGTGCAAATAAATATTTGAAACGAAAAAAACTTCCATTAACTTGTCTTTGCTTATCCTTTTTGCTTGTCCTGGAGTTTCTCAGTAATTTTTAATTTATTTAAAAATTTTAAAGTATTAAACACATAGACCACAGCAGACTACACGACTTCACAACAGCAAATGCTGCAACCGGCAATTGTAGTCATGTAGAGCACTACTGAATTTTTTTGAACACGGCAGCAACATAAATACATTTTCAACAAATTATATTTCAGTGTGGCCACCTAAGAGATTTTAGCTTCACAAAATTTTTTGATTTACAGAACAAGATCTATTTATATCAAACTTTCATGAATGAGTTCTTCTGTCTAAAAAATAACGTCTTAAAAAGATAAAAATAATAAACTAAAACAATTAAGTTTTTTATTCGCTATTTTTAGCTTCTACCATTTATTTTTTTATGTTTCCCAGCTATCTATATGTCGACATTTCATAGGAACTACCCTAATCATCAGTAGACTTTGGAAATTTTTGAAAGATATTCTCAAACATTCAACTTTATATCCCAGCAATGTAAATAAATTGCTGAGAATTTAAAAGAAAAATGCTCTAATAATATCTGTCAAAACACAAAAAACAAGCCTTTTCATTTACTCACCTCTCTAACATTTCTTTACACCTTTCAAACAAATGAACAACCGTTGGTTGCTACGATTTGCTTTCTGAAAGTATCGAAAAGCAGAGAACAAAAATTCAAACAATTAAGTTTTTTATTCGCTATTTTTAGCTTCTACCATTTATACCAATAAAAATTATAAATAGCTTGCTTTTTATGTTTCCCAGCTATCTATATGTCGACATACTTAAAACTAACTTAAAAAAGTTTTCGTTTACTACGATTAACTCAGATTAGGTGGGCCTTCAAAGTTTAAAATATAAACGGATATAAGTTCTGATCTATAATGAGAACAGCGTTAAATAAATGAACTACTTGTACGTGATGTAAAATCAACTGGTGTATGAATTTGTATCTATGCACATTCTACTTATTTAATAAAATTAAGTTTTCTTGTTATGAGTCTAATGGCCTTATTCATAAAAAAAATATTGCCTGGGAGGTTACTCTCTATTGCGATGCGAAAGAAAAATCAAAGAATTGGTACCCTGTATTGCGTTTTCGTATTTGCCTTTCGCATTTAATTTTTTAACATTCGCACATTTTATTTTAGCATTCTTCGCTTTTGTTTATTTTGTGGTACCAGTCTTGCTTCATTTTCAAAGTATTTCGCGAAAAAGTTTGTGCAAATGGCACAGAGTACCGAATTATACTCTTATAGTATTCACCTTTCGCATCGAACTTACTTTCGCATCACAATAGAGAGTAACCCCCCTGTTTATTAAAAGACTGTTATGTGACAAATTTCTAGAGAAAATTTGTCAAATAAATGTTTAACAAACATATAATATATTTTATGAATACGGTAAATGTTTAACAATAGTATCAATAAATTTGTTAATTTATTTAAAACAGCATTTATTGTTATTTTATGTTATATTAGAAAATAAAATATCCAAGAGCTAAATTGTGTTTATACACATTGGTCACACTGTTTTTATTTTGTAGTCAAGAAAAATAAGTATGGACAACAACCTGCAGTCGTGTCGTAATGCTGTTGTCAAAACAAATGTTCGCATTTAAATGCATGTATTTTATATTTGACATATTGAAGTCGGTTGTTTGCTGGCTTCAATGTGTTTAATGCTTAATGCTTGAAAAGATAGTTCAGTGTGGCCACGTTAGAATTTTTAGCTTTACGAAATTCCATTGTTTTACAGAACGAGTTCTGTTTATTATATCAATACTTCATGAAAAAAGTTCTCTCTATAAAACGGCTTTAATATATAAAAACATCAACTTAATTAAAAAAGTTTTTGTTTGGTACAGTTAATTCCGGTTAGGCGGGTCTTAAAAGTTTAAAATATAATTGGCCAAATCTTCTGATCTATAGTGAGAAAAATATTAAAGAATTGAAAGTTTATATAGAATTTTTCAAAATGTGATGTGTGTATGAAATTCATATAAATTATATAATTTTTCGTTAAAGATATGCAATTAAAACTACTCAAGTAAAGTAACTGGTATATATCTAAAGGGACAAATAAATTGTGCAAGCCTTTCGGCAAAAACGCGCTTTCCGTTTGCACATAAACGATACATATACAAATACAAACACAAATTAATCAATTTGTTTTGTTTTAAATGACAGTACACGGCGATTACGTTGCGGGAATTTACTCGCCATATGAAGTTTACAATACATAAGTCATTTTATAATTTGTTTTAGCCACTATTTCTTGAGATTCTATTTCTATAATCTTTGTTTTTTTTTTAATTTCTACAAAGAAGGTAAACTTTTATACAATACTAAAAATTCTAACAAGAACACTTTTTCATGATTCATTTTAGTTGCTTCTTATTCCACCACTTCATTCTGCAAAAAATTCTTTGAAACGAAAAAATGTTGCGTTAAGCAACACAAATATTCAAGATGTTTGCACAAAAACCGTGCAAACATGCTTCAAATATTTGTGCAAACCACAAACATTCCCTTTAACAACGCTAAATGTTAGTACAAACGCTTTAACTTATTTGTGTAGTTTATTTGGCCCCTAACTAGTTCTTTTATAAAATTAGGAATACTTATTTTGAGGATAAGTACGTATGCACATATTTAACAGTAGAACAATTAAACTTGTTAATTTATTTAAAACGGTATTTAAATTTTGTTCTTATATTATATTATATTATATTATATTATATTATATTATATTATATTATATTATATTATATTATATTATATTATATTATATTATATTATATTATATTATATTATATTATATTATATTATATTATATTATATTATATTATATTATATTATATTATATTATATTATATTATATTATATTATATTATATTATATTATATTAGAAAATAAAATATTTCCAAGAGCAAAATTTTTTTGACATGTTTCTTTTATACACTGGTCACACTGTCACAAAAATAGAAATTAGTTTAATTCGAGTGCGGCTAAAAATCAGCATGGACAACAACCTGCAGTCATGACGTCTTGCTGTTGTCTAAATAAACGTTCGCATTTAAATGCATGTATTTTATGTTTGACATATTGAAGTCGGTTGTTTGTTGGCCTCAATGTGTTTAATGTTTTTGTTATAGAAAAATTTCTTTCTAATTATACTTATCTACATTTTCTATCTATTTCTGATATTTTTACTAATATAAATCAGACCACGAAAATACATTTCATATGAAAACTAATGTATGTACATATGAACATCTATGGACATATTGTATTTTGAGTATAAATAATGAACTTATTTATATTTTTCTATGAATCTAGTTTTGAAAACAAAAAAGAGAACCACAAAATTAATTTACAAATGGATAAGACATTTAATCTCGCCCGCACATTAAAATATGCGTACAAACTGATATCTTTGGTTAGAAATTAATGAAAATTACATACACGATTTTAGATACAGATTAGAAGCAACATGTTAATCCAGCTTGATTGGCAAACGACGCCATGTACTAATGAGCTCAAATTCTTAGCCAAAATGGGAAATGAAGTGGAGCGTGTGTGTCTGTCGAGAAAAAAATGCATGTGTAGAAAGACAAGGTGGAATTTTTTAGCACAGACTATAACTAATACATTTAGCAATGCCAATTTGTTTAGATAACAGCACTCTCTCTCTCTCTCTCTCTCTTTCTCTTCTCTCTGTGAACGACCCCATTAAAAATATTTAGCACGTTTAGAAGCACTAAGTACATTTTATCATGTTAACATATAATAACATGCTCCCAAAAAAGGCTTTCCTATGAGGCAGTTAAACGAAGTTAATATACACGTGCACTTATATCATTTTGTGAAATATTTTTGATTCTGGGTACATCAGCTATCTCTTGCCGTAAAGCAGGATTGTAAGAGAAACAGTAACATACTTTTTGAAAATCAAAATTCAAAACATAACAAAGTGTGGAGTCACACGTTTAAGGAATGGCAAGCACCAATACCAAAATTCAGACATTAAATTATAAAATTCAGACATTAAAGTTATAAAAAATTAAAAACTATAAAAATGAGTTATAAAAGTTATAACTTCTTTTATGTATCGAATTTAGCATTGAAATTAGTACGTTTTGTGACATAAACTCCCCATATAAGATTCTTTTCTCAGCAGGTTTATAAGCGAATCTCAAATGTTTCTCCCTTAACACCCAGCTTTGCACGAATCAGTATTTTTGGATGTGAGTTCACAGCCCAAGTAAACTGGCCACCGGTTTGCACAATGTATATTTTTTGTCGTATTTTCAATAAACAAAATATGTAATGTAAAGGGTTTTTTATAGAGGTATGAAACTTTGAAATGGAATAGACCAAAGATGAATTTTAAATTAATGTGAAACTTACTTCATTCGAAATATAAATATAAATTATAGTAAAAATAAAACCAACAAAATTTTTGTATGAAAAATAATTTGTATGCATATACATAAATATCAAGAAAATAACCTTGGGTATCATATTTTGTTGTTGTTTAAAAAAAATAGTTGTTTTCGATCAATAATTATTTTTACAAAACTTTTGTTTGAATCCACGAATTCCTTTGGAGGTCCGCATTCAAACAATTTATTAATTGATTCAACGTATCTGGTTATTGATTACGAAAAAAATTTATTTCTGTGTATTATAATTTAGGTATGGCTTCTGGCATATGAACGTCTAATTCTTGATGACTTTTTTCAACAAACATTTGTGACGAGATATTAGAAATTACACAGCAAATATTGTCCTCTAAGTGTTTAACAGTTTTGGACTTATCGGCGTACACTAGTAACTTCATATGCAACAATTATAGTTTACAACACTAAAAAACACGCTTGGTTTCTGATTATTATTAATTTTTTTTTTTTTGAATTACCAAATCGTCTTCATTTATATCTAAATATATATAACTCAAAGTTGGCTGGCTGGCTGACATAGTGATGTACCAACGCACAGCCCAATCCACTGGACGGATCGGGCTGGTATGCAGGTAGATGATATGACTTAGGCATCCGCACAGAAAGGATTTTGATTAATTCTACCCCGAAGGGATACAATAGGAGATGAAAGTTTGTATGAAATTTTGTTGGCGAGCGAAGCCGCGGACAAAAGCTAGTACCTACTCGTACTTATGTAATAATTACTCATATGGCATAGGTTTCCAGTGTTGTAAAGATACAAGTAAAACTAATATACAAGTAAGCGTGAAAAAAAGAAGAAAACGAAATTAATGTGCTGTTCATAGAACACAGACGAGCGCTGGTCTTAAAAACTTTATATGGATTGAGTACCTTTCATACAAATTTTCTAGACGAGTTGCCCGTCTATGAACAACACATAATACACCATTTTAGTATTATATTTTGGCAGCTTAGCATTTATTTTTAGAAGTTTTTTTAGCGTTACTTTAAAACCTATTTGGCGGTAAAATATTACCGATATGGCCACACTGTCTATAGTATTTTAATAAATCTAATTTTAAAGATTTTTACAAGCAGAACAAGATTTGAAGATCTTTTTCTCAAAATTAAGACTTTTGAAACTTAATATTTTAATAAAGAAGATTCTCATAAAATTTTGCTTAAAAATATGTGTACCTACTGGTTCCAAACCTTTTCACACTACCTATGTATCTACATACATATATACGTAGGAAAATAAATTTATACATATTTATATATACATATATACACTAGTTGCCTAGACGAATCGTGTTACAAATCAAAATTTAATAATTTTATTTGGTTTTACTCAGAATTCGTACCCGCAAAAAGTCTGGAATAGCGGAAAAAACAGCGGAACCAGAATTCTACGACTGATACATTGATTAAAGCAAAAATTATTAGAATTTCTTATTCGTTTGTCAGTCTGTACTGCTAATTTTGGAAGGAAATTTTATTGAATTGATTTTTTGCTTTAAATGGGAAGAAAGAAGATTTTATGTTAGAGTAGTCATCCTTTTAGAATAATTAATAAATATTCCCCCATATTCCAAGAGGCGTCATCGCCGTCCCATCAAGACAACATCAAAACACACTCTGTTACACATTCGCCTTCGATAGCAATTATGTATTCTTAGATAGGCCTTCGATATTTCCTAGACCTAAGCGATAGATACTCGTAGAAGCTCTCGACAACATTCAATTGTTTTTCACAACGAAGAAATAAATGAAAAAATGTTTGTGTCGACTTCATGTGACGACGATGACGCCTTATGGAACATGGTTTATATGGATATGGATTATTTATGAGTTTAACATAAAAAAAAACAAAAGAAAAACATTTTAAGATATAACATTAAGATTTTTTTTTTGCCAATGAAGAGTTTTTGAGAGAAATTTTTGCCACCACTGTAACAGACACATGTTGGATTTTGTTTTGATTACATAAAAAAAAAACAACTAAAAATTCCCAAAACAAACAGTTATTTAATGTAGGCGATTTAACTGTTATACGAGTATGTATATAACTGTTATACATTTGACGAGAAAAGAACTTACTTTATTCTTGCCGGCATGTGCTCGAGAGCATTTCACAAATATCCTTAAAAAGTGGAAATACTTTTGCATCGATTAACTTCGTAATTTCGTGCAGGAAAACTTGTAAAACTGTGTGTGAGTGTGTATGTGTGCATGAAGCAAAAAAAAGTCATGCTGCTGCTTGTTTCATGTAAAACTACAGGATTTTGTTAAGTGCTGCAATTTAACGGCCGAACAAACAGACAACAGGACAGTATGGTTTTAAAAGCCGAATTGTAAAGAAGTGCTGCTAGTGGTAAAATGAAAAGCATAAATGAAATAAAAATAATAATATAAATTAATAAAATGTAAAAAACAAATTCAAATAAGAAGTTATAAAAAACACTTGGAGAAAAAAATGAAAAACTTTAATAGTGAGCATTGATTTAAAAATAAGTATAAACAACTTTGAAATAGGAAAAATCTGTTTAAAAAGTAATTTCAACTTTTTCGAATTAAAAACAACCGAAAAAAAGAGATAAAAAAAATTTTAACTAAAAGAAAAAATTTTAATAATAATAATAATAAATAAATTAATAAAAAAAAAAAAACAAAATATTGAAAAAAAAAAAAAAATTTATATTAAAAAAAAGTATACATAAAATATATATTTATTAATTTTATAGATAACTGTTGAATTATATATAAGTATGTATTAATATAAAATAAACAAGAAATTGATTTATAAATTTTATGCATAAATGTTAAATAAATATTTATTGAAATAAAATATAAATAAGATGTTTTAATTTATATATAAATATTAAATAATTTATATAGAAAAATATAACCAAAACACAATTCTGAGTGCTTTTAATTTCCTAATGTGCATTTATGTACATTAAAAAATATTTCTTAAGACCTTATATCGATTAGCTACTGTATATCGGTGCTTCTTTTGAAATAAATGTGATTTGATAATGTGTTTGTTGTGTGTCAAACCAACCAGTCAATTTTTTTAATGGTTACAAATTTTAATTTGCTTTCAACAAGTGACATGTTTACTGTTCTTTCGCAAACATAAGTTGCAGCACAAATGGCGGTCAAAGGTCATCTTTAAATTGCTGCTCACTTTAATTCTAAATCTGAGTAAGTTTTTGTTTTTACTAAGGAAACATTTTAAATCATGTACACGTAGCAACAAATGTAAAACTACGACGACATAAATCTACTTATTAACGGTGAGAAACAATTTTTCGACTGTCATGTGGCGACTGCTAACTAGGTTTTATCAAGCGCCTCATATTGGGAAGTTAGGAACAAAGTCAAGTTTAATCCAAGCAAAGCTAAAGTTATGTTTTTTGGTTTCGTTGATGATAACCTGCAAATTACATACATAAACATAATAATGAATTAAAATAAAAGAAAAATAAAATAGAGTAGGCATAGCACCAGAATATAATTCAAAATAGTTCGCCGAAAAATAGTCGCGCTGCATCTAAATGGGATATAATCACCAATTTGTACACGAAGAAAATTATATATGGTTGATACGACAATATTCTATGGGCAACATACCATTGTCGAAGTGCATGGCTGTACCTAATAATACTACATTGTTTCATCTCAAACGCCATCAAAGGACATACCATACTATTGTAAAAAAATATTTTATAAGCAACCTTACTATATTTTGATTTAACATTGTTATACTAACCACTCATACATTTCTCATATGCAACCATGTTAATATCATGAAACAAGCATAGCAATATAACAAATAGCTTTATTGTAATAGAACTATGTATTTAAAAAAATTATAAACAGCTTGCTTTCTATGTTTCCCAACTATCTATATGTCGACATTTCATAGGAGCTACCCTAATCATCAGTAGACTTTGGAAATTTTTAAAAGATATTCTCAAACATACAACTTTATATCCCAACAATCTAAATAAATTGTTGGAAAGTTAATAAGTAGGAGTGTTGTATATTCGGCTGGGCCGAATCTAAAACACCCTTCATGATAGTCACGTATATGTATAGTATATATTACAAATTTGAACTGAATATGCTCGGATATGCATGGACCGATATCGGGGAAAAAATATTTTTGCCTTGTAATCACTATTCCAAAAAATAAATCTTTCATGAATATTTTCATGGAAAAGTCTGTTTGAGCTATATATCGGTTATTCCCCTTGTGGAGAAATTGATGGGCAGACAGACGAAGTTTGTAGACGATGTATTTAAGAGGAAGAGTGTGCGGTAAACCTTTACTATACTAGACATTTTAAGACATTTTTCGTTTGAAGTTGCCTCTCTTCGCATTTTTTCATGTTATTGCTTCATATTATTATTCTCATATCAACATCAACTTCATATAAACACACTAGCTGTGCTTAAAAAACAACAACAACAAAAAAGAAAGTAAAGAGGAACGAAAAATTTCTGTCTGTCTATTAATTTCGTCAAGTTTAAAGCAGAATGAGAAAAATGTCTGTCAATTCAATTCAATTTCCAAACTCTAAAAGCGGACTTATATATGAACCGATATCGGAATTTTCCCCCTTCTTTTATAACGAAAATGGCTTTTCGGCAAAAAAAAGAAATTAATGGAAAAATCGGTTCAGGCTATATCTCGGGTATATATGGACCGATATCGGAAATTTTCATTTTCGATATTTATATAACCACATTTTATTACCAAAATTGCTTTAAAAAAAAAGTTGTTTAAGTTCGCTTACGCGACATTTTCATAAAAACCCCGGTCTAGGCTATATCTCGGGTATATATAGACCGATATCGAAAAATTTTTTTCCCCCTTCCAGTCACCATGCTTAATAATCGTGTGAAGTATGAAGCAAAGCAAACAACTTTTTTTCAAAAATTTTCAGAATTTTGAATATATCTCAGCTATAGGTGAACCGATATTACAGAATTTCAATAGCAAACACATGGCAATATGGTGTAATAGAATGGTGAAAGAAAAAAGTTTCTATGTGTAATGGTTCTCTCAGAAACGGTATTTCAACAGCGGACAGACGGACATCGCTTAATCGACTTTTCCATTAATTCTGAATCAAAACATATATACTTTATAGGGTCGCAAAAAAAAAAAAAAAAAAAAAAAACAACTGTAGTAATTATAAATGGAATCACAAACTTATATGTATATACCCTTTACATTTTTGTGAAGGGTATAAAAATAACAAAGGCATATAAAGTAAACAAAAGATACGATGAGAATACTATTTACAATTCTAATTTTTACAAAAAGAATAATAATAATAAATAATTCGAACAGACAGATATTATTAGAGCATTTTTCTTTTTAAATTCTCAACAATTTACTTAGATTGTTGGGATATAAAGTTGAATGTTTGAGAATATCTTTCAAAAAATTTCCAGAGTCTACTGATGATTAGGGTAGTTCCTATGAAATGTCGACATATAGATAGCTGGGACACATAGAAAACAAGCTATTTAAAATTTTTTGTTTTTTATTGGTATAAATAATAAATAATTTAAGAAAAATGCTGAAATATGGCAAATTTGAATTTGCTTGCATTATTAATAGTTTGGATCTGAGGGGGAAGCTGGCACCAGAGGCGTATAGCATTTGTGAAAAAGTGTTGCTCAGAAATGTCTTATTATATTTCATGTTGTTTATTCTGTGACCTCTATTCGACCTGGAGTTATTCTGTCATAGAGGTAAAAAGGTTTTTTTTTTATAATATAATTTTATGTAAAAACAATAGGGAGCGACATTTTAATAAGCTTTGACAGCTTTGAAAGTAACACCATAGATTTCCTTGTCTTATTGTGAGATGATCCTGTTCCTTTTGATTCCAAATATATATCTGGCAATGTTATTGTACGTTGCATTGAGCCTACATTTACTAATAGCATCACAGCTAGAGAGCAATTCGCAGCCATACATTACTGTGGGTAATAAATAAGTTTTGGCAAGAAGCATTCGAATATTTATAGGCGTATAGTACTAAGAAATATATAAATTTCTCAACATAGAAAAAGTTTTAACGCAGTTGATTTTAACATGATCTGACCAATTCAGCTGTTTATTAAAAATTACACCAAGATTTTTTTGCAGAAGGAAATGTTTGGTGTGACTATAGTAGACATTAAAAATAAATTTATTTATGAAAAACTACAATTTTAAGGCCTTATTCATAAAAAATATTGTATGTTTATTAAACTGTTATTTGACAAATTTCCCATAGAAATAAGTGTTTAATAAACATAAAATATTTTTTATGAATACGGCCGTTATTATTTTTTATAATTAAAATTAATCATATGTCAAAAAGTTAACAGACAACATAACGAAAAATGTAAAAAACAAATAATAATGGAATGTTGCCGGCAACATGTTCGACTGTGTGAATACGAAAGAAAAATCAAAAGAGAATTCCAAATGTTTTTCTTCCAAATGTTCGCTCGTCTAAATTCAGACATATGTATATATTTTCAAAATTAAAAGCGCACAAAACAGATTGTTAATTCCAAAGAAAAAGCCGAACTGAAAGAAAATTATATGTCAGTTACTAGGAAGAAAATATTATTAATGACGACAATAGTAGATTTATTTTTTTAAATTTTTTGTTGCGTATGAACTAGCATATCATACATATAATAAAAACACATATTTTCATATTGAATGTGATCAAAGCTATTGTTGGTTTTAATTCTCAATTGTTATTTTTGTCATTTTTGCCATAAAAGCCATTTGGCCAACGTTTTATTCCATAAATAACCCTGTCTGCCTTAAGCAAAAGATGTTTTTATAAGTGTGTAAAACTTTAGGTTGGCAACACTTTTTTAACTGATTGTCATCAGACATCAGTTCATTTATTGTCAATTTATCTTCATTATAAAGCCGCAAAACAAACAAACTTGTTTTATGAACAATAACAGAAAAACAGTTCAAATTTCGTTTTGATTCTTAGCAATCTTTTCACGCCCGTTCCATTGTCAAAAAGTAAAGATTGGACAAGTTTTTCATTTTGGGTCACATATTTTATCACCTTCAGCATCAAAATATAAAAAAGAACTCATTAAGAAGAATACAATAATAAAAAAAAATATATAAATATTTCGTTTACTTTACTTCTCGTTTGGTCATCAAAATGAAGCTTAAAAGAAAATGAAGTAATTATTCTTCAAAGAAATTATTTTCCATATTAATTTACTTAACGACTAATTAAGTCTTTTAAGAAATGATTGAATTAAATGCAGATGGTGTTTTGAAAGTAAAACAAACCTAAAAGAAATAACAGATTTGTTGTAAACAGAATATTTAATAAGAATCACTGAGAAAACTATTTAAAGGCAGGCGTCCTTTAAAGCGCACATAGTAATTATGATAGACTGCAGTCAAATCCCCTTGAAAGAAAGTTGCAGGTAAAACATGATTTCAAATTTCTTTTTATTTAAATTTAAATGAGGAAAATGTAAATGAGATATTATTTGCATGCTAAATTGGCTTGAAAGACCAATACAGACCATTATTTATAAAGCAAGCTTTGGTTGTGGCTTCGCTGTATGAAAATATCGGTCTACTTGGAAGCAGATTTGTAAGAAATCACTCTCTACCTTATCAACCTACTTCATCATAACATGATTTTCATTGCGATGTGCCACTTGATAGGTCTCTTAGCTTGACTAAGTACTACCTTCTTTCAAACCACCCTACACTTAGAAAAAATACATATGGTTGCCATGAAAATATTCCAAGGGCAACATACTATTGTTGAATTATATGGTTGGTGCTAAAAATATTATTAAGTCATATTTAAAACGCCATGGATATGACTCACCATAATTTTGTAAGAAATTAATATCTGGTGTTTGCCGCGAAGGCATACTACTTTGTTCCAAACAGCTCAAATGTGCCCATGAAGGGACTTCCACGCATAATTGTTTATCACACAACTTCCACCCGCTGTAAAATTTTCCCTGAGAAACAACGCACTATAACACTTGCAGATTTCAATAGCCTTCATTTATACCTTTAGTTTGATGTACAACAGTACCTGGCAGGTCTGTTCCAAACAGCTCAAATGTGCCCAGGAAGTGACTCCCACATTTTTTGCTTATCACGCAAATTCCATCCGCAGTAAAATTTTCCCTGAGAAACAATCCACTGTAACATTTCCTTGACGCGAAAGTCACTCAGTTGAAATTAAAAGCAACGCAATTAAATTTGCTTATGGGCAGAAATTCTACATTGAAATTGGATTGCAATCTTTTGTTATGCAACGCAATACTAAAGCCTATATGGCGCTACGGAATTCAGTTATGGGGCACCGCCTCAGCGTTAAATATTGAAAAAATTCAAAGGCGACAAAACAAAATTCTCCGAACAATTGCTGTTGCTCCATGGTACGTAAAAAACTTCGGAATTCACAAGGATCTGTGTGTTCCACTGGTAAAAGATGAGTTTTCAAAGCATGCGATAAGGTATATCAGCAAATTGGAACTTCACCCAAACCCTCTTGCACGAAACATACTTAATTTTAGTGGTCACACTCGGTTGTCTAGCATTGGCTGGACTTAGTTAATTTATTGTGTTTAGTATTAAGATTTGAATACTTATTGTTAGTTCACATTGTGAAGATTCAACAAATAAATAAAAGCTAAAAAAAATAACACTTCCAGATTTCAACAGTCCTCATTTGCGTCTTTAATTTTATGTACAACAGTACCCGGCAGGCCTGTTCCAAATAGCAAAAATTTACCCGTGAAGTGACTCCCGCATATGCTTTGTGTATCAGCCAAATTCCATTCACCGTAAAATTTTTCCTGAGAAACAAGAGTCTAGTAGCTCCCCTTTAGGCCTATAATTTGATATACAGAAATGCCTGGCAAGTGTGTGGTGAATAGTTTTATAGTTCATCAAATATACTTCAATGCTCGTACTCGTATATGAGGTCCACATATATTCCATCACGGACAACAAGCTTCCAGAGAAATAACTACGTAAGGTCTCAACGGATTTAAATACTGTTTGTTAAGGGCTTTCGTTGAGTGTAGAACGATGTCGGTCAGATCTCTTAGTTTTGCCCAATTTACGCTTAACATTTTTTAGAAATTGTAAAATTTTTCTACTACATTTCATGATGCTCTGCGACTTCGGCAATGTTGATGGTCACATTTTTTCGCATATGAAATATTCTTCGAAGGATCTTTGAAGAGGTGTTTTAAATTTTTTCCATAAGGACCCCAGAACGCTTTAAACATCTCCCTTTTATCTCTAATTCATGAAGACCTAATTTTGCATCCACTGTAGATCGAAGCCTGAGAAACAACTGAATATTAAATTGATTGTTCTATAATCTTTATTCTTTCTAAAAATATGGGTCAAACGCGTGCTAGTCTGTTGGAAGAACCTTTTGTCCTGTCCAGGAAGTTGTCATATTAAGTATGGTAAAAGTCTAAGAAAAATATAATATTTTTGCATACTTTTTATATATTTCTTTATTTTGAAGTGTTTTCTTGCAAATTCGAAAAAAAATCTTTATAATTTTATATATTGTTAAAAACAAAAGACAATTTAAAAACTTTATTTTTTAACATTGTTTAACGTTGGTGTGTAAATTAGCTAACAGAGTTGTGCGACGTATTTAGCTTACGAATTTATATATTCATACCCTTCCAAATTGATACTTTAGTACCACAAAGGCAACGCTGGCTACACAACATACTCGTACATATGTTATATAATAATATGCTACAAATGCAATATCTAATGAAAAAAAACCGTACTTATATGTACAATCAATATGTGATGGCCAATCAGTCTACAACTCGACTTAAGAACGATCTTACTTAGAGCATTAAAAAAGCCACCGATTGCAGATCTCTGCTAAATAATAGATTTTTTCAAACCAACCAAAAATACTTATATGTTTGAAATGATAATATTCTAAGGGCAACATACTATTGTTGAATTTTATTGTTGCTGATGATAATATTTTCGATAAGTCTGAGACATAATTGCGTTTCGCTGACGTTAATGTGCCAAATTCATCTTTTGAATTATTCTTGACACTTTTTCTTTTAAATATCCCCAAACCAAGAAGTTCAATGGTGTCAAATCTCATGAGGTAACTACACCATGACATGAGATAACATGGTCGTTGAATCTCTCGCGTTAAAGAACTGTTGTTTCCCTGGCTATGTGGCAAGCAGTGATCACCAAAAATCATGATTTTGCTGGATTAACTTATACACTAAAATTTGTAATCAAACCAAATTTCAAGCCACGAAGTTTAAGGTTGAGTGAAACCATATCGTCTTGTAAACATTTTGATTTTTAATCAACAAAAATTAAGCAACAATGTTCAATGCTAAGCAAAGTCAACTCTTTTCGTAAACATTGGGCATTCATCTTGGTGTTGTATAAAATCAGCTTCATGTTTGTTGTTGCTTTGATAGTGAGTTGTATGTATTTGAAATATATTTACATTCGATTTTCTTCGTTTTTCATAAATTCTATTTTAAGTTTCACGTATATACTCCTAATAAAATAATTTTATGCCTGTTTTTGGTATAGGTTTTTTTATATAGGTATTTTAAGTCTAATGTAAATTTTTAAATGTGTAAAGAAATTTCTAAAAAGAAATATTTATATACACCCATACATCTATACGTATGTATATTATCTTTTTCCATGAAAGCCTTTTGTCTCTATGTGTATTTTATTTAGATTTTTTAGAAAGGAGCATACAGAAAACTGTTGAACACATTACAGCATTGATTTCGGTTAATAGTTGTATTCATTTACTAAAAACTTTTACAAATTTGTAATAATTGTTACTAGAAAGCGTTCATTAACCCAAAAATTTGCAACGAGAGAGCGTCAAAAGAGCGTAAAAAATTGAGAGCCATAAAAATTCTTGCAAGTTTTTACAAGTCAAATTTTTACTTGCAATAATTATTCAAACAGCTGTTTTGCGTTTATGTTTACAAAACAGTATTTCTAAATTAAGTTAAAAATTAAACATTTTGGAAAATTTAAGAAATTGTAATTGTATGTAAACTTTAAGTCCGATTAAAAGTATTAAAAAGATTACAAATCTATTTTTGTGTAACTTATTAGCAACAGAAGTAAAATAAGAAGTCTAAGGGATATAAACTAAGCAACACAGTATCTGGCACATCAGTGGCAAAGGATGTTCCGGCAAATTTACTTGCTTGAATGTGTTTAAAGCTTCTAGGGAAGCCATTAAATTCACACTTGGATCCTTCCATTTATAGTTATATTAACATTTTTCTAATTTTAACCTATAAAATATTTCTGTTTTTTGTTTCCTTGTTTTTTACAAACCAGATGTTATTTTTAGTATTGTAAATATTATGAGTACCTAGCTACTCGGTACTTTGCACTTTGAAATTAATTTGAAAAAATAAATATACTATGTGTAGGCAGGCAGTTATAACGTATAAATACACGTTTCTTGTCAACACACTTCATAAACTGAATTGAAAGATTTTCATCCAACTATCAGATTCAATGAAATTAATGACAATTTTAAAATTATTTAACATTTTCTTTACAAAAAATTACAAATATAAATTTGGACAATAATTTATTGAATTTTTGTTGAACTTTATAATTTCTAAATAAAATTTTTGGTTTGTACATTTGCAGAACGGGTTATAGTTCAAGTTTTTTCCTTTCTTAAGTTTTTTGGACAACTGATCAGGAGGCTCGAACATACAAAGCACAATCGAATTGAGAGACTTACTAGCCAACTTGAAAAAAAATCAAAATGGTTTGATTTTTCTTCAACCAACTCGACAACTCCCAAACGAATCAATTTAAACGTCTTGATTTGCACAACAACCGACTCAGTAGCCAATTGAGTTTATCGCAAAGGGAACGATCTTTCAGAACCCAAGTGAGCTGGAGAATCCAGGTACTTTTTTGAGAATCCAGCGGCCTGCCTACCTAACCAATTGAGTTGAAACGTGTATGGGGTAAGCCCCATAATTAAAAATAGATATTTTATTCAAAAGTAGCTAATCACCCCTGTATTTAGCGTATTTTGACTACGTCTAGTACTGGATTAAATAAAATTGTAAAAGTTTTCTTTATTCTGTTACAAGCCGTACTCAAAAAACGCCAGCCACGACAATGCTGAATGCTCTTTTTATAATAATATACATATGTATAATTTGTCCGAAAAATATAAGAGTAGTTATTAAGTACTCATAACAACACTACTCTAACTTGCAAATTTTAGCTAGTAAAGTGTTCATTTACATTTTGACATTTTTGAGAGTAATTTTGAAAATTTTCTTGTTACTCTCTCGTTGCTAATTTTTACTAGTAAAGTAAATGAACACACCTAATATTTTTCTTCCAAAACAAAACCTCAAACGCATGAAATCATTGCCGAACTACATGCGCATACATTTATATTCAAGCACGAACACCTTAACGATGATTACACTCACATAGCGAAGATGTTGCTCATTCTGTTACTGATTAAAAATCAACTGCGCATTTATGCGGCTGAGCATAAATTCATATTTGAACGAAATGTAATGTTTTTCATATTGTTGAGTAATTATGATATTTTTGCAATCGCTCAAAGCTGTTCTCTGGTGGCAAGTGGCACCAACCTATGGAAAACTCATATCCTTTAGGTCCATATTCTCAATGTTTGGCCAGAAGAAGTTCTTTTTCATTGAACACAACGACATGGCTCTTTTGCCACACTATCACGAATAACAACAATGTTTTCCGGAGAACGAACTTCGCTAGTATGCGCAGATGTTTTTAAATTTCCTATAGAACTGGTTTCCTGAGATATGCCCACAATCCTCCCGGTTATGACGGCGAATAAAATCACGATGTGTGCAAAATGCATTTCAATTTGAACTCCCAATTTCGTAAAAGCCTTTAACAATTCTAACGCGCTATACAATAGTAGTTCTCAAAGGGTTGTCCACCGCTGAAAAGAAAAAATAAAAGTTGGGTAAACAAATTTTACGCTAAGTTAGAACTCACAATTAACATCGTGTATTATGGTTGAAATAAACTTTTCCAATCTTCATAAAAGCTTAAAATATTAAAATAAAAATGTGCGACATCGGTATAAAAAACTTTTTCCTACAACTAAAACTTTTGTATCAAAAAGTTCCTTAAAATCTGTCAAGCGGTCAGATTTATTATTAATTTTTTTTTTCTTAAATTAAATTTTATTTATTAAAATGAAACGCAAAATTATATGAAAAAGAATTAGGAAATTTTATACCTTCAGCCCGCAGCTAAATCAGAGTTAATGCTGTAGGAAGAAACTTTTTTATTCCATTTTTGTGATTTTTATAAAATTATTCAAATGAAGTGGGTGGAGGGAGGGAGGTAAACTCTATGCGGGTTCTTTACTTTCATTATTATGCAAAGACACCCTTATTATAATTGGGTCCATAAAATAATGGATTTGGCCATCCTTTTTGTTTGGTTTTGTGATATTTATTACTATCAATCCTTTGCTATTTGTTATACGAAGTCCTTCTTTCTGAGTCAAATGATTATTAATAAGTTTTACAGCCCATCGGCAGCCAGGTAGCAAGAAATAATTGTTTCAAAATGATTTTGCAGTAGAAATGTTGAGACTAGCTTTAAACACATAGACGACAGCTTTTTTCTTGGTCATACCCCTGACATTTCGTGGCTGTTTTATAAACTGAATTTGTAATATTCCATTTCGTAAGTCTAAGTCTTTCTGGTCCTCCCGGCTATTTGGTAATGCACTATTTCTATTTTAATCATTTGAAAAAATCTTGACTAAAACACAAATTTATATAAATTTTTTTTATTAATACTGCTCTTGACCTCTATAATCGCTACCAATATTTTTATAATTTTCTTACTTTCGGTTTCTTCCATTTCTTGGAAGAGTTAAGATGGCATGACACAAAATTCATCATTAAATTGTATTGATGAAGCATCTTACTACTGCTAGCAGTGTGGCCATAGCTTAAAAAAATTTATAGCAAATCATGCTTAAAATACTAGAAATAAATTTGAAAATGATAAAAACATAATGACATATTTTTTGAAGTAATTATATTGTTAATAACGTATTCATCTGCAAACTTCTGCAAATATTTTATCTCTTCTGAATACAACAACGTGGTGTTAAGTAAAGGGTGATTTTATAGAAGATTAGATCTTTAAAATGCAATAAACCAAAGATGAATTCTTTAAATTCATATGAAATTTAGTTTATTTGAAAGATAATCTTCTGGCATTATAATTTAAAAATGGCCGAAGTTCTTTGATAATGAATTATTGAGGTGGGCGTATTGCGACAACCTCCGCCACCTTCAGTTTTAAAGAACACATTTTTTTTTATACGAAAAAATAATTTTAAAAATTGGTTCACAAATGGCGAAGTTATTTAATAATTAATTATGGGAAAGACAAACACGCCACCAAAAAACAAAAATTTATTGACCTTTTCCATATACAAAAGGAATTTTGAAAATTGGAAATGAGGTGGTCAATTTGCGATAGCTTCGTCCCGCTAAAGTAATATTAGTCATTTTATGTACATATGTAAGAAAAAATGTGAAAATTGATAATCAATTATAGAAGCTGGCAATTTTCTTCCCCTCCCTCTTTTTGCAAAAAAAAAAAAAATTTGTAGAAGTTTTCTGTACCCAAAAAGAATTTTAAAAATTGGTCCACAAATGCCGAAATTATTTTAAAATGAATTTTTAGGGCGTGTTCAATTTGAATAAGATATCTTTTATATGAAAAATGAATTTTGAAAATTGCTCTACAAATAACGAAGTTCTTTGATAATGAAATGTGAAGGCCCCCAAATTTCCAAAAAAAAAAAATTAAAAATAAATAAATAAATAAAAAGATTATTGATCTCTTCCATACAAAAAATTTTTTTTGAAAATTGCTCCATAAATACTGAGGTTATTTGACAACCAATTATTGTGGTGGGCAATTGGCGATAATTTGATGCCTCCAAAATAATCTGAGTCGTTTCGGTTGTTTCGCATATACACAAAAAATTTTGAAATTTGGTTAAAAAATAGAGAAGTTATGACCACTTATATTAAAAATTCTGTAAAAAATTTTGTGTAAGATATAACATAATTTAAAATAGGGAGCGTAAAAGAAGGCGTGGTTGAAAAAAAGTAGCCTATAATTCACACAGGTATTCCAGTTAATCACTGTGAAAATTTCAGGAAGATTGGTCCAGCGGTCTGGCACATCTTAAGGAACAAACAAACGTACAAACATAAATTCAATTTTATATATTAAGAAGATTAAAAATCAATAAAATTTATAAAATTTTAAAAATGTTGTCAAATAATTTTATAATAGTTAATTACAAAATATTGCAATGCTGGAAAATATACCGAATGCAGAATAAACAAGTCGCTGTTAAATCAAAATAAAAACAAATGCTAAATTTATCAGTGAAAATGCCAAAATGGCCACGCTGTTTGCTGTCAATAGTTTTTAAGTTGAAATTTTTTTTTCGCTGCTTTGTTATTTTATATATAACAAAATATTTCATAATAGTTATTTTTTTTACTTGATTGGCCAACAGATTATTGAGGACTGTTTGTTCAAAGAATTTGCAACTAAAAATAATTCTCAATAGAGATGGGTGGTATTGTGCGTGATATTGAAACAGAATGCATGCATGCTCACGCATGATTATGCAAGTCTTAGAAACTCTCACGTGATTGAAAAATGTTCTTTTATTGAGATCACTGAAACGAATAAGATGTTATTATGAAATTTAAAAAATATATATTATTGCAAAATAAAAAATATATATTTAAATTATTAATCAGTGAACTTTTTTAGTTATATACATATGTACGATATTAACTAATCAGTTGTGAGTTCGAGTCCAACTTCAGCCAAGAAGAAGGATTATTTTTAATTATAACAATAATTGCTGTGAAACAATAATACCAACGAAGAACGAAAGTAAGGCCCGACAATGAACCTTGAAGAAACTACACAGCACACTGTGATGCGAAGTGGATGTAATTCCATGTGATGGGTTATCTGTGGGTTGAAATTACTCCATATTCGACAATTTGGTTTGTTAACAATGCCGTTTAAATGCCTCGTCAGACATAAAAATGCAGTTTAAGACGTTTTCCTCTTCTGACCCCATTGGAATGATCTTCTCACAAAATTCCAAGCGAGTTGGGTAGTCTCTAGGGTTCAGTTTGTTGGTTAATTGAATCTTATATGGAAATAAGTTTAAATCTTGGAGCAAAATTGTCTGCAGTGACTGTCTGCTGACACCCATTTGAGCAGTTTTGAGCGGGGTTGGATTGTATAGCAGCAGCTACAGCAGCGATAGATTCCTGCGTCCGAATTGAGGGATTTCGATGATAAGGCCTTCTTGTGATTATTCATGAGCCTCATTACGGTCCATCTGCTAGGAGGAGTGCCACGAAATGTGTGCCTATATTTTATTTGTACGGAAACAACGGACTCTGAAGCGTGAAAGCGTTGCACTACTCAAATTCTTGCTTCATTATTTTAATTTATTTAAAACAAGTAAAAATTCTTTGTTTTATTAAATATTTATTTATTGTATATTTTGATAAGCAACTCGAGGTTGCTCAAATCAATTGTTCTGTATTAATGAGTCTTAAAACTAAAATTACGTTTACTTATATACTACTTATGAGAAGTTCTAGACGAATCACTTATATTAATTAATATATTGTTAAAGTTAATGCTTGGGAAACTAATTTGGTTGCCACGTTAAGGGGTAAGCTGATCTCAAGTTTATTTTCAAATGCACTTAATAGGCGCACTGTCGCGACAACGATCGGTGACTACAAGAGGTGTCAAGTGACGAGGTTTATGAATTTAAAATGCAACTTAATATTCTTTTAGTTATTTCATATACATGCCTTTAATAGGATGCATTCTTGTTATGGCTAAAAGAGTGAATTTATAGCGTGATCATGCTACTTTGTCCCAATTCTCCATATTAGTCAAATTTAAAGATCAATCTATAAAACACAACAAAAATGAAACAGGTTACTTACACAGAAAATAAGCTATTACGTTTTTTCTTAGTAGCAGCTTTCATCAGCCACCCTGTATTTTGATTGAGCATAGTTGTGCATGAGTGTGCATGTATTGCTTAAAATAAAAACTCTTGACCATTATGCGTAATTCACGTGACAGCTGCCGATCTCTGTTAGTGCTTACAAAATATTTGCAATGGGTTTTAGTTCGAAGAAAATATTGTAACAGGAAATATTTGTGATTAATAAATAAAATTTATTTTGCATTTACTTATAGTGTTTTTGATGGTCAGAATTTTTTAAATATTTTTATTATGTATTATTTTCGTTGGAAGACTTCTTCAGGAAAATTTGTTTTTTTGCGTGATAAATAAAAACTCGAATATTTCATTGAATTTATCACAAAAAAAAAATTCCTGAAGAAGTCTTCCAACGAAATATTGAAAAATACATTAAAAAATTAAAAACAAAAAAGGAATTTATTGCAAATATTTATTTTCTTATATTTACACAAGCATTTAGATTGTTACGAGCTATATTTTATAATATTTTGGTTTTTATTCTACCTCTATTTCTTAATTAAGTAGTATTTCGTTAATTTTAAGGTCCTTTTTGCTTATTTATTTTAATATGTCTGCCAATATTTCGCTTTCCTTCGGATAGCTTCTTCAGGGCAATAATATTTGTTATTGTTTAAAAATTTTTGAAACAATTTTTAAAAATACTCAAACAAACATACATACATACATGTGAATGAAAAAATACAAATAGATACATACATACAATTTTGAAAAATGTAAAAAACAATAAAAACAATAACAATTTTTGAACAACTTTTTTTAAAACTAATCAAACAAACAAACATACATATTTATAAATGAAAAAATACAAATACATACATATATACATACATACATACATACATACATACATACATACATACATACATACATACATACAATGAATGAAAATTCATACATGCATACATAACAATACATATAATTTTGAAAAATATACAAGGCAATAAAAACAACAATAAAAAATTTTTAAAAATTATTAAACCAAACAAACATACATACTTACCCTTCAGGAAATGTCAATAGTAAAACAATAGTGACTACCCTGTCGGAAACTGAGTTAATTTTAAACTAACTTTAAGTTAACTATTCCTCAACTAGTGCTGACTGACACTTGGATTACTTTTCAATGGAAGCAACTAACTATTTTAACATTGTGATGTCCTAGGAGGTAGTCAATTGCCTGACTTTACACTACTTTTCAACTAACTTACAGTTAACTTGCTAAATATCAACTTTCAGTTACTTTTTTGAAGCTAGCAATATTTTAACTACTCTACCGTTGGTTACAAGTAAGGTTTTTTTTTAAATCAACCATAAGTTAGTTAGTTTTAAATCAACGAAAAGTTAATTGTTGACACTGTAGCTGAAAAGTAACTTTTTGTAGCTAGCTGACACTTAACTATTATTCAATTGTAATAAATTTTTCGAAATAAAATAAATCAGTCAAAATTTTTAACGTATTTATTTGTAATTTTCCAGAAATAATTTATGAAAAACTTCATTTTTATTACACACAAACAAAAAATATTACATTGCATGTTGCAAAAACTTAAAAATTTCAGAAATAATTTAAATAAGTAATATTGGATTAAATGTTCTTTGCTATAGTTAATTGTTTAATTTCATTTTCTTATTTTTAATACACTGTGCATGAATGTGTCTCTTCTTTATAATTTTTAATGCGTTTCGGATATCCTTCTCAACGTCTTGAGAACCAAGTGATCGACAGGCATCTGTTTAGAATATACATACATTCGTAGATAAGTATTTGATTTTTGAGAATACATATATATATATATATATATATATATATATATATATATATATATATATATATATATATATATATATATATATATATATATATATATATATATATATATATATATATATATATATATATATATATATATATATATATATATATATATATATATATATATATATATATATATATATATATATATATATATATATATATATATATATATATATATATATATATATATATATATATATATATATATATATATATAATGTTACCTTAATACAGGAAGGCCTTAACTACGTTTTTTCAAAGTTAAGTTCTTTTCCCCATTTTTATAAATTATATGTATCTTAATATTGTATTGTATATTAAGGTGATTACATATATGTATATACCTATATATAAATGTTCAAATTTGAATTTACCTGTTAAGACATGAAAGAAAGGTTCAGTCTTTTAATCTTTTTTTACCGTGGATTCCATCCAAGTTGATATCCATGCATAAATTTGTTGCCATTACTTCTGTCAAAGTTTTTGATAACCGCCCGCTCAATAGTGACTTTATTGTATTTATCTGGAGAAATTATAAATATATAAGAAGATATATGTATACATATGTACATATAATTGAGTATTTGATTAGGACACTTACATAAGCTTCACGATTGCTCTCAGTAATGCTGCTATTCAGTTCATTTATACTTCTTATTGGGAATGCAGAAGATACACTTTTTTGTGTTGTTTCTTGGTACAGAATCTTTTCTGATAATACTTTTTGATCTGCCAAGGCTTGCATTATTATGTTGTTTTGTTTCACAATAATTTCTATAAATACATAATTAAAACAAATATCCGTGAATTTTGGATAAATGTGGCAATATTTGGAGGTCTGATATAAAATAATGAAAGAAATTTTTATAAAAAAATAATTACCTTGGAGATTTTTTATTGTATCTGCAAGTGTAAAACATATTGGTTAATTTTAAGTCTGTCAATTTTTAATAAATTGATCCTTACTGTTGATTTCATTGAAATTTTCTTGAAATTGGGAGCAATTTGGGCACGATACCGTTTCATTCTGATCTGTAATATAATTTATTAACAAAAATTAGAAACTAAACACCTATGATAATTATTCATTTTATTAATATTACTTACATGCTGGAATTGGTTGTAAGGCAACTCCGCAACGGCTAATTTGTGGACGCGACATCTAGATACAATTTTATTTCAAATTAAAACAATTTAATTAAAATTAAAACAATCACATACAATAATATTAATAACGTTTATTATTTGACATATGTACTTACATAAAAAATTTAATTTCAGAGAACTTTCACAAAATTGAAAAATTTATATGTATATACAAAAAACTTCAATATCACGGTAGTATTAATAATAAAAACTGAAATCTACGGCGCCTACTAGGTGGCGACATTGGAAATATATTTTTGTTACAGCAAATTTTGCATTGTTTACTAGATAGCTTAAAATTGGTTCATAAAAATTAATTAAAAGTTGGCTATTTTTGTAGTCAGTTACTCATTATCCGACAGGGTATGTATGAATATATGTATGTATTTGTATTTTTTCATTTATAAATATGTATGTTTGTTTGTTTGATTAGTTTTAAAAAAAGTTGTTCAAAAATTGTTATTGTTTTTATTGTTTTTTACATTTTTCAAAATTGTATGTATTGTTATGTATGTATGTATGAATTTTCACTCATTGTATGTTGTTGTTTGTTTGATTATTGTAGTTATTATTGTTTTTATATATTTTTCAAAATTGTATGTATGTATGTATTTGTATTTTTTCATTCACATGTATGTATGTATGTTTGTTTGAGTATTTTTAAAAATTGTTTCAAAATTTTTTAAACAATAACAAATATTATTGCCCTGAAGAAGCTATCCGAAGGAAAGCGAAATATTGGCAGACATATTAAAATAAATAAGCAAAAAGGACCTTAAAATTAACGAAATACTATATTTTATAATGAAATAATTAATAATGAAGGAAAGAAAGCATTTGGGGAAGAGAAATTGTTCACTACCGTGACAGAGTTTGTGTTTTAGTGCAATGGTGCTAACACGCAATACAAGTTTTTTGACTGATGGACGGATATAAGAAAACAAAACTTATTGTTTTGTGTGTGGCAAAATTATAGAAGAAAAATTTTTAATTATAAATTATAATTATAAATAATTTGCTAACCCCGCCATAATTCGATCTGTCATAGGTTATTTGCTTGTCGACAAAAAAATAATTAAACGTAATTTAAATTGATAACTTTATACTATATATAAGTAACACTTGTAAAGCTATGTACACACGGTTGTCAGATGTAACAATATTGTAAGATCTGGCAGCATGCTGACAATGTAGTGAAAATGAAAAATTGCCCCGCAGAAGTAAATTGTGTGTTCAGACGATCGTAAATAAATCTTACAATTTCATTGTCAGACTATGGTCTGACAAATAATTCATCAGACAACAAAAATTGTCAGTTCACACGGTTGTCAGATTGTTAGATGAAAAAAACTGCCAGACATGTTGTAAGGCATTGCCAATAATGTATATCAACAACCATCTGTTTGGCAGTGTTGCCCATCAAACTTTTTTCTGGCAATGATGCCATTGTCAGGTGCACTGCCAGACATGTTGTAAGGAATTGCCAATAATGTATATCAACAACCATCTGTTTGGCAGTGTTGCCCATCAAACTTTTTTCTGGCAATGATGCCATTGTCAGGTGCACTAATTTTATACATCTGACAATTAAAACTGAGCTTACAATACCAGCCAATTATCTAGCAATGTCGACGAAGAGTGTTCTCACGATTGTCAGATGCCTTACACCATTGTCGTCTTACAATTGATTTACAATGGTTTTTCTGACAACGTTGTAAGTCAAAAATTGGCAGTTCATACGATTGTAACACATTTTCAGCCAATTTTACTGGCAATATTGTAGTGTACGTAGCTTAACAATGATTAAGTAAATTAAAACTATTCCGTTTGTAATATTTTTGTTTGATTGCTCTAGCAGTTCTCGAGTTTTGCGCTTAGCAACACGCTTGGCAAATTATTTTTATTTGATTTGATTTTTAGTCCGAAGAAAATGTTGTAAGAGAAAATATTTTTGATTAAATCATTAAACACATAGACCACAGCAGACTTCACGACTTCACTGCAGCAAACACCGGAACCGACAATTGTAGTTCTGTAGTCAACCACTGAGTGATTTTGAACATGGCAGCAGCGCAAGGCGAATTCATAACAGGTATATGCAAGAGCAATAAATACAATACTACAAAAAAAAATAATCTTTTTCAAACGTCAAGGAAAAATATAAACACAAAAAGGAATTAAAAAAATAAAAACATAATAAAAAGAATTTACAAGAAAAGATAAACTTTTAATTATTTCGTGAAACTTTTAACTATTTCGTGAAAATTAAAGTCTCGGATCATAGAGCTCGGAAAGGCGAAAAAGGCCAGCCAGATTGCGGAGAATTCTGAATGATAGTTGCAATACAAAACTAAAAAAATTTTTTAAAAAAAAATTGTTTTCAAATTTCTTTCAAAAAAAGTTTACAACAAAAGAAAAACTTAATTATTTCGTGAAAGTTTTAATTATTTCGTGAAACTTAAAGGCTCAGATGATAGAGCTTGAAAAGGTGAAAATGGCCAGCCAGATCGGGGAGAATTCTGGATGATACTTGGCGCTCAAGATATAATAATAATTTAAAAAATTGTTAAAAATTTTTTTTTTTAAATTTGTTTTAATTATTCCATTGACATCTGAAAAAGATTAAAATTAAAAAAAAGTTATCAGCTGCGCTGCCAATTTCACCTGTTATGAATTCGCCTTGCACAAAAGTATATTTTAATGTGACCATCTTAGATTTTTTTAGCTTTATAATATTCCGTTGCTTAACAGAACGAGCTCTGTTTGTATAAAATTTTCATGAAAAATGTAGCTCCCTTAAAAAAAATGTCAAAAAATTTTCCATTTTACCTCAAAAATCACTTCTTTACTATGCTTAATTCGGAATTTCAAAAATGAATAGATAATCGTATATATCTTTTGATTTATAGTGAGAAGAGTAGTAAAGAGTTGAAATTTTACGACAATATTCGAATGTTTCAAAATGTAGACCAACAATTATTCGACTCTAGAAACAACAACTTATTTTTTTTTTTTTGAGCATTTTTATTTATTGAATCTTCAAAATGAACTAACAATAAGTATTCAAATCTTAATACTAAATTTAAAATTAAAAAATATGATTCTTATGTCCGGCCAATGCTAGACAAAAAGTTTTATTATGCGGGAGCTATTTCGGTAAAATCACCTATTGAGCAATCTGATGGTGGCAGCGGTATCCCTTTTTTTAAGCCGAGTGTGGCCACCAAAGTTAAGTATATTGCGCGCAAGAGGGTTTGGATGAAGTTCCAGTTTACTGACATACCTTGTCGCGTACTTAGAAAATTCCTCTTTTACCAGCGGAGCACTAAGATCTTTATGAATTCGCGAATTTTTTACGTACCATGGAGCTGCAGTAATCATTCGAAGAATTTTGTTTTGTCGCCTTTGGATTTTTTCAATGTTTGACGCTGAGGCGGTGCCCCATAATTGAATTCCGTAGCACCATATGGACTTCAGAATTGCGTTGTATAACAGAAGTTTGCAATCCAACTTCAATGTCGAGTTTCTGCCCATAAGCCAATTTAGTTGCGCAGCTTTTAGTTTCAACTGAGTGACTTTTGCTTCAATGTGAGACTTCCACGTTAGCCTACGGTCGAGGTGTATACCAAGGTATTTGACTTCACTGTGCTGCGGAATAGGTGTGTTGTTTATTTGGATAGGCGCACATGTTTGCTTACACAGAGTGAATGTGACATTAGTACATTTCTGTTCATTAACTTTGATTTTCCAAAGTTTTAGCCATTTCTCTAATATTGAAATATATTCCTGTAAATTTCGTGAAGCTAATTGGTGGTTTTCATGAACACTCAAAAACGCTGTGTCATCTGCAAAGGTAGAAGTGTGGACTCCGGATGTCGTTGGCATGTCAGAAGCGTAAATCAAATATAAAGTAGGCCCAAGTATGCTGCCTTGGGGAACTCCTGCCTTGATTGGCTGAGTTGGGCTTATAAAGTCGCCTTCTCTGATAACAAACTTCCGCCCATATAAGTAGCTTTCTAGAAGCTTGTGTGTATTTGCAGGCAAGTTTAGCTTTATTTTGTGCATCAAGCCGTCGTGCCACACTTTATCAAAAGCTTGAGAAATATCAATGAATAGAGCTGAGCAATACTTCTTCTCCTCAAAGGTCTGTCTTATGACGTTGACTAGTCTGTGCGTTTGTTCTATGGTACTATGTTTAGCCCGAAAACCAAATTGATGATCAGGGATACATCCCACGCTATTCAATATTGGACTCAACTTCGCCATTAACAATTTTTCGAATAGTTTTGAAATTGTTGGTAAAAGACTTATTGGTCTATATGATTCTACCTTTGTCAGGTCCTTCCCTGGCTTGGGAATCATGGTAATCATTGAGACCTTCCACTCTGCAGGATAATACTCAAGGCGTAAAATAGCGTTAAAAATAAAAAGTAGAACTCTTCTAGCTACACGAGGTAACTGTTCAAGCATTTTACCAGTAATTTGATCAATGCCTGGAGCTTTCCTGGGGTTTGTATTACCGATAACCTTTTCGACATCTTGAAAATTAAATCTAAAAGACACAGGAGGTCTAACAACATATGGTGGTAATTCCGCTGTATTATTCTCTGAATCATTTGTGATAAAAACGTTTCGCAAATGATCGACATACAACATTCCCTTTTCAGAAACGCTTCTTGCCCAGTCGCCAGTTGAATTTCGCAAGGGTGGCTTACCAATTACGGGTATTTTTAAGCCTTTTGTCGCTTTCCACAAGGAATAATCAGATTGAGGGGTACCATCAAGGCTTTCCAAATATGTTTTAAGGGAAGCCATTCTATGGACTTCAAGCAGATTTCTTAGCTGAGTTATGCATTCCCGTAGCCTAGTTTTAAGCTGGGGCGACCTGCAAAGTTGCCACTCTCTTCTGACTCTTCTTTTTTCTGACAGTAGTTGCTCAATTTCAGACGAATAAGTTCTATTGGTTTCATTTCTGGATCTTATATGACTAGTGGTAGCATGCTGTATGGCCAGTTTGAGGTTTTCAGAAAAATCGTTAATTGACACATCAATATCCTCAGGCGTTCTCAAGGCGATATTTTCAGTACAATGTGTACTCAAAAATTTTTTGTATTTTAATCAATTAACTCTATTGACAGTTAACGGTGAGTCAATCTCGTGGGGGAACGAAACAGAGATTATAGTGGGAGAGTGATCTGATGACAAATCTAATGAAGGCTCCACTTGCATCCACTCTAAGGGAAAATTTTTCGCAACTCCAAAATCTATAACATCTGGGATCTTTCGTCGGTCTGACGGCCAATAAGTGGGATGTCCGCTTGAAACCACATCTAAACCCATTTTGGAAACGGTGTCAAAAAGCACACGGCCTTTCGAGGTAATTAAACGTGATCCCCAAAAAGTGTGTTTTGCGTTATAGTCGCCAGCCGCTAAAAATCTAGGACCAAGTGATTTGAAAAGATTTGAGTATTGGCTTTCTGTTATTGAAAAGCGTGGCGGTGAGTAGATTGAGGAAATAACGATTTTTTCATGCAAATATTCAATGCATATATTAGTTGCTTGGAGATACTCCTCACATGTCTCGTTCATTAAAAAGTGTTTAATTCTGGATTTTATTAGAATTGCCGATCCTCCGCAAGATCTTCCACGGGGATCTTTTGTGTCGTACAGTATGTAGCCATTAATTTTGAAATAACTGTTGCTTGTCAAGTGGGTTTCAGCAATCAGCATTATGTCAATTTGTTTTTCCATAAGGAAGTGCTCAAGTTCATTTTTGTGTTGGCGGATGCCGTTTGCGTTCCAGAAACATATTTTAAACCAATTCATTTTGTTAAAATTGCCTGCAAAATAGTGGATTGCATTTTCAGCATTTCCTGCATCATGTTCGTCATAGAAACCGTAAATGTGTTTATGGACTGAACAAGAGTCTGAAGAGTTGCCTCAAGATTGGTAAAATTTTGATCGGAATTTTGGGGCTTGGGCTCCTGATTCAAGTTTTGTGTATCGGTTTTGACCACACTAGCATATGAAACTTGTTTGGGGTTTTGCATAATTATTTGGCTGGTTGACTGGCCTATCTGCGGAAAATAGGTGATTGATGACTTATTTGTCATTGACTGCTTTAAGTGGGTATAGACAGGGCAGCCCCTGTAATTTGCAGTGTGGTTGCCTCCACAGTTACTGCATTTTTTAACACTTGAGTCAGTTTTTGACTTTTGGCACTGTGATGTGCCGTGCAGTTCTCCACACACCACACAAACTGTGGGCAGTTTACAATAGGCCTTAGTATGGCCAAATTCCTGGCAGTTTAGGCATTGAACGGGCCCTAAACGCTTGTGCGGCTCCTCAACGGTAACTCTGCGATGAAGAAGAAATTTAAGGTTATAAATTGGGTGAGTTTCATTCTTTTTGAGAATAACATGCCCCGGTAGCAGTTCAACCCTAAACATGGGTTGAGGAATTTTTTCACGGTTTCTAATATTAACCACATTTTTTATTTTAAAGCCTTTATCTAGCAGTGCAGTTTTAACCTCATCCGTGTCTACATAAGGGTCAATATCTTTTATAACAACCTGAAGGCCTTTAGCACTTTTAAGTTGATAAGTATAAAAAGATTTTTTCTCTTTTTCCAGAGCGGCAGAAAGTTTTCGGTAATTATTTTCGCAGTTGACTTGGATTTTTGTTTCACTTATTTGTCCGTGCTTCACTGATGTTACGTTGAAGGTGTCTTTACCAATTGCCGAAATAAGTGCTTTTACCAACTCATTAGATGTAGGTTCTCTCAAGTATATTGGTGGCGGTTTAAATGTTTTTTTTGATGCAGTTGGCTCGTCAGTCTGAAGGATAGCAAACCTATTACTATCCGTTGTCGCAGAGGTAATATCGCCCTTAGACATTTTTGGTTGCGATGATATTTGCGCGGATTTAGGGCTTCGCTGACGTTTAACCACGGTTATATACCTATCCATACCCACTTGAGTTTTCGGTTTATCAACAATAGCTAAACTGGAAGATGGTATGTCATCTGTTGTAACAGCAATGTTTGGCGAACACGAACGCGTGCGTTTTTTATCTCTTAGAGACAGAAGATTATCCAATGATTTTTTAAGTGATTCTTCCTCAGAGATCCAGAGGTTTTTTCTAGTGGAGCTAAGCTCCCTCACAGCATTGCATCTAATAGGTACACTCATGCAATTTTTGCTTTTTTTTAATTATATTTTTTTTAATTTAAAAGTATGTAAAAATAATTGTCACAAAGTTTTTCTTTTGTATAAATTTGCTCTTCTACTTATTGCGGTTTTGCAAGCAAACAAAACTTTAGTGTATAGTTTTTTTCCCACTGGGTAGGTTATCTTCACGCACAATAACAACAACAACAATGCACTGCCACCGCACTTGTTTTATTGAAATTGATTATATTGTTTAGTTAATGAAATGTAAGGAATTTATTTTCCCGTTGTTTTTTTAAAATAATTTGTTATTGTTTTTACAATTTAATACAATATATTATTGTTTTTATATGTAAGTTTAAAAATATTTTAGCACAATGATTTTTTGGTTTGTTTTTTTTTCACTTTTTAAAAACACGACCGTGCGGAGTGAATGAAACAACAACTTATACACGTATTTTTTTAAAAAATGTCTTCAAAGATATTCAATTAAAACTACACGTAGGTGAAGTAAATCAACTCGTATATATCCAACCGCCTACTGGCTATTTTATAAAATTAAGATTTCTTGTCTTGAGTATAAGTATGTATACACATATTTAACAATAGAAAATATAAATTTATTAATTTATTTAAAACAGCATTTAAATACTGTTGTTTTTATGTTATATTAGAAAATGAAATATTTCTAAAAGTGAAGTTGTCTTACATATTTTTTTTAAACACTGATCACACTGTTTTTATATTGTAGTCAAGAAAAATAGAAATCAGTTTGCCTTTTAAGTTTTAATACACTCTCACTTTTTTAATAATACATTCCTACTTTTAAAACTTGATGCGAATTTAATCGAAATTGCTTTAAAATTTGCTTTCCAACTCTGTGTTTAAATTTACTGGCAAGAAAACAGCTGATAGCTATTTTAATAAGCAAATTTTTCATTTTTGTGTTTAAGAATTCTGCCGCCATAGTTTTTTGTGTTAATTTATTAGAAAATAAATTAAATGTGTGCTGATTTATTAGAAATCGAATTATTAGATATCAAATTTATTTTTGACGTCGGCATTTTGAAAAAAATTAGCTTTGAAATTGCGAGCAGCCTACGTCACAGCTTTAAATTTTTTTTTAAATTTTGACAAGCAGTATGTGTAAAAAACGTGATACTGAATTGAAAATAAATTTGATGGTGTAACTTTAGGGTTAATTCGATTGCGGCAAGAAAATCAGCATGGACAACAACCTGGTTAGGCTTTTTTAAAATTTTATCGTGAATTTAGTTTTTTTTTTATAATGAAGTAATTAATAATAAAGGAAAGAAACCATTTAATAAAGGAAAGTTTTAGTTTTTTTTTTTTTTTTGCTTGAACCAGAACTCAGGGGATAACCTCTACATATACAGTGCATTGTACCAGAACTAGGAAAATAGGTTGCGAAGGAGGGGGAAAGAAGGAGTAGTGTTTGTGAACATTTGACTTGAACTTTGCAACGTTATATCAGACAGCAAACACGTCTGTGGGCAACTTATTCCATAAGCGAAACGTACGGCTAAAAAACGAATTCTCTCTGTAATGCGTTGTACGATTCCCCTGGCAATCGACCACAAATGGATGAGCTCTGTACGATGAACACGCGTGTTTCGTATAAATGTACGAGTTTCGGCAACAAGATCTCTAATCTCTAGAGAGTGGCTCTCTTTTCTCTCTTTGCAACACAAACTTTCCCTTGTGAAAGCAGTGTATAAAGTGAGTTACGTATGTCTGTTAAATATGATGGCAATATCGGTCATTTCGGATTGTCAGTTGGTTTTTGACAGATAAAAAGGTTAGTCGTGTTTTGATGGATTAAAGAAATTATATTAAACTTTGTGTAAAATTTTGCGTTTGGCGAGTCTATTATGAGTAGAACACAAGTTCAAGAGTGGTATAACCGGTTTAAGGAATGCCAAAAAGATGTCAATGACGATGCCCGTCCTGGTCGCCCGAGCACGTCAACAACTGATGAAAACATTGAAGCAGTGAGAAAAATTATTTTGGATAATAGTCGAATCACTATCAGAGAGGTTGCTGATGATGTTGGCATATCGTTCGGCTTATGCCAAGCAATTTTTACGGATGTTTTTGGCATGAATCGTGCGGCAGCGAAGATTGTTCCAAAATTGCTAAATTTTTAGAAAAACAACATCGTATGGACATCACTCCATGCGACGTTGAACATCGTCAACGATGATCCAGACTTCCTCAAAAAGGTCATAACTGGTGACGAATCATGGGTGTATGGCTATGACATTGAAACCGAAGCCCAATCATCCCGATGGGAGCGTCCAGAGGAGCCAAGACCGAAAAGAGCACGTCAAGTTCGGTCAAATGTGAAGGTTTTGTTTACTGTTTTCTTCAGCTGCCTCAAGTTATTGAAGTAATGCCGTTTGGGCAAGGTAATTCGTCTGAAACGCACAGAATTGTGGAAACAACCAATCATGAAATTTGCACCATTATAACGCACCAGCTCACACATCGAAGCTTGCGCATGAGTTTTTGGCCAAAAACAAAACCACTATCGTGACTCAATCACCGTATTCATCGCTGACTTTTTCTTCTTCCCAAAACTGACGACATCGATGAAAGGAAAGCGTTTTGCTACGATTGAAGAGGTAAGAGAAAAATCGAACAGGTGCTGTTGGCGATACTAAAAATCGCGTTTCAGAAGTGTTTCGATAAAATTGAAAACAACGGTTATATTTTTTATCAGACCTGGTCAACAAGTAGCAGCAGCAATTCGTTTAAGAAACTTTGAAGAACTCACAAGCAACCACAAGTAAATTTCAAAAATTTATGTGCTTTGAGTGTAACCGTGCATATGTTTATCAGGCACCCTGTATATAGATTAATATTTTTATGTTATAACATATTCCTGCCACGTACTGATATTGATTAACGCATTATTATTATCATTACAATATATAATTAAAAAACCATACAAGATATTTCTCTCACCAATTTTAAAATTTTGTGTTCCTGGAACAAATAGTTGTTGTGCATCTGACAAGTAGTTTTAGCGATTTTTCTCCGTCCTTCCACATGGCATCGGTTCTCTGGAATAGCAACAAATGCTACTTTAATTAATTTTATTTGCTTATTTAATTCTAGTTTTTATCAGGGTTTGGTTTTCATAATTTTTTTTTCTCTGCGTTCTAAGAGAAGTTTTTTAATTAAAAAAGTTGCTTAAATCCATAATAGTTATTATGTGCAGCTTAATTTTTTATTTAACTAAAAATGTATTTTCGTGGTTTTAGAGTTTATGTGGTTTGTAATAATTTGCTACAATTTGTTTTAGCACTTGTTTCATTCATGTAAATAAGTAAAAGTTTTACAAATACACAGAGAGAAATAAGTAATAATCGTTACAAAAATATATTATCTTATCATTTTAAAGTTTTAAAGGCCCAGAAAGCAAAAGGATTGGCATTTTGTTGATATTATATGCCACGAATTTGATCGCCAACGTTCGCCCGTTCTTAGAAGGGCAAAACAGGTTGTAACCTAACCACTATCACGTGCATGTATCACTTATATTAATGAATTACAGTAGTTTGCAGTTAAGTAATTTTTTCCCCCTTTTAACAATTTGTTTATGTTTCAAAATGTTTATAAACGTTAACATTCGACTTTGTAGGGCAAGTGTCCCTCAAAATACGCGTCAGTTTCGGTAATCACTCCTTCGTTTGAGATGAATCTTTTTCCTGCGAGCCATTTGTTCAAGTTTGGAAACAACTGTGAAAATGACTTACATCAGTACCTGCCTTGACAGCCTAACCTGATGGTGGACCAATTCCACGGAGTGAATTTTTCACGATTCACCACCGCCCCCGTGTGGCTTGCTAGGCTCACACAGGTAGCAATTCTTGTCATATGACTGCGTTCATATGAACAACTTCTTGTTGAGGAGTTCGGGCTTTCTAATCCCTCATGTATGCAATTTCCCAGCAATCAATGGAGGACAAGGCTTATGAGTTGGTAGGCCGAAGCCCATTAAGAGCATCAGACCTTAAACCAACTCACTCGTCAACTATCACCACTGGTTCCTCACAGTACAGGTATCTGTTGTATAGGCAACAGATCCTCGGGGGATTGTTAGCCCTCGAAAAAAGCCGTCACCAAACAATTATCAAGGATACTAACACTCCCTTCCTGCGTTTTAGGTTTCAACCACAGCCAGAACGTTTCAGCGAAGGTAGGCACCTCAACCATGATCAGCCCGGGTCGAACCGCAAGCAGAACTTCCCGGGGGCCATGCTGATCCCCGTTCTGCCAATTTATACCCTTGGTAAGGGCTTCGGAAGCCAACACAACATAAGTCATGCGGCTTCCTAGAGTTTTGTTTGCCGCACCAAACGAGGGACCTTCCCCTCTTTTCCCCGAAAAACAGAGCGCCTAAGTTAGGAATACGCCAAGGCAAAACCTGTTCCCCGGGGGGGGGGGGGGGCCGAAGCCCACAGCAAAAAGTCACTAGGAGGTAAATCACGTAGTTTTAGCATCTAGCCGGTGTGTTGTCTTGAAGAAAGAGCACTTTTTTCTTCTTTATATGTGGTCGTTTTTTCTTGTTTGCATCAGTCAATTGAACCAATAGTGCATGATAATACTTTCCTGTAACTGTGGTTCCTTTTACAATATAATCGATGATTAATATTCCCTGTGTGTCCCAAAATATAGTGGTGCCAGCCAATTTCTCTGTAATTGCCTTCTTCGGAGCACTTCCAACAGCTTCCACCCATTGTTTTGATTGATTTTTGGTTTCAGGTCTGTAGTGGTGGACCCACGTTTCATCAACAGTTATAAATCAACGCCAAAAATCAATAGGATTACGTTTTATGATGTCCAAACACTGCTGTGAAGTGGTCTGTCGAACTCGTTTCTGTTTGATACTGAGCTTGGACCAGTACTCAGGGGATGACCCCTACATATGCAGCGCATTGTAGTGGAACTGGGAAAATAGGCTATGATGTGGAGGAAAGAGGAAATAGTGTTCGTGGAGGTTTAACTTTAACAATAACAACACGAGAGGCTAAAACAATCTCTATTGCGCTAGAAAACTTCAATATCAATCAGCCCTCGTATATGTATTTTTGCGCTTAGTTAGATAAAGTGACAAGCGGTTTAAAATAAAATTACATATATCTCTTTATCTAGATAATACAGAGTGGGGCGGAGCTACCTTTGTAGTTGAATGAAATGGCATAATTAAGACTCTATCGGCTTCAATTATCGAACAAGCAGAACCTTATACGGGAGCTTGTGCAATGTGGGCAAGATTATCTGAATGGCGCTCCACGATAGTCCCAGTTGCAGCGTATGTTTTCTTATGATATTTCTGGACTATCCTGTACACTAACCTCAACACGTTGGACATTTTCTTCCGTGTAGAGCGTACGTGATCAGGCGGTACATAGAAGTTGTCTTACTGTAACATGTTGTCGAAAATTTGCAACCAGGCGGCTTATTGTAGGTGATGAAGGTCCTTACTTACATTAATAAAAAAGACGATAAGCACGTTGCATGAAAACAGTTGACCTTTTTCAACAATTTTGGATCGTTGTTCTGTTGTGCAGTGTTTTATGTTGAATTCCCTAAGTCTTCTTCACAAAGTTCGGAAATAAATATAAAACACATGGATAAACTAAAAAACGTAATTTACATTTAAATCATAGTAGTTCTGTCAAGGTAGTTCTGCGCCACCCGGTAGTTACCTTAGAAAACGTTTAGCGGGGACCGCCGTAAACTCTGCTTGGGACAAAACGGGTTAAATTAAATTATGCAGATTCTCAATACAAAACACCCGTAATTTTTTCGAAATGTTTGTCTTCAACGTGATATCCTGTTTAATTTACATGAAGTTTTTTCATTGTTTCAAATTCGTCAAATATATTGTTAAAAATAATTTCACCAAAATGAAGATAAAACAAAAATTGAAATTGTATTTAAAATTAAATAACAAACGCTCTAAAGCAGGGGTGCCCAAAGGTACTATATGGAAGAGCAAACACCTATACATTTAAAGAAAAACTACTTTCATTTAATATTTTTTGTTGTAAAAAGCAAAACACATTTATAAAAACAAAATTTACACTGATAATCGTTAACATCAATGCTTACCAGCAAATCAAGCGAAAGTGTTGTTTGTGTATTTTTTGATTTTCATTGCTAGCGCTGAGTGCAGTATGTGTGTATTAAAGAGCACAGCCCCATAGCTAAGCCCTTTTACAAAAACAATTGAGCATCAAGCGCTTATGGCTTGTGCAGTCCTGCTCTAAAAGCTAAGAAACCAAATGTTTTTGAAAATGTTATTCAATTTTGTAAATCATACAAATTTTACAGTCACTGACTGTTTTTCGATATACGAATAAGTCTGTATGCAGCACAAAATGCTGGTTTCTTTTTAATTACAGATTTAACAAAAGCGCAAATTCTAATTAGTAAAATTTTGTCAGCATTGTGTCGCGCAAATGTATGCAATTAACAGCAGCTGTTGACACAACAACTTGAAGTGTCATGTACACAATTACGTTCGCAAAAATCGGCGCAAACAAATTGAGGAAATTAAACTAAAGTCAGACAAGATTTCAATTTAAAATTTAATGTTTCAGCGATGAACGAGCGTTCGTTTAATTGTTTTACATTGTATAAAATGAAACAGACGAAATAGTTTGCAATGAACAAGAAAAGTTCAAACTTTAAATTTGAAGTGAAGAGTTGAAGGTTGACAAATAAATAAAAATTGTTAAATCAGGTATGGTTTAATTTGCAGATCTTTGTGAATAAGATTTCATTTACAGAGACTGACGAAACCGCTGTAATCCCAGCTAGCTTAACTTATGCGACAGAGCAAAAATTAGTACAGGGAGAATTTTTTGTCGAAAAATCTTCAATCTGTAAAAAAAAAAAATTAAGAAAAATGCAAACGTGGTTCAATATGAGGTGAATATAGACAAAGAACAATTCAAGGTCTCGGTGGCTGGATGGTTGCGGCAGCCGTTCATGATGCGTCATGACCAGAGTTCAAATCCAAAAATTGATCGCTACACTAATACCGCAAGTTCTGAGACAGCAAACGCTGTACAAACAATGTGGGAAATTAACAAAATGCATATGTGATTCAATATGAGATGAATATAGATAGAGAACAAATAACTGGCTGAATGGTTAAAGCAGCAGATAATGATGCGTCATAACCTGACTTTCAAATCCCAGTGGATGCTGATGAGTAGTGTAGCTACTACGAAACAGCTAGTTGTCCCCCAGCTAAAGATTTGATTATTATTTTTCTTGTCTTCCTCAATCAAAGATTGTTGATCACAGCAAATTTGTATTGTACTGGGTGGCCCAGAAAGACCGAAGTGGTGTGAATTCCTTATAACTTTTTTATTATAATTTTTTTTTTCTTTTCTTTTCAGTATTTTGTAAAGAAGACTTGGATAATTTATAATGGAGCAATACACAATTGAACAACGTGCCCAAATTGTTGAAATTTACTTTTCAAATCAACGGTCCATTGTGTTGACTCAGCGTGCATACCGTCGTCAATTTAATGTGCGGGTTGCACCCTCTCAGTCAACAATAAACCGTCTGGTTGCAAATTTTCGAGAACAAGGAGCAGTAAGGAACCTTCCTGGTCCCGGCAGACACCGAACTGTCCACACGGCTGACAATATTCAAGTGGTACAGGAGAGTATTCGGGAGGATCCAGAAATATCAACCAGGAGACGTTCGTCACAACTGGGCCTCTCAAGGACGTCGCTGCAGCGAATTTTGCACACCATAGGATTGTTTCCATACAAAATTCAACTTGTCCAAGAATTGAAACCAACAGATTACCAGCAACGACTTGACTATGCAATTTATTTCCAGCAAAAAGCACAAGAGAATTCCCATTTTCAATTAAATGGGTTCGTTAACAAGCAAAACTGTAGGATATGGGCTACGGAAAACCCGAGAGTACTTCATCAATGACAATTGCACCCAGTTAAGTGTACCGTTTGGTGCGGTGTTTCTTCAGAAAGGATCATTGGCCCATTTTTTTTTGAAAATGAACAAGGTGTCGCCATTTCCGTCAATGGTGATCGATATCGGGCCATGTTGCAAAATTTTGTAAGGCCAGCCGTGGAAAACCATCCGCAAATATGGTTCCAACAGGATGGAGCCACAGCGCACACTGCGAGGGCCACAATGACTCTTTTACGCGACATCTTTGGTGAAAGAATAATTTCTCGTAACAGCAATTTTAATTGGCCTCCGCGTTCCCCGGATTTAACCGCTCCAGACTGTTTTCTTTGGGGCTATTTAAAAGGAAAAGTTTATGTTAATAAGCCTAGGACTATTGAGGAGTTAAAAACCAATATTCGAGAAGAAATTAACAACATACCACCGGAAGTTTTGCGAAAGGTCATGGAAAATGTGTTGGAAAGAGCACATTTGTGCGAAGCAGAATATGGCCACCACTTGCGGGATATCATTTTTAATAACTAATCCAAAAATATTCCCCATAAATTTAATGTATTTAAAAAAAAAAAAAAATTAAACAAATATCTCTTAAATAAAAAGTTATAAGCAATTCACACCACTTCGGTCTTTCTGGGCCACCCTGTACAAAATCCTTCTTAGAAAAACTTAAGAAAGAAAAACCTGGAACTAAAACCGGATGTTCCCGAAATGTTAAAAAACCAAAAATCTAATTATAAAGTTCGACAAAACATCAATATATTAATGTTAACATATCGCTCCTTTATTGCAACATAGTCATATCTCAAAAAATGGGCTTTTCGAGTTAACAATACAGAATTGTTATGCCAAAAATTTATTTAAATTGCTTTTAAACTGTTTCCTTTAGGAGATATTTTCTCAAAAAATTTCCTAAGACTTGTATGGAAACTAAACATTTTAAATGCATTTTTCTCGAAACGAGCTTTTTTGAGATATGACTATGTTGCAATAAAGGAGCGATATATGTCTTAATTTAAGAAAACAAATCTTAAAATGTTTTTCCTTTGATTTTTTATGCTAGACAAGGGCTTAAAATTTTGTTAGACAGAAATCTGATGATATTCAACAGTTGCGAAAAAATATTTACATCAGCACCAGCCTTGCGGCCTTATCTGATGATGGACCAGTTCCACGGAGTGAATTATTCACGATTAACCAGCGCCCCCGTGCGGCTGACTAGGCTCACACAGGTAGCAAATTATGCTAGTAGCCATATGAGCAACTTCTTGTTGAGGAGTTCGGGAGTTCTTTTAATCCCTCCTCAATCTAATATTTTACCATGTAATCTGACGGAACAGGCTCACTGTAATGTTTGTTGGGTTTTTATTTTATCTCATTTGCCGTTTTCCGCTGCACGAAACTTATTTTGTCCATTTTTCAAGAAACACTAAAGTTGATTACTTCAAACGACTACAACGAATAAACTAGTCGATGAATTTTGCTGAAGTTTTAACAGCTGACTTTTGACAGATCGCAATTTTAAGGAAACTAAAAAAATTCCTCAATATCAATCTGCTTGGTAAAATAATTTAAATTATTATATTATTAAATTATATTCTGTATTTAATACTTGTCCAAATATTTGTCCCAAAACTTTGAAACTTTAAATAAAAATCATAAATATTATAGAATTGATTTATGGCATTTAAAAGTTTTTCTTCGTTCAAATAGTTGTATATAATTTATGCGTATAAGTATTTATGTATGTTGGAGTAAATTAGAGGAAAGTTTTAATTATCATCATATTTCATTTGTTTAGTATTTCATTTGAAACACAATTTTACCACAATGCAGAAAGTTATAATAACAAACTTAATTTATTTCAATAACTAATTTATGTCAGAAGCCAAAAGGTTGCATATTAACAAAAAAAAAAAAAAAGTTTCAACATTTTGTTTACAGGCCACATAATTCTGAGAAAACATATAGACTTTGTTGCTTTTGTAACAGAGAACAGCTTTGAGCGATTGCAAAAAAAATTATACTTGCACAATAACACGAAAAACATTACATTTCGTTCAAATATGATTTTGTGTTTAGAGTTGATTTTTAATCAGTAACACAATGAGCCACATCTTCGCTATGTGAGTGTAATCATCGTTAAGGTGTTCGAGCTTGAACATAAATGAATGCGCATATAGTTCGGCAATGACTTCTGCCGTTTGAATTTTTGTTTTCGAAGAAAAAAATTAACAAAAATCAATGCAGTAATGCATTCAACAGTTTTTCTGTATATTTCTTTAAAAAAAATCAAAATAAAATACACATAGATATAAAAGGCTTTCATAGAAAGAGACAATGTGTTGTATGTACAGTGGGTAGTACATGTTTTTCGATTATATACTTGCAGGCGCATAATATTTTTAAGAAAATAGTGATTTAAATTATTTTTATGTATTTTATTTATAAATTAGATATTTACAAAAATATATATAAACAATAGAGTTTTTTATTCGATATTTTAGCTTCTAACATTGATACCAATAAAAAATTATAAATAGCTTATCTATGTGTCCCCGCTATCTATATGTCGACATTTCATAGGAGCTACCCTAATCATCAGTAGACTTTGAAAATTTTTGGAAGATATTCTCAAACATTCAACTTTATATCTCAAAAATCTATATAAATTGTTGAGAATTTAAAAAGAAAAATGCTCTAATAATACATGTCAAAACACAAAAAATAAGCTTTTTCATTTATACACGTCTCTAACATTTCTTTACACCTTGTTTTTTGTGTTTTGACAGGTATTTTTAGAGCATTTTTCTTTTTAGTTATAAAATTGAATTACGATTTTTTTTTTTTTTATCTTGGACCAGTACTCAGGGGATGACCTCTACATAGGTTATGAGGAGGGGGAAAGAGGGAGTAGTGTTTGTGAACATTTGACTTGAACTTTCCAACGCTATAACAGACAGGAAACACGTCAGCAGGCAACTTGTTCCACACACGAAGCGTACGGCTGAAAAACGAATTCTCTCTGTAATGCGTAGACCGATTCCCTGGGCAATCGACCACAAATGGATGAGCTCTGGACGATGAACGCGTGCTACGTAAAAATGTGCGAGTTTCGGGAACAAGATCCCTAATCTCGTCAGAGCAAAATCCATTGTAGTAACGATAGAACAGAGTAACGCACCCTACACTGCATCGATGCTCCAGTGAGTCAATAGAGTTGGATACCCTACTGTCACCGATGAGCTTCTTCGCCCTCTCCTGCACACGGTCGAGTAACCCCAAAATAGACTTTGAGGCACCGGCCCATACATGAGAGTTGTATTCCATTTTCGGTCGGATAGAGGTGGTATAAATAGTAAGGATATCGGATGGCGTAAAGTACATCTTACACCGTTTCAAAAAACCTAGGCACTTGAATGCTTCTTTAGAGACATGAAAAATGTGATCATTCCAACGAACATCACGCTGTATTTTCATTCCAAGAACATCGAGAGCATCCGATTCCTCAATATTTATACCATCCATGTGTACAGATGAAGCAGCACCTGCCGTCGTATGTTTGTGTGTTAATAAACAACACTGGGTCTTACGAGCGTTAAAAGCGTCTCTGTTTTTACGACTCCATTCGGAGATTAATAGAAGATCACTATTCAGTGAGTCATTCATATTTTGCTTCTTGGCAACGATCTCGGATAGGCTGGGCCTAGTACTGAAAGAGTACGAATGGCAAATGCTGCTGTCATCTGCGAAAGAGTGTATAGGTCATTGATGAAAATAAGGAATAGGGTAGGAGAAAGAACGGAGCCTTGCGGTACCCCTGAATTAATCTTGAACTCGTTTGATGAGACCCCATCTGTAACAACTCGTATTGTGCGGTCTCTGAGAAAACTCGATATAAACCGAGAAAAGTCATCACCGACACCAAAAGCAGTAAGTTTTGCCAGTAGTGCAGCATGCCACACTCTGTCAAATGCTTTGGAGATATGTAGAGCCACCACTTCACTTTCGCCGAAATGATGGATTGAGTGGCACCATTTCTCGGAGAGGTATGCCAAAAGATCTCCAGTAGATCGATCTTTACGAAACCCATACTGACGATCACAAAGTAATTTATGAGACTCTAGATACCTCACAAGGTGGTAATTAACCATACTTTTCATTACTTTGAAAAACGCAGAACAAATTACAATTGGGCGGTAATTTTCAGGGTTATTTGCGTCCCCTTTTTTGGGGATTGGCGTTACATTAGCAACCTTCCAGCTTGATGGAAACTCACCAAAATGGTAAAGTATGCTGAAGAGGCGTGCTAATGGACGCACAAGCGTAGAGGAGCACTGCTTCAAGACCAGTGCTGGAATGCCATCCGGTCCAGGAGTCTTGTTTATGTCGAGGTTGGCCAAAATCTTTTTAAATGCTCGCGCCCGGAATATATTGGCATAGTTGCAGATACTCTTTCGAGCTCGGGAAGTGGTTGACTGCTTTCCGGCAAGCAGGAGTTGCTTGCAAAGATTTCAGCCAACAGGTTAGCTTTGTCAACCGGGTCGGTGAATGCTTGGTCATTCTTTAAGAGAGTTGGGATTGATGAACTAGCATTGTTCCTTACCCTCTTGTCCCGATAAACCTTTTTTATGTAAATATTTAATGACACCACGCATTTCTAATTTTTCCATTGTAAAAAAATCGCGGATGCGTCTTTTGTGAACACCTGTTTCTATATGAAGGGGTTACCAAATCGAAACAAAAACATGTGTTCATAGCAAAGATGGAAGTTTCCAAAACATTTAACTTTTTTCTGTTTATACCTCGCTTTTTGTACTAGGCTAAGAAGTTTCCGAACCGCCCTCGTAAATCTTTAGAATGGAAAACTAAAGTTTGTCAATTTTCTTTGAAGTTTTCTCAATTTAAATTTGAATTTCACGATGTTATTAAAAGTTTTCGCAATTTAAAACTGAAGTTCTTGATTTCGAGTGCTTGAGTTTTCCCCTTTTAAAGTAAAGCTAATATACAGGGGAGCCGGGAATTGGTACTTGCGTTTTCAAGTTTCCTTCAATAATTACCAATAAAATATAAAGCTGGAAATAAAACTTTCAGTAAAATGAGAACGTATTAAAGCTTAAAAATATTCTTAGATTTGGTCCTATAAAAATAAAATGAAGTTTAATGTAATAGCTGTTTATTCTCACGCTGATTAGAGTTAATCTAGCATCAACCCCAAAAACATAGTCTGTGTCACAACTCTGCCAACTTTTTAAAGCTGTCTTGTTTGAAGAATGGCTGTAGTACATCGGTATTAAAGAGAAGTTGACACAAAGTTCTTGGTTGCTAGCGAATTAAAATGCAGGACATCGCTGTGCCACAGGGTTTGTTTAATTTTGCGTTAAAGTGTTAAATGTTGTATGAAAGTTTTTTAATGGCAAAAAAAAGAACTCAATGGTACAAGCAAATACTTGTAAGCATTCAAGAACATACATAAATACACGCTCTACCTAACCCCTCCCTGCCACCCCACCAACACACTCAAACACCCAAAACACTCACTAGCAAACTTGTAAATTCTTTTCAGGTTATTTACTTTCATTTGTTTACAAGAGGTTGCATACTTTTAGGGTGAGTGTGTGTGTGTGTTTTTTTATTTGCATATGGGTAAATAAAATGGTTTTAGAAACTTTCTGTATGTAATTTAAATTAAAATCTCCATAAGAGTGCATCAAATTAAATAAGGTATTAAAAAAATGCTTTATAATGTTTTTTCACTATCCTGCAAAGAATTTTTTTATTTTGCTGCTAAGGATTTTAATTAATTTTTTTCTCTTTCTAATGACCTTTTTAACACCATTCATTATGTATGCAATTTAATAGATAGTTTTTTCATTTTTCACTTAACGAAAAAAAAAATTTAACAAAACTTCCATGTTTCAAAGTTATGTGCAAATTTTATCGCTGTTTAGCATTTTGTGCAAATTTTTACCATTTCTCTTTACAGCATTTTGATTTTGAAATCTGTGGAGATTTCATAATATTTGAAGGTTGTTGTCTAAGCTATTGTATAAAATAAATTTTTCTTTGTTGAGTTGTGCAAATAACATTTGATATACAGCCAAATAAACTTTCAATGATTGATTGGCTAATAGAATGATTTTCAATTACTAATACCTCAAAGGGCTGTTTGATATACTATTTGAATATATCTAATATATACAATTCTCGTGTCACAATGTTCGTTCCCATACTCCTCCGAAACGGCTCGACCGATTCTCATGAAATTTTTTATGCACATTCAGTAAGCCTGAGAATCGGCTACTATCTATTTTTCTAATCTCTAAGTGAAAAGTTTTTTTATATTTTTTTTATAAAATTTTTTTTTATTATACAATACATACAACTCTAACTTTGCACTTTTTTATCCCCAACCCTTGCTTTTTAATAGTCATTTTCATAATTTCATTTTCTACCCCGCTCGATAACATCAATTATTATCACTGGGTAAATTATCCCCTCCATGTGGCTACCGGTGTCACTTCTCACCCTGCAAGCAGCACGGAGTTGGGGTGTTACCTTTACAGTTTTCGGCTATTATTAGTGTTTATGCTTCAAGCGTAGTAGTTTTTTACTATCTCAGTGTAACTCGCATATCAAATATATTCTCGAGTTTTTTTGTTTAGAACTAGTCATCTGATTTTTCTAAAATTTTGACAGTACACTCGGCATATCTTGAAGGTAGGGCTAATTTCATTTAAATATATCTCATGTGGGTGTGGCACACAGTGGGATTTCTTATATATAACGAAAGTTCATAGAACGCTAATGTTCAAAATGCCAGTTCAGGTAGTTTTTTATATATTTTATGGGTTTGACATGTTACTTTCCATTACAATCTGCTCTTGACTCGATTCATTTAATCCAGATATTCAATATTTTTATTCCCTCTAAATAAAATGTTTCTAAAAAAGCACATAATCGGTCACAGTTTTGGCAACGACCTCTTCATTACCATCAAGCTAATTCATCTCACTTGAGGTTCGGGTTTGCAGATCTCTCGGTGCTGATCGTGGTCGAGGTGCCTGCCTTGGCCAAAACATTCTGGCTACGGCTTAAACCTAAAATCGCAGGGGGGAATTAGTATCCCCAATAACTGTGTTGCATGACCGGTTTTGGGGCTTAACAACTCCCACAGTGCTGTTGTCTTGCAAGAGATACTTGTATGTTAAGGAACCAGGAGTGATGGTTAAGCAGGGGAGTTGGTTAAGGGCTGATGCTCTTAATGCGTTTCCGCCTACCAGCTCATTAAGCGTTGTCTTCCATCGACTGTTTGGAAATAGCATACAGGAGGGATTAGAAGAACCGAACTCTTAAGGAAGGGACTCTTCTATAAGGCTACAAACTTATATATTTATATTTATTTTTTATATGCTTATTATTTCTTAATATCGACCCTCTTTTTTTCTTTTTAATATTATATATTTTTTGAGCTTAATTTTTTATAGTTATAAAGTTGTGACCTGTGTGAGCCTGGAAAACCACACGGAGGCACTGGTGAATCGTTAATAAATCACTGTGTGGATTTGGTCCACAATCAAATTAGGCCGTAAAGGCAGGTGCTGATGTAAATCAATCCCACATTTTCCGATTCAGCGGAAACTTATCATGCAAGCATAAATCGGATGTCAATTCAATATTATAACATAGACTTGATCTCATGATGGAACTGCAAGGTGGCTGTAGGAATTAAGCGACACAGTTCCATCAAATTTGGTTGCATTTAAGTCTTTTGATACTATAATATAATATATACTTTTGATACTATAATGGTAAGCAGCGTTTGATGATATATGTAGAACATGGCCGCAGTAGCTCCGTAATTAAACGACGCAACCCCATCGAGTTGGGCTCATTTCATTCCTTTTGTTATGAAATTTTTTGAAATTGGCTTATGTTTGATTGCTTAAATGGATGACACAATCCCAAGGTAAGCACGAGTCGAGGGCTGAATGGTAAGAGGGTGTATAAACATTTCATATCGCTAAAGTTGCATTTTATTCCCTCTTTGTACACTTCAAGGAATGCATTCAAACACACAATTAAATACAATATTTTTGATAAGCTTTCTCGTTGCCCTCAAAAATTAACAAATCCAAAAAACACTCTTTATAGACCTCATGGAGTGCATTCAAATAATAAAAGCCTGCTTTTAAAAAGAGTTTCTTTCTACATTCTTTTAAATTCATTGATTTCGTTATTAAAGAAGAATAAGTGAAAAAAGTGTTGAACAAAAACGTATTCAAAAAGCAATAAATCTCATGAGATTACTGGCAAAATGTTTTCATTCCACTTTACAGTCGTAGCAAAAAAAAAAAAAAATGGATGACAAATAGAGTTTTTTTTTTCTTTTGCAAAAAATGCATATAAGAAAAATAAACAATAAAATAACAATTAATTTTATCTAATAAGTTTTTATTTTGTGTTTTTCTTTTCAACAGATTGTTTCAACACTCTGACTAATTAAAATAAATAAACAGCAGTTCTTTTCTCTTGTAAATAATTTTTTGTTTAACTTTTGTCATAAGTTAGAATGTTGTTTGTCTGAAAATGTTTCTTTATTTAAAAAGCTAAAAAAAATATGCGGCTTGCGACTTGTTCGAATACCTCTTCTTCAAGAAATTTGGCTGGAAAGATTATTTTAGAGGTGTCTATCTAACTCATTTTGAAGAGGCTCTCTTGGCCAATAGAGGGTTGCAAACTTTGACAGTCGATATACTTTAATTGAAGCTATAACTCTTGAACTGGCTGCCAAGTTTTCATATTTTTTTGCCTAATGACTAGAGAACTGCAAATCATTGCAGTTCCGTGTATAGGAAGTGATAAATTGCTTATGCAGAGGAAACTGTGAAAATGATTTACATCAGTACCTGCTTTGACGGCCTAACCTGACGGTGGACCAATTCCACGGAGTAAATTTTTCACGATTCACCACCGCCCCCGTGTGGCTTGCTAGGCTCACACAGGTAGCAATTCTTGTCATATGATTGCGGTCATATGAACAACTTCTTGTTGAGGAGTTCGGGCTTTATAATCCGTCATGTATGCAATTTCCCAGCAATCAATGGAGGACAAGGCTTAATGAGTTGGTAGACCGAAGCCCATTAAGAGCATCAGCCCTTACACCAACTCACCCGTCAATCATCACCACTGGTTCCTTACAGTACACGTATCTGTTGTATAGGCAACAGATCCTCGGGAGATTGTTAGCCTTCGAAAAAAGCCATCACCAAACAATTATCAAGGATACTAACACTCCCTTCCTGCGTTTTAGGTTTCAACCACAGCCAGAACGTTTCAGCCAAGGTAGGCAGCTCAACCATGATCAGCCCGGGTCGAACCGCAAGCAGAAGTTCCCGGGGGCCATGCTGATCCCCGTTCTGCCAATTTATACCCTTGGTAAGGGTTTCGGAAGCCAACACAGCATAAGTCATATGGCTTCCTAGAGTTTTGTTTGCCGCACCAAACAAGGGACCCCTTCCCCTCCTTTCCCCGAAAAACATAGCGCCTAAGTTAGGAATACGCCAAGGCAAAACCTGTTCCCCGGGGGGTATGCAGAGGTAAGCGGGAATAGTAGTTTTGGGCGTTTGACATGAATTTTTCAACACTTTAACAGACAGAGAGGGAAAAAAATTTTAAATCAGAACCTGCCTTTTCGGCCTTATCTGATGATGGACCAATTCCATGGAGTGAATTATTCACGATTCACCAGCGGCCCCGTGTGTCTTACCAGGCACACACAGGTATCAATTCCTGGCATATCTTTGTAGCCATATGGGCAATCCCTTTTTCAGGAGTTCGGTCCTTCTAATCTCTTCTAATATTTAACAAAAGCGATGGCGGGCACGCACTGAATCATTAGTTGTGATTCCAGACTGTTCGAGTCCAGCGGCTAAATGGCGTAATGTTTGTCCAGTTTGCGCGATGCCATTAGGAAGTCTACGACGAAATTCTCGCGGATCTAACACCACCGACTGATTATTGGTTGAATAAATAAGTTTCAATAAACTAAAAAGTATTCAGCCGTAAATCAACTCTGGGCTAAGGAATAGCTCTCGCACCACCGTAATTATTACTTGCTCGTTAGTGCAGTCAGGCTTGTAGTGTTTGTTGTTCGGCCTTCGAGAGTTTTGCTTCTAGCTCGCACTGCTTAGCGGTTTGTCTCAACTAACTGTATTGTTAACCACGCTGCAATGTCCAATGTTAATACCATCTTGGGCGTATGGTCTTCATCACCCGGTCCATACTTTGCAAATTTACTTTGCAACAATAAATAAGTAATTAGCAAACATGCTACGATGTCGAGCTAAAGAGCATGAAATAATTTTAAGAACAAGCTTAAACAATAGCGAATTAAAAATACTATAGTGTTGTTGTAGTGAAATAACTACTACTCTTTCATACACCTCTGCAATAGTAATTAAGTTACATTATCCATACCTGTATATACAAAATGTAAGATGACTACATGAAAATCATAATAAAAGTTATTTTAAGTTTCAACTCAACCAGCAACAGAGGTGTTTGATTTATATGGCGACCGTGTCGGAGAAAAAAAGTAAAACGCTAAAGATGTGTTCTTCATTTTTTTATGGTGCTGGAAAAATAAACTTTGAAAATTGTTTGAACATTGAAAAATGCGCTCGATACAGCAAAAATATGACACGAAGCACTCCATGCTTAATTTGCAAAATATTTGTCAGTAGTTCAGATTCAGGGATTCCGAACCAGTTAGCGAACGTGTTCCGAGTTTTTTGGGATTTCCCAAAGTCGGCTTTGGTAATCTCCAAAATCCCACTCTGCTCTGGAAGCAATACGCAAACTTCAATTTTCGCACTAAAGCGAAAGTTGAGATACATGTTCCACGGCAAGAACGCGCTCCGAATATGTAATCCCGGTTGCTAACCGATTAGAGAAGTGGTTCCGAGTTTTTTGGGAATTCCCAAAATTGACTTCAGGAATTGCCAAAAATCCACCATTTCCCCGGAAGCAATTAGGCAACTTCAATTTTCGCACTATAGCAAACTACCGTTAATAGTACAGATACACGGCAAGAATACCCTCTGAATATGAAATCCAGGCTCCTTACCGATTAAAGAAGTGGTTCAGAGCTTTTTTTTTTTTTTGAATTAACAAAATTGGCTTCAGGAATTGCCAAAAGTCCACCATTTCTCTGGAAGCTATTAGGCAACTTCAATTTTCGCACTAAAATGGCAACATTGTTTCAAAACTTTTATATACCTACATACTCGTATGTAATAATCACTCATACTTCATAGTTTTCGGGAGTTGCAAACAAACAACCATGCAAGTGAAGCTAATATGTTTTTATATAAGCGTTTTAAAAACGACACAGTTTTTCCACGCTCTTGCAAAGTACTGCGTCCCATTTTTCGTCCTTTTTGCATTCTTAATAAGAATTTTTGGCCTCTGCTGCAAATTTTGGGCCATCTTGTATAAAATGGAAATATATATCATAAGAAGAATGATAATTGCTAATAATTGCTTTACAGCAAGTGCAATAATAAAACCTTTAAAAATACCTACTTGCTGCTTGCTTTATTACTCTTGAGCTCATAAATATAAATCCTTTGATTTAAAAGCAAAATATTAAAAAAAACTCTTTAAATAGCGAAAGAGAAATATGAAAACATTTGCTTAAAAGTAAATATGAACTGAAGTATCAGAATCCACTTAAATAAAATCGAAGTGATTCATCATGAAAAGTTCTCAAAGAAACGTATTGCACAAAATGTAATCAGCATCCTTGAAATGAAACAGGCAATAAGAAAAATTATTTGTCCTTCTTTCCCCATTTCAGCTGAATCACGGCAAAGTAAAGAATTTGTTCAATCAATTTATGCAATCAAATGTAAAGTTTCTCTTTATTCGATTTATAACATTTCGTTGTCATTTTATTGCAGCCCGTTTGAAGAATTCACCGCTTTTCGAATTATATTGTGTTTTTCTTTTTAGCTTAATCTTTTTGCAATGATTGCGTTATATTTTTTTCTTAATATTCCTTCGAATTTCCTTTGTAAGCACTTGGGATCGCTTTTATTGAGCAGTTGTTTTCATGTTAATGCCCGGTAGGTTTGTGTCATTAAGTCATTATTGATATGTTAAGGACCAAACAATCTAAGCAAACCGTTTGGCAAACACAAGCTTTCCGTTTGCACATAAACCATACATATATAATTCGTATAAATACAAAGTAATCATTTTTTTCAATGAGAGTAGACGGCAATTATATTGCAGCAATTTGCTCGTGATATAAAGTTCACACCATATAAATTGTCTTATAAATTGTTCTAGCCTTTATGTCTTGAGCTTCTGTTGCCATAATCATTGTTCTTTTTTTTTTTCTAGAAAGTAGGCAAACTTAAAAATATATTTCTTATTTTTGCAGCTAAAGATTGTTTTAATTTTTGGTTTGTACATTTGTACAATGGATTATAGTTCAAGTTTTTTCCTTTCTTAAGTTTTTTCTTAAGAAGAATCTGTTACAATACAAATTTGCTGTCATCAATAAATTTTTGATTGAAGAAGACAAGATTTCGATAACAATTTGTTATCATCGTCAGGAAAATTAATATGTTATGGAGAAGCATTTCCGCTTGGTTGATAATAATTTGGAACTCAGGAATGATAAGTGTGAATTTTTCCAGACTTCGATTATAAAATACATTGCTCAACTAAAAAGACGTGTTTTATTTAACAAGAAAACAAGCGTATAATAATAATTTTCCAGACGATGATAACAAATTGTTATCGAAATATTGAAAATAAATACTGTTGAATTTTTTATATAAAATAAAACTATCTTTAGCTGCAAAAATAAGAAATAAACTTAAAAATTCTAAGAAGAAAACTTTTTCTTGATTGTGTTTGCTTCTTCTTCCACCACTTTACTCAGCAAAATTTTCATTAAAATGATAAAATTTAACACCAGACTACACAAACATTCATGATGTTTGTGCAAACAGTCAAAGAAAAACTGCCATAAACAACGCAAAATTATAGCACGTTTTCCAAACAGTTTGTGTAGTTTATTTGGCTCTTTAGCTTGGCTATCAGGGATTATACCATTTGCAGCTTTTACATGTCTTACCAGACACTTACGAGTAGGTGTGACATTCTCCGTGAAAAAATTTATGAAGGGAGGTCCAACCGCAATGCACAATGTTAATTGTACATAAAACAAAAAGTTTTCAGAGAATTGTCTTACTATGTTTTTTTATGTGATAGAAGGCTCTGTGACTATTATGGGTAAAATAAAAGCATTTGGCTGATGCTTGCCATGTCTGCGGTGTCATATCTTTATCTGCTGGTTCCTATTTTCAATGATTCGAGGCCATAATTAAGGTTTAATATCGTTAATGTGCCGATTTATCTCATACTTTAGCTCTTGAATTGTTCTTGGCTTAATGATATATACCTTTTCTTTAAAATATCCCCAAAGAAATAAGTCCAACGATGTCAAATCACATGATAGGGGCGGTCAATTAGAATCGCCAGGATGTGAGATAACACAACCAATGAGTTTTCAGTGCAATAGGGCCATTCTAACAAGAAAACTTTTTCTTGATTCATTTTGATTGCTTCTTCTTCCACCACTTTACTTAATAAAATTTTCATTGAAATGACAAAATTTAACACCAGACTACACAAACACTTATGATGTTTGTGCTAATAGTCAAGAAACACTACCATAAACAACGCAAATTATAGCACGAAGAGCACCAGAAGGAACATTCAAATTTATCGATAAAACATTTCTAAACTTGGCTTGTTGGGTTCTGTTGGACAGATATGAACGAATCCATTTACGGGTTGTAATGATAAATCCCATTAACGAAAGCTTGTTTAACAACACGTCGTTGTTTACTTTCTCAAATGCTTTACTAAAATCCGTGTAAATTACATCCGTTCTGCTTGCTATTTAAAAATCCATCATTTACGATAGTAGTAAAGTCTAAAATGTTAGTAGTGTTGGAACGTGACTTACAACAGCCATGTTGATACATTAATAACAGTGAAGATATTTGTCAACATCAACTTTTTTTCAGCATTTCATTTGACACTTTTCAATTTCAGACTAATTCAATTTAAACCATGGAAAGATATACAATCGAGCAACGCGTTAAAGTTCAGAATGGTGGCAAGAAACGAAAGCTTGTTTAATGGTAACAGCGCACGATTAATTTTCAAAGACAATCATCTTCAGCGTGAAGGCATATTTTCACTTCAGTGGATTCGTGAACAAGTAGTATTGCCGCATTTGGCCGAATGATAGTCCAAGAGTGATTGTCGAAAAACCAATGTACATACAAAGAGTAACTGTTTGGTGTGGTTTATGGACTGGCGGCATCACCGGACTGTATTTTTTCCAAAATGAGGCCGGTCAGTCAGTTACTGTGAATGATGTTCGCTATCGTAAGATGATAGCGACCCTTTTATGGCCCGAATTGGAAGATATGAAAGTGGACGATATGTGGTTTTAACAGAACGGCGCCATTTGCCACACTTCTAGCGAAACAATGGCCCTTCTGCGCTACAAATTCAATGGCCGTGTAGTCTCACGTAGTGGCGATGTGAATTGGCCGCCAAGGTAATGTGATGTGTTACCGTTGGACTTCTTTCTTTGTTATTTATGGGTTATTTGAAAAAAAAAGTTGTACGTCAGTAGGCCAGTACCAATTCAAGAGGTAACGGATGTTGTGAAAAAGACTTACATCAGCACTTGCATTGCGGCCCTATCTGATGATGGACCAGTTCCACGGAGTAAACTATTCACGGTTCACCAGCGCTCCCTTGTGGCTTGCTAGGCTCACACAGGTAGCAATTTATACAATATGTTTGTAGCCATATGAAAAACTTCTCGTTGAGGAGTTCGGGCCTTCTAATCCCTCCTGTATGCAACTTCGCAGCAATCAATGGAAGACAAGCCTTAAGGAGTTCGTAGGCCGAAGCCTACTGGCAGCATCAGCCTTTAAACCAACTCACCCGTCAACGATCACTACTGGTTCCTCACAGTACAGTTATCTGTTGTAAAGGCAACAGACCCTCGGGAGTTTGTTAGTCCCCGAAAAAAGCCACGCCAAGCAATTAAGTAATTGTCAAGGATACTAGCATCCCCTTCCTGCGTTTTAGGTTTCAACCACAGCCAGAACACTTTAGCCAAGGCAGAACCACCCGGAGGCCATGCTGATCCCCGTTCTGCCAATTTATACCCTTGGAAAGGGTTTCGGAAAGCAACAAAACATAAGTCATGTGGCTTCCTAGAGTTTTGTTTGCTACAACAAACGAGGGACACCTTCAATCTCAATTATGCCTCACCGTCATCGAAAATTTGGACTAACCGATGATGATGTGCCGCCAAGGTCACGGTGGCCTTTTAGCCGATGTTTTGTTCCATAGATAATTGAACCATACCAATATTATCTTAATAAAAAAAAACATGACAATAGTTCCTAAATAATTTGTGCTTTATTCAAAATCAACATCGGCCCATAAAATTTAATCACCCTTTATTTGGACCAACGTATAAGAAAAGAAAAAAATTTTATTCATTTGTTCCTATTCACGAAAAGTTTAGATTTTTGATTGTTGCTAAATAGCTTCACTCTTATTGGAACTGGAACGTTCCGCTTCGGGCCCCTTCTTCTTTTTTCGATTTTGTGTAGCATGAGTGGTTCAATACACCCTAAGCTGGCATGATTTTTTAATCATGGACATACCGAACCACCGGTAGGACTTCTGGCAAGGAGACCACACCCGAGACGTCGAGCTTCTAGTCGGAGCACTACGCCAGCATGCCAGCGCCGCTAGCAGTCTGGCCACCCCGTAAGTTGTATGGGCAACATCGGGCTCATTAAGGCCAAAATATAAAAGGGTATGTGCATGTAATAAAAATGGGATTATAATTAGTTCCCCAAAAATTGGCATACACCAGTATTATCAGCGTATACTGATAAATTCTGAATGCTAGTTGCAAGATCAATTATAGCTGAGTAGTTTAAGCAGCCGTTCAAAATATAAATGTGTACGTGATTTGCGTTAGCGCCAGCCATTATGGGGGTGAACAAGTTCACGGTTCCATATGGCTTGCAAGGCTTATATAGGTCGCAACTTCTTAACATATGTTTTTAGGCATGTGAAGAAAACCTTTGCTGAAGAGTTTGGACCTTCTATACCTTTCAGAGGCTAGGCTAGGGTTGGTGGATTATAGTCTACAAACAACATAGGTATTTAACCCACTCCCACGTCTATCCTTTACTTCTCGTTCCTTACATAACAGACAACACTGCGGGGACTATAATTAGTTTCCCCTATAATGGTCAATTGGCTAGCGGGATGAAATAATTTTACGCCGTTGGCTATTTTGAGAGGCTCTGACAAACATGAGCAACATTTTGTGTGGAAAAGGTAATATCGAACATATACAAATATAAATACTACTACTAAAGGTTTCCCTACAGTTACTCTTGAGTGAAGGCGTGAGCTCAACTTAACCTCAAAAAAATTACCTAAAATTAACAATAAATAAAATACAAATACCGTAAGCGACTTGCTTAAAATAACAGCAATATTGTTACCGCAATAATATCTGCAAAATACAACCCGCAACAATGTTTAACCGCAAATGCTAGACAGACGCATCAAACCAAATTAATGCTATTGTATTGGACTTAGCTGCACAAAGGAAGAGACTTAAGGAAACCTTTTATATATAAACCAATTGTGATATTTTTAGCTTTAACAAATCATAGTTACGCAAAAAAAAGCTGTGAATACAAACTAATCCCTTCGCAGACCGCCTGGCTTTAGACAAAATCTGTGCGGGTATTTCTTTCTATTGGAAAATATTCGTCTATTAAAGGCTTCTGTGTCAAATTGATGCTCTTCTTGCGGTGAACTGTTTTTGTATCAGTTGTTGTTTATTTAGTCCCAGATCATCAAAAAGCCATTAAAAATCAATAAAAGACTGACAGACATATAAACAGGCAGCAAAGTGGCAAAAAAGATTTTTCTTAAGATTAAAGTGATAACAAATTTTATGATTTCAGAGTGTTTCAGACGAAAAGTGTTTGACAAAGAATATAATAACTACACGTGGAAAAAAATATATGATTAATAGGAAAATATTCTAACAGCAACAAACTTTTGTTGATTTGTATGGTTGTGCCTGATAATACTATACTATTATATTTAAAACACCATTGGCATGACTCACTATAGTAGGGGTTCAACATTGATATAATAGTAAATAACAATGGTTTCTGTAAAGTATGGTTGTACCTGATAATACTGTATTGTTATATTTAAAACACCATTGGTATGCCTCACTATGGTATGGGTTCAACATTGTTATAGCTAATAGTAAATGCCACATTAAGCGGTTTCCCAACTTTCCTACCCTCTCCTCCCCTTCCAATATATCCCTTTAACTTCTATTTTTCACTTCTACTCTTCCACTTTCAGGCAATCACAAAGGGAATGATTTTAGGACACAAGTGAGCTGGAGAACCTAAGGAGAACATTGGAGTATCTAGTGGCCTATCTACCTAACCTAACCTAAGCATTTTTCTCAGCTAATTTGAAGCAATAAATTTCCTATTTTTACTTTTTAGTGTTCTGGAATGCATTTGCGCTACAAAATCGACATAATAATTAAATTCAACCAAAAAAAAGTCCATCTCTGCATTCGAAAGTTAAACTTTTAACTTTTAAACTCAAACTAAAAGCAAATTATTCTCTTTTAATAATTTTCCCACAATTCTGTTATAGCAGATATTTAACTGCAATAAAATTGAATTTGAAACATTTTATAAAAGTTGGTTATTCTTGGCGCAACAACCAATTAATACTACACAGCTGTCTAAGTGTCTCATAAGTTTTGAAAAACAAATTAAATAGTCGTTACAGGCAATAGACAGGTGAAAGTTTAAAAGTACATTAAAAATAAAAGTTTGGTTTCTCTTTAACTTTTCTTGTTGTCGCCTAAAAATAGGCAAAGAATTACGTAAACAAAATCAAAGTCTCAAATTGCTCAAACGAGTAACTAACAAAAGTGTTAAAATTTACTTTTTGATTGATTATTGCGAATGCCATTAAACCAGTTCTGGCAGCAATCTTTGTGGAAATATTTTTCAAATGTTTTGGAGAAAGTTGAAATAATTCATGATAGCGTATTCTCAGTTCATTAAGATTTCAGCGCCTTTTCACTGCAAACGGAAGGAGGTTACTCGCATAATTGGGATAGAGATGAAAGTTAAGAATATTATACTTTTACGAGTTAACTTGCTTACACTCATAGAAAAAACATATTCATATTGATAACGGCGGGTTATTAGAATTTTGACATCAATACTCGTATTATGTAAATAGTCATCAGTAAAGTTAAAACTGACATCAATCTCAATGACAAAAGTAATCAGAGAATTTTGTCATATGTGTATTGGGTATCATCAATGCTACAATTGTGTTGACGAGCCGTTGCTTGGCTTGTTATAAATGTGCCTTCACATCCACATGTACAACATAGAGCTAAAAACATAATACACAAACAAACAACGTATATGATCTAAAGCAGTGCTGCCCACAAGTTTTATATGGAAGCGTAAACACCAATTCATTTAAAGAAAAACTATTTTTATTATTTAATATTTTTTGTTGTTAAAACCAAAACATTTACAAAAGCAAAATTTACACTGATAATCGCTGTCGTCAATGTTTACCAGCGAAACTTGCGAAAGGGTTGTTGCTTTGCTTTTGTGTGTGTGCAGTGAAGAACGACAAAAAAATGTATAAGACGAAGTTGTTTGTGTATTTTTCATTGCTAGTGCTGAGCGCATTATTTGTGTATTAAAGAGCACAGCCCTATGGCAAAGCGCATTTACAAAATCAATTGAGTATCAAGCGCATAGGGCTAGGCACACTTGATCTAAAGAAAGCAAAATTGCAAGTATATCAGCCACCAATGATTTTATTGTTGTTGTTGCATTCTTATTGTTTTACTAGCTTGTGCGTGTGTGTAAATATGCGTAGCAATTATATTTGTACAATTGAGTCTAGAAGCTTCATGAACAATGTTGAGGGTATGTAAATTATTAATCAGTGAACTTTTTTAGTTATATACATATGTACGATATTAACTAATCAGTTGTGAGTTCGAGTCCAACTTCAGCTAAGAAGAAGGATTATTTTTAATTATAACAATAATTACTGTGAAACAATAAGACCAAAGAAGAACAGGTTGAGAGTTATAAAGAAGTATAAATAGCAGGCAGATGTGCAGCAGAGGCAAAGTTTAATTTTAAACATTGTGTAAGACAGAGAAGTAAACAAGTCTAGTTGTTAATTAAATTAAAGTGGAAATTAAAAAGAAACAGCAGAAAACTATCTCCAAAGGCTGGACACACATACATACCTCTAGCGCAGTGCACTATTAGCTGACAAGACATGTCATTGTTTTTTATTAGCACCTGCCTTGGCGGCCTTAGCAGCTCCGTGTGGCTTGCAAGTGTCACACATGACGTAACTTCTGTATGCAATTTCCCAGGCAGACAATGGGAGACAAAGCGTTATGAGTTAGTATACCGAGCTAGTGCACGCTCGGTATACTAACTCATAACCTGATCCCTAAGGGGAACTATTACATGTCAGTGCTGTAATAAGAGATCTAATACGCATGCGCTAGATTTACCCAACTTTTTTAGATTTATAAAAGCCAAATTCATATTTTTAGGACAAATAGATATGCACTTCATGGGATCTCTGAGGTTTAATATACATTTATTAAACTTGCTTCACAGAAATGTTATTAAGCATGGCGATTAAAATTTTCGATTTTTCTCCGATATTTGTATATATACGTATATCCTGGATATAGCCCGAACTTTAACTTTTTTAATAAAAATGTCGCATAAGTGAACTTAAACAACTTTTTTTGCTTAAAAGCATTTCTGGTAATAAAAAGAGGTTACTAAAAACAGAAAATTTCCGATATCGGTCCATATATACCCGAGATATAGGCTGCTATGAAAATTTGTTTGCTCAAAAGCAGTTCTAGAATAAAAGATTGTTATTTAAATATAGAAAATTTCCAATATCGGTCCCTAACCCGATATATAGCCTAAACCGAATTTTTCATCAAAATGTCGCGTAAACGAACTTAAGCAATTTGTTTTACTTAAAAGCAGTTCTGGTAACATAAGGAGGAAAATGAAAACTTCCGATATCGGTCCATATTTACCCGAGATAAAGGCTAAACCGGGTTTTTTCTTAAACGATTTTTTTTCCTTAAAAGTAGTTGTGGTTATAACGTAGTTATGGTTATACAAAAAGCAGTTGTGGTAATAAGAGGAGGTTACTAAAATACAGAAATTGAAGGCGTTAATAACCAGGCCAGGGATGTATGCATAGTCCGACACATTGTTGTAAAAAAACGGGCAGTTTACTAGTTTTTTATTAAATAAAATAAAATCATTTTTTCACTTTCAATATCAGCATTGGTCTTTCAATTTCTTCATCAGTTGTGCTAAATTTTCCATATTACTCTTTTCCAATACCACTTGGGGTGTACGAGTAAACGTTTTTTGCCTTTGTTTTTATATACTGAATGTAAAGAAGCTTTTTTTTTTTATTGAAATAAATGATTATTTAAGGACGGCGTTTAGCAAGTCAAAAGGCTTTTGGATATACATACAAGGTTGTTTGAAACGTAACTGTTATTTACTGGCCAGACATAAACTCATTGCCAAATTTATTATTTTGTTTACACAAGCAATATTCTTACAAGACAATATCAATTAATTTTAATATAGTTTGCAAACTTAAATTTTTAGCAAAGTCCTTTCACTTGCCGGTACACATGCACACATACGCATATACAGTCTGTCAAGAAAATATTTTCACATAGTGAAACAAGTTTTTATACTGGATTTTATCACTCGCAACAACAACAGAAACTGTCACGGTTTCTTACAGTGGCACGGATACGAGTGGTACAGTTTGCAATGATGCCTTAGAAAGCAATCCAAATTATTTCAGAGGCCGGTGTGCCCTAAATAGTTAAAATATACTATTGAACTGACTGCCATGCATATTAGGGGTGAGTTAGTGCACGATTTTTGGATTAGCTAGAATCCCTATTTTGTGGAGTTTGGTAACAAATGCCTGAGCCAAAAAACTAAGATGGGGGTAAATGGCTTGGTATCGGGGTCAAATGTAGAGCAAAACGGCATAAAATTCACAAACAGCTTCATAACTCTCTCTGAGTTGATCTTAGGGGGGTAAAATATAACACTGACCCCCACTAATAATTTCCACTCCAAATTTCTTGTGAACCTATCTATCCCTCAACTGTCCTCCTTAAGATGTTTCCCATACAAAATATTCGTTTTTAGCAATTTAGGGTCAGCCACTCTAACTAGGCTCAGAGGGCTACAGAAGGAGTCGAAGCAAAACTACTTTCTCTTCCTCGTTACGCCACAATATGGTTGTATACGCCTATCAGTTTTGCCCCTCTTCAGCAACGCTTCTGCTGTTTTCGAACTCATCCCAGAATTCCGGTTCGGCAATCAGCAAGTCAAAAACCCAGGAAGTGTTTGGTTGTTTCGCGGTTATGTACTGATTCATTACTTAGCAACCAGTTTTATACCTTTCATAAAAATTTTAAGAGTATATATGAGTTTGCGCGTCCGTTTGTAATTTCCACAATTTTCTTTTCCGACCCTATAAATCAGACACACTCGTATTCTGAATCAGCATTGATAGAAAAGTCGATTAAGCCAAGTCCCACTGTCCGACGTTGAAATAGCCTTTCTGAGAAAATCATTTTCTTTCGCCATTCTATTACTCAATCGATTCATGCTATTGAAATTTAGTATAATCGGTTCATATATAACTGAGATATATCGAAAATTCCTAAAAAAACAATTTTTGCCATTTTTTTTGTTTCTTTTGCTTCAAACTTGAAACAATTATTTGCATTAAAAGGCAAAAAAATGTTTCCCCGATATAGGAAAATGTCTCGTAAGCGAACTTAAAAAAATTTTTTTTGCTTAAAATCAGTTCTGGTAATATATTAAATACAGAATATGAAAATGTTCGATATCGATCCCCATATATCCGAGATATAGCCTCAACCGGTTTTTACATGAAACAACTTTTTTTTTGCTTAAATGCGGTTCTGGTATTAGAAGAGTTTGCTATAACACAGAAAATGAACATTTCCAATATCGGTCCATATATACCCGAGATATAACCTAAACCGATTTTTCCATGAAAAATTACCTTTTAGCCCCGGCGATCATAAGGCAAAAATTTTTTTCTCCAACTCCGATCCATATATATCCGAGCGTATTTGCGTTGTATCCACATTCTTTTAACACCTTTCAATCGAGACATATTTGATGAACGATACTGACTGTTTAAGTAACGCATTCCTTTGGCATGAGTTCATTCACGTCGTCGTTTTCCTCCCTGTCTTTGGAATTTCTATATTTTCCATTCTTAAAAGAGAGAGCAACAGCTTCACCGCTGAGATATCAAATATGTGCAGAATATCTTTTTCACTGTTTTTGCGATACAGCTCCATCAGTCGAAGAGGCATGATCAGAAATCGCTTTAAAAAATTAAAATCACTATTTGGAATTTCGATTGGGGTTAAGATTAAACATTTTCATATAAAACAAAAAGAAACAAATTAATAATTTATAAGTCGTGACCAATCAGTCTACTTCTTCCTGACAATCTGCAGAATTTATTACACTTCTTTTACAAAAATAATATTCATGTGGGAATAGGAACTAGAAGACCTTTGAACACACAAAGGGTTAATAGAACATTCTCGAAACGAATACAAAGTAAAAAGACAATACGAAACACGAGACAAACGAACAAACAAACGATTATGCTATGAACATAAGAGTCAGTCTTTGTCATACGCGCAACCAAGCCTCAACCTTATTACACACAACTATTTAACTTACTTCATTTATAATTATCATTAAATAAGAACTTGAATTAAAATAAATTTAATTTAATAAAATTGTGTTTTATTTGACAACACAGACTCAGGAGTGGGAGTTTCATTCCCACATTCATTTCGTCATCCATAGTCTAATGTCTATAATTAAAACAAATTATTTTATCGTATTGGCATATGAATAAAAAATTAACTTTTTCATACCACAAAAAAGTAATGTTACGAATTTACATCAACTCTAACCCACTGTGCGAGCTGTTATTTGGCTTGTTATAAAGGTGCCTACACATTCACATACAATATAGAGCTAAAAACATAATACACAAACAAACTACGTAGATGATCTAAAGAACGCGAAATTGCACATACATCAGCCACCAATGATTTTATTGTTGTTGTTTAATTCTTATCGTTTTGCCAGCTTATGCGTGTGTGTAAATGTGCTTAGCAATTATATTTGTACATTTGAGTCTAGACTCTAGATCTAGAGCAGCGATGCACATTTATGGCGTTTTCTTTTCTAGAAAAAGTGTAGCATTTTCAATATTGTTTTGCGAAAAAAATACAGAAGTATACAGTTTTCTCAACTTTTTTTCAAATATTTATAGTTATTGCGACATTTTCTTTTCATATCAATAAAACTTTAATTTTAAAACTTATATTTTAAGAAAAAAAAAAAAGTGCAGCATAAATGCAAAACTTTTTCAGAAAAAAAAATCGGCATTAGTCAAACAATTGTTTATAAGCAACGCCTTCTTTTTCTTATGCTCTTTAATTTAGTCGTCCAGCAGACGTTGGCGAATGCACATATTAGCTAGATGCTTAAAGTTTTTTCCCAATTACAACAGATAACTTAAATGAGAATGCAAAATTATTTTATGATAAAAAATGCATTTGTTTGTCTTATATGTCATCAAACATTTAAAATGTATAGATAAAAATTTATTGGTAGGTATTTGATTTCTTCCATTCTAATATGAATAAATATAATGACATACTTATGTGAAAAAAGGTTTTCGGACTTAAAACTCATTTATGGTAATCAACATAATAAACTTTGTTCTACATCTTTGAAACATTTATAGCTGTTACGAAATTATTATAACAGCATTAACGTACGCGATTTAATTGTTCATGCGAAAATGTTTGTGTTAGTTTTGCTTGTCACAGTACTTTAAATTGCTCTCAATTTATCTCACTAACACAAGTGCAAAACAAATTTGCCCACCACTGGTCTAGAGTTATCATTAACTAAAAGCTTCATGAACAATGTAAAGGGTAAAAAAGTCGATAGCACACGATATGTTTTTAGCACTGACGATCTCATTTTTCCCACTGCAAAATGCTTACATGTCGTCTGTTACCTCAAAAACTTTGCTTTTATAAAAACATGAACAATGTCATCTGAAAAAATTGGAATTAGAATGTGTTCTATTTTATTATGTTTAAACACCTGACCTTACAAATCTGTGCCTTGAGAAAAACTTAGCGGCGGCTGATCTACGGCGGAAACATTAGTCGGCTGCAGGAACAATTTTACAGCAGTAATATTTTATTACATTGTAGATTAATTTTTTAAAATAATAACAATATTTATTGAAAAGTCTGAAATCGTTTATAATTTTTGTACACGCAAAGAAAAGGCAGTTTAAAATACGGTTACAACAATATTGGTATATATGCTATAACATTGTGAGTTATTGTTAAAAACAGTGTATTTTAAATTTAATTACAGTTTATTGCTCTAAAGCTATGTTCTTGTATGCATTTCTGTAATGCTATTATTACCGTGTATAAATTTCAAGATATGGTTGCTTACAATAATAGCATTTATGAAAATTTGGTTTAAAACAACAATAACTTTTATTACACCTATTACAGACAAATTTATTTTTTTATTATATGTATGATACTCTAACTTGCGTAAAAATTAACTAAGCTTACACAATAAACTTACTATTGGCATCGTTAATGATATTTTATTGTTTCTTTGAAATTAGAAAAAAAATGTGTTGTGTGTCGTTTTATTTACAGAAAAATATCTCTATAAATATACATATATTTAGGGGCTCGATTAATTATTGTAAAATAAAGAAATAAATAAATATGTTGACGTACACAAATAAGATGAAAATTGTACAAAAACCCCGTTTTAATGTAGTCATATGTCTGCGTCTGGTAACCAACAATATTATGACCATACTTCCGGCTAACCATATTATTGTCGTAGCCAACCATACTATTGTCACAGTCAATACAATTTCTGTGGTCAACCATATTATTGTTGTGAGCAAACATACACTGTTACATCCAACCTAATTAATATGGTTATGTATTACTTTTAATATTGCAATTTCAACGAAGTGCTTAATAAATATTTTTAATTTATTACCGCTAATAGATGATTCCACATTAAAGAGGAGATTTGTGTTTTCGTCTCATCAAGAAACATCGAGGATAATTGTTATAAATTATCTCTAACTAATTTATACCATGACAAAATAAATTTATATTTTAGCTTTAATTTATTATAATATGTATATTAAATTATGACAAAAACATGGTTCTATTAAAATTTATTTTAATTTGCAACATTTGTATAGTTTTTTAATGAAAGTAATGTGGTTATATATGACAAAAATATGGTCTCTTAGTATCATAATATGATTGAATATGACACTAATATGGTAACTCCAATTGATACTATAGCTGCTTACTATTATAAAAATATTGAACCAAAATATAGAATATTTATTTATAATATTTTTTTTACAGTACTATAGAGAGCCATATTAATGTCGTTTATGAGGTACAACCATATAATTCATAATACTATGTTGTCCCTAGAATATTGTCATATCAACCATAAATTTGTTTCTATGTGTATATAAGCTTAACATTATATGTGTCGCAGGCAAGCATTTTTCGACGTCAGCAAACAATCTTTGATCAGCACGACTTTGATATATAAGTGAAGAAGCAGAATAAAAAAGCAATGTCAGACGTAAATTTGCATGTAAGTACGTTTGTGAGTAAACTACATAAATCTTCTGTAAAAATTACAATTTTGACATAATGAAATACATGTATAAAAAAAAAACAGAAGTAAATAACATGTCGTCTGTAGGTGCCTTAAAGAAGTATAAGTAGCTGGCGGATGTTCAGCTTTGGCTGACTATAATTTTTAACATTTTGCAAGACAGTTTGGTGTAAATGAAGTTGTAAAATATTTTAGTAGTGTGTATTAAACAAGTGTCATTATTCCATTTGCAATTGAAGAATCCGTAAAAGCATTAAAAACATAACAGGCATATGTCATTCAACGTTGAATTCTATTTTCAACAGATAATTTCGCAACAGAATAGAATGAAAAAGTAAAAACAAATTAGTCACATACGAATACTTGTAGTTGATCTAGAGAAGAAATGAAGGTATAAATTAATTCTGCCTAAAGACTTTGACATCAAATAATATACAATTTGAAATTAAGCCACTGTGTTTGCTGGGTTGTGTGCTCATGTGCAAAATGTTTGCATGTTTCAAGTGCATGTTCAAGTGTCGTATCTGCATCTTTGTGCATTATGATTTATGACTTTTTATTATTGAATTGAGTCATGAAGTTTGTTTGTCATATTTTTAACTAGATATTTTTCCCAGGATTTTTAAACAAGTTTCTCTGTTGCCTTCATGTAGGTACGAGTATTCATTACCTGATTCTTCTACAGCAATGCGTGCTGTTGTCTGACATTAATTAAAAATTTGTCAATTTGGATTTATTTAAGTTTGGGTGTATATATTTGTGTTCTAAAGGATTTCTCTTTAAAACTTTTAATATTAAGGACAATAGGTAATTGAGAAAAAAAATATGGTAAAACAAAATTAAAATAATATTTGAAAAAAGTTTTAAATCCAATCGATTTTTTGTTTCTATCAGGAATATGTTTATTACAAATTCATGTTGACATGGAAAGTCCATTCGACAAAACAGAAAAAAACGAAAAATTTAATGAAAATAATATTACAAGTTTCTTTGAATTCTACTTTTGTTGAATTTTATCTCACAACTTTTTAAAATTATTTTTTAATTATTAAAACAACATTACAATATTCCTTTGCACAAGCTTGTGCAGCCTTAAGTAACTTTCAAAAGAGCTTTTTATGAGTTTCTCAAGTCTTTCACAGCAACTGTACACGCATGTGAATAAATTAATAAATGGTTGGAGTGCAGCAGACCTGTAAAGGAATTCGTTGTTTTTTTTTTAACTATTATTCATTAATCGAATCTTAACAATGTGAACTAATAATAGGTATTCGAATTTTAATACTAAACACACAAAAAGCAAATAAAGTACTTAAGTCCAGCCAATGCCAGACAAAAAGTTTTATTCTGCACGTACTCGTATTATATTGGTAAAATAACCTATTTGACGCTCTGATGATGGCAAGGGCATCCCTTCTTCTCAACCGAGGGTAACCGCTAAAGTTTATGCCGTTTTCTTTTCTGAAAAAGTTTTGCATTTATGCTGCACTTTTTTTTTTGTTAAAATTCAAGTTTAAAATGTAAGTTTTATTGAGGTGAAAAGAAGACGTCGCAATAACTATAAATATCTGAAAAAAATTTGAAAAAACTCTACACTTCTGTATTTTTTTTGGCAAAACAATATTGAAAATGTTACACTCTTTCTAGAAAAGAAAACGCCATTAGTGTGTTTGCGTGCAAGAGGATTTGGTTGAAATTATAGTTTGCTGATATACCTTATCGCGTATTTTGAAAATTCGTCTTTTACCAATGAAATACACAGATCCTTGTGAATTCGTGAGTTTCTTACGTACTATGAAGCTGCAGTAATCGCTCGAAGAATTTGATTTTGTCGGGTTTGAATTTTTTCAATTTTAGAAGTTGAGACCGTATTTTTTTTTTTATTGATTTTATTTGTATGGATATAAAGGGTGGTTAAATTTCAAGGGCCGATGTTGATTTTGAATAAAACACAAACTATTTAGGAAATTATTGTAATTTTATTTTATTATGATATATTGGTATTATTCAATTATGTATGGAGCAAAATATCGGCCAAATGGACGCCGCGACCACGGCGGCACACCTCCATCTGATGGTCCAAATTTTCGATGACCCTGAGGCATAATAGAGGTTCTATGCCGTTAATAAGCCGAATTATCTCATCCTTTAGCTGTTGAATTGTTGCTGGCTTATCGACGTACACCTTTTCTTTCAAATAACCCCAAAGAAAAAAGTCCAACGGTGTCAAATCACATGATCTTGGCGGCCAATTGACATCGCCATTACGTGAGATAACACGACCATTGAATTTGTTGCGCAAAAGAGCAATTGTTTCGTTAGCTGTGTGGCAATTCTGTTTATTGACGAATCCACTGAGGTGAAAATGTGCCTCATCACTGAAGATGATTTTCTTCGAAAATTCATCATCATTTTCATAATAAGTCTGGATAACTTTAACACGTTGTTGGATTGTGTATCTCTCCATGGTTCAAATTGAGTAAGTCTGAAATAGAGAAATGTCAAATAAAATTCGAAAAAAAACTTGGCGTTTAGGTGTGGTTCACATTCAATATCTGCCCTTGAAATTTAACCACCTGATAGTATAATGATTTATGGTATAATGTTTTCTTCTAAATTTTGCAGCTAAAGATCTTGATTGATTTTTGTCCTGATGATAATAACAATCTTTAGCTGGAAAATTTAGAAGAAAACAATATAAACAAGATCCAATAATACGATTATTTAATTTTTGCTATAATTTTTTCTGTGTATGATAAAAGGATCGATGAAAATATGTGTGAAAAAATATGACCAGTGACGGTAGCCTACAGCCGATGCTCGACATATTCCTTGACTCTGAGACTCAATTGAGTTAACGTGCCGACTTATCTCATGCTGTAGCTTTTAATTTCTCTTGGCTTAAAGAGGTGCGTAGAAAAAAATATGTTATTGATACGACTATATTTTAGAGGCAACATACCATATAATGGTTGTATCTGCTAATAAGGCGTACCAATGTCTGGAGTATTTGAAGCTCGAAAATGGTAATAGTATTTGAGCTACGAAGTCTGACCGGATACTGAAGTCTAGTACGTTGGACAGCGGGAGCCCCAGGAGCTTGTTCCCTCCCGATTATGGTGCGGCACTTCGGGACGGATTGATATTGAAGCTACCTAAGTAAGAAAAACTATTTTTTTTTCCAAAACCATTTATTTCTGAACATATGCTCCTTTTAGCTAAATACACTTGGTAAGACGATCGTAAGCCCTGTCTATTAGAGATCGCTGCCAAGAGGCTAAATATGAATGATTGACTGAATACTGATCGTAAAAACATGGTCGCCTTTATCACTCGTAAGACCCAGTGTTGTTTATTGACATACAAATAAACGACCACTAACTGCCGCTTCTTCTGTACTAATGGATGGTATAAATACTGTGGAATCGGATGCTCTTGAAGTTCTTGGAATGAAGATACAGTGCGACGTTCGCTGGGCAGAACACATTTTTCTTTTTCATTTCTAAAGAAGCATTCAAGTGCCTTGAGTTTTTGAAACGGTATAAGATGTACTGCACTGCATCCGACCTCCTTACTATTTATATCACCTATGTATATCCGACCGAAAATGGAATACAACTCTCATATTTGGGCCGGCGCCTCAAATTTTATTTTAGCGTTACTCGACCGTGTGCAGGAGACGGCGAAGAAGCTTATCAGTGACAGTAGGGGATCCAACTCTGTTGACTCACTGGGGCATCGACGCAGTGTAGGGTGCGTTACTCTGTTCTATCGTTACTACAATGGATTTTGCTCTGACGAGATAAGGGATCTTGTTCCCGAAACTCTCATATTTGTATGTAGCAAGCGTACATCGTCCAGAGCTAATCCATTTGTGGTTGATAACCCGGATAACAGAGAGAATTCGTTTTTCAGCCGTACGCTTCGCCTATGGAATAAGTTGCCTGCAGACGTGTTTCCTGTCTGTTATAACATTGGAAGGTTCAAGTACAATGTTCACAAACACTATCCCCTCCTTTCCTGTCCTCAAAACCTATTTTCCTAGTTCTGGAACAATGCACTTCATATGTAAGGGTCAACCCCTGATTACTGGTCCAAAATAACAATACAATAAGACGATATTCCAATTTTTTTATACCATCTGTATAACACGGTTTTGGGAACCTCTCTGCTTCCTGTGAGCCGTTTTTCAAGTTTGGAAGCCAGGAGCTAAATCTGGAATATAAGGGGGATGATCAACCAATTCGAAGTGTATTTCACGTAATTTTAGCATCGTATCTAATGATGTGTGAACCGGTGTGTTGTCCTGAAAAAAGAACACTTCATTCTTCTTTAAATGTGGTCGTTTTTTCTTGATTACAGCAATCAATGGATCCAATAATACTTTCCTGTGATTGTGGATCCTTTTTTAAGGTAATCGATGAGCAATCCCAAAATACAGTGCTTATAACCTTGCCATCCGATTTCACTGTTTTCACCATCTTCGGAGCACTTCCACCAGCTTCCACCCATTGTTTCGATTGATTTTTGGTTTCAGGTGTGTAGTGGACCCATGTTTCATCAACAGTTATTAATCGAGCCCAAAAATCATCAGGATTACGCTTCATCATGTCCAAACGCCGTTGTGAAGTGGTCCGTCGAACTCGTCTTGGTTCGACACTGTGCAAACGTGGCAGCCATCTTTCCGATAATTTCTTCATATGCAAATGTTCAAGCAAAACGTTGAACTCACGTTCATATGATATGTTTACCATTTCAACAATCTCACGTAACTTGACTCGGCGATCATTCATAACGATATCGAGGATTTGCTTGATATTTTCTTCAGTAACCACCTCTTTTGGTCTTCCTGTTGAGAATATTGTTGCAGTGCTTGTGCGGCCATGTTTAAATTCAACAATTCAACATTTTCCATGTAATCTGACAGAGCAGACTCACAGTAATATTTATCGAGCTTTTCTTTTGTCTCTTTCACCATTTTCCCTTACATATAATAGTGTTTAATCACTGCACTAAATGCACTTTTACACAATTTTCAAGAAACACAAAACCTGCTTACTTCAAACGACTACAACAAATAAACTAATCGGTGAATTTGAGTGAAATGTTAACAGCTGACGTTTGACAGATTGCAAAAAAAAGAAAAATGTTTGTATTTGTGCTGCCATCTAGCGCTAGGTAGCATTTACATCAATCCGCCCTCAAAGTTTATAGCTTTTTTGAGGTATTTCTTTGTTAACCACGCGGCAACGTCTTATGTAAGTGAGGGCATAAGTCGTTGTAGTTAGTCACAGCGCCGCTCCTAATTGCTGTTAATACCATCGTGGGCATAAGATGTTCGTTACCCCGCTCATGCTGTGCATCCTAAACGTTTAAAATTTATTTGTAACTGTATAGTTAAATAAATAAATAACTTAGCGAAGTAAGCCTCAAGAAGACCATTATTAGACTGTTGCGGCTGCTGGCAATAAAAACTGTAATTTTTATTTATTTAATTACAATAAAAACTCCAATTTTTGTTGTCCATTTGAGAGAAAAAGTTCACTGGCATATCGCGTTGCCCGATCTTTTTGGCCTGCAAAACATTGCCCGCAATCCCCAAAAGTGGATATTTTTTTGCCTCCTGCCAAAAGTTAACGAACAATCAATTGCTAAATTGACCAACCCTACTAGACATACTTAACAAACCTGGGGGCTAATTCTGCCATTCGCCTACGAGCGAGTTTTTACTCGAATGTGCGAGTTTTTACACTTTTGGGATTATCTCATTCGATATCGAGTAAAAGGTTTCGAAATTTCTATTGATGTCATTCGATAGCGAGTAACCATTCGAATGCAACCGTGCAACTTTTTACTCGTAAGCAAAAGTACTATCGAAAACCAGCCAAACAGAAAAACACAAAAGAAATGTAAATTAAAAATTTGTTTTGAATAGCAATAAAAGTAAAATTAAATTGAGAATTTTTGGTTCTTAAGGCTTTTTTTAATTCATGACTTATATATACAGGTATATATGTATAAAGATAAATTTTTGCTAAGAACACAAATACTTATATTTGAAGTCAGATGTTATTATATTCAAGAATATAGTTTTTTGTTTTTTAAATGGTTGTTTTTACATACATATTTATTGTTATTTCTATTTACTTACTTTTTAATGTCCAAACACGCATACATGACAGATTTAAATGAAATGTTATATGTGTGTTTATTTATTTTTTAATGTTAAACATGTATACAAAGTATGCAAATACATATGTAGAATTTTCGGCAGTGTTATAAAACACATTTTGTCAGTATTTTGCAACACTGAAGTGATAACTCGATTCGTTACGTAACGAGTCACATTATTAGAAATTTACACGATATCGAAATTATTTTCTACTCGATAGTAGTTTCGATCACGAATGACAGAATTAGCCCCCTGGTTCAGTTTTTATGATTACAGTGGCGCAAGTCGCGCAAAATTGATGTCGGATAAGATCGCATTTAAAATATTTTTAATTTTAAAATATGAATTTTACCAAATTGCTGTTTTGTTTAATTTAATCATTCCTTTCTTTTTATAATATTATAATAGTTATTTTAATACCGCCTTAATAATAATTTAATTTTTGCCTTCAAATTACCGAAAAACAGTAATTTAAATCTCTAAATGTATTTTGTTGTTGTTCAAAAGAATTTGGGACAAATCAATTGCATTGAATTATACTTTAAACTAAAATGCATTTTGTTCTAGCGGAATCTGATCAACAACAACAGTAACAATTATTTTATACTCTTTTACTCATTTGTAGTTAAGATTTATATTGCTGTTGTTGTTGTCAGCAAACTGCACAAAATTCATATTAAGAAATTAAGTTGAAGGAAAAAATTATAAAAGGATAGAATTGAATTCGAGCTGAAGCTAAACACAGCTGAAAATAAATTTGCGCTACTATCGAATTTAAAATTTGTTTTATTTAGTAAAAACCGAATAACCCATAGGACCATAGTTCCATAGTTCCATAAACATTTGGCGACCGTGACAGGACACTCAGTTCTTAAGTGCATTATTCGCATTCAAATAGAATTTTTCGATCATTTAAGTGCTGCAGTTTTGGTAAACTACGAACCGTAACTTTTTTTGTGAACCTTCATATATATTGTGGTTGCTGGGTATTTGGGCAAATACAAAATGGAAAAAGATGAAATTGAAGTTCAAGGTAGCTCGGAACTGTCGTTGCTCAAACAAGAGCGTGCGAATATGAAAAAGAACATCACGAATTTGAAAAAGAAAATTGAGAAGGATGGAGAAAAAATGGATGCTACGATTCTGCAATGCCGCTTGGAAATTCTCGAGTCGTACTTTAAACAATTAAGCCACATCCAGAGTAAAATTGAGCACCTATATCCTGGTGATATTGCGCGAGGGGACAACGAAGATTTATTCATCAGCACTAAGGCAAAAATATTGGAATATTTGAAGCCTCATCGTAGTTCAATGTCTATGGAAACCAGTTATATGAACAACACGGTTTCTGCATCGCCACATTTGTCACGACTGCCTTCACTAAAGTTACCGAAATTTGAAGGCAAGTATACAGAGTATGAAAGATTTATTACAAGCTTCAACAACATGGTCGATGAAAATCCAACCCTTTCAAACATTGATAAATTTAATTATCTGCTCAACTGCTTATCCGGCCCTGCTTTAGCTGTTGTAGAGCCTTTCCAGGTAACTGAAGACAACTACCCAAAGGCTCTAAAAAGGCTGAAGGAAAGGTATGACAATAAAGTTCTCATATTTTTAGAACATATTAGTGCTTTGTTTAGTGTACCAAATATAACAAAGGCTGATAGTGAATCATTGCAAAGAGTGGATAGACACCGTTTCCGCAATTCGAGGTTCTCTGCTGTCAATTGGCACGGAAATGGAAGTGTTAAACGGTGTGCTTATTCACATCGTGTTATCGAAATTAGATTCCGATTCTAAATTATACTACGATGAGAAGCAAGATTTTAAAGTTTTACCTTCATGGGATATTTTTTATGATATTTTAAGCAATCGTAGTCAATTCTTGAAAAGCTGTGCAAAAAAGATTGATGTGTTTGAGAAACCAAAAGGTGCGAAGCCAAAACCTCACTTAATTCGTTCATCACATACGTTCGTTCACTCCAACTCAAATTGTGTTTATTGTAGCTCTTCAGAACATAGTATAGCAAATTGCTCATCATTTACAAACCTTCTCGTTTCTGAACGTTTTAATTTCGTTAAGCGTAATGGCTATTGTATTAATTGCCTCAATAAAGGGCATATAGTTTCGAAATGCCCATCCAAGTCTCGATGCAGAGTATGTAAATCCTCACATCATACTCTCTTACACATATATAACAGGCCAGAAAGTACTGGTATGCCAGCGATCAGCTCCTTTCACACAAATCCGCCTAATGGTAAAAGTAATAACCCCGTTTCTTTTGTTACGAGAGCACTGAAAAGAGCTTTAATTCCAACAGCAATCGTTTTAATAAAAGATGTTTGTGGTGCATTTCAACCAGTCAGAGCCTTGCTTGATTCATGTTCGGAAATTAATTTCATTTCTGAAGAAACCGCTAAGAGGCTAAATTTGAAATTCCAGCCTTATAACCAGGAAGTGTGTGGTATTGGTGAAGTTCGCACTAAAATTAAATCTTCCGTTGATGTGACTATAAAATCTCGTCTTAACGCTTTCGAATGGTCATCAAAGTTTGCTGTCACAAAATCAATCTCGTCACGACAGCCTACAGAGTGCATTGAAACTTCTCAATGGGAAGTTCTTAAAACCATACAGCTCGCCGATCCACTCTTTTATAAGCCTCAGCGTATTGATTTGCTCATAGGCACGGAAGTATTCTTGGATTTATTGGTTGACGGGCGAATTTCATTAAGTGACGGCAAACCCACATTAAAAAACACAGTTTTCGGTTGGATTGTGGGTGGTAGTTTTTCATCCCAACCTACGTCGATTGCACTTACATGCAATTTAGCAATTGGTGCGAACGAAGACTCGCTAGAATCAACGTTGAAAAGATTTTGGGAAATTGAAGATTTTGTCAACACGTCTTCCAAATTCACAGATGAAGAAATTGCATGTGAAAAACATTTCATTGACAATGTTGTAGTTAAACCCGATGGAAAAATTCAAGTTCGGTTACCCTTCAAAAACTCGCCTAAGCTTCTTGGGAATTCATTTGAAATGGCTAAAAGGCGTTTTTTCTCTGTTGAAAGGCGCTTCAACCGTAATTCATCGCTGAAAAATATGTATGTCCAATTTATGGATGAATATTTGTCGCTCGGACATATGTCACTTTATAAGCAACCATTAATTGGTTCGCACTTTGTAATCCCACATCATTGTGTGCTTCGACCACAAAGCACAACAACTAAACTTCGTGTCGTATTTGATGGCTCTGCTCGTAGCTCATCTAACAAATCTTTAAATGAACTTTTAATGGTTGATCCCACCATCCAGCAGGACCTAATCACAACTCTTTTTTCATTTCGTTTAAATAAATTCGCTCTTACAGCTGATATTTCAAAAATGTGCCGTCAGTTTGGAATTGATGAGCGCGATCGTAAATATCAGTTAATCTTATGGAGAAACAATAAAGAAGACCACTTAGATGTGTTCCAGCTTAATACGGTGACATATGGATTATCTTCTGCTCCATTTTTAGCAATTCGTAGCTTGTTTTTCATTGCAGATAAATACTCCTCAACATTTCCTCTAGGTTCGAAGGCCTTACGAGAAGATATTTATGTGGACGATATTCTCACTGGAGCTGATGATATCGATACCTTATTAGCTAAAAGGTCAGAATTGAAACAAATGCTAAAATTTCATGGGCTCGAATTGGCAAAATGGAGCAGCAACTGTATCGAAGTTACAACAAATCCTGAAACCGAGGTCAGTATTAAAAGTTCGACAGAAGAAGTTACAAAAACTTTGGGTATGTCCTGGAAAACAAACAAAGATATCTTTTGCTATCGTTTTGAGCTACCAGACATCAAAGATCTAACAAAAAGGTCAATTTTATCACTTGTTTCGAAAATATACGACCTCCATGGAATTTTAAGTCCAGTTGTTATACGGTGCAAAATTATACTTCAAGAAATTTGGTTGCAAAATTTTGACTGGGATGAGATTATTGACGGCAATTTAAAATCTTTGTGGCTCGAAACCAAGGCAGACCTTCCGTATATCGAAGCTGTAGAAATTCCTCATTTTGTGTTCACGGCGTCAGAAGTACGCGGCGAAATCCATGGCTTTTCCGACGCATCCCAACGAGCATATGGCTGCTGCATCTATTTTCGTGTTTTTGACCAAGGTAAATACAAAACAAACTTGTTGATTGCAAAATCGAAAATTGCACCAATTAAGGCACAATCGCTGCTGCGACTTGAATTATGCGCTGCAGTTTTGCTGAGTAAGACTTGGAATAAAATAAAACCTAAGATGGAAAAGTTTGTGTCGTCAATTTGGTTTTGGAGCGATTCAAAAATTGTTCTTCAGTGGCTCAAACTTCACTCATCAACTTTGAATTGTTTTGTCGCCAATCGAGTATCTGAACTTCAAGATAACACTAGAAATGTTCGTTGGAGATATGTTCCATCGAAAACCAACCCGGCAGACATTGTCTCACGTGGTTGCAGTGCCCGAGAGTTACCTACAACTATTTGGTTTGCTGGTCCTGATTTCCTGCAAATGCAACAATCTGCTTGGCCTCAAACTGATGAAGAGCCCCAGATGGAAATTACAGAAAAAAGAAAGGCGATAGCGTTTAAATGTTCTGTAGTAACTTCATCAATCATTGAGGAAATAATAAACAGGCATTCTTCTTATATCAAAATAGTTCGAATTATATCCTTCATATATCGGTTATTTAACAAATGTCCACCGAAGCAAGGGTTAAAACCAAATGATGTAATGAAAACTGAGTTGAGCGAATTAGATCAAATTTTTTGGCGCATTATTATTCATATTCAAGAACTTTACTTCGCGGATGACATCGTTTCCATCTCTAAGGGGAAAACTGTAAATCCATCGTTGCAGAAATTAACGCCATTTTTATGTAATATGAGTTTAAATACGGCATCTGTAAAAATACTTCGCGTTGGTGGAAGATTGGCTAAAGCTCCAATCCCATATGATGCACGGTTTCCAGCTTTGGTTCCTAAAAATCATCACTTCATTTTGTTATACATTGAGCATTTACATCGCATAAATTTGCATGCTGGAGCAAAGGTTCTACTTGGTATAATTCGCCAAAAGATTTGGATTATAAATGCTAGGGCTTTAGTTCGAAAAGTTGTACGTAATTGTGTGCATTGTTTTCGCTATAAGCCGAAATTAATGAAGCAAATAATGGGCGATTTGCCTGCAGATCGGCTAAGGGCTTTTCGACCATTCTTGGTGACAGGCGTGGATTTTTGTGGCCCCTTTTTTGTCACTCATCGTATTCGTGGTAAGACACCCTTTAAGACTTATATTGCTGTCTTCGTTTGTTTCAGTTCCAAGGCTACACATTTGGAGCTAGTATCGGATTTGTCAACAAATAATTTTCTTTTATGCCTCAAACGATTCGTTGCAAGAAGAGGAATACCGCAAAAGGTTTATTGTGACAATGCTACAAATTTCGTTGGTGCCTGTAATAAACTCGCTGAACTGAAGGCTGCACTATTTCAAGAAAACGTCATCCGTGAAATAGAAACGTACTCTGCACACAAGGGAATGGAATTTTGTTTTATACCTCCACGTGCTCCACATTTTGGTGGCTTGTGGGAAGCCGCAGTGAAATCGGCCAAAACCTTACTAATAAAAAACTTCAATTACGCACATCTTACTTTCGAAAAGTTACAGACACTTGTTATTGAGGTAGAAGCCATTCTAAACTCAAGACCCATTGCACCGTTATCAGATGATCCCAATGATGGTGAAGCTCTAACACCTGGTCATGTCTTAATTGGTTCAAGCATACTAGCGGTCCCTGATAAATCTTTTGATCTTACAAAGGCAGGAGCTCTAAATCAATGGCAGCGAATTACATTCTTGAAACAACAATTTTGGAAAACTTGGTCTAGAGATTATCTTTTATCACTTCAAGAACGCACTAAGTGGCTTAAAGCAGAACCAAATCTGATTGAGGGTCAAATGGTAGTAATTCACGAAGACAACTCTCCACCTCAACAATGGCAGCTAGCGCGGGTAACAAAGACTATTGCTGGTTCAGACGGAAAGGTTCGGGTAGTAGAGCTGAAATCAAAAAATTCTTTATTTCGTCGTCCAATTCACAAGGTAGCTCCTTTACCTTCTTCGAATGAATCTTGAAAGTTAGGCCTTTCAACGGGCGGAGCATGTCGGATAAGATCGCATTTAAAATATTTTTAATTTTAAAATATGAATTTTACCAAATTGCTGTTTTGTTTAATTTAATCATTCCTTTCTTTTTATAATATTATAATAGTTATTTTAATACCGCCTTAATAATAATTTAATTTTTGCCTTCAAATTACCGAAAAACAGTAATTTAAATCTCTAAATGTATTTTGTTGTTGTTCAAAAGAATTTGGGACAAATCAATTGCATTGAATTATACTTTAAACTAAAATGCATTTTGTTCTAGCGGAATCTGATCAACAACAACAGTAACAATTATTTTATACTCTTTTACTCATTTGTAGTTAAGATTTACATATATTGCTGTTGTTGTTGTCAGCAAACTGCACAAAATTCATATTAAGAAATTAAGTTGAAGGAAAAAATTATAAAAGGATAGAATTGAATTCGAGCTGAAGCTAAACATAGCTGAAAATAAATTTGCGCTACTATCGAATTTAAAATTTGTTTTATTTAGTAAAAACCGAATAACCCATAGGACCATAGTTCCATAAACAATTGAAGTATTATTTTGTGTGTTGTTCTTTTGGTTTTTTGTTATATTTATTTATTTTATTTTTTATTTTTGTTGTGTAAAGTATTTCCCATTCATTTCATGCCGGTATTTACAAATATTTTTGTGGATTTTCTTAAAATTAAAACTTATTTGTTCCTGACCCATATTTATTTTTATCGTTTTTTTTTTTTTTTTGGTGTTTTGCTGACTTGAATGATTTGTTTTGCTTATCGCTTAAATATTTGCGATTTGTTTTAAGATAAAAAAATTTTATTGTTTTTTATTATGACTGCAGTTGTAATTTTTAAAATTTATAATATGTTTATTGTACATTTTTGTTAGATTTTCTTCTTCTTCGTTTTCTTAATGTTTAAAGAGATAATACAATTGTTATCAAATATTTGATAAAGCCAGCCAGCCAGCCAGCATGCGAAATCACATTTTTTGTACACATTTCTGTTTTTTTTCGCTATCTCCATTTTTTTTATATAAAAAGTAAGTATCAAACAATTAAGAGTGTAGTATATTCGGCTGGGTCGAATCTAAATTACTCTGCACGATAGTCACCTAAATATATAGTACATATTAAAAATTTGAACTAAATATGCTGGGATATACATATATAGACCGATATCGGGGGAAACTTTAATCTTTCAATGAAATTTCAATGGTAACCTCCTTTAACTACCACAAGTGCTTGTAAGTAAAAAAATTTTTTCATTGAAAAATCGGTTTAGACACTATACCTCGGGTATATATGGACCGATATCAAAAATCTTCATTTTCTGTATTTTAGTAACCTCTTTTTATTACCACAAATGCTTGTAAGCAAAACAAACAATTGTTTCTTTCCTTCTTACCACAACTGCTTTCAAGCAAGAAAAAAATTGTTTAAGTAAACCCCCGGTTTGGCCTATATCTCGGGTACACATGGACCGATATTGGAAATTTGCATTTTTTTTTGTATTTGGTAACCTCCTTATATTACCAGATCTGCTTTAAAGGAAGTTAAGTTGTTTTCATGAAAAAATCGATTTAGACTTTCATTTTCTGTATCTTAGTAAATTCCTTTTATAGCTAGAGTTATTTTTAAGCAAAAATAATTTTTTTCATGAAACAATCGGTTCAGACTATATCTCGGGTATATATGGTCAATATCCGAAATTTTTATATTCTATTTTTGATAACCTATTTATATTACCAGAACTGTTTTTAAGTAAAAAAAGCTATTTAAGTTCGCTTACGCGACATTTTAATGAAAACATCGGTTTATATCTCGCTTATATCTCGGGTATATATGGACCGATATTGAAAATGTTCATTTTATACTTGTTTTTTTTTTTTTTTTTTTTTTTTTGTTGAAAATGGTATGTCAACTTTTTAAAAAAAGTTTCAATACAGTTCTTTTTTAAAATAAAATGAACAAAAACAGTTTTTCTGCACAATGGTATCGCAAACAGATTTCTTTAGAAAGTGGAATAAGTCCATTCCTAATACATAAGTGTATACATAATTAAAACAACTTTCTTATTGCAATTATTATTGATTATTGCACGCTTATCGCTTATCTAGTGCTAATGTAGTAAAAACAACATTGTTAACAAAATAAAAGTATTATTGTTCTGATGAAATGATGAGAAGTTTTGTATAGTTATCCGACGGGCCTTGGTTCTTATGCAAATAGTATTATTTATATATAATTGCCGTTAAACTAGAAAATTAAACGCTTAAATAAATAATATTACTTGTTACAATAAATTCATATACTTGTGAAGAATACGACAATCCGTCAATTTGGTCTGAAAGTGATGTTGGTAAGTAAGCGCCAGAAAGATCTTAATGATTTTTATAATAATTGAAATAAACTCCTACTAAAGTTGGCTATTCGTATATTTATATGTCTTCATTTTAACTATTGCTTTTTACATAAAAATCCAATTCAGTAAAGCATTTATGTCTGCAAATATTTGGACTTATTACGCTACTATTTTTATATATTGCAATATGGTCTTTTTGAAAGTGGCATAAGTCCGTGTGGAGTTAAGAAAATGGTTTAGTTTTTCAAATAATTTCACAATATTATTTCACAACAAGATTTAAAAGGTTTATAGTGTAAATAACATCACTCGAACTGATTAAAGTTGGCCAATATTTTTAAATTGATTCAAACGCAAACCCTTAAATATCTCAATATATGCAAAAATGGACTTATACCACTTTCAAAAAACCAGTTCATATATAAATAACCTTCTTTTATTACCAAAGCTACTTTTAAGTAGAAAAGTTGTTTAATTTTTTGTATTACATTTTAATGATAAAATCGGTTTAGGCTATATCTCGGTTATATATGGACCTATATTGAAAATTTGCATTTTCTATATATAAATAACCTTTTATTACCAAAACTACTATTTTAAGTAAAAAAGGTTGTAGAAGTTCGCTTACGCGTCATTTTCACGAAAAATTGGTTTAGGCTATATCTCCGGTATACCTATATGGACCGATATCGGGGAAGTTTTTTTTTCGATTTAATCGCCATGTCAAATAATTGTTGAACAAATATTTTTTTTTCAAAATTTTCATACAAAATTGTAAATAAATTTATTTTTTTTTTTTGGAATTTTGGATATATCTTAGCTATACATGAACCGATTTTACTGAATTTCAATAGATGCAAGAAAAAAGTTTCTTAGTCTAAGGGTTTTCCCAGAAACGGCGTATCAATGGCGCTTAGACGAACATCGCTAAATCTAATTTTCTATCAAAGCTGATACTAAATATGTTTACTTTAAAGCAGGACTGCCCAAGCCCTATACGCATGGTGCTAATGTGTTTTAGTAAAAGCACTTAGCTGTGGGCTGTGCGCTTTAATATAAAAATGTGTGTGCACACACACAAGTGCAAAGCAACAACACTTTCGCATGCTTTGCTTATTAAATAAATTAAATTGGAATGTTTTTTAAGCTTGATATATTATTTTCGATATTTCGTTATTTCAGGAAAAATTTTTTTCAGTTTTGTTTTCCTGAAGAAGTTTTCCGAAGGAAATATCGAATATAATTAAAACATTTTTTATATAAAAAATAAAACTGATCTCAAGCTTAAAAACATTTCAATTTAATTTATAAAAAAAAGGGCAAATAATTAGGATCAAGATAATATACTTATTAAATAAAATTACAGTCAGTTCGCCGATGTTGGAAAGATAAGTTCATTCGCATTCTAGGCGAAAGAAAATTGATTTGGGTTTTTTCTAACCTTATTCTAAGCGAACGATGTGTCAAAATTCAATTAAAATACATAAGTACATGCGAACGAATAACAGTGACATAGACAAGCCCAAATTAATTCGAATACGAGTGGCTAGCTTTCGTTCGCATACATTTTCATTCGATATTGCCGAACAGGCTGTAAGCTTTTCCTTAAATGTATGTATTGTGGGCACCCCTGCTTTAAAGGGGCGGAAATGAAAATTATAGAAATTAAAAACAGAATCACAAACTTACATATACCCTTTACATTTTTGTGAAGGGTATAACAAAGTATGTAAAATACTAAATATATGTGTACGCATATGAAATAGTGAATATGAAAAGTGTGCCAATACGAAGTATTTATGCTGAATAAACTTTTTTGTTAACGAGCGTAAAAAATCGTATGTCGCATATGATTATGAAACCTGTCACACGTTGTGGTGTAATCATTACAGAAATTCCTATATCATTGGATTTTTTTTTAATGCAAATGCTTTTTTCTTCTGGTTTTATACCAGAAAATGTTTTAGCTCTTCATGAAAAGGCATGCTCAAGCATGCATGGCTTGCGTAATATTTTTTTATGCAACCATATTATACAAATGCAATTTTTAATCAGTTTATTATTTATTACTTCTTTCTTTCTTTAGCTTTTTCGCGAAGTTATTGCTTTTAAATGTTATTTTTTTTTCAATTTTTTTTAATTTTAAAGCAGTCAACCAGGCTGCCAGGAGCCAAACTCAGTCCCTTTGATACGTATTACTTAAGAAAGCAATTTACGAATTTAAATAAAATCAACAAATAAATAAACGAATGAAACCTCCATTATTTTTATGAAAAAAAAAGTGAAAAAAAAAAAACATTTGAATATTTCCAGCTGCTGTTTACATTATTCATTCCTGTTGAGCAACAGCGATAAAATCTTTGGGCTGGTTGTTGTTTTTTTAATAAATATTAGATTTTCGCTATTTTTCATAATTTTATTTTTCAACAAATTTCAGGTGGCGTAAAAGCTCTAGACGATAATTAACCTTGCTAGCAACCACAAAGTACTCGTATGTGCTTGAAAGTCGATTTTAAAGCGGCGAATGGAACTGCTGCTCTTGAGAGCTTGTTTTTTCCATTTCAATTATTTATTGTATCTTCTTGTAAAGAACTAACAATAAGTATTCAAATCTTAAAACTAAAAAGTAATTAACTAATGTAGAAAAAAAATTAATTAATATTGATAAATTTCATTTACTTTGATCCAGCCAGTGCTTAGACGAAAAGCAGCTTTTTGTGTGTATTGTATTGGTATTGCCAGGGTATCCATCCTTCTCAGTCGAGTGTGGCCGCCAAAGCTAAGGATGCTACGTGCGAGAGGATTCGGGTGAAATTCAAATCTGTTCATGTATCATGTTGCGTATTTTGAAAGGGTACACCTACGAGGGCGGCTCGGAAACTTCTTAGCCTATCAATGAAAGAGAATAGTTGGTTTTTCAAAAATATTTTTATTTTTCAATATAATCTCCTGAAACTTCAATACACTTAGTCCAACGCTTTTCTAGCAATTCTATCCCTTGATTAGAATAGTTTTCCTCAAGGTCTTCAAAATAGTGGTTTACAACTGTAATTGCATCTTCATTTGAAGTAAAACGCTTGCCAGCAAGGAATTTTTTTAGATTTGGGAACAGGTAAAAGTCACTGGGAGCTAAATCAGGAGAATAAAGTGGGTGGTCAAGCAACTCGTACTTTAGTTCCTTGATGTTAGCCATTGTTAAAATACTTTTGTTTTTTTGTGTTATACGCCAGGACGTTTTTCTCGAATTTGTACATTTAATTGATCCAAAAGCTTGCAATAGTACTCTGAATTTATTGTTTTACCCTTTTGTAGATAGTCAATCAAAATACCTTTAAAGTCCCAAAAACCCGTTGCCATAAACTTACCAGCCGATTGAATTGGTTTTGCTTTCTTTGGGGCACATCCTCCAGCTTCAGTCCATTGTTTGGATTGTTCTTTTGTCTCTGGAGTATAGTGGTGGATCCATGTCTCATCAACAGTTATGGAACGACGCTTAAAATCCATTTTATTTCGGTTAAAACGATCCAAACAAGCTTGAGAAATGTTTATTCTTATGCGTTTTGGTCGACTGTTAACAAATGCGGCACCCATCTTGCAGAAAGCTTTTTCATCTGTAGTTCTTCATGCAAAAATTAAATGGACTTGATCATTTGAGATGCCCACGATAATAGTTATTTCACGCACTTTCATTCGTCGATCATTTACTACCATATCATGCACTTTGGCTACAATTTCTGTTCTTGGACGTCCACCATCTTCAATGCTTGTACGACCACGTTTAAATTCAGCAACCCAATTTGCTACTGTTGTATATGAAGGAGCACTTTCACCTAACACATTCACCATATCATTATGAATTTCTTGTCCCGATAAACCTTTTTTAAGTAAATATTTAATGGCACCACGCATTTCTAATTTTTCCATTGTAAACAAATCGCGGATACGTCTTTTGTGCACACCTGTTTCTACATGAAGGAGTTACTAGATCGAAACAAAATTTAACATGAGTTCATAGCAGAGATGGAAGGTCCCAAAACACTTAATTCTTTTTCTATTTATACCGCGCTTTTTGTGCTAGGCTAAGAAGTTTCCGAGCTGCCCTCGTAGTTATACGAAGAATTTTATTCTGGCATCTTTGAACTTTCTCATTATTGGATGCAGATGCGGTACCCTACAATTTCTCTATATTGACTTTAGGATTGCGTTAACTTCAATGTAGAATTTCTGCCGATGAGCCAATTTAGTTGCAACGCCTTTAATTTCATTTAAGACTTCCACTTTAGTCGAGATGAATACCAAGGTATTTGACTTCACTGATTGCCGAACAATTTGGTTGCACATGAATGAGTAGATTTTTATTCATTTACTTTGATTTTCCAAAGTTTCAACCATTTCCCCAATATGATCAAAAAATAACAGGTATTTTCAAAATTCGTGAGCTACGTATTTTCGGTTTTCGCATTTTTTTCTGTTATAGAGGTCCATACACGGTCCAATTCAATTGTGAATTGGGTCTTTCAACTGAATTGATTCTTACCCACAGACTTCATAAAATGAATTGAAAGATTTTTACTCAACTATTAAATTCAATAAAATTATAGACAATTTTAAAAATATATAAAGATCTCTTTGCAAAAACACTACAAAAACAAATTTTGAAACCTGATCAAGAGACTCAAACACACAAAACACGATCGAATTGAAAGACTTGCTAGTCAACTTGAAAAAATTAAAACATGTTAATTTTTCTTCAACCAACTCGACAACTGCCAAACTAATCAACTGACAAAGCCATACACGCTTTGATTTCGACAACAACCGATTCAGTTGCCAACTGAGTTGAAACGTGTATGGAGTGCGATACCAAAAAAACGCTTTTCAGAAGTGTTTCGAGGATTGGAAAAAACGCTGGCATAAGTGTATTATATCCGAGGGGGATTACTTTGTAGGAAACAAGATAGTTATTGATGAATAAATAAATACTTTTTGATAAAATTTAAAATAACGGTAATTTTTTTTTTTTTTTTTTTTTTTTTGATCTGACCTGGTATGTTCTAGCAAATTTCTTGATGCTAATTTATAGTCTTTATGGACACTGATGAATGCAGTATCATCTGCAAAGTTGGTTGAAGGTTGAATTTTGCTGCTCGTTGGCATGTCTGAAGCATAAAACAAATATAAAGTTGGACTCAATATGCTATCCTGAAGAACTCCAGCATTGATTGGCTGAGAGGAGATTTTGAAATCATCTTCCTTAATGACAATTTGCCGGTCATGAAGTAACTCTCTAACAGCTTGTGGATGTTTGTAGACCTAGTGAATAAACATATTAGGTGTACAACTTTGCTTCCGCCGTTTTGCAATAGATAGCTGTAGCGGTAAATGGCAGTTGAAATAATTAGATTGTACATGTCACACAATAAGCTGAGGTACCTAAGAAAAAGTGAGGTACATAACACCATCGAAGTACTGATCGTAATAAAGTTATTCTCAATTAAACATGTTAGCTTACAAGTCAAGTTCTCGTCATTTGCTTTGGGGTTTTAACTTTCATCATTTGCTCTCAAATACCTATGTTGAGTCCGCTTTTAGTGAAAGAACGTGCCGAGAATGCTTTCAACGCTTCAAAAAGGATGGTTTTGACATCGAAAAACAGCAGGCTCGAGAAAGAGAGAAGGTTTTCGAAAATGCAGAATTAGAGCGATTAGTTGATAAAACCTGATGTCAAACTCAAGAAGAATTGGCAGAATAATTGACAGCAGCGCAACAAGCCATTTCAAATGCCTGAAAGTCATGAGAATTATTCAGAAACAGGGAAATTTGGTGCCGTGCGAATTGAAACCGACAGATGTTGAACGGTGTTTGTTTGCTTATGAACAGCTGCTTGAAAGGCCAAGACGGAAGGGATTTCTACATCGTATTTTAACTACGCAAAAAAAATTATAGTAAAAATAAAATCAACAAAATTTTTGTCTGAAAAAATAATTCGTATGCATTAAGATAAATATCAAAAAAAAAAAATAATAATAACCTTGGATATTATATTTTGTTGTTATTTAAAAAAATTTCTGTTTTCGATTACTAAATATTTTTACTAAACTTTTGTTTGAATCCACGAATTCCTTTACAGGTCCGCATTTAAACAATTGATTAATTGATTCAAACAATTTATTAATTGATTTAAACAATTTATTAATTGATTCAACGAATTTCGTTTTTCTGTGTAGGGATGGAAAATCGGTTCATTACGATAATTTCAAACGCAGAAAATCACGGGGATATCTCGGCCATGCCTCCACGTCAACGACCAAACCGAATATTCAGGGTTTCCAGGTCATGCTTATGTTTGGCGAGATCAGCTCGGCGTAGTGTATTGTATTGTTATAAACGACAAAAAAAAAAACACTCACAAGCGATCGTTGTGGAACGCACTTATTGCAATACAACGAGAGATGGGATAAAGTGATTTTACAGCGTACCCTATGTTACAGTGGCGTACCCTATGTTGCGAAAGTGGTAAAGATATACTGGGAAACGTTGAAATGGAAAGTTCTCGTATTCGAAACACATTGTTATACCTATCACTAGTTTCGTTTTATCGCACACGGCCTGGCTGATCGTGTCTGCAATATATTCTTGTAAAATATCTTTCAGAAAGCACTTTTGAAAGGAAAATAATTTATTTTTTATGCATTAATACATGCAATAAGTGATACTTTTGTACAAAAGGTGCACTTACTCGCAGATAAAGTTTCCAACGGTCGTAAAGTAGAGTTTTCTTCGCGGCTTTCAATGATGTATGAATTCTTATAAGATTTACAAAAATCCATATACTTATACTCGTACTCCTTGTTAGATATTAAAATGGGTATAAAGAAATTCGTTCACTCATTCTCAAATACCAGTATTATATGAGAGTTAATAATAGTTGTAGACAGACACTAGGTTAAATTAAAATATTCTTGTCATCTGTTTTTTTTTTATCTCATTAAGCGACTAGTCAAGCATTCAATGGCTTTAACCACGCGAACACTTATTTCATTAAATCATTTGGCCACACTTGATTATGTACTCTTCTTATTATAAGTTCTCATCTCTTTGCCATCTTCACCAGCGTTGCCAGAATGAATATTTTATCTTAGCTTTGAAGATTTTACAAGCAAAATAAGATTGGAGGATTTTTTTTTTCTCAAAATTAGGATTTTTGAAGTTTATACTACATTTACACTAGCTCAAAATCTAGTAGATTTGAGTCTACAACGAAATCTATATCGCTTACACCACCATTTGTTGACATCTAGCAAGATTTAATTTTTACAAAAATTATTTACTCGCATGCATCACATAACAATTTTATCAGAGACTGAATACACCACATTAAAGTGTATATTTTTGTTGCAGCGTAGTATTTTTAAGTACTTTTTGAACAAAATCACTGTTGCATTGCTTGGTACAGAATAGTTTTCAGGAGATTTCGTCGAAATCTACTCATAAAGTAGATTTCATTTTGTATAGGAAATCTTCTCAAAATCTACTAGACTTGGCTTGAAATCTCGAATAAGCAGATTGCTCTTTGGTTAGACAAATTATAGACTATTAGTGTACTTAATAATGTTAAAATATTAGTTTCCTTAATGATGTGTGAACCATATTCAAACATCTAATGAAGTTTGACTGCCCTCATAAAATAAAACTAAATAGTTTTTTACTTTTTGGTTTCGTACATAATAATATAACGAGTGATTTTTTTGCTATTATCTTTTTGGCAACACTAGTTTTGACAGCTCACGCACGTTTTGTATCTTGTGTCACTTTCAAACATCTTCAGTTTGGTCTATAACTTAATCATGAATGGTCTTACAAATGAACAACGCTTGCAAATTATTGAATTTTATTATCAAAATGCGTGCTCTGTTAAGAAAGATCATCGCGCGCTTCTTCCATTTTATGGTCAGTTTAATCGACCTACTGAGGCTTCTATTCGGGCTATTGTAAAAAAATTTCGCACCAAATTTACATTGTTGGACATTAAACCACCAACACGCTTACGTAGAGTGCGAACTGAAGAAAATATCGCAGCCGTATCGGCCAGTGTTGGTGATGACCGTGAATTATCGATTCGGCGCCGTTCGCAGCAATTGGGCCTCTGTTACTCCACTACGTGGAAAATTTTGCGGAAGGATTTGGGTGTGAAGCCTTATAAGATACAGCTGGTGCAAGAATTGAAGCCAAACGACCTACCACAACGCCAAATTTTTGGTGAATGGGCTCTTGAAAAGTTAGATGAAGATCCACTTTTTTATCGAAGAATTGTGTTCAGCGACGAGGCTCATTTCTGGTTGAATGGATACGTGAACAAGCAAAACTGTCGTTTTTGGAGTGAAGAGCAGCCAGAAGCATTGCAAGAGCTACCAATGCATCCACAAAAAACAACCGTTTGGTGCGGATTATGGGCTGGCGGCATCATTGGGCCGTATTTCTTCAAAGATGATGCGAATCACAACGTTACTGTGAATGGTGAGCGCTACCGTGCGATGATAACAAACTTTTTTTTGCCCAAAATGGAAGAGCTTGACTTGCATGACATGTGGTTTCAACAAGACGGTGCCACATGCCACACAGCACGCGAAACAATGGACCAATTGAGAGGAGAGTTCGGTGAACAGTTTATTTCACGCTTGGGACCAGTCAATTGGCCGCCCAGATCGTGCGATTTAACGTCTCTAGACTATTTTTTGTGGGGCTATGTTAAGGCTAATGTCTATAGCGACAAGCCCGCTTCGATTGACGCACTGGAAGCCAACATTGCCAACATTATTCGTGAGATACCGGCCGAAATGTTTGAAAGAGTATGCCAAAATTGGACTAAGCAGATGGACCATTTGAGGCGCAGCCGCGGCCAACATTTGCATGAAATAATCTTCAAACATTAAATTATATCGACCCAACTATCGATCCAAATAAATATTTCATGCATTTTTCTGAATTTTATGTGTTTTTTTTTAATTTCCGATAGTTGTTATAAAATCACCCATTATATGTCGACATTTCATAGGAACTACCCTAATCATCAGTAGACTTTGGAAATTTTTGAAGGATATTCCCAAACATTCAACTTTATATCCCAACAATCTAAATAAATTGTTGAGAAGTTAAAAAGAAAAATGCTCTAATAATACCTGCCTTCGTGTCAACATGCCGTTATCTTATTTGAAAAATCTTCAAAATTAAGGTAAAATCTTCATTCTGGCAACGCTGCTGCAGTGTTATATGTTTAAAGTAATTTAATATTCAAATATGTGAATTAATTATTTCTCATACACACACATACACTCCTATATAGAGATGCGCATACACTAAAACCCACAGCCACCCACTTAGTCGCTCAACAAATTCCACTAGTACCCGGCGTTAATTGGCTCATACATTCGTTAATTCACACGTTTATTCGGCCGTAATCAATTGAGGAGATACTTTTTTAAACACAAACGAGTTTCGCTTTTAAATTGTCGTTAGTTTTTAATTAAATTTTTATCATTTTTTTATTTCCTTCTTTATTTTTCTTCAGCGGTTTTAATGAAATTGTGGAACATTTAAAATTATTTTGTGTGAGAAATCAAACGGTTGAATCGGTATTCGAGTATTAGTTTTTTTTTTTTTAATTTCTCATGCTTTAAATGCAATTAAACGCGTTAGATTGAAATATGTTTTGCGTTAACTAATAAAAACTAAGTTTATTAAAAATTATAAACATTTTATTTTAAACAAATATTAAATTGCGTTAAAAGTGATAAATTGCTTTAAACAAAAAGCATTAACCAAAAAAAGAAAAAAAAAAACGACTGGAAAAAATACATTTTTAATAAAATAAATAAAATTTGGTAAATCAAGTGATTTGTTGATGGCCAATTAAACTCTTGGACAATAATTGTATGTTTGAACTAAAACAAAAATACATAAATTGTAAAATGTAAATTCAAACATGTCAATTAAAACTTAATTTATTGTAAAGATGTACATACATTTTAATTAGTCATATAAAACTTTAATTGAGGTCATAACTGAAAGAAAATTTAAATTTTTAAAATCAATTCCATTGAATGACATAAAAAGAAAAACAAAAGTTTTACAAAGCAAAAAACTAAATTATGTAAGTATAAAAATTTAAATTTGCTATTTATTCGGCTAGGGTGAAAAATGCGTTACGCACTGACCAGAGGGTCCGAATCCTCCGCTTGGTATCCGACTGATCACCACAGTGAACTTACCGAATAAAAAACTTCCTGGGATAAAAATTTCCACCCCGCGACCGCCTTAGTATTGCTTCAGGGTGGATTCCCAATGGCTTAATCAGCCCTTCTCTTTATACTATCCGTCGTTTGAGATCCTGATTATGATCTTGTTTTGCGGCGTCCAGATCGGGCTTTTTGGTCCGCAGAACTTTTTCACAGAATCGGGATGCCGCTAAAAAGTTGGCTTCGCTGCCTATCATGATGTCCACGATATTCTCTACAGTTATTGAGCTTCACTTCTTCAGTTTCCGTCCATCGATTACACTTAAAGAAATTGTGTTCGGCATCATCCAGGACTTCTTCTTCGTATAAACAAAAAAGTATGTTATATTTGCCAATTTTGTATAAGTAGCTCCGATAATAGCCGTGACCTGACAGCATTTGAGTCAGGTAACAGTTCACATTCCCATGCCGTATGTTCAACCATTTCTCGATATTGGGAATGAGACGCTTTGTCCATCTACCCCTAGTGTCAGTACTCCAACTAGACTGCCAACTGTGTAACATTTCCTCCCGTATTTGCTGCATACTTCCAAAGTCCGCATGGCTAGTCTACCTAGATATCCATGCCTTCCTTCGTGCTAGGATCTGTAGGTCTATTGGGATCATACCTGCTATTACTGTAACCGCTCCTGCCGATACAGTACGGTATGCAGATGTGACCCGTAAAGCAGCTACCTTTTGCACTGCTAACAATGGTTTTGCTCTACTTTGTATCCTGACTTTTTCTCCCCAGACTTCGCTCCCATAGAGAAGAATGCTACTAAACTATTATTACTCGTAATATTAAATTAATGCCACTTAAGGCACATTTACATGATAATACAAGAGATCTGATAAAAATGTGTGTAAAATAAATTAAATCTTATGCTAGGAACACAACTGCGATGAACGACGAACTTCGCCCAACGCGACGAATTCGCCGGCAAATATTCGATGTATAAATTCGTCGTGTGAAGCACAATATCAACGAGCATTGTTTACATTCCGTGCAAAGAAAAAAAAAAATGAATATAAATATTTACTAAGGTGACCATATTAAAAGTAAACCTATATAAATCCCATCCGAAAGAAGGATTTTTGAAATTATCTCAGGTACTTTATATTTTGAGAACATCTTTATAAATTTTTTACTACATGGATTACTATAAATATAAAAAGCATGATTTCGTGAAAAATATTTTTTTTGTATATAAGAAACCTGACCACCTGACACTGTTTTGTTCGTCGTTCGCTGACAAAACAATTGGAAATAAATCCAATTCAATTTTAGCTGAGTATGACGAATTTCGACCAACGCCATGATTGTGTACATTTTCCTATACACCAATGTATTTTATTTTTGGCGACGAATATTCGCGACCACAAATTCGTCGTTCGTCGCAGTTGTGTGCCTAGCATTACCTTGTAAAAACAAAATGAGAGAAATCTAAATGCAAAAATTTACACCAGAAAACTCTGTATTCTCATCACATCAGAGGTGTAATTTTAAAATCACATTGGCAGCACTTCCAGTATTTATTGAACGTGGTACAACATTACGAAACCCAAACAAGTGCAGTTCAAGAATATTGCAAGTTGTTATTGTAAATGTTGTAGAATTGTAACCTTCAGTAATTTTATGAGACTTTCATAATAAAACATGGTCTGATCAAAAAATAGCCGTTATGTTAAAATTTCGTAAATTACGTATGTTCGATTTTTGCTTTTTTTTTTTCTTTTATGATGGTATACATATCTGTTGGCAATATCAGCCATTTCAGATTATCAGTTGGTTTTTGACAGGTAAAAAGACGGTGTGATTTTAAAACGTAATTATATCCACGAGGACGGTTCGGAAACTTCTTAGCCTAGCACAAAAAGCCCGGTATAAATAGAAAAAAGTTAAGTGGTTTGGAAACTTCCATCTCTGTTATGAACACATGTTAAATTTTGTTTCGATCTGGTAACTCCTTCATATAGAAACAGGTGTTCACAAAAGACGCATCCGCGATTTTTTTACAATGGAAAAATTAGAAATGCGTGGTGTCATTAAATATTTACATAAAAAAGGTTTATCGGGACAAGAAATTCATAATGATATGGTGAATGTGTTAGGTGAAAGTGCTCCTTCATATGCAACAGTTAAAAATTGGGTTGCTGAATTTAAACGTGGTCGTACAAGCATTGAAGATGAACCACATAGTGGACGTCAAAATGCAGCAACGACAACAGAAATTGTAGTCAAAGTGCATGATATGGTATTAAATGATCGACGAATAAAAGTGCGTGAAATAGCTAATATCATGGGCATCTCAAATGATCGAGTCCATTTATTTTTGCATGAAGAACTACAGATGAAAAAGATGTCTGCGAGATGGGTGCCGCATTTGTTAACAGTCGACCAAAAACGCACAATAATGAACATTTCTCAAGCTTGTTTGGATCGTTTTAAGCGAAATAAAATGGACTTAAGCGTCGTTTCATAACTGTTGATGAGACATGGATCCGCAACTATACTCCAGAGACAAAAGAACAATCCAAACAATGGACTGATGCTGGATGAAGTGCCCCAAAGAAGGCAAAAACAATTCAAACGGCTGGTTAGGTTATGTCAACGGTTTTTTGGGACTTCAAAGGTATTTTATTGATTGACTATCTGCAAAAGGTTAAAACTATAAATTCGGAGTACTATTGCAAGCTTTTGGATCAATTAAATGTACAAATTCGAGAAAAACAACGAATTAAAGTACGAGTTGCTTGACCACCCACCTTATTCTCCTGAGTTAGCAGCTCCCAGTGACTTTAATCTGTTCCCAAATCTAAAAAAAAAATCCTTGCTGGTAAGTGTTTTACCTCAAATGAAGATACAATTACAGTTGTAAACTACTATTTTGAAGATTTTGAGGAAAACTATTTGAATCAAGGGATAGAATTGCTAGAAAAGCGTTGGACTAAGTGTATTGAAGTTTCAGGAGATTATATTGAAAAATAAAAAATATTTTTGAAAAACTAACTATTCTCTTTCATTGATAGGCTAAGAAGTTTCCGAACCGCTCTCGTATGTTTTTAATTTGATAAAAGTGACCTGAGATAGTTTTGCGGACAAAAAATTATCCTTGACACTACTTGGTCACAATTTTGCAACAATACAAACTTATTGTATTCGTTTATACTCAAATCTATTAATGTTTCAAATTTCGTCGATACTGATTCCAACCGTTTAGCTCATAACAGCAACAAACAAACGGACTAACTTTCGCATTTGGTCAAGGCACGAACGCGCGCAAAAACATGCTGATTGGAGGGTATAGAGCGTCCTCACGTCGATTGAGTTTTATTTTCCGTTTTCGGTTCGAAACTATTGTTTTAATAGATTTCTTCAGAAACAATAAGAAAAATTTCCCCAGTATAGCCGGTCTACTGTCTCTTGACCCTACACTAAGCACTTTAATGGACGTTTATATAGCCTATGTCCGTCAGGAGGCCTCTCTCTATAGTTTGTTGACAATTTCTTAAAATCGGACTGCTAGTTCCGGAGATTACCTTTTGTAAACATACAAAGTTACAAACTTGTTTTCGTTATATATAAGTATAGATTAAAGTACTTTGAGTAGCCCAAACCCTTTTTATATACTTGTGTTTTTAAATTTATTTGTGTTTTAAAGAAAACTTTGTTAACCGAATCTTTTTATTTTCCTTTTATCTCATTGCAGAAAATTCTTCACAACAAAGCGCTCAACACCTCATGTTTCTTAGAAACTTTTAACATGATTATGTCATTAAAAATTACTTTTAATTAAAGTGAAAATGAACTCGTACTAGTGAAGAATTTAATCCTGTTCAGTTTAAACAAACTAAAAACCGCCAGCAACAAACAAGTCAAAATACCATAAATTAACCTTAATTAAATTGAAATGCTTGATGTGAATAATTTAAATTCAACAGGCTCAATAATAAATTTAATAGATAATGTTAATCAGCAAAATAATATTAATACTGAAAGTCTGCTGTTGTTGTCGCCCGCAACATCATCGCTTGCGCCAGCCAGTGACAGCAACTCTTCAGTATTGCTTACAGATTTTGTAGTGAATACAACAGCGGCTGTTGTTGATTATGCGGCACAATGGCTGACAGCAACAATAGCAACAACAGCCAGTAATTTAACGAGTATTAATAATGAAACCTTTAGCCTGGCTTCCACCCTACTTGCGCCCGCCGACAGCAGCGTAGGTTATAGCAACCAATCATCATTTGTCAGCAGTTATTTAAATTTTACGATTCCATCAACATCGAATATGGCCAAAAGCATTATTAAAACTGGCAACAATCAAACAGTTACAAGCAGCACATCATCGCCATCATCATCGATAACGACAACGACAACGTCACCACTCTCCTCCTCCGCTGCTACATTTATTTTAAATACTGATCTCATTGGAGAAAATAGAAACAACGAGGGCTGGAGTGATTGTCATCCGAATAATCCAAACTTTAATTGCTCCCGCATGGACTATATATTTTCGATTCTAGGACCACAGACCTTGCCGCTGTACACCTCTCTAATCGTAAGTTCAAACTCAAAAAATTGGGAAGGTTACCGCTTCCTTTCTCTTGCGTTTAACTTAAATATAAAATTTTTTACTAAAACATGAACTGCGTTTAAAGTTAGCAAATAAAATATTCGTACACTGGAAAAAATGGAACACAAAAAATTTTAAGTGAATTATGCTGGGAACACAACTGTGACGAACGACGAATTTGTGGTCGCGAATATTCGTCGCCAAAAACAAAACTCATTGGTGTACATAAAAATGCAATCGTGGTGTTGGTCAAAATTAGACATACTCAGCGAAAGTTGAAATAGATTTGTAACTGTTTGTTACGTCAGCGAACGACGAACAAAATAGTATCAGGTGACCAGGTGTCTTATATAAAATAAAGTAATTTTCACGATATAATACTTTTCATATTTATATTAATCTATGTAGTTAAAAATTTATGAAAACGTTCTGAAACTAAAAAGTAATTCAGATAATTTGTTCAAAAATCCCTCTTTCGGATAGGATTTATATTAATTAACTTTTAATATGGTCCGCTTAGTATTTATACTAATATTTTCTTTGCGTAATATTATCTACACAAAACTTTGTTGATATTGTGCTTCATACGACGAATTTATATAACGAATAGTCATGATAGGCGAAATTCATCGTTCCTTGCAATTGTGTTCCTAACATTAAACACTGACTTTTGGTGCTGTCAGAGAAACCAATTTTGTAGTGTTGGGAAAAATCTTTCATTTGTGTGAGTTTTTCATTCTCTTTAAGAAGGGTTAAGTGAGTTAATCCATTCTTTTCTTTCATCCGTCTATATGCCAGCCATATTTCAGAATGAATGAAAAGGTTTTGATTGTTTATATCCGGTGGCAACATGACGAATTATTCTAAGACAATTGAACTGATTTGCTACTCAAAAAAGCAACATCTTCGTGCGCCAGGGTACTTAGGTATGAAAAGTTCCGTCACGAACAGCGTCTTCGTGCCCTGGCTCATACAGCTCCCCGGTGCAGTAAGACCCTTTGGTCTTTCGTTAAGAGAGTAAGGAACAGTGCTAGTTCATCAATTCCAACTCTGTTAAAGAATAACCAAGCATTCTCCGACCCGGTTGACAAAGCTAACATGTTGGCTGAAATTTTTGCAAGCAATTCTTGGTTTTCAGAAAGCAGTCAACTACTTCCCGAGCTCGAAAGAGTAACTGTAACTATGCCAGGGATATTTTTCATGGCTAGAGCAGCCAAAAGTGACCGACCTGGGCATAAACAAGTCTCCTGGATCGGATGGCATTCCAACACTGGTCTTGAAGCAGTGTTTTTCTATGCTTCCGCGTCCATTAGCACGCCTCTTTAGCATATTTTACCATTTTGGTTAGTTTCCATCGTGCTGGAAGGTATTAGCAACCAATCCCCAAAAAGCGGAAGGCAATAACCCTGAACTACCACCCAAATGCCATTTGATCTGTGCTTTCCAAAGTAATATAAAGTATGATTAACTACCATCTTGCGAGGTATCTAGAGTCGCAAAAATTACGTTGTGATCGTCAATATGGATTTCGTAAGGGTCGTTCTACTGGTGATCTTATGGCATATTTTTCGGAGAAATGGTGCCACTCAAACCATCATTTCGGTGAAAGTAAAGTGGTGGCTCTGGATATCACCAAAGCATTTGACAGAGTGTGGCATGCTGCACTACAGGCAAAATGTATTATGTTTCTCAGAGACCGCACTATACTCGTACGAGTTGCTATAGATGGGCTCTCATCAAACAAGTTCAAGATTAATTCAGGGGTACTGCAAGGCTCCGTTCTCTCTCCTACTCTATTTTTTATTTTCCTCTATCAAGCTTCCAACCCTATCCACTCTTTCGCGGATGGCAGCAGCATTTGCCATTCGTTCTCTTTTAGTTAAAGGCCCAGCCTATCAGACATCGCTGCCCAGAGGATAAATATGAATGATTCACTGAATAGTGATTTTTTACTAATATCCGAATGGGGTCATGAAAACAGGTTCGTCTATAACGCTCGTAAGACCTAGTGTTGTTTATTGATACACAAGCAAACGACCGCTAATGTTGCTTCATCTGTACTCATCGATGGTATAAATATTGAGGAATCGGATGCTTGTGGTGTTCTTCGAATGAAGATACAGTGTGATGTACGACGGGCTGAACGCATTTTTCAGGTCCCTAAAGAAGCATTCAAATTCCTTGGGTTTTTGAAATAGTGTAAAATATACTTCACTGCATCAGACGTCCTTACTATTTACAGGACCTGCATCCGAACGAAAATGGAGTAGAAATCCCAAGCTTCGGGCTGGCCCATGAAAGTCTATTTTAGGATTACTCGACCGTGTGCATGAGAGGGCGAAGAAGCTCATTGGTGACAGTAGCGTATCCAACTCTATTGACGCACTAGAGCGTCGACGCAGTGTAAACTTTAAGTCAAATGTTCACAAACAATACTCTCTCTTTCCCTCTACCCACAAACTTCATATGTAGGGGTCATCCTCTGAGTACTGGTTCAAATTCAAAAGTGTAGTATATTCGGCTGGGCCGGATTTAAAAGACCCTTCACGATAGTTACGTAAATATATAGTATATATAACAAATTTGAACTAAATATGCTGGTTTACATATGGACCGATATCGAGGAAAAAATTTTTTGTTGCCTTGTAATCGCTATGCCAAATATGTAATCTTTCATGGGAATTTTTATGGAAAAATCTTTTCTATGAAAATATCGCGTAAGCGAACTTAAACATTTTTTTTTTTTTTGCTTAAAAGCAATTCTGGTTATAAAAGGACCGATATCGGTCCATATATGTATATCCGAGCATATTTAATTCAAATTTGTAAACATATTTACGTGACTATCGTGAAGGGTATTTTAGATTCGGCCCAGCCGAATTCATAGTACACTCTCTCTTACTTGTTTTTTTTTATTAATTTAATCCTTTTGCTTTCGATTGCGCCAATTATAAACATAAACATCCTTATTTCAAACACTTCAAGAAAGGTTAAAACCACTTAAGTATTTAAGATAATGATGTAAAACAGAATACTTAAAATTGAAAATAAAAACTAAAACTTTACATACCCGGGCGAGGTCCTGGGATAAAATAACGATTTGTTGAGGGCAATAAATTGTAATACCAGCTACCGAAAACTTGAAGAGGATTTCTACATTTTTGATTTTATTTGAAGGGAGGGAAAATTTACAATTCTAAAACACTCAACTTCATGTGTCAGAGTAAAAGGAGCGAGAAATTAAAATTGCTTGATAATTTTAAAACCTTTAACAGCCGAAAATAACACAGACACTTGCGAATAAGTTTCCGTTATTATCGCTCTCATTTCATTATCCCGCAAATGGCTGTTAATGTCTGATGAATTCGCTTTCAGAAAAAAGAAATAAATGTAGAAACTTCCAGCAGCAGGCCGGCCAACATTTTAATTTAAATTTAAATGAAAAAAAAACCAGAAACTAGCAACATGAGTCTGATTAAAGGCACATCACGTAGTGGTTGCTGCTTCTTCTTATTTGTTTTTTTTTTTCATCAAAATAAATAAAGAATTCTGAGTTTTAATGCTTTTGAGAAAGTTCTAATGGCTTTAATGAGAACAACTTGTTGGCAAGTGCGAGTTGTGTTTCTTTTAGTGGAAAAATATACTGGATTTTGTACATTTAATACAGTGTTTTAAAGTTATTTTAATTTTTATAGAACAATGAGACTGAATTTAGTAGCAGAGCAAAAAAAGTATTTTATCACGTTTGATTTACTTTCAAAAATATAGGCGGAGTAGTTTTTGGCATGTTGAGGGTTAAAGAGGGAAAAGTATTTACTGTCAGGGATGCCAGAAATAGGTAAAAAATCTGCAAAACTCAAGAATTTCTCATGAAAAAATCTACAAAATCTGCACTTTATTTTTCAAATCTTCAAACTCTTTTAAATATGCGTTTTTTTATACATCATTTTAAAAATATTAACAACATATTGAAGGAAATTATGCATTTAAGAATATTAAAATGCAAATAAATTTTATGAGAAAACAGACATATGTATATGCAATTTGTTAAAATTAATGCCTAAACACGTATAACGTTGTACGAGTATATTCGGACTATCATTAAAATTTATCTAGCTGAATATTTTCTCGACATATGCTGATGAATGTGGTAAAATTATTATATAATTAATAAACTCGGTTAGAATTTAAAAATGATGTCAGGCTGGAGAACAGTTCTCGCGTTATCGTAAATATTTCTTAAGTACAGCCAGGGTTGTCGTTGTTGCTTGGCCTTCGAGAGTTTAACGTCTCGCTCTCACTGATTAACTGTTAACCTCAAATAATTGTATAAGTTTACAGGTACTCCTTTTTTAACCATGTGAAAGCATAAGTCACAATAGTTAGTCACAACGCCGCTGCAAATTACTGCTATTACTATCCTAAGGATGAAGTCTTCGTTACTTTGGTAGAAACTTTAAAAGAGTATTATAAAAAAATACTTTAAATTATCGTATAAATATTATATATTATATTACTTTCTAGAAACTTGCCAAAGTTGCTTCAACAAAGTAACTTTTTGAACTTCGAGTCCAAAAACAACCAAAGCAGGTAGCTTTCAATCTTTATAATTTTTTCAAAATTTCGCTTAATTTTCTTACATAACCTTCAAAAACATGTGCAAAATGTTATTTCATTTTGTGTATTTTATAACATGATATTTTCCTGCAAATCATTAATCAGTGAACTTTTTTTTTTTTTTTTTGCACATACATATGATATTTTCCTTTTAACATAACGTTAAGAAATGGTAGTGGAAATATAAGGGAAAAAGTACAAAAAGTTGCCTTATTATTAAAAATTTTTAATATCTGCGTTTTCAGGCCAAAAATCTTCAAATCTTCATTTAGTGTTTTTAGAGAGCAAAAATCTGCATTTCTGACAACAGTGTTTACTGGGTATAGAACCAGTGTTGTCAACTTTGAAATTTCAAAACCCACCAAAATGGGGAAAACGCGTTATTTAACAAAAACGCAGCAATTTGTTTAGTTTTTATTTTATAAGTTCTTCACAAAATTCTAAAAAGAGATCAAATTTTTTATTAGAAGCAGGAAATTAATAAAAGCTTCTAATTTGTCATTTTACCTAATGTGAAACGCGACATGTTTAGGAAATTTGTTTTGGGGCATTCAAAAAACTGAGTGCTTTTAATACAAGTTTTCTAAGACTATAAATATAAACTTTTTACAATAAAAAGCCATTACTTGTATGTTTTTAAGGTAAAAGAATAAAAGGAGCAGCAGATTTAAAAAAAGAAATAATATATCATAGGTATAATATTATATAACATCACAGAAATAATATCAAATATTTTTCAATCAGCAAAACTTAAATTTGATAGCAGAAGAATTATATCACGTGTAGCCTTCAAAATCAGTATTATTGCAATATTATATCAGATATCATTATATTGTTTTGAAAATATATATGTATTTAGAAAACCATATCATGATATGAGGTGTCAAGAAACGTAAACGAAACACTTAATATTCAATTTTAAAGAATTGCGTAAAAAAGTAGAATAAAAAGTCATAGAATTATTATAATATTAAAAAAAATCGCTTATTGTTTTCTTTTAGGTTCATTGTAAGACAAAAATATTTAGCCTTATTGTGTTTGGCGTAGTCGTAAAACGACATCTGTCGTGGTGGCTATCGCATTTACATTATTAAGTTACCGTCTAAAATTTTCGACAAGCAAAATTTTGTAAATGGATCATAATGTAAAAGATTATGCTAAACAAATGGTGTTTTCTTTTCTGATAAAAAAAAGGCTGCCCTTTAAATGTTTATCATTTTTTTCCGATGCTGCCAGATAATTGGCTGGTATTGTAAGCTCAGTTTTAATTGTCAGATGAATGCGCCTGACAATGGCATCATTGTCAGAAAAAAGTTTGATGGGCAACACTGCCAAACAGACCGTTGTTGATATACATAAGTGGCAATGCCTTACAACATGTCTGGCAATTTTTTTCATCTAACAATCTGACAACCATGTGAACTGACAATTTTTGTTGTTAGATGAATTATTTGTCAGACCATAGTCTGACAATGAACTTGTAAGCTTTTCTTACGGTCGTCCTAACACACAATTTACTTCTACGGGACAATTTTTCATTATCACTACATTGTCAGCATGTTGCCAGATCTTACAATATTGTAACATCTGACAAACGTGTGTACATAGCTTTATCATAAGAAATGATTAAATGTAAAAATTAACAACAATTTTTTTAGATAAATAAACAAATTGTGAGCGCTGCCAAAGTTTTTATTGTGACGTACACCTTTTGCTTTGCGCTTTTCTGTTAAAGTTTTAAACTTCACGCAAAGCGACAAAGTTTTATCTGACACGGCCTTAAATGTCTATCGCCGTTTTAAAGTGAACTTTACTGAATTGCAAAGCATTGATACGCTATTTGGGTTAATCTCATATAAATTGTATGTGCATGAGGATTTTTGAAAGATAAATTACACTTGATGCGCAAATTTAGGTTGCGCAGTAAGATTGTTGAAGGATTTTACGAAAATGGGCTTGCAAATCAATATGGATTTCGTGCACTGGAAAGTTGAAAATCCCTCGCCACTGATACTGAAAGAGAAATTATAACTATATATTCATATTATTAAAAATATTATTTTTTTAAATTGTATGCACATATACTCAAACATACATAAAATTGCTCAAATGCTTTAATTGAATACTTATTGTGCAATTGAAATTGAAAAGAGTTCTTTTTGCATTTCCTTAAAATATTCTTTCCTTTCAAGACTTGCTTTCTAGGTTGCAATTTATATTGTTTTATTTTATTGCAGAATATGAATAAATACGGTTCTTGTATGCTTTGTAACAAATTTTCCATTACATGCTAAAAATAATTGGTCCTTTCATTGCTTGCTAATAATACATACATTTCGTTTCACCAGCTGTAGGATATTTTATATGTTTCAGAAAATTTATGAACAAAAGATAAGTACATTGAAAAAATATTTATTATGAAAAATAAAGCGATAAAATTAAAAGTCGCAAAGCACTTTGAATAATCGTTTATTAATTATTTTTAGTTTAACTAGATAGTGATAAAAATATTTCGGATAGTCGTTACAAATAGAAGGTAGCGCGAGTGGAACTATCGGAAGTGTAAATCCATTTCATGCATTCCAGCTAGTCTGTATGAAATGTCTATCATGAAATGCTAGATCAAAATTTAACAAAAGTTTAAAGTTCACAATAAGCATATCTCTGAAGCCTATGTCTTAAAAATGGTCAATGCGGCCGCGCTAGCATCTTTCATAGGAAGCAGCGGCTGGCTAGTACAGCAGCATGTAATGTCACACTCCCACTATATCCCTGTAACTACTATTCTTCACTTCAAGTATCCCACTTTTCAGATAATCACAAAGGAAACACCTTCAGGACACAAGTGAGTTAGAGAGCCTAGGCTATTTCGGGGTATCAGGCGGCCTTCCCACCAAGCCGGACCTAAACTCTGCTTCTGCTGAACATCAGCCTGTTGTTAAGACTTCTATATTATCTTCAATATTATTCGTGAACATAAATGTAGAAATATAATTAGCACGCACATACACACACACATGCTTGCCAAACAAGAACGATGCAACAATAACAAACAATAAGAACGCAACAATGAAATTATTTGCGGTTTATTTACTTCTGATTTTACATTCTTTAAATCATGTATATTTGTTTGTTTGTGTATGATGTTATTAGTATTATGTTGTTTGAGTGCATATGCATGTACATTTATAGCAACCAGATCAACGGCTTGCACATTGGATTAGTTGTGATAAAAATTCTTATCAATATTAACAAGCAATAACCATAAAACCCAAACTTCAGCTTAAAATTGTTTTAAAAATGATTTTAAAAACGGCTGACTTAAAAAAGTGCTAAAAAAATATTCGCTAAATTTGTAAAATTCGTTTTAAGTTTAATCGAATTTTGTCTACAAATTGTTTGAATAACTGTTTAACATCTTATGAATGCGGCTGATAATCAGTGATAAGACTGATTTAAAAAATAGTAAAAATTGTTATTTTCTTTAAGTGTAAACAAGTTGAATCTTTATCACACAAAGATACTCCTACTAGAACTAACTAAATTTTATATGCATACACTGAAGCAGGAGAATATTAGGGTGGTCCATGTTTAGGATGTAAAATTTTTGAAAAAAAAAAAAATTTTTTTTTAATTTTTGTTTTTTAAACCGTTTAAAAATATGTAAAGGGTATATATAAGTTTGTGATTTATACAATTTTCATTTGCGACCCTATAAAGTATACAATTTCCGAATCAGCATTGATAGAAAATTCGATTAAGCGATGTACATAAATATGGAAAATGAAAATTTTCGATATCGGTCCATATATACCCGAGATACACTTACCCTAAACCAATTTTTCTATTAACATTTTTTTTGCAGAAACGCAGTTCTCGTTATAAAAGAATAAAGTACAGAAAATAGCAAATTCTGATATCGTTTCATATATAACCAAGATATAGCTTAAACAAACTTTTCCATGAAAATATTCATGAAAGATTTATTTTTGGGAATAGTGATTACAAGGCAAAAATATTTTCTCCCGGATATCGGTCCATATATATCCCAGCATATTTAGTTCAAGTTTGTAATATATACTATACATATACGTGACTATCGTGAAGGGTATTTTAGATTCGGCCCAGCCGAATATATCACACCCTAATTTGTTTCATCTAAGCTTGTTATTGGAACATTTAGCGTTTTAAATTCTCATTATGTTCTTTAAAATAAAGGGATATATAGTAAAATGTCTGAAGATAATTTTAAAAATTTTCCAAGTCTACTGATGATTAGAATAGCTCCTATGAAATGTCGATATATAGACAGTTAGGAAATATAAGAAACAGTCGGCATATATTTTTTGCTAAATATGAATGATTGACTGAATAGTGATCTTCTATTAATCTCCGAGTGGGGTCGTAAAACCAGGGTCGTCTTTAACGCTCGTAAGACCCAATGTTGCTTATTAACACACAAACAAACGACCGCAGATGCTGCTTCATCTGTACACATGGATGGTATAAATATTGAAGAATCGGATGCTCTTGATGTTTTTGGAATGAAGATACAGTGTGATATCTGCTAGAATGAACACAGTTTTCATGTCTCTAAAGAAGCGTTCAAGTATCTCGGGTTTTTGCAACGGTATAAGATGTACTTCACTCCATCCGACCTCCTTATTATTTAAACCACCTACATCCGACCGAAAATGGAATACAACTCTCATGTTTGGGCCGGTGCCTTGAAGTCTATTTTGGGCTAACTCGACCGTGTGCAGGAGAGGGCGAAAAAGCTCATCGGTGACAGTAGGGTGTCCAACTCTATTGACTCAATGGAGCATCGACGCAGTGTAAGATGCTTTACTCTGCTCTATCGTTACTACAATGGATTTTGTTCTGACGAGATTAGGGATCTTGTTCCCGAAACTCGCACATTTTTGCGTAGCACGCGTTCACCGTCCAGAGCTCATCCATTTGTGCTTGATTGCCCGAGGAATCGTACTACGCATTACAGAGAGAGTTCGTTTTTTGGCCGTACGCTTCGTCTGTGGAATAAGTTGCCCGCTGACGTGTTTCCTGTCTGTTATAACGTTGGAAAGTTTAAGTCAAATGTTCACAAACACTACTCCCTCTTTCTTCCTCCTCATAACCTATTTTCCTAGTTATGGTACAATGCTCTGCATATGTAGGGGTCATCCCCTGAGTACTGGTTCAAGATAAAAAAAAGTTATTATGTGTAAGTTGCATGTAGCATAGTTTACACTACATAACATAGTTTTGCCTCATGCCATAAATAAATAGATTTGTCTTTGTAAGCAAATATTGGGCTTTTGACTCATCAGCTTCTGTTAGATACTTTAGAAACCATAAATTTAACTGTTAAGATATTAAATTTGTTGGAAAAAAATACTTGAAAAAGAATTAAATCAGATAACAATTTGTGCAAACTTTCTTATCATTAAAACAACAACGGAGATGAAATCACTAAAATTTTATTTTATTTTTTTATCTTGGTAATTACAAATTATTTATGCAGATGTAATAAATTATTTTGCCATTTTTTTTTAAGTTAACGTGTTTTTGTCATTTATTTATTCTCTTGCTTTAAAATGTTCTACAAATTGTTTTTTTTCAATATGTTGTTTAATTTTAAATAAATTTATTGTTTTTATGTACATTATTCAATTGAGATGAATGTTTGAATAAGCGGCAGTAACTTTTTAATTTTTATTTTATTTTTTTAATTGAAAATAAATTACAATTCCATGACATTTCTGAACAATGTAAGAAAAATAAATTGAATTTAACTCGTTTTGGATGGATTTAAAAAGAAATTACTGCAAAATATGGGGATGAATATACTCGTATCGTTTAGTCTCATGTACAAAGGCCCTAACAAACATAATTGCAATTTTACAGGAGAAGGAAAAATCGTAATGTAAACTGTATAAATAGGTACATCTAGAAGTAACTCGTTCTGTTCAATTGCTTTTGTAAGAGCGATATGTATGAAATTATATAATTAAATCTTTGTGACACTGTGTAATTGTGTGAAACGTAGTAGAATCCCTATGAATACTTTTGATGTATTTATTTTTTGTTTTTGATGTAGGACACCCAATTGACCATACACGAGATAGATAAAAAGCGGAATATTTCGGTTTTTATTCAATCCAATTTTAATTTAATCCAATGATGTTAATGAATAGGACAATAAATTCATTTAATATTTTAGAAAAATGTATGTTAAAGTAAAAAAATTATAATAAGGTAAAAACGATGTTCGTAGAGGCTTCTGTTTCAAAGTAATAATATGTTAAAAAATAAAAATTACGGCAACCTTAGCTACGATGACAAATCCGCCCTGTGTTTTAAACTACATTTTTGTTTTATTTTATTTTGAACTAGAATTAGGGATACCATGTTCACGACATATATTTGTTCAACGTTAGGTTGAACACCCTAAAAAAGCTGAGTTCAGGGAAAATACGAGTTATGGCCTTTCTACGTGAGACTAACGATATGCGGAACTGCTTATACATATTTTCAACCAAAAGAAAAAAATAATATATTGCACTCTAAATACAAAAGGGCCACAACTCAAAATACTAAAGTTTTCAGGAGAGATAAAAAACTGTTTATGTAAAAATTTTTATAATATTTAAAGAAAATATTATTTTATTGTGAAAAAATTCAATATTGAAGAAATTTCTTCTATACTTTTCTCAATTTTATATTATATTTGCGAAATCATAAGAAACTGACTTTTATGGAAAAAAGTCAAATTTAGATAATTTTGAGTTGTGACCCTTTTGTTTTTAGGGTGCGATATAGTATATGCTTACATACACTTTTATAAGCCAGCGTTTTTAAATAAGAAAAAGTTTCATAACTTTTATTGTAGCATTATTTTTAGGAAAAAGAAAACAGAGTTTTTTGGTATTGCTACCAGCAATTCCTCTGGAACACCGTGACGCTCGGACGAATGAAAGGCCCTTGCGTAGATAAAAGGACATGCAGTTTCCAAAATTCAATTGAATAAATATTAATGGAAGTTTGAAATCATAAATAGCAATTTTATGATGGAAATACTTTTCCCATTAGAAGCCATTTTTAAACAAAAGTTGAATTTGAACCAAAGAAAAAATTTCATATAGAGATAAAAAAAAAGGAATAAGAAAGACAGACAGACCTATTATAAATTACATATAAATTACATAGAAAATCGTTTATATACTTGAACTGCACTGATGCCTACTTTTTCCCATTTCTTTTGTAGAAGAAATTTGAAATTACTATTAAGAACAAAGAGTTTAGCAGTGATAGGAAACCAGTAATACTGCGTTGTACAAAAAACGCCCAAACTCAATAAAATGTCCACTTAACCTGCAAATAGTTTCTAAAGCCGGTAAAAATCTACAAGAAACTCGATAAAAATCTACAAAAACCGATGTAAGAGGCGGATGAGAAAGTGTTATACGGGTAGCATAAAAATTTTCATGGAAAAACGAATATGAAAATCTGGTTCCGAACTGGTTAGCGAACCAATTCCAACTTTTCTTGAGAATTCCTAAAATCGTCTTCAGGATTCGCCAAAATGCCTTTACTTCCCCAGAACAACCTCGGAAGCAAAACGGACACTTTAATTTTCGCACCAAAACGGCAATACCATATATCAAACTCTTTTAAGGTACAAACCCTTTATAACAGGAGTTACAAGTGTTACAAACATACAAGTAAAGCTATTGTAATTGTGTTAATAACCGCTCATGTCGTGTAGATATCTGCTATTCAGCCACTAAAATCTGGCGAGAAGTGTTGTAAAGTGATTAACAGGTAAAATGTTCCAAAAACCGGTAAAAACAAGAATAATTCGGTAAAAATACCACGGTGAAATCAGACGAAACTACCGGATAATTACCCACTTAGCGCATTCCATAGCAAAAAAGGCGCACCAAATATGTAAAACCGGTCTCGAACTGGCAGGCGAACCTGTTCCGAGTTTTTGCAGAATTCCTAAAATCAGCTGCAGGAATCGCCAAATCTCCTGTGAAAACACCGAAAAAATAATTTATTTATTTAGTAACTATACAGTTGCAAAGTAAATTTGCAAAGTATGGGATGCACAGGGTGAGCGGGGTGACAAAGACCATAATGCCCAAGATGGTATTAACAGTACTATTATTATTATTTATTAATAGATATAAAATTTTGTACATGTAGGGTTATAATTATACAAGATTTCTTTATCTATATATGGCAAAACATAATTGTTGTGTGCCAGATTGGCATGTTACTAAACATACAGTACAAATGATTATTTATGTATATTTGAGTTGGCAAACATAAATTATATGAAACTGTAAAAAATAGAAAAGTTAGTTAACTATGTAGCAAATTCACTAAGTATCAGTCTTCTATACTTAAAACAAGATTCAAGGCATTTATATAAGCTTTTAAAATTAGAACCATTCAGTATGCTAATGACCTCATTCACTTTCCTTTATTGAAAGTACTGTTGTCTAAAAGCATTATATATGGGACATTAACCAATTACATGCAGGACATTTTCAGACTTCATTTGTTGTTCTGGAATGCTCTATTCTTAATATCTAGTAGACCTCCTCTGGCTCGTATTATAAGTACAGTCATCCTTGATGAATAATTTTGTTGCAAAATTGGTAACATATAAAAATTAAGCTTATGATATAGATCGTGAAATTGAGATCCACGTGCATCACTGATGAACTCCTCTCTCTCTTTATTTATTAGCTGTTGCAGTATGCTTTTCCAGTTGCTGCTAATTAATGTATTAGGTACAGTATTAATATGTAAGTCTTGCCTTATATATTCCCATTGCGCGAACCAATATATTTTTTTACAGATTACAAATTCTGCTAGTATACGAGCTATTCTGTACTCATTCATATTTAAAACCTTGTTGACTTAGCATAAATGAAGTTTCAAAGATGTAATGTATAGCGAGTGCAGTCCAGTTTCAATATGTATTACATAATTTGGAGTCGTGGCAGGTAAACAGAGCAATCTTTTAATAAAATATCTGAATAGCTTTTCAACCTCATCGTATTTTTGAAATACCCAGATCTGTGCAGCATATAACATTATTTAGAAGCAGCCTCAAATATCTTAAGTTTATTGTAATTGGAGATATGAGGGTTTGCTATATATTTTGACCAAGTTGAATTTATAGTCAGCTTGGCAGACGACAATTTATTTTTTAAATGATTCTTAAAGGACATATTGTATGTGATTTCCACCCTTAGATACTTGTAGGCATTGACAATTTCAATGTGATTTTCGCCATATTTCCAGCTTAAATTAGCAGAAATTCTTGTGCACGTACGAAACACAATGTGCTGTGACTAACTATAATGACCTATGCCTAACTATAACGACCTATGCCTTCACATAGGAAGTTTCCACGTGGTTAACAAAGAATAATATCTAAAACAACTGTACTTGGTTATACAGTTAGTTGAGGCAAACCGTTAACCAGTGCGAGTGAGACCCAAAACTCTCTTAGACCGAACAAAAAACACGCCTGACCGCACTTAAGAAATAATTACAATGACGCAAGAGCTGTTCTACTGAAGATATAATATAATATAATATAAAAATGTTCGCATAATCAAATGGCAGCTCTGATCGTGATGCTAAAATTCTTAAAAATCGGTTGAGCAGAACTTCCTGGCGGTAGATAGTGTTAGTAAGCTGCTTAAATTTATTGTATTGCATTGTATTTGTAACTATACAGTTGCAAATAAATTTGCAAAGTATAGGATGCACAGCATGGGCGGAGTAACGTAGCCCTTATGCCCACGATGGTATTAACAGTATTTCTTTTGCGGCGCTGTGACTAACTGTACCGACCTATGCCTTCGCATAGGAAGTTGCCGCGTGGTTAACAACGAAATACCTCACAAAAACTGTAAACTAATACAGTTAGTTGAGGTAGACAGTTAACCAATGAGAGTGAGACGCAAAACTCTCGAAGGCCAAACAACAACAACAAGCCTGACCGCACTTAAGAAATAATTACGATGACGCGAGAGCTGTTCCCCAAACCAGAGATGCTTTACGACTGTTAAATTTATTAAGACCTATGTGTTAAAGGGTTTCTAAATTATTATTTTTCTTCTATTCATCATCTTTTTAACCCTGAATGTCCAAAAAAAGCAACAATTTGTTCACTGAACATATAACTCTCTTTAATTTTTTTTTTTTTTTTGCTTTTAAAAAATCTGTCAATTTTTAATCTAATGAATGTCAAAATTAAATTAAATTCACACACAAATGCCCCCAATTTAATAAAAAAAAATCATTTTTGATGTAAAAAAAAACTAATAAATTTGCATTTTTATTAAGCGCTCTTGTTATTTTCTGTCTCTTTTTTTTTCTTTGGCCATTATACGAAAATTGTTCAGCTTATGACAAAAATTCTGTTTTCGTCGTTTTGATGAAACAATATTTCCTTGATTTATTCATTTTTAGTTTTTTTTTTATATATTTTTTTGCCTTGAATATTATTACACTTGTGATAGATATAACTTTTCTGATTTATATTTGCAGATAACAATTTTATATGGTGGCATATTTATTACGGGCTTTTTGGGCAACGTCTTGGTTTGCGTTGTGATTGTCAAACACACCACCATGCACACGGCAACAAATTATTATCTCTTCAATCTGGCTGTCTCTGATCTTATTTATTTAATTTTTGGTAAGTAAAACAAGCTGTTTTTATTTTTTCCTTTTTATGTTATTTTGGTGTTTAAAAAATTGTTATGTATGTACTATAAGGTTTTAAAATGGTTGTGGGAATTAAGTGATTGACAGTTTTTGTCTTGCCTTTAGTGTTGTTAAATACTCGTACTCGCATAATAGGCGGAAGTCTTCAAGGTTGTGATTTTCTGTTTTTGTTTTTTTTTATTTTAATTTGTTAAGGTGGCAGGCAGGAAAATAGAATTGTTTACGCACAAATACATAATTAATCCCACATTAAGTTACACCTGACGTTAATAAAATTCTGGAAAATATTAAAGAAAGCATGTTTGCTTTAAAAGGCTCCTTCTGCGATTGTCACAGGTGGACTATTTTGTTTTACACGGTGTCTGCCGGGAAGGTGTTTGTTTGTAATTTGTTTGTTTAGAATTTTTTATTAAAAGAAAGGAAATGTATCTTCTATTGATAAATGTTTAATTTAATGACGGTAACTATGTTGAAATAAATTCAGGTTTTATTTCTAAATATCCAAATAGGTTGGCAGTGAGGAGTGAGAGATGGATTAATTCCAAACTAATGTGGATGGCTAATTATAATCACTCGATAGTGATTATATTTAGTAGTGGTTATGGGAAACCAAAAGAAAGAAATTATTAGTTTCTTCAGGTTTAACTGGGTGGATATGCTTAACCTTTTTTTTTTTTTTTGAACTCTTAAAGCAGGCTAATACCTTTGTTTCGGTTTCAATTCAATGGTGTTTATTAATGTAGACTTAACAGCAGCGAAGTTAAAAAGCAAATAGTTAAAAAATGGTAGTACAAAAAGTAGTTTCAAAAATATAATCAACTAAACGCTACAACATACTTTACTTGTAGCACAAGTATTTCAATGTTGATAACATATTTTTATTAGTATTGAGCAAAATCTTTCATTTGTGTGAATCTTCCATTCTCTTTCAGAAAGATTAACTGAATTAATTCATCCTTTTCTTTCATCTTTCAGTATGCCAGACATATTTCAGAATGAAAGAAAATGTTTCAATTATGCATTTCAGGTGGCAGCATAGCGAATTATACACTAATACAGGCAGCAAACAAGGATTATTTATTTCATTGTTCCACAGCACAAAGGAATTGGCATAAATATAAAAAAGTTACGTAGAAATGTGCGAGTTGCAGGAACGAGATCCCTAATCTCGTCAGAGCAAAATCCATTGTAGTAACGATAAAACAGAGTAACGCACCCCACACTGCGTCGATGCTCCAGTGAGTCAATAGAGTTGGATACCCCACTGTCACCGATAAGCTTCTTCGCCCTCTCCTGCACACGGTCGAGTAACCCCAAAATAGACTTTGAGGCACCGGCCCATACATGAGAGTTGTATTCCATTTTCGGTCGGATATAGGTGGTATAAAAAGCAAGGAGATCGGATGGAGTGAAGTACATCTTACACCGTTTTAAAAAACCGAGGCACTTGAATGCTTCTTTAGAGACATGAAAAATGTGATCATTCCAACGAACATCACGCTGTATTTTCATTTCAAGAACATCAAGAGCACCCAGATGAAGCAGCATTAGCGGTCGTTTGTTTGTGCGTTAATAAACAGCACTGGGTCTTACGAGCGTTGAAGTCGACCCTGTTTTTCCGACCTCATTCGGAGATTAATAGAAGATCACTATTCAGTGAATGATTTATATTTAGGCTCTTGGCAGCGATCTCTGATAGGCTGGGCCTATAACTGAAAGAGTATGAATAGCAAATGCTGCTGTCATCTGCAAAAGAGTGGATAGGGTTGGAAACATTTTAAAAGACATTGTCAAACATTTAACTTTATATTCCAATAATCTAAATAAATTATTGAGAATCTAAAAAGAAAAATCCTTTAACCATATCTGTCAAACTACAACAAACAAGCTTTTTATTCCACAAAGAACCGGATAATTACACTTATAGCCATGACCCAAAGTGGGAGAAAAAAGGTTTGCGAACCGGTTGGCACACCGGTACCAAAATTACCCTTAAACTTTCAGACATACATTTCACTACAAAAAAGTTTACCGAATCTATTTTTTATATTTTTCTATTTACATACATACATATGTATTTGAGGTACTATATCTGTACAAAAGTTTGGTGGTTACAATACGGAAAATTCTTATATTTACATAAATATTTTTAATTATATATATTTTTTAATGGATTTAGCTTATGAATTCACTTTTTGTCATACGATTTCTAGATTAAGGGCTTGTAATCTTTTTGATATAAATAAAGTAAATAAAAACCGGTTAGTGAACCGGTTCCGCGGTTTCGTAGATCTCCCAAAATCAGACATACAAGTGAAGCGAATAGGAATGTGTTAAAAATATTAATATAATCTTCTGAAAACTATTTGTTTTATATATAAGTAGCATCATGGGTTTCGATTGGGCCGCCATAAAGGTTGGCAATTTGGTAACCCAAGTTTTGATTTTAACTTATTTTTTGTTTGTTTTTCATTGCAGGTCTGCCAACGGAAGTATTCTCGTATTGGCATCAGTATCCCTACTTGTTTGGGCTGCCGTTTTGTAAAGCCAGGGCGTATATATCAGAAGCGTAAGTAATAAAAAAAATATTATAGATAAAGAGTACTGCAATTAAAGGAAAGTCGTAGTTGTCAGGATGATAAGTTTTAGTAGTAACAGAGATATAAACCATTAACGATGCCTGAACCAGTTCTTTCCATTTACAATATATTTGAACATATTTTAAGTTTGTTAAAAAAACAGCAAATCGTTCCTCTTAATACGTCTAGTTTATCGCAGTTTTTAAATTATTATGTTGAATAATTTTAAGACCTTCTCTTCTAGCTCCACCTATGTCTCAGTGCTAACAATTGTGGCGTTTTCGGTGGAACGGTATCTGGCAATCTGCCATCCATTGCATAAATATGCCCTGAGTGGGTTCAAGAGAGCATTACGTATTATCGCTCTGCTGTGGGTAGTTAGTTTCATTGGTGCCGTACCGTTTGTCATATGGACAAAAATAAACTACTGGTATTATCCGCCAGGTGAGTAAATTAATTAAAAGAAATTTATTCATTTATTATTATTCGCTTATTTGTCTCAATTAATTCATTTGCAGATCAATCCCAAATAGCAGAATCTGGTTTTTGCGGCTTTGCAACGCCTGAAAATATACCTTTATTTGAAGTCTCATCTTTGGTATTCTTTTTTATACCCATGTTTTTAATATTTTATTTTTATGGCCGCATGGGCGCAAAAATATATTCACGAACCACACAAAAACTGGGTGAGTTCTCATAATGGGATGTCCAGCCAGACTGCACTATTTTAATTGTGAATAAAGACACATTTTTTTCAGAAAACTTAATAAAATTTTCATTATGATAGAACAATATATGACAATTATGTGTGGAAAAAATATAGGCCAAATGCTGGCGATGGCTTCATTGGCATACCTCTATCGGATGATCCATATTTTCAATAACTCTAGGACATAATTAAGGTTTAATGTCGTTAGTCCGGTTTTACGTTTAGACAGGGCAGACAGTTTTTCATTTTTCTACTGAACTTGCCTAACAGACAGATACTTTCGTTTCTCCTTTCTTCCTTTTTCATTGTTGCTTATTTGAAACACAGTCAGTGTTTTAATACCAGTATGAAGTTGATATTGATATGAGAATGATGATATAAGGCAACAATATAAAAATGGGAAAAGTGAAAAAGAGAAACAGCAAGTATCCACAGAGCATCGTACATTAATATAGTAGATAGTGTCGAAATGGCAGCTATGTTTTTTTTAATGATGAGAACTGTTAAAAGTTGTTTATAGTTAGCTAACATGCACACATAGAAGGGAGAAGGGATAGGGATATTGATATCTTCTGCGGGCAATCCTTATCAGCGTGCTGGGAAAGAATTAAACTCCACATTTTGGAATATACCCTGGAAAATTGGCTCACAGGGTTTGCCCATGCACACATAGCTTATAACAAAGAACCTGTGGCCACATATTGCCTATTAGATAACAAAGGAGCTGCTAAAACTACCCAGATGTCACTTGAGAGTTACAGTGGCAGTCATCACTGGATTTGCCGGTTTGAGAACCATGCCAGGAGACTGGGCTTACCCTACAACAACTTCTGCAGAAGTTGGTAAGACGAGGAGGATAAGATCCTTCACCTCCGCATAAGGTATCACCGCATAAGGTATCTAGGCGCAGCGGAAGGCTAGTACAATAGCATGTAACGCCACACAGTACAGTTCCCCACCTTTTTCCCCTCCTAACTATGTACCTATACCACTATATCCCTTTTCACCTCTATCTTTTCAACTATCTTTTATACAGGCAAGCACAAAGGGAACAAGTTTTAGCAGCCAAGTGAGCTGGAGAACCACAGAATAAACTGGGAATCCAGCAGCCTGCCTACCTAATCTAACCTAACACATACTTTTGTATTACGAGTATTATGTACAAAACAGAGAATATAGATGTCTGATCAAAAAATAAACGTTATTTTCTAATTTCTTGAGTTACGTATGTTGGATTTTCACATTTGTTTTTGTTATATTGTTATATATATTCCGAAAGTAAGATGTTCAACGGTGTCAAATCGCATGATTTTGGCGACCAATCATTATCGCCACAACGTGAGATAACACAGACTTTGAATTTTTACCTTAAAAGAATCATTGTTTATTAGGCTTTGTGGCAAGTGGCATCATCTTGTTGGAACCACATATCGTCCAGGCCCATATCCTCAATTTCTGGCCAAAAGAAGTCCATTATTGTCTCGCTATAGTTAAGACCATTCACGTTAACTGCTTGCCCGATTTCATGTTCGAAAAAGTTTGTCGCCCACAAACAGCACCAAGCAGACTTCCTGTGTGATTATATGCGCTTTTTAAACAATCACTCGGGGATTCTCATTTGCCCAAATTTGGTAGTTCTGCTTGTTAATAAATCCAATGAGGGGAAAGTGTGTCTCGCCACTGAAAATTATTTTAATATAGATTTGAACGCATATTTTTTTTTAAAAAGACAAACACTTAAACATTTAAATTGTCAATTTAAGTTTTGCATAAAACTTAACGTTGAGTTGCGACTCACAATTAACATCGTGCGTTATGGTTGGACCACCTTTTTAAATATCTCAAGCACGAGTATGCTGGTGTAGCAAACAGCTGTTATTGCTTACATACATATATGTATGTAAACATACTATTTAAAATTGAGTTTACATTATTTTAAATTTACACACGTGTATTTTTGCTCTCGTTTTATTGCAGGTGTTCAAAAAGGTTCAATGCACAGAGAATCAAGACATCAGCAGTCACGCAAAGCCGTTATTAGAATGCTGGGTGAGTATTGCAAAGAAAAAGCGTTTTCAAACCTTGTACAAATCGGGCTAACAGACTCAAATATGTTGAAAAAGAGTAGCAAGGCAAAAAATGAGTCTCTTTTTATTAATTATATAGCTGCAAAATAAGTGTAGCGTAGCGCAGGCCGAAATTGCGGCCATTATAAGAGCAGCTAACTGGTTAAGGTACTACAGGATATACGGGGATGATATCCGAATTTGTACAGATAGTAATGCTACGTTGTATGCAGTATCTGGAGTCTATACGACATCAAGGTTGGTTCGTGAATGCCGGATATCTCTAAACGAGATAGCGAGACATTCGAACCTGGAGCTTTTCTGGGTACGAGGGCACAGTGAAGTGCCTGGAAATCTAGTAGTGGATGAACTGGCAAAGGCCGGTGTCCAGCTACAACAAAGAGATATAGATGGGTTCGTTGGAATCCCGCTTGCAAGCTGTAAGAAACAAGTACAGCGTCAACTTCTCGAGACCGCTCAAGACAGATGGTCTAGTGAGGATATCTGTCAAATATCAAGGCTGCCATGGCCTAGATATGATAACAGGAGGACTATCATCCTTAGGGGCTTGCCCCGACGGAGGTTGCGTTCGGTTGTAGCGGTCCTGACGGGACATTGCCACATAGGAACGCAGGCGAAGAAGTGAAATCTTCCATTTAATGACTTCTGTAGAAGTTGCAGAGATGAAGAGGAAGTAGAGAGCTTTGAGTACTTCATCTGTCAGTGTCCAGCTCTTTCTTATATAAGGGCATTGTACCTAGGCAGACCGATGCTTCATGATTTGTGGAGGTATCGGAATACGATGTAAGTGGATTGGACTCCTTTATCCGATCCTCGGGTTGGTTCTAAACCAGTGATATGTAAATCTACTGAGATACGTATCACATCCAGGCAACACAACGGGACCAGACTGGACCTAACCTATTAATTATATATAAATTATATGTAGCAAATGAAAATCGTCTTAGATAACTTTTCTTGAATTGCAGAGATCTTAAATTTCAGCTAAATATCTGAAATTTTGTAAATATTAATTCATTGATGTTTTGTTGAACTTTATAATTTTTTAGTCGATTTTTGATTTTAGCACATTTATCGGGCTTTACTTCAAGTTTGTTCTTTCTAAAGTTCTCCTAAATAATTTTTGATGGAAGAAGACAAGAAAAATAATCAAACCTTTAGCTGGGGCACAACTAGCTGTTTCCTAGTTCCCACACCACTCATCAGCACCCATTTTTGAATTTGAAATCGCGTCACGATGCATTATGAATGGTCGACCTAATCACTCAGCCACCGAGCCATTGAATTATTATGTGGCTATATTCATCTCATATGAATCACGTATACATTTGCTTAATTTCCCGCATTGTTCCCCGCAAGGAACAGGTTTTGCCCTGGCGTAATCCAAACCAGGGCATTCTGCTTTTCAGATAAAGAGGAGAAGGAGTCCCTTGCTTGTTGCAGCAAATAAGACTCTAGGAAGCCACATGACTTATATTGTGTTAGCTTCCGAAACTCTTACTAAGGGTATAAATTGGCTGAACGGAGATCAGCATTGCCCCCGGGTGGTTTTGCTTGCAGTTCAACTCGGGTTGATCATGGTTGAGGTGCCTACCATAGCTGAAACGTTCTGGCTGTGGTTTGAACCTAAAACTCTGGAAGGGGGAGTTAGTATTCCTGATAATTATTTGGTGTGTGGCTTTTTTTTGGGGGCTAACAAACCCCCGAGAGTCTGTTGCCTTTACAACATCACTCCATCCGACCTCCTTACTATTTATACCACCTACATCCGACCGAAAATGGAATACAACTCTCATGTTTGGGCCGGTGCCTCAAAGTCTATTTTGGGGTTACTCGACCGTGTGCAGGAGAGGGCGAAGAAGCTTATCGGTGACAGTAGGGTATCCAACTCTATTGACTCACTGGAGCATCGACGCAGTGTGGGGTGCGTTACTCTGTTCTATCGTTACTACAATGGATTTTGCTCTGACGAGATTAGGGATCTTGTTCCCGAAACTCGCACATTTTTACGTAGCACGCGCTCATCGTCTAGAGCTCATCCATTTGTGGTTGATTGCGCGGGGAATCGTACTACGCATTACAGAGAGAATTCGTTTTTCAGCCGTACGCTTCGTCTACGGAATAAGTTGCCTGCAGACGTGTTTCCTGTCTGTTATAACGTTGGAAAGTTCAAGTCAAATGTTCACAAACACTACTCCCTCTTTCCCCCTTCTCATAACCTATTTTCCTAGTTCTGGTACAATGCACTGCATATGTAGGGGTCATCCCCTGAGTACTGGTCCAAGCTAAAAAAAAAAAAAAAAAAAAAAAGATACCTGTACTGAAAGGAACCAATGGGGATGGTTGACGAGTGAGTTGGTTTAATGGCTGATGCTCTTAGTAGGCTTCGGCCTACCAACTCATTAAGGCTTGTCTTCTATTGATTAGAAAGCCCGAGTTCCTCAATAAGAAGTTCCTTATATGGCAAAAGTGGGACTAGTTAGCCACTCGAGGGCGCTGGTGAATCGTGAATACTTCATTCCGTGGAATTGGTCCATCATCAGATAAGGCCTGATGCAAATATTTTTCACTGCTGTCCGCATTGTTTACATTGATTGATTACCAATCATCGTCTATTAAATATCATATATAGATATTTTTGCTTTTTTATTTAACTTGGCAGATAGTCACATAAGAACGCATCTAAGAGCTATAAAATTTTAAGTTGGCAGCATTTTTAACTGGCGGCCATTTTGTCCACTGTTCAGTAATTTATGTTTAGTTTGGCTTGGTACTTCAACACAGTGATGCCAGCAAATTGGTAGTCGACTACAATCAAAACCAACTAATAATTCACTTTTTTGGCCTAACTACAAGCTAGCTACAATGTAATGCAGAATTTTCCCAAATGAAAGTGTATTTATAATTCTTCGCAGTTATTTAATTTCTCTTGGTTTATTTTAATGCGTAGTTTTGCTTTTCTTTTTTTCTTCATTAGTCCATCATTTGATATACTTCACTTGCTTGCAGAAGTTGAAAGACGATGTCTTTAAATACACGATGGCTTCAAGTCGGTGGTAGAAATTTCAACTTCTGATTTTCTTAGTAAATTGGGATTTATTTTTAAAAATTTTATTGACAATGAGTGGAGTTATCATGCATATTACAAAATTTAAAACAGAAATAATATTTGTGCTATTGTTTAGTTTAAAACATATCCTACAAAGTCCTAGAAAATTTTTACACAGTGGCTTAACGCAAAAAATTATTTTGAGAAAAATTTTAAAAAATCAGGAAAAATTTTAGTTATTGGAATCCCACTATCAAACGGGTATTAAAAGATGTGGAAAAATTCAAAGTTAAATACAAAAAAAAAATTTAAGAAAATCGAAGAGTACAAACAGTGAGAAAAATTGATTTAAAATATTAAGTCTCGAAAATCGCATCCAAGCCCACTGTTCGCAATTTTTTTCTATTTTTTATTATATAGTAGACAGAAAACGAAAAACAATGCAAAACAATTATTCTGTTTGGACTAATAATGAAAAAATTATGAGTATTTATTCGGGCACGGTTTTTTTCAAAAGGCGATATCTCTGAAATCATAAGCCAACAAAAATATGAAAATTTGCTGAAATATCAGCACAACAATAGGGACAGCAATACAATAAAAAATAAAGCAAATCAAAAAAATTTTTTCTCCATACTGTCCGATTTGACTTTTAGAAAGTTGATTTTTAGAAAACTAACTTTAAGTTAGTTGAAAAGTAATGCAGAGTCGGACAATTGACTCATCGTCATGCTCAAATAGTCAGTTATCTCCATTGAAAATAGTATAAGGCCCAGTTTTTGACTGCGTATTTAAATACAAAATTAGTTAATTTTCATTTAAATTTAAGTTGTATATAAATGCTAATTCAGTTTATCACTATTAAATTATTGTTCTTATTTAAATGCGATGAAAGTGTGGCAGCTCTACTTTAATTCCAAATATTATGGAAAGTGTTCCATAGAACATCTGTTTGTAAGTGGAAGAATAGAAAAATTCTTAAAGAAAAATACTAAATTTATTAATGGCATAGAAAAACTTAAGAATTTTATTTTACGCTAAGTTATTTTTAATAAATTATTATACTGTGCTGTTGTTTAGTGCAAAATTAGCAACTAATTTTCGAATATCTTCAGCAGGCAATAGCTCGTATGTGTGTTTTGTTTAACTTTTTTGCATTAATACAAATACAAGCACACAAAAACCATATGGACTATAAGAAAAACTTAAATAATACTTAAATGAAGAAGTTTGGGCATTTAAGTTTAGTCCAAATTTGTAGCGAAAAACTGATTTTCGTATTTAAATGGAACTTAAAGCTAAATAACATTTAAATACGAACTCAAAAACTGGGCCTAAGAGCCACCCACCATCACCTGCAAAAAAATTAGTTTAAAGTTAATTTTAAGCTAATTGAGTTGCCGGCAGGGCACAAGAGCAAATCAACAAAGCTTTCGCATGTTTTGCTGGTAAACATTGACGACAGCGATTATCAGAGTTAAGAATCCTCCAAATGATTCTGATAAAAAAATAGTTTAAGGCGCAACCACAGCGCCTGAATTAATTTTTATTACCTTCAAATTTAACCTTTACTAAATAAAAACTTCAACACAATTTTATTTCAATTGACACAATTTTATTAATGCTCTTATTAATTTTCACAATTTGATTAATTAATAATTAAATACCGACGAGTTCGCGAGCGTAACCGAGACTGATTAAATTGTTGTCCAAAAAGTTCCCTCATCGATTGCCTGATCACGTTGCACCAACATGTGCCAATATGCGGACGCTAATTCAGCAAAATTGTTTTCTCACGACAGTGCAAGTTGTAATCAGAACGGATGCGCGTGTTGAAATTATTAAAATATTAATTTAAAATTATTAAAATATTAATTTGCTGATTAAGCCAAATTAATTTGGTTGGCAGCGTTAACGGTGTCGTTAACTCCTCCCTCCTTAAATATCTGCGTCCCGCAGATCACATTTTTGGGGTTGCAGGTAGGATCAACTGGCTGTGGAACTTTGACTGTTGGCAGGTTAATTTTTCTAGTTATCTTATGCCACAAGACTCCAACGCAAATTCCCATTGCGATAGCGACACTAATGTATGTTCCAAGCGACATATTTAGTTTTAAACCAAGATACTCAAGCTTGTCCATGTTGTGCAAACTTATGTTATGAACTTGATCGATGTCCACAAGTAGCTTTTCGTTAGCCACGCTCGTTAGGACAGGGGGAAGTGGCTGTAGCCTGGAAACAGCTGTGCTGGAGAAGGTTTCGTTATTGATTAAAACACTCTCGTTATATAATTGTATCAGGTAACTGCCATTGAGTGTTTTTGTCTGACTCTGCGTTTTCAGGATACCCTCGAAGTTCGTTATGAAAATAATATCAGTTGTTAACATTTCTGTTACTTGCTTGGTGGTCATTTTGTAGCGACAATTCGCATTCCCTCCTTTGAGAAGTCGTGGTATGCAGGAATCTTCGGCTAGTTGGACTAGGGACGTTTGTTGGCAGACAGTCACTTTGTTAATGTTTAGACACGGGGTTTTCACTCCAAACGTTTCATCTTGGCTTATGAGTATTTCGTTGAACGGTAGTTCGACTTGTCTACCCCTTCTTATTGTTGTCCTAGTGATGAGTCGGTGGTAAAAGTCTTTTTTCAGCTTTGGAATAGAAAGGACATACAGTAACAGTGACCCGTTTGTATATATGGATGGATTTCCGTATTCGATAGCTTCTATGGCGTTAGCGTATGGCAGTGTTTCCATTTCGGTAACAATATCTTCGACTTCAGCCCTGTTTAATAAGTTCGTGTTGACAATTCCTCTTTTGGCCAATTGGCAGGCCCTTACTATTTCGTTGATAGTATCTTTCAGGATGAGAACTTGATTCGTTGTGTCCTGCCCAATTCTCTCGGCTTCTTTTCCATTGCTAATCTCGTTCATTCTAGTAATAAGTTCATTGGTTTTTTGAACGATCTCTTTTGTGGTGTTCAAGAGTTGTGCGTTGATTTTGTATTGCTCGTTATTGTTGCTAATTATTGCGTTTTGACTTTTTAAAATGTAGTTCCAATCTGCGGCATCTGGATTGCCAGCGATCCATTTCCATGCGGAGCCTATCCAGTCGATTGACCTACGCGTTCTGCCCCGTATGGCTCCCAGCTCGATGAGTCTGTCTTGTATTTGTGTAAGGTGATAAACAATTATTTCTTTAGTCTTGCCAGGCGGCATGTAATTCTGGACCAGCGCCGTTACATTATTCGCAATTGCTGCATACTCATCTAGGTTGATGACGTGAACCAATTTAAAATTGCCATTAATCGTCCAAGCGTTGCCAGCTCTCACCGTAACGATAGGGACCTCATAGCGATATATTTGTTCGGCTCGTAGAGTGATAATGCTCATGTAAATCATAATAAAAATACTTAGTTTGAAAATCATTTTGTCTGAAAAATAATTAATTTCAAATGATATTAGTGGTCAATGAAATTCGGGCAAAGCCGTTTTTTTCTTCTTTTTTTATTTTCTTTTTTTTGTTTTTTTCCTTTTTTTTGTATATATATTTTTATGCTTATTTCTGATAAAGAAGGATATTTTATCTTAAAAAAAAAAAAAATAAAAATTTTTCATTTTTCATTCTTATTTTAGTTCGTTATATTTCTTCGTCAGTCAGTTTATGGATCGCTTCTTGGTTCACTTGGAACCCCAAATGATGATCTTATACCTTGCCGCCATTGCATCTATATGCCTTGATGCAACTCGCCAGTGCAGGGCATCAGTGCATCATCGGAAGATTGTCCAGGCCTGAGCTGACGTTCTCTATATTGTGTTATATGGAAATTATATTGGACTTGCATTCATGTATTCATAGAAATGCTTTTGTTTCATAATCTTTCGTATTACGTGCATTAATTATTGCATTAAATGGGAATTTATTTGATGCGTCAATTGCGCTTTTTCTCTTTTTTTTTTTTTTCTTTTTTTAATCTTTTTTATGTTTCCTTGTATTCCTTTTAAATTTTTTATATTAATCTTTATATGCATATGTACTTATCAATATGGTAATGAGCGCTGCCTTTAGGGAGTCGAACCCCAGTGCCAAAGACACTCACCAAGTTGTTTAGGCAAGGCGCTTTATATTGGATACTATTTTGTTATCCATTATGTTGCTTTTGATACTTAGAGTTGAAATCTTTTGAAAAAAATAGAAGGTTTTTGTTATTTATTAGACTTGTTTCAAATTTTTTATGTGAGCCTTGTGAATCCTTCTACCACTTACCGTGCGTATTGTAACTCTGTTATCTTTATCCACGATCTCTTTTCTGAAAACTGGTTTACTTTTTGCTTTAACGTTTTTTATCCTAACAAAGATTGCATCACCTCTCTTAAATTTCTTTGGAGATGTTCGTTTCCTATTTATGCGCTTATTTCTTTCCCTGGCATTTTTCTTAATTAGTTCCCTAAGGTCCTTATTAATTTTAGAGCGAGCTTTAAGCAGTTTATCAAAATCGGATGTTTTTGCCCTGTTAAAGAATACATCACTAGGTCTCTTTCCCGTGACGGAATGTATAGTATTATTGTACCTATCGACTGCTACATATATTAACTCCTGAACACTTAATTCTTGCTTTTCTGCTCTTAGGCACCTGTAAATTTCTATAAGAGTTGAGTGAACACGCTCTACTTGTCCATTCACTTCGCTTCGTTGCGATGGTGTCAAGTAAATTTTTATCCCTAATCTTTCGATGAAATCCCTAATCAAAGGACTGAGGAAACTACTCTCGTTGTCAGTCACCAAAATCTTGGGTGCTGTAAAATAATGCAAAATTTTCACTAATTTTTCTCTAATATTTAGAACAGACCTATCGCTTATGTGGAACAGCTTAACGAACTTAGAGAACTTGTCGAGTACAGACAGAAATTTTTGATTTTGTATTTCCATTATGTCCATATGTAATATTTCACATGGCATGGTTGGAGTGGGGGTGTCTTGCAAATGAGGTTTTATCGGATTTCTGTCGTACTTGTTGCTATTGCATATTTCACAACGCTCAGCGAATTTCCTAATTTGGGCGTACATGCGTGGAAAATAGTACTCGTCTAAAATTTGTTTTCTGTTTTCCCTTGCATTTCTGTGTGCTCTGTGGTGCTCCTTCTGAATTATTTCGAATTGAAGATTCTCTGAGCTCACGTCCTTGACTTCTTTTTGAGCAATTCTTATTTTGTATCTTGAGAAATGCTGTAAATACAAATCCTGTAAAACTGCCAAATAAGATTCTGGGACTTTAATGCCGTTCACCATATTGGGATTCAGTGTTCTCTTTAGTACGTCTGTAAGTTTCTCGGCATCCCAATCAGGTGAAGAGACATAATGACGTAGGAAATGCGCATGTGGTGTTTCGTTAGACTGCAATTCGGGGCCTATTTTGATTATGATCTGGTTTCTGAAAACGTTGATTGGGACTTCCACATGAGGAATTAAATCAGAAGCATCTTGCATCGCACTGTGGATAGTAGAACCTGTTGATTCAGCGTCATCATCCCTAGTTTCTGATGCTATTCTTGTTGCTTGTGAATCCCCTTCGCTGGCCGTGTCTGTGGATACATCGCTGATATGGTTAACGCTAGTTTTCAATCTAGAGAGTGCATCTGCCACGACGTTTGATCTACCAGGTTTGTAGATCAACTCGTGGTTGTACTCCTCTATACGAGCTTTCCATCGCTTCAATTTGGCATTGAAGTTCCGATTACCTAGCGCGTAAGTAAGTGGCTGATGGTCAGTGTATATTTTTATCTTTTTTGCTCCGTATAGATAATTCCTTAGGTTGTCCAGCGCCCACACGATGGCTAGCATCTCTTTTTCATTAGTTGCGTAACCTTCTTCAGTTTTGTTTAGCGATCGGGATATGTAAGCGATTGGTTTGTCTTTACCAATCTCTCCTTGGGAGAGGACAGCGCCAATGGCATAGTTAGATGCGTCGGTCGTAAGGTTGAATGGTTTGTCGAAATCTGGGAAAGCAAGCACTTCCGCTGTAGTCAAGAGAGTCTTTAACTTTTTAAAGGCCAAAAGTGCATCGTCCTGTAAATTTATTGGAACCTTTTTTGACTGACTTGCCTTAACCTGGGCGTTTTCGCCTCTAGTCAAATTAGTTAACGGTTTAGCTACCTTTGCGTAGTCTCTTATAAAACGCCTATAATACGAGGTCATTCCTAAGAAGCCTTTGAGCTCCTTAAGATTATTAGGGGGGAGCAAGTTCTCAATTGCGGTCACTTTCTTGGGATCTGGTTTAATTCCATCTGCACTCACAATGTACCCTAGAAATTCTACTTCTGTCTGCATGAAATTAGTTTTTTCGATATTGACTTTTAAATTTGCGTTTTCTAATTTTTGAAAAATTGTCTCCACATTGGTAAATAGTTCTTCCTCGCTACATCCGAACACAATTATGTCGTCAATGTAGACATAACACATTTTTCCTATATATCCCTTCAGGACGTCATCGATCATCCTTTGGAAAATTGCCGGTGCATTCCTAAGTCCAAATGGTAAGCGAAGAAATTCGAATTTCCCGTTCATAGTTGAGAATGCCGTCTTCGGAATGTCCGAGGCTTTCATAGGAATTTGGTGAAATCCTGAGGTTAAATCAATCGTGGTAAAGTATTTGGCATTACCCAAGCTTGCTAGGGTGGCGTTAATATCTGGGATAGGGTATGTATCGGGAATTGTAACAGCATTTAATCGTTTGTAATCAACTACTAATCTGTACTGTTTCTCGCCATTTGGTTTTGGTTTTTTAGAAATAATCCAAATGGGAGAGTTGTAAGGGCTTTTTGAAGGACGTATTATACCTTCGGATAGTAATTCAGCAATTTGTCTATCTACTTCTTTTCTCATTGCGGCTGGGTATGGATAGCTTTTTGAATATATAGGCTCCGATGTGGTTGTTTTTATTTCTGCGCGGACGTTCGTGGAGATGGCTTGATTGCTATCCAACGGTCCAAACAGTGATCCGAATCTAGTAATCATTTCGTTAATTTTTATCCTAGTTTGGTCTGGCATGGATTCACTCAGAACATAATTTAAACTATTTGACTTTTTTGTCCCCAGAGGTATTTTAATAGTGTCCTTGATCACTAGCAGATTCATTTTCCTATCAACTACAGCTCCGAGTACCTTAAGGGTATCGTCGCCTATAATCCCATCGAAAGTACTAAGGCCTGGTAACAAATAAAATGTTATTAAATCAAATATTCCATATTTTGCAAAAAATTTTCCGACTATCTTCCTAGTTACTTCAATTTTCCCTCCTGCGGTTTTGACACTGATTGGATTTAATAACGGTATGCTTCCGGCGGATAATTTTAGACTACAGAAATTCTTGTTCGAGCCGGTATCGATCAAAAATTCGAGTTTGGTGTTATTACCTGTAACATATTCTATGTAAGGTAGGGTGGATGCCCCTCCTTCATAAAATTTTGTTCCCTCGATGCCGAATCGAAATCGCCGAGTGTTACTTCTTCTTCAGGAATTAATTCCGCGTCTTCGACTGCTGTGTCTAGATGGAAGACACGAAGCTGTTTATCCTTCCTAAACATTTCGCTTCCCCTTCTTTTTTCCGCTCCATTAGGACGGTTCATGTAGTTTATTTTCCGAGTTTGAATGGAATGATCCATGTCCATCGGCTCTGGTTTAGTCTGTGGAAACCTTGGGTACGGAACTGGTTTGTTACTTGTATAGGATGGTCCATTGTTGTGATAATTGTTCCTTGCATTATTTGAAAAATTAAAATGAGGTCTAGGAGGTCTCGGAGGTATTTTGACGACTGCGACTGGTGGATTAGTCGTACGTAGCTGCGACCTAGGGTGTAGTATGTTGTTCCTCATTGTAAGATTCTGGAGTTCTAGGCATGCAGAGTAGGCCTCTGGCAAGGTCCTTGGCCGTTGTATTATGACCATCCTGGACAATTCCGGGTTAAGGCCACGGATAAATATATCTAGTGCTCTATTCCTGTGGGTAGTCACCAATGCATTAATCGTTTCTTCGCTGTATGCCTCCGTTTTCAGCTTATTTATTATAAGGGATAGCTGGTGATTCACCGTTGAGTAGAATTCGTCTACTTTAGACGAACCCTGCGAGAGTTGATTTAGCTGATGTTCGAGGGTTTGTACATCCCTCTTGTCAGCATAATGGAGCGACAGAACTTTTTTCACCTCCTTCCAGTCGTTATCAAAAATGTTGTATGACACCAGGGCGGCATCAGCTTCGCCAACTATTTTCTGGCGTATACTCTGTAAAATGGACCTATAGATTGGTTTGTGCCTAACTATTTCGAAATCCTTAAGCACCATTTCTACCGCATGAACCCAGGATACGTAGTTCAATGGATTTCCATCGAATGTCCGAAGTTCTTTTACGCTATCTGGAAGCCTACATATTGAATTCAGCTCCTCTTCAGTCCTGGGTGCCTGCAGTATTGCAGCGGTTTCCCCTTGGTCAGCTCCTACATTGGCAACTCCCTGTTCTAACGAATCTAGTCTTTCCTTTAAGGCTCCTATATCCCTATTTTCCTCAATTGCCCTAAGTCTAGTTTCTATAATTTTCATCTCTTGTAGGAGACGATTTACGGCACCCGTTAGGGTGGTGAGCGTTCCCTGCATCTCCTCCATAATTATTATAATGGTTACAACAACGGATAAGGGTAAAAGGATATTTAGACTCACCTGGTCTTATTTCTTTTCGCTGTATACACCACACTTCTATTTTTTCCAAATTTTTAATACTCTGGCTCCTTTTTTGGCCGTTTACTTTTCCTTTTTTCTTTGGAACAAAAAAAAAATTTTTTGATATACAATTTTTTGGGGAGTATTTTCCTTTTTTTATATTTAATTCCCTCTTTTTGCTTCTTTTTTTTTTTTTTGAAAACAATCTTTTGATAAAATTTTAATTCCTTTTTTTTATGAATTTTTCTTTATTGGAATTATATATTTTTTTAACTTTTATAAAATTTTTTCAATAACTTATTTATGCTCTTCAAAATTTTTCCTTAATTCTTTTTTCTCAATTTTCATTTAATTATTGGAATTAAATTTTTCTCTTTAAAATTTTTATAAAATTTTTTCAATAATTATTTTTATAGCTTGATATTTTAATTCACTTTTTTATTAGAAAATAAATTTTTTGGTAGCTTCAAAATATTTTAGTTCACTTTTTTATTAGGAATAAAATTTTGTTAATGATCTTTATATTTGACACATATTTTTTTTTTTTTAAATAAAATAAAATAAAAAAAAAAATTTTTGGTTTTGAGCCTCGGTTGCGCGACGCGACGCGACCCGATCAAATGGAGAATCCTTTTTCTTTTTCTCCTCGCGGAAGCTCCGTATGGTTCCTTTTTGGAAATCCGCTTTTATAATCGCGGATACCTACTGGGGTACGGTTGACTTCACTTTCGCTCGAGTAACCTTCTGTGATTTGTGTATTAATGATCACCAGGAATACTCGGTTGGCGAAGGAGGAGTGACTTTTTTATTTTTATTATAATTTTTTGTTTTATTGATCCTGGAGTGCTCCGTAGAGATCGCAGGAGTGTTATTAATTTATTTTGTTTCTGGAGTGCTCCGTAGAGATCGCAGAAATTCTCTTTCGTTAATTAGAGACCTTAACTCAGGTCCCTGCTCGGGCGCCAGTTAAGTATCCTCCAAATGATTCTGATAAAAAAATAGTTTAAGGCGCAACCACAGCGCCTGAATTAATTTTTATTACCTTCAAATTTAACCTTTACTAAATAAAAACTTCAACACAATTTTATTTCAATTGACACAATTTTATTAATGCTCTTATTAATTTTCACAATTTGATTAATTAATAATTAAATACCGACGAGTTCGCGAGCGTAACCGAGACTGATTAAATTGTTGTCCAAAAAGTTCCCTCATCGATTGCCTGATCACGTTGCACCAACATGTGCCAATATGCGGACGCTAATTCAGCAAAATTGTTTTCTCACGACAGTGCAAGTTGTAATCAGACCGGATGCGCGTGTTGAAATTATTAAAATATTAATTTAAAATTATTAAAATATTAATTTGCTGATTAAGCCAAATTAATTTGGTTGGCAGCGTTAACGGTGTCGTTAACTTCAGTGTGAATTTTGTTGTTGTTGTAAATTGTTTTGCTTTTTCCAACAAAAAATATTAGATAAAAGTAGTTTTTCCTTAAAAGTATTGGTGTTTACACTTCCATATAGAACTTTTGGGGAACACTGCTTTAAATTAAATTTATTATTATGCCGCCTGTAGATATGCAACACTTTTTGCAGCTGGTGTGTTACAACTCTTTAAAAATTTAATATGTTAGGGGTGATAGTCGTATACGAGTATATTCAACCAAACCATTGTCATGCCGGAAAATGTCGACATTCTTTAACAATTCCTGAAATGATTGGCATGCTGTAATCAAAGGCATGTATCTACTAACCACATAAATAAAAGCACGCAAAATTAAAAAGACGCATAAAATTATCTGAAAACCCACACCCACTTCAACCTTAAGTGACAACAAAAACAGCAACAACGATATCAAATTTGCCTCAAGCAAATTTGCTTAAGGAGATAGAAAGTAAAAATTAAGTAAACAATAAAATACAGACACAACAAGGCGGAAGTTTTTACGGACAAAAATTTATACATAAATCGTAAAAATATTTGGAAAAGTGTGTAAGAGGAGTTACGATTGGCGCAAAAGCGAGGAAATACAATTTATGTAAACATGTCAGGCTATTGAATGGATTGAATTAAGAAAGGAGCTTTAAAGCAGACATGGGCAGACAGTTTGTTTAGATAAAATATAATAAACAATTCGCTATTTAGACAAATTTAAAACGGAGTCTTATCGCACAGATGGACAGAGAATTTATTTGGATAAAAGAGAACAAACTTGTTACTAATCTTGCTAAATTTAAAAAGGAACTTTGAGGATGTGGTGGGCATTTTTTTGGATTAAATAATTTACTACATCTGCCAAATTTAAAAAGGAACCTTAAGCAGTGATAGGCACACAGGTTTTTTTTAAGGGATTAAATAATTTCCTACATCTGCCAAATTTAAAAAGTAGCTTTATAGTAGAAATGGATAGAGCGTTTATTTGGCTAAATGAAAATAAATAAATAATTTGCTACTCTTGCCAAATTAAAATAGAAACTGCAAAGCGGTGACGGGCAGGAGAGTGTGTTTTGCATAATTTGTTACATTTAGACAAATTGCTACATTTAGACAAATTTAAAAAATAGCTTTAAGGCCGTGATGGACAGGGTTTTTTTTTTATATTAAAAATACATAGATGTCAGATAAATCTGGTTTAAAATCGTCAAACTCAGAGGAAAAAATCGTCAATATGATTTGCGATAAAATCGTCAAAAATTCGCCAACTAGTAAAATTACATTTTTTTGTTTAATTTTGAATAAAAGGTATTTTTAATAGGGTAAAGTATAGCAAAACAAGTCATGGTTGCCTTTAATAAAAAACTACAGCATTTATAACTATAACAACAAATATATTCGTGCAACACATGAAGTTAATTTCATTAGTATACCTTTAATTTTTGTGCTATACATTTTTTAAAATAAATTTTATTTATTAAAAGGCACTTTTATTATACTTAATGCTTCTATAAAGTAGTCTTTAGTACAGGTATAATATTTCTTCTGAAAATGGTTTCTTCAAATAATTTCTCACTATGGTTTTGTTAAGTTTCTTGTACCTGGATGCAAAGTCTGACATATACAACAGAAGACGATAAGATTAATATTTTTGCTATAAACTTAGCCACAGGAGTATAAATTAGTGAAGAATCATTTTTGGCACTTTATTCGAAATATCTAGCACTTCCATATCTCTATCGTAAAACAAATTCTCCAAAATAGGAATATTAAATTTTTTGTCTTTCGAATTCTACGATGAAACAAGACAACTCTTTGATTACTCGTATACTAGAAGACAGTTTCTTTATAAAAGTTAAAGTTTTGCATTTATGTTCTAATTCAAATCTCCTTAAAATATGAGCACACGCATTTACATAAATAATTTGTACAAAATTGGTAGCTTATAATTTTTTAAGTGCTATTCACATATGATCTTTTAAACACATCTCTAACATACACAATATATGTATACTTGCCAATAAATATCACATAACATTTCAGTATTACATACATATTTACGTGCACATACCGTTATATACTATACACATTACTTTCACTTCTGACATAAGCTAAGTTGTTTGCTTTGCTTCAACGTTTTTACAATTATTAAGCATGGTGACTAGAAGACAAAAAATTTTTTTTCAGATATCGGTCCTTATATAACCGAGACCTAAACCGGGTTTTTCATGGAAATGTCGCATCAGCGAACTTAAAATTTGTTTGTGCTTAAAAGCAGTTCTGGTAATAAAATGAGGTTATATAAATAAGAAAAATAAAAATTTCCGATATTGGTCCATAGATACCCGAGATATGGCCTAAACCGAGGTTTTCATGACAAATACATATTCATAATTTTCCTCTTTTAGGTTTATTTTTTAAATAATTGTCAATAAATCATGAAAACTAGAATAATTATTTTTACATAAAACATAAATATATCTCAGTATAAATCAGCATGCAGGTTAGTAATAGAGGGCAATATCTCACCCTGTGCTTGAAGCAAAGGGCAAAATATGCTTCATATATTGCCCTTTTTCATGCAGCATATTTAAAAGAGAACACGTTTTTTATTTATATTGTTGCCTTCTTTTTCGAAAAGAACATAAAAACGGGCAAAGGTTACAATAATTGTAACATTTTTGTCAGAAAAGAAAACGCCAGTCAAAATTCTTGAAAATAGTTAAAGCATTTATTAAAACACTAAGTCTTAAAATCTTAATTATGGGCAATATATCTTCATATCTTATTTTATAAAAATCTGCAAAATTAAGGTAAAATCTTCATTTTGGCAAGTGCTGGCAAGTAAAAATAGAACCACTCTCTTTGTACAGCAAATTTTCTATATGTGAAGGCGGTGTAAGAATAAGGAGCAACAACGCAAACCAGCGACTCGTCTAGAAAATTTGTTTGAAAAGTACTGTTTTCAGTATGCTTCCCATACAAATTTTGTACACGGGTAGTACGTCTGTGTTCCGGGAGCTAATTCTTTCCTTCGTGATCGAAATTACTATCGAGTAGAAAATAATTTCGATATGGTGTAAATTTCTAATGATGTGACTCGTTACGTAACGAGTGGAGTTATCGCTTCAGTGTTGCAAAGTACTGACAAAATGTGTTTTATAACACTGACGAAAATTGTCAACAAAAATGATATGTTTTGACTAAACAAGTTAAAATTTACGAGCAACAAATTAAATAAAAATAAAAACTGCCCTCTTTGATCAAGAGTTATTGATCGCGGCAATTATTGTTATAATTATAAATAAAAATATTTCTTGGCTTTAGCCAGGATTGAACTCGAGCTAGACGAATGATAACAACCCATCATCATATAATATTAGAAATATAAAAATAAAAACTCAAAAGAAATGCACCCAATTATGCATCATCGTCTGACTTCGACGAAACGGTTACCCTTAATGGAATAAGGAAAACACTTACGGGAAGTGCAGATCCTTGAAATTTGACAAACAACCCGTATGTGCAGTCAATATTTTGTTCAAATACATCCATAAAATAAAGAATGTTTATTTCACAGTATCAAGAGACGATTTAGACTCACAAAGGGAAAGTTTAACTATTTGTTGGGCCAATTAAATTTTCAGGCACAACTTTCCACCGCAGTTCCAAGAAAAATTCAATTGGCAGCCACTCTCGCGCTTTTGGCTTCAGGAGGATTCCAACACTCCGTTGGAAATAATTTTTTAATGGAGATTAGCTAAAGTGCTGTGTGTGAAATTTCAAAGCAAGTCATTGATGAAATAAAAATTAAGCTGTGTGACCAATTTATAAATAAGTACGTACTGTCATAAAATTGGCCAAAATTTCTTTTTGTGTAAATTATAAAAAATTATTTATACATTTAATTTTATATTCAAAACAAATTTTGAACTTACATTGCTTTTGTGTTTTTCTGTTTGGCGGGTTTTCGATAGTACTTTTGCTTACAAGTAAAAAGATGCACGGTTACTCGCTATCTAATGTCATCATTAGAAATTTCGATAATTTTTACTCGATATCGAATTCGCACATTCGAGTAAAATAACCCGTTTGTAAGCGAATGACAAAATTAGCCCCCTGTAAACAACATATTAAGTAAAAAGGAAAGTTAAAAAAATAAATTTTGTGCGTTTATTTTGAGATAACGCATTTTATGGTTTTAAGTATTTTATAGTTTTAAGTATTCTAAAAATCATGGTGGTATTTCGTGTTATATGAAAAAATTTTAAGTCTCAATAAAAACTAACCAACTAACTATAAACAGCTTGTTTTCTATGTTTCCCAGCTATCTATATATCGACATTTCATAGGAACTACCCTAATCATCAGTAGACTTTGGAAATTTTTGAAAGATATTCTCAAACATTCAACTTTATATCTCAACAAAGTTGAATGTTTGAGAATATCTTTCAAAAATTTCCAAAGTCTACGGACGATTAGGGTAGTTCCTATGAAATGTGGACATATAGATAGCTGGGAAACATAGAAAACAAGCTGTTTATAATTTTTTATTGGTATAAATGTTAGAAGCTAAAATAGCAAATAAAAACTCAATTGTTTCTAACCATCTAACTACCAACCGAGTTTGTTAATTAGTTAATTCTCAATGTTTAATTCTCAATAATTTATTTAGGATATTGGGATATTAAGTTGATTATTTGACAATATCTCTCAAAAGTTTTCAAATCTCCTATAAAATGTCGACATATAGACAGCTATGAAACATAAAAAAACAAGTTGTTTGATTTGTTACAATTATTGCTTTAACATTCGTCAGTATTTTGTTTAATATTGATATCTTAAATAACATATCTTCTTGTTCGTGCATTAACTATATTTTAATAAATGTTTGTTTTTTTTTTCTTTTCTGTGTTTATCAGTGCCACAACAAGTTACCAAGAAAAACTTTCACTTAAATTGCAGATTACAGCACTAAATCTAAATAACAATACTCGTATAATTTTATTTGCATAAGTATTTTATTATTGAATAAATTCTGTTTCTCGATAAATATTAATGGGATTATTTGAAAAATAATCATTTAAAGTTCATCAAATACAGATTTTGACTGTGGCAATAAACTTTGCTTTATTACATGTCTGCTTTCAGAAGTGATTTATTTTGTAATTCTTAAGGTTAAAAGTGCTTCTTTTTATTTACAAAAAAATTAATTTTTCCATACATGTGGCCACAAATTTTTACCCCATCGACAAATACGATATTATTCATTTATGTTAAAAAGCATATTAAGTACGTAGACAGTTTGATAATTTAGTTAGCAATTGCATAAAGCAAGATTATTGGTTCGTTCATATGGCTACAAACATTTGACAGACACTTGACAGAAACTTGCCACCTTTTTTTTTTTTTTTTTTTTTTTTTTAGCTTGGACCAGTACTCAGGGGATGACCCCTACATATGCAGTGCATTGTACCAGAACTAGGAAAATAGGTTATGAGGAGGGGGAAAGAGGGAGTAGTGTTTGTGAACATTTGACTTGAACTTTCCAACGTTATAACAGACAGGAAACACGTCTGCAGGCAACTTATTCCATAGACGAAGCGTACGGCTGAAAAACGAATTCTCTCTGTAATGCGTAGTGCGATTCCCCGGGCAATCGACCACAAATGGATGAGCACTAGACGATGAGCGCGTGCTACGTAAAAATGTGCGAGTTTCGGGAACAAGATCCCTAATCTCGTCAGAGCAAAATCCATTGTAGTAACGATAGAACAGAGTAACGCACCCCACACTGCGTCGATGCTCCAGTGAGTCAATAGAGTTGGATACCCTACTGTCACCGATAAGCTTCTTCGCCCTCTCCTGCACACGGTCGAGTAACCCCAAAATAGACTTTGAGGCACCGGCCCAAACATGAGAGTTGTATTCCATTTTCGGTCGGATGTAGGTGGTATAAATAGTAAGGAGGTTGGATGGAGTGAAGTACATCTTAAACCGAGGCACTTGAATGCTTCTTTAGAGACATGAAAGATGTGTTCTGTCCAGCGAACATCACACTGTATCTTCATTCCAAGAACAACAAGAGCATCCGATTCCTCAATATTTAAACCATCCATGAGTACAGATGAAGCAGCATTTGCGGTCGTTTGCTAGTGTGTTAATAAGCAACATTGGGTCTTACGAGCGTTGAAGGCGACTCTGTTTTTACGACCCCATTCGGAGATTAATAGAAGGTCACTATTCAGTGAATCTTTCATATTTAGCCTCTTGGCAGCGATCTCTGACAGGCTGGGCCTATAGAATACGAGTGGCAAATGCTGCTGTCATCTGCGAAAGAGTGGATAGGGTTGGAAGTTTGGTAGAGAAGATCATTTAGAAAAATAAGGAATAGGGTAGGAGAAAGAACGGAGCCTTGCGGAACCCCTGAATTAATCTTGAACTCGTTTGATGAGACCCCATCTATAACAACTCGAATAGTGCGGTCTCTGAGAAAACTCGATATAAACCGAGAGAAGTCATCACCGACACCAAAAGCAGTAAGTTTTGCCAGTAGTGCACCATGCCACACTCTGTCAAACGCTTTTGAAATATCCAGAGCCACCACCCTACTTTCACCGAAATGATGGATTGAGTGGCACGATTTCTCCGAAAGATATGCCATAAGATCGCCAGTAGAACGACCCTTACGAAATCCATATTGACGATCACAAAGTAGTTTATGCGACTCTAGATACCTCATAAGGTGATGGTTGACCATGCTTTCCATTACTTTGGAGAGTGTAGAGCAAATTGCAATTGGGCGGTAATTTTCGGGGTAATTTGCCTCACCCTTTTTGGGTATTGGTGTTACATTAGCAACCTTCCAGCTTGATGGAAACTCACCAAAATGGTAAAGTAAACTGAAGAGGCGTGCTAATGGACGCGCAAGCGTAGAAGAACACTGCTTCAAGACCAGTGCTGGAATGCCATCCGGTCCAGGAGTTTTGTTTATGTCGAGGTCTGCCAAAACCCTTTTAACTGCTCGTGCCCGGAAGAATATCTTTGGCATAGTTACAGATACTCTTTCGAACTCGGGAAGTAGTTGACTGCTTTCCGGCAAGCAGGAGTTACTTGCAAAAATTTCAGCCAACAGGTTAGCTTTGTCAACCGGGTCGGTGAATGCTTGGTCATTCTTTAAGAGAGTTGGGATTGATGAACTAGTATTGTTCTTTACCCTCTTAACGAATGACCAAAAGGTCTTACTGCCCCGGGGAGCTGTAAGGACCTTGGCACGAAGACGCTGTTCGTGAGGAAACTTTTCACGCCTAAGTACCTTGGCACACGAAGATCTTGCCTTTTTGCGTAGTAAATCAGTCTCTGGGTTTTTGTTTAAACGCCAATTACTGAATGCTTCCTCTCTGGATCTGACTGCGTTTTTGCACGTCTGATTAAACCAGGATTTCACTCTTGGTTTAACCGAAATCTGCTGTGTGAGCTTTGCATGGCATATGGTGAGCCATGGTCTGGTTCATCACATGCATTTCATCCACCGTTAGACTAGACAAATAATCATGACAGTTGCTGAAGTACACATACCTGCTCAACTGTCCCTGGTGTATCGACGTAAACAAGTTACTTTACATAACCTCAAGGAAACTAATCCAATGAGGTTTAATCTTACGATTTTCATGAGTGGCCAATTAATTGGACCATAACATTAAATATTTTTTCATCAATAGTTTCTTAACATAAATCATTTGAAGCGCTCGATGTATTGCCTGTGGTTCCATCTCGTTGGAAACCAATGTTAATAAGATCCATACCAAGTTATAGGCCCAGTCTCTCCCAGATCGTTGCCAAGAGGCAAAATATGAACGATTCACTGCGTTATGGTCTCTTTTAATCTTCGAAAGGGAAAATAGAAGACTTTAATGCCCGTAAGATCCAATGTTGTTTAGATCCAGTGTTGTTTATTAACACACGAACTCATGGCCTTAAGTGGCTGGTTAATCTGTACTAATGTATGGTGTTAATGGTGGAGAATCAGATGTTCTTGATGGAATGAAAATTCAATAGCGGTTGTCACTCTTTGTATTAAATTTATTGTAAACATCTAAGTGTGAGCGACTTTTTCTTTGGAAAACAGTGAAAAAAAAACACGTGTAGACAGCTTGCTCCCTATTCCGGTTATATAACGTCGAAAGGTTCTAGTCAAACATCCACAAAGATTTCTCCCTTTTTCCTTCTCCTTATTATCCATTTTTCTATTCATACATATTGAATATTTTCTTTTTAAAGATTCACAACTTTGAGTTGGCAGCACTTCTTTATTTTAGTATTTGGAATATCAATTTTCGTAAACTTTTTACAGCAATATGAAGCCGTTTTTCACCTATAGCTCTTCGAATGTATACTTTCAAGTGTTCAATTCCTTCTGGTTTATCGAAATAGAAAAGTGATTTTACATAACCTCAAAGCAAATAATTCAATAGCTTTAAAGTAAACGATCTTATTGGCCAACTAATTGGACCATTACCTGAAATTATTGTTCCATCAAAAGTTTATCTGAGTAAATGAATTGTAGCACGCACTGTATGGCACGTGGCTGCTTCCTTAAGGCCCATTCAGACTATTATACAAGTATAAATACTTTCATTCGATTTTGTGGGATAAAAGTCTAAACACATTTCTTGCGACTGTCAAAAAGTCTAACGTAAATTAGATTTTGCATTCACACCATCACACTTGATATAAACCAACATAGATGTGCACTCGTAAAACTTTTCACGGCGGCAGGTGCGCTATTCGTCGTAGGCGATAGACGTACCGGCGCGTGAAATTCTTCAACGGCTAAAATAATAATTATGTATAACACATCCAAATTGAATAGCACAAACATATTTCATGTTCTAAATATAGCATGAGCAAAATACATTTATAAATGACAGCTAAATTCCAAATTTCGAGCTTTTTTATAACGACAAAAAATACTATCAGTGACGGCACCCCATCGGCTACGAAATAGCCGACTACCCAATTTTTAATTAGCTGGTTTTCTAAAAAACACAACCCTGATCCAATGAAAAGTATTATCGTTTTGAAAAGTTTCAAAAAACAACAAAGTCGTACGGGATGTCAAATTTTTATCGTATTATTTTTCGTATGTATGACGGACTATATTCAGACTATCAGACTTGCACGTATTATTTGAATTTTTGACAAGTATTAAAACAAAGTATAATAGTCTGAACTGGGCTTTAATAGGTAGCTAATTGAGGTACGAAAAACTATCTATTTATTTCCCTACGTCGTTCACCTTTGACATTAACATTTAGACCATAATTGTTCATCATTATGTGAAAGTCCACTCTCCAAATGCGTCAGTGTTGCTTATTTACGTACCTTACCTTCAGCCAAAGATAAACTTCATCAGAGAACAAAATTTTGAATGGGAATTGTTATGTCAATATCACTTTTTGTTTTATCCCATTTACCGAGTTCGCCATAACGAAATGTCAAACCAAGCTTAGCAAAACGCCACTATCAGCTGTTAAATGGGTGGCTAAATAAGACAGTACTGTCAACTCAAATTTGTGAACCTCTAAGAAACACGCAGGGCAAACCATCCCGCAAATTTGGTGATCCAAACGGCGCTCTTAATTTGGATATATTTCACGATAAAGTCTAGCAGTGGTACTTGCGCTGCATCTGCAGCCCCCATAAATCAGGTCGCATATTCTTGTGAAGTGTAGCGTGTAGATATGGTAGATAACAATAATGCCAACACAAAAGTCCAATTCCAAAAAAGACAGGCCGAAGTTGCCAGTATGTGATCAACAACTCCAATTCACGAAAATACAAGTCCAAGTCGATAACTTTGAAAAAATAAAATGAATTATGATCTGCGGCTATCAAAAACAACTGATAGTTTTTATTATACTTATGACGCATGCAAAAGTAGAAAGTAAACCTACTTTTTGCGTCGTCCTATGCTTTGCGATGTGCAAATTGTCGCATACAATTGCACTGATTCTACTTTTTTGACAGACGCATGGAACTCGTTAACGCGTAGTATGGACCATCAGCTTGTCTGTGTCATTCGCACGCATATACGTCTCATGGCGTAGCATCACTATCTTCCTCCCTCACTCATAGCAAACATTTCCACTATCCACCTCTCCCATAATTTTGCAGTAAAATCAGGAACCTACCAAGACCTCGTGCTTGAAAAAAATTTGAAATTCCGTTTTTAACGTTTAACATTTATTAACATAAAATTTTTTATTTAATGAATTGTACTCTTTTATAAACACCCATTTATCATTAAATTAAGGTTCTGAAATTATTAACTGTAAAGATCGTTATTGTTTTCTTCTAAAATTTAATCTTAACACACATACACAAGAATAAGCAGACAACAGAAGAACTAAAGCTGGAAGTTCATACCACGTGTTTTACGCGTTACGCTAATCCATACCACGCGTTATACGCGTTAAGCTTTTCTAAACTTCAAGTTGCATGCAACGCTTTTCATGCGATAAGGTTTTCGCCCTTCCGCTTGCAATCACCTGTATAAATTCGCCTTGGGTGAATGCAAGCGAAAAGGCGAATTCAGTACTATGTATTTTGTTATTGTAAAACATATCGTGAATGTCAAAATCTAAATTCGCCTAAGATTGTTCAGCTGGGAAAAAATGTTATACAAACGTTAAATATAAACTTTTATAATTGTTTTTAATTAAAATCACGGATTATATTAGTTATTTACTTTTAAATTCACACAAATTTCTTAAAATTGCACTAAATCATACAAAAAAATCTTCAGATTAAAATGGCGCGAAAAAGTTTGTAAACAAAAAACAAATTTTTTTGACTGTCTCATTGGAAAAAATGGGAAAAGCAAAACCTAATCACCTGAGCTGGTAAGTTCACCTAGTAATGAATTCGCCTTGCGTAGCAACAAAATACATGTTTTCTTGTATTTAGTTGTCACAACTTTTAGGGTATTCATAACGAAATGATAACTTTAAGAAACTTCTCAGAGACGAAAAGTTTAAATTTTATTTCTGCACATTTTGCGTAGATTCAAAAGCTACGAAACACGACAGAATTATACATAGTACATGAAATCATCAAAAGATGCGAAAAATTTATCTTTCGTATCCCAATGGCATCACAGTTGGTACTCGAGCTTTTTATTCTTTTTTAGTATATAGTTAACAAGTATTGCACCATTTTACAACTTTTAATGGCACTTTAGTACATTGTGTTTAAAAGAAGGCTCTTCAAAATCGACAAATTTTGAAAATTTCAACTTCATAGTTTAACAAATAGTCTTAATTCTAGCAGACTTTGGACAATTGTGTCAATATTTTTTACTGTGGTTCTAGAAATGTTATTTAGGGTTACGGTTCTCAAGTTTAAATGAACAAATACAATAAAAATTAACCACAGTAAACAAAAAATGGTTACAGTTTGACCAAATTCGTAGGTTTTCCTTAAATGCCCATAATTTTCAAACTGATTGGGATTGATTTTTTTCTGGTGTTGAGTTTTGAGACGTCTTATATGGAACTATGCAGAAAGAAGACGGGCTGCATAGTTTACAGATCAATCGAATAGTGCATTTACACCAACTCAAAATCTAGTAGATTTGAATTGAAATCTACAACGAAATCTATATAAATTTACGACGAAATCTATATCGTTTACACCACCATCTTTTGACATCTAGCAAGATTTCATTTTCACAAAAATAATTTATGCATGCGGGTTCGACAAAACAATTTTATTAGAGACTGAATACACCAACATTAAAGTGTATATTTTGCTTGCCCAGAGACTGCATACACGATATTAAAGGGTAATTTTTGTTGCAGCGTAGTATTTGTAAGTACTTTTTGAACAAAATCACGGTTACATCACTTGGTACTGAGTAGATTACAGGAGATTTCGTCGAAATCTACTCATAAAGTAGATTTCATTTTGTATGGGAAATCTTCTCAAAATCTACTACATTTGGCTTGAAATCTCGAATGAGCAGATTTTGCTTTGGAATAATTAGGCTATTAACGTTTTTGTAGACAAAAGTGGCCTATCCTGCGATAGAAGTAGTTTTTGTTTGGCATGATAGCGACTATGAGCATACATCCAAAATCATAAACGAAAGGTTCAAAGGTCAAAATTTGAATGCGTACCTGTAAAGGAATTCATGGATTCAAACAAAAGTTTAGTAAAAATAATTAGTGACCGAAAACAGCTATTTTTTTTAAACAACACCAAAATACGATATCCAAGATTATTTTTTGATATTTATGTATATGCATACAAATTATTTTTTCAGCCAAAAATTTTGTTAATTTTATTTTTACTATAATTTTTTCTGTGTGTATGTACGAGTATATAAAAAATACGGACAACGTTAAAAAAAGGAGAGAAAGAAAAATATATAGAAACATTACTCATTTTTGCACCCTACTGTATGTGTGCACGTCTCTGCTTGATGGAGATGTTTATCTGTCATCTCAGGCATGGGTTATATTTTTTAATATATATTATGGGCGAGCAGAGCGATTGACGTAATTTTTTCCGGTACAAACAAAACGAAACTCAATTAATCACCTTGGAAATTGATTGTAAATGAGTACCCATAGTATCCATCACATCTTCTTTGGCTCCGGGGTAAGAAATTTACATAAAGATACCATTACTAATTAGAACAAGAAATTAAATTCTTCCATTGCGGCTATGTTCTTTCACAGAACACTACTCCCCTTCTCATCATAACCTATTGTCCTGGGTCCAGCACTATGCAATGCATATGTAGGGGTCATCCCCTGAGTACTGGTCCAAGATAAAACAAAAAAAGGCTACCAGAAACTATTGAAGTAAGAAATGCGGCTTCCTTAAAAGTTTTCAGTAGCCTTTACTAGACTAGCACAGTTAAAGGTATTATATGCTGTTCATACATAGACTTTTTAATTAATTCAATTATTAGTTAATTAAAATTTTTTGTTAAATGTTCATACATACTTAATATTGCTAATGCCATTAACGTTTGACTATAGCTGACAGGAAAGCTAATTTATTGAATTTTTGTTGAACTTTTTGTAATTTCTAAATTAGATAAGATGAGTAGTGTAGAAACTACGAAACAGCTAGTTGTCCCCCAGCTAAAGATTTGATTATTATTTTTCTTGTCTTCTTCAATTAGAAATTATTGATCACAGCAAATTTGTATTGTAAAAAATCCTTTATAAGACAAAACTGAAGAAAGGAAAAACTTGAACTATAACCCGATGTACAAATGTACAAAGTTATTTACTTTTTGATTGTGAATATTTCTTCTTGTTGACTCACCATCTTTTGTTTGCATTTGTTTACATTTGAGTTGTCAAATTTGAACAAAATATGTTCATTGGGTATTATTATGCTAACTAGACACGGTTGCCACAGGGTTGTTTATTTAATTTTACTAAATATTAGAACAATTAACTGTTAATTGGCAATTAAGTTAATTAAAATTTTGTATGTGTAATTAAAATCACTGAAGGCGTTAATTGTAAAATTTTCATTAAAAGTGTGTGTATCAACAACATATTAAAGAACACTAACTGCTCACGAAATTGTCAAACTGCCCACGTTTGTATGCCATTATATTTTTGTGTGGAGAGAGATGGGAGTTGGAATGAATAGAAAAATTACTTTTCAAACAGACAATGCTAGCACGTAGCAATCAGAACGTGTTTTATATTCATAAATATTTGAATTTTTCCCATTCCCTACGATTGCTTTTTCAATAAGAGATACAATGCAAATATGATTACTAGACATTAAAAACAAACTTACTATGTAATAATTTATGCTTGGATTCTGATGAACTTCTATGACTGTTCGAGTGACAAGCAACGTTCATTCATTTCGAACAGCTTTCTTTCGATATGTTTCACAATCACAATAGAAAATTTTATTAAAAAATAATACAAAAACTAAACACCAGAAAAACAACTAATGCAAAAAAGAAAAAATATTTTCAATCTGGGAGTATTGAATACATACGAGTATATGCATATACATACATACATTCATACACAAAGAAAATGCTTTAACATATAGACAATATATTAAAATATGTTGCCTAAGAACAAAACTGGGCCTCGTGCAGGAAATCTTTCAACCCCATAACCCACTTCTGGTCAACTGTACATATTAGTTTTGCTTTGCTGCAGACTGCTGATTGGCACTGAAATTGTCTTACTTGTCTACTGCTGACAGATAATTATAAATAAGTAATTGCCTTAAACAAAATACCCGTAAAAATAACAACAAGTTAAAAGGCGGTGGGGGCGGTTTCTAAATTTATTGCACGTGTTCTGTTGTAGAGACCAAATTTAAGTTTAATCAAAGTTTTCTCTAATAATTGCATTTCATTTTAAATTGTGAAAATATTCATCATGGAGCTGTCCACAAGGACTTTCATTTTATAATATTATAAATTTGAAAATAGCAAAAAGTTCACATTTCTTTTATTTTAAAAGAAACATGTGTTTCTTTAAATATTTCTTTTTTCAATACACACGATGCAACCAACCAAAAGATAAACATTAAAAAGCTGCACAGAGTGTTCTAAAGAACACTGCTCACTGCTGTGCAGTAGTTCCAAGCACTGTATTTCAAAACAATTCTTAAAACCAAACAAACAAGCTATAGAACATTTGGAAACAGAACAAACACTTCATAGTTTTGAAACGCCTCTTCACGTTAGTGTTTGACTCTACTTGAATTCTGTTGCACAGCAAAATCCAAAACAAAACATGACAATAAAGCAAATAAACGAAGAGTCACAGCAAGCACATTGGTATTTGAGCATACTGCGTCTTAAATATTTGTGCTAAATACAAAGCCAAAAACCGTGAACAACAACAACAATTGTTATAAACAAAACTGAAGTAAAACATTAGTTCAATGCTTGAAGTTCTAATTCAATTTTGTTCTATTTCAGTTGGTTCTACTTGTGTTTGGTTCTGTTTGTTCTAAATGCTTATAAGACAGTATTTCTTTATGTGTTTAGAACATTTCAGCACTGAAGTGTTTGTTTTCAAGTGTGAAAGAAGCTGATGGATAATACTTGAAAGTACTACGATGTTTTGTAACACATTTTTATTGCGCTTGAGCAGCCCTCTAATATTTTTTTTGTGGAAAAATCGGTTTAGACTATATATATCTCGGGAATATATGAATCAATATCGGAAATTTTCATTTTCCGTGTTTTAGTAACCTACTTTTATTATCCAGACTGCTTTTAAGCAAAACAAAATTTTTTCATGGAAAAATCAGTTTAGACTATACGAGTATCTCAAGAATATATAGACCTATATGGGAAACTTTCATTTTCTGCATTTTAGTAACCTCCTTTCATTACCAAACCTGTTTTAAGCAAAAAGCTTGTTTAAATTCGCTTACGAGACATTTTCATGAAAAAATCGGTTTAGGCTATATTTCGAGTATATATGGGCCGATATCGGAAATTTTCATTTTCTGTATTTTAGTAGGCTCCTTTTATTACCAGAACTGCTTTTAAGTAAAAACAAATTTTCATAGAGAAATCGGTTTAGACTAGATATATCCCGGGTATATATGGACCGATGTCGGAAATTTGCATTTTCTGTATTTTAGTATTTTGCTTTTATTGCCAGAACTGCCTTCTAGCAAAAAAACATTTTTCATGGTGAAATCGGTTTAGATTATATATATCCCGCGTATATGTCGACCGATATCGGATATTTTAATATTTCTATTTTAGTAACCTCGTTTAATAATCAGAACTAATTTTAAGCAAAAAAAAAAATTCATGGAGAAATCAGTTAAGACTAGATATATACCGGGTTTACATATATGGACCGATGTCGGAAATTTGCATTTTCTGTATTTTAGTAAGCTCTTTTTATTGCCAGAACTGATTTTAAGCAAAAACAAATTTTTATGGAGAAATCGGTTTAGACTAGATATATATTAATTCAGGGGTTCCGCAAGGCTCCGTTCTTTCTCCTACCCTATTCCTTATTTTTCTAAATGATCTTCTCTACCAAACTTCCAACCCTATCCACTCTTTCGCAGATAACAGCAGCATTTGCCACTCGTACTTTTTTAGCTATAGGCCCAGCCTATCAGAGATCGCTGCCAAGAGGCTAAATATGAATGATTCACTGAATAGTGACCTTCTATTAATCTCCAAATGGGGTCGTAAAAACAGAGTCGCCTTCAACGCTCGTAAGATCCAATGTTGCTTATTAACACACAAGCAAACGACCGCAAATGCTGCTTCATCTGTGCTCATGGATGGTATAAATATTGAGGAATCGGATGCTCTTGATGTTCTTGGAATGAAGATACAGTGTGATGTTCGCTGGACAGAACACATTTTTCATGTCTCCAAAGAAGCATTCAAGTGCCTTGGTTTTTTGAAACGGTGTAAGATGTACTTCACTTCATCCGACCTCCTTACTATTTATACCACCTACATCCGACCGAAAATGGAATACAACTCTTATGTTTGGGCCGGTGCCTCAAAGTCTATTTTGGGGTTACTCGACCGTGTGCAGGAGAGGGCAAAGAAGCTTATCGGTGACAGTAGGGTATCCAACTCTATTGACTCACTGGAGCATCGACGCAGTGTGGGGTGCGTTACTCTGTTCTATCGTTACTACAATGGATTTTGCTCTGACGAGATTAGGGATCTTGTTCCCGAAACTCGCACATTTTTACGTAGCATGCGGTCATCGTCTAGAGCTCATCCATTTGTGGTCGATTGCCCGGGGAATTGCACTACGCATTACAGAGAGAATTCGTTTTTCAGCCGTACGCTTCGTCTATGGAATAAGTTGCCTGCAGACGTGTTTCTTGTCTGTTATAACGTTGGAAAGTTCAAGTCAAATGTTCACAAACACTACTCCCTCGGGCCCCCTCCTCATAACCTATTTTCCTAGTTCTGGTACAATGCACTGCATATGTATGGGTCATCCCCTGAGTACTGGTCCAAGCTAAAAAAAAAAAAAAAAAAAAAAACATTTTCATGAAAATCCCGCTTTAAGCTATATCACGGGTATACCTATGTTATGGACCGATAACGGGCAAAAGTTTATTTTTATTTTTAATTGCCATGCTAACTAATTGTGTCAAGTGTAAAGCAAAAGAAACAATTTTTTTTCAAAAATTCTCATACAAAATTGCAAGAAAAAATTTTTTTTTTCCGAATTTTAGATATAAGTATGTCGTCAATATGGGAACCGATTTTATTTTTAATTTCAATAGCAAAATCATGAATCGATTAATACAATGGCGAAAGAAAAAGTTTCTCAGTTTAATGATTTTCTCACAAACGGTATTTTAACGGCAGACGGACGGACGGACATGGCTTAATTATAAAAAATAGTGCGAAAGGAAATTAATGTATAAATGTTGTATTGCGTGATTATACTCGTAAATATAATTTAATATATTTGTGCTTAATGTTGTAAAATCACAAAAATACAAATCCCCTGAAGAAGTGAACATAAAATTCACGAAACGTTGGGAAAATATGTAATAAAGATTTTTCATTTTCATTGACAAAAAACAAGTTAGGCCTACCAGCTAAGCATATACTAGAAATAAATAACCGAATTTTCTTTCAATGCTGATTGAAAATGAAAATTGTAGAAACTACGTATGGAATCACACACTTATGTATACCCGTACCCTTAACGTTTTTGTGAAGGGTATAACAAAAAAAAAGATAATTTGTTGCTTAACCCACTGAAATTTGACTTAAGAAACGTTTTGGCATTAATTTTAAGAGTGAAAAATAAGTTTTATCTTGAAGTTTTAAAGTCCGTCAGGCAGTCAGCCAGACAGTTTACTTATCTGCTGTTGAAAATAGCAATGAAATAAAAGGAAAGATATTTTCATGCATTCATGTTTGCGGAACAAATATTGTAAATTAAGGTTGTTTAGATGCGAATCTTTCTTAAAAAAAAGAAAGCAAATATTTACTCAAGTCAATATAAACATATATACGTATGTTCATCGAAATATTTGTTCTCTTTTTTTAACAATATACGTCTATTTGTGCGTGTTATCAAGCATTTGTTGTAAATTAGATAAGTCGTGAACAGTTTTTTTTAAAGAAAACTGGTAAAAAGGTTTTTGTCTTCTTTTAAGGGAAAAAGTAGGTCGTTTCATTTATACTCTTCTTGCAACATTGTGACCCCTAGCAACCCTTAACAAATGTTCCAAAACTTTATAAAGAGTGTCCGCGGGGAAAGTATACTACTCTTAGTAATTTCATTGTAGTCCTGGATGTATGAGATGTGGCACCATATTGTTGATACCACATATTAATCAAGACCAAAGCACGCAGCTGCTGCGTTAAAAAGAGATCAATCTTATTACGATATCACCTTCACAGTTATCGTAATGCTGTTTTCATTTTCAAAGCAGTAAGGTCCTTATGCTCCCTAATGATTCCTCCTAACCAAACTGCATACCAGACTGTCCCTTGTAAGGAATACAAAGGTGACTGATGAATAATTTGAGGGATTTCGATTGCCCAAAACCGACTCTTCTGTTTATTCACACATCCATCCAAATGAAAATTTATCTTGTCACTCATTATGATTTTTCCGTGAAAATCGGGGTTGCCATGGGCGAGCTGTAACATTCTATTGGCCTATGTACGCAGGTGTAAATGGTCTTATGGAAGAACCTTTTATGTCAACTGAATCTTAAATGGAGACAATCCTGGTGGAAAATTGTGGCCAAAGCTCCTGAGCACGGTATCGAATTGAGGTTGCTGGATTGTTTTGCGCACTTTCTTGCAGTACGTTGTGGTCCATGCTTGGGCCTATCACCAAAATACTCTCTTTCTCTGAAATCCATTACTACACGATAAATAGTGCGTTTTGTTGGCATGTTGTTTCTCCCAAAAATTTCACGTAACTCTCTCATCGTCACAGTAATCGATGATTGATTTTGATAAAATGTTTTAGCGATTAAAACAGGTTGGTTTATCGAATATTTTTCCATAATAAATTTGCTATTTGTCTACTTCACGATTAATGTTTATCAAAATGGCAGCCAAATAAAGTAGTATACCTTACTGGCGGACACCCGGTACTTTGTATTGTTCTCTTCTTCCTTAGGATTTTTGATTTGACACATAATCATAGTTGCCATATTTGACGATTAATCGTCATTTAGACGATTTTTGGTGCTGAAAATAACACTTTGACGATTTACGTTTTAAGGTCTGTTTTTAGCGATTTTTGTAGATCATATTTTTACTGTCATATCTTTCCAGAATCTGCATGCAAACTTCCTTTTTTAAGTTAATTTATGTAGAAAATGAAAGTAATATTTATGGTACATAAATATATGTGACAGGTATTTTAGAGCAGGGGTGCCCAAAAGTTGTATATGGGAGAGCAAACACCAATACATATAAGGAATAAGTGCTTTTATTTAATAATTTTTGTTGTAAAAGCAAAACATATTTATAAAAATAAAATTTACATCTGTCGTAAATATTTCATAGCAAAGCATGAGAAAGTGTAGTTGCTTTGCTCTTGTGTGTGTGCAGTGAAGAACGACAAAAATTCATATAAGACAAAGTGGTTTGTGGATTTTCCATTGCTAGTGCTGAGTGTACAGAGTGTTTTTGTATAGCTAAGCGCTTATACAAAAACAATTGAGCATCAAGCACATAGGGCTTGGGCACTTCTGCTCTAGAGTATACATATATTCGGCCATGTCACATAATTCACTTCCGCTCAGAAATGGAAATGAATCGGGTTTTTAATACTTCAAAAAATGAAAATTTAAAACTTTTTCGGAATAAAATCAATTCTATAAGATAATATTAGTTTCATTCTTACAATTAGAAATGATTTCATTCTGAAAAGTTTTTTAAGCTCTGTGACATGGCTGATTGTACAGGGTGGCGCAAAAATATCCTACCGTTGTTTTTGGCTGTAATTTCAAAAAAAAAAAAAAACAAAAAAAAAAATTAAAAACTTTGATTCTTCTTGTGGATTATTTTTATTTGGCCTTTTAATTTTTTTACATCAAGTCGAGAATATGCCATTTGAGCCCTTTTTATAGCATTTTCCATCACATTGGCAAAAACTTCCGGCGCTAGGTCCTCACATTCTTGACGGATATTGTCTTTAAGAGCTGCAAGAGTCTGAGGCTTGTTGACATAAACCAGCGACTTCAAAAAGCCCCACAAAAAGAAGTCTGTGGCGGTCAAATCAGGCGATATTGCTGGCCAGTGCAAATCGCCAAAACGGGCGCCACATATTTTCCAATCCCAATTCATCAAGTTGCGGCAAAAGGAACTCGTTGATCATTGCTCTGTAGCGCTCACCATTCACAGTAACCGTTTGGCCCGCAACGTCTTCGAAGAAAAAAGGTCCGATGACTCCTTTAACGAAAACAGCACACCATACAGAGACTTTGAGCGGGTGTAATGGCTCTTCGTGGGTTTCACACGGATTTTCAGTGCCCGATAAGCGTAAATTTTGCTTATTTACGTACCCGCTAAGATGGAAATGGGCCTCATCACTCATGATTATTTATTGACCGAGTATTGGTCAAATAAACAGTTACCAATATTCCGCGTTCTGGAGCAGTGTAGCGTAACATTGCTTATTAACGTGTATTTTGCATGTGTTTACTACACAAATGTCAAAACAGAACTGACATTGGGGCCAATCGCAAAATTTATAGCAGTTTCTGATAGGAGGATTACTTTTGCGCCACCTTGTATATGGTAGAGATGAAACTAAAATATCATATGGGAATAGCTCTTAAAAAAAATGATAAGTTTAAAACTGTACAAATTTGTATGTAAAAAAATTTGAAAATGAATTCAAAACTTTAACTTAAAAAGAAGAAAGTGTATTTTTTCTAACATACGAGTAATGAAAGCGTTTTCTTATTTCGTCGTAGAATCCAAAAGACGAGAAATTTAGTACGAGTTAAAGTAACGAAGTCTATTAAAGTTAGAAAATTTCGTATATATAAAAATTATATCTATGAAAATGCTAGATTTTTGGAATAACGTATCCTTCTTTAAATTTATACCAAAAATATTAGTCTTGTCGTCTTCTGCAAATGTATGAGTTCGCATCCAGGTACGTGGAGCTTAACAAAACCAAAGTGAGAAATTAGTTGAAGAGACCATTTTCGGAAATAATGTTGTATACCAAAGACTATCTAAAAGTATAGTAATAGTACCTTTTATTAAATGATATCTTATTTTAAAAATATATGTCACAAAAATTAATGTATAGTATACTTATGAATTAACTTTATATTTGTAGGAGTGGATATTTGTTGTTATAGCTTTAAATGCTGTAGTTTTTTTTATTAAATGCAACCATTACTTGTTTTTTTTATACTTTACGTCGTTGAAATAAATCTTTTATTCAAAAATAATTAATTTTACTAGCTGACGATTTTTGTACGATTTGAAATAATCATATTGATGATTTTGACGATTTTTTTCCGTCAAATTTGACGATTTTAACCAGATTTATCTGATATCTATGCACATAATATTAAATATTCTTTCGAACAACACAACCTGGCAATAGTTTATTTTGTTAGTGTGTTCTCACAAATCAGCAATCATCTTATGCTTTAAACACATAGACGACAGCAGACAGCAGGCAGCAATCTGTCAAAAATAAAATACATGTGTTTAAATGCACACGATTATTTTAACGACATCACAGCAGCACGACTTCACAACAGCATTTGCTGCTGCTGCCAGCTGAGACTAATTTCTATTTTCGTAAACAGCAAAAAGTAAATACAGTGCTGCCACTATAAATTGGCAGCAATAAGAACTAAAATTTTTTTGAAATATTTAATAGAAATAAGTATTACATAAATAAAATAAACAAATATTATTACGTTTTTAGTCAGAAATTTTAGTTTTATTCATGTAAAATATATATGTGGCAGCTCTGAAATTTGCATTGTTTAAATCAAGTGTGCCCAGCCCTATGCGCTTGATACTCAATTGCTGTGCTCTTTAATACACAAATACTGCGCTCAGCACTAGCAATGAAAAATACACAAACAGCTTCGTCTTTTATATTTTTTTTCGTTCTTCAGCGCACACACTTTCGCATGCTTTGTTGGTAAACACAGACGACAGCGATTATCAGTGTGAACTTTGTTTTTGTAAATGTTTTGCTTTTTACAACAAAAAATATTAAATAAAAATAGTGTTTCCTTAAATGTATTGGTGTTTACTCTTCCATATAGAACTTGTGTATTTAAACCACTGGTTTAAATACACATAGTGCCGCTGCTGTCTTTAAAATAATTATGTTACTAATGAGACGGCAGCATTTGAAGCTAACTTCATTTGTACTTTAGAGCAAACACCAATACATTTGAGGAAAAACTAATTTTATTTAATAAAGCCCAGTTCAGACTACAATACTGTGTATTAATACTTGTCAAAAATTCAAATAATACGTGCAAGTCTGATAGTCTGGATGTAATCCGTCGTACATTGACATCACATACGACTTTTTTGTTTTTTGAAACTTTTCAAAACGATAATACTTTTCATTGGATCAGGGTTGTGTTTTTTAGGAAACCAGCTGTAAAGAGATTTACTAGCCGACGGCGTGCCGTCACCGATAGTATTTTTTGTCTTTATAAGAAAGCTCGAAATTTAGGATTTAGCTGTCGTATATAAATGTATTTTGCTCATGCTCATATAAAACATAAAATATTTTGGTGCTTTTAAATTTGGATCTGTTTTACATAATTATTATATTAGCTGCTAAAGATTTTCAAACGCCGGCACGTCTACCGCCTACGACGAAGAGCTCACCTGCCGCCGTGTAAAGTTTTATGTTGGCACATCTCTCTGCTAAATAAATAAAAAAAATATGAACAGCTGTTTTCTTTTCTACTCAAATTTTTTGGTTTATATCAAGTGTGATGGTGTGAATGCAAAATCTAATTTACGTTAGACTTTTTGGCAGTCGCAAGAAATGTGTTTACACTTTTATCTCACAAAATCGAATACTTGTATAAATAGTTAGTCTGATCGGGTCTTAAGCAAAGCATGCGAAAGTGTTGTTGCTTTGCACTTGTGTGTGTACACACACATGTATATATTAAAGCGCACAGCTTTTACAAAAAAAATTAGCGCCAAGCGCATAGGGCTTGGGTTTAGAGTTTTAATCGTGCGTATTAAAATCTGGTACTGTTTGTCGACGAATGTGCCGTAAAGATTTCTGCGAGAAAAACAAGTCGTGATTTTGCATGCTCAGTTATCGTTGATAGAAAGAATTTGTATATTCTGAAAAAAACTTCTGTGGCACAGCTGAGAAAACACAAACCTTATTGGTTCTTCTTTGTGTTATTATGTTTATAAAAAATCAAAGTTACTCTGCCAAGCTCTGCTTTATTATATGTGTGTGTACTTTATTATATGTATGTGTACAAATTAATTAGATTATTTTTTATTTTACCTCATTATTTGTAGCGGCTGTTGTGCTGACATTTTTTATCTGCTGGCTGCCATTTCATATACAACGCTTATGGACTGTTCATGGAAAGACCCATAAATATTACCAAGATGTCAACGAATGGCTGTTTAAAATAACTGGTTTCGCCTACTACGTCACCTGGTAAGTATTTGGATAATAATGGGTGATTTTATAAGAACTATCGGAAATTTAAAAAAAAAAAAAAAAAACACATAAAATTCAGAAAAATTCATGAAATATTTATTTGGATCGATAGTTGGGTCGATATAATTTAATGTTTGAAGATTATTTCATGCAAATGTTGGCCGCGGCTGCGCCTCAAATGGTCCATACGCTTAGTCCAATTTTGGCATACTCTTTCCAACATTTCGGCTGGTATCTCACGAATAATGTTGGCTTCCAGTGCGTCAATCGAAGCGGGCTTGTCGCTATAGACATTAGCCTTAACATAGCCCCACAAAAAATAGTCTAGAAGCGTTAAATCGCACGATCTGGGCGGCCAATTGACCGGTCCCAAGCGTGAAATAAACTGTTCACCGAACTCGCCTCTCAATTGGTCCATTGTTTCGCGTGCTGTGTGGCATGTGGCACCGTCTTGTTGAAACCACATGTCATGCAAGTTAAGCTCTTCCATTTTGGTCAAAAAAAAGTTTGTTATCATCGCATGGTAGCGCTCACCATTCACAGTAACGTTGTGATTTGGTGCGAAATTTTTTTACAATAGCCCGAATAGAAGCCTCAGTAGGTCGATTAAACTGACCATAAAATGCAAGAAGCGCGCGATGAACTTTCTTTCTTTCTTTGGTAATAAAATTCAATAATTTGCAAGCGTTATAATTTATGGTAAATATTATTGATGAAACAACTTTATGCAGAGTTTATTATATCACAGGGATTTTTATTGCACATTTAAGAACCTAAGAAAAGCAAATTGTAGACTTTAGCGGGGGGTCAGTTAATAGTTTCGCGGTCTCACATCACATCACTCATCATTAGCCAATTGTGCTATTTTCATTTCTGCAAGAAACATCTCTTATATTAATCAAAAGAAACAGTTTTGTGTTCTTTTTTTCAAAACTATATCAAGATTTATCTTCATTTATACAGCCTTGTCACAGAACTGAATTCCGTTTAGAGGCGGAATTAAATCCGTTTTTGGATTCTTTAAAAAACGAAAGTCTAAAAATTTGTTTGGGCTTGGAATCATTTCTATGACACAATAACAGTTTCATTTTTGAAATTAGAAATGGTTTCTTAACGAAAAGTCTTTCATTAGTTTTTGGTTTTTTGGAAAACCGAAAAAGAATTCAATACCATGGAATTGAGCTCTGCGACATGGCTGATAATATAAAATAAAACTTATAACTTAAAACTTAAAATTTTTATTATCGGTTAAAAGAGTAATTTATGGAAAATGGTAGCATGTAAATGTTGGTCAAGACTACGTCTGGTCCATTAGGAAGGTCCAAATTTGGACCACTCGTTTGACCTTAGTGGCTGATATTTCTCAGACTTGACAAAGAAAATAATCCAAAGATGTGATATCGCCCAAGCTAGCTGGCCAGAGTACCATAAAAAAATGTGAAAATAACTACTCAGCAAAATAATTTCGCAAAAGTCCATTGTTTCACGTGTTGTATGGCTCGTAGCGCCTTCTTGTTGAAATCAAAGCTCATCCAGACCTTGCGCTTGAATTTCAACAAGCATAAAGTCCGGTAACATGGTCCGATAATGGTTATCATTGCCGGTAACATTCTGATTTAGACTTCGCGTACGATCTCAGCTACAGCTGCTAAACTCTCTTCAGTACGTGCTGAATAAGGTTTAATCGGTCGAGTGTCATTCACTAATGTAAAGTGGGACTCAAAATGTGCACTGTAAGTTCATCGAATCGCATGAAAAACATTTCTCATAGAATGCTGTTTCTCCTAATACAGCTGAACAACTTGGAGAATACTATTGTGAGGTGAAACGATACTGAAGAAAAATAACTAAGCAGTTTGATATGAATCATTTGTGAACTGCCAAAAAAAAAAATTCTGGTGAAAAGCAAAACTCACGATGAACCTGTCGATGTCTGTACTTTATTTTTAACGAAACTTTAATGATGAAATGGGTTACAGCAAGGTGCATTAACATCTACAGCGCTATAGCATGTGACAAGTTTTCGCTACTGGTAAGCTATTTACATCAAATGTATTGTTTACATTTCTGAAAGTTTTACCCTGAATTAAACATAAAAATAATTCAAATAAAAATAATTTATAATTATGAAAAGGTACATTCATAGTTTATAATTGTGAAAAAAGTTATAAATATTTTTGACGAACATAGCTTACCACATGCCTGTTTTTGTTGTATTGTTGTAATTTTGCTCTAGTGCTGCCACCGTGTAGATGTTAATGCACCTTGGCTTACACTTACGATTGCCATATTTGATGATTAATCGTTATTTTGACGATTTTGGGAGCTGAATATCTAACGTTGAGGATTTGGCGATATAAGGTTCGTTTTTGACGATTTTGATAACTCAACTTTGATTTGACAACTAGATACTTTCCTTTCTTTTAAGTTAATTTGTGAAAACATCAATAAAAAAGAGTAAAAAGAGGTATACGATTTTGGAGAAATATATAGCAATGATGAAATATATAAATATATACGATAAAATATAGTATTAAAATAAATCTGTTATATGTATTTTTTATATATTTCTGTGAGAAGAAGAATCCAATAACTTTGGGCTTGCCAGTTATTCCTTTCGTAACTGAAAAATTGTTAAAATTGACTTCAATGTTAATGATATTTATTTGGCAGTATACTCGTTCATATGTATAATTAGACAAGTATTTAAAATATCTAAACTGCTAGTTGCATAAGATAAAAAAAAAATCAATAATTCTTCTTCACTAACAATTCCTACTATGGCCGAGCTCATAGCAATAATATTAGCCGCGCCTCATGCTACAGAAAGAGTTTGCCGTAGTACACAAACTTTAACAAACCCAAAATGAGAAATAAGTTGGAGAACCCTCATTGCGAAGATTTGTTATTCTAAAAGCCGATTAAAACTTTGCAATTATCCTGACCATTAAAATAATTATTCTACTTAAAAACTAATAATTTTACTTGTTGGCGATTTTTTTACGATTTTCAATAAGTATATTGACGTTTTGACGATTTTTCCCCCTCGAGTTTGACGATTTATCTGGCTTCTATGGTTGCACTTTAAAAACCATTTCCCGGATAACGAAGCTGTTCCTTCGTTCGCACAATTACATTAAAAACAATGACAAAATTGTTAATGCTGTTTTTGTTTAAAATGTAATTGTGCAAACGAACCAACCAGCTGCGTTATCCGGGAAATGGCACTAACTTGGCAATGTCCAGCTGCTTGTACGCTATTTGCGGTTTGCTTATAAAAACATCAGGCAAAGGTGTGCAAAGCCGTTTTGATTTGACTGCTCTATGTAATATCGAATTAAAATGATTATTTTTCATTTGCAAAACCATAAATCAGGCAATCTGGGAAGAGTTCCCAGTTCAATGTAAAATACGCTCAATATTGGAGTTATTTTATCAACAACTATGAATAAATGTTTAATGAAGTAACGATATCGTGCTATTATCTATAACCTGCGCCAAAAAAAGCAATTAATCTGGTGTTAAATTCAGCTACATCTTCATGTCCTCATGCTACTAATATGCGAGGGCTATTTGATAAGTACGTGGTGATTTCAATAAAATATATATTTTAACACAACCTCTTTTGAAATCTATACATTTAGTCCAACGTTTTACAGTAACTATTATTATTATTTTTTTATCTTGGACCAGCACTCAGTGTATAACGCACTACGCATAGAGGAACATAAAAATAAATTAATAATAACAAATAGAGAAAAACCGAACGACAGTAAAAAAAAACACGTGCACATATAATGCAAAACTCTACCTATTACGGTAAAATTTCGGTTTTTACAAATTAATAACAAGCAAACATAAGTATATGTATATAAAACACGGACGACAATGAAAAACACGTGTGTACAAAACGAAAGACAAAACACTACCTTTCAAAACACTACTTTTTTGAAAATATCGCGTTTTTTTCCTACCATTTTGGTGCGTTTTGAAACTTCAAAGTTGACAACGCTGATGGTTATCTAACGCAGAGACTAAGACACGAAATGCACTTTCAACTCAAACAAAGTGTTGCATTTAAAGTTACTGCGCGGAAAATGGAAATATTATTGAGTTACCAAACAGCCCTCGTATTTCCTGCCGAAACTATAAAAATACCTTTGGAGCTTAACATGTTTTTCTGTCTATAAAACATTTCATTAATCACTTATAATTAGTTTTGGTTGGTCTGCACAACTATTTTTAATCCCCTGTATCAGAGCAGCAGCAAAATAATAATAAAGAGACTGTGTATCATGATAGTTTACTGCTGCTTACACGAGTACATATGTATGTATATAGCTAGATTCCTATATATGTTTTACCAAAATCTAATTATGTTGCTTTTAATATGCCCTTGTGGTTACTTATTAAGCAGTCTTATTAATTGAACTTCGACATTAGTTCTTCCGTTTCAGCAATAAAGAAATTTATGCGTTTCATTAAAACTTTTCTTTCAGCACCATTAATCCAATTTTATACAACGTAATGTCTCATCGTTATCGTGTCGCATTTAAGGATATTTTATGCGGCAAACGTCAGAATGCTTATTCCAACAACGGATTTTCCAGGGAGCAATCGAGTTTTCGCGATACAACTGTGGCCACAAGTCTGTACAACAGCACATATGATCGCATGCATTCGGTAAGTCAATTAATTTTTTTTTTAAATTTTTTAAACTCGAAATTTAAGGAAAAACATAGAAATTTGGGAAACATTTACATTGTGATTTAAAGTCATGCCTAAAAGACAACAAGTTTGTTTGTTTTCTTTTTGTATTGGAAAATTGTTTTTTCAATTTTCCTTTTCACTTAATTATTATTTTGATGCAATGTTACACTTTTATTCGCCTGGCGAATTATTAGAAGGTGATAGCATCGACACTAGCAAAAGTTAGTTTAGGTTAGGTTAGTTAGTTAGGTTAGGTTAATCAGGCGCCTGGCTATTGAAAATTTCAGAATTAGTTAGTTCTGTTGTACCGCCTGCGTATAATATGTTTCTCAACACTTCTACCTTTCATCACCCACCGGTCCAGTTTGGAAACAACCTGCGAATCGCTCTAATCTATCAATAATGCAGTTAGCTGTTTCTGGCACATCACGCCGTTCCGTTTGCCCAGATACAATGTAAAAAGTTGAAAAAAAGTATTCAACACTCTTTTCAGCCAGTTAAATGGAAAATTTAAACTCTTCGCATGTGGCCCTATATGACATTGTCCCATCAGAACCGTCACCATAATGGGCAGCCATTATCGCAGCAGATCTCGGAGGATAATAGTCCCAGTATTATCATATCTCATATCTGAACCTTGGTATTCATCAAGTAACCTCACTGTCCTCTACAATCCCTAAAATTTGATGCTGTACTTGATTGTTTTTAAGGCTTTTTATTGGTATACTTACCATCCCATCTATATTCCTTTGTTATAATCGAATTCCGGCCTTAGCCAGTTCGGCCGAAACATTATAACCGGTCATTTCACTATGCCTCTGTAGCCAGTGAAGCATTCATTTTGACTGCCTTATTAAAAACAATGCTGCGACTTTTGTGAGCCTTTCAAGACACACGCACGTGCTGGTAAATCGTGAGTAATTCACCCTATCGAGTTGGTCCATCATCAGAGAAAGCCGTCAAAGAAGGTGCTGGTGTAAGTCAATTGCACATTCTGTCTTATTAAAGGTGGGGCCTAGCAATTCCTCGAAGCTTGTGAGCTTCAAACCTGTACCAGTAGAAGCCCTGCGGTAGTCTGACCAGAGCCTAATATTTTGTGATACTATGGGTACCTTCCGGCTAGGGTCATCGGCAGCAACGTGGTGCCTGTGGTTTAATACCCAAATTAGGGGAGAGTTTTAAACTCTGTGTGGAGTTGCACTACACCCGGTTGCCACGAATATGAGATCGTCAGGAAGGGGAGTTAGAAAGACTCCGCTCCAAACCGAAGCAGAAAGCATGCACCATTCAGCTAGTGGTCGAAAATGTTACCCAAGCTTGACAATCTGGCAAGGCATTTTGTCGTTTTGATGGTCGTTTCCCTTTCACCAGGTGATAGAATCACTATGGAGTTGGGTTGTCAAGGCAAAACTCCCGTAAAATATCTCACAATAAGTCTGTTTAAAGACAGAGAAGCAGGTTTTGCTTTGATGTGCGCCTAACCACTCCTCTCTGGTTTCTAAGGTATAGAGGGGTAAGATTCTTTCATTCGTTGTGGCAAGTAAAGCACTAAGAAGCCGCATGAGTTAGGTTGTGTTGGACTTCCGAAGCCCTCTCTAAGGGTTAATTGGCTGAACAGGGATCAGAGAAAGGTTTTGTTTGGCAGATTCACGGCGCTGATAATGGTTGAGGTGCCTGCATCTTGACTGAATCGTTCTGCCTTTGGTTTAGAATTAACTTGCAGATACGGGTTATTGGTCTTCCCTGATAACTATGGCACTTGCATAAACAAGGGATTAGAAGGCCCGCACTTTTGGCAAAAAGTTGTGAACTTTGTGAGCCTTGCAACAGGGTGTGCTGGTGAATAGTGAATAATTCACCCCGTGGAGTTGGTTCACCATCAGATAAGGGCAACAAGACAGGTGTTAATGGTAATCAATTTCCAAACTCTGTCCTATTAAAAGCCTCCAGAGAGCAGATTTTGCCTTGGTGTATGCCTAACCAAGGTTAGGTAGGCAGGTCGCTGGATTATCCCAAGAGTTCTTGGATACTCCAGCTCAGTTGGGTCCTGAAGGTTGTTCCCTTTGTGATTGCCTGAAAAGTTAGAGTATGAAAGAAGAAAAAATAAAAGTTGTAAGGATATAGAAGGAGTGCGGAAGAGAGAAAGGAAAGGTGGGAAACTGCCTCCTAACCTAACCTGTGCCTAACCAAGGCAAAACCTGTTTTTTTTTTTTGAAAATAAAAGTCTAGGAAGCCGTACTACTTTTGTTATGTTGGACTTCCGAAACTCTTACCAAGGGTTAATTGGTAGAACGGGGATCGGCAAAGCCCCCGGGAGGTTATGCTTTCTGCTCATCCCGGCACTGATTATGATTGAGGTGCCTACATATTGGCTGAAACGCTCTAACTGCGGTATAAACCCAAAATCGCAGGAAAGGGAATTAGTTTCCAGATGACCATGGCGCTGGCCGGTTTTCCCAGTAACCCCAAGGGGCAGGAAACCTGTAATATAAGCAACCAGTAGTGAAAGTTAGGTGGGTAAGTTGGTTAAGGGCTGATGCTTTTAATTAGCTTCAGCCTACTAACCTGATTGTCTGGGAAATTGCATGCAGGAGGGATAAGTGGGCGCGAGCCCTTCAACAAGTGGTTTGTCGTGTGGCTACAAACTTATGGCAAAAATTGCAAACTGTATGATCCTTGCAGGAAACATGGAGGCGCTAGAGAGTCGTGAATAATTCATCCAGTGGAGTTGGTCAACTGTCAAGAAACGCCATCAAGGTAAATACTGACACAAGTCATTTACAAATCCTGTTTCCTTAAAGGCACCTTTACATTGTAGTACAAATATTTAGATCTCTCAAAAATATGTGTAGAATGTAGCATATCTTACCATGTAAAAGCAAAATTTATTGAGTAGGAGAGAAATCCGAATGCATAATTTCTCTAACGTTCGGTAAAACTTAATTTTCTAGAGAGTGTTGTGTATCAGATTTGCATTTTTAAGTTTACGTTGGCAGCACTTCTAAATATTGTATATCACCATGCAAACGGCATTCGAAAACTAACCTGGATGTCGTATGTAGCCCCGTTAATACACTCAACGTAGCCTTACCATCAGTACAAATTCGGATACTTTCACCTTATAGCCTATTTTACCACAACCAGTTAGCTGCTGTCATTATAACTGTAATGTCCCCCTGCGTCACGTTACAAAAGGAAATAAAAAGAAACAAACGATTTTCTGTCAACACCATCATCATCATTTGTTGGCAGCTTTGAAAGAATATGCAAAAACAGACATGACTTTAAATGATCGCCGGCGGCTTACTCGATTTATATTTTACATAACTTTAATATTTATATTTCAGGTTCGAGTTCGCTCCGTCAGAATTGTGAATAATGTTAAAGATCGAAACTCAATAAACTCAAATAATATTCTATGGAAAAAATCGGACTTTAATATGCAAAAGGAAAATGTAAGTTGAAAATTATTTACTGAAAATATATAAAAATTGTAGCTCTTCTTGGTTTGAAGTACATATTAGTTAACACAGGATTTAACGATCCACTAAAACATAAAACTGAATTGGTTTTACCATAAGTTGTTAAATTGATATATTTGCAAACTTAGTTTTTTAATATTATTTTTGATTCTGCCCTACTACCAATTGTTTTTCTTGCGTTATTTATTTTTTATCTTGGACTGGTATTCAGGGGACGACGTCTACACCAGAACTAGAAAAATAGGTTGTGAGGAGGAGGAAAGAGGGTGTAGCTGTGAACATTTGACTTGAATTTTCCGACGTTATAAGAGGCAGGAAACACGTCCGCAGGCAACTTATTCCACAGGCGAAGCGTATGGCTGTAGTGCGTTGTACGACGCTCGGGAAAATCAATCACAAAAGGATGAGCTCTGGAAAATAACGTATGTCGCCACGACGTAAGATAATACAGTCATTGAATTTTTCGCGCAAAAGAGCCATTATGTCGTTGCAAGTGGCATCATCCTGCTAGTACTAGATATATTCCTGGTCCACAATCTTTAGTTCTAGCCGCAAGAAGTCCGTTATCATCTCGCGAAAGCGTGTACCCTTCACGGTAATTGCTTCGCCGACGTTAATTGCTTGGAAGAATTAGTAACATTAATTATATCGGGTGGTTAAATATTAAGGGCCGATGTTGAATGTGAACCACACCTAAACGCCAAGTTTTTTTTCCGAATTTTATTTGACATTTCTCTATTTCAGACTTACTCAATTTGAACCATGGAGAGATACACAATCCAACAACGTGTTAAAGTTATCCAGACTTATTATGAAAATGATGATAAATTTTCGAAGAAAATCATCTTCAGTGATGAGGCACATTTTCACCTCAGTGGATTCGTCAATAAACAGAATTGCCGCATTTGGGCGAATGAGAATCCAAGAGTGACTGTCGAAAAACCAATGCACCCACAAAGAGTGACTGTTTTGTACGGTTTATGTGCTGGCGGCATCATCGGGCCGTATTTTTTCCAAAATGAGGCCGGTCAGGCAGTTACTGTGAATGGTGTTCGCTATCGTGAGATGAGAACGAACTTTTTATGGCCCGAATTGGAAGATATGGATGTAGACGATATGTGGTTTCAGCAGGACGGTGCCACTTGCCACACAGCTAACGAAACAATTGCTCTTTTGCGCAACAAATTCAATGGCCGTGTTATCTCACATAATAGCGATGTCAATTGGCCGCCAAGATCATGTGATTTGACACCGTTGGACTTTTTTCTTTGGGGTTATTTGAAAGAAAAGGTGTACCTCGATAAGCCAGCAACAATTCAACAGCTAAAGGATGAGATAATTCGGCACATTAACGGCATAGAACCTCCATTATGCCTCAGGGTCATCGAAAATTTGCACCATCGGATGGAGGTGTGCCGCCGTGGTCGCGGCGCCCATTTCCATACATAATTGAGTAATACCAATATATCATAATAAAATAAAATTACAATAATTTCCTAATAGTTTGTATTTTATTCAAAATCAACATCGGCCCTTAAAATTTAACCATCCTTTATTTTTTGGAGAACAAACCGGTCGAGCATACACAGGTGTTTTCACTTTTCCTAAAGACCCGGTTTGCTAAAATTTTTTCAAAATTCTTCTTGTGGACACAATTGGTCGATTGTGCTGACCAAAGAATCACCAAGTACACTAAATGCAGAATCTTAACGCGCTGCACAGTTTTGTATCTCATCATAGTGGTTGAACTTGTCAAACAGTGAAACCAAGAAATGTCGAATTAATTAATTTGGCAAAAATCTTGAGGGTAAGATGTTTCACTATTAACATATATATATGGGCTGCCCATTATTATTGTTGGTTGTAACGAGTGATTTTTTTGCTATTATCTTTTTGGCAACACTAGTTTTGACAACTCACGCACGTTTTGTATCTTGTGTCACTGTCAAACATCTTCAGTTTCGTCTATAATTTAATCATGAATCGTCTTACAAACGAACAACGCTTGCAAATTATTGAATTTTATTACCAAAATGCGTGCTCTGTTAAGAAAGTTTATCGCGCGCTTCTACCATTTTATGGTCGGTTTAATCGACCTACTGAGGCTTCTATTCGGGCTATTGTAAAAAAATTTCGCACCTTACGCTTACGTAGAGTGCGAACTGAAGAAAATATCGCAGCCGTATCGGCCAGTGTTTGTGATGACCGTGAATTATCGATTCGGCGCCCTTCGCAGCAATTGGGCATCTGTTACTCCACTACGTGGAAAATATTGCGGAAGGATTTGGGTGTGAAGCCTTATAAGATACAGCTGGTGCAAGAATTGAAGCCAAACGACGTACCACAACGCCAAATTTTTGGTGAATGGGCTCTTGAAAAGTTAGATGAAGATCCACTTTTTTATCAAAGAATTGTGTTCAGCGACGAGGCTCATTTCTGGTTGAATGGATACGTGAACAAGCAAAACTGCCGTATTTGGAGTGAAGAGCAGCCAGAAGCATTGCAAGAGATACCAATGCATCCACAAAAAACAACCGTTTGGTGGGGATTATGGGCTGGCGGCATCATTGGACCGTATTTCTTCAAAGATGATGCGAATCACAACGTTAATGTGAATGGTGAGCGCTACCGTGGGATGATAACAAATTCCAAAATGGAAGAGCTTGACTTGCATGACATGTGGTTTCAACAAGACGGTGCCACATGCCACACAGCACGCGAAACAATGGACCAATTGAGAGGCGAGTTCGGTGAACAGTTTATTTCACGCTTGGGACCAGTCAATTGGCCACCCAGATCGTGCGATTTAACGCCTCTAGACTATTTTTTGTGGGGCTATGTTAAGGCTAATGTCTATAGCGACAAGCCCGCTTCGATTGACGCACTGGAAGCCAACATTGCCAACATTATTCGTGAGATACCGGCCGAAATGTTGGAAAGAGTATGCCAAAATTGGACTAAGCGGATGGACCATTTGAGGCGCAGCCGCGGCCAACATTTGCATGAAATAATCTTCAAACATTAAATTATATCGACCCAACTATCGATCCAAATAAATATTTCATGCATTTTTCTGAATTTTATATGTTTTTTTTTAAATTTCCGATAGTTCTTATAAAATCACCCATTATTTGCAAGTGTATGTGCAAAGCCTCTATACAGCGCAGACTCAGCTGTGTGTTGTCCTATAAAATAGAATAATAGATAAAAAAACTAAGTTACAACATATTATTGTAATGTTTCTTGAAATTTTATTCCACCCAGGCTTCACTGACTCACATCTGAAATGCATTAATCTTCTAGCGAAATATTTTTAAGTCTCTTTCAGTGCGATTTGTTATATCGCAGCTTAACTGTAAGTTATATCGAGAAAATAACTTGACATCTTTTTCAAACACAAAATTAATTTGCGTTATTATTTTACTTTTAGAAAGTTAAACAAGAAATTTATTTAGCTTGTTAAAAATTAAAAAAAAGTGTATATTAAAAACTTTGCGTAACAATTTGTTTAAAAACAAATCAAAATAATTGTTTAAGAAATTTCCCTTTAAAAGAAAATCTAATAATTAAGAGCGTTTAAGATTCTTTGAAAAATTTTACGCGGAAAAATACATAAAAATTGTTATAAAAACGTAGACACCAGAGAACTTCACTTGTCGATTAAAAAATCGTTCAATAAAAACAAAGGCACAAAAACCTTGTTTTTATTTGCATATTATCAAACTTGCCCACACACACTGTTTTGTTGTACATAAAGGGTGTTTTTTTAAGCTAGATAGAACTTTAAATTGTAAAAAGTAACACAAAAAATTAAATTTTGATGAAACATTTTTTTTATTTGTTTCAGTATACTCTGACAAATCATCATGAATAGACTCACGCTTGAACAACGCTACGAAATTATCCAAATTTACTTTGAAAATCAGTCGTCGATTCGCGCGCTGTTTTATCGCAAAATTGTGTTCAGCGATGAGGCGCAGTTTTGGCTTAACGGGTTTCTTAATAAGCAAAATTGCCGCATATGGAGTGAGACCAATCCACAAGAGACCCTACAGACTCCATTACATCCAGAAAAATGCACTGTTTGGTGCGGTTTTCATGCTGGTGGCATCATCGGACCTTATTTCTTCAAAAATGAGGCCGGAGCTCGCGTTACGGGGAATGGAGATCGTTACCGCACCATGATCAATGATTTTTTGTTTGAAAATATGGATGACATTGATCCGGAGGAGATGTGGTTTCAACAGGATGGCGCTACGTGCCATACGGCGAACGCAACCATCGACTTACTGAAATCAAAATTTGGCGATAAGTTGATTTCGAGAAATGGACTTGTCAATTGGCCTCCAAGGTCGTGCGATTTGACACCTCTCGATTATTTCCTGTGGGGCTACGTGAAGTCACTGGTTTATGCTGATAAACCAGCAACAATTGACGCCTTGGAGGCCAGCATTGTTCGTGTTGTTCGTGACATACGGCCAGCAGTGCTCGAAAAAGTGGCCCAAAATTGGACGTCCAGAATGCGCTTCGTCAAGAACAGCCGCGGTGCCCATATGCCCGAAATCATTTTCAAATGTTAATGTCACGTATTGATCTTTCGAATAAAAAAAAATTTTGATTACAATTTAATTTTTTGTGTTATTTTTTACAATTTCAAGTTCTATCGGGCTTAAAAAAACACCCTATATTAAAGCAACTAAACCGAACTCATTGTTGGATCTGATGATTTTCACAGCGGCTGACTCATAAAAAAAATCTTTTTTAGAGTGGGAATGAATAAATTAATCAAACTTGCTCGAACTTTTATATACGTTGTTCATTTTAAGGCAATCGAACCACATGCAGGTTGTACACTTATTCATTTTTATCATAGGTATAATCAAACTTGTCAACTCATATGGCTGTCTTTTCCACTCAACACTCAAAATTTTGATAGACATTGAGGTACAAAAAGCAAGAAATCATTGAGTATGAGTTCGTTCATTCCTGTGAACAAAAGCAATTTTTTTTATTATTTTAATTTACATTGATTTTCGATGTCCATTCCTGTTTGTTTTTTATTTGCTCTCCTTTACAGTAAAACATACGCCAAAATACATAAAAAATTTTGATCGGACACATGATCCATTGATCGGATACATGTTTAATATGATCGTTTTTGGTATGCGAGCAACAACGAAAATGCTTACCTGACTGTAATGAAATGTAACCGTAATGTCTCAACCTGCAGAAAATAGAATTTCATTACGTGGTTACGTGACAAATGTTGTCAGTGATGGTATATATTATTGTGAATGGGAGGGTGGCACCAAAGGCCTGTTTTAGTACTTTGCTAATTGAACTGCTTAAGTAGTTAAATTTGTACACCTATAATATACTTTTAATAAATTTAAGACTTTTTCTCTGAACGAATGTACATAAATAGGTAACATAATTTATATGCTGTGCACGATTTTTGCAAGTGTCACATTATATGTAATCACAATATTTATTCGCCCAATTTTCAAAAATATATTCCACAAACATAATCTTTGAACGATACGACACATATTGTAATAATATAAGATACATTTTAGGTACAATTTAAGCAAGTTTCGTACCTTTTGTATATGTACTGAATACTATGAACTCTCATCACTGCTATGAACAGCTGTATTGCTCTTATTTTATTTTTGTAAATTATTTGATATAAAGATATGGACGATGAAAAATTAACTAGTTTCTTTAACACACAATAATTTAAAAATGAAAAACAGAACACTTGATACAGTTTTACGTGTTCTATAAGTGCTACTACATTTACATTTACGTTACAGTTACAATTTTTAGGTCGGCTAAATGGGCCTTAAGACCGTTGTGTACGATGAATTTACGGCAAGCCCATGTCTTGCCTGTGCGAACTTGTTCATAAAAGCCTTTGTTAACTTTGCTCATAACAAGAACTTTATGTGTGCGGCAGAATGAATATGATTGTTAATCATCATTGAATTTTTCGTTATTCTTTAAAATGAACAAAAATGTTTGTGCTGAATAAAATCAAGTAAAACCCTAATTTTGAAGTTCTCTGGTAGACACCAGCAAGTCTGCAAAAGCTTCAACAAAAAAATAACATAAAAAACTTTGGAAATTGTTTAGAAAAAGATTCTATGAAATATTTATTTTATTATATTAGATTATAAAAATTTTAAATATTAATAAAATTTAGAATTAAGTTATTAAAGAAAATAAAAACTTAATAAAAATATACAGAGACGTATTTGTGGCATTATGCTTTAATAAAGAAATTTGTTCAATTGTTTTTGAGAATTAACTTAAGAAACGAAGGATTTTTAGGATGTAAAGGCTGTGGCTAGCACATAGAATCAGATTTGATCGATTTTATTTTGAAAGTCAGCATTCGGTTATCTCGTTAAGAATATCATGTTAAAAACGTATGATTCAACTATTTACCTATTGGATCACCGCTTGCGGCAGCTGTGATCTTTCGCATTTTGGCAGACCCCATGCAGTTCAAATTATGTAAACATAACCTTGTTCGAGTGCTAGCAAGTATTGCGGAACTCCCCGAAAGCGTCCACCCAGCGAAAGTGATCTCTGGCTTATAGAAGTAGATCTTACACAACCTCAATGAAAACTATCCAATGGGGTTAAATTACACGATATTGGTGACGGCCAATTAAATGGACCACGACGTGAAGTCATGTTTTCATCAAAGGTTTATTTTAGCAAATGAATTACAGCCTGCAATGTGTGACATGCGGCTGCCTCCTGTTAGGATCACATGTCAGCAACTTTAATGCTCTCTAATTGAACGAAAAACTTTCTACTTAAGGCCCTATACCCTTCACCATTGACTTGAAATTTTCCAATAGAAAATTACATTTTTCGATGTTCAGCCTCAAGTTAGTGCATCGATGTCAGAGCATGCACATGACAGGACCACTTTATACATATGTAGTGTTTGTCATAATGCTCATATCAAGTTCAAGTCTAATGATTGCTTAGTGTTTTCTTATTACTCGCATAGTGTATTATTATTTTTAAATTGATGGTTTTTGGTCTCTGAGCGGCCACATCAATATTTTGTGATGTTAAAATTAACAATAAGTAAAGAAATGGTCGTGTTTTGTATTGATTTTGTGTGCCATTGTGTTTTAAAATGAAAGTTCAAGTTCTTGTCCACTCTAGACAACATCAGAAATGTGTCCGCTGTCTTGTTACTTTCTTACACATTGACTGACTGATGTTTTTGTTGACAGTGATGTAGTGTTTAACTTGTGTTATGCTGTCCTTTAGCAGCTTTAATAAAAATGCTTTTCTACAAAATTTAAAAATGAAATCTGGGCAATTGTGTTAAATGTCCTTTAAGTAAACAGGATAATGTTTTTCTTCTGTATGAATGTGTAAACATTAAAATAAATTATTGTTTAAGAAAATTATCTGTGTAGCGGAAAAAAAAGTGGCCACCCAGGCGTTAAATGAGCATTTTTCAGTTCGTTTTCGAAATCATCTGAAAATAACAATGACGAGCCCTTTGAAAAGAAAAAATTTTAAAATACAAACAGTGTTTGGTTTTGCAGCTTTTGTTTTATTTTTTGTGAAATTTAAAAATTTAATATTGTAAAATTACATTTCATTCCGTTCAAACCAAAAACCCAATGGGGGATATTGTCACGGCTGTTGGCATAATAAAATGTAATGACATTTGCAGAGAGAAAAATTATTCTTTTAGGAAGAATAATTTAAATTAATTTTACTGGTATTGCTCAATTTTGAGTTTTTCAATTTAAGCGGAAATTAAATAAGTATCACGATTTTTTTTTCAAGTTGTTTTAGCTGATTATGACCGTGATTCTCTATCCTACCTTAGTGTCCATACCTGCAATAATAATTACGATGAGAAAGTCAAATTCAATCGCAGAGAGAGTTCTGTTAAGTATAGACTTATTATTTATTATTATTATTGTTATTATTATTGAATGGGATGTGGCCCTCATCGGCCACTTGCACTGCAAGCATCGTAGGTCTATTATGCATCCCCTTGCCCCATTACGGGTTAAGTACGTCAAGAAACTGAACTAGCTCCTTTATTGGGAGTGATAGTAAGTCCCCTTCACTCAACGTATGCGCTTGTACCAGCCTACATCCTCTGTGTCATAAAGCTCAACAGTGGGTGATTAATTGTCTTCTCTTCCTCCCCGCAGAATCTGCAAATGTCTGTGTTGGAAATATCCATCATGTACAGGTGCTTTGGGCAGGTGTAATTACCTGTAAATATACCTGTTAGTGCTCTGAGGTTAAAGTGACGTGAATACACAACTGCTCAGGGTCTTTAGTACTGATTGGCTATCAGAGAAAATATTGATAAACACTCCCTTGTGTCAAAGAGTATTTCCACTATCTTATTCTCTTATTGCGTATAGTTCCGCTTGAAAGATTATGGTGTCTCTACTAAGAGTTAAATACTTGTGTGCTCTAGGCCCCCCTATTCCCGTCCCAACTCTTTGCAGCGTTTTGGCCACCTTGGTTTCGTGCCCCATTCTTCTCTTGTTGGGAAGATGATCCCCAACTTCTTAGTAAAGGAGTTAGTCGGATCTATAAGGTCACTTGTTTGAGACATATCGATTACGTCTCTGATACCCTCTAAGATTACAAGATGACCAATAACGTATAGACTTACGGTTCGTCTACATTAGACATGAAAAGCTGTTAAAGCATAGCTTTGACGGTCCGATTGCTATATGTTGGTGTCTTGATTTTTCATTATTTTAACTCTGTCAACAAAAGCACATCATCACTTGTTATGCCCTTTTTTATTTTTATAGTTTGTGGAAAAAATTATTTTTATTGCAAAACTTGCAATCTAAAATAAGAATTTAAACAATTAAGTTTTTTATTCGCTACTTAAGCTTCTAACATTTATACCAGTAAAAAATTATAAATAGCTTGTCTTCTATGTTTCCCAGCTATCTATATGTCGACATTTTATAGGAACTACCCTAATCATCAGTAGACTTTGGAAATTTTTGAAAGATATTCTCAAACATTCAACTTTATATCCCAACAATCCAAATAAATTGCTGAGAATTTACAAAGAAAAATGCTCTAATAATATCCGTCAAAACACACAAAACAAGCTTTTCTATTTATAAACATCTCTAACATTTCTTTACACCTTTAAGCCGAGATTTAAACCGATTCTGTAGCGAAATGGTCGCGTAAGCGAACTTAAAAATATTTTTTGCTCACAATTAGTTCTGATGATAAAATGAGGTTACTAAAATGCAAATAATGAAAATGTCCAATATCGGTCTGTATATACCCGAGATATAGGATAAACCGGTTGTTCCATGATTTTTTGTTTTTGCTTAAAAGCAGTTTTCGGTATAAAAAAAGGTTACTAAAATACAGAAACTGGAAAATTTATATTACTTGCATTAAATTTCTGCGTATCTGTATCGCGCATATTTTCCCCCTTTGCGAAATATAGTATATAATACATATTAAAAAATATAGATATTTACTCTCAAATTAAAGATTTTTGTATTCAAATTCAATTTTTTACAAGTCAAACACAATATTTTGCAAGATAAATTCAATTTCTTGCACTTCAAATTAAATTCTTTTCATTTCATATTAAATTTTTTGTATTTCAAATTAAACTATTTTTATTTCAAATTAAATTTTTTTTGTTTCAAACTAAATTTATTTAACTTCGAATTTGATTTTTTATTTATTTTCCTAAAAATTTACAAAATAAAATAAAAATAATATTAATGTTCAATTCATTAATTTTTCCTTGATATAATTTTCTAAACCAAATTTGGACGGTTTTTAATGCAACCGTTCTCCAGATGCAGCTAATGACAAACTCAGTCATGGTCATATCAAGATAATAATTGTTACAATCTGAAGGTGTTACCGTTTCCACTGATTGTTTAATTATTGTTATTAAGTCCAAATTACTATCCGGATCAGCTAATGATTTTTTAATGCAAAATGTCATGTATATACATTGCTGCAATGAGTGAAACGTTTCTTCCTCTAAAGGCCTCATTAGCTTTTACTTTCTGTTGCCGTTCTGTGACGTTCATTTCCGTAGCAAACATTTTACAATTACTTTTTCCGTGAAAATATTCGGATATTTTTACAGTAGAGCATAAATAAAATGAAAACATTGGAATGAAGAATAAAACATGTACATAAATATTATCTTGTGTGAAAAAACAAAAAGGGAAACAAATCAATAATTTAGAAATGGTGATCAAACAGTCCATTTCTTTCGCACAATCTGCAGAGTTTACGACACTTCTTATACAAAATATAATTTTTTCTTCGCTAAAATAATATTCTTTTGATCATCCATAATTGCTTAATTATTAAAAATGTATTAACTTTTAAAAATCTTTAGTTGAAACAAATTTTTTTAGCTTTCGCCAAAAAAAATTCTATACATTTGAATAAAAAATTAATGTTTCCATACCTGAAAAAAGTAACACATACACATATCTGGCCATCATTTAACGTTGAATTCTATTTTCAACAGATTAGTCCGTAACAGACCAGAACGTAAAAGTGAAAACAAACCATGTACATATAATTTATATTGAGCAGAAACAAAACAGCTGATTCAGAACGGAAAAGAACGTACAAACTAAAGGTCTCATTAGTTTTTACTTTCTGTGGCCGTTCTGTGACGTTCATTTCTGTAGGAAATATTTTACAATTACTTTTTCCGTGAAAATATTCAGCTGTTTTTTACAGTAGGGCATAACTAAAAGGAAAAAATTGGAATGAAGAATCAATATATGTACATAAATATTATCTTGTAGGAAAAAACAAAAAAAAAAAAGAAACAAATTAATAATTCTTCTTTCCCAAAATATGCAGAGTTTATGACACTTCTTATACAAAATATAATTTTTTCCTTGCTGAAATAATATTCTTTTCATAATTCATAGTTGTTTTATTGATAAAAATTTTTTAGCTTTTAAAAATCTTTAATTGAAGCAAATTTTTTTAGCTTTTGGAAAAAGAAAATTATATACATTTGAATAAAAAATTAATGTTTCCATACCTGAAAAAAGTAACACATACACATATCTGGCCGTCACTTAACGTGGAATTCTATTTTCAACAGATTAGTCCGTAACAGAACAGAACGTAAAAGTAAAAACAAACCATGTACATATAGTGTACATTGAACAGAAACAAAACAGCTGATTCAGAACGGAAAATAACGTACAAACTAATTATGCCTTAATTCTGCCTTAACGGTAGGAACAATCACATATCGCTCCTTTGTTGCAACATAGTCATAACCACAAAAAGCCTTCTTTCGAGAAAAACACATTTCAAGTTTTAAGTCTCCATACAAGTGTTAGAAAGAAAAAAGTTTAAAAGTAATTTGAATACATTTTTGCACAATATAAAATATAGTTTTGTTAACAATTCTGCATTCTTACCTCGAAAAGCTAATTTTTTGAGATATGACCATGTTGCAATAAAGGAGCTATATGCTGCGGTATTTACTCGGGATCTCACCTTGTTTTATCAACGAACACTATTTTTCTCTTGTTTCTGGCGCATTTTGGGAATAATTTAATTCATAAGGTATCCAATAGCTTTTAAGGTTATACTTGGGTTTCTTTCGACAATCTCTTCAATTTTATCTAGTACCATGGAATTTAATTTTTGTTTTTGTCTTGTCTTTCAAAAAAATAAATTTATTACAATTGAAATATGTAGAGAACAACATACATCAATATGTATGTATTTCAACATATTTTTCCAATTTATTTTCACATTTAAAATAAAGTTTGTTTCATAAAATTTTCTCAAAATTCTTTACTTATAATGAAACGTGTAGTGTGTTTTTTGAATAAGGCTGAAAATTTTCAACCAAATAAAAACTTAAGAAAGGAAAAAACTTATGGGCATATTCATAAAAATTTAAATGAATTTGAAATGTGTTTTAGTACAAAAATTCCATACAAAATTTTTCTAAAATTCATTTCAAATACGTTTTAATTTTTTATGAATATGCACATTAGACTATAACTTGTTGTACAAATGTACAAACCAAAAATCTACTTTAAAAATTATAAAGTTCAACAAAAATTCCAAAAATTATAATTTATTTTTATTTTGTAAATTTTTAGTCAAATAAACGAAAAACTGAATTCGAAGTTAAATAAGCTAAACTTTAAACACAAAAAATTTAATTGTAAATAAAAATAGTTTAATTTGAAACGCAAAAAAATTAATACGAGGGCGGTTCGGAAACTTTTTAGCCTATCAATGAAATGAAGAATAGTTAGTTTTTCAAAAATATTTTTATTTTTCAATATAATCTCCTGAAGCTTCAATACATTTACCCCAACGCTTTTCTAGCAATTCTATACCTTGATTAAAATATTTTTCCGCAAGGTCTTCAAAATAGTGGTTTACAACTGTAATTGCAACTTAATTTGAGGTAAAACGCTTGCCAGCAAGAATTTTTTTTTAGATTTGGGAACAGGTAAAAGTCACTGGGAGCTAAATCAGGAGAATAAGGTGGGTGGTCAAGCAACTCGTACTTTAATTCGTTGATTTTAGCCATTGTTAAAACACTCTTGTGTTGTAAGCCAGGACGTTTTTCTCGAATTTGTACATTTAATTGATCCAAAAGGTTGCAATAGTACTCTGAATTTCTTATTGTTTTACCCTTTTGCAGATAGTCAATCAATAAAATACCTTTGAAGTCCCAAAAAACCGTTGCCATAACCTTATCAGCCGATTGAATTGTTTTTGCCTTCTTTGGGGCACTTCCTCCAGCTTCAGTCCATTGTTTGGATTGTTCTTTTGTCTCTGGAGTATAGTGGTGGATCCATATCTCGTCAACAGTTATGAAACGACGCTTAAAATCCATTTAATTTCGCTTAAAAAGATCCAAACAACCTTGAGAAATGTTCAATCTTATGCGTTTTTGGTCGACTGTTAACAAAGGCGGCACCCATCTCGCAGACAGCTATTTAATCTGTAGACCTTCATGCAAAATTAAAAGGACTCGATCATTTGAGATGCCCATGATATTAGCTGTTTCATTCGTCGATCATTTAATACCATATTATGCACTTTGGCTACAATTTCTGTTGTTGTTGCTGTTTTTGGACGTCCACGTTTAAATACAGCAACCCAATTTTTTACTGTTGCATATGAAGGAGCACTTTCACCTAACACATTCACCATTTCATTATGAATTTCTTGTCCCGATAAATCTTTTTTATGTAAATTTTTAATGACACTACGCATTTCTAATTTTTCCATTGTAAAAAAAATCGTAGATGCGTCTTTTGTGAAAGCCTGTTTCCATATGAAGGAGTTACCAGATCGAAGCAAAATTTAACATGTGTTCATAGCAGAGATGGAAGTTTCCAAAACACTTAACTTTTGTCTGTTTATACTGCGCTTTTTGTGCTAGGCTAAGAAGTTTCCGAACCACCCTCGTATGAAATGAAAAAATTTTTATTTGAAGTGCAAGAAATTGAATTTGTGTAGCAAAGCATTGTGTTTGACTTGTAAAAAATTGAATTTGAGTACAAAAATCGTTAATTTGAAAGTAAAAACCCATACATGCATACGTTAATAAATACTTATGTACTCATATAATAAAATGTTGTAAAATTAAAATCAAAAGGGTAAGTAAAGGGAAAGTACTCGTCCTAGTGAAGCATATTGGGCAATAACATTCTGTTGCAGTGTCTACTTAAAACTGTTATAACAGGGTTATTGAAGCAAGATAACAAACAATTTTAAATTTAAGCAAAAGGAAAAATAAAATGTTTTCAAATCGTAAACAAGACAAAATTAGGTCACTTGATTAAGGCACCTTTTTGCTGCGTGGACTTTTTGCCCCCATCTACTTTAGTATTTATTATGAAAGTCACAAAAGACTTGAATTTAGCTGCAAGAATAGGAAGCAGGCGTCTAACTGGCTGGTGTATTCACTTTCTATTTATTTATCTTTTTTGCAAACAAATTTGTATACGAGTACATACACTCATAGAAAACCTGTCATAACGGTGATGTATTTTAACATCAATGCAATGCCAAATGTCATCATTTTTGACCCCATGACACTTTTCATCGCTGTGATGTCAACCATTGCATCAGTCGATCTAATTGTCATTAGCAGTAATTATGACAATTATTTCACCAATGACATGTCAAACTGATATCATGGTGATGCTTTATTGGAATACGTTTGGTGTGAGCATTTGATCAATGCAGTGACACTCTAATATAGAAGAAATGACTAAATGAAGCCAATATAATGACAAAATATTATCAATAGAAAATCACACTAATTCCCAGTTTCCACTATGCAAGTTTTATTGCTGAACTGATTAACTTTTAGAGAACGGGGTGAGGTATTTTACCTCATCCAGTAAACGAGTACACACTTGCATGTACTTGCAATTCGTTTTGCTTTCATATTCGTATGTATACTATTCAAGCTAAAATCAGTTCAGTTTAAGCAATAATACTTGTACAGTGGAAACGGCAAAGAAAGTTCAAAGAAGAAAATGAAAATCTTATTTTCTTGTATAGTGGAAATAGGCACTAACATCAGACCAACTATAACTTGGTTTCAATATGATGTAAAACTCTCATTGAATTAATGGCTCATTAACATCAGAAAAATTACCAAGTGAAGTAAATTTTATAACAAAATGTCATCAGTACCAGGGCACGCTATCACCAACTAAGCTTCAGCTCAAGTTATATCTAATTAAATTCAACAATTTGTTCAAACATATAACTTTATATTTCACTACTTTCAAGAAGCCAATGAGAATTAAAAATGTTCTAATACTTTTGATGACTTACTGTCATCAATATAATGTCTGTGTGTGGCATTAGCATTTTACTCTCTACGCTCTCACTGTATTCGTTATTTAGCTAACGCCGCATGTGATGACAAAGTGTCATCAAAATGATGTATTATCATTCATTTATAAAGGGTGGTTAAATTTCAAGGGCCGATGTTGATTTTGAATAAAACACAAACTATTTAGGAAATTATTGTAATTTTATTTTATTATGATGTATTGGTATTACTCAATTATGTATGGAACAAAATATCGGCCACATGGGCGCCGCGACCACGGCCGCACACCTCCATCCGATGGTCCAAATTTTCGATGACCCTGAGGCATAATAGAGGTTCTATGCCGTTAATGTGCCGAATTATCTCATCCTTTAGCTGTTGAATTGTTGCTGGCTTATCGACGTATACCTTTTCTTTCAAATAACCCCAAAGAAAAAAGTCCAACGGTGTCAAATCACATGATCTTGGCGGCCAATTGACATCGCCATTACGTGAGATAACACGGCCATTGAATTTGTTGCGCAAAAGAGCAATTGTTTCGTTAGCTGTGTGGCAAGTGGCACCGTCCTGCTGAAACCACATATCGTCTACATCCATATCTGCCAATTCGGGCCATAAAAAGTTCGTTATCATCTCACGATAGCGAGCACCATTCACAGTAACTGCCTGTGAATGGAAAAAATACGGCCCGATGATGCCGCCAGCACATAAACCGCACCAAACAGGCACTCTTTGTGGGTGCATTGGTTTTTCGACAGTCACTCTTGGATTCTCATTCGCCCAAATGCGGCAATTCTGTTTATTGACGAATCCACTGAGGTGAAAATGTGCCTCATCACTGAAGATGATTTTCTTCGAAAATTTATCATCATTTTCATAATAAGTCTGGATAACTTTAACACGTTGTTGGATTATGTATCTCTCCATGTTTCAAATTGTGTAAGTCTGAAATAGAGAAATATCACATAAAATTCGGAAAAAAACTTGGTGTTTAGGTGTGGTTCACATTCAACATCGGCCCTTGAAATTTAACCACCCCAGATATTTGCTTTATAGTTATACTTATTTGCCTTTGCTTAAACAATACTTGCTGTGATCACAAATTTACATCAGTATGACGCATGTTTTTCTACTACTTAAAAATTCATGTAAGTTTAAAAATAATGATTTTAACAAAAAAATTTTTTTCAACAATAAATTGAATATATTCGTCTCTATTCGAGAAGTCACTTCACCGCAAATACGTGCTCGTTTAATTTTTTATTATTCTAAAACACGTATCTATATTCGTTAGAGATGAGAAGCAGAAAACATATGTTTTCCTTCACATCGTCCGCATTCTTTTCACTGCATTTTAGTCCTAATATTGTTCGACGCCGATTTTTCCGCGTAAAGCACTAATTAACACACAAAAAGTAAATTAAAATATTTGTGAAAAATATAAGGAAATATACATATTGACTACATTTGGCAATAAAATATATACATATGTATGAAGGACTAAAAAGCAAACATCATCGCAATAATTTAGCGCACTGGTAGAATTTATGCTGGCACATCCTTTTTCAGTTTTCTTGCCTTCTTTATCAAATATTAATCACAAGCAATAATTTAGAAACGATCTTGAGCCCGGCAAAGATATTAAAAGTATATGATTTTCACTATTTCTATTTTGAATTTAGTTTTGTGCTAGGCAGCTGTACGGAAAGTTTTTTATGTTTTTACTAGAGATAACACAAAATTCGATTACTATTTTTGAATCTGTCGATACCGAGCCGTCGAAAGTGAATGTTCGACGGCGACGAAGTGAAGGGTGAATTCTCGAATAGACCTGATTATAATACTATTTAGCCTTTTTTGAAATCAATTTTGACAAATTAGATGTATTATAATTATTAATCAAATGTACCATTGAATTGATGTCACCATAGTTGTAGCATTGATGATACTCAATGTATGAAAAATTCTCTCATGACTTTTGTCATTGAGATTGACGTCTGTTTTCACACTACTGATGACTATTTACATAATATTGATTCACAATTCTGATATCCCGCCATCATCAGTATGAAGACGCTTTTTTCTATGAGTGTATATTTGTATCACTCAAGGGTGCACGCGCTTTTCTTTTTCAAGAAAGCTTTAGTTTTTTTAAATGACCTTTTTTAAAGGTTCCTTCCTGTTTAAATTATTTTTCTTATTTGCTTAATCTTCTAAATATATGAACTATATTTCCTGTTTAAGATGATGTTAAGAACCCTTTTTAATAAATTATTTGCCTCAAAAGGGTATACGTGTATACAGATAAAAGTTTGTATAAAAAGAAATCATTTCTGTGCCGAAAATCACCTGAATGTGATTGCGATTTGAAGTTTCAAAATGGGCGTGCTGGAAAGAAAACGCAATCACAAAAATATTTTACTAGTTTAACTCGCAAGCAAACAATGAAAGGAACACTAGATAAAATCGCCTATATTACAAACACTGATAATCAGACAATTAATGTACGAGTATTATTATAGAGTCTGAACATAATGTAATACCATGTTTCCACTACAAACAAAAACACTTGATTTGAGAAAAACATGTCGAAGTGTTTCAATTATACTTTGAAGTGTTTTTAATTCCTAATTTTCGAAACCAGGTTGACTTATGTATAAACAGCCATGTTCCGAGAACGCGCGTTTTGAAACCGTAATGCGTTTTGAAAAACGCCTAATTGATTGAGGTGTTCTGAGGAACGCGCATTTTACTGGCGCTTAGGAGTTTTTTTTGAAAAAGTACAACATGTGTTTTTACATACGTATATATGTGTATGTGGTAGTAATATAAAACGAAAAAAAATTTTACAACAAATAAAAAAATTTTCAATTTAGTTTTCTTAATGAAAATGTGTAAAATTATGTAAACTTTTTATTGAAATAAAAAGAAAACATATTAAATTTTAATGGTGAATAATTTTATTGCCTTTTGCAAATTCAGTTTTAGCAAATTCAATCAGTTCACTTCAATATACACATGCGAGTTGAAGTCGCAAATTTCAAGCGATATGCGTTTTCCAGAACACCTATTTGGCGACTTCAAATCGCAAAACTATATTTCTTGCGTTATACGTTTTTCAGAACACCTATTTGGCGTTTTCAAATCGAAAACGCTAAATTTAAGCGATTTGCGTTTCTCAGAACATGGTAGCAATGTTTTTTCACAGTTCATTAATACCTAAAATTTATATCAGAGATACTTCCAAACATTTTTAGCGTCAGCAATTTCTTATTAGGATATGTGATCTATTATTACATTGATAACTAAGACAGTCTGTTGAAATAAATGTCTTATTATTTTTTGCAATGAAGGCAGTTTAAAACGTATATCTTGTTTTTACCTTTGTATTGAATTTTTTTTTTTTGAAATAAATCACCCTTGAAACTTATAATCGTTATAATTCTATATGTTCCTTCTTCTTTTGTTTTTCTTTTTTTTTTTTTTTTGTAAATGACAAAAAAATATGTATATTTTTTCGAATTTGTAATTTACTTATAATGGCTAGTACAATATTTATTTTTTTTCTTATTCAGTACCAAGGCAGCTTTATAGGTAGTGGCAGAATCATAATAAATACAACACCAACAAACATCAACATGTATTTTGTTGGTAGAATTTACGAATAGTTTTCAAAATTTTGACAACTATTCGTAAATTCTACCAACAAAATAATTGTTGATGTTTGTTGGTGTTGTATTTATTGTAATTCTGCCACTACCTGCATTAAGCTGCCTTGTTCAGTACAAGCAATGTTTTACGGAACATGTTCGAAGTGTTTTGCTCCAAAACATGTAGTTTGAAGGCAGAATTAGTTTTTACGTTCTTTTCTGTTCTGAATCAGCTGTTTTGATTCTGTTCAATATAAATTATATGTACATGGTTTGTTTTAAGTTTTTTGTTCTGTTCTGTTGCTGTTGTTCTTGAAAATAGAATTCAACGTTAAGTGACGGCCAGATATGTGTATGTTTTACTTTTTCAGGTATGGAAACATTGATTTTTTATTCAAATGTATATAATTTTTTTTTTTTGTCAAATGCTAAAAAAATTTTTTTTCAATGAAAGTTTTTTAAAAGTTAATACATTTTTATCAATTAAGCAACTATGAATTATCAAAAGAATATTATTTTTCCAATTTGTTTCAATTCAATTCTTTATTTACTATTTAATATGGCATACACTTTTGTATCTTAAACATAATTTGTTTAAAGAGTTTAAGAGTTTTTTACTCCTTTTCTACTTTGTTATATTTTAACAATTTTATTATTATGAACAAACAATTTATTTAATTTATATATCACTTGGAGTGAAGGGAAAATTAGCAAAGGAAAACCCCTTTCTGATCATTTGTTATTAGCGATAAAAATAAAAGGATATATTAATTTGTTTCTTTTTTTATTTTTTTTCATACAAGATAATGTTTATGTACATATTTTATTCTTCATTCCAATGTTTTTCTTTTATTTATGTTCTACTGTAAAAAACAGCTGAATATTTTCACGGAAAAAGTAATTGTAAAATATTTGCTACAGAAATGAACGTCACAGAACGGCAACGGAAAGTAAAAACTAATGAGGCCTTGACGTGTTTCGCTCTTTTCAAAAATGTATGGGAAAATATGTTAATTTTTAAATGTTTTGCGCAAAACACATGTTTTCGAGCAAAACACCTATATGGAAACACACTATATATAACGATAACTTACTGCGGTGCGATTTTTCATACGATTTTGAAGTAAAACATCGCAGTGCGGGGAGGCATAAGATTAAAATTTATTTTATTTTCATTGCCGAATTTTTTATTCTATAAATTTTTTACTCTCTCTTTTCGATGTTGCAATAGTTTTTGCATGATTGAAGATTTTCACATCATTATTGCAAACAAAAAATAATATTTTTAAGTTTATAAATTTTTTTTTAATGAAATATTAAAGTTTTAAAACTATATTAACGGAAGAAGAAAAAATAGGCATTAACGAAAGAAAGCTAGGAAGTATGACTATTATTATAATTTGCAGTCGTGAAGTTACAAACAATTTGAGACCAATCGTCCAATTTTATATAGCTACGCAAATACTTGCTTACCGCATCCGTGAGAAAGGTAGCGTAATGAAGAGTCTTACTAAATTTCTTAAAATTATGTTTGGGAATGGTGGAGCAAGAAGTTCTTAATCATGTTTCTAAACATATTGCAGACTTAACATCATACATTATCACTTCTACTTACAGTAAGGTAAGTGATAATCGACACTCGGAGCTAAGCGGTTTTCTAAATGAATGTACATTAAGGGTCTTAACCACCATAGCCTGTTAATATGTATCGTGGTTTCTAATTCCACCTTCTACCAAATTTTTTTTTTTTTAATTTCTTCTAAACTCTTCCAGTTAAAGATCTTTGTTTTTTTATAAAAAGGTTTAACAATTGTTATATGTATCATTAGCTGGAAGAATTTAGAAAAAAATAATATAAAAAAGATCAAATAATACGAATACTGCATTTTTTTAATAGCTATAATTTTACTGCCATTAAAAAATACTTAATACAAACAGTAAATTTTTGGCAAATTTTATAAAAACTTCTTTCGTTGTGTTATGTTTATTTTTCTCTCCCGCAACGGAAAATCGTACCGCACCGCAAACATTGTGTTCAGACTCATATTCATGGTCTGATCAAGAAATAAACGTTATTTTCAAATTTCGTGAGTTTCGTATGTTCGATTTTCTCATTATTTTCTGTTATGTTCCTTTTATTTTCACTTTGACTGTCAGCTGATCAGAGATGCCACTCGTTTATATTTTATACTAGATTGTATGCAAATGTTTAATGAATTTTACTTGTCACCCACTTCAACTTACATTCAACATTAATTGTGACTATAGTTGAAAAAGAGTTAGCAGCAGATGCTAAAATTTAAGTTGTCTTTAAAAAGAATCGACTTTAGTGTTTGACTATAGTTATAGCCCATTGAAGCCAGCAGACAACCGACTTCAGTACATTGTTACTATATTTGACAATTTATCGTCATTTTAACGATTTTAGGTGCTGAAAATAGCACTTTGACGACTTGACGATTTAAGATTTATTTTTGACGATTTTTGTAGATCATACATTAAATCAGAATTGTAAAGCCGCGTCGTTAAAAATATGGAGCATCGGATAGAAATAAGCCACCGAAGCCGTGGCGAGTATTTGTTTCCACATAATTGTCATTTTTTTCTATCTTGGACCAGTACTCAGAGGATGACCCCTCCATATACAGTGCATTGTACCAGAACTAGGAATATAGGTTGTGAGGAGGAGGAGGAGGAGGAAAGAGGGATTTGAACCTTCTAACGTTATAACAGATAGGAAACACGATAATAAAAATCACTAATAATCTCATAATAAAAAACCACTAAAATAATTCTCTGCAAGCACTTACCTTCGTGCATTTTTTGTTGGACCATCCTCTAGTTTGTTATTCAAGTAGAGTTTATAATTTTGTGGGGTAATTTTGTTATTATTATTTATTTAAATGAATTTAAGTGACAACGAAATCCTTTTAAATAAATGTTTGTTTATTTTTTACAATCGCTGTTTTTATAATTTAATTATTTTCTCATCTTCCTTTATTTGCAGGACATTCCAGAATGCCACTCGACAAATTATAGTGGCACAAATGCCGTCGTTGTTTGTGTGGATAATGGCGTCAATGGTCGCACACAAGTTTTCACCGAAAACGAAGCCCAAGTATCGTTATTAAACAAAAACAATGAGACCTGCATTTAGGCGGAGTCGTGGCGTCTTCTTACCTGGCTGGCCAAACTGGTTGCGAGTGAGACTCCTGCATAACCTCCCTGCTAACAACGAACAAAATTACAGAATTCTAAGAAGACTTGAATTTTTTTTTTCTTTTTTATTATAAATAAATGTAAATTTCTTCTTTTGTTTTGTATATTTTTAAAACTCTAGGTAAACAAGACGATATTTCAAATATAAAATGAATATATTTTATTTAGCTGTGACTCGAGCAGACAGGTGGAGTGTGTGTGTATGCGTGTGACTGTAACCAGCATTTGAAAAAAAGAGAATGAGAAGAATCTTGTGCTTCAATTTAGTATGAATGTATGAGTTTATATAATGGGTGATTTTATAAGAACTATCGGAAATTTAAAAAAAAAAAACACATAAAATTCAGAAAAATGCATGAAATATTTATTTGGATCGATAGTTTGGTCGATATAATTTAATGTTTGAAGATTACTTCATGCAAATGTTGGCCGCGGCTGCGCCTCAAATGGTCCATCCGCTTAGTCCAATTTTGGCATACTCTTTCCAACATTTCGGCCGGTATCTCACGAATAATGTTGGCAATGGCGGCTTCCAGTGCGTCAATCGAAGTGGGCTTGTCGCTATAGACATTAGCCTTAACATAGCCCCACAAAAAATAGTCTAGAGGCGTCAAATCGCACGATCTGGGCGGCCAATTGACTGGTCCCAAGCGTGAAATAAACTGTTCACCGAACTCGCCTCTCAATTGGTCCATTGGTTCGCGTGCTGTGTGGCATGTGGCACCGTCTTGTTGAAACCACATGTCATGCAAGTCAAGCTCTTCCATTTTGGGCAAAAAAAAGTTTGTTATCATCGCACGCCATTCACATTAACGTTGTGATTCGTATCATCTTTGAAGAAATACGCCAGCCCATAATCCGCACCAAACGGTTGTTTTTTGTGGATACATTGGTAGCTCTTGCAATGCTTCTAGCTGCTCTTCACTCCAAATACGGCAGTTTTGCTTGTTCACGTATCCATTCAACCAGAAATGAGCATCGTCGCTGACCGCAATTCTTCGATAAAAAAGTGGATCTTCATCTAACTTTTCCAGAGCCCATTCACCAAAAATTTGGCGTTGTGGTAGGTTGTTTGGCTTCAATTCTTGCACCAGCTGTATCTTATAAGGCTTCACACCCAAATCCTTCCGCAAAATTTTCCACGTAGTGGAGTAACAGAGGCCCAATTGCTGCGAACGGCGCCGAATCGATAATTCACCAACACTGGCCGATACGGCTGCGATATTTTCTTCAGTTTGCACTCTACGTAAGCGTGTTGGTGGTTTAATGTCCAACAATGTAAATTTGGTGCGAAATTTGTTTACAATAGCCCGAATAGAAGCCTCAGTAGGTCGATTAAACTGACCATAAAATGGAAGAAGCGCGCGATGAACGCATTTTGGTAATAAAATTCAATAATTTGCAAGCGTTGTTCGTTTGTAAGACGATTCATGATTAAATTATAGAGCAAACTGAAGATTTTTGACAGTGACACAAGATACAAAACGTGCGTGAGCTGTCAAAACTAGTGTTGCCAAAAAGATAATAGCAAAAAAATCACTCGTTATAGTACTAGTAGAAACACAATTTATACTTTTTTCGTACAGTCCACTGTCTAGATAATACAGTGCGAGCTCGATTTTCGCAAATTGAAAAAATCTAGGATCTTACAATTACCAAGAAGTTGCAATGATCGCGCAGTATATATACTACATAGAAATATTTCATTTTCTAATAAAAAATAATTAAACTTTTGTCTAATATTTTTTCATAAATAATCTTGAACGGTTTCTTGATTTGGACTCTGTTTCCGGATTAAATATTTGTGTAACTTATTTCACTTTTTAAATTGATTCGGCTTTATTGTTGACTTAAACACGTTGTAATCTAAAGAAGTTATTACGTATGTACCATCACCATTCTTCTCTAGCATTTCAGAATCTTCCCAAAATTTATACTGCAATCTACTTTAAAAAATGGATAAGATATGTATTTTTTCAATAGAATTCATTAACTAAATCAGCCCAATTATGAATAAAAATTCCGTGGGAATTTGATCAGTTTTCCCTTTCCTCCAATTATGAACTAAAATTTAGTATTGGGTTTTTTTATTTTTTTTTTCTTTTCTCCATTCTTTGAAAACACTAAATGAAGATCAACTCTTCAATTCTTACGGTTAAGTTAACGAAATTTGTGTTCTTCTCTTTGATTTGAAGTGAAAAAAGTACAGCGGGTTATAGTTCAAGTTGTTTCCTTTCTTAAGTTTTTTTCTTAAGAAGGATTTTTTACAATACAAATCTGCTGTGATCAATAATTTTGATTGAAGAAGACAAGAAAAATAATAATCAAATCTTTAGCTGGGGGACAACTAGCTGTCTCGTAGTCGCTACACTACTCATCAGCACCCACTGGGATTTGAACTCGGGTCATGACGTATCATGATCTGCTGCTTTAACCACTAAGCCACCGAGCATTTAATTATTTTCTATCTATATTCATCTCATATTGAATCATTGATTTCATTATTAATTTTGCTTGTCTTCTTCAATCAAAATTATTGATCACAGCAGATTTATATTGTAAAAAATCCTTCTTAAGAAAAAAACTTAAGAAAGGAAACTACTTGAACTATAACCCGTTGTACAAATGTACAAACCAAAAATTTAATTTAAAAAAATTATAAAAGTTTAACAAAAAATTCAATAAATTAATATATGAAAAAAGTACTTTATGTGAGAAATGGCTGATTTGCTAGAGTACTCGACCAACAGTCTCGAGGTCGCAGGTTCGATTCCTGCCTCAGACCCTGGATGTTACTGCAGAAACACAAAAACAAGCTTCGCAGTTTTTGTGTTTGATAAAAAAAATCGCACAAGTCCAAGTATTTGTTAAAAAAAATATAATAAATTCCGTAGGAATAAATTCGGTAGGAATAAATTCCGTAGGAATAAATTCCGTGAGAAATAAATTCCGTGAGAATATTCATAATTGGGCTGTATATGCTTACTCTGGTAAAATCACGTTTCTGAGCAAGTTATAGAAACTGAATATGAAATCAACTTGCATAAGCAAACTACCTTGTCGGCCTTATCGACTTGGTTGGCTGGAACGTACTGACTGTGGTTTAAACCAAGAACGCAGGAAGATCGGGTTAGTATTCCTGATAATGATTTGGTGCGTGGCTTCTTTCGGGAACTAACAACCTCCCTAGGGTCTGTAACCTTCACAACCGATACCTGCACTGTAAGGAACCAGTGGTGATGGTTGACGGGTTCTGGCTGTGTTTTAAACCAAAAACGCAGGAAGGATTAGTTAGTATTCCTGATAATTGTTTGGTGTGTGGCTTCTTTCGGGGACTAACAACCTTCCGAGGGCATGTAACCTTTACAACCGATACCTGTACTGTAAGGAACCAGTGGTGATGGTGAATTGGTTGGCTCTTAGTGGGCTTCGGTCTACCCACTCATTAAGCCTTGTCTTCCATTGATTGCTGGGAAATTGCATACAGGAGGGATTAGAAGGCACAAACTCCTCAACAAGAAGTTGCTCATATGGCAACAAACATATGGCATAAATTGCTACCTAAGTGAGTCTAGTTAGCCACACGGGGGGCTGGTGAATCATCATGAATGATTCTCTCCGAATTGAATCCATGGCATTGGTCCATCATCAGATAAGGCCGTAAAGACAGGTGCTAATGTAAATCTTTTTGACTACTGCATATGGCTATGGGTACAAAGTTAAACCGCCTAACACTACTTAGGAAAAACAAGTTTTGTGTACTATTACATTCCAGTTAAAGCGTTTTATTTCCAAACTGCCATTTCTCTACCTGACATTTTGATTTAAGTCGTACTAAGCTGCAATTAAATTCACAAAACGCAGCAAATCAGATTCTGAAAAACGCATATAGCCAACGATCTGAAAATGCCAAATAGACAGATATTCTGACAAATGGATGACGCAAGACGTTTGGTTTGGAACACCATGTAGGTTTTCCGGTACACGCATTCCACTTAAAATTGGCGATTTCAATTCATTTCATTCCGTTTTTCTTCTCCTCGCACTATTTTTGTTTTTGTTTTGTTAGAAACATATTATTGGTACACTTTTCTTTTTATATTTTCATTATTTTATTTAAAATAGTAATATATAGATTTATATGTTTGAACATATTTATTCTAAGATTTCGAAGTCTACTAATGTTCTGCCTAGCGCCTATGAAATGCCCCCATAGAGACAGCTGAAAAACATCAAATTTTTTAATTTTGTAAAACTGTTTTAATTTAAATTATATAGTAATTTAAGAGAGGAAAAAATCAAAAACAATAAAAATAATTGTGATTAAATGTGATTTAATAGTTGTTCTCATGTCGCTCCTTTACTGCAACATACTCGTACTCAAAAAAACTTATTTTTTCAAATTTTTAGCTTCCATAAAAAATTTTTTTTAGATTATATCTCCTAACGAAAGCAGTTTAAAAGTAATTTGAATAAATTTTTTGCACAATATAAAAGATAGTACTGTTAACATTTCTACATTGTTAACTCGAAAAGCTAATTTTTTGAGATATGACTATGTTGCAATAAAGGAGCAGAGTCTTCTTTTTTGCACAAACTTAAAAACTTGCAAAACTGTTGCGATAATGAAAAACGAAACACTTAACGATTTAATTAATAAGTTAATGTAAAACAAAAACTAATAAAAATATTTTAAGGATATAACGCTTAAAACGCTAAAGAGTTTCATCTAGTACATTTTGGATAGATACAACTGCCCTATAATGGGTATGAAGCTGTTTGAAAAACTCTATATGAGTAGACAAAATTTCATCCACTTCGCTAACAAGCGGACAAAACAATTGTTCTCGTTTGTGACAGACCAATCAAAACTCTAAGAAGTCGCAATTTTTAAAGGTTTTGTTTTGACAGTTCATCATCAACAAGGCAAAACATCTTTTGCTAAATTCTATAAATTTTAATTTGGTGTAGAAAACAAAATTAGATGATATTCTAGCAAAATGCTCTGCCAAAAAGCGTTCTCTAAAAAAGGATGACGAAATGCAAGTGGATGAGGCAACTGGTATTGAAGGTGAGATATGTATCCTAATACCAATATAATTAAAAAGCAACCAACTTATTTATATAAATTTAATATGTATATTGCGATACACAAAAATAAAGTATAATAAGCTCTTGCTCCCGGAGCTAGCATGATAATGCAAGGGTTGAATATGTATTATCCACGAAAATTTCTTTGAAAAACTCGAATCTCTTGCAGTTTTCTTTTCTGTCTACACATGCGAGTGAGAAATCACTTCAAATTGTCGTCAGCATGTGAACTTTATTTAAACCATTTTGTTCCCTTCACATGCTTTGTTTCTATTTTAAATTATCTTCTCTTTATAAATTGGAGTTGCCGTGTTCTTCACATGAGAATATTTTTAGGAAATAGTTGGAAAAGAAAACTTGAAAAACAGAAAACATGGGTTGTTTTAATTTAAAAAATTTTTCTGTACAAAAGAAAAGACATGCCTTTTACCAGAACATGCAATAATTATCTGACTTTTCATTTTATAAATATTTATTATAAATATCTTTTGAACATTTTAGATTCGCTTTTAACTAGTATATTATTGCACCAAGTAACGAATTTCATTGCACTGAAAAACAAACACTTCATTAGGGAATGAAACCTTTTCGTTAATATAATGAAAAGTTTTATTTTGGTTATGAAAGCTTCATTAATGGGATGCGAATTTTACGTAGCACGTCTATTTTTCAGTGTTACAAAAATTGTTTCTATCGCGTTACGAAAAAGTTTTGCATGTAAAATGTAAAAATTTCGTTATAGCTATGATAATATATTTCATAACAAAAATATTTCATTGTATTAATTACGTTTTCCATCATGCCAATTTGGTGGTTTCAAATGGTAATCGCATTTTTTTTTTTTTTTTTAATTGTGAAATGTAAGTTTTAAGTGTTAAGTACTATTTTTTATCACTATATGAATTTAAGAAAAAGTTATATATTAAGGGCCATATCCGAAAAAAATTCTTACTTGAGTTTTAGCGCATACGTTAGTTACCAAGTACATTAGCACTACCATACATTTGTTAAAAATTTGTATGCAAAAACAGTACGTTAACTTTTAAATGCAGCAAGGAATTTAATTGTTTTGTTCTGGCAACGCCGTTATGTTCAGCTGTAATTTTTTGAATAGTAATGAATAAAAACTAGTATTCGAAAACCGAAAAACAAATTTAAAAAATAAAAAATGATTATTATTGCATAAAATAACATATTTTTGGCAAACACTTCCTAGATTTACCTTCTTAATAAATAATGAATATATAATATGTAGTATATTAATGAAATTGAGAAAAAGTAATAGGGGTACTTATCTAGAAAAATTGTTATTATTCGAATAACGATTTTCATTGTATTCGTTTGATTGAAAGTGCATCACTAACATAATTGATATTTATATTTTTCTTTCAAAATTAATATTTCAATTAATGTTTCAATTAATTTATGTAATAAAAATAATAATATCTTTTGAATTTTTGATGAACTTTTATAATTTTAAATTAAATTTTTGGTTTGTACATTTGTACAACGGGTTATAGTTCAGGGGCCAAATCACCGCATACGATATCGAGCAAAATGATCGAAATTTTTCATTTTGGTATCACGGCATACGATATCGAATAAACTGTATTGCAATAATATATAAAAGTTAAAGGATTTATTTTTTGTATTCCTACTTTTAGGGAACGTATGGTCTTCAATCTATTGCATTTTGTTTAAATTACGATCCAATATGCATCGGTTGCCATAATTTAGATGTATCGTAATGTTATTCGATACGATAGTTAATTCGATATCGTATGCGGTGATTAGACCCCAGGTTTTTTCTTTCTTAAGTTTTTTTCTTAAGAAGGATTTTTTACAATACAAATCTGCTGTGATCAATAATTTTGATTGAAGAAGACAAGAAAAATAATAATCAAATCTTTAGCTGGGGGACAACTAGCTGTTTCGTGTAGCGACTACGAAACAGCTAGTTGTCCCCCAGCTAAAGATTTGATTATTATTTTTTTTGTCTTCTTCAATCAAAATTATTGATCACAGCAGATTTGTATTGTAAAAAATCCTTCTTAAGAAAAAACTTAAGAAAGAAAAAACCTGAACTATAACCCGTTGTACAAATGTACAAACCAAAAATTTAAATAATATCTTTTGTTTTTAAATTTTCCCAATATTGTGTTTTTCAAGAACAATAATAATCGGCAAGTCAAGTGTTATTTTAACGTGAAGTTAAAGTGTACTCAATTCAACTTTAAACGAATGGTAAGCTAACGATTGTTTTTGCATACAACGTTAAGAAATGTTTCTTAACAAATGTTTACCAAGCTTTGTTAAGTTTTTTTGCCTATGGCCCTAATAATACAATAAACTAAAGCTGCTAATATGTACATATGTATAATGTAAATAAAACATTTACGGCTGTATTCATAAAAAATATTGTACGTTTATTAAACTCTTATTTGACGAATTTGCTGTAGAAATTTGTCAAATAACAGTTTAATAAACATATAATATTTTTTATGAATAAGGCCATTACTGTATAGAAAAATCGTTTATAACTTATTTAAAAATTAATATTTTAATTGAAATTTACCAAACTAAAATTTTTGTTAAATGTTTGATAGATGTATAGTAAATAAAACCTAAACTAAGATGAAACGATTTAATTGTACAGACTTTTATTTACACTTTGTTTTCGAAAGGATTTAAGGTTTTGTCAAACAGGCCAGTCGATTTTATTTTTATGTGCTGTTCATAGAACACAGTCTAAAAAATATTGTTTGGAAATTACTCGAAAAATTGAGTACTTTTCATTAAAATTTTCTAGACGAGTTGCTCGTCTGTGTACTATGAACAACATGTTATTAAAATAGAAATTTATAAAACTCAATATTTATTATTCCTGATTTAAATCTGATGCCTTTTAGTAATTTTTTTGGCAACCCTAGTAATAATAACAAAGAGAGTTTCAAAACAGCTTGTACTCTTCTCTTAATTAAAAAATAAAAAAAAAACATGTACTCACAATAGGTGCATTCGCATGTTATAAATTAATATATTATTTTTATGAAACAGTTGAGTTTAGTCACTATGTTAGCCTCTAGTATTGATACCAATGAAACAATTATAACTTGAAATGTATTATTCACATTTTTTAAAGTGGATTTAGTGATTTGTTGTTTGCGTCTTGACAGGTATTCACGCTTATTGTGTCTGCCGTAGTCGTAAAACGACTGGTTTCGTAGTAGCTGTCGCATTTACACTCTTATGTTACCGTCTAAAATTTTTGACAAGCAAAATTTTGTAAATGAATCATAAAGCGGCCCATACACGTTTCAACTCAATTGTGAATTGAGTCTTTCAACTGAATTGATTATTGCCCACACACTTCATAGACTGAATTGAGAGATTTTCATTCAACTATTAAATTCAATGAAATTATAGACAATTTTAAAAATATATAACGTTCTCTTTGCAAAAACAAGTATAAATTTTGAGACCTGATCAAGAGACTCGAACATACACAACACAATCGAATTGAAAGACTTGCTAGTCAACTTGAAAAAATCAAAACATTTTAATTTTTCTTCAACAAACTGGACAACTGCCAAACTAATCAACTGTCAAAGCCATACACGCTTTGATTTGGACAACAACCAACTCAGTTGCCATTTGAGTTGAAACGCGTATAGGGTGTTTAATGTAAAAGCTTATGCCAAACTGAATGATTATGAAGCATCCTGTTCAAGAAGTGTCAAACAATTGTTAATAAATAACGAAAAGAACATACAAATCAAGACCAGGTATATGCAAGAGTAATAAATACAACACTACAAAAAATATATCTTTTTCAAATGTCAAGGGAAACATATAAACACAACAAGGAATTAAAAAAATATATAATTAAAAAAAAATGCAAGAAAAGGCAAACTTTTAATTATTTCGTGAAAATTAAAGTTTCAGATCATGGAGCTTGAAAAGGTGAAAATGGCCAGCCAGATTGAGGAGGATTCTGGCTGATACCTGGCGCTCAAGATACAATACATAATTTAAAAACTTGTTTTAAATTTTCTTATTCAATTTTCGTTTAATTATTCCATTGACATCTGAAACAGATTAAAATTAAAAAAAGTTATCAGCTGCGCTGTCAATTTCACCTGTTATGAATTCGCCTTGATAAAAATAATAAAATTTTTTTCACATTTTTTATTAAATTTGTGCAAATATATTTTGTGATAATGTTGGGTTGCATTTTACTAATTTTCTGAATACAAAGGAAATTCAAACATTAAATGAAGTCTGTTAAAAAAGCAGCTGAGACCGCAAGTGGAAATAAAAACAAGAAATATGTTACAAAATAATGTTATTATTATGAATTTTTGTTTACATATGTTCATATAAAAGAATTGTTTTAAATCAGTGCACGCCTTCGTACATCCCTTCCCGGAATGGAATGGTGGACCAGTAGAATTAAAATTCTCGCCAACGGAGTATCACTCTGCTCTTCTATTTTGTTTTTAATATATACGAGTAAATAACTAAATACTCACTTCAAATGAGAAACTCTAACTGAGCAATCATATGTAAAAATTGGATTAAGTTGGATTCATATTTTTATATTTTTGGTATTATTTTATTATATCCCATTTTAATTATTTGTCGTGAGCAAATACTTTGAAAGACAAATTTTACTCCCTTTGGAAAGACAAATATGCCAAACCCTGCAGCAATTTAATTGCATTTTTGTAACATTGTACTTGCATTTCTGGAACTTGGCGTCTTTCGCCAATCATGGTACCATTTTTCGCCCGAAAAATCACGGTGCAATAACGCCCGACTGTCTCCACAAAAATGACAAACACAATAAAGGTGAATACTTTTAATGCACCATAGGCGCTTCTTTATAAGTATTTATAGGAATATTAATGATAGATTTTTCGACCTTTACAATTGGAAAATAAAAATTTTTTCCAGCTTGAAGTCAACTTTTTAATTTTTATTTTAAAATTTCAAATATTTCGCTACACCACTGGGTAGCATCATTAGAGATTTAGATATTGTTTTTTTTTCAAAATAGGGATCCTTTTAAATTGCGGGTTATTATTGGATATAGTCCAGTATACTTTTTCCACCCAATTCTTTCCACTTTAAAACACGTCACACAACTTAACAGCTTCAACATACACAAGTTCACTACATAGGCTTTCAAACTTGAGCAAATAAACAATATAAAAGAGTTTAGATTTTTGCTTAGTTCACTATGTAAGCAGTTCAAACACCCCCATACACTACGCAAACGCAACAATGTTGTGCTAGACTTGAGCACTGGACTTACGTAAAGGTGAGTGAGTAAAGAAACTCCACTCATTTGCGAACATACACTACACAAGTTCAATATACAGCTTTTTAAACTTGAGGAAATGTGAAAACAGTTTTAATTTTTGCTCCGTTCACTGCGTAAGCAGCGCAAACACCCTCATATACTACACAAACGCCCTGTGCAGTACTAGACTTGAGCGCTGAACATGTGTAGTGCATGGCCGGCGTTGCTTTCAAATTTAATGTGTTATTCCAGAACCTTAAATTTGGTAAAAAAAAAATGCACTGCTTTCAGTAGTGCAAACCTTCGCTGCTGCCCCTGAACCTTTTCTGCGAGAGTTAATTTTTTGCTGATAGCATTTTTGCTAAATATACCTATTTATGTATAATAATTTCAGTATCAGCCATGTGCCAAGAAATGCAAAATTTTTAAATCCTTGCTAGGTAAAAATCGCAAACCGCGTTTTCCTGGTGCTGAGGATTGCGCCTTTTGTTTGAGCAAAAATATGTGTAAAATTTGGTAGCACTTGCAAAATTTTTTTGTATGAGAAAAAACTAGTTGAGCCGATTTTTAAAATAAACAAATGCATCACAACAATCATATAAAAAAGTGTAATTTTTATTTGCAATTTTTTTTATTAAAATATATGAAAATTATAAATTTTTTTGTTTAAAATACATAAAAACAAGTCAAGTTTTTTCTGGACGTTTCCAGTTCGACGGTTTGATAATAAGTTTTCATATTATAAGCAAGCTCACATAGAAGCGTTTTTGAAAACGCATTGCGGTTTCAGAAAGCGCGTTCTCGGAACATGGCAGATTGTTTGTTTTTTAAACTGTTATTTATATTTTTTAAACTGTTATTTGACAAAAAAATAATAAAAATTTTATACACAACAAGATTATTTGAAATAGAAAATTTTGACTCTTCGTTGTAAATTCAAAGCGCGATTACTTTTTGATAAAAAAAAAATCGTACTAGCGATCAGAAAATTGTTTACTTTTCTTTTCACAGCATAAAATCAAATCATACTGAATCTTAGTGATATCATATTGAATCTTAATACGAGTATATCGAGTATCTTTCTATTATTTTATTTAAAAATCTACTCGAACAGATCTATTTTTGATATTCGCAAACACAAACAACCATATGCATTTGCCCAACTACAGTGATAAGATTACAAAACAAAATTGGTTCTCTACATAATAAAGTTTATTTTCTTTGTTTACAACTTGAAAGCAAATGTTTTAGTACATTCATGCGGCAAATCAGGTTTAAATACCTGCTGTCCAGAATCATCAATATAATCCTTATAGTATTTAATATTAATACATTGAGCGCCCATGCGTTCAAACAATTTGGCGGAATAAAAACTAGTGCAATCGGCCGATACCATTTCGTACTTTAAACTTCTTGCAACTTTCAAAACTTCCTCCACCAAACGGCAACCAAGATTTTGGCCACGCATTTCGTTACAGACAGCCATAACATGAACGTGTAAAACTCTTTGGACATTGAAGCGTTTGAAAATATTAGCATCTTGTTCTACGCCAGCGAGAAAATGCAGTGTGCGGCCCCATTTGGTGGGACCCAACTTGGCAGCTTCTTCAAAAAGATGTTTAGCTTCATCGGACTCTTTGGGCCCAGACAAAAGGGCACCAACTATTTTCTCCCCTGGACTAGATGCAGTTTTTTGAACCGCCATAACACACGTGCCATGCATTATATTTGACAGGTTAAAGTCTTCATCCTCTTTATCTGGTTGCTTGGGTTCACTGCCCGCCGTAAGCGGTTCCTCTAAATAGTAGTGGGCGTGTAAGAAATCCAACACCTTTTGCCGTTCATTGGGTTGAATAACGCGTAAAACAATATCATTTGCTGATGCCAAAGACGATGATAACATGCTTTTCAATTTGATCTGCTATTTTGCCACAATAATCGATGATTAGTTTTGTTCAAGTTTCACAATAAAACAGAAAAAAAATGTGTATATGCCGCCCTCGTGCGACGTTGTATGTCTGCACGTTCGCTTTAATAAGTATTAATAAACAAGTAAACAAATTGCTTGGTTGGCAACAAGTTTGAGAAATGAGAGCGTAAGATTTTATTTAAGAGAGGCACAGTTTAAAAATAGCTGCAGGTCAGGAAAAGTGAGCACTGTGTTGAATTTTATAGATAGAACCAGTACTGCCACGACCAATATATTATTACAACTCAGTAATGTTAACTGTACTGTAATTACCGTATTGTACGGTAATTTTGACCTTTAAACGGCAGCACGGTAATTTTATTACTTGTACGGTCATTTTCAAAAGTGTTTTATTAATTTGGTTTCAGTTTTAATAAAATCATAGTTGCTTTATTATACTTATCTTAGTACACCTTCGCAAGAATCGTCAAAGCTAATCGGAGTAGACACTCCAGTTATGAATTGTTAAAAATTACATCGTCTAAAAGCAGAACACATCTATAGTTGTGTGGTAAACAAAATCTGGGTTTAATATAATATAATAAAACTACTGATGGTTGTACAACATATACAAAAACCACATGCAATATTATTGAATTGGTTGGGCTTGTAAATGCTATATCACCTTCAGTGGATACTCAACTTGCTGCCAATGTAAATTCTGAAATACTTTAGAAAACTTAGATTTACAGAAGACCATTTGCCAGATTTGGCATTTAGATTTCTCTCACACTGAATATACAAATTTTTGGCGAATCTAATAAATTATTGCAGATGAGATTTTTTATTGAAGAAACCAGAATTAGATTAAAATTACTATATATATATTTTTATACCCTTCACAAAAATGTTAAGGGTATATATAAGTTTGTGATTCCGTTTGTAATTTCTACAGTTTATTTTTGCGACCCTATAAAATATATATATTCTGAATCAGAATTAATGGAAAAGTCGATTAAGCGATGTCCGTCTGTCCGTCTGTCCGTCTGTCCGCTGTTGAAATACCGTTTCTGAGAAAACCATTAGACTTAGAAACTTTTTTCTTTCATCATTCTTTTACCCCATCGATTCATGGGTTCGCTATTGAAATTCAGTAATATCGGTCCACGTATAGCTGAGATATATTCAAAATTCCGAAAAAAGCCATTTTTTTTTGCAGTTTTGTATGAAAATTTTTGAAAACAAAAGTTGTTCGTTTTGCTTCAAACTTCACACACTTATTAAGCATGGTGACTAAAAGATCAGATATCGGTCCATATATACCCGAGATATAGCCCAAATCGGATTTTAATGAAAATGTCGCATAGGCGAAGCTAAATAACTTTTTTTTGCTCAAAAGCAGTTCTGGTAATAAAATTAGGTTACATATATATGGAAAATAAAAATTTCCGATATCGGTCCATATATACCCGAGATATAGCCCAAACCTGGTTTTTCATGAAAATGTCGCGTAAGCGAACTTAAACAACTTTTTTGTGCTCAAAAGCAGTTCTGGTAATGAAGTAGGGTCATATAAATATGAAAAATGAAAATTTTCGATATCGGTCCATATATACCCGAGATATAGCGCAAACCGGGTTTTTCATGAAAATGTCGCGTAACCGAACTTTAACAACTTTTTTGTGCTCAAAAGCAGTTCTGGTAATGAAATAAGATAACATAAATATGAGAAATGAAAATTTCCGATATCGGTCCATATGTACCCGAGATATAGCCCAAACCGGGGTTTTCATGAAAATGCCGCGTAAGCGAACATAAACAACTTTTTTGTGCTCAAAAGCAGTTCTGGTAATGAAATAAGATTACATAAATATGAGAAATGAAAATTTCCGATATCGGCCCATATATACCCGAGATATAGCCTAAACCGGGTTTTTCACGAATACGCGGCGTAAGCGAACTAAAACAACTTTTTTTGCTTAAAAGCAGTTCTAATAGCAAAATAAGGTTATATAGGTATGGAAAATTAAAATTTTCGATGTCGGTCCATTTATACCCGAGATATAGCCTAGACCGGGTTTTACATAAAAGTGTCGCGTAAGCAAACTAAAACAACATTTTTGTGCTCAAAAGCAGTTCTAGTAATGAAATGAAGTTATATAAATATGAAAAATGAAAATTTCCAATATCGGTCCATATATACCCGAGATATAGCCTAGAACGGGTTTTTCATGAAAATGCCGCGTCAGCGAAATTAAACAACTTTTTTTGCTTAAAAGCGGTTCTGGTAATAAAATAAGGTTATATAAATATGAAAAATGAAAGTTTCCGATATCGGTCCATATACACCGCAGATATAGCCTGGAACGTGGTTTTCATGAAAATGCCGCGTAAGCGAACTTAAACAACTTTTTTTGCTTAAAAGCAGTTCTGGTAATCAAATAAGGTTATATAAGTATGGAAAATGAAAATTTCCGATATCGGTCCATATATACCCGAGATATAGCGCAAACCGGGTTTTTCATGAAAATGTCGCGTAAGCGAACTTTAACAACTTTTTTTTGCTTAAAAACAGTTCTGGTAATAAGGTTATATAAATATGGAAGATAAAAATTTCCGATATCGGTCCATATGTACCCGAGATATAGCCCAAATCGGGTTTTTCATGAATATGTCGCGTAAGCGAACTCAAACAACTTTTTTTTGCTCAAAAGCAGTTCTGGTAATGAAATTAGTTTACATAAATATGAAAAATGAAAATTTCCGATATCGGTCCACATATACCCGAGATATAGCCCAAACCGGGTTTTTCATGAAAATGTCGCGTAAGCGAACTTAACAATTTTTTTTTGCTTAAAAACAGTTCTGGTAATAAGATAAGGTTATATAAATATGGAAGATAAAAATTTCCGATATCGGTCCATATATACCCGAGATATAGCCCAAACCGGGTTTTTCATGAAAATGTCGCGTAAGCGAACTTAACAATTTTTTTTTGCTTAAAAACAGTTCTGGTAATAAGATAAAGTTATATAAATATGGAAGATAAAAATTTCCGATATCGGTCCATATGTACCCGAGATATAGCCCAAATCGGGTTTTTCATGAATATGTCGCGTAAGCGAACTCAAACAACTTTTTTTTGCTCAAAAGCAGTTCTGGTAATGAAATTAGTTTACATAAATATGAAAAATGAAAATTTCCGATATCGGTCCACATATACCCGAGATATAGCCCAAACCGGGTTTTCATGAAAATGTCGCGTAAGCGAACTTAACAATTTTTTTTTTGCTCAAAAGCAGTAATGAAATTAGGTTACATAAATATGAAAAATGAAAATTTCCGATATCGGTCCATATATACCCGAGATATAGCCTAAACCGGGTAGTTCATGAATACGCGGCGTAAGCGAACTAAAACAACTTTTTTTGCTTAAAAGCAGTTCTAATAGCAAAATAAGGTTATATAGGTATGGAAAATGAAAATTTCCGATATCGGTCCATATGTACCCGAGATATAGCCCAAATCGGGTTTTTCATGAAAATGTCGCGTAAGCGAACTTAAACAATTTGTTGTGCTCAAAAGCAGTTCTGGTAATGAAATAAGGTTATATAAATATGGAAAATTAAAATTTTCGATATCGGTCCATATATACCCGAGATATAGCCTGAACCGATTTTTTAATTAAAATTTTTTTTTTTTTTTTTTTTTGCTGAAAAGCAATTCTTGTTATAAAAGAAGGTTACTAAAATACAGAAAATAGAAAATTCCAATATCGGTTCATATATAACCGAGCATATTCAGGCCACATTTTTAATATACTATACATATTCGTGACTATCGTGAAGGGTATTTTAGATTCGGCCCAGCCGAATATACTACACTCTTATTTGTTTTTTTTTTTAAAGTTACCAAATGTGCAAAAAAAAATTACCAAAATTATCAAACATGATTTTATTACTTGACAAACATGTAAATTTAATCTAATTTGCATTATTTTACAAAAGAGATTTCTACTTTATAGATAGTTGAATAATATTATAATTACAAAACAAGGAAACAAAAATTAAATCAAAACTTGTTTCAAATTGGCTGTAACCAATTGGAAGGCGCACTTTTTAGGATTGAAATTCCTTATATAAATTATTCGTTATACTAAGAAATTATGTAAGAAATATATAAAAGGTATACTTTTAAATTTTCAGCGCCCAGAATCTTCCATGATTTAATATCGTTTATTACAAAATATGATAATCTAGTCTATTTTTTATTTATTTATTCAAGTCCATGAATTGTAATTCTTACAGAATATTATTACAAATGTATATACAGAAATGAATGAAAAAGGAAAAGTTAAAAATAATAACAAAAATTATAGGCAATTATTCAACGAGAACAAAATATTACGTTTTATCAGGTCTTCATTTAAGGAATAATCAAAATAAATATACAATTTATTAAAGTCCTTACAACTTCTAATGAAAGGATCGGAGTTTGAATAGTTCGTTCTATAATATTTAATATCCAACAGGGAATAGTACGAGTAGGTCGTTGAGGAACACAAAATGGTATATTTTCAATTAAAAGTTAGAGCTGTTTTTTCCGTTGATCGTATTTAATTTTTTTTCTTGCATTCATTTATTTATAGAATCTTCAAAATATGAACTAATAATAAGTATTCAAATCCTAATACTAAATATAAAAGCTATTTAAGTCCAGCCACTGCTAGACAATAAAGATTTATTTTGCACGAATAATATCGGTAGAATCATCTATTTAACGTTCTGATGGTAGCAAGGGTATCCCTTCTTCTCAACCGATAGTTACCGCCAAAATTAAGTATGTTACGTGCAAGTGGATTTGGGTGAAGTAGCATAACATTCTGCACCTACTCAGAGATGGTAACTTATTGAGAGCAAGTCTAGATTTATAGGAGGGCAAACATAACGGGCTCCATTGCAGTCTACGTAAACAAAATAGTAGAAACTGTTTTTGCACTGATTCAATTGTGTTACTGTAATTTTTGTCCCATATAATTGACCCAAATTCCAGAACTGGGCGAACCAGTTCATAGTACTATGAAGTTTTGTTGACTGCGTTTATATATACAGTGAAACTGGTCCAAAGGGGCACTTCCTATAACCGAGATTTTTATATGATTTTCCATACAAAATTTTTTCCGATCGGCGAACACTTTAATAACCGGACGCAGGCACTAAGTTTAAGAAAATTGTGTTCAAAATAACTTTCCTAAGGGAACAAAAGCATTGAAATTAGTGTTGTAAAAAGTGGTTACTTTTAACTACTCTATACTTTTCACACCGAACACTGAATACTATTCAAAACTTGTAACGAATTTATTTACTTAAAGCACATCTATTTATAATCGTGCATTATTGCATTGTTTTAAATTTTATTTAATTCATTAAAACTGTTTTTTATCTTGGACCAGCATTCAGGGGATTAAGTGTTTTTCGGTAACAAGACCCCTAATCTCGTCAGAGCAAAGTCCATTGTAGTAACGATAAAACAGAGAAAAACAACCCACACGGTGATGATATTCTACTGAGTCAATAGGGTTGGATACCTTAACGAGCTACCCCAAAATAGATTTTGGGGCACCGGCCCAAACATGAGAGTTATACTCCATTTTCGGTCAGATATAGATGGGGTAAATAGTAAGGAGATCTTCTTACACCTTTTTAGAAAATCAAGACACTAAAGTGCATCAACTTTTTCAGTGTCTAAAGATTAATTCATAAAAATTAATTAACTACAATATAAAATTTATTTTTAAATTATCTTTGTTTTAGAATATTTTGTGTTTTTTCTCAGTTGATTCTTAAATTGTATGTATAGAGTTGTAAATATCTGAAGTATTTTAAAAAATAGATACATTTACATAAATAACTTTAACATACTGGAAAGTATTGATTACTTACTTTTGTGATTTGAGTACCTGAAAATACAGGCAGCATTAAGTACTCAGTACCCCAATACGAGGGCGGTGCGGAAACTTCTTATCCTGTCAATGAAAGAGAATAGTTAGTTTTTCAAAAATATTTTTATTTTTCAATATAATTTCCTGAAACTGCAATACACTTAGTCTAACGCTTTTCTAGCAATTCTATACATTGATTAAAATAGTTTTCCTCAAGGTCTTCAAAATAGTGGTTAGCAACTGTAATTGCATCTTCATTTGAGGTAAAACGCTTGCCAGCAAGGAATTTTTTTAAATTTGGGAACAGGTAAAAGTCACTGGGAGCTAAATCAGAAGAATAAGGTGGGTGGTCAAGCAACTCGTACTTTAATTCGTTGATTTTAGCCATTGTTAAAACACCCTAGTGCGCTGGGGCGTTGCCTTGATGAAAAATTATTTTTTTGTGTTGTAAGCCAGGACGTTTTTCTCGAATTTGTACATTTAATTGATCCAAAAGGTTGCATTAGTACTCTGAATTTCTTATTGTTTTACCCTTTTGCAGATAGTCAATCAATAAAATACCTTTGAAGTCCCAAAAACCCGTTGCCATAACCTTACCAGGCGATTGAATAGTTTTTGCCTTCTTTGGGGCACTTCCTCCAGCTTCAGTCCATTGTTTGGATTGTTTTTTTGTCTCTGGAGTATAGTGGTGGATCCATGTCTTATCAACAGTTATGAAACGACACTTAAAATCCATTTTATTTCGCTTAAAACGATCTAAACAAGCTTGAGAAATGTTTATTCTTATGCGTTTTTGGTCGACTGTTAACAAATGCGGCACCCATCTTGCAGAAAGCTTTTTCATCTGTAGTTCTTCATGCAAAATTAAAAGGACTCGATCATTTAAGATGCACGTGATATTAGCTATTTCGCGCACTTTTTTTCGTCGATCATTTAATACCAAATCATGCACTTTGGCTACAATTTCTGTTGTTGTTGCTGTTTTTGGACGTCCATTACGTGGTTCATCTTCAATGCTTGTACGACCACGTTTAAATTCAGCAACCCAATTTTTTACTGTTGCATATGAAGGAGCACTTTCACCTAACACATTCAACATATCATTATGAATTTCTTGTTCCGATATCCTTTTTTATGTAAATATTTAATGACACCACTCATTTCTAATTTTTCCATTGTAAAAAAATCGCGGATGCGTCTTTTGTGAACACCTGTTTCTATATGAAGGAGTTGCCATATCAAAACAAACTTTAACATGTGTTCATAGGAGGGATGAAAGCTTCCAAAACACTTAACATTTTTCTATTTATACCGCACGTTTTGTGCTAGGCTAAGAAGTTTCCGAGCCGCCCTCGAACTCAATACTTTCAGAACACTAATGGAAAACAAGGAAAATTAATTTTTAAAATTAACTAACTTTGTTAGAAACTCACCAATAAGAGTTGTATTTAATGAAACACGCCATCAAGAAAGAGTAGCATTTAAATGGCTTTAACGAACGTTTGAAAACAGATAAAAGCGTCTACACGGAAGATGTACATATATATTAATATGTTTATATTAAAGAGCCGTTGCAGAGACATTTTTATTTTCTTGGACCAGTACTCAGGAGATAATTTCTACATAGTGCACTGTACCAGAACTAGGAACATAGGTTGTGAGGAGTGGGAAAAAGGGAGTAGTGTTTGTGAATATTTTATTTGAACTTTCCAATGTTATAACACAGACAATTGAATTTTATTAGCTATATTAGCCTCTAATATTGATAACAATTAAAAAATTATCAACAGCTTATTTTCTATGTTTCATAGCTGTCTGTATGTCGACATTTCATAGGAGCTACCCTAATCAATTTTTGAAAGATATTCTCAAACATTGAATTTTATATCCCAACAAATAAATTATTGAAAATTAAAAATGAAAAAAAGGCAGGTATGATTAAAAGAATTTTCTATTGCATCTTTTCCGTTGTATATCGAGTCCTTCGTCAAGTTTTTTTTTAAATATGAGCCTGCTGATGTGCTGGTGAATTAATCCATAAACATTAACCAATTGTCTTAAATACATGTTTTCTTTATGTATCGGGTGGTTAAATTTCAAGGGCCGATGTTGAATGTGAACCACACCTAAACGCCAAGTTCTTTTCCGAATTATATTTGACATTTCTCTATTTCAGACTTACTCAATTTGAACCATGGAGAGATACATAATCCAACAACGTGTTAAAGTTATCCAGACTTATTATGAAAGTGATGATCAATTTTCGAAGAAAATCATCTTCAGTGATGAGGCACATTTTCACCTCAGTGGATTCGTCAATAAACAGAATTGCCGCATTTGGGCGAATGAGAATCCAAGAGTGACTGTCGAAAAACCAATGCATCCACAAAGAGTGACTGTTTGGTGCGGTTTTTGTGCTGGCGGCATCATCGGGCTGTATTTTTTCCAAAATGAGGCCGGTCAGGCAGTTACTGTGAATGGTGTTCGCTATCGTGAGATGATAACGAACTTTTTATGGCCCGAATTGGAAGATATGGATGTAGACGATATGTGGTTTCAGCAGGACGGTGCCACTTGCCACACAGCTAACGAAACAATTGCTCTTTTGCGCAACAAATTCAATGGCCGTGTTATCTCACGTAATGGCGATGTCAATTGGCCGCCAAGATCATGTGATTTGACACCGTTGGACTTTTTTCTTTGGGGTTATTTGAAAGAAAAGGTATACGTCGATAAGCCAGCAACAATTCAACAGCTAAAGGATGAGATAATTCGGCACATTAACGGCATAGAACCTCCATTATGCCTCAGGGTCATCGAAAATTTGGACCATCGGATGGAGGTGTGCCGCCGAAGTCGAAGCGCCCATTTGGCCGATATTTTATTCCATACATAATTGAGTAATACCAATATATCATAATAAAATAAAATTACAATAATTTCCTAATAGTTTGTGTTTTATTCAAAATCAACATGGGCCTTTGAAATTTAACCACCCTTTACTTTTGGCACATCATAAATCCTTGGGGATACAGCAGTCCTTGTAATCAATTTGTACTTCGTTTGTAAATCGATCAGATTTGATGTTTTCTACCAAAGCATTGTTCTTATTCTGCAGGCTTAATGTAGGGTATTTCTTTATGCCTCTACAAGTAGACATATCTTCTAATACAAAACACAAATTTGCACAAATAAATGAAATAAATATATTATAGCTATTAAAATATTTACGAACAAACATAAATACGAGCCTCGTAAGTAAATAACTTGACCAAGTAATGACACAAGCGGGCTGGTGGTTTTCATGACACTGGCAGCCTGTACTAGCTTCTAAAACCCAAACTAGGTTAGCTTTAGCAGGCTGACAGCCATTGAATAGCCAGCCCACTTGGGTCCAATTTGGCCCCATTGTGCTGATAACCTAACCTAAGTAAGTAAAAAATATATTGAAAGAACTACGCATTTCGAGCAAAATTTTACGTATTGTTTATATGTATTTACAATTTTTCTTTCGAATTGAGATCATTACTTTCAAATTACTGTAAAAAAAAAATAAAAATATTCTTACAATTTATAAATAAACGTTTTCACACAAGTATGAGGTGGGTTCGGCGTAAATACCGGGTTTCCAGACTTGTCCAAATAATCCTTATAGTATTGTGTATTGACACACTGAAAGCCCAGGCGATCGAACAACCTGGCCGAATAAAAACTTGTGCAGTCCGCCGATACCATTTCATAGTTCAAACGTCTGGCCATATTAATAATTTCTTCTACTAACCGTTTGCCAATATTTTCACCACGTGTGTTGCCATTTACGGCCAAAAGTTGAATGTGCATAACTTTCTGTACATTGAATCTTTCGAAGATATTGGCATCACGTTCTATACAGGCCAAAAAATTCAAAGTTTGTCCCCACTTTGTGTGCGCCAATCTGGCGGCTTCCTCAAAAAGATGTTCAGCTTCATTGGCTTCTTTTGGTGCAGCTATAACGACACCTGCAATTTCCTCGCTAGCATTTGAGTCGGCTTTCCGAACTGCCTTGAAACTCATATTATGCTTGATGTAAGATAAATTGAAATCCTCATCTGCTATGTCTTGTTTCTTGTTGCCACTGCTTACGGTAAGCGGTTCTTCCAAATAATAATGGACACGCAAAAATTCCAAAACCTCTTGGCGTTCATAAGGTTTAATCGCACGTATTTCGAAATTAGCTAAAGATGTCATTATGTGTTCTCTACTGGTTTGGCACTTAAATATGTTGCTGTTGTACACGTTTTTACGTTTCGAAAGCCGCTTTCGTAATGCTGACCTTAAAATAAATTAATCGAAGGTTATAGCAGTCAGTTTAGCAGTAATTTGCTTATCAAAGCCAAACTGCAGATAGAAAAGCCTTTTGCAAAAGTTCTTTTTTTTTATTATTGTTTGTTTATTACGCAATTGGTCATCGATAAGATTTCTTAGCTTTCGCTACAACAAACATTTCAGTTAGGCGTGCTGCTTGTTACTTCAGCAAAGATTGCGCAATATAGCCTAGAAATTTAATTACTGCAGCACAACTTTGCTTTGGCAACGCTTTTATTTGACAACCCTGTTAAGTAGTGTTGGCAATTTAGCGCTTTTCGCGCTTTTGAATACCTAGAAATTCGTATTTTTTCGCCACAGCGCTTTTTTAAAAAAATACGCTAAGCTGGCGTCTTTTTATACGCTTAATTTTTTTACAATCTTAAGAAATTTATAATAAATTGTCCCCCAGCTAATGGTATTCAATTATTTTTCTGTTCTTCTTTGGTATTTTGTTTCACAGCAATTATTGTTATAATTAATAAAAATAATCCTTCTTTTTGACTGAAGTTGGACTCGAACTCACAACTGATTAGTTAATATCGTACATATGTATATAACTAAAAAAGTTCACGGATTAATAGTTTAAATATAATAAATTCTGTTTATAAACAATTCTGGTGATTTAGAAAGTGACATTGTCCCCATATTAAATAAATGATATTTCCTGAGATACAAAATCCAGTGTTAAAAACAATTTTGAAATTGCAGAAAAAGAATTATTTAAACAAATATAGAATTAAAAAAAAAATAAAAATTACTGTCAAAAGAATGTAAACAGCTTTAAAACATTTTATCATCAATTTCAACGCAACTATTGCACTGAAGCTTATTTCAGAAACGAAAAAGCTGCCACCTGGTAAAAGTAAGATGTCTCGTTTACAAAATTGTTTCATACGGTAGCTTTGTTTGTCCAGAACAAATGTTCGAAATGGGTGAATCGTTTCAGAATAAACTCTTAAGAAACTAAAATTGGTTAGGAACAAAAATTTTGTTCCGAAACAATGCGTGAAACCATGTCTACTACAGCGCAAAGTATATTTAACAAAGTAGCCGCTTCGCTACGATAACAACAACGTCGAAAAATTTTGCGTGTATTTTGTTTTTGCAATTAAACCGGAATGTCAAAAGTAAGCGACAGAAAAAAGAAGAAAAAGTGGAAAAAAGGAAAACAAAAGTACATCACGTACTTTAAAGTTAGTTGTATTTTATGAATTAAAAGTTAAATTAAAAGAACTTAATTGTTAGAAAATGATAATAAATCTCCTATATCAATAGTTTTTGAAATTGTGATTAAAAGAAATATGCCTGTAGACTTTAAAGTGATACATTTGTTAGTGCATATATAGTGGGTGAAAATGTGAAAAATTAACCAGCTATAAACATTTCATTCTGTAATTCTTTAGCTCCAGCCAAAGTATATTTATTAATAATTAAGTGTATCCTGGCTCCAGCAACCATTAAAGAATCTACTACAACTACAAAATCAGCCAAAAGTGTAAATCTGCATATGAAAGATCAACTGCTGTATCTGGCCAAATTTTTAGGATTTGATGTTGAGTTTTTGGATTATCCTAAAGGAAATCACAACGAATTTCTTAACATTGTTATGATTTCCACCACACCACCACAAATTTGTCACAGTGTTATTGCAATAAATATAACAAATTAAAGTAAGTTCGAAACATCAACACATGCAAATGAATATTCGTAACGTTCTTCTACCACTTTAGTTCCAGGATAAATGAAAATTCTAGTAAGGAGAAGCCTGAGGAGATATTAAGCAAGATACCCGTAGAGCATATAAGAAATTTTAGTATTATTGCCCATGTCGATCATGGAAAGAGTACTTTAGCTGACTTTATTTTGTGGACTCTCAATACCCTTGTCTTTATTTATGTGGTTGGGAAATGTAACAATTTGCAGGTTAATAACACACGAATATGAAGGTAATACCTACTTAACTAGGCTGATTTTTCTTTTATCTTTTAGCGCAAATTTTAATTTAATTATGAATTTCTTTACGCTTACAGAACCAAATATTATATCACCTACACGATGGCTTTTTTCCGTTCTGGTATCTTTGGCCTTTATGATAGTCGCCTTAAAGCGCAAATCTGTTAATAAATCGGGTGCTGCACTGGGTCTTATTGTGGCTTTACTTTTGTCCAAGTAAAGTCATGCTTTTTTCTTTAGTTTGGCCGCATTTTTCTTTACTTCATCAAGAGCTACAAAATTCCGAGCACATATTAAGAGGAAAATTGAAAAGGATTTTAAAGAAGGTAATAAATTATGTTTATTTTAGATAATCATTTAAAGATCAAACGGATCTAACGCTAAGGTGAACGTAAAAGAGATAAGCAAAGAATCTTTATTATAAGACACGTTCTTCTACATATGCCATGGTGTACAAGTGAAGACTGTGGCTAATTATCATTCGATATCGAATCAGAACGCATTTTGAAGGTTAGTATGACATTAAAGTAGTAACCAACTCTTTACCGAGTTTACTGTTATAACCTTTCAGATATCCACGAAACTTGGAATTGCGGTTTGTGAAGTTTTAAATAAAGTCATTGAAGTCATTCCCCCACCTGGTGTGTTTCCATCTGATCAATCGATATATACTCAGATGCTGCTAAAAATGGCTTATAAATTCTCAGTGAGATGGGTTTGAATAATGCAATTAAATTATAATTTACAGTTTATCAATTGTCTGCATATATATAAATCTGTTATGAAGTTTATTATTGAATTCGATAATCAAATATGAGCAACATCAACTTTTGCATTTTTATCAAAATAAATTATATCTATTCAGCATAATAAACAAAATGAAAAGGAAATAAATGTACTTGTTTGAGTTTATTGATTATTATTTGGAAACTGAAAAATATTTTCAAACATAAATAGGTACCTATGTTCCATAACTTCAAATAAAAGGAAGCGTCTAAATAAATTTTAATATGATTTCAATAATAACTTTTTATTCATTGTTTTTTTTTTATATATTTATTTTTTTATTTATTATTTTCAATCGAGCCAATAGAGCCGTATATGATTAAAAATAGGGTTTACAAACTAATGAAACAATAATACTACTAGATAATGAAATAAAATAGTTTATTGAAAAAATATATTTTTTTTAAATTTAACAGTTTTAAAAACATTTATTTTACTGAAACTTTTTTAGGTTACGAAACTATTAATTTTTTGCAATTTTGGTTATAGACATCTCCATTATACTTAGTTTAGTTTAGAAAACGGAAAATAAATAAAATAATAAACGGAAATACTACGATATTCGTTAGGAAATTTAAATATGAAAGTTTTTTTTACAATTAATATGTATTATTATTTAATTTTAATATTTATATATTAAAAAAAAAAAACAATAACAAGAAACAAGTTAGGACATTTAAATCTAAAAGCTTTTTTTTTATAATTAATATGTATATATAATCATGAAGAAAAAGCGTAACCACTACATTCAGCCAAATGCAGTCTTTTGAAATGTACTTGTCTTCAAACTATAAAGAAATAAGAAAGAAGTTAAAAGCTGTATTTAAATAGTTAATTATTTTATACTTATCTTTGGACTTCTCATGAATGGGAACTTTTGTCTCAACAACTTAAGTGGCTGTCCTTTTCGATCATCGGGGTTGTTCCTCTGCCCGTTTTTTGACCCATCGCTTTCTGAAATAAGAAATATGAATAGGAAATAAGAAAAGTTAAAAGCTGCATTTAAATAGTCAATTATTTTATACTTATCTTTGGATTTCTCATGAATGGGAACTTTCATCTCAACAACTTAAGTGGCGGTGGCTGTTAACAACTTAAGTGGTTGTCTTTTTCAATCTTTTTCTGGTCATTAGGGTTGCTCCTCTGCCCTATTTTTTAAAGTATACATGACATGATAGTAAAACTATATTAGTTTTCAAAAAAAAAAACACAGTTTTGTGAAACAAAAAAATTTTGGCCTAAATCTAGTTTGCCAACGCAGCTCCAAATGATATCAAAAGTACATAATGGTTATATGCATAGGATTTTCTCCTGTATGGTATAAGAGATTTGTTAATAAGCTTTCAAATGATACCAATATTGACCATATGGATTGAAAAATGTAGTAGAAAATTGCATGTATGTATGAAAACTTCTTCGCTCCATAACTGGAAACTAAGCGTTTTCGCCAATATTGTCATTTAACATTTTCTTATTACATATTTTTCTATTTTCTATCGCCCTATGAACTTTTTATTTAATTTGCAGCTGCGTTGGTAAACTAGATTTGTATATTTGTCACTATAAAAAAGGTTACTTACTGTGCAAAAGAACACATTTGTGGCAACTTTTCAATAAATGGTTCAGCATTTGGAAGAATGTGGAAGCGTCCTCCAAGATGTTTAATGTTGGAAGGCAAAAAATGATTTGAGCAAATCCTTGCAGAAGCTGTAAATTCAACCCCACAAATTTCACTCCACTTTTTTTTCATCACATCTTTTGGGATACGAAACATAGTTCCGTCTCTCCTTTTGCACACTGCACAAATGGGCATTTTTATTATTCTTTTGAAAAAAACACAAAGAAAAACTTTTTACAAATATTAATTAAACTTTTCACAATTTTTTACCACAAAAAGACTTTTCTTTCGCAATTAACAATTTTGGCGCGTGCAAAATTGTAAAGAAAACAACAATGTAAACAAACAAGAATATAAACAGTTTTTGACAAGTTGGCCACATCAGATGAGTAACGGTTCGACTGACGAGGTTACCTTATTAAGTGTATCCTGCTACAGCGTATAATGAAAGCGCTTAATTATGTTGCGCTTTACGCCCTAATTTTGGTTGCACTAAAAATAGTTGGTGGCCATAAATATAAATAAAATATTTTATTATAAAAAAATTATTATTCTTATGACCAGCGTTTCATTAAATTTAAGCATTATCGCGAAAATCATTCAACAATAGGTTGGTGAATTGCCTTGATAATACAAAGTTCACTCAACTTTTAAAATAACAAATCAGCAAAACGTCATTTTTTATAGTAACATAAATTTTAGTCATAATAAAACATGGATATACACAGGCATGGTGCAATTATTAGGTGGCAGCATTAGAGTTGCTGTACTAGATACATAATAGCTCTATTCACAATCTCGTGCAAATGATATTGCATCATTGCATTTGGAAAAAGGTTTAGCATACTTTTACTCTGCACTAACAAAATACACAACAATGCACTTGCTAGTCTTATGTGTTAATTCCTATAGTTTTTATTTGCTCTGCTTATGCACAAGTTAACTGCAAATCGACAGCTGACATTCAGCGATCCAAGCCAATTAGTTCGTAATCACCGCTCAGTTGCCGTCGCTCATACCGCATTCAAATCACACCAATGTCTTTATCTAACTTAAAATCGCTTTTTCTATTTAAAAAGTCCATTAACTGCTCCTTAAAGCTTTCTTTCGGCATATTTATTTTTGATCAAAGTTTCAGTAAATTCTTTTCTACTCTAATTATCAATCAGCTGTGAATTTCGTGCTTGGCAAAAAGTAGTGGAAACTAAACCAACAGGGGTGGTTCACAATTGATAGCATATATTTGCAATTGCATAAATTTGCAATCACAAATGCACAAGATTGCGAATAGAGCTAATATTTTTTTTGTGTAAAAATTCTACCATACTGTCAAAACATGAAGAAGAACATGAAGAAAAAAAGTGTATATATTATTATTTTCATAAATCGTTTTTAACGCATTTTAAGCAATTAAATTATTTTTGAGGAGAGGTCGATAAGCAGCAGAATTCTTCTTTTTACATAGTAGAATTTAATTTTACATAGCAGACAGCAACGCATTTTAAGGAATTAAAATATTTTTGAAATCTTTCTTATTGTTTCTTTTGCAGTTTTTCAAACTGTTTCAAATATTATTATTTTTTCACTTAACTTTGTATAAACAAATAGCTTTTACGCAATTAAAATATTTTTGAAAACTTTTTTATACAGGCATGTTCTGAGAAACGCAAAATGCTTAAATTTAGTGTTTTCGATTTGAAAACGCCAAATAGATGTTCTGAGAAACGTATAACGCAAGAAGTATGGTTTTGCGATTTCAAATCGTCAAATAGGTGTTCTGGAAAACGCATATCGCTTAAAATTGGCGACTTCAACTCGCATGTATATATTGAAGTGAACTGATTGAATTTGGTAAAACTAAACTTGCAAAAGGCAATAAAATTATTCACTATTAAAATTTAATATGTTTTCTTTTTATTTCAATAAAAAGTTTAAAGAATTTATTGAAAAAAATTTCTATTTATTGTCAAATATATTTTCGTTATATACACTACTATTTTTATATTACTATTCGTTTTATATTACTATTATATTGTATTTTTTCGGAAAAAACTCCCAAACGCCAGTAAAACGCGAGTTCCTTAGAACACCTAAAAATCAATTAAGCATTTTTCAAAACGCATTGCGGTTTCAGAACGCGCGTTCTCGGAACATGGCTGATAGTTTTTTTTTGCAATTTTTCACTTTTTATTTTATTAAACTATTAATATTTTTCACTTTGTGTAAACATAAACAACTTTTAACACTACCGGTCATTTTAAATAAAAAATTGTCACCTGCGCTAGTGATGCCACCTGGTTAATGCACCTTGCATATTGGGGCTTACTCATAAAAAAAAACTAAAATGTATTTTAAATGAATTTGAGTGAAATTTTGTATGCAATTTTTGAATTAAAACATATTTCAAATTCATTAAAATTTTTTGAATATGCCCATAAATACTGTTCAACAAAAAGGTAAATTTAAATTTTTCTCAAAAAATTCTTTTTAATACAACACTACAAAAAATAAATCTTTTTCAAACGTCGAGCGAAAAATATAAATACAAAAAGAAATTCAAAAAAAGTAAAAAAATTGTTCGAAAAAAAAACTATTAATTATTTAGTAAAAATTAAAGTCTCAGATCATAGAACTTGGAGAGGTGAAGATGTGCAGCCAGATTTGGGAGGATTCTGGAGGATACCGGCGCTCAAGATACAATACATAATTTAACAAATTGTTTTCATTTTTTTTTTTCAAATTTTCATTAAGCCGATTTCATTGAACACTAAGATGAATGCGCGATGTTTACAAAAAGAGTTGGTTTTACTCAACATTGAACATTGTTGCCTGATTTTTGTTGATTACGAATTCAGAATGTTTTTCACTCAACGTTGAACTTAGTTACATGATTTTTATTGATTACAAATTCAGAAGGTTTACAAGACGAATTAATTTTACTCCGCTTTGAAATTTGTTGCTTGACTTTGTTGATTACAAATTTTGGTGTCTAAATTAATCAAGCAAAAACTTGCTTTTGGGTGATCACTGGTAAGAACCATTAAAACTGTTTTTTTGTTAAAGTAACATCTTTTTATAGGTCCCCAAGTAACATATATAAAATTTAGCTTTTACACTATAACGAAAGTATAATTGAAACTTATTACAATTTAGGGGCGTTTGGCCGGGGGTGGCAACTGTCATAAGTGTCTGGCAACGGATAACGAGATTTCTAAACTTATCCCAAAGAGAATATAATAAAAATTGTGCTTTATAGTTTTATACACCTTTAGTAGTATTTTATATACCTTTACTACCTGTTACTTGCCAAAGTAACCACAAAGCAAACTCTATAGACGCTGGCCGTGCTTATCTGTATGCGTGAAATGTACAGAGAAACTTAAAGCTTTTATAAATTAACGAAGGTCTGGCTATTGTGGGCTCTTGGACTATTACAAAGATGTGAAAAGGGTAAATTATTAGTGCGATTCCGAATCCTTGTCTTCTATTATACTTGTTTGTAAATAATTTTCCATCAGCCAAACAGATTTGCATTTATTAGCAGCATTCATTCTAATTAGTAAGTTAAAACTTCAAGATAATAAAGATAAGTTTGCGGCATACTTTTATAGTTATGTATATACATACAAATGTATGTATGTATTTATGTTGTTGTTGCTGCTGAGATAAAGTTGTTTTGTTCTTCGTCCTCTAAATTGTAGTGTTGACAAACATTAATAAACAGGAAATTAACAAAAACAAAAAAAAAATTATAAAATGGTTCACGTATATTAGTGTAGTTAATATAAACCGTTTGCTGGGCGGGGGAAGGAAATGTTGCTTAAAGTTACCAAAGTTAATTAGTTTAAGGGGCATGACAAATTTGGTCGCAGCTGTTTTAACAAAAACGCCAAACAATTAATTTTGTGATTAACGGGAGAGCTTCGAACAAAATGGGGATGATTAACCGTAAGAGGAAAAGAAATAAAATTCTTAATGAAAGAAGGTTTTTCATTAAAAGAAAATAGTGTTGAGATATAAGACTCATTTCGACATAACTTTTATGTAAGTTAAAGGAAAAATTTATATGAAAACATGCCCGTTATAAAACAGACTAGCACTCTTCATAGTTTTGTACATTTTAGATTGCAAACTTGTCTTCGCTTGAGAATGACTTCCCTCTCGGTTTGCCAGTTGCTCGTTTGCAACTAGCTTTGCAGTCACACCCTCAAGTTTCTCTACTCTGCTTCAAGTATTTCACGCTTACTGCTTGCCAAATTATACCTAAATGGAAAGCTGCGAAAGATGCCATCAAGCCAAAAACTTTAGCAAAATACAATTTTTTTAAGAAGAAGGATTATTTTTAATTATAACAACAATTGCTGTGAAGCAATAAGACCAAAGAAGAACAGAAAATATAATTGAATATCATTAGCTGGGGGATAACTAGCTGTTTCGTAGTCGCTACACTACTCATCAACACCCACTGGCATTCGAACTCGGGATCATGTGAACATGGTGTATTTTTAATACGGCCGCTTAACCAACTTAATTCTCAAATAAACAATAAGTACCAAAACAGGGCTTTTATCCCACCCTCCCACTTACAATAATATATACCATCACTCTTTTTTCTACAGGTTGAGACATTACGGTTACATTTCATTACAGTCAGGTAAGCATTTTCATTGTTGCTCGTATACCAAAAATGATCAACTGTTTCAACTATGTTTACATTTCTACATTTACGGTCGGCTAAATGGGCCTTAAATCCAGTTTAATAACGACCCAAAGACCTTTAGCACTTTAGCAGCTGGTATGTGTAAGGTGATCTTTCCTCTTTTTCTAAAACATCAAACAATTTTCGGTAATCATTTTAGTTTCACTGATCCTGCTGTGCTTAACTGATGTGACGTTGAAAGTATCTTTGCCGGTTGCCGTAATAAGTTTTCTTACCAGTTCAGTTGAAGTAGGCTCTCTCAAATATATATATTTTTTTTATCTTGGACCAGTGTACATTGTACCGGAACTAGGAAAATAGGTTATGATACGGGGAAAGAGGGAGTAGTGTTTATGAACATTTGACTTGAACTTTCCAACATTAAAACCGACAAGAAACACGTTTGCAGGCAGCTTATTCCACAGGCGAAGAGTACGGCTGAAAAATTCTCTTTGTAATGCGTAGTACGATCAACCACGAATAGGTGAGCTCTGGACGATAAACGCGTGCTCTCGTCAGAGCAAAATCCATTGTGGTAACGATAGAACAGAGTAACGCACCCTACACTGCGTCGATGCTCCAGTAAGTCAATAGAATTGGATACCCTACTGTCACCGATGAGCTTCTTAGCCCTCTCCTGCACACGGTCGAGTAACCCCAAAATAGACTTTGAGGCACCGGCCCAAACATGAGAGTTGTATTCCATTTTCGGTCGAATGTAGGTGGTATAAATAGTAAGGAGGTCGGGTGGAGTGAAGTCCATCTTACACCGTTTCAAAAACCCGAGGCACTTGAATGCTTCTTTAGAGGCGTGAAAAATGTGATCATTCCAGCGAATATCACACTGTATTTTTATTCCAAGAACATCAACAGCATCCGATTCCTTAATATTTATACCGTCCATTAGTACAGATGAAGCAGCACTTGCGGTCGTATGTGTGTGTGTTAATAAACAGCATTGGGTCTTACGAGCATTAAAGGCGACTCTGTTTTTACGTCCCCACTCAGAGATTAATAGAAGATCACTGTTCAGTGAATCATTCATATTTAGCCTCTTGGCATCGATCTCAGACAGGCTAGGCCTATAACTAAAAGTGTACGAGTGACAAATACTGCTGTCATCCGCGAAAGAGTGGGTAGGGTTTGGTGGTGGCTCATCTGCCTGAAGGATAGCAAACCTATTACTATTCGTTGTCGCAGTGGTATTATCGTCCTTAGATATTTTGGATTGTGATGAAATTTACCCGGATATAGGGCTTCGATGACTTTTAATCACTATTATTTACCTATCCATAACTACTTGCGTTTTCGGCTTATCAGCGATAACTAAGAAGATGAATTTGTCTTCTGTTGCAGCGACAACATTTGGCGAACACGGACGTGGGCGTTTTCTATCTCTTAGAGAGAGGATATTATCCAATGATTTTTTCAAAGACTCTTCCTCAGAAATCCAGAGATTTTCCTAGTGGAGCTAAGCTCTTTCTCAGATATCACATTTTAATCACAATCCCAAAGTATGCAGTTGTGGCGTTAAAAAGTTTTCAATCATATCACGATATCACTCCCGCTTCATAGTTACCGTTACGACGTTTCATTTTCAAAGAAGTATGGGAATGATTCTTCCTGACCAAATTGCATACCATACTCTCACTTTTAATGGATGCAAAGTTGACTGGTGAACAATTTGGGGGTGTTCCTCATCACTAATTATGTTTTTTTTTTTCATGAAAATCGATAATTGATTATGATAAAATGTTTTAACGACTATTTTTCCACAATAAATTTTCTACACATCTACTTCACGACTTCCCAATATGAACTATCAAAACTAATGTTTACCATAATGGTGGCAAAACAAAGTAATATTCCTTTCCGGCGGACATCCTGTTTACACTTTAAGTTTAATAAAAGAAACCGAAGTTAAAACCAAAGTGTTGCATCCAACAAAGAGAATTCTAACTAAATCGAAAATTCAACCACCCAAAGGCTTATGGTTTCCGCCTGCCAATGGTTAAAGTTAATCTCTCGAAGCTGTCCTGAATCCAGCAAAGGTAGCTCTCCGGTATGGTAACCTGAGTCCACCTCGAATAGCCGCCAAACAGTTCGATATATCGTTTTGATTTGGAAAACCTCTTCAGAAATATATTAGGTGTGTTCCACGAGATCTCAGACTAGTTTGGGCTAATGAGAGTAAAAAGCAAATTACTCTCTAAATGTGCAAATTTTACGCAAAACTACTGGAACGCAAAAAAACCAGAATTGTACATCTTGGAATACTAGTGCTGCTTACTTTTTAGATTAAAGTATATTTTAGTGATTTTAGACGCTTAAAACGCATAATAAAAGATTTGCATTATTGGCAGCAGCTGTAAAATTGAAAGCAATGTAAAATTTTCAGTGCATTTTTATAGCGCATATATATTAAGTGAACAGCCAAATAACTATTGCATGTTCTCCTCACAACTTCTCAAGGTTATTTTAAGTTTGGGCAACCTTCCATTTTGCTTTTAACTAATTTTTAAACAAAAACTTTTTCCAATTTGCAAATTTTCTGATTACATTTTCAGTTTCATATGTATGTAAACATAAAACAGCTGATTATTAAATTCTAGCCCGAAGTTACCCAAAGAAAAAGTTCGGGCTAATTGGTGCAGGAAATGAAAAATATTACTTTCTCATTTTCTCTCAAAATTGCACAAAAATTGTTACGTGGAACGCTTTTGGACTACTTTGGACTAGTTCGGAGTGTTTCGTTATTCACGTGGAATACACCTATTGTTAGAAAAATGTTTATAAACATTATATGGAGACTACAATCTCAAGCTTGCACATAATTAATTATTAAAGTAAATTTTTTAGTGTTCAACTTTATTCATTAAAAAACAAGTATCATTATTTATTAAAGGCTCATTTGAAAAACGTTATACATAAATTTGTGAAATAAGACCGTTTAAAGCAATTTTTTTTTTTGTGATAAACTTTCAACTTACATTTTAATATACATACGTAAAGACTTAATTTTTTTCCATGTTTACCACTGTGCGCTTTTCATTAAATAAATATTTACACCTTAAAAGAGTAACATTTACATAATCGGCATTTAAAACAAAAAAAATTATTTTTTACTTCTTTAAGTTGATGGCTAAACTTGAGGAAAATCTCATTTCCTATGAAATGATTTTCTTGACAAATAACACCTTAAAGCACCTTCTAGGGCAGAAATATGTAATGGCGGCATTCCCAGGCCGCCAACTACAGCCATTAGTGAATTCTCTACTCTTGGACCAGTTACGATATTAATTTGCAATACCAGTTCTGCTCTTTAAGGCAGCCATCTGGCGTAATAATTGACCATAAATTAAGAGAAGAAATAATTTTCTTACTTGTTTCTCTCCAATGTAAACCACCTATTTTATTATTCCGGCCATTAAAATTTATAATATACATACTCGTCTATACAATCTACATGTGTGGCATTTTGCTTTGCACTTCATTTGCTTACAAACAAATCTTACATATGTACATACCAGAGGCTGGCAAAGGTATCCTTTTACGTACTTACTGGGTATTTATCTGAAAACGTGTATGCGTACAAATAAACAAGTAAGAGTGCGGTATATTCGGCTGGGCCGAATCTAAAATACTCTTCACGATTGTCACGCATATGTATAGTATATATCACAAATTTGAGCTAAATATGTTGCATATATATGGAGCGATATCGGGGAAAAAATATCTCTGTTTTGTAATCACCATTCCAAAAAAGAAATCTTTCCTGGACATGTTTTGTTTAAGCTATATCTCGGTTACATATGAACCGATATCGGAAGGTTACTATCTTTTATAACGCGAATTGCGTTTCAGCAAAAAAAAAAAAAAAAAAATTTATGGAAAAGCCGGTTCAGGCTATATCTCGGATATATGTATATGGACCGATATCGGAAATTTTCATTTTCCATTATTATATAACCTTTTTTTGTTACCAGAATTGCTTTTAAGCAAAAAAAATTTTTTATGAAAATTGCTTTTAAGCCAAAAAAAGTTGTTGTTTAAGTTCGCTTACACGACATTTTCATAAAAAAACGGTTTATGCTATATATCTATGTATTATCTTATTATTAAGAAAACAAAAATTGTTTCTTGAAAAATAGGTTTAGATTATATCTGGGGTATATATATGGACCGATATCGGAAATTTTCATTTATTTGTATTTAATAACCTCCCAATATTACGAGAGCTGCTTTTAAGCAAAACAAGTTGTTTAAGTTTGCTTATGCAACATTTTCTGAAAAAATCGGCTTAGGCTATATTTCGGGTATATATGGACCCATATGCGAATTTCTTATTTACTCCATTTAAGCAACCTTCTTTTATAACCAGAATTGCTTTTAAGCAAAAATATTTGTTTAAGTTCGCTAATACGACATTTTCTTTAAAAAACCGGTTAATGCTACATATATTTCGGGTATATATGAACCGATATCTGGGATTTTTTTTTTAATCCCGATATTTTATATTAGTGTGAAGTTTGATGCAAAACAAACAAGTTTTTTTTTTTTTAATTTCATACAAAATTGTTATTTGGATATATCTCAACGATATATGTCAACCGATTTTACTGCATTTCTATAGCAAACCGACGAGTCTATGGGGTAAAAGAATGGTCAAAGAAAAAAGTTGCTAAGTCTAGTGGTTTTCTCAGAAACGGTATTTCAACGGCGGACAGACGGACATCGCTTAATCAAATTTTTTATCAATGCTGATTCTGAATATGTATACTTTATAATGTCGAAAATGAAAATTGTAGAAATTGCAAACGGAATCGCAAACTTATATATACCCTTTACATTCTTGTGAAGACTATAAAAAAAAAAAACTATAAATTTCTCATTAGCAGAGAATTTTTTTTTTAGTTTTTCTTTTCCGTTTACTGTTTGCTGCGATTTCGAATGGTGTTTTGCTTACGAGTAAAAAGTCGCTAGGTTGCATTTGACTGATTACTCGCTATCGAATACCATCATTAGAAATTTCGATATCTTTTATTACTCGTAGATATCGAATAACAGAATCTCAAAAATTCAAAAATTCGTTCGTGTAAGAACTCGACCGTATGCGAATAAGAGAATTAGCCCCCAGATATCTTCTCTGTTTCTTTAGTTCTGCTTGCAGATACTTTGTATTAGGTTTATGAATTGCTTCGTTGATTCTAGTAGCTTATGTTTCAATTTTATTTCAAATACATATTACATTAGAATCATTACTTTAATCAGCATATATACCGCTGTTTTTAAAAAATATTAATTTTCATAATATTGTTTTAATATTTTCAATAAATAAAGTATAAATGAACTACAAAAATTCGACATTAAAAACACCTCATATCATAATGAAAACACTTTGACATGTTTTCCTCAATATTTAGAACACAAATTTTTTGTGTTCAATAATATTTGATTGAAGAAGACAAGAAAAATAATAATCAAATCTTTAGCTGGAGGACAACTAACTGTTTCGTATTCGCTACACCACTCATGATTCGCGTGTGGATCATACAAGAATTATACAGCTGATTCCTTGAAGAGTTGTAAGAGAACATATCAGATGATTCCCTATATGATTAACATAAGAGTCTTTTGCTAAGTTGAGTAAACGCTTCATGGAAGAATCAGCTTTTGTAAAACTTACTCCCGTGTGAGCGATCGTCTGTCGATGATCAAAAACACTCTTCACGAGATTCGCAGTAGAGTTTTCTACGATTAAAAGTACTAGCTGAAATGATATGGGCATTTTAGTTAAATGAGAGATATGTAACGAGTGATTTTTTTGCTATTATCTTTTTGGCAACACTAGCTTTGACAGCTCACGCACGTTTTGTATCTTGTGTCACTGTCAAACATCTTCAGATTGGTCTATAATTTAATCATGAATCGTCTTACAAACGAACAACGCTTGCAAATTATTGAATTTTATTACCAAAATGGGTGCTCTGTTAAGAAAGTTCATCGCGCGCTTCTTCCATTTTATGGTCAGTTTAATCGACCTACTGAGGCTTCTATTCGGGCTATTGTAAAAAAATTTCGCACCAAATTTACATTCTTGGACATTAAACCACCAACACGCTTACGTAGAGTGCGAACTGAAGAAAATATCGCAGCCGTATCGGCCAGTGTTGGTGATGACCGTGAATTATCGATTCGGCGCCGTTCGCAGCAATTGGGCCTCTGTTACTCCACTACGTGAAAAATTTTGCGGAAGAATTTGGGTGTGAAGCTGGTGCAAGAATTGAAGCCAAACGACCTACCACAACGCCAAATTTTTGGTGAATGGGCTCTTGAAAAGTTAGATGAAGATCCACTTTTTTATCGAAGAATTATGTTCAGCGACGAGGCTCATTTCTGGTTAAATGGATACGTGAACAAGCAAAACTGCCGTATTTGGAGTGAAGAGCAGCCAGAAGCATTGCAAGAGCTACCAATGCATCCACAAAAAACAACCGTTTGGTGCGGATTATGGGCTGGCGGCATCATTGGGCCGTATTTCTTCAAAGATGATGCGAATCACAACGTTACTGTGAATGGTGAGCGCTACCGTGCGATGATAACAAACTTTTTTTTGCCCAAAATGGAAGAGCTTGACTTGCATGACATGTGCTTTCAACAAGACGGTGCCACATGCCACACAGCACGCGAAACAATGGACCAATTGAGAGGCGAGTTCGGTGAACAGTTTATTTCACGCTTGGGACCAGTCAATTGGCCGCCCAGATCGTGCGATTTAACGCCTCTAGACTATTTTTTGTGGGGCTATGTTAAGGCTAATGTCTATAGCGACAAGCCCACTTCGATTGACGCACTGGAAGCCAACATTGCCAACATTATTCGTGAGATACGGGCCGAAATGTTGGAAAGAGTATGCCAAAATTGGACTAAGCGGATGGACCATTTGAGGCGCAGCCGCGGCCAACATTTGCATGAAATAATCTTCAAACATTAAATTATATCGACCCAACTATCGATCCAAATAAATATTTCATGCATTTTTCTGAATTTTATGTGTTTTTTTTCCGATAGTTCTTATAAAATCACCCATTATGTATATTAGTTATTTGTGTATGGTTGTGTACGATACTCTCGCGTATATAAATACGTGTAAGTAATACACATACGTGCTGCAAAGTAATTATGTATGAATGGATATTTTTGCGTATAAGTAATGGGTATACCCAATAACGTAAATACTTAAGGGCTTTTCAGACTATCATACAAGTCTTAAGATTTCGATTGGATTTTGTGGGACAAAAATCTAATGATATTTGTTGCGACTATCAAAAAATCTTACGTACCATTACATTTTGTTTTCACACCATCCCACATAAAGTAAAATAATAAATATGGTTTGAGAATAAACAGCCAGTTTGCTTAATGCCTGGTTTTAACATATTTAATGCCTTCTGTAAAAAATGCAACACTGATCCAATGAAAAATCTTATTGTTTAAACAAATTCCTAAAAATGGTGATGTGCTCTGGGATGTCAAGTCTCTTACCGAATTATTTCTCATTTTCATAACGTTTTACATTCGCATTATCCCACTTGCACGTATTATTTGAATTTTTGACAAGTCTTTATACAAAGTGTGATAGTCTGAAGTGCCCTTTAAGCACACGTAAGTACTTTTATGAGTACTCATTGTCAGTCTCTGGTACATAAGTACATTGGTAATGGCTTGCAACTAAATTGGGAAACGAAAACATAATATTTTTTTTATATTTTTATAATAAACCCTTTTTTCAATGGCTTGGAAAAAAGTTTTTAAAACGAGTTGAACCTTTTTCAAAGTTTTTCGGCTGAAGGGAAAAATGGTGGTGCTCATTTTAAAAGTTTACTGTTTAAGATACTGAAAAAATGTTCTCAATTGTGCATGTTGTCATTAGACCGCCATCTTAAGTGGTTGAGTTGGCCATATGAATTTAGATACCTACACCTTCTCACGATATGTGACCTTTTCAACAATGTTCAGGCTGATTTAAATAATTGTCACAACACTTTACTATAAATTTCAAAAACATGAAAAATTTTAATATTTAAAGCACCATCTTAAATTTTAATTTTCATTTAATTTTAAGCTTTAAAATGTTGAGAAATTTGTGATAAAACATACATTAATATCTACTGTAACAGCCTAAGGTTGTCCTTTTAAAGACGTGCTTTATATATATTTTCTTTGAAAAAAAAACGGATATATGTATGTAAATAAGGTTAGCTCCCTCCACTTGGCTGTCATTCTATATTGCATAGTTGTAATTTAAGCACGGTATTGCCAGTTTGCAGCTTATAGCTGTTGCCAGAGCATCAATTGTTACATTACGCAGGTTGGTCTAAATCAGTGATCACAACGCAATGCGCTAGGTGCAACATACTGAGTGTTTTCTTTGTGGGAACTACTGGTCAAAATATCTTTCAAAATAATACTCGTATGTAACTTTGCCATGGAATTATTATTTACCGGCCTGTATCAAACTTTTGCTACACAAAACTAGTCTCATGAAATAAGATAGATAAATTATAATAAATCTGTAAAAATAAAATCACTAGCAAAAGAGGCTATCGGCTTGGTTTGTGAGAATTATTTTACGAATATGTTTCAAAATTGACTGGTTGTAATGAAACGAAGTACCATTGGAGTATCAGCATGAGCCATAATAGTCTACCATCAGGGAAGACTTCCACGAGGTGGACTAGTTCGAGGCTCGCCAGCTTAACCAAGTAGCTTGCAAGGCACACACAAGGGGCAACTTGTTGTCAAATATACTCGTATGTATCCATGTGAACAAACCTCAAGCTGAATAGCTAGAACATTCTAATCTCTCCTGTTTACAACTTTGCGCAGTTAGTGAAAATCTGGGTCAAGCAAGTTGCTGGACCGAAGTCGATAAAGAGCATCAGCCGTTCACCAACTCCCATCACTTCTTTTTATTTTGGAAAACATGTTATGAGCAGGAGGAACAAGGGAGTAGTGTTTGTGGTCGTTTGACTTGCACCTAACACAAAACAAACATCGCAGCTTGGAAACTGTTGGCGTTAAGTCAGTTGAAACTGATCAGTGCCGAGTATATATACCTTCGACACCGCTAAGGCTAACATAATAAACTAGTCCAACACAACCTACACTGCAGGATATTGCATTACATTTAAAAGAAATTATAATGAATATCTAAAGAAAGCATGGACGACAGAGACTAAAAAACACTTGCACACAGGATGGAAGACAAAACACTACTTTTGGTTACTTCCTAAAGAAGTTGCTAGTTGCTGCTCAATTGCATAATCGTCCGAAGAGTGTTGTGCTATAAGAAGTATATGTGAACACCGCCAATCCAAAATCCATAATTTTCGGGTCGCTCTTAGGAACTATTTTATTTGTTGACGTCCGCTTTCGGAACCAAATGAGCTGCCATGTCAATGGTTGCCAGCCTGTTAAATCTACGTATAGGACTCGTTACTGAGGAACAGATTCTGCCTTGGCGTATTCCTAATCGAAGCATTCTGATTTTTTTTTTGGCAAAGAGGGAACCAAATGAGCTGCCATTTCGGAACCAAATGAGCTGCCATTTCAATGGTTGCCAGCCTGTTAAATCCACGTATAGGACTCGTTACTGGACATGTGTTTGTGATGAAAATTATGGTCTATTTTTGACTGCTTCAAGTGTCTCACCCAAGGAACAGATTCTGCCTTGGCGTATTCCTAACCGGAGCATTCTGTTTTTTTGATAAAGAGGGAAAGGAGTCCGTCATTTGTTGTACAAAATAAAACACTAGAAAGCCGCATGACCTATTTGTGTTGGCTTCCGAAACCCTTACAATCCCTCATAATTCTTTGGTGTGTGGCTTTTTTCACGACTAACAACCTCCCGACGGTCTGTTGCCTTTACAACTGATACCTGTACTGTAAACAACCAGCGGTGATGGTTGACAGGTGAGTTTGTTTAGGGGCTGATGCTACTAGTGGGCTTCGGCCTACCAACTCATTAAGCCTTGTATTCCATTGATTGCTGGGAAATTGCATACAGGAGGGATTAGAACACTCGAACTCCTCAACAAACATATGCCAAAAATTGCTACCTGTGTGAGCCTAGTTAGCCACATGGGGGCGTTGCTGAATCGTCAATAACTCACTCCATAAATTTGGTCCACTATCAGATAAGGCCGTAAAGGCAGGTGCTGATGTAAATCTTATGCTATGGGCCAGATCAGATAAGGCCGTAAAGGCAGGTGCTGATGTAAATCTTATGCTATGGGCCAAATTAGAGCACTCTGTTTTCTAGGGCATAGAGGGGAAAGAGTCCCTCATTTGTTGTAGCAAACAAAACTTTAGGAAGCCGCATGACTTAAATTGTGTTGGACTTTCGAAACCCATACCAAGCTTAAAATTGGCAGAATGGGAATCAGTAAAGCCCCCGGGGAGATTCTGCTTGCAGAGCACTCGGAGCTAATCATAGTTGAGGTGCCTACCGTGGCTGAAACTTGCTAATTGTGGTTTAAACCCCAAATCACTGGAAGCAGAATAAGTTTCCCTGATAACTTTGGACCATACCGGGTTTCGGTGGCTAGCAACCTCCCAAAGTGCTGTTGTCTTGCAACTTATACCAGTAATGTAAGGAACCAGAAGTGATAGTTGGACGGGTGAGTTGGTGATGGGCTAATGCTTTTAATGGACTTCGGCCTACCAACTTATTAAGCCTTGTCTTCGATTGACTGTTGGGAAATTGCATGCAGGAAGGATCAGAAGGCCCGAACTCTTAAGCAAGGGATTTATATATGTAGGGCTACAAACTTATAGCGAAAAGTTGTGACCGCTGTTAACCTAGCAAGCCACACAGGGGCGCTGGTGAATTCATCTTGTGGAGTTGGTCCATCATCAGGTTAAGCCGTATGGCAGGTGCTGCTTTGAATCGATTTCACAACTGATGCAAAACTCATTCAGCGATTATTACTTCACCTTCAGTTCCACCTTTTAAATCAATTTTGTATAGAGGCTGATCTCAGTCGCGGTATCAAATTCAACAAATTCTGGTTTGCAAAAGCCCAAGATCTTGTGAGCGATACAAAGTCGCCGGCTTCGCTCAATGTGGTAGAGCTTCTGCAATATGCCTGATGTCACTGATGACTTCCTCAGCCCATAAAGCGCACCAAATATAATTCTTATGAATGTAATTGAATTTCCACAAAATCTTGTGGATTATCCTCACTCCAAGGGCGACTGTTCTCATTTACGTAGCCATTTAGCCGAAAATAGGCCATATCGGAGAACAAAACATTTAATGCAAATCGGTAACAATTTGTGCTTCAACACATTCGCCGAAGTGGCTCTGTTTTGAATCTAGTTATAATGAAATGTCAAACCAAACTAAACAAAAAGCAGCTATCAGCTGGTAATTGGATAGTCAATTAAAGCAGTGCAGCCAATTCGCAAAGAACTAATAGATTGAACGATTATTAGTGATTTTGGTTTCGGCTTTTCCAATAGCATAAATTTCTCAAGAAAAAAAGCAGAAAACTTATTATTGTTTTTTAATTCAGAGTTTATTTATAATTTATAAATAATATAAATTTAGTTTAAATAATGCTTTATATGTAAAATTATTAGTAGTAACAAAATTTGTTTTTAAGAATATTATAGATTTTACTTATATTATATATATATATATATTACATATTATTTATTATGTATTATATATTATATTTTATATATTATATATTATATATTATATATTATATATTACATATTATATATCATATATTATATATTATATGTATGTTATATTATACATATTTTATATTAAATATTTATGCATAACAATATATAAATCTTAAAAATCTAATAATTATTTCCAATTACTGAGTAATTGATTGGAAGGTACCAGCTGCAAAGGTCCTGGAGGGCGTGACAAAAATGGCGGAGGAGGTAGTACTTGCATGTTTTGTGCCGAGCTGGCAAAACGCAAATTGGAGTTGCTGTAAAACAGAGCAAATGCTAGAGTAAAATTATAGAAATTTGTTCGGAAAATACTCACCGTGATTTCAAAGATTTACTATTAGTGCTTTAAAATGAAATAATGTTAATTTTTTTCTATACATATATATACATGTATGTATGTGTATTTAAGCTTACCGTTTTTTCGAACGAGACTTAGATTTCGATTTCTTTGATTTAGATTTGCGGGCCTTGGATTTTGAGCGAGCTTTAAAGCTGGTTTTGGCAGATTTTCCACGCACTTGGGATTTCTTGGGGGAACGAGCCGCGTATGGCACCACACGTCGGCCGAAAGTGACGCGTGAAGACCAGGGGGGATATATGGGCTGATATGGTTTGATCGGAGCTGGTTCTGGCTCAACCTCAGCTTCGTCTTCTTCTTCCTCTTCCTCCTCCTCTTCCTCCTCTTCTTCTTCCTCTTCTTCGCGTTCTTCTTCTTCTGCACCCTCTTCACCTCCTTCTGCTTCGGCAGCCGGGGCTGGTCCTGCACCTGAAGCGGGCGCTTGAGGTGCAGCACCTGGTGGCGGTGCGGTGTACATGGCAGAAAGTTGTATTGGAACAAAAGCTGGCAATGAAACTGTTAAGGGAACTCCGGCTGGTGGGCCAGCAGATCCGGGCGCTGATGCTGGACCTGGCTCAGGTTCTGGCTCCGGTTCGGGTTCAGGCTCAGGCTCCGGTTCAGGTGCTGGCTTAGCCACTTCTTTGGCTGCCTCTAAAAGCGTAATCAACTCCTGCTTGCTTATATGGCCCAAACCAATCGACTGTGGTTGTGCAGCAGGTCCATGCCAACCATTGAAAGGTGGACCATACAAGGATCTTTGAGATCTTATTAAGTTGGCGTCTTGCATTGTTGGTGGTCTTATCTCCTGAAGAATGTGACCAGAAGGAGGAGGAGGAGGCGGCAAAAAGTTAAATGGTAATCCAGAAACGGCAGCATAAACCAATTCTGCCCGCAAACAGTTAATTAAACTGCACAGAGCCAAACTGATCAGCTATTAAAAAAAAAAGTTTTCTTCTTTATATATGTTTCTTTTGTTTTAAATTTCTTTTTCTTTATTTTTGTTTTCACTCACTATAAATTTTTGCATGATTTTTGAAAATTTGTATTCCTCTTTTTCAAATAATATAAATAAAATCCGTAATCCTTTTATTCGTGCACAAAGATTTTTCTATCTTTTGTTTTCAATTTTCCTTTTACTAAACATATGTGTTTTACTTTCTTTAAGACCTTGCAAAGACTTGAGAGCTGTTCGTTGACAACTGATGCTGGTGGTTTTTAGCGTTTTAGTTTTTATACAATTGAAAGCAAACGCATGTCCCACGAAGAAAGTAAATATTCAAGGTGTTTGTTCCCCAAGTAAACTAACTCAAGACGTAACTAAGCAAAAACAAAAAAACTCGATCTCCTTATTGCACGTGTCTTGAATCATTTTTCTTCGCTTGAGACAAGTTTTGCCTTTAAAAATATCTACAAGCAAACGAAACTTTATTGTTGTGTGTGACCGCTGTACTGCAAAAAGAGATTATTTGGCGCAGCTTCCATTGGCTGAAAACAAAAGTATTCTCTGTTCCAAATTAATCGGTAGGTTTTTTTTCGATTCACAACTGCGCCGTATTTATGTTTGAGGAAGTTTGTTTTTTCTCAACATGTTTTCAAAATTTGCTGCAACTGAAATTGTTATTTTATTGGCTTGATTATCCTTTTATGGCTCAAAGTGTTGCATGTAGACATTTGATATCTTTTTGTTTAGTTACTTTGAATAACACCTTTTACTCTTTAATAACGGGTGTGACACTAAGAGCACCATTTCAGAATTAGTGTTGTTGTTTTTGTGCAAATGGCAACTCGGAAATATTTCAGCTGTTATATATTTATGTTATATTTTCGCTAGTGGAAAATAAGGATCCTGTGCGTCATCGTATCGGTCGGTGCCTTGAAAATATTGCTGTTGTATAGGAGAGTTTCCCCAAGAATATAAGTTTAGTGTTTTAAAAAGAAAAACAAAACCTCACTTTGGCGTCGTTCTCAAACACGTAAAATTTCACAAAGCACTACAGAATGTGGAGTTAATTTACATCAGCATCTGCCTTGAGGGTCTTATCAGATGATGGACTAGGTCCACGTCGTAAACTACTCACGATTTACCAGTGCTTGCAAGATTCATTCATACATGTGGCAACTTCTTGTCATTAGCTTATAGTCATATGAACTATCCCTTTGCTGAAGAGCTTGTATAATCCCCCAGAATGCAATTCTCCAGGCAGCCAAAAGCAAAGCTCCATGAGTTGGTAAGCAGAAGTCCATAGAGAATATCAGCCCTTAACCAAATCACATGCATAACCATCACTTTTGGTTCCTTACATTACAGGTATTTGTTGCAAGACCACAGCATCCCGCGAAAATCGGCCTTACACCATAGTTATTAAGGCAACTAATTCCCCTTCCTGCAATTTAGATTTAAACCATGGTCAGAAAGTTTCAGCCAAGGTAGGCGCCTACTTCAACCATGATCAGCGTCGACATGGTCTGCAAGTAGAACCTTACGGGGGTGATTCCAGTTCTGCCAATTACGGACTTCGAGAGTTCAACACAACATAAGTCATGCGCCTTTTTAGACTTTTAATTGCTGCAACAACGAGGGACTCCCTCTCTATGCCCCAGAAAGCAGGTGTACGCACCAAGGTAAAACCTGCTCCCCGGGGGGTCACGAAGTAGCACACAGCGATTTTGGTAAAAGAACTCAAGCTTTCAGGATCTTTTCATTTCAGGATCTAAGCTGGAAGACCAATGAAAGCATTGTCATTTCCTTTAAATGATAATGACGCAAAATTAAGAAAATGCGGATTTTAAAAAATAAGTCATCTTCATCACAAATCATAAACACAAAATCGTTTGAAAAATCCTCATAAAAAAGAAACCCAATAAGCAACTACCTGGTGTGGGTTTAGGTTAGGCAGCCTGATTGGGCCTTATTTTTTTGAAGATGGGATGTAGATAGCAGCAACCGTTAGAGCTGTGTAACTGATTTGCGTCAGCACATGTCTTGACTATCTTATATGATAGTCGAGCAGTTTCACAGCGTAAACCGATTCACCAATGCCCACAGTGACTTACAAGGCTCACAATGGTCACAACTTCTAGTCACGCGCTTTTAACCATATAAACAAAGCCCTTGCTGAAAGCTTGTGCCTTCTAATCTCTCCTACATGCAATCAAAGGAATAGAACGCTCCACGAATTGGTAGCCCCAATTCCGTAAAGAGCATGAGTTGTTAACCAACCCAACAGTCTTTCTACCACTTCCTGTTCCTTTCATTACAGGTACGTATTAAAAGAAAGCAGCACCTTAGGGATTATAATTAGCTTCCAGAAAATCCGCATGCACATAACTATCAGGGAAGATTAATAACTCCTCCCTATGATTTTTGGTCTAAAACACAGCCAGAACGTTTTAGCCAATACGCAAACGCCTCAACTGTGAGCAGCACCGTGATGCTGTTCAACATTTTGCAAATAAACCATTGGTGTGGGTTTGGCAAGTTTCAGCACAACCTTAGTCATGCTGGGACTTCTTAGAGTTTTATTTGCTGGAGCAAATGAGGAACTCCTAACTCTTTGTGCGCCAAAGGGCAGAGTGTACAAGTAAGGAATACGCCAACGCAAAACCTGCTCTCCACATGACGGTACCCATAACATAAATCTGAACACCGCGCATGAAATAATCGAATTATTGTAGCAACGACTTTTAAAAGAGATTACTCGTATATCAAGGAACTCTGATGCCAACTGACCACCAAGATCTTGCGATTTTTTCCATGCCGTAAAATCAAGGGCTTATAGGAATAAACCTGAAATAACTTCTAAGCTCAGATCGCAGATCCAACGTGTCATGGTGAGTCATAGCAACATCTCCATGAACAGGTAGTAGACAATGTCATGAAAAAAGTAGCGCACCCTCATCTAGCCGTGGAAGCCATTTATCTGATATTTTGTTGCTTACTTATGTGCGACTTGTCTAAAAAATTTGTATGGTAATCACTCAGAAAACTGAGTTACTTTCATACAAATTTCCTTGACGAATTGCTCGTCTGTGTTCTATAAACAACACATCAATCACAGCAAATTTTTTTTTACAATTTATTAAAAAACGCGAATCTCAAAAATACAAATTTTTATTTCACGACGAAAAAAGTGCACTCTTACTGAGACACCCTTTTATAGATTTTTTTAATAACATTATCAATTTCTGAACTATTTTTTAATGTTTTGAGAACCAACACTTGAACAGTGTATGTATTTATATGGCTTTATATTATGATGACTAAATATTCAATAAATTTTTGTTGAAATAATTAAGTGACACTTGAGAAGTAGTTTCGAGTAAAACTTTTTAATTATAGCCAACCATATATGAAAGTGTGTAGTTACAAAAAAGGAAATAAACCGGCATTTTATGTTATTAGATCCACTAAACTGTTATCAATAAGGGATCTGCAATTAACGCCTTCGCTATCAGCCCAAAACTGATGGAAGTTTTTTTCAATGTCCTTCAATTATGAACAAAAATCAAATATGATGTTTTTAATTTTTTCCTTCTCTCCATTTACTGAAAATACTAAAGGGAGATTAACTCTTCAATTTCTAGAGTGATTTGATAAAAATTCTGCTCTTCTCTTTAATTTGAATTGAGAAAGATACTTTAAGTGAGAAATACATTTTGTGAGACTTTTTATGTTTTTTGAATAAAATTGGATTAAAAATTCATACAATAAAGCCTTTTCGCTCAAAAAGTCTTCTTTTCAGAAAATGAATTTTTTTTTTTTTTTTTTTTGAAAATCGGGGGAAAAAATCGTCAATAATGGAATTGGAAATGAAAAACAAGTAAAATTATTAGTTTTTAAGCAAAATAATTATTTCAATATATAATAATTTTTTATTGATATTTTACAATAATATTGAAGCTACCTAGGTAGGGAAAAAATTTTTTTTTTTCAAAAACCATTTATTTCTCAACATAGTCCTCAATACACTTAGTAAGACGATATTCCAACTTCTTTATATCCCCCTCAAAATACGCGGTCCTTTCGGTAATCACTTCTTCGTTTGAGATGAATCTTTTTCCTGCGAGCCATTTTCGCTAGTTTGGAAACAGGATAAAGTAAGATCAACCACTTCAAAGTGCATTTCACTTAATTTTAGCATCGTATCTAATTCTGTATGAATCGGTGCGTTGTCTTGAAAACGAGCACTTTTTTCTTCGTTAAATGTGGTTGTTTTTCTTGATTGCATCAATCAATTGATCCAGTAATGCACGATAGTGATTTTCTCTGATTGAGGGTCCCTCCATCTATCCCTTGCAAGCAGCTGTTTACAAGCAAAGAAACGCCATTCAACGTCTTTCGGCTTCAACTCGTACGGCACCCAATTCTGAATCATTTCTATGACTTTCAAGCGTTTTGAAATGGTTTGTTGCATCACTGCCAATGTCCAGCCAATTATTGTTGTGTTTGAGCACTTAATGCCTCCAATTCTGCATCCTGACTCCGGTTCTTCGATATAAATATTACCATTCTTGAAGCGTTGAAACCATTCTGGGCACGTCTTTCATTAATAGTTTCAAATAACTTCACTACAAGTATTTGAAAGTATTCAATGAGCCTCAGCTGCAGATTTCTTCAGATTAAAGCAGAACAATAAAAGCTCCCGAAAATGACGAGACTTTTTAGTTGTGTGCCGTTTGGGAATTTTCAAAATCGACATCAGGAATCGCCAAAATCCTACCACTTCCCCGAAAACAATACGTCAACTTGAATTTTCGCACTGAAGTGAATGAGGGTTAGTAGTTCGGAGACACGTTTCACGGCAACAACATGTACCGAGTATGAAAAACTGATTCATAACCAGTTAGCGAAGCAGTTCCGAGTTTTTTTGGGAATTCCCAAAATGGACTCCGGGAATCGCCGAAATTTCCCAGAAACAATACGGTAACTTCAATTTTCGTCCTAACGCGAACGAACGTTAATTGTTCAGATACAAGTTCCATGGCAAAAACGCGCACCAAATATGAATATGAGGTGGTTTAGAATTTTCTCATAATTCCCGAAAACGGCTTCGAGAATCGCCACCGACTTTTCCAGAAGCAATACGGCAACTTAAGTTTTCGCACTTGAGCGGATGACCGTTGAGCGTTCAGATACACATTCCGCGGCATCTACGCGCACCTAATATGGAAAACTGCTTTCGAACCGGTAAGCAAAGCGTTTCCGAGTTTTGGGAATCAACCCCATTTCTCCGGAAGCAATACAGCAGCTTCAGTTTTTTTTATTAAAGCGGCAACACTGTATTTAGGGTTTTATATACCTACATATGTAATAATCACTTATATGACATGGGTTTATAGAGCTAAAAAACACAAACAAACAAACATACAAGTAAAACTAGTATAAGCGTGTTAAAAAATGTAAGTAGTCGTAAAAAATTTGCTTGAAAGATAAGATAGCAAATAAGTGGTCTGCAAACATCGTCAAAAACAGAACAATTTGACGATTTAAATCGTCAACCAGTTATTTTCAGCATCCAAAATCGTCAAAATAGCGATAAATTGACAAATATGCCAATCGTGGCTCCACACAATATAACAGATAGAGACCTGGGGACTATGCATATTGGCTAGTAGACTTATACCCACTAAACTGCCAATCTTAACTAGAATCTCTTCTCCTGGAACTAATTCGTGCTGGTATTGATTCTGTGTTCTTGCTAAGCAAACTAAATTATTGCATGCCCAGCTAGGCTAACATGATTGAGTTTTTTTTTTCTTAGCTTCACAACTTTGAGTTAACAACACTGCCATTAAAAATCTGGTTTATTTGGGCTATATTTTTAATGGAAATTTAATATAAATTGGTTCTTTAGTCCATTCGCCAAATTGGCAGCGCATATCAAACCACACCACACAAAAAGCAACTATAAACTGTTAAAATGCTGCCTGCTAAAACAGTGTTGTCAAAGCTGTTAATCTGTAAAAAAATATAAAACATACTCCTACACACATTATACAGGGTGGCCCAGAAAGACCGAAGTGGTGTGAATTGCTTATAACTTTTTATTTAAGAGATATTTTTTTAATTTTTTTTTTTTTAAATACATTAAATTTATGGGGAATATTTTTGGATTAGTTATTAAAAATGATATCCCGCAAGTGGTGGCCATATTCTGCTTCGCACAAATGTGCTCTTTCCAACACATTTTCCATGACCTTTCGCAAAACTTCCGGTGGTATGTTGTTAATTTCTTCTCGAATATTGGTTTTTAACTCCTCAATAGTCCTAGGCTTATTAACATAAACTTTTCCTTTTAAATAGCCCCAAAGAAAACAGTCTGGAGCGGTTAAATCCGGGGAACGCGGAGGCCAATTAAAATTGCTGTTACGAGAAATTATTCCTTCACCAAAGATGTCGCGTAAAAGAGTCATTGTGGCCCTCGCAGTGTGTTGGAACCATATTTGCGGATGGTTTTCCATGGCTGGCCTTACAAAATTTTGCAACATGGCCCGATATCGATCACCATTGACGGAAATGGCGACACCTTGTTCATTTTCAAAAAAAAATGGGCCAATGATCCTTTCTGAAGAAACACCGCACCAAACGGTACACTTAACTGGGTGCAATTGTCGTTGATGAAGTACTCTCGGGTTTTCCGTAGCCCATATCCTACAGTTTTGCTTGTTAACGAACCCATTTAATTGAAAATGGGCTTCGTCACTCATTATTAAGTTATGAATAAAATTTGGATTCTCTTGTGCTTTTTACTGGAAATAAATTGCATAGTCAAGTCGTTGCTGGTAATCTGTTGGTTTCAATTCTTGGACAAGTTGAATTTTGTATGGAAACAATCCTATGGTGTGCAAAATTCGCTGCAGCGACGTCCTTGAGAGGCCCAGTTGTGACGAACGTCTCCTGGTTGATGTTTCTGGATCCTCCCGAATACTCTCCTGTACCACTTGAATATTGTCAGCCGTGTGGACAGTTCGGTGTCTGCCGGGACCAGGAAGGTTCCTTACTGCTCCTTGTTCTCGAAAATTTGCAACCAGACGGTTTATTGTTGACTGAGAGGGTGCAACCCGCACATTAAATTGACGACGGTATGCACGCTGAGTCAACACAATGGACCGTTGATTTGAAAAGTAAATTTCAACAATTTGGGCACGTTGTTCAATTGTGTATTGCTCCATTATAAATTATCCAAGTCTTCTTTACAAAATACTGAAAAGAAAAGAAAAAAAAAATTATAATAAAAAAGTTATAAGGAATTCACACCACTTCGGTCTTTCTGGGCCACCCAGTATAAATGCCAGTTTTCCAAGGTGCATTTTATTTTGCTTGAACACCAAAAGAATATGCTAAAGAGCAGAAACTTCACGCTCGCCTCTGTCCTGAAATGGTTGTCAGGTGCTGTCTCTAAAAATGTCGATGTCCAAACGTTATGTATGTAATTACAATTCAATTCAAGTCACAATTATATGATTGTAAAATGTATTTAGTGTTGATGGCACAAAAGAAGTTGCTACGAAAATAAGTTGCTACTCGAGAAATCAAAAACAAACAGAAACAAACAGTTTGTATAAAAAGAAACATGCAGTTGAAACAAGTGCGAATCTTCGAAAGCAAAATGTCAGTCAGTCAATATGCCATACACGCACACACCCGTTTAAATTTGCAATCAACTGGATCACCGTGAGGATGGTAGCTACTCTGCAACCAAAGTGTCTTAGGCGTTATTCGTTTGAAAAATGTCTCGTTCATTAAATAGGCGAGTAAAGAAATGGCACGTTAAAGAGTTGCAATAATTTTATTGCAACTTCCTAAAAAAGTGAAATAAAACGCTCTCCAAGAAAGAAATATGAAATTAAACATTGAAAACTTTTAACGACGAAAGCACCAATAAAATGATTTGACAATTTTATTAAAGTTTATTTTAATCACAGTGGGTTCACGATGCAATTTGTGTTTGTAAATGGAAATGCAACAAAACTGGAATGCGAGGAGAAATATCAGTGTGATATGATACACTGGCACCTTTGCCTTTAGTTTCTTGTTATCTTTTCAACAATCTGTGAAAAATGCAACCTTTAATGCCTAAGTGTAGATGTTCAAATGGAATAAAACTAGGCATATGTGAGATATTAACACTTGTATGTATATATGTATATGAAGTGCAACTAACAAAATATATTGATTAGTATTTAAAATATATCCTACAAAGTCCTAGAAAATTTTTGCACAGTGGCTTAACGCAAAAAAATTATTTATAGAAAAATTTAAAAAGATCAGGAAAAATATTAGTTATTCGAATCCCACTACCAAACGGGGCTTAAAAAATGTGGAAGAAATCAAAGTTAAATACAAAAAAAAAATTAAGAAAATCGAAGAGTACAAACAGTGAGAAAAATTGATTTAAAATAGTAAATCCCGAAAATCGCATCCAAGCCCAATGTGCACAATTTTTTCAGATTTTTTATTGGATAGCAGACAGAAAAAGAAAAACAATGCAAAAAAAAAAATATTCTGTTTGAACTGATATTGAAAAAGTTATGAGTATTTATTCGGGCACGGTTTTCTGATAACTCGGCTTATCCAAGACGCGATATCTCTGAAACCATAGGCCGAAAACATCTGAAAATTCGCTAAAATGTTCTATTCAATGCAATAAAAAATAAAGAAAATCAAAAAAAAATTTTTCTCCGAACTGTTTGATTTGACTTGGATTGCCACATATACAGATTATTTTTGTGTTTTCTAGCTGTATATATGTCGCGACATTTCATAGAAATTATCCCAATCAACAGTAGACTTGGAAAATGTTAAAAAATATTTTCAAACTGCACAAAAATAGAATATGGTTGGATGCTAATTTTGGTTAAACAATCAATCTTGGATTCGATGATTGTAGTCATAATTGACTCAGGGAGCAAATTATAATGTGGGGTTGTATGGGGAAAGAAAAGAAATGGGTTTTAATCTTTTCAATATCGAGGGGGTTTTATTAAATTTACCTTGGTGATACACAAATAGAGCTTAGGAGCTGTTGGCACTGGTAGTTTAAATAGGAATGCAAATAAAAACTAACGGTTTTGGAAAACCAATATTGGATCTGTGATAATTCCTTCAGTGCGAAAAACTTTACAGAACCCTTTTACACTACGGTAAATTAAAGTATAAATGTTAATATATTAGTAACAATTGCGATTTTTATTCACTATTTTAGCTTCTAACATTGATACCAATAAAACATTATAAATAGCTTGTTGTCTGTGTGTCCCAGCTATCTTTATGTCGGCATTTAGTCATAGGAGCTACTCTAATCCAAAATTTCCAAAGTCTACTGATAATTAGGAAGGCTCCTATAAAATAGATTAAAAAAATTTATAGTTTAATTAAATTTTAACACATATTTAGATTAATATTCATTAGTACGAGGGCAGTTCGAAAACTTTTTAGCCTAGCACAAAAAGCGCGGTATAAACAAAAACAAGTTAAGTGTTTTGGAAACTTCCATCTCTGCTATGAACACATGCTAAATTTTGTTTTGATCTGGTAACTCCTTCATATAGAAACACATGTTCACAAAAGACGCATCCGCGATTTTTTCACAATGGAAAATTAGAAATGCGTGGTGTCATTAAATATTTACATAATGGTGAATGTGGTCCTTCATATGCAACAGTAAAAAATTGGGTTGCTGAATTTAAACGTGGTCGTACAAGCATTGAAGATGAACCACGTAGTGGACGTTCGAAAACAGCAACAACAACAAAAATTGTAGCCAAAGTGCATGATATGGTATTAAATGATCGACGAATAAAAGTGCGTGAAATAGCTCATATCAAGGGCATCTCAAATGACCGAGTACATTTAATTTTTCATGAAGAACTACAGATGAAAAAGCTTTCTGCAAGATGGGTGCCGCATTTGTTAACAGTCGACCAAAAACGCATAAGAATGAACATTTCTCAAGCTTGTTTGGATCTTTTTAAGTGAAATGAAATGGATTTTAAGCGTCGTTTCATAACTATTGACGAGATATGGATCCACCACTATACTCCAGACACAAAAGAACAATCCAAACAATGGACTGAAGCTGGAGGAAGTGCCCCAAAGAAGGCAAAACCAATTCAATCGGCTGGCAAGGTTGTGGCAACGGTTTTTTGGAACTTCAAAGGTATTTTATTGATTGACTATCTGGAAAAGGGTAACACAATAAATTCAGAGTGCTATTGCAACCTTTTGGATCAATTAAATAAATGTACAAATTCGAAAAAAACGTCCTGGCTTACAACACAAAAAAATAGTTCTTCATCAAGACAGCGCACCAGCGCACAACGAATTAAAGTACGAGTTGCTTAACTACCCACCTTATTCTCCTGATTTAGCTCCCAGTGACTTTAATCTGTTCCCAAATTTAAAAAAAAATTCCTTGCTGGCAAGCGTTTTACCTCAAATGAAGATGCAATTACAGTTGTAAACCACTATTTTGAAGACCTTTTGCTAGAAAAACGTTGGAATAAGTGTATTGTAGTTTCAGGAGATTATATTGAAAAATAAAAATATTTTTGAAAAACTAACTATTTTCTTTCATTGATGGGCTAAGAAGTTGCCGAACTGCCCTCGTAGTAATTTTTTTTAGTAATTAAAACTATTTTAAAGGTTTTTATTCTAATAATATAAAGATATTGTTCAACTTGCTTGGACACAAATTTCAAATAAATTAATGAGAATTCAAAAAGAAAAATGGTCAAATAATATTTCATAAGTAGAACAAAAACAGCTGTTTTTTCTTAGACAACCTTTTTTCCTATCTCTCGGCAATTCATTCACATGCATATATGTATGTGTTTCAGCGTTGTCAGGTTTGAAATTTCAAAACGCACAAAAATAGGGTGTTTCAACTAAAATGCACCAAGTTTAGAATTTTTCTCTTCGTTTTTAAGAACTCATTTGGTATTATGAAAAGTATAATATTTATATATACAAAACACGGTAATGAAACAGTCTTTAAAGCGGGTCTGATAGCACCGGCTGATGGCATGCCATCAAATTCGTTCAATAACTGGAACTCGTGTCTGTCAAACTTGCACTCTAGTGCGGTTCCGGTACTTTTATTAAGACGATAGTATCTTTACAATAATTATATCGATATTTTATCAAATTTGTAATTCAGCAGCATTATTTATATTCTTTGTCAATTGAAATCAGCTGTTAGTTTTATTGCCTAATCCTTGTTAAAATTATGTTGCTCAAGTATCGTTACTGCAAGGGTTGAAATATGTGGAGAAAATTTAAGATTAATCGAATCATTAAAAGTTACAGAATCGCACTTCAATCCATCAAACTCATGTAATAGGAATTCCATCAAACACAAAGTAAATTTCATTTCTTTTTTCGAACAGAAACAGTGAAAACCAGTTGGCTAGAGTGGGTGTCTTTTAAAGAATTTATTGATATATACAAAAATTTGCCAGAATTGTAACAAATAAAACGTGAAAATTTCCCTAGGTTAAAGCAGAAGATTATGAAACAATTTAATCATTTTATCAATAGTTTGGTAATGTCTCAACTACCAAGGCAGTAACTGTTCACACGTCATCATAGATATGGTCTGGACTATTTAGTGGCTGCGTTTAGTGTAGTACAGGGTGGCTGATCAATTTTACTACATTAAGAAACTCAAATAAATTTTTGTAAAGTTTATGTAATTTTTTTTAGTAATTCACTTGAAAAACAATACATTTTTGTTAAAGTAATGCATTAAGTTTTGAAAATAATTGAATTCAAATGGCCTCCACCTTCGGTGACACACGTACGACATTTTATCAAAAAGTTATTCATTATTGCCTGGAGCGTTGCAGCGGGAACTGTCACAATTACCGTTCGAATGGATTGCTTCAAATCAGCCAAATTTGTTGGGATTATTTTTTTGTAAACTTCTTGTTTGCAATAACCCCACAAAAAGAATGAGGTACAGTGAGGTCAGGAGACCTGGGAGGCCAACGGAATATGGAGTTTCTTGAAATCAGTTTATTGGGACATTTTTGCCTCAATTCTGACATAACAGGCGTGGCTGTGTGACAAGTTGCCCCATCTTGTTGAAACCAAACAGTGTTGAAAAGGATTCTCTTTCTCCATTGATCGTAACAGTAACAACGTTTGCTTCGAAAAAGTAAGGCTTGACAATGAACCTTGAAGAAACTGCCCACTACACTGTGATGCGAAGTGGAAGTAATTGCATCTGATGGAGTATCTGTGGGTTAAAACTACTTCATATTCAACACATTTGTTTGTTAACATTGCCGTTTAAATCAAAATGTGCTTCGTCAGACATAAGAATGCAGTTCAAGACATTTTTATCCTCTGGCACCATTTGAATGATCGTCTCACAAAATTCCAAGTGAATCCGGAAGTTTTTAGGGTTCAGTTTGTTTGTTAATTGAATATTATATAGAGATAAGTTTAAATCCTGGTGCAAAATTGTCTGCAGTGACTGTCTGCTGACACCCATTTGAGCAGATAAGTTCATTGTCGCAAGTCTAAGGTTGGACTGTATGGCAGCAGCGATAGTTTCCTGCGTCCGAACTGAGGGATCTCGATGATTATGTATTCTTGCAATTGTTCCACGCTCGGCAAAATCCTTCACGAGCCTCATCATACTCCATCTACTAGGAGGAGTGCCGCCAAACGTGCACCTATATTCTCTTTGGACGGAAACAACGGACTCCAAAGCGTGAGAGCGTTGCACTTTCCAAATTCTTGTTTCAATGTCCCAATTCTCCATTTTAGTTAAATTTAAAGATCAATCTATAAAATACAATAAAATGGAACAGGTAAGTTACTCAGAAAATAAGTTATTACTTTTTTTTAGGAGTAGCTTTCATCAGCCACTCGGTATTTGAGAAACTTGGCTTGATCTTTCAATAGCAAAACCATATCTAAAAACAACAAATTTTTTAAACGAAATGTCTCTTTTTCCCTAGAGAATAGGTTTAATATACAACAGCAAGATTGTATTACCTTGTGCATATGATATGTCACGTTTTCCACATTATTACTTCGTGTTCTGATTGTGCTCTACAAAACGATTTTAAAAATTTTGAACACTTGAATAAACTTTTCGCTTACATTAAAAGAAAAAGTTTAGTTGAATAAGATATGAAGCCACCAGAATTGAAAAAGCTCACTGAAAATTAAAAAAAAGTCCACCGTCTAAAGAATTTTTAGCTCAAAAAAATGTTTAAAGTACCAAAAACGGTGCGAAACGCACCGAGTTGACAACGACAATACGAGTAATGGGTTTTTTTTTTTTGCTTGGTTTAAGAATTCCATACTGGATTTAAGAATTTTATACTTACGAGTATATGAAGACATTTGTACAATCTCGTTTTCGGCTTATTTTAAGCACAGTTGTAAAAAATACTTAAATTTAATACGAGCTTTTTCTTTCTAAGCACCTACAAGAATATATTCGATCTTTTTCTGAATATGTAATCTCTTTGTATTTTCAGCTGCAAATCAGAGTAGTATGGCATCCAGCATAAATCATTAAATTGAAGCGTTTTAAATTTCTTAACTTATTGAAAATTATATCCATCTTTGTGTTTCTTTTGCCCACTGTAAGGCAAGCAACTTGACAAAGATTGACATCGCATGATATGATTTCTTGTTAAACCTTTTCTAATTTGGTCAACGAAATGTGGTTGTTGTTTATGAAATTGGTTTATAAGGTTATAAACTTGCCAATACTCGTACGTTGGGCATAAAAACGAGTATGATGTATGTTCGTAATAGCTGTCATGTTGGCTGACTGCATAATGTTGGACATTGAATGAATGCTTCAGTTTCGTTTTATGGTCAAAGGAAATGTTTTGGTCAACCAACTTGACTATTTTGTAATAGGTTTTGTTTGCTTTTTCCATTTGATATTGGTGCTTTCAGAAATTAATATTTAACATAGTTTTACTTCCTTTTAATTAATGAATTCAATCACATTTCAAGAAAACACTTCGGCGTGTAAGCGAAATAATACAAAGATGAGATAATTAAAAATACTTAATTAAATTAAACTCAATAGAAAGCAGACGAATTGAAAGCACTCTTTAGCGGAATGATAATAATATTTGCGGAATGGCAACTTACATGCATATACTTGAATACATATGTATAATATGTACAGTAGAGTGGTTCGAAAAAAAAAAAATTGTGTCAGTCATCCACCCCCAAGGATTGAAGATAATGTAAAACCAATTCGAAAGTAAGTTTTTTTTAAATATCGCCGTTATAGTGTTTTGAACCAAATTCTATAAAAGTGGTATTGTTTTTACATTCACCCCTATCATGAATAATTTCTCCCCTAAAATTGTTTCCCATATCAGAAAAGTGCGATCGTGAATAATTTTCCCCATAAAACGTGTTTCCCTTTTTTATAATATGTAATTCAGCGGTGAATGAATGACATGCACAAAAATATGCTCCCATTCAAAATTTCGCCTTATCATGAATGGATTTACCAAAGACATTTTTCCCAAATTTTGTGTCAATTTGTTCATTTTATTTTCTTTGGGAACTAGAAAAAAATTTATATATAAAAGGATATATAAATTAACTAAAAACTATTTTTAGGTCTAAGTCAATAAATAATGTGCAATATGACATGCTTCTAAATAGGATGCAAAATAACTGATCAATTGCATGTGGTTTTGTGAAGGTTTCTATACGGACGTGTATTCCATATGAAGGAATAGTGGCAGGAACCTGGATGTGTGGCATCAACGAAAGTATTTCTCATATTACTATCGCATTTCTAAAAAATCGTACAATGTTTATTCTAATTACAAGCTATTATATTTATGAATCAATCATAAAGCAGCTCTGGGCTGGGCTCTCGCGTTGCCGTAATTATTTCTTAAGTGCGGTCAGGCTTGTCGTTTTGTTTGGTCTTCGAGAGTTTTGCGTCTTACTCTCATTGGTCAACTGTCTAGCTCAACTAACTGTCTTAGTTTACAGTTTTTAGCAACGTGGCATACATCGGTAGAGTTAGTCACAGTGCCGCAAGAAAATATTGTTAATACCATCGTGGGCATAAGGTCTTTGTTACTTCGCCCATGCTATACCTTGCAAATTTATTTGCAACGAGAGTTGTATTCAAACTGCAATTTCTTTTTCTGTTGTAATAAAAGTGGTTGTTTTTATTTGGACTTACAATATTGATGTGTGCATCCGATGATGACGGGTATGCCAAATTTTCGGTAGAACTCCTGACAGTTAGCTCTAGTTTCTGCTTCTCACGGATATTTTATGCATTCTTCGCAGAGACTTTTTTCTAAACCACCCAACTCTTTAGAGAGCACCTCGTAAAAAGTGGATTGTGCCATTCCTTCTTTATAATCTCTTCCAACAATTTTTTAGTATCCACCCTCTTAAGCATGCGGTTAGTTTACGATGAATTTTTTGCTTCGGGTACAGAATCTATCAAAATATTCAACAGCTATGAAAACGCCAATTTATTCACCCTGTAATCTTGAATAAATCTGGAATGGAAACAATTTTATTTGAATTCTTTAAATAAACTTAACCCACTTACAATGTGTCGGGCAACTCTAAAAGCTCAGCTACCCAACTGGAATGTAATGTAAATGGAACGCAGTAATAACGTAAAGTAAACTTAAGACTTAAGTGCGATTATTCAACGTAAAAAAGTGACATATGTTTTTGGATAAAGTTTAACTAACAATAAAAGATTTATGGCCATGTTCACAAAAATAAAAAGGAATTTGAATTAAGTTTTAATTTAAATATTTTGTACAAAAGTTTATTAAAACAAATTTTCGTTTCTATGAACATACCCAGCTAGCATTTTCAATTGTAGACAACTCTATTGGGAATCTCATGACGAGTGTTTTTGATCGTCTACAAGCGCATTTTTTAATCACAGACGATCCCTCGCACGGGAGTAACTATTACAAAAGCTGATTCTTCTATGCGACTCTTAGGCAACTCAGCAAAATGCGCTTATATTAATCGTAGAGGCATCGTCTGAGACTCGTGTAGATATTATCAAACAACTTCTGAAATACTCGGCCGTGTAACCTTTGCATGATTCACAACGAGATTCTCAAAAAGCTCATTAAATGAAACATTGATGATTCGTATAATACTCGTTAGACTTTTCATTTTTGACTTTATACACATTAAAAAATATTATGTCCTTTGCGTGAACAAAATGTTGCTGCCATGTCCTGTTACTGATGGCGTTATCATTTCTTGGACGAAAGATCTACAAATATAAGCAATTATTAATTGAATTTCTTTCTGTAAAAAGTTATTAACATACTTCTTCTTCAGTGAGAACGTTCTTTTTTTTTTTTTTTTTTTTGAAATTGAATAAAAGATACACAGAAAATCACTAGCAAATTTTTTAACATTAATTTTTACGCTTTATTAGCTTTTCCTCGGTTTCCCTAGCACAATATAATTATTTACAATTTATTTTCTATTTTAACTTATTACAAACGAAAAATTTACCGCCAGCCCGCTTTAAACTCTAATCTTAAATAAAAAGTTAATGCAAACCGGAAAATAAACTATAATACGCTGTTTTTTTCTTTTATCTTTCTATAATTGTGTCTAAATAACAATAATAAATTTTTAAACATCATCCTTTAAGTCCATGTTATAATATCATACACGATCGTGCGATCTACAAAAGAAAGCATGTGTGCTGAAAAAGTACTAAAAATGCAACCGTGCAATAGACTATTTGACAAATCGTGCGATTTGAAAAATTTTATGAAACTTTTCAAAACATTATGGTTTCTGTGCGATCAGTGTGATATATATTGTGAAAAACATAAGAATATTGTTGGTGCCTCAAGAAAAAATTTAAGTAATGTAAAATTATTATATTAATAAGAGTTTTTAATTGTTTTAATGGTTATATAAATTATTTCAATCTTACTTGTGTAATAGTGTGGCCTACAACGCCATTTTGAAACGATTTTTTCAAGTCGGCCAGACTTTTGAAACAGTTTCCTGTGAATGAACCGTACGATCGTGTAGGATAGTGAATCAGGGCCTTTAGCAATATTGAGTATGTGCGGACACTTAAACAAATTTTTAATTAACTGATAATTGAATTAATTAAAAAGTGTATGTATGAACAACATATTATAGTTACATTCCATTCCCGTCGGCTAACTGAGCCTCAAGGACTTTTGACAGATAAATCACGCCTTACGCACTAATTAAAGTTGTGCTGCAAATACTACAAAGTGTTTAAAATCACTACTGACTGACTATAGCGTCCGTAATGTCACAAACTTTGCACAGTTTTTAAAATAATTTTTTTACTGGATTTTTTTTTTTTTTATTTAGTTTTTTTTTTTATTAATATTCAACAAGCCTCTTTATTTTTTTATTATTTGCAATTGTTCAAACCCACTGGCCACTGCAAGTAACAATGGCGTAACTATTCGTTGCCACAGTTCCACAGTTTTTGATCTTCATGAAACTGTATTAAAACTAGTTCATAAGTGACGATTGTTCCAGCCACCTGAAAAGATTGAAATAAACAAATGCTAGTAAATAAGAAAAGAAATAAATTAAAAATACATATACTGTATATGATTTTCAATTAATAATTTTAAACAAATGAAGATTATGAAAAGTTTATTTTTAACATTTACTTGCCGTTAAAACCAACTTCCTGGTGATATCGAAATATTGCATTCCCGTCATGGCCACCGTATTGATATTTATTTCCATTACAAAACGTTGCACTTCGGCGCAATAAGTATCGGATGGTATTTGTTTGATGACCAGCAAGGGATCACGTGATCTATCATTTACCTCGGCCAAATATAGCGAAACGGCCAGTGTGCGGGCCAACAGAAACATCAAAGAGAAATAAAAATAAATCGCATGAGCCATTGAGGGCATTTTACTGCAATAGAAGAAAGAATTGTATAAGTATGTACATATGTATGTATATTAATAATGTGAACAGGTTAGAAGATATATAGACATACACAGGAAAAATTATGGGAAATTTTTGCGTAATATTCAATTTTGTGGAAGAAATTTGCATATTCAACGAATTTTTTCTCTTAAATCATTAAAAGTGTTAATGATGAGTATGAGCGAGAGTTCTTTATATATATTTTTTTCTCGCCTAACAACAAAATGTATATATTTCGGTGATGCCTAAAGTGTAAACCAAAGGTGCCCACAAGTTCTATATGGAAGAGTAAACACCAATACATTTAAAGAAACACTATTTTTATTTAATACTTTTTGTTGTAAAAAGCAAAACATTTACAAAAACAAAGTTCACACTGATAATGGCTGTCGTCAATGTTTAGTGCCAATTTCCACTATACAAGAAAATAAGATTGCAATTTTTCATTTTCTTCTTTGAACTTTCTGTGCCGTTTCCACTGTACAAGTCTTATTGCTTAAACTGAACTGATTTTGAGATTGAATAGTATACATAAGAATATGAAAGTAAAACGAATTGCAAGTACATGCAAGTATGAACTCGTTTACTGGATGAGGTAAAATACCTCACCCCGTTCTCTAAAAGTTAATCAGTTCAGCAATAAGACTTGCACAGTGGAAGCTGGGAATTACCAGCAAAACATGCGAAAGTGTTGTTGCTTTGCTTTTGTGTGTGTGCGGTGAAGAACGAAAAAAAATACCCAGCAGTCCACAAGTTATTACAATTTGCAAAGCATCCGATTGTAAGCGATTGTGTCAACAGAAAAAATCAAAATAAACATGTTTTATTGTGCTTAACATGCATGTTAAGCACAATAAACAACTAACATCCAATTCAGATTAGTATTTTTCTCTCATTTTGTTAAATTGAATGTACATAAGAAGCAAAGAAGAAAACAAATGCTAATAATATAGTTTTGAACTCATCCAATCTTCGCTTACAATGTATACAGTGTTGGATGCATCTTACGGCCTAGGCCATCGCTGTGTAAATGTAAGTAGGAATTGTATACAGACTTCGGATGGGTCGCGCTTACATTCCCAGTGAACTTTTTGTTACATACATCTTCGATCTAAGACCATTGACAATGTAAGCGCGACTCATCCGAAGTCTGTATACAATTCCTACTTACATTTACACAGCGATGGCCTAGGCCGTAAGATGCATCCAACACTGTATACATTGTAAGCGAAGATTGGATGAGTTCAAAACTATATTATTAGCATTTCTTTTCTTCTTTGCTTCTTATGTACATTTAATTTAGCAATATGAGTAGAAAAAGACTAATGTGAATCGGATGCTAGTTGTTTGTTGTGCTTAACATATTTATTTTAATTTTTTCTGTTGACACAATTGCTTACAATCAGATGCTTTGCAAATTGTAATAACTTGTGGACTGCTGGGTTGTCAATGGTCTTAGATCGAAGATGTATGTGACAAAAATTTCACTGGGTATATAAGACGAAGTTCTTTGTGTATTTTTCATTGCTAATGCTGAGCGCAGTATTTGTGTATTCCCAGTGAACTTTTTGTCACATACATCTTCGATCTAAGATCATTGACAATGTAAGCGTGACCCATCCGAAGTCTGTATACAATTCCTACTTACATTTACACAGCGATGGCCTAGGCCGTGAGATGCATCCAACACTGTATACATTGTAAGCGAAGATTGGATGAGTTCAAAACTATATTATTAGCATTTCTTTTCTACTTTGTTTCTTCTGTACATTTAATTTAACATAATGAGTAGAAAGAGAATAATCTGAATCGAATGCTAGTTTTTTGTTGTCCTTAACATGTTTATTTTGATTTTTTCTGTTGACACAATCGCTTACAATCGGATGCTTTGCAAATTGTAATAAGTTGTGGACTGCTGGGTTAAAGAGCACAGCCCTATAGCTAAGAGCATTTACAAAAACAATTGAGTACCAAGCGCATAGGGTTGTTCTAAATGATTTATGATATTTTGTACTGTGAATAACTTACTTGATGCTTTTCAAACATTGAATACAAACAAAATATAAATTGTTGGCGAACGAAAGCATTATTATGCCAGAAACAGCTTCATCCACTTCATCAATCAAATCACAAATCAAAGTGTACTGATAGCGGCACTCGGCCCAAAATGACTCACGCATTGCCTTGAAATTATTTAAATACGCATTTAATCTACATTTAAACTTACTTATGTATTTAAGCATACACAATTTACCATATGCTGGTGACTTTCCATGTGAATGTAAACCCTTTTGAACATCGACGACAGTCCCATACCGATATTCATGACAAAAACATCCATATAGGTCCAACCAAAAGTCAGCAAGATATTCTGAATTTTACCCATCCACGCCAGCCAGGGAGAATAGTCGAATACGTAAAAGATTTGATCGACCACATTGAGGAAAAATGATTCGATGGGATCACTGGTAGCTGGGCAGTAATTGGCAAAGTGTATGGCCGAAATGGTGCTGAGTAAATGTTCAGCTGAAAATAATTAAAATTACTTTTGCCAGCTTTTCTTTTCAATTGATTCTGTTAACTGATTAATAGTTGCAGCAACCAACAAGTAGACTGAAATGATAAGTTAGGCAGAAAAGTGATATCTGTCCTGCCATTTTATAAACTCATAATTGAGAAAGAAAATTTATCCGAATTTGTTACAAATTATATCTGGTGTAAATTTGAATATTTAATTTGACCATAAAATTGATTGCTGCAACGCAATCACTTTTATTTTCATGTCCGTTTTTTTCTCTATACAAATTTTATTACTTGCCAGCCGGTGTTCTTACTCAAGGATAATGTTATCAGAACAAATGTTACATATTTAATCCTGTGTGACAATTCCTCTCGTTCACGCCAACTGCTGAAAGGTGGCAACTGCCTTTCCACCTCCTGCCAGCGGCGCATTAGATTTGGCCACTTCGAAGCCAAACGTAAAAAGCCCACCGATGCCATGAATATTGAGAGGTGAAAAATGAAGGGTTCTGTAAATATTGTTTTGTTATTTTTTCTTTTAGTCTATAAAATTTCATTTACATTTAAATGCCGATAGACAGACAGACAGACTGGCATGAACGTGCATGCACACCTAAACACACACACCCATACACACACACACTGTCTGTCATCAGAGATTATGCCTCACCAATATTACGCACATCCAATTTCACATGTTTGATCATATTGATTGTTAACAAAGTGTCCAGTATGGTGGTCAACATGTAAAGCAAACAGTAGCCGGTGCGAAAACTGTACCAGCTGAAGGATAAACCTCTGGCCGATTTACTCCGAATACCACGAACAGGCATTAAGCAAAAGCATTGAGCCATCACCAGGACTGTGTTTTAGCACACAATGAGTGTGGCCGGCGAGTGGATTGGATTGGTGTTACGAAAGAAAATAAACAAACAATTTTTTAAAAAATAAATTAAATTGGATTACCAAATTGAAGTTGTTGTTTGATTTAAATGTTTACGTTAAACGGTTTAGCAGGAGAAATTTTTACAGATTTTAAAATTTTTAGAGATATTAACTACACAGAAAGAAAAACCTTATACCAAATTTACGATTTACGAATAACACACAAGTGTACTTAAAATAAATATTTAAAAAACGAGATTGTTCAAGAAATCTAATCCTGCAATATCTTAAAATAAGTATAAGATTCCTGGATTAAATGCAGAATTTGATGAACCCATTAAAAAAACCAAAACAAAGGAACAAACACATACATGTGAATGAATTGTTGAGAGATAGCTATAAAAAGTTCTCTGAGAAAAACTGTCTTTTTTTCTTGAGAGAAGTAAAGGCAAATTTTATGACTCTTTGCTTCAGCAACATTTAGTGTAGAAATTTTCAAAAAAGTTGTCTATACTATTGAAATTTTTATTTATAATACGTATACAGAAATTTCATAAAAGTACTTTCCTGTGTAATGGCAGCGTTAAACAAAGCAAATCTCTAGTTGTCAATGTGATCAATTTATTCGAAAATAAGAGAAAAATTATTATAAAAAGAAATCCAAAACCGTATTTCTTGTAAGTACCACCTAAATTTCCAGAAAACTTTTTCATACAAAGTCCTAATCTATATTAATATAAGCACTTCATTTGGATGACTGTAACCCCTTTTGAGCAATACTTATATACCTTTAAGCTAAATGTTTGTTTGTGTACTGAGAAAAACGTAACTCACTTGGTCCTATGGCTTCATGAAATGAGCCATTGTGCAACAAATCCCTGTCACGTGCATAACGCAACCCACCTGTGTCGTTTAAAAGAAATTAAAAGTTATATTAATATATATATTTTTTTTACTTAAATAAAGGAAAATGTTTGTACTTACGATGCTTTTGCTTGAAATCATTTAAATTGCTTATAAAAATTTGCAATTCCTTGGCAATTGAACGATGCTTTCTTCTTGGGGTGGGGAAATGAAAATAAAAACGTGTAATCAAAACGCCGATTTTATTACAATTTTTATAGATATGAATATATAAGTGTATGAATACAAAACATTAGTCCAGCTGTTGTATAAGTAATTTTGCTCTCTTTAATCTATTACAAAACTGTCGTACGTGTTGTACAAATATACCATTCATTATTAAGCTACGTACACATGGTTGTCAGATCTGACAATATTGCCAGTAAAATTGTCTGAAAATGTATTACAATCGTGTGAACTGCCAATTTTTAACTTACAAGGTTGTCAGAAAAACCATTGTCAATCAATTGTAAGAGGACAATGTTGTCAGGCATCTGACAATCGTGAGGACACTCTTCGTCGACATTGCTAGATAATTGGCTGGTATTGTAAGCTCAGTAGTGCAATTCACTAACCAGTTTTAACGCTAATAAAATTCGTTTAGAGAAATTAACACTAGCGTTGGTGTTTTCGCGACTCTATAACAGTTTTTAACACTATTTGTCTTCGTTTTAAATCAGCTGTTTTTATAGCCTGACTGATTAGCGTTAACTAAACACCAATTATTTTTGTGGTGTTTATCTTAACAACAATGTTGTTAAAATTTCTACTAGAATAACTTCGCTGTATTTGCGATACGATTTGTCGGAAGACTCCAACAGTCGGTCGACGTTTTCTCTGTGAGAACTTATCTTATTTATCAAAAAATATTTTAAATAATAAACATATAAATAGTTTTACTTATCCTAAACATGGAATTATTTGCAAATTTGTTTGTTTTTTTCCTGTTCCTCTTTGTGGTTTTCTTTATTTTTAACAAAGCTGCCACATTATTTCAAATTTTTTTAACATACAACCGGAGGTGTTACGAATAAGTTAGTGAATCACATAAGCGTTAGTGCAAACCACAGTAGCTCACGTTAAGTTATGCTCTTTTAAAATCGTTAAAAGTTAGTGAATTGCACTACAGTTTTAATTGTCAGATGTATAAAATTAATGCACCTGACAAAGGCATTATGGTCAGAAAAAAGTTTGATGGGCAACGCTGCCAAACTGATGGTTCTTGATATACATAAGTGGCAATGCCTTACAACACGTCTGGCAATTTTTTTCATCTAACAATCTGACAACCGTGTGAACTGACAATTTTTGTTGTCAGATGAATTACTTGTCAGACCATAGTCTGACAGTGAAAATATAAGATTTTCTTACGATCGTCTGAACACACAATTTACTTCTGCCAGACAATTTTTCATTGTCACTACATTGTCAGCATGTTGACAGATCTTAAAATATTGTAACATCTGACAACCGTGTGTACATAGCTTTAGATTGTTTCTAAAAATACAGCGTGGACCATGACATATCAACATATAGCCACATGTTTATATAACTACGATGCGAAAGAAAAATGGTTCGTAATTGAGGAATTGGTACCTTACTTTGCTTTCGCAAATTTTATTTTATCATTATTCGCTATTGTTTCTGATATCGTTTTCAAACTATTTCACGAAAAAGTTTGCGCAAACAGCACAGAGTACCAAATTATATTCTTATCGCATTTACTTTTCGTATCGAACTTACTTTCGCATCTCAATAGAGACTAAGCGCCCTGCTTATTTATTGCGAAAGTAAATGAAATAGAGGCTTATTTCTTAATACGCGTACTCAGTTATATGTTTGTTTATTTGTTAGTATGTTTGCAACACTCGAAATCTATGCAACATGAATGATAATTACATATGCAGGTATACGAGGGCTGAGCAAAAAATAATCGTTAATTTAAATTTTTTTAAAAGTATTTATTTGATATTCAATTATTTGATCTTGTTTAGGTAAATATTTCTTATTTTTGCAGCTAAAGATCGTTTTATGTTATATAAAAAGTTTTACAGCATTTATTTTCAATATTTCGATAACAATTTGTTAATTTTCCTGACGATGATAACAAATTGTTATCGAAATACTGCCAAACAGATGGTTGTTGATATACATAAGTGGCAATGCCTTACAACACGTCTGGAAATTTTTTTCATCTAACAATCTGACAAACGTGTGAACTGACAAAAATAATTATCTGTAGCAAACAACGGTAGCTAACCTTCAGTTAACGTTGATGTACACAAGTGAGTTTGCTGTAGCATGCAAATATATTCCGGCATCTGTCTCGTCGGCAATCGGTGTGGGTTGTTAATTCGCTAAACTCATTTATTTTTGTACTACAGACCTGTTATTTTGTTATGCATGCTTTAAAAATTCAATATTAGTTTTTAATTGGTTGTTGCAAATTGCTATTTATAGACAGCTAAATCCGAAAAGACGTTGACGATGGTGTGATTAATGTTGCACACCTTTTCCCCTCCCAGCCATGATCATAACTTCATTGGCAACAAATTGTCGTTACGATCCCAAAATCCTCTACCTTACAGTTTGAATGGCAATACTGCCAAACAGATGGTTGTTGATATACATAAGTGGCAATGCCTTACAACACGTCTGGCAATTTTTTTCATCTAACAATCTGACAACCGTGTGAACTGACAATTTTTGTTGTCAGATGAATTACTTGTCAGACCATAGTCTGACAGTGAAAATATAAGATTTTCTTACGATCGTCTGAACACACAATTTACTCCTGCGGGACAATTTTTAGTTGTCACTACATTGTCAGCATGTTGCCAGATCTTACAATATTGTAACAGCTGACAACCGTGTGTAAATAGCTTTAGATTGTTTCTAAAAATACAGCGTGGACCATGACATTTCAACATATAGCCACACGTTTACATAACTGCGATGCGAAAGAAAAGTGGCTCGTAATCGAAGAATTGGTACCTTACTTTGCTTTCGCAAATTTTATTTTATCATTCTTCGCTATTGTTTGTTTTCTGATATCGTTTTCAAACTATTTCACGAAAAAGTTTGCGCAAACAGCACAGAGTAACAAATTATACTCTTATCGCATTTACTTTTCGTATCGAACTTACTTTCGCATCTCAATAGAGACTAAGCGCCCTGCTTATTTATTGCGAAAGTAAATAAATAGAGGCTTATTTTTTAACACGCGTACTCAGTTATATGTTTGTTTATTTGTTGGTATGTTTGCAACACTCGAAATCCACGCAACATGAATGATAATTACATATGCAGGTATACGAGGGCTGAGCAAAAAATAATCGTTAATTTAAATTTTTTCAAAAAGTATTTATTTGATATTTAATTATTTGATCTTGTTTAGGTAAATATTTCTTATTTTTGCAGCTAAAGATCGTTTTATGTTATATAAAAAATTTAACAGTATTTATTTTCAATATTTCGATAACAATTTGTTAATTTTCCTGACGATGATAACGGATTGTTATCGAAATATTGAAAATAAATACTGTTAAATTTTTTGTGTAACATAAAATGATCTTTAGCTGCAAAAATGAGAAATATTTATAAAAAGTATTTATTTATTCATCAATAACTTGTCTTGTCCCCTTCAAATTAGTCCCCCTCACGTATAATACACTTATGCCAGCGTTTTTTCCAACCGTCGAAACACTTCTGAAACGCGCTTTCTGGTGGGTTGCCAACAGCTCCTGTTTCGAGTTTTCTTTTATCTCCTCAATCGTAGCAAAACGCTTTCCTTTCATCGGTGTCTTTAATTTTAGAACGGGGAAAAAGTAGGGGCTATCCAAGCCCGGTGAATACGATGGTTGAGGCATGATAACGGTTTTGTTTTTGACCAAAAAACCACGCACAAGCATCGTTATATGAGCTGGTGCGTTATCGTGGTACAAAATCCATGATTTTTTCCATAGTTCTGTGCGTTTCTGAACAATTGCTTTGCGCAAACGGCGCATAACTTCAAGGTAGTATTCCTTATTGACCGTACAATGTTGTGGCAAAAATTCATGATGCATCACGCCATTGCAGTCGAAGAAAACAATGAGCAACACCTTTACGTTTGACCGAACTTGACGTGCCTTTTTCGGCCTTGGCTCTTCTCGATGCTTCTATTGGGATGATTGGGCTTTGGTTTCAATGTCATAGCCATACACCCATGATTCGTCACCAGTTATGACCTTTTTGAGGAAATCAGGATCGTCGTTGACGATGTTCAAAACTCGATCGCTCCTGAGCAATATCGAGTTTTGTTAATAATCGCATCATAAGAATACTGTGTTCGAATAAATACTCATAACTTTTTCAACGGATACAATGGGCTTGGGTTTTGTATTAAACTTTGATTTTTTCCACATTGAAAAAATTCAAAGGCGACAAAACCAAGTTCTTCGAACGATTACAGCGGCTCCATGGTACGTAAAAAATTCACGACTTCATAAAGATCTGAGTGTTCCGCTGGTAAAAGAGGAATTTTCTAAGTACGCGACAAGGTGTGTCAGTAAACTGGAACTTCATCCAAACCCTCTTGCGCGCAATATACTTAATTTTGGCGGCCACACTCGGCTTAGAAGAAGGGATACCGCTGCCATCATCAGATTGCTCAATAGGTGATTTTACCAAAATAGCTCCCGCAATAAAACTTTTTCAGGGCTGTTCTGCAAATCACTTTTTGTGAAAGTGATTTGAAATCACAAAAAAGGTGTTCTGCACACAAAATATTTTTGATTTTTGTGATTTTAAATCGGTTAGCTAACTTGCAATCAATTTGAAATCACATCCCAATTTTTGCACGCACTTTATGATGAATTTTATAATTTATTACATTAATAAATATCCTAATGTGTTTTCTATTGATTATTTAAGTAAAATCATTTATTTTATATGAAATAATTCATTAAATTAAAAAAAAACTAGATACGCTCATTTTGTTGCAAAATTTGTTGTATTATTTTGTGATTTGCTTTATTGGTTTATTTTATTTTACCTTTTATATTTATTAGAAGGAATTAACCTTATTTTGCCAATAATTCCGCGAATAAAAAAATTCAACCTGAAAATAAAAATATCAGTAAATTGGACCAAAAAACAGAATTTTTTGTGCTTTAGAGGAGAGTAAATCACATCGAAAATCACAAAAAGTTGTGATTTGCAGAACAGGCACAAATCACATTTGTGCTTTTGAAACGGCATGTGCTTTGAAATCACGTGATTTTTAGAACAGGCCTGTTTGTCTAGCATTGGCCGGACTTAAGTAAAAATCACATTTTTTTTTAATTTTAAATAACATTTTTTTAACTTTAAATTTAGTATTAAGATTTGAATACTTATTTTTAGTTCATTTTGAAGATTCAATAAATAAAAAAATAAAAAAATTAAGCGACTTTTGGTAGTGGGACTCGTATAACTATTATATTTCTTGATTTTTTTTTTTTTTTTAATTTTTTGAGAAGAATTTTTCGTGTTACATACACCACTGTTCAAAAATTGTCTAGGATTTCGCAAGATACATTTTAATTACTCAAAAAGCTTCTTTTCACTGATTTTTTTTCTTTTAATTTGATAAGAAAATATTTTTGCTTTAAACCAATATGTAGTTTATCAAAAAAAACATTATTTTTCTTCTCCGAACTCTTCGATTTGACTTGGAATGCCCCATATACTTTTATTGTCCAAGTTCATAACTTACAGCCTGTTTATAGGACACGAGTTAACTCACTCGCGAGGAGCCAATTTATAGACGAGTACGTAAGAAATTGGGTTCATAAAACGCGACTTGATTGTGTCGTGCAACTTACGTAAATTCGCGTATGTGTCAAACATTTATGATATTTGTTTGTTGCCATCATGCGTAAAAATAGTATTTGTTTACATTTTTCATACCAAAAAATTTTTTTTCAAGCTAAAAAGCGGCATTCCTATTCTAGGCACAGTTGGCACACATACATACATACATACGCATGTATGCGTAAGTAAATAAATAAAACAAAATATTTTTTGGAAAGGCTAATTGAAAAAAAAAACGTATAAACAAACAAAAATTGTATATTTTAACTGCAAGTTTTATTTTGTATATGTGTATGTTTTATTATGTCTGTAAATATGTCTACAAAACATTTATATGCAACGCAAAAACAATTTCAATTCATGTCTCCAGAAATTTGAGAGACTCTTAAAACGTTCTGTTGCAATTTTCATTCCTAGTTTTCTTCTTACTTATTACCACTTATAAATTATTTTTATTATATTTTTTATTATTTATAACAATTTCTACACATTTTCTATTGACGAGCATGTTTCTTCATTCGCCGATTTTGACATTTATGGTGAGATAACTCGCGTCTTACAAACCAAAATAAATTGACAGATGTTACGTTTTTTAATACTAATCGTCAATAGTCGCGGTTTGTAAACCAAAATCAGAAAAAAATTACAAAGTTAGCGCTTTTTATCGACGAGTCGTGTCTTATAAACAGGCTGTTAGAGTCTACACCTGCGATAATATCTAAGATGAGAACGTCAAATTCAATCGCAGAGAGACAGTTATGTTACACGTGGACTTAAATTCTGTGTTATCGCAGTCTTATAATCACTTTTATTAGAGCGTTCTTATGAAAAATCGTATGACAACGTCTTACAATAAGAGCTGCCAAAAAAAAAAAAAAAAAAAAAAAAAAAAAAAACGATTGTGTGTGTGTTTGTTTACAAAAAGACGACATTGAAATTTTAGCGATTATTAATTTTGTAAAATATCTTTTGCTTTTATGCATTAAATATATACTATAAGTGATTAATTTTGTACAAAATGTGCGCATATACGAAATTCATATAAGATTTTATTCATCGCAAGGATGTGTTTTCTTCTCGGTTTTTATTGATTTATGAATTCTTATAAGATTAACTGCAACACGTTTACTCCTTGTTAGATATGAAGATGGGCATAGAGAAATTCGCTCTCTCATTCTGCCGACGTTTTCTCAGATATTATGTCAGAGTTAATCACAGTTGTATACACTATGTAAAACAAATCCAATTTCTTTATGTAAATCGTTTAATAAGCTTTAGGTAAACTGAACAATAGCACTAGTATACTTCAATGTTTTTTTCACCTTTTACGTTTGACACGCAATTTAGTGTTACGCTTCTCCACCAACTGTGAAAATTTCGTAAAGCTTTTAAAACGTTTGAAAATACCCTTCTCATTATAATGACGCAAATGGAACGCCATTTTTAGTACAATGTTAATAAAACCACAACAACAATTATTTTAAGAGATAAACTCGAAAATGTTGAACAAATATTTAAAGTTTACAAAACGCTTTTAAAACGATTATTTCAACGTCAACTAGAAGCGGAAGTTGAGGGCGAACTGCAACTACGGCGAGTGCAAAATTAACATTGTGGTCTCAGTTGAAAGATAGATTTAACTTTTTTTCTCTTTTCTTTTTTTAATTTTTGCTTTAGTCTAAAGCACACTTGAAAAATATTTTGCAAATTAAGTTTAATTACTCAATATTAGAGCAAGCCACAAAAACCAAAATAGCTTAGATTTGGTTTTATTTTAATTGACATTTGTAGAAATATATTTAAAAACATACACATTAAGGAGTTCACCATTTGTGGTAAACTAGCCTTGTAAACTAAGCACGGCATAATGAAATATCTACTCGTATAGCAAATAAGGATTTTCAAAACAGTAAAGCAAAGTAAAGGAATAAGTATACACTAATAGAAAAACTTTCGTAGATATGAAGACTTTTTACATTAATGTTACGATTTTGTCGATGTTTTTCGCACCAACGTAATTTAAATAACCTAAAAAAAATTAAATTTTTGCTACAAATTTAAGTCATAGAAGGATATGTTACTCCAAAAATCTACTATATTCATATTTATAGCATAAAACAAATTTTCCAAGTTTAATTGGCTTCGTTACTTTAATTCTTATTAAATTTCTCGCCTTTCGAATCGGCAAGGTCAAGGCGAATTCATTAGTAGGTGAACTTAATAGCACAGGTGATTATTTTTTTGCTTCTCGTGCTTTTTCCAATGAGACTGTCAAAATTTTTTTCTTTTGGTTACAAACTTTTTCGCGCCATTTTAATCTGAAGATTTTTTTGTATGATTAAGTGCAATTTCCTGAAATTTGTGTGAATTTAAAAGTGAAAAACTAATACAATCTGTGATTTTAGTTACAAACAATTATAAAAGTTTATATTTAACGTTTATATAAAATTTTTCCCCAGCTGAACAATATGAGGCGAATTAAGATTTTGACATTCGCGATATGTTTTACAATAACAAAATTCATAGTACTGAATTCGCCCTTCCGCTTGCATTCACCTGTATAAATTCGCCTTGGGCAAGGTGCAATTTTTAGAACCCAAAGTCGTCAAAATAACGATACATCGTCAAATATGGCAATCAGGATCATGAGTATGCTCTTGTGATTTGAATTCGCCTAGATACCCATAACACCTCTCTTGTGGGTTCTAGCCACAATCGCAAATGTCATGCGAGACACAAGTGTCAGAACATGCCAGATAGTAATAATTACATTTACATATGATATATGAAGATATGAAAGTGTGACAAATTTGTTTTATTCACATTAAATGATTTTTCTTTTAAATGTTGTTCGTTAAAACAAAGATAAATATATAAAGATAATACCTTTCACGTCACGTCAATATATATCGGGTGGTTAAATTTCAAGGGCCGATGTTGAATGTGAACCACACCTAAACGCCAAGTTTTTTTCCGAATTTTATTTGACATTTCTCTATTTCAGACTTACTCAATTTAAACCATGGAGAGATATACAATCCAACAACGTGTTAAAGTTATCCAGACTTATTATGAAAATGATGATCAATTTTCGAAGAAAATCATCTTCAGTGATGAGGCACATTTTCACCTCAGTGGATTCGTCAATAAACAGAATTGCCGCATTTGGGCGAATGAGAATCCAAGAGTGACTGTCGAAAAACCAATGCACCCACAAAGAGTGACTGTTTGGTGCGGTTTATGTGCTGGCGGCATCATCGGGCCGTATTTTTTCCAAAATGAGGCCGGTCAGGCAGTTACTGTGAATGGTGTTCGCTATCGTGAGATGATAACGAACTTTTTATTGCCCGAATCGGAAGATATGGATATAGACGATATGTGGTTTCAGCAGGACGGTGCCACTTGCCACACAGCTAACGAAACAATTGCTCTTTTGCGCAACAAATTCAATGGCCGTGTTATCTCACGTAATGGCGATGTAAATTGGCCGCCAAGATCATGTGTTTTGACACCATTGGACTTTTTTCTTTGAGGTTAGTTGAAAGAAAAGGTGTACGTCGATAAGCCAGCAACAATTCAACAGCTAAAGGATGAGATAATTCGGCACATTAACGGCATAGAACCTCCATTATGCCTCAGGGTCATCGAAAATTTGGACCATCGGATGGAGGTGTGCCGCCGTGGTCGCGGCGCCTATTTAGCCGATATTTTGTTCCATACATAATTGAATAATACCAATATATCATAATAAAATAAAATTACAATAATTTTTATTCAAAATCAACATCGGCCCTTGAAATTTAACCACCCTTTAGTATAGTATTTATTACAAATTTGAACTAAATATGCTCGGCTATATCGCTCCTTTATTGCAACATAGTCATAACACAAAAAAGCTTGTTTCTAGAAAAACACATATCAAATTTTTAGTTTCCATACAAGTCTTAAAAAAAAATTTTAGAAAATATCTCCTAAAGGAAACAGTTTAAAGGTAATTTAAATTAAATTTTAGCACAATACAAAAGGTAGTACTGTTAATAATTCTGCATTGTTAACTCAAACTGCTCATTTTTTTGAGATATGACTATGTTGCAATAAAGGAGCGATATATGGACTGATATCGGGGGGAAAAAAGGTAATCTTTAATGGAAATTTTCATGGAGAAATGGGTTTAGGAAATTTTCAGTATTTGTATTTTAGTAACCTCCTTTTATTACCAGAACCGCTTTAAGGCAAAAACAAATTGTTTCATTGAAAAATCGTTTTGATTATATCTCGGATATATATGGACCGATATCTGAAATTTTCATTTTCTGTATTTAAGTAATCTCTTTTTATAACTAGAACTGCATTTAAGCAAAAAAAATTTTCATAGAAAAATCGGTTTAGGAGGCTATATCCGGGTATATATGGACCGATATCGGAAATTTTCATTTTCCGTATTTTAGTTACCTCCTTTTATTACCAGAACCAGAATTGCTTTTAAGCATTAAAAGTTGTTTAAGCTCGCTTACGCGACATTTCCATTAAAAATTGGTTTAGTCTATATGTCGGACATACATAGACCGATATCGGGAACACAAATTTTTGTTTGACTTTTAATCGCCATGCCAAATAATTGTGTCAAGTTTGAAGCAAAATAAACAAACTTGTTTTTAAATTTTCATGCAAAAGTGCCCAAAAAATGGGTTTTCTCGGTATTTGCGATATATCTCTGCTATACGTGAACCGCTCTTAATGAATTTAATAGCAAACCCATGAATCGATTGGGTAATAGAATGGTGAAAGAAAAACGTTTCTGAGTCTAATGTTTTTCTCAGAAACGGCATTTCAACGGCGGACAGACGCGCATCGCTTAATCGGAATCATTTCTGATTCAGAATATATACGAGTATACTTTATAGAGCCACAAATGAAAATTGTAGAAATTACAAACGGGACCACAAACTTATATATACTCGAACCCTTAAAATTTTTGTGAAGTGTATAAAAAGTGGGAGATACATTTGATAATAATGTTCTTAATGGCCGTCAGCTGTTTTCGGTAGCATAAAGAATTGTGCCGCTTAATGTACTTAAGAAAAAAAAACAAAATATTCTAACAAATGTTTTAATAATGATCACGTGCTTTTAAACATTTTGCGAAGCAGTTAATGGTTTTTAGCAACTTTTTTTGTAACGACCTTGAACTTGAAAGTGTGAAAGAATGTTAATGTTTGTCCTTTGTACTACATTTTTAAATTTGTTTTTATAGCCTTTGCTCAATAACCCAGCAAACATCTAGGCTTTAATACAATTTTAGCTACGATAAGAAAACCAGCAGCTGTAAATATCTCTACCTTCGAACAGCTCTTGGGCTTATTACGATTTGTCATCGTTTCAGTTGTAACATATGTATGTTCAAATCGTTCCTTTATTTATGTTTTGGTAATATTAGATTTGATCAAAACCTTTGATTCTTAAAACTTTAAATTGATCAAAAAGCAACTGTGTAATATATTTAAATTTGGAAATTCTGCTTGTTGTTTGCAATACTCTTAACTTGTGAACATATTTCACTTTGTTGAAATAAATGGTCAGCAGCCAAATACTTTAGAATTACATAAGGGTGTACTTACATCAAAAATAATCTAGTACAAATAATAATGTAGTACATAACGATAATATTGTTGTAATACTATTGTATTCAATAAAACTAAGTTTTTATGCATGTTATTTGCAACAACAATTATATGACCAATGCCTTTTATTTGGTTGGGTATAACAGTAATATGGTTCTCTAAAAACTTAATAATTTATTTAAATTGTTGAATATTTGAGAATATATTTCAAAAATTTTTAAGGTCTACTGATGATTAGGGTAGCTGCTATGAAATGTCGACATAGACAGCTGAGAAACATTGAAAACAAGCTGTTTATAATTTGTTGGTTAGTATCAATGTTAGAAGCTAATATAGTGAATTAAACTCAATTGTTTTAAAGTAATAATTTTTGTGAAAGTATGATTTGTGATGAATGTAGTGTTTTAAATATATAAAGCTATACAGTAAGTATTTAAGACAGTAGTCTTGCCCACAACCATATAACTCAACAATAGTTCGTTGCCTTTAGAATATTGTCATATCAACCATATTTTTTCTCTACATGCAGGGATATGTAGATCTACTGAGATACATATCATATCCAGGCATTACAATGGGACCTGACTGGATCCCAGTGGGCTAGTTTTACAATAGCTGGCAACCTGTCAAACCTAACCTAACCTATACTTCTGTTTCGTTTGTTTATTTTTCTACTTCCTCTTCCACTTCCGCTTTTACATTTATAGGGTGTTTTTTTAAGCTAGACAATTAACAACAATTAACAATTTAATTTTTTGTGTTATTTTTTACAATTTCAAGTTCTATCGGGCTTAAAAAAACACCCTATATTTTAAGCCCTTTACTCTTTATGACGTATATGAATTATCTTTATAATGCAATTGATCTCGGTAACTGTTACACATTGCTGGTGATATACAACTTCATGTCTTTGAATCCTGCGAAGATTAGCGCTCTGGGCTTTGCTAATAGCATATTTATTCCGAATATGCACAATCGTAATCACCCTGTTGAGTTTGTTTTGTATTGCAAGGTTTTGGGCGTATTTATTTATCGATTCAATAATATCCAGAGTTTTTTTTCACTCCGCAGAAATTTTACCATTTCGCTATTTTATTGCCGATAAATGCGAGAAGACGTGAAGCTCCTTCTTTGTGTTTGCGCCGTTTTTCTTGTATGGAGCTGAACTGTTTTCGGGTACATCTCGACAAAATATTTCTAAGCTCTATCTTTGCTTCATCAGAGTTATTCGTTTTATATATGGCCTACACTATAGGGATCATGTGTCTTTCTAGGCAGTAAGAGCGTTAGGTTCTGACTTTTCAACTTTTATCGACCAGCGACTTATGCTGCAGTTTTATAAAATAATTAAATATAATAAATAAACCGTCATACATTTAAAAAAAAATTTGTCTTTGAACGTTCTTCAAGAACTAATATGCTGAACCGTCCTCATTATTCCACTTTAGTGCTGAGCAGATCTTTTGTTGTGAGAGTAGCACGGATTTGCAATACATTAATTCCATATTAGGAACGGAATTTTTACAAATCTATTCCTCAGTTCAAAAGATTGCTCTAGCAGTATTTATGAGAATTTTCAGAGTTACAATAATAATAATTATTTGAAGCATTTTTATACCCTTCACAAAAATTTAATTTTCCTATAAAGTATACATCTGAATCAGTATTGATAGAAAATTCGATAAGCGATGTCCGTGTGTCCGACGTTGAAATACCATTTCTGAGAAAACCATTAGTTTTTTTTCTCTTTCACCATTCTATAACTCAATCATTTCATGGGTTTGCTATTGAAATTCAGTAAAATCGGTTCACATATAGCTGAGATATATCGAAAACTCCGAAGAAAGTAATTTTTTTGCAATTTCGTAAAAAATTGTTTGTTTTGCTTCAAACTTGACACAATTATCACAAGGCAAAACAATTTTCCCGATATCGGTCCCTATATATCCGAGGTAGAGCCTAAACCATTTTTTTTAATGAAGATATCGCGTATTCGAACTTAAACAATATTTTTTTTGTTTAAAAGCTTTTTGATTATAAAAGGAGGTTACTTAAATACATAAAATAAAAATTTCCGATATCGGTCCATATATACCAGAGATAGAGACTAAACCGATTTTCCATGAAAATGTCGTGTAAGCGAAGTCAAGCAACCTTTTTTACTTAAATGCTGTTCTAGTAATAAAAGGAGATTACTTAAATACATCAGATGCAAATTTCCGCTATCGGTCCATATATACCCGAGATATAGCCCAAACCGATTTTCCATAAGATTTTTTTATTTATTTTTTTTTTTTTTTGCTTAAAAACTGTTCTGATTATAAAAAGAGGTTACCTAAATACAGAAAAAGAAAATTTCCAACAACGGTCCATGCATACACGAGATATAACCTAAACCGATTTTTCCATGAAAATATCCATGCAAAATTACCTTATTGGCTTGGCAATTACAAGACCAAAAAAATTTTTTTCCTGATATCGGTCCATACATATCCGAACATATTTAGTTCAAATTTGTAAATATATTTACGTGACTATCGTGAAGGGTATTTTCGATTCGGCCCTGCCGAATATTATTACACTTTTACTTGTTATTTTAACGTTTTTAAATTAAATTTTTTAATATATAATATTATAAATATTGTTTTTGTGTTATGCAATTGTAATAATACAATTTGAAATTCTGAACTAATCTAGCCATGGAGGCTTGTAGTTCGTAATGAATCAATAAAAAGAAAAGAAAGAAAAATAATTTATATTATGCTTTTTGCTTTATTTGTCGTTGAAACAACGAAAGTGCGCAAAATTTCACTTATGAATTAATATTAGCACCTTGTTTTTGGGCTTTTTCTTTGCGCGTGTAGTCGGTGGTCTGCCGCCTTTAATGTGTTCAACGAATAGCAAAAATATGCTCCATTGTGTGGGCTTTTCACAGCAACAAGGGCTTAAGCTGAAAGTCCATAGCACGCGTTTTACGCATCAACGCGTTTCAAGCGTCTGTCAAAGAGTAAAAACAATGTAATTTTATGTGAGAGGTTACACAGCACAAGGTGTATGATGCGTTAAACGCCTACGACGCCAAAAGTAAGTGCAATTTTTACTTTTGCACGCGTCACAAGTGTTATAAAAACTGTCAGTTGTTTTTGATAGCCGCAGATCACAATTCATTTTATTTTTTCAAAGTTATCGCCAAAAATATTTGTGCCGCGGGTTGTTACTTTATGTTTTTGTGTTAGAAAAATGTTTTTATTAAAAAAATAATTCAAACACAACAAAAAACTTATCGCATGAAAAGCGTTGCATGTAACTTGAGTTTAAAAAAGGTGTAGAACGCGTAGAAAGTCGGAAGTGCGTAAAACGCGCAACGCATATAACGTGTGCTATGGACTTTCAGCTTTAGTAATCTGTACGAAAAGCATTGAAGCTACATATAAAATCTCAGTGAAACTAACCTTTTTTCTAAGAATATAAAATTAATATTTTCGATGTTGCTGGACAGTGTTTTTCTGTGTAAAAGCAATAAGTTCTGGAAACAATTCTTATGGAACTGTTCAAAGCACAAACCTATTAATTGCATCTATTCTGTGAAAATCAAGTTTTTTATGTCTCTACAACCAAAATGTAAATCAAAAAAAGTTTGTTCATTTTATCTTTCGTTTCAATGTTTGCATGGAATCATTTAGGCTGGATTTGTGCCGCATCGACACTCTGGCAAATTGTCCGAGTTAATAAAACAGCTCATAAAGTCTGTTAAAATGTTTGCGGACAATTTTTTGTTTTCAACAGTTTTTTAGTGTGCTAAAAACAAATCACCAGCATATTCAAGATATTTATTATGATAAACTGCCGCAATATATAATAACGATAATAGTTTTTCTCTTTCTAATGTTTGTTGCCTTATATATTACTGTCTAAAAGGCACAACAATGCAAAAATTTCAAAAGTAATGCCAGCACTAAAGAGCTAGACAATAAGAATGATTTATTGTTTTGATTAAATTTTGGGAATTCCTATCCTTTAGCAGATAAATTGTAGTCTTTAAGCGTCTGCATGAGATAAAATCTAATTTTAATAAATTTTAAATTAAAATCAGTCTTGCAAATATTAAAAATTGAGAGGTATGCAGGCACGTGAAAAAACAGACCTGTAACATAGTGTATGTGCGTTTGAAAGTGAAGTTGGCTGCAAAAGTAATAAAAGTAATACATTTTTGTACATTTTCTCTTAATAATTAGTGATTTAGTTTCTGTTTTCATTTTTATAGAGAATTTTGTTAAACAACTCGATAAAGCACCTTTACATGGCAATACAAGTATGTAGATCTGTCAAAATTATGTGTAGAACAAAGGAAATCTTACCGTGTAAAAATAAAATGTATTCAGTACGAGAGAAATCCAAATGCAAAACTTAACAAGTGGTCAATAAATCTTCATTTTCTATACCCTTTTAGAAAACTCTGTGTTCTCATCACATCAGAGGTGTATTTTGAAATTTGCATTGGCAGCACTTTGTATTAAGCATTTGAAGGCGGTACAACATTTGGAAACCCAAACAATTGCCTTTCAAGAATATTGCATGTTGTTTTTGTAAATGTTGTAGAATTCTAACCATCAGTAATTATATTACATGGCCCGAGTTCAAATCCCAGTGGGTGCTGATGAGTAGTGTAGCGACTACGAAACAACTAGTTGTCCCCCAGCTAAAGTTTTGATTATTATTTTTCTTGTCTTCTTCAATCAATAGTTATTGATCACAGCAAATTTGTATTGTAAAAAATCCTTCTTAAGAAAAAACTTAAGAAAGGAAAAACTTGAACTGGAACCCGATGTACATATGTACATACCAAAAAATTTTCAATTTAAAAATTATATTACATTTTCATAATAATACTTTGATTTTACTTTGTAAAGTTACCTCCGGTTACCCTGGGTTTGAAGCTGGGCTGGGGCACGCTTAGTCGCGTCCAGGGCTTTTTGGGTGTAAGGTAGTTTTAGTACCTGAATGTAAATTCAGGTACCACTAATTGGTACTGACGAAAATCAGCACCTCCTACGAGTCCCAGATGTAAATCAGGGACTCCCATCACCTTGGACCCTAACTCTGCCGGGGTAGATGAAAATCTAGCCGGCCTATTATTTGTCTCCTGTTTACATACATCTGCCTAGCGTAACGCCCGCGTTACCACTTACAGCCGTTACTATTTAGTTTTACCCCTTTTTCTATTTGTTGCCCTTTAAAATTATTTATTTGCACCTTTGTTTGTTTTCTTTTTTATATATATATTTTTTCTTTGATATTTAGGATCCTCACAACTTGTACTTCAAATGTCAGCATGCAAAATACTTACAAGATATTTCTATTTGCTTTTTATTTAATTGCGGAGAGATTTTCGTAATATTTCGCTCCTACAAAATCAAAACATCTTGTATTACCATGTAAACGCGCCTTAAGCGATATTGTTTTAGAAAAAGCGTTGGCGTATACCTATTTAGGTATGTTTCTTAAAAGTTAATGCGAGGCGCCAATTAAAGCTAAACTTAATGATATATTTTATGTAGACATGATTGTAAGAGCGGTTCTATAACCGCAAAATGCATAAAACTGGAAAAAAACTCAATTTAATGCACTTTTTCCTCTTTTAAATTTGGACAGACGAGGGGCGGCACACAAACGAAATTTGAGGGTGCTGTAATGAAAATTGTCGGTGGCGTAAAGTGTGTAATACACATCTCTATTTTTGAGTTACTCGACCGTATGCAGGAGAAGGCGAAGAAGCTTATCGGTGACAGTATGGTATCCAAATCTATTGACTCACTGAAAAATCGACATAGTATGGTGTACTCTGTTCTATCGTTACTACAATAGATCTTGCTCTGATGAGATTATTAATCTTGTTTCCGAAACACGCACATTTCTACGTAACATGCGTACATTGTCCAGGGCTCATCGATTTGTGGTCGATTGCCCGGAGAATAGTGCAACGCATTGCAGAGAAAATTCGTTTTTCAGCCGTACTCTTCGCCTGTAAAATAAGCTGCCTGCAGACGTGTTTCCTGTCCGTTATAACGTTGGAAAGTTCAAGTCAAATGTTCACAAACACTGCTCCCTAATTCCTCCAACAACTTATTTTCCTAGTTCTGGTACAATGCACTGCATATGTAGGGGTCATCTCCTGAGTACTAGTCCAAGATAAAAAAAAAACAAGTAAGAATGTGGTATATTCGGCTGGGCCGAATCTAAAATACCCTTCACGATAGTCACGTATATGTATAGTATATATTACAAATTTGAAGTAAATATGCTCGGATATATATGGACCGATGTAGGGGAAAAATATTTTTGGCTTGTAATCGCTATTCCAAAATGAGATCTTTCTGGGAACCTTCTTTAATAACGAGAATTGCTTTTCAGCAAAAAACAAAATGTTAATGGAAAAATTGGTTCAGGCTATATCTCGGGTATATATCGGAAATTTTCATTTTCCATATTTATATAACCTTATTTTGTTACCAGAACTGCTTTTAAGCAAAAAAAAAGTTCTTTAAATTCGCTTACGCTACGTTTTAATGAAAGCCCCGGTTTAGGCTATATCTCGGGTATATATGGACCGATATCTGAAAAATGGCCTTTTACTCAATTTTGGCTTAATAAGTGTGTAAAGTTTGAAGCAAAACAAACAATATTTTTTTTTAAATTTTCATACAAAATTGCAAAAAAGGCTTTTTTCGGAATTTTGAATATATCTCAGCTACACGTGGACCGATATTACTGAATTTCAATAGCAAACCCATGAATCGATGGGGTAAATTAATGGTGAAAGAAAAAAGTTTCGAAGTCTAATGGTTTTCCCACAAACGGTATTTCAAAGGTGGACAGACGGACATCGCTTAATAGATTTTTCCATTAATTCTGATTTAGAATATATATACTTTATAAGGTCGCAAATGAAAATTGTAGAAATTACAAAAGGAATCACAAACTTATATATAGCCTTTACATTTTTATGTCTTTTCTGACTTAGGACTGTGTCGCACAACGTTGAAATTATACTTTGTCTCTGCTGTTTACACTTCTTTATTACCTTCTACATTCCAGTTAACGAGAATTTCAGGCTCAAATATACAAATATAATTGCAACGTATATACATACACTTGCTTGCGAAACAATAAGAATGCAACAACAGCAATAAAATAATTCGCGGTGAATTTACTTGGAATTTTGCGTTCTTTAAATCATGTGGGTTTGTTTGTTTGTTTGTGTATTATGTTTTTGGCTTTATGTTGTTTGTGTGGATGTGTGTGTACATTTACAACAAGCAGCTCATCATCGGACTCGCTTTTTGGGTTAGGTGTAATAAAAATTGATAATTTTTCTTTATCCTAATTTGTTTGCACTTTTTTCTTAAATTCAGGTGTAATAATCTTCAAGCTTAAGGACTTTTTAATAAAGATTTTTTAAATTGCTTATTTATTTCAACATTTCGTCTTCTTCGGCAAAATTGTTTCATATTGTTTTCTTTTTTTCTTTGATTAAAATAAATAAGCAATTTAAGAAATGAGAGCAATAGAACTTATTCATCTGAAATTGAGCAACTTCTGTCAGAAAAAAGAAGAGTCAGAAGAGAGTGGCAACTTCGCAGGTCGCCCCAGCTTAAAGCTAGGCTACGGGAATGCATAACTCAGCTAAGAAATCTGCTTGAAGTCCATAGAATGGCTTCCCTTAAAACATATTTGGAAAGCCTTGATGGTACCCCTCAATCTCATTATTCCTTGTGGAAAGCGACAAAAGGTTTAAAAAGACCCGTAATAGGTAAGCCACCTTTGCGAAATTCAACTGGCGACTGGGCAAGAAGCGATTCTGAAAAGGGAATGTTGTATGTCGATCATTTGCGAAACGTTTTTATCACAAATGATTCAGAGAATAATACAGCGGAATTACCACCATATGTTGTTAGACCTCCTGTGTCTTTGAGATTTAATTTTCAAGATGTCGAAAACGTTATCGGTAATACAAACCCCAGGAAAGCTCCAGGCATTGATCAAATTACTGGTAAAATGCTTGAACAGTTACCTCGTGTAGCTAGAAGGGTTCTACTTTTTATTTTTAACGCCATTTTACGCCTTGAGTATTATCCTGCAGAGTGGAAGGTCTCAATGATTACTATGATACCCAAGCCAGGGAAGGATCTGACTAAGGTAGAATCATATAGACCAATAAGTCTTTTACCAACAATTTCAAAACTATTCGAAAAATTGTTAATGGCGAAGTTGAGTCCAATATTGAACAATGTGGGATGCATCCCTGATCATCAATTTGGCTTTCGGGCTAAGCATAGCACCATAGAACAAACGCACAGACTAGTCAATGTCATAAGACAAACCTTTGAGGCGAAGAAGTACTGCTCAGCTCTTTTCATTGATATTTCTCAAGCGTTTGATAAAGTGTGGCACGACGGCTTAATGCACAAAATAAAGCTAAATTTGCCTGCAAATACACACAAGCTTCTGGAAAGCTACTTATACGGGCGGAAGTTTGTTATCGGAGAAGGCGACTTTATTAGCCCAACTCAGCCAATCAAGGCAGGAGTTCCCCAAGGCAGCATACTGGGGCCTACTTTATATTTGATTTACGCCTCTGACATGCCAACGACATCTGGAATCCACACTTCTACCTTTGCAGATGACACAGCGTTTTTGAGTGTTCATGAAAACCACCATTTAGCATCACGAAATTTACAAGAATATACTTCAATATTAGAGAAATGGCTAAAACTTTGGTAAATCAAAGTTAATGAACGGAAATGTACTCATGTTACATTCACACTGTGTAGGCAAACATGTCCGCCTATCCAAATTAACAACTCACCTATTCCGCAGCACAACGAAGTTAAGTACCTTGGTATTCACCTGGACCGTAGGCTAACATGGAAGTCTCACATTGAAGCAAAGGTCACTCAGTTAAAACTAAAAGCAGCGCAGCTAAATTGGCTTATGGGCAGAAATTCGACACTGAAATTAGATTGCAAACTTTTGTTATACAACGCAATACTAAAGCCTATATGGTGCTACGGAATTCAGTTATGGGGCACCGCCTCAGCGTCAAACATTGAAAAAATCCAAAGGCGACAAAACAAAATTCTACGAACGATTACTGCAGCTCCATGGTACGTAAAAAATTCACGAATTCATAACGATCTGAGTGTTCCGCTGGTAAAAGAGGAATTTTCTAAGTACGCGACAAGGTATATCAGTAAACTGGAACTTCATCCAAACCCTCTTGCTCGCAATATACTTAATTTTGGCGGCCACACTCGGCTTAAAAGAAGGGATACCGCTGCCACCATCAGATTGCTCAATAGGTGATTTTACCGAAATAGCTCCCGCATAATAAAACTTTTTGTCTAGCATTGGCCGGACTTAAGAATTACATTTTTTTAATTTTAAATTTAGTATTAAGATTTGAATACTTATTGTTAGTTCATTTTGAAGATTCAATAAATAAAAAAATGCTTAAAAAATAAAAAAAAAAAAAAAGAAATTTGTATTGTAAAGACCTCTAGCTTGACGATTTTCGTTACATCTGAAAAATTCATAATAATATAATTTTTTTAAAAAACAAATTAAACGCTAAAATAATTTTGACTTTTAGAAGTGGGAGTGGTTTAAAGCAACCTCAGCTGGTATTTTTTTATACCCTTCACAAAAATATTAAGGGTATATATAAGTTTGTGATTCCGTTTGTAATTTCTACAGTTTTTTTTTGCGACCCTATAAAGTATATATATTCTGAATCAGAATTAATGGAAAAGTCGATTAAGCGATGTCCGTCTGTCCGTCTGTCCGCTGTTGAAATACCGTTTCTGAGAAAACCATTAGACTTAGAAACTTTTTTCTTTCACCATTCATTTACCCCATCGATTCATGGGTTTGCTATTGAAATTCAGTAATATCGGTCTACGTATAGCTGAGATATATTCAAAATTCCGAAAAAAGCCATTTTTTTTTGCAGTTTTGTATGAAAATTTTTGAAAACAAAAGTTGTTCGTTTTGCTCCAAACTTCACACACTTATTAAGCATGGTGACTAAAAGGCATATAGCTGAGATATATTCAAAATTCCGAAAAAAGCCATGAATTTTTGAAATTTTGTATGGAAATTTTTGACAAAAAAAAGTTGTTTGTTTTGCTTCAAATTTCACAGACTCATTAAGTATGGTAACTTAAAGGCAAAACATTTTTTTCAGATATCGGTCCATATATACCCGAGATATAGCCCAAATCGGATTTTTAATGAAAATGTCGCATAGGCGAAGCTAAATAACTTTTTTTTGCTCAAAAGCAGTTCTGGTAATAAAATTAGGTTACATAAATATGGAAAATGAAAATTTCCGATATCGGTCCATATATACCCGAGATATAGCCCAATCCGGGTTTTTCATGAAAATGTCGCGTAAGCGAACTTAAACAACTTTTTTGTGCTCAAAAGCAGTTCTGGTAATGAAATTAGGTTACATAAATATGGAAAATGAAAATTTCCGATATCGGTCCATATATACCCGAGATATAGCCTAGACCGGGGTTTTCATGAAAATGCCGCGTAAGCGAACTTAAACAATTTTTTTGTGCTCAAAAGCAGTTCTGGTAATAAAATTAGGTTACATAAATATGGAAAATGAAAATTTCCGATATCGGTCCATATATACCCGAGATATAGCCTAGACCGGGTTTTTCATGAAAATGTCGCGTAAGCGAACTTAAACAACTTTTTTGTGCTCAAAAGCAGTTCTGGTAATGAAATAGGGTCATATAAATATGAAAAATGAAAATTTTCGATATCGGTCCATATATACCCGAGATATAGCCCAAATCGGGGTTTTCATGAAAATGTCGCGTAAGCGAACTTAAACAACTTTTTTGTGCTCAAAAGCAGTTCTGGTAATGAAATAGGGTCATATAAATATGAAAAATGAAAATTTTCGATATCGGTCTATATATACCCGAGATATAGCCCAAACCGGGTTTTTCATGAAAATGTCGCGTAAGCGAACTTTAACAACTTTTTTTTGATTAAAAACAGTTCTGGTAATAAGATCAGTTTATATAAATATGGAAGATAAAAATTTCCGATATCGGTCCATATATACCCGAGATATAGCCTAAACCGGGTTTTTCATGAAAATGTCGCGTAAGCGAACTCAAACAACTTTTTTTTGCTTAAAACACTTCTGGTAATAAGATGAGGTTATATAAATATGGAAAATGAAAATTTCCGATATCGGTCCATATATACCAGAGATATAGCCTAAGCCGTGGTTTTCATGAAAATGCCGCGTAAGCGAACTTAAACAACTTTTTTCACCTTAAAGCAGTTCTGGTAATAAAATAAGGTTATATAAATATGGAAAATTAAAATTTCCGATATCGGTTCATATATACCCGAGATATAGCCTGAACCGATTTTTCCATTAAAAATTTTTTTTTTTTGCTGGAAAGCAATTCTCGTTATAAAAGAAGGTTACTAAAATACAGAAAATAGAAAAATCCGATATCGGTTCATATATAACCGAGCATATTTAGGTCACATTTTTAATACACTATACATATTCGTGACTATCGTGAAGGGTATTTTAGATTCGGCCCAGCCGAATATACTACACTCTTACTTGTTTTTTATAATTTATTTATTTATTGAATCTTCAAAGTGAACTAACTTTTTTCCGGCGAGGAAAAAAATGCGTTACGCACTAACCAGAGGGTCTGTCTGTACCCTCCGCTTTGCGTCGAACTGATCACAACAGTGAACTTACCGACTAAAAAACCCCCTCTTCTTCCTGGGATAAAAATTTCCACCCCGGGACCGCATTAGCATTGCTTCGAGGTGGATTTCCAGTGGCTTAATCAGCCCTTTCTTTTGTCTAGGATACTGATTATGATTTACTGCGGCCTCCAGATCTGGCTTTTTCGTCCACTTTTTCGCAGAATCATGATGTCCACGACATTCTCTACAGTTATTGAGCCAGCTACTATCTCCAGTTCTCTACGAGTTTTCGTCCATCGAATACACTTAAAGAAAGTGCGTTCGGCGTCGTTCAGGACTTCTTTTTCTTTCTTTTTCCCATTTTGTGTAAGTAGCTCTGGTAAAAGCCGGGACCTGACAGCATTTGAGTCGGGTAATAGTTCACATGCCTATGCCGCCTGTTCAATCATTTCTCGATATTGGGAATGAGTCGCTCCGTCCATCTACTCCTAGTGTCAGTATTCCATCTGGACTGCCAACTGTGTAACATTTCCTCCCGTGTTTGCTGCATACTTCCGAGGTCTGCATGGCTAGTCTGCCTTGATATACATGCCTTCCTTCGTGCTAGGTTCTGTAGGTCTATTGGGATCATACCTGCTATTACTGTAACCGCTCCCGCCGATACAGTTGTGACCCGTAAAGCAGTTATTCTATGCATTACTAACAATGGTTTTGCTCTACTTTGTATCCTGACTTTCTCCCCCCAGATTTCGCTCCCATAGAGCATCCTATTGCATGTCTCCATTAAAAGTTTGCGTTTTTCTGGTAGTGGGCCTGCTATGTTCGCCATCAGCCGGCTTAATCGTAAAGTGAACTAATAATAAGTATTCAAATCTTAGTCTTAAGTTTAAAATAGAAAAATATTTCTTGTTAATGCAGGCAGCACAGAAAGATACTTATATATTCTTAAACCATAACAAATTATTTCAGCGTGTAAAACAAGACTTTTCTCCATTACAAAATTTTAATACTTTTGTGTATAATTTTTTCATTAAATACTCGTATAAACTGCTCAAAGTGTTTAATATATTATATTAGTATATTTTTAACTTAATTACATTTGAATTTCTTCTCTTTTAATCAATTACATTTTTAAGTTAAATTGGAATTTCCATTTGGTTGAGATTCCTTCATGACATCCATTTGCAGGTTTCGATCATTTTCACAATCCCACAGATTCGTATCCTCATGGAACTGTATGAGCACCAATTCATAAGTGACAATAGTACCAGCCACCTTGATGTTGTAAGGAAACCAAGAAACAATAAAAAAAAATACAATAGAAAAATTTCTGATAAATTAAATCGATTTCTAGACATCAAAGTTGGAGAAATCCAAATAAAAAATAAAAACAATTGAAGCACAAAACCAGAAATTGTTTTTTCATTTAATTCTTTTGGATACGTATGACGATGTCGATGATGATGATGATGATGTTAAGAATGATGATAATGGAATATTAAGAACCATGACAAACCATGTGTCAGCATGAAGCTGTGGGTTGTGTTTGAGTCTGAACAGATAGTTTTTAATAAAAGACATTTTCACAATTGAAAGCAGAAAATCTTAAATCATCTGCAAGTAAACTAAAAGGAAATACAAGTCAACACCTTCAAACTTAAAGAGCTTATTTTGTATTAGGGTTTAACTTTCATGGAGATTTTAAATCGTAAAGATTGTTAATATGGAAAAACAGCAATTTAGATATTTCGATGAAAGAAGAAATTTTTAATTTTTAGTGTGTTATAACTGGAAGAACAAAAAACAAGTAAGAGAGTACTTGAGTAGAGAGAGTAGTATATTTAGCCGGGTCAAATCTAAAACACCTTTCACGATAGTCACGAAAATATATAGTATATACAACAATTTCGAACTATATATGATCGGATATATATGGATCGATATCGGGGATTTTTTTTGCTTTATAATCGCCATGTCAAAAAGGTAATCTCTTATGGAATTTTTCATGCCAAAATCGGTTTAGGCTATATCTCGGTCATATATGGACCGATATCAGAAATCGTAATTTTCCTTGTTTTACTAACCGCCTTTTATAATCTAAACTGCTTTTAAGCAAAAAAATTTTTCCATGAAAACCCTGTTTAAATTTCCGATATCGGTCCATATACCCAAGATATAGCCTAAACCGAGTTTTTCATGAAAATGTCGCGTCAGCGAATTTAAACAACTTTTTTTTGCTTAAAAGCAGAAATTTTTGATATCGGTTCATATATACTTATATATATCGGATATAGCCTAAACCGATTTTTCCATGAAAATAATTTTTTTTGCTCAAAAACAGTTCTAGTTATAAAAGGAGGCTACTTAAAAACAGAAAATGAATATTTCCGATATCGGTTCATATATACCCGAGATATATCTAGTCTAAACCGATTTTTCAATGAAAAACTTTTTTTGCTTAAAATCAGTTCTGGTGGTAAAAGGAAATTTCCGATATTGGTCGATATATATAAGTATATAGCCTAAACCAAATTTTTCATTAAAACGTAAACTTAAGCATTATTATTATTATAATTTTTTTTTTTTTTTTTTTTTTTTTTTTTTTTTTTTTTTTTTTTTTTTTTTACCAGTTCTGGTAATATAAGAAGGTTTCTAAATACAGAAAATAAAAATTTCCGATTTCGGTTCATACGAGAATATGAGATATAGCCCAAACCGTTTTTTCCATGAAAGGTTACCTTTTTGGAATGGCAGTTACAAGGCAAAACAATGTCTTCCCCGCTATAGGTGCATATATATCCGAAAATATTTACTTTAAACTTGTAATATATACTATATATTTACGTGAATATACTACACTTTTACTTGCTATAATCTCAGTTTCACCCGGTAAAATGAATTCGCTTTGAGCAATCTGCCTTGCCTGTACTTCTACATTTTGTAGCTGCGTGCGCCGTGGCGTCTTTCTTCGAAAAATATTTGCTCGCCAAAAGAAAAACTTTGTTTTAGAAAAAAAATCCTAAAATGTTTTTCATTTAATTTTTTTGACGCCAAATGGAGCGACGCGAGTGGTGTGGTCAAATTATCGACCCAATAAGAGTACGCTAGTGGCTCGCACGAATTTTATTATTAAATTCGCTTCGAAACACATGCTCTGCTATTTAAATTTATAGCGTCAACGCATTTTAATGGAATTTTTAAGCCATCAAAAAGTAAGCAGGGGAGGAGACTGAAAATACGAGGTACAAAATTTGTGTACTTTTCTTTAAGAGAATATAAAAGTATTTTGAAAGTTTATTTAAATAACTATCGTTGTTATTTATACTACGAGTACTTTATGTAATTAATAACGATTACATGTTTAATGAATTAGTAATGTGTTAAATTTCAAAGATTTTGTTATAGAATGGTAAAGGCACAGGCCAGGGTAGATACCGTTTTCTCGGTAAACATGAAGTTACGACTAAATTAAAGTAATCTAAGTATAGCAATTTATTGTTTAAAAAGTATACTTTATTTATCATTAAATACGTTTGCTATTTGTACAAATTGTCAAACTACATATGAGTTTTTAATGCAGCCGTCGATAGTACCTATTAGTGAAGAAACATCCACATGCTGTGTTTTGAAGCAGCAATAAAAATTGTCATATACTTTTACAAAAAAGTAGCATGGTGTTTTACACTTTTGCGTTTTAAAAGTCATTGTGGCACATATATTTTGTTTTTAATATTGTTACGTTTTTGGCTCAAAAAACGCTTTTGCGGATTCTGCAATTGCAAATGAAACAATTATCCACACACTTGTTCGTTATACAGTATTTAAATAATTCACAACTTTATTTCCAAAGTCTACTGATGATTAGGGTAGTTCCTATGAAATGTTGACATATAAATAGCTGGGAAACATAGAAAACAAGCTATTTATAATTTTTTATTGGTATAAATGTTAGAATCAATTGTTTAAATCATGTATGTTTGTTTCCTTGTGTATTATGTTTTCAGTTGTATATTGTTTGTGTGGATATGTTGTACATTTATAACAAGCAGATAAACAGCTGCACACTGGGTTAGATGTGATAAAAACTCTTAACAGCATAATAGTACTGAAATATTTGTAAGTTGATTGAAATGAATTTTATTTATTTGTTATTGTTTATTTTTCAAACAGCTGATTGTTTAACTACTGCCCAAACTAGCCCGAAGAAAAAGTACGAGCTGTTTCGTGAGAAGAGAAGGAAGCTACTGTTCTATCAAAAGCGTTTTTTTTTCATTTGCTCAATTTTTAAGTACGGGAATGCTTTTCGTGTAAATGAGGAATTCCTAAGAAAGAAACTTACATTGCCGACAAGGCAACAAATTACACTGGAAAGCACTTTATTTTGTCACACTCAAATAATTTTTTTTTTAATTTTCTTTTATTTGCAATGTATTTACAATAAAATAATAAGCAAACTTACTAGGTACCCTACGAGTTATTTAACAGAAGTGTTAAGTTCCATTGAATTTAACAAAGTACAGCTCATTCGAAGGAAGACGAAATATCGAATATAATTAAAACATTTTTATATAAAAAACAAAACTGACCTCAAGCTCAAAAAACATTTCAATTTAATATATAAAAAAAGGTCAAATAATTAGGATGAAGATAATAAAGCTCATACAGTTTATAAATGCTTACTGTAGGGATATATACTTACATATGTACATATATTAAAGATGGGCAACTTAAATAATAAAGGGTAAATCTGAAATATGCAGTTTTTTTAAACGTCTTACTTCATCACTATCATCTAAAAGAGTTATCGCAAGTAAGTTCTGATGGTCGCTAAGTATTTTAAGGTAATTGGTGCTATACTTTTTGATGTCACCCTTAATACAAGGAACATCGAGATCATTATGAATTGTTGAATTTCTTATATACCACGGGGCTACTAGTATAAGCCTAAGAGTATTGAACTGATACCTAAATAATAGAATATCTATTTCAACATAAATATTGTTGCCACCAATATGGTCAACTGGGATTACTAACATGTTCGCCATGAAATTGTGCTTGGTTAAGCAGCAGAACAATAAAAATCAAAACCGTATCTTATAAACTTCAAACATTTCAAATTACTTACACTGAGCACCAATTTTCTTGTTAAATGGAAAAACTTCATGCCACTCAAAGCAACTAAATCGTTGCTAATTTCTTCAGCGAACCGTTTTACTTCCAAACACCAAGACTCTTTGGGCACACATCTCAGAATGCGTAACGGCTTACGGGATTCATCGTGCACCGTCGACGAATACAAGGACACTGCCAATGTACGACCCAAGAGAAAGAATAAAGAAAAATAGAAATATGCTGCATGTGCAATTGAAGGCATTTTACTAATTTCCCACAAAAAAAAAAAAGAGAACACAAAAAGACAGCATGTGGTTAAGAGAAAATTAGGAAAATTTGTTAGACCACAAACTGACACTCACTTGAGACTACGCAGCAGTTGAACACATATAAAATACAGATTGTTGGAGAATGAAATCATGGTTATCATCGAAATGGCATTATCGATTTCTTCACACAGCCGGCACAAGTTGCGATAGAGTATTCTACGCTCTGACCAAAATGCTGGTGACATTTGCTGTTAAATAGAAAATTTTAAAATATTTACCACAATTTTATGATTATAATGTAATAAAAACCTTATTTTTATATTGCATTAAGTTTTCGTTGAGTTGCTCGAATTTTGACGCCAGTCCAATACTTATGATCATAACAAATACATCCATGTAATTCCAAGTAAATGTTGATATAACATTTGTGATCTTGCCGTACCATCCCCACCAGTACGAGTAAGGGAATACTTGGAAAATTTGCTCATTCGCGAAACGAAAGAAATTCTCAATGGGATCTTCCGTTATGGGGCAAAAATTCGAATAGTGGATGACCGATATGCAATTGAGCAGATGTTCAACTGAAAATAAATGCACAAATTTACATAAAATATTTTTATATCCTGGAGTAAATCAATGACATGATATGCGCTGGCTTTATAACTTCCTAAATCCTTTTTATGACAGCGAGAATGTCTTGCAGACAAAACATCCTTGCTGTAGGTTTTGCCCCCGTTTTGCCAATTAATGTTTCGAAAAAATTCGGTTACCGGTGAGCAACGATGTTCGCCATGAAGTGGGCTATCACAAACAAAAATATACAAAATGTTGCCGAACTGAACACTTTGATAAGCTAAATCCAAACATACGTATTCGCCGCATACAAGAACATGAACTTATTTTTACCTAAGCTCTGCCGACGTTATGTTCATGTCATGTTGAAGTCGATGGGCACGTGAAGACGAGGTGTACAACGGCTTTCATATACATGTTACTACACTCATACTATTTCATTTGAAAGAAATATATTAAAGGCAATATATACGCCGGCAAATCAACATTTGTATTATATGATCTTGTTTATATTAAGTTCCTCTAAATTTTTCCAGCTAAAGATCGTTGTTTTGTTTAAAACAACGATCTTTAAAAAGGTTTAGCAATATAATATTTTCGATATTTCGCTAATAGTTTGTTAGCATCTGTAGGCAAAATTAAAATATTACTAAATTAAATATTATTTAACAAACTATTAGCGAAATATATAACATTGTTAAACCTTTCTTATAAAAAGCAAGAAAACAACGATCTTTAGCTGAAAGAATTTACAAGAACTTAAATAGTTTTTTCAGAAATATCAGCTGTAAATAAAGTGACCAGATGGCTGACGTTTCACAAGATATTCGGTAGAGATATCATGATAGTAACGGACAGCAAAGCCGCCATCAACTCCCTGATTGAAATATACACTAATTCTAGTCTAGTCCAGGAATGCCGGACATCTTTAAATAAGATGGCGAGACGTTCTAATCTAACCCTAAAATGGGTACGTGGACATGGGTCCAACAATGGCAACAAAATCGCTGATTTAGCCAAAAAAGGGACAGCCCTACAGGATAAGGATATAGATCCCTTTTGCGGACAGCCCTTATCAGCGTGTTCGAAAAAATAAAACTCCATACGCTGAAATGTGCCCAAGAAATGTGGGCTCACAGAGCCCACATGCATTATATCAAGGCATCTGTGGCCGCACATTAACTCTAAGAGAACATGGGAGTTATTAAAACTTCCCAGATCTCTCCTAAGAGTGACGATAGCAGTCATCACTGGACAGTGTCCGTTTGGGAATCATGTCATGAGACTAGGCCTACCCTATAACGTCTTCTGTAGAAGTTGCCAAGGAGGAGACAATTCTTTATCTCCTCGGTACATACCCTGCATTGGAGCATCATCGTCTAAGATACTTGGGCGAGCGGAGCTTCCACAGCCTATCATGTCTGGCCTCGGTCAAACCAACTGCGTTAGCTTCTTTCATAAGAAGTAGGGGATGGTCACTTCTTACGCAAGCCAAGCAATGCCACATTAAGCAGTTTCCCACCTTTCCTTTCCCTCTCCCGCACTCCTTCTACATCCCTCTAACTTTAGTTCTTCTACTATTCTATCCTACTTTTTCAGGCAATCACAAAGGGAACGATCTTCAGGACTCAAGTGAGCTGGAGTATCCAGCTACTAACCTAAATAGTTTTTATATTTCAAACAAAATGTCCAACACCTGAAATCTGATCTTCATAAAACAAATTTCGCTGTACTACAGCATGATACACGATATTTATTTTCATACTTATGAAAGCTCCGCCCACGCAAATCAAAGCTTTTCGATTTTCGTACTACAAAGTATACTTCACAAGTACGACAGCATGATACAACGTGTATTATGCTAATTTCATACTTGTACGATTTGTAGTATCGTCTATCATAGGCATTAGAATTACAAACAAACAGGAAGCTACAAGCATTTTTGGGTAAAATCTGCTCGAAACTATTTTTAAAAGCATCAAAATATTAACCCTTACCAGTATTTCCTATTTTACTGACAGAATTAATTACATATTTGTTCTGATATAATTTTCTGAAATTTAATTATTCGCTAGACATCTACAAAGACTTAATTTAATATTGTGATGTGGTTATAATTTCATGTATATACTTACGCAGTGACAGAATCATGCCCACGAACGTCACCATACGTATTTTGTATGCCATGCGGCATTTTTCTTTTTGTGATTTAAAAGGCGGCAACTTTTGTTCAATTTCGTACCAGTAGACACTTAAATTTGGCCACTTGCGAGCCAAACCCAATGAGCAGATCAGAAATATAATAATTGAAATACGAAATATTATAGGCTCTGTAAGCAGAACAAATTAACAAATTATGACAATTAAAGGAATATTGTAAATGATTTACATAAATATAAAAAATACTGGAAGGCGCCGGGGAAAAATCCAGCCAAGATTAAAAAAGCGCAGTGAATAAATAGTGTGGTAAGTTGTCAAATTCGAATGAAACACATTTGCATATTTATTTGATGCAAAATAAGTTTATTTTATTTCAAAATGTATTTTAATTTTGGGATCTAAACACTCGCAGTGAGTCGCATGTACATTAGAGCGACTCAAGTTGTATGGAAGCGAAATTCGTGCAAGCTGTACCCCCTAAAAATGAACATTAATATTTTTTATGATGACATCTAAAATATTTCGGCTCCAGTTTTGACCCCTCGTGAGCTGGACCATTTTAAAAAAGGGTCTATTTTATGAATGTTTTGTCAATTGGAGAATATGTTTTCTTACCAATATATAAGATATGGGTGTATACGATATGGGTAGTTTCTTAAGACGCGTCCAACTGTATATATAAATTGTCCTAGGACGATAATCGACATGAATAGACTGACGCCTCAACAACAAAGCATAGATTCGGTAAATTAACCCCAAACCAAGATTGCGGTTGATCTCAATTTTTACTTTTATTTCAATACCTGACATATTTGGAGTATTATATTATTGAGACACCATTATATCCAGAAAACTCACAAGTGTACTTTATAGGCTGGTGGAATCACCGGTCCATATTCCTTTAAAAACAATGCCGGTTAGAATGCTATAGTCAATAATTATCGTTATAGAGTCATGGGTACTGACTTTATCGGCCCTCAATTGTTTAAATAGTAGCAGTGATTTTACACACAATTCCCAATTCGTGAGAAATTTGATTTATTGCTGGAAATGTGTGATAACCGTATATTTTCACGTTTCCGAACCGTGAATTGGCCTCCAAGATCAAGCGTTGCAATGCCACTAGACCATGTTCTATAGCGATAGTCTTCGACGATAAGTCCGACACGATTCACCACTTAAAGGACAATATTCGATGCGCTCGTGAGAAATTTGATTTATTGCAGGAATTGTGTGATAACCGCATATTTTCACGTTTCCGAACCGTGAATTGGCCTCCAAGATCAAGCATTGCAATGCCACTAGACCATGTTATATAGCGATAGTCTTCGGCGATAATCCCGAAACGATTCAGCAATTAAAGCATTCGATGCGCTATTACCAATATACGGTCAAAAATATTGGAAAAAGTCATCAAAAGTTAGAATTTCAGATTAACCTACTCGTACATCCGAGCCAGCTGTGGCTGTAAGATTACCTATTGAATAAATTTATCTTTCAAGTTAATTTAACAAAATGCATCTTTGTTTCATTCCATTTCAAATTTTTATCGCAGAAAAAAAATTTTTTTTTCAATAACGGAGTTTGTAGAATCAGTTAATAAGTTGTTTGAATATGAACCTGCAAAAAAAAACCCGTGAACTCACATAAAAAGTTCGTATAAAAATAATAAACCAAAAGCAACTTTTGTTTTCAACAACAAAATATATATATAATATATTGTTAGTCTCACATAGAAAGGACCTAACTCGCATTTTCCCTGAAATGAGCTCATTTAGGGATTCTACTGCGTTTCACACAAGTACACAGTGCCACAAAGACTTAATTATACAATTTCATACATATCGCTCTTACAAAAGCAATTGAACAAGAAAAGTTACTTTTAGATGTACCTATTTATACAGTTTCCATTACGATTTTTCCTTCTCCTGTAAAATTGCAATTATATTTGTTAGGGCCTTTCTAAATGAGACCAACGATATACATATATCTTGGACCAGTACTCAGGGAATGACCCCTACATATGTAGCGCATTGTTCTGGAACTAGGAAAATAGGTTATGATGAGGAGGAAAGAGGGCGTAGTGTTCGTGGGAGTTTAAGTTTAACAATAACAACACGAAAAACTAAAACAAACTCTATTGCAGCATTTAACGTTCAAGATAATTGTTTTAATTGTTACTACAACTCATACTATGCTACGAATTGTCATCACATCTAAACCAATGTGCACGCCATTGATCAGGCTGTTAAAAATATTTATGTGTGGATATACACAAACAGCATAAAACTAAAAACATAATACACAAGCAAACAAACACACATAATCTAAAGAACACAAAGTTTGAAGAGAGGTATAAATAGCAGCTAGATATTCGGCAGGGGCAAAGCATAGTTTTATATACGAGTACATTCTCCAAGTCGTAGGTCAGAAAAGTAAGCAAGTTTGGTGTTTTATGTGGTATTAAGTGAAATTAAAGTTGTAAAGTATTTATGTACTGTACAACAAACAAAAGTCTGCGCCATTATTTCAAGTACAATTGATGAATGCGCAAAGTGTAACATAATATATGTATGTGGTAGTTGTATCGGGTGGTTAAATTCCAAGGGCCGATGTTGAATGTAAACCACACCTAAACGCCAAGTGTTTTTCCGAATTTTTTTTAACATTTCTCTATTTCAGACTTACTCAATTTGAACCATGGAGAGATACACAATCCAACAATGGGCAGGATGGTGGCAAGAAATGGCAACATTGGATGATCAATTTTGGAAGAAAATCATCTTCAGTGATGAGGCACATTTTCACCTCAGTGGATTCGTCAATAAACAGAATTGCCGCATTTAGGCGAATGTGAATCCAAGAGTGACTGTCGAAAAACCAATGCACCCACAAAGAGTGACTGTTTGGTGCGGTTTATGTGCTGGCGGCATCATCGGGCCGTATTTTTTCCAAAATGAGGCCGGTCAGGCAGTTACTGTGAATGGTGTTCGCTATCGTGAGATGATAACGAACTTTTTATGGCCCGAATTGGAAGATATGGATGTAGACGATGTGTGGTTTCAGCAGGACGGTGCCACTTGCCACACAGCTAACGAAACAATTGCTCTTTTGCGCAACAAATTCAATGGCCGTGCTATCTCACGTAATGGCGATGTCAATTGGCCGCCAAGATCATGTGATTTGACACCGTTGGACTTTTCTTTTTGGGGTTATTTGAAAGCAAAGGTGTACGTCGATAAGCCAGCAACAGTTCAACAGCTAAAGGATGAGATAATTCGGCACATTAACGGCATAGAACCTCCATTATGCCTCAGGGTCATCGAAAATTTGGACCATCGGATGGAAGTGTGCCGCCGTGGTCGCGGCGCCCATTTGGCCTATATTTTGTTCCATACATAATTGAATAATACAAATATATCATAATAAAATAAAATTACAATAATTTCCTAAATAGTTTGTGTTTTATTCAAAATCAACATCGGCCCTTGAAATTTAACCACCCTTTACATAAAGACAACTACCAGCAATTTTTAATTTGGAATTACTAATATGATATGATGGGTTCTTATCATTCGTCTAACTCAAGTTCAATCCTGGCTAAAGCCAAGAAATATTTTTAATTATAACAATAATTGCCGCTTGATCAAAGAAGACAGAAACATAATTGAATACACTAAAGCTGTGGGACAACTATCTGTTTCACCGTCGCTACACTGCTCATCAATTATTCAATTATTTTTCTGTCTGCTTTGATCAAGAGTTATTGATCGCGGCAATTATTGTTATAATTAAAAATATTTCTTGGCTTTAGCCAGGATTAAACTTATCATATCATATTAGTAATATTAAAATTAAGTTCGACTATTTAACATTAATACATACATATTTAATTTGGAATTTTTATGTGAAAGTCCCAATTTACATTGTGCAACTTTTATCGTCACAGTTTTTATCGATTCTTTTTTAAAATTTCGTTTGCGTTTTTATCGCAGGAATTTTTTTATTAGTGTATACATGTATATATTTATATACAGGGACCAACGCGCTTATGTATGGGAGAAAATAAAAGTTCTGAAATCATATTCTAATAACAACATTATTTGTCTTTCTTGTGCTAAAAAAGTAACATCTTGAGCCCGCGCTGGATCTCTTAAAAAGTACGTACTTTTGGAAGAAAATACTTTTTTAATTTTTAAATATTTTATTTACAATTAAATAATAAGAAATTAATAAATTTTATTGGGATCCAATGCAGACAAAAATACATGTTGAATTGTTTATTACGCTATTAGAAAGTCGATATGAAAAAAATATTTTTGACCCACCCTAATGTAAAATATTATAAATTAAAATTCAGCTATATACACATGACTCCCTTCTCACCACCAAGGCAAGAATTGAAGAGACAAAAGTTGCATAATGTAAACTGGGACAAAATGTGTAAAATATTTTTAAAATCTTATTGAAATAAAATTTAAATATGTATATTAAAAGTCTGAATAGTTTTATTTTCTTTTGAAAGTTTAGTTTAAACAAGTTCAATTAGCTCACTGTTAACCAGATCAGTTCAATTTTAAGTGGTAAGCGTTTATGAGAACACCTATTAGGCGATTTCAAATCGCAAAGCCGTATTTATTGCGTTATACTTTTGTCAGAAGCCTCTATTTCACGTTTTCAGATCGAGTTCCCCAACGTTAAGCGATATACATTTGTCAGAACATGCCTGTGAATATAGTTATTAAAACACAATTAACACGAACGCAACATAAGATTCTCTCAATAAATGCAAACTAATAAGATGTTTCCACATTACACGCAAACGATTTGTCAAGAAATTTTACACGAAAAGCACTCAATTATTTGAGTGATTTCTATATAAAGATCTCAGACAAATCATTTGCTTGTGTTGTGGAAACATCACATAAATGTCAAGCATCATCTGTGCATGAAATTTCAACGATCTAATTTTACTTGATATATAATTATTTGATCTTGTTGAGGTAAATATTTCTTATTTTTACAGCAAAAGATCGTTTTAAAAAAATTTAACAGTATTTATTTTCGATATTTCGATAACAATTTGTTATCATCGTCAGGAAAATTAATATGTTATTAAAAAATTTTTCAATATTACTATTATCTTTTAAAGTTTGCTATACCTGTTCCATTCGCAGAGAACATTAGTGATTTCAGCTTGACAAGTTCCCCTTTGCATACAACTAAACTGAGTCTCGCTATAGTACAAATAGGACGTTTCCACATTTCTTTGTATTCAAATAAAATGTTTAAAGCTTGATAGGAGTTAAACATTTCTAGAGATTTCCAAATTTTTCACCCAAGTATCGATAAAATGTGTGAAGTAGAGTGTGTCAACTTACCAATACTATTAAAAGTAATAGAAGCGGTCAGAACCCGGTTCATTGCAAGCACAGTATCAAACATCATAATAGAAATAAAAATCAAGCTGTACCAGGTGCGACAATTGCACCACGAGAAGCTAAAATAACGTGGATGCGGCATAGTTATACCCTTAACCGGCATTATGGCGAAAAACTCGGCCATTAAGAAGACTGAAAGAAAACAAAATAGAAAATTAAACATCAAAGTAAATGTATTTATGGTTCAAACATTAAAGTCGACTCGTTTAAAATCTAAACAAAATTTGAATTAGCTTTAAAGCATCAAAACGTTAAATATAAAATACAGAATGCATGTGCATAAAATGCGAAAATTTATTTTGACAACAGCAAGACGACACGACTGAAGGTTGTTGTCCATGCTGTTTTTTTGCGGCAGTCGAATTAAACTAATTTCTTTTTTTCTTGACTACAAAACAAAAACCGTAAAAAAAATTTAGCTATTGGACAAATTTTGTTTTCTAATTAACATAAAAAATGCAGTTTAAAATAAATTAATAAATTTATTTGTTCTATTGTTTTATATGTGCATGCAGACTTAAGTATTAAACACATAGACCACAGCAGCCTACACGACTTCACACCAGCAAATGCTGCAACCGGCAATTGTAGTCGTGTAGGGCACTACTGAATTCTTTTGAACACGGCAGCAACATGAATTCATATTGAAAAAATTATATTTCAGTGTGGCCACCTAAGAGTTTTTAGCATCACAAAATTTGTTGATTTACAGAACAAGATCTGTTTATAGCAAACTTTCATGAATAAGTTCTTCTGTCTAAAAAGTAACGTCTTGAAAAGATAAAACGAGTAAATTAACTTAAAAAGATTTTCGTTTACTACGATTAACTCAGATTAGTTGGGCCTTCAAAGTTTAAAGTATAATCGAATATAACTTCTGATCTATAATGAGAACAGCGTTAAAGAAATGAACTACTTGTACGAGTACGTGATGTAAAATCAATTGGTATATGCATATGTATCTATTCACATTCTATTTATTTAATAAAATTAATTTTTTTTGTTTTGAGTCTAATGGTCTTATTCATAAAAAATATTGCCTATTTATGAAAAAATTTTCTCTAGAAATTTGTCAAATAAGTGTTTAATAAACATAAAATATATTTTATGAATACGGCCGTAAGTATGTATGCATATATTTAACAAAAGTTCCAATATAAAGGGTGGCTAAATTTCAAGGGCCGATGTTGATTTTGAATAAAACACAAACTATTTAGGAAATTATTGTAATTTTATTTTATTATGATATATTGGTATTACTCAATTATGTATAAAACAAAATATTGGCCAAATGGGCGCCGCGACCACGGCGGCACACCTCCATCCGATGGTCCAAATTTTCGATGACCCTGAGGCATAATAGAGGTTCTATGCCGAATTATCTCATCCTTTAGCTGTTGAATTGTTGCTGGCTTATCGACGTACACCTTTTCTTTCAAATAACCCCAAAGAAAAAATTCCAACGGTGTCAAATCACATGATCTTGGCGGCCAATTGACATCACCATTACGTGAATGGCGCAAAAGAGCAATTGTTTCGTTAGCTGTGTGGCAAGTGGCACCGTCCTGCTGAAACCACATATCGTCTACATCCATATCTTCCAATTCGGGCCATAAAAAGTTTGTTATCATCTCACGATAGCGAACACCATTCACATTAACTGCCTGACCGGCCTCATTTTGGAAAAAATACGGCCCGATGATGCCGCCAGCACATAAACTGCACCAAACAGTCACTCTTTGTGGGTGCATTGGTTTTTTGACAGTCACTCTTGGATTCTCATTCGCCCAAATGCGGCAATTCTGTTTATTGACGAATCCACTGAGGTGAAAATGTGCCTCATCACTGAAGATGATTTTCTTCGAAAATTGATCATAATTTTCATAATAAGTCTGGATAACTTTAACACGTTGTTGGATTGTGTGTCTCTCTATCGTTCAAATTGAGTAAGTCTGAGATAGAGAAATGTCAAATAAAATTCGGAAAAAAACTTGGCGTTTAGGTGTGGTTCACATTCAACATCGGCCCTTGAAATTTAACCACCCGATATTTATTGATTTATTTAAAACATCATTTAAATTTTATTGTTATTTTATGTTGTATTACAAAATAAAAGATATCCAAGAGCTAAATTGTTTTTATATACATTGGTCACACTGTTTTTATTCTGTAGTCAAGAAAAATAGAAATTAGTTTAATTCTTCTGCGGCAAAAAAAATCAGTATGGACAACAACCTGCAGTCGTGTCGTATTGCTGTTGTCGAAATAAATAATCGCAATTAAATGCATGTATTTTATATTTGACATATTGCAGTCGGTTGTTTGCTGGCTTCAATGTGTTTAATGCTTTATATTCTAAACAATAAATCTTAAGTTTATAAAATAACTAGTATGCGGTTCGATATATAGAATTTGTTTTTACTTCAATTGCGAATAGTTCTCTACACATCTTTGACGAAAAAATTTAAAAGAGGCGAGTCTAAATTTGACCCGTCTCTTTTAGACGGTAAAATTATTGTCTACATTTTGAAAAATTCCATTATTGTGTTAAATTTTCAATTCTTTAATACTATTCTTACTATAGATCAGAAGATAATTCCGATTGTATTTTCAACTTTAAAATTCTGACTAACCTGAGTTAAGTTTAGCAAACAAAAGAGATTTTTGGGTTAAATTGCAATTTTTTATACTTTTCTTTACAGAGAAGTGCGTTTTTCATGAACATTTGATATAAACAGGGTTCGTTCTATAAAGCAACGGATTTTTGTAAATCTAAAAACTTTAACGTGGTCACTCTGAAATCTATTTTTGGGTAAATGAGTTTATGTTGCTGCCGTGCTAAAAATAATTCCATAGTTGACTCCACTGAAAAAATTTTGGAGTTCAGAAATTCTCTGAATTTTGACATTACTTTTATGAATTTTTTCATTAAATTTTAACCATTGTAACTTTTCATAGAAATAATGAAACAAATTTCATTAGATTATTTTAATGAAAACCTTCGTAAAAGTAATGAAACATTTTAATAAGAAACATGACTTATTTTCATTAAAAGTATGAAAGACAAATCATATGATTAGTGAAATAATTTCTCTAGATCAAACAATCAATTTCATAAAGCACATGAAAACTGTACATTAAATTAATGAAAAAGTAACACTTATTTAATGAAATAACTTCTTTGTACTAATGTAATATATTCATTAAAAATATGAAACTCTTTCATAAGGTCAATGAAGTTATTTCATTTATCTAATTTTATTATTCATTGAGCACCTGAAAAATTTACATTAAATCAATGAAATGTTTACATTTGTTTAATGAAATAATATCATAACACACATTAATAAAATATGTTCACAAATGTACGTAATAAGATCGATGGAATTATTTCATTTATTCATTGATACTTTATTTCATTACACAAACAATACTATTCCTTGCTTTTGGGAAATTGTACCTAATTATGAAAAAAGAAAATGTTGAACAAGTATTCACTAACTAAAACAAATTTTATTAATTCAAATGACTTCAATACTTAAATTTTTTAAGTTATTATTATGCTGATTTGAGTACATACACATATGTACATACATACCCAAGTTCGGTAGCCAGAAATTTATTTGTCATTGATCTAATGAATTCTATTTCATTGGAATTATGAAACTCATAAAACTTACTTTTAATAAAAAAAAACTTGACATTTCTTAACCTGTAGCTTAAGATTAATAAATTCCCATTAATATATCTTACCAAAATTCAAAGAATTTAAAAAAATAAATAAATTTTGTTGTAGTCATAAATCCAAGGTTTTTTTAATGATACTATGAAACTTAATGAAACCGGAACTATTTCATAACATATATGAAGTTTCATGCATATTGTGAAAAGTTTTCATTGGATTAATGAAAAATATTTAATGAAACAGTTTCATTAAATATATGACGCATAATTCTTTCAGTGTACAGAACTACAAATATTGGTTGCGGCATTTGCTGTAGTGAAGTCGTGAAGTCTGGTGTGGTGTATGTGTTTAAAGCTTAATTTCTATTTGTGTTGACTACAAAATAAAAACAATAAAACAGTGTATAAAAAAAATATCTAATAAAAAATTTTCCCCTTGGAAATATGTTATTTTCCAATATAAAGTAATATCCTAAAAATAAGAATTTCTTATTTAAAAAAAAAAAAAACAAACTAGTAAGGCCCCAAATAAACTCGACTAACAACTTATCAAACATGTCAAAACGTTTATATGTTTGTACTAACATTTAGCGTCGTTAAAGGGGGTGTTTGCTTGTTTGTACAAACATCTTCCTGTTCAACATTTTGTGCAAACATTTTGAACGTTTGTGTTGTCTAACGCAAAATTTTGTCATTTCAAAGAAAATTTTGCAGAATGAAGTGATGGAAAAACAAGCATACAAAATGAATCAGGAAAAAGTTTTATTGTTATAATTTTTAGTATTGTATGAAAGTGTACCTTCTTTGTAGAAATAAAAAAGAAACCAAGATTATAGAAACAGATTCGCAACAAATAGAGGCTAAAACATATGGTAAAATGAATGACGTATTGTAAACTTCATATGATGAGCAAATTGCCGCAACATAATCGCCATGTACTATCATTAAAAAGAAAAGAAATTTGCATTTGTATCATTTGTAAGCAAATGGAAAGCGCGTGTTTGTCGAAAGGTTTGCATAGTTTAGTGTCCCTTTAGATATATACCAATTGATTTTACTTCATTTATGAGTAGTTATAAGTTTCAATTTTGTAATATTGTTCTCATTATAGATCAGAAGACATGTCCAATTATATTTTAAACTTTTAAGACCCGCCAAACCTGAACTAAGCGTAGCAAACAAAAAAATTTTGATTAAGTTGTTCTTTTTAGCTTTTAAGGCCTTTTTTAAAGAACTTTTTCATGAAGGATTGACATAAACAGAACTAGTTGTGCAAAACAATGGAATTTCGTAAAGCTAAAAACTCTAAGGTGGTCACATTGAAGTATACTTTTATTCAACTATATTTAAACGCAACCACAATTGCTGGTTGCAGCATTTGCTGTCGTAAAGTTTTGAAGCACGCTGTGGTCTATATGTTTAATCCTTAAGTTGTATCAGATACTTGCTTGCAACCCACGAACAATATATATGTATGTACATATTTGAAATCAAAGCAACATCTCTAGTCAGTTGACAAAAGCAAGTACATATATATGTATGTTGACACATATGTACATATTCTTGCGTACATTCATATGTACTCGTATAAATGTCTCAGTGATGAACACAAACCAAAAGTACATTTATATAAAGTAAAAGTTTTAATTTAACAAATGTTTTACTTTAACAAAAGTTTTGATTAAAGCAGTCGTATATTTTTATAAAAAGCAACTTCAGCTGCTTTTTAGTTTAAAAAAGACTCTTATGGTTAAAGTGTGGTTTGTCTTATTTACAATAGACATAAAAGTGTACTTTTAATTAAAAGCTACTTAAAATTTCTTAAAGCGTACTATTTTTAATGACTTAAGTTATGACCTTATATATTTTATCGCAAACAATAATCAGTTTCTATAAAGCAAATCAAAACACATACGTGAGTTACTTACTCCCTTGGCAACTTCTTAGCTTGCAAATGTACATATGTATATGAAGATAAGACTATGAATTTCCTTTCAACACACTTGTTTAACCTGAACATCCTTTCATTTTAACACGCCTGTCGTATGAGTGATTATTACACATGAAAGTATATAAAATTGTGTACGTAAAAGAGCGTTGCCACTTTAGTGTGAACATTGAAGTTGCCGTACTGCTAAAGAAAGTGTTCCGGGGAAGTGAAGAAATTTTGATGATTTTTGAAGCTTTTGTTAAAAACTCTGAAAAAAAAACTTGTAACCGGTTTTTCATATTCGGTGTGTGTTTTTGTAATGGAGTGTGTATCCCAACTTTCTACCATCATCTTGACGTAGTTATAAGGGTAATTATCACCAGTTTTTATTTACTTTTACCATCTTGATCCTAATTTACCTTTTTTTACAAATTAAATCAACAACTTTCAACTTAATTTACTTTTACCGGTTTTATACCGATTTTACCGGCTTTTACCGGTTTTTGCCCGGAATTTTTTTTTCCTTTAGCCGAGTTTTTGCGCTTTTTGTGCAACGCAATAACACTTTACAATGTTTAGTGCTAGTTTCTAGTGGCTGAACAGCTGGTAACTACAGGACAGCAGTGGTTATACGCTTATACTAGTTTCACTTGACTGTGTATACTTTTGTAACTCTCGCAACACCTGTCACATGAACGATGATTTCATACGTAAGTATATAACATTTTGTAGGAGTGTTGCAACTTTAGTGCGAAAATTTAAGTTGCTCTATTGCTTCCGGGTTTGTTTCGGGGAAGTGAAGAAATGTTGGCGTTTCCTGAAGCCGATTTTGGGAATTCTAAAAAAAAACTCGGTTTTTCATATTCGGTGCACACTTGTCACATAAACGATTATTTCATACGTAGGCATATAAAATTATGCACGAGTATTGCCACTTTAGTGCGAAAATTTAAATTGCTCTATTGCTTCCTGGTTTCTTTCAGGAAAGTGAAGAAATTTTGGCGTTTACTGAAGCCAACTTTGAGAATTAACAAAAAAACATCGATTTTTCATACGTCTATTTGAATTTTTAACGGTCATTTAGGAAGTGAAGAAATGTTAGCGTTTCCTGAAGCCGATTTTGGGAATCTCAAAAAACTCGGTTTTGCATATTTGGTGCGTACTTTTCACATGAACGATTATTTAATACGTAGCCATATAAAATTATGCAGAGTATTGCCACTTTAGTGCGAAAATTTAAGTTGCTCTATTGCCTCCGGGTTTCTTTCAGGAAGAAATTTTGGCGTTTTCTGAAGCCGACTTTGGGAATTCTCAAAAAAAATCGGATTTTCATACGTCTATCTGAACTTTTAAAAGTCATTTAGACCCCGGTTATGGGGGTAACAATCTGGTTTTTATTTATTTTTAACGGTTTTTGTATCGGTTACTTTAGTAACACCTTTAAATGTTTTCTGCCTGTTTTAGTAGCGGAAAAGCTGATATTTACACGACAGCAGCAGCTATTAGCACGCACACCTAAAGAAAGTTTGATATATGGCTGCGACAATATTCGTATATATATAATAACATTGTGTATTATGCATTAAACACATTGAAGCCAGCAAGCAATCGATTTCAATATGTCATATATAAAATACACGTATTTCAATGCGAACGTTTATTTTAACCGTGCTGGGGGGGTTTTGTTGCCGTGTAGAGAAAAGTAGAGAAGTGTGCAAAAGAAGATGCTTTTTTGTTTTGACAGGTATTATTAAAACATTTTTTTAAATTCTCAATCATTTATTTAGATTGTTGGGATATACAATTGAATATTTGAGAATATCTTTCAACAATTTCCATATTCCAGAAAATAATATTAATTTAATACTTTGTAACTCCTAAGATTGTTAAAAAAATAAGTGTTTAAATAATAAAGCGCTAGGTTAGCGTATTTTTTTTAAGTGCTTAGGCGAAAAATCCGGATTTCTGTTCTCTAAATTTGAGCTTAGATCGAAAGACGCTAAATTGGCAACCGTGGCTTTATTTGCATTTTTGCAACTCTCACAACGCGTTTCGTATGAGTAATTATTTATAGGGGCAGATAAAAACATTGTTCATTGCTCATACGCATACGTATACCGCTTTATAGGGCATCAAACTAAAAAGTAAAAAATAAATCGCTCCTTAATTACAACATAGTCATATCTTAAAAAAATTAGCTTTTGGAGTTAACAATGCAATATTTTTTAACAGTATGTTTTTTCCCCCCCGAAACAAGTTTTTTTTAGTTATGACTATGTTTCAATTAAGGAGCGAAATATAGTTAAAAAATAACTATAAAACAAGCTTCGATATCGAGCTGCAAAGTAAGAAATAATATCAAAAATAAGCTTAAAATAATAGTGGTCGAAAACAACTACTATTTTTGTGAAAAGAGGTGGGATGCCATATTATTCATATATCTAGCGCCCGAAGCTAGTTTTACAATAATACTAGTATTTTTGCCCACTTTTGGTTTAAACTTATTTTTAAAATTATTTGTTACTTATTGTGAACTGTAACGCTCTTTTATTGTGACATAGTCATATCTCAAAACATGAAATTTTCAAGTAAAGAATGCAGAATTGTTAACAGTACTACCTTTTATATTGTGTCAAAAATTTATTCCAATTTTTTTAAACTGTTTCCTTTAGAAGAACTTTTCTAAAAAATTTTTCTAAGACTTGCATGGAAGCTAAACATTTTAAATTTGTTTTTGTCGAAACAAGTTTTTTGTGTTATGACTATGTTGCATTAAAAGAGCGATATGAATGCGTGCTTTTTAGTTTTTTAACCATATTTATTATTCACAAAGGACTTCCACATTTGCTTTTGGTTTAGAAATTATTTGCCGGTTACTCTAAACGTCTGCTTGTCTGTTGCTCTCATTAGTTTTAACTTATGGCTACTGAAGTTCTACTTGTATTTATAGAAAATAGTGAGAACAAGAAAATCTTAACTTTGAAATTCCCTTCACAAAATTTATAAAACACCACTCTATATGCAAAAGGAAATATTTACTTTATACTTGAACTTATAGCACTTTTAGCACACAACTATAAATATATTTAGATTATTATATTTAAAAATAATAAAACAAATATTATTTACTTAAAATCTTTTAAGCTATTTATTATTACCAATTATAATTTGTAGGCAGAAACACTAGAAACAACGGAGATTTTAGAATAGAGGCATATAAACGTGAAAGGTATTTAAGTGTGGGAAAGTTATGCGTAGATTATTGTGTATATAAGTACACGATTACAAAAATAAACTGTGGAGGGCGCCAAGTTAACACCCGCTAAAATCCAATCAAGGGATATTTATCAATATAATAGTAAAAAATAACTAGTGTTCACTTGAATGAACAATGTGTTGGTTTATCCATCCCTGGCCTGGTTACTTTTTGAGGGCAACAAGAAAGCTTATCAAATAACTAGCTTACTCCTCACTTTTATAAATAACAAATTTAATTTTATCTCCTAGTTACTTGAATGAAACAACATGCATGCTATATTTGTTTCTTTTTCACTCCCTGGAAAGAAAATAGCAACAATTTGCATTTTCTCTTTTAACTCAAGGTCTTGTGGGTTTTCATGTGGTTTGCTGCTTGTGTGATCATAAATTTTCTTCGTTTAAATGTCATTTTGTTGTTGTATTTTTTGTTTTTAATTTAAAAGTTAATAAATTTTTGTGTATAAAAATGCCTTTTGAATGTAGAAACTTTGTAATACCTTCACACAAAATATAACTTAAGGTTTGTGGTTTAAAAATGAGTTGGCAAAATATGCTTCTATGGCCTGGTAGATTGCTACTTGTGAATTTAAACCATCTTAAACCATTTGCCAAAAAATCGAAATATTGTTCACTTTAAAATAAGTAAATTATTTTTTTATATTAGAAACTTTAGAGTGACTTTAATGTGATGTGTTTTAAAAATACTAAGGTTATTATATGCTAGCTGACGAAGACACAAAATCGCGTTATATTCGGCTTTATTCCAGCTAAAGCTGAATATTCTTACTTCATAAAAGCTGCTGTCTCATTTTCTCAGCAGCCATACAAGACTATACGGAATTTTTTTTGAGTCACAATAACCAAACAATTCTGTTTCATATTAATGTTCTATCACACACGAGAACAATTTTTCTAACAGCTTGTAGGCGAGGATGGTCCATATTTTCTATGTTTAAAATGCATGTCTTAAGCTACGTACACACGGTTGTCAGATCTTACAATATTGCCAGTAAAATCGTTTGAAAATGTATTACAATCGTGTCAACTGCCAATTTTTAACTTACAACGTTATCAGAAAAACCATTGTCAATCAATTGTAAGACGACAATGTTGTCAGGCATCTGAAAATAGTGAGAACATTGCCAGATAATTGGCTGGTATTGTAAGCTCAGTTTTAATTGTCAGATGTATAAAATTAATGCACCTGACAATGGCATGGTTATATTTTGTTGACACAATTATCCAACCCGACAAGCAGTACAAAACACTAATACACACACAATGCTGTGTATACGTATACACCCTCCGGGGAACAGGTTTTGCCTTGGCGACCAGGCTACTCTGTTTTCTCAAGTATGGAGCGGAAGGAGTCCCTCGTTTGTTATCCCAAACATGATTTATGTTGTTTTAGACTTTCATGGGCTAAAATTTGCAGAACGGAGATCAGCAAAGCCCCCGGGAGATTCTCTCGGTGCTGATTATGCTTAAGGTGCGAGACTTGGCTAAAACATTCTCGTTGTGGTTTAAACCTAAAATCGCAGGAAGGGGAATTATTTCCCTTATGACTTTGGTGCATGCCGGTTTTCGGGGACTAACAACTCCCTGACATGTTGTAATCTTGCAACAGATACCTATACTTTACACCTTTGCAAACCTCCGCCTTGCAGATGTCTCGGTGCTGATCATGGTTAAGGTGCTTGCCTTGGCTGAAACGTTCTGGCTGTGGTTTAATGCAAAATTGTATTAAGGGGGAATTAGTTTCCCTGATGACTTTAGCGCATGCCGTTGTTTGAGGGGCTAACAACAATTAATAATTATTAGAATTAAATTTTGAAAAATTTCCTTTCTTTTAAATATAGTAGAGTATTTTTTTTATTTTTTATTTTTTACAGTATGACACATAACTACTCGTACTTTTATGGCGCAGAACTACCTTTATGATATGCATATTCAATACTTATATAAATTTTTAATTTTTATTTCAATAAAGAATACTGAAGGAACAGGGATTAAGAATTGTTGAATTTTGTTCTGTGCCACCCTGTATGTACATTTTTTTTTTAACTTTATTATTTTATTGATTGAATCTACATAAGAAATGTAATGGCAATAAGTATTCAAATCCTAATACTAAAAAAAAGATTGTGATTAAAGTCCTGCCAGTGCTGGAGAAAAATTTATTTTTATGCGAATATTATTATGTATGTACATATGTATATATTTTAAATATTATTATTATTATTATTATTTTTTGTATTTGAATGAAAAAACTATTTTACATAAATTACTAACCTTTACCCACAGCTTCATGGAAACTACCCTCGTACATAAAATCATCTTTTGTAGCCTTTCGAAACATTCCTGCAAAAAGAAAACTGAAGAAAATTAAAACAAACACAGAAAAGATAACTCTCAAAGAATAATCTAATTATTTCAAAAATTAAATCTTTATACTTGGCGGTCGATTTGAAAAGGCTTCAGCGTTGAGTTGATGAACTCGTGGCTGTTTGGCGGAGTGAGAACTAGAGTAGAAATTCTCCGAATCACTAATTAAATGCATGCGAAAAGTTGCCACTGGCAGATGTAAAAGGAATTTCTTTAGTTTTATTTCGTCATTATTAGAAATACTACAAGGAAAAAATGCAAGAAAAGAAAAATATATTAAAGACTATTTAATCAAAGGATTCTGATTTTGATTTTTTTCTTTATCCTTTTGTTGAAAAGAATTTGTTTTCATTTCTTGGACTTGAACAACAGAAAGAAATAATTTGGTACACAGCTTAAAATGCATATTTTCGCTAAAAGAAATTAAAACTGAGATTTTAATTTAAAGCAATAAATATGTGTAAGGCACAGTGGGAGAAGTGGTCATAATTGGTTTATATAAAACACAATTTCTTTTGCTTACAATCTTCAATTAAAGCAAAAAAACTTTGGTAGTAACTATTACAGATAGGCGATACTCGAGCGAAGTATTCTCAACAAAACATTCTCATATATAAAATAAATACATAGAAAAAATTAAAGTAAAAATTAAATCAACAAACATATATATATAAAATTTTTATAAATATCGTATTTTGTTGTTGTTTAAAAAAAACTGTTGTTTTCAATCAATAATTATTTTTACTAAACTTTTGTTTGAATCCACGAATTCCTTTTCAGGTCCACATTCAAACAATTTATTAATTGATTCAACGAATTTCGTTATTGAACACGAAAAGAATTTTTTTTTTTGATTTATAAAAATTATAAAAATTTGAAAATTTTAAAATATATGTATTGTTGGTTTTTTATGGTTCTAAGCATTATATTTGTACGACATCAAGAAAACCTTCCAAAATAAAAATGTCCCTTTAAGGGAACAAAAATTTCCCTACAAGGGAAATTTTTATGTTTGTCAAAAATTTGATAAAAGAAAAGCTTATCAAACAACTATATATTAAGAATATAATATGAATTTAAAAAAGGAATTTTTATACCCTTCACAAAAATACTCATATAAGTTTATGACTCCGTTTGTAATTTCAAAAATGTTCATTTCCTATAAAGTATACCTATTCTGAATCAGCATTGATAGAAAAGTCGATTAAGCGGTATTCTTCAGTCCGTCTGTCGGCCGTTGAAATGCCGTTTCTGAGAAGACCATTAGTCTAAGAAACTTTTTTCTTCCACCATTCTATTACTCTATCGATTCGTGGGTTTGCTATTGAAATTCAGTAAAATCGGTTCACATATATCTGAGATATATCAAAAATTCCAGAAAAAGCTATTTTTTGGAATTTTGTATGGAAGTTTTTGAAAAATTTTTTGCTTTGCTTCAAACTTAACATAATTATTTGGCATGGCGATTGGTAAAAAAAATTTTTCCCCGATATCGGTACAGTTCGCATAAGCGAACTTAAACAACTTGTTTTGCTTAAAAGCAGCTCTGGTAATACGAGAAAGCTACCAAATACATAAAATGACGATTTCCGATATCGGTCCATATATACCCGAGATATAGTTTAAGCTTAAACCGATTTTTCCAAAAAAAAAAAAAAAATTTTTTGCTTAAAGGCAGATCTAGTTATAAACTAAAATACGGAAAATGATATTTCCGATATATTCATATACTCATATATGTCCGATATATATGAAGCTTAAACCGATTTTTGCAACAAAAAAATTTCTTTGCTTAAAAGAAGTTCTGGTTATAAACTAAAATACGGAAAATGGAAAAAATCGATATCGGTCGACACAATTATATGTCCGATATATATGAATCGTAAACCGATTTTTCCAACAAAAAAATTTTTTTGCTTAAAAGCAGTTCTGGTTATAAAAGAAAGTTACTAAAATACAGAAAATGAAAATTTCCGATATCGACCCATACATGCCCGAGATATAATATAGCTTAGACCGATATTTTCATGAAAAAATGTTGTTGGCTTAAAAATAGTTCGGGTAATAAAAGAAGGTTATATGAATACAGAAAATTAAAATTTCCGATATCGGTCTATATATACCCGATATGGCTTAAACCGATTGTTCCAAAAAAAAAATAAAAATTTATTATGCTTAAAAGCAGTTCTGGTTATAAAATGAGGATACTAAAATACAGAAAATGAAAAATTCGGATATCAGTCCTTGTATACCCGAGATATAGTTTAAACCGCTTTTTCCATGAAAATTTTTTTTTTATTTTTTTATTTTATTTTTTTGTTTGCTTATAAGCAGTTCTGGTTATAAACTAAAATACAGAAAATTAAAAAAAGTCGATATCGGTCCATATATACCCGATATATACATATGTAGCTTAAACCGATCTTTCCAACACAACAATTTTTTTGCTTAACAATAATTCTGGTAATAAAAGAAAGTTGCTAATATAGAGAAAATGAAAATATCCGATATCGGTCCATATATACCCGATATATACATATGTAGCTTAAACCGATCTTTCCAACACAACAATTTTTTTGCTTAACAATAATTCTGGTAATAAAAGAAAGTTGCTAATATAGAGAAAATGAAAATATCCGATATCGGTCCATATATGCCCGAGATGTAATATAGCCCAAACCGATATTTTCATAAAAAATGTTGTTGGCTTAAAAATAGTTCGGATAATAAAAGAAGGTTATATAAATACAGAAAATTAAAATTTCCGATACCGGTCCATATATACCCGAAATATAGTCTGACCCGATTTTTTCACGAAAATATGGCGTAAGCGAACTAAAATAAATTTTTTTTGGTTTAAAATCAGTTCTGGTAATATAAGGAGGTTACAAAATAGGGAAAATGAAAATTTCCGATGGTCTACACCAATTTTTCCATGAAAAAGTTTTGTTCGCTTAAAAGCTGTTCTATTTGTAAAAGGAGGCTACTGAAATACACAAAATGGATATTTCCGAAATCAATCCATATACTCGTATAACCGAAATATAGCTTAAACCGATTGTTCCTTTTTGACATGGCGATTATAAGGCAAAAAAAATTTCCCCGATATCGGTCCATATATATCCGAGCATATGTAGTTCAAATTTGTAATATATACATTTACGTGACTATAGTGAAGGGTATTTTAGATTCGACCCAACCAAATGTACTGCACTCTTACTTGATTTTAATATTTTTCTACACTTTTGACAGAATAAAGTTACAAACTGAAGTTTTTGCGTTGTTTTAAATAAAACTTAATATCATATTTAAAATTAATAGCTTGGTAATCAGTATAATGCGAATATTTAATGAAAAAAAATCTGACAAGTTGAATAATTCTCTTAATGGAATTTTTTACCATCTTATTCATAAAAATTTCAAGGTTATTAAGTTTTTGTTTGATAAATTCTACATAGAAACCTGTGTAATAAGAGCTTGATAAATATATTTTTTTATAAAATATATTTTTTTAAAATAAAGCAGTTAATCCATGCAAGTATATATAAAGAAATTTTAAACTTTGAAGCTTTTATGAGACTCCATATAAACAATTTTTCTTAATATAAATTATATGGAAACAAGTTCTTCCCATAAAAAAGTCTCTTTTTTTTAACCTCTTAATTATTATGCGAAAATTTACCTGTTGTTATTAATTGCCACTTGTTTGTTATTCGCATTTTTAGTAGCATGCGTGTTATTTTTACCGAGTTTTCTTAATTTGTTATTGAATTTCTTAAAAACTTTCATTTAATTCAATTTCAATAAATTAACTTCGTGCGCTTGTGGTAAAGTTTGCACTTTATGAAAGAATTTTTTTTCAGCAAGTATCTCATATAATTTTGCGATTTTTCTGAATTGGTTTTTTCTTGTCGCGTTTGTCAACCATTCTTTAACTAATTACTATAATTAGCATAAAACGACAAACAAATATGTTTCATTAAACGATAGTGTCACGAACACTCAACTTTTGCGAATAAATAAAAACAAAAAACTGAATTGGCGAAACGCGCGGGCTGTTCCAAAAGTTAAAGACTAAAATAATTCAAAGTATATAAATTTATATTTACGAGGACAGATTGATATTGAAGCTATCTAAGTAGGAAAAAAAAAATATTTTTTTTTTATAAAACATTTATTTCTCAACATATACTACGATTATACGGGCAGCTTATTTGCGAATAAAAATATTGTAAATAGCAAAAATTGTCGTATAAACAGTAAATAAAATTTAAATAAAAATGGCAGAAATTTTTCGAGCTTGAGGTTCAATTTTATTTTTTAAATTTCCAATATTTCGCTACACCACTGGGTAGCATAATCAAATGTAGTCTACAAAATACCCAGTGGTAATAATAATACGGAAAGTTGTAAAAAAGACTATGAGATTAAACTGAGAGCAACAATTGCTGGACATAAGTCTGATCAACTATGTAGGTACAATTCCACATCACAAAAATCTGTACTTTCATCCCATTGTGCGAATTTATATCACACACCAGACTTTGCTCCAAACCAAAATTTTAAACATTAAGAATAATTATAAACACCGTTACACGTTGGGGATGTTACAAATAATAAAACGTCCAATTGAAAAGAGGTACTGAGAAACTCTTTCATATCTAGATATTTGGTTAATAAGAGAATTAAAAAACTTTGTTAATTAAAATTTAGCTTAGTACTCGTACAGTAATAACATGCAAATTAAACACAGAAAACTAGTTTGGAAACCATTTTTAAATTACTCTGATGTGAACACTCCGTGGAACACCACAAGAGACTACTTCAAAAACTATTATTTTGTAAAATTTTTTGGAGCACCTTTGGGGAGTTTTTGCAACAAAAAAATCAAGTGATATATAATCACAAAATTTTTCGTATAAAATGTTTACGGTGAAACTACTCCTTTTTATTTAAAACGGATCATGTACTCCAATAACTTCTGCAGGGTTATTCAAGTGGTAGGCAAACACGTAAAAGTGTAGTATATTGGGCTAGGCTGAACTAAAAAACCCTTCCCAATAGTCACCTAAATATGTAGTATATACTACAAAATTGAACTAAATATAACTAGCATATATATGGACCGATATCAGAAATTTTCATTTTGTGCATTTTAATAACCTCCAGTTATAACCAAAACTACTTTTAAGCAAAAAAAATTATTTCATGAAAAAATCGGCTTAGGCTATATCTCAAGTATATAAGGACCGATATCAGAAATTTTCATTTTCTGTATTTACTATTTATACCACCTACATTCGACCGAAAATGGAATACAACTCTCATGTTTGGGCCGGTGCCTCAAAGTCTATTTTGGGGTTACTCGACCGTGTGCAGGAGAGGGCGAAGAAGCTCATCGGTGACAGTAGGGTATCCAACTCTATTGACTCACTGGAGCATCGACGCAGTGTGGGGTGCGTTACTCTGTTCTATCGCTACTACAATGGACTTTGCTCTGACGAGATTAGGGATCTTGTTCCCGAAACTCGCACATTTTTACGTAACACGAGTTCATCGTCGAGTGCTCATACATTTGTGGTCGATTGCCCGGGGAATCGTATTACGCATTACAGAGAGAATTCGTTTTTCAGCCGTACTCTAAGCCTGTGGAATAAGTTGCCTGCAGGAAGGTTCAAGTCAAATGTTCACAAACACTATTCCCTCTTTCCGCCTCCTCACAACCTATTTTCCTAGTTCTGGTACAATACACTGCATATGTAGGGGTCATCCCCTGAGTACTGGTCCAATATAAAAAAATTTAAGTTACCTCCTCTTATAGCTAAAATTGAAGTTATGTCAAAAACAAATGTTTTATGGTAAAATCGGTTTGGGCAATATGTCGGGTATATATGGACCGATATCGGAAGTTTTCATTTTCTGTATTTTAGTAACATCTTACCTTATATATTATATTACCAGAACTGCTTTTAACCAAAAAATTTCGTGGAAAATTTTCATGGAAATACCGGTTTAGGCTATATTTCGCGTATACATTATGGACCGATATGGAAAATTTTCATTTTTCGTATTTTAGTAACCTACTTTTATAACCAGAACTGCTTTTAAGCAAAAAAGAAAAATTTCATGGAGAAATCTGTTTAGACTATATATCGGGTATATATGGAACGATATCGACTTTATTGTTTTCTGTATATTATCCTATTATTACCAGAAATGCTTTTAAGCAAAAAAATGTTTAGGTACACTTAGGCGACATTTACATAAAGAAATCGTTTTAGGGTGTATCTCGGGTATATATGGACCGATATTAGAAATTTTCATTTTCTGTACTTTACTAACCTACTTTTATAACAATAAGTGATTTTAAGCAAAAAAAAAAATTATGGAAAAATCTAATTAGCCTATATCTCGGGTATATATGGACCGATATCGGTATCTTTCATTTTCTATATTTTAGTAACCTCCTCTTATTACTGGAACTGCTTTTAAGCAAAAAAAAATTGTTTCAGTTCACTTACTCAACACTTTCAGGGAAAAATCGGTTTATTGTTCTGTTTTTAGTAACAGCCTTTATTACCACAACATCTTTTAAGCAAAAATTTCTTCTTTCCTGGAAAAATCGGTATATCTCGGGTATATATGAACCGATATCGGTATCTTTCATTTTCTATATTTTAGTAACCTCCTCTTATTACTGGAACTGCTTTTAAGCAAAAAAAAATTGTTTCAGTTCACTTACTCAACACTTTCAGGGAAAAATCGGTTTAGGCTACATCTCGGGTATATATGGACCGATATCGAAGGCTATCATTTTCTGTATTTAAGTGACACCCTTTTATTACCAGAACTACTTTTAAGCGAAATATATATATATATATATATATATATATATATATATATATATATATATATATATATATATATATATATATATATATATGTATATGTATATACATATATATGTATATATATATATATATATATATATATATATATATATATATATATATATATATATATATATATATATATATATATATATATATATATATATATATATATATGTATATATATTTTTTTTGTGTTTTTTCAAAAATTTTCATACAAAATTGCCCAAAAATGTCCTTTTTGGAATTTTGGATATATATCAGCTATATGTGAACCGATTTTACTGAATTTCAATAGGAAACCCACGAATCGACAGTGTAATAGAATGGTGGAAGATAAAAGTTTCTTAGTCTAATGGTTTTCTTAGAAACGGAATTTTAACGGCTGACAGCCGGACTGACGGACATCGCTTAATCGACTTTTCTATCAATGCTGATTAGGAAAATATATACTTTATAGGGTCACAGAGGAAAATTGTAGAAATTACAAACGGAATCACAAACTTGTATAAGTATACCTGTTACGAACTAGGCGTTTAAAAAGGTAGATATTCGAATTTAACTGAAGTGGAGTTATTAGTTGCACTTGAATAAATTGTGTTGTATTTTTTAGTAATAAGTCACTTAGAAGAAATATGTAATCCTTGTCTGCTGGAGAAGTTAAAGTATTAAAGAGAGAGAGAGAGAGAGAGAGAGAGAGAGAGAGAGAGAGAGAGCGAAAAACATGTGACTAGTGGCAGTCGGTGTGAAGTTGTCATAAAGTCGACAGATTAGCGATTCTAGCAGAAAGGAGCTACTGATTGAAATTGAACTTTAAAGAATAACACCGAATAAGTCTATTCATCTTTTATTTTTTAGAGGTCCGTAAACCAACGCGACTTAACAATACCCTTAACATTTTTGTGAAGGATATAAAACGACGTTATGGAATGCACTATAAGCGTCGTTTCCCCATGTTTTTGTAGCCCGATTGGAAAGTATACAAAGCATCAATTTTCTTTAAAAAGTATTAAACAGCATTTACATACATATGTATCTATTAGTCAATTTATTCATGTAAAAATTTAAAATGTTTAAACCAATAAAAAATTATAAGCAGCTTGTTTTCAATGTTTCCCAGCTATCTATATGTCGACATTCCATAGGAGCTACCCCAATCATCAGTAGACTTTGGAAATTTTTGAAAGATATTCTCAAACATTCAACTTTATATCCCAACAATCTAAATAAATTGTTGAGAATTTAAAAAGAAAAATGCTGTAATAATACCTGCCAAAACACAAAATACAAAAACATGGTATCAATGTTAGAAGCTAAACTAGCGAATAAAAAACTCAATTGTTTGTATTTAAAATGTTTATTTAAAATTTGTTTTTACGATATGTGAAAATTTAATGACATTTAATCGTTCCTTGCTTAAGAATAAAAGACATCTTTAAAAGAAATTTGTTAACATTAAAGTATCTGCACTACTGTCTCCTTGTGAAGGCTATCAGCCCATTCCTCACTCTTGAGCACAATCGCCAATAACGTTTTGTTTTGTGAATTGCAACAGGATCAGTTCATAAGTCAAAATAGTACCAGCCACCTTAAAAACAGCAACAACAACAACAACATTAAAATAAAAAATAAAATAAAAATAAATGAAGGAAACCAACTAGCTGTCATTGTATTCTAAGTCTTTTTAACTGCAGGAATAGAAAAACAACAATGGCAAAAACAACACAAAAGAAAAGGAAAAAAAGCCAAAGGAAAGGAACACAAAAACAAAAATAAATCAGAGCAATGTGGCTTAACAAAAAGCTCTTTCCATCATAATGGTCTTAAAATGTCATTATGAGGTTTTTCCTTAATTTCTAACAGAACATTAAAAGGACATTAAAATCTGTAGCAATAGAATAACAACACAAGTGGAAAAAAGGATTTCAGCAAATTTATTGTGTAAAAAAATAAAAAATAAAAATATATATATTTATGTATTTTGTTTTTTAGCTACTTACAGATAAAACCATGTTGCGTGTTAAATGAAACAACTTTAAACCGGTCAAGGCAACCAAATCGGCATTAACTTCTTCCGAGAAACGTTTAAGCTGGTGGCAAAAATAAAAAAAAACCCATAAAATATTTTCATATTTAAAATACATAAATATAAATACTAGTGTATGGTAATTAATTATTGTGGGTTTAGGTGAATTTCAACAACTTGTTTTACAGAATTTTTTAAAAATATATTTGTAGAAAGCAGAAAGTGTTGAAGTCTAGTGTTATATTTTTTTATTTTTATCTAGAATCAGTACTCAGGGGATGACCCCTACATATGCAGTGCACTGTACCAGAACTAGGAAAATAGGTTGTGAGGACGGGGAAAGAGGGAGTAGTGTTTATGAACATTTGACTTGAACTTTCCAACGTTATAACGGACAGGAAACACGCCTGCATGCAACTTATTCCACAGGCTTAGCGTACGGCTGAAAAACGAATTCTCTCTGTAATGCGTAGTACGATTCCCCGCGCCATCGACCCCACATGGTTGAGCTATGGACGATGAACGCGTGCTACGTAAAAATGTGCGAGTTTCGGAAACAAGATGCCTAATCTCGTGGGAGCAAAATCCATTGTAGTAGCGATAGAACAGAGTAACGCACCCCACACTGCGTCGATGCTTCAGTGAGTCAATAGAGTTGGATACCCTACTGTCACCGATGAGCTTCTTCGCCCTCTCCTGCACACGGTCGAGTAACCCCAAAATAGACTTTGAAGCACTGGCCCAAACATGAGAGTTGTATTCCATTTTCGGTCGGATGTAGGTGGTATAAATAGTAAGGAGGTCGGATGGAGTGAAGTACATCTTACACCATTTCAAAAAACCTAGGCAGTTGAATGCTTCTTTAGAGACATGAAAAATGTGTTCAGTCCAGCGAATAACACACTGCATCTTCATTCCAAGAACATCAGGAGCATCCGACTCGCCAATATTTATACCATCCACGAGAACAGATGAAGCAGCATTTGCAGTCGTTTGTTTGTATGTTAATAAACAATATTGGGTCTTACGAGCGTTAAAGGTGACCCTGTTTTTACGACCCCATTCGGAGATTAATACAAGAGCACTATTCAGTGAATCATTCATATTTATTTATTTATTTATTTGTCTGTTTATTTTGTCAAGGCAATACAACAAGCACATGTCTTATATTACAGTATTGCTTAGTATTTGGCATTTAATTATAACAACAATTGTAAATGGTGTAATAATAAAAAAAATAAAAAAAAAAAAATAAAATAAAAATATATATGTATATAAAAAATAAAATAAAAAATATATATAAAAAAAACAAAATATAACAAAATAAGGAAATAATAAATTTATATATAAATCATTTAAATACGTAATTTTGTCATAAGGTTCTTTATGTTATCAACATATTACGAAAAGTGCTTAAAAATGGCAGTTTTAAAATGACTTGCATTGTTTATAGTTTGAATTTGAGGGGGTAATTGGCTCCAGGTTCGAATTGAATTAATAAAAAAATGTTGTTCAGACAAAGCTCTCGAATATTTTAAGCTGTTTATCTTATTCCCTCTTCTGGATCTTGAAAAAGTAATTTTTCTATATAAATAAGGTGGTTGTTGGTTGTACACAATTTTATGCAAAAATAATAGTATTCTACACTTTAATAAATTGTCGAATGTAACATTGTATATTTGTTTCGCATAGTGAGAAATACTCCTGCCTCTTTTAATTCCAAAAACATATCTTGCAATCGCATTAAATGTAACGTTTAGCCTTCGTCTGCTTACAGCTTCACAACTTGCAAATAGTTCACAGCCATACAGAAGTGTAGGCAATAAATAGGCTTTTGCTAGTAATATACGAATTTTAAATGGCGTGAAATATTGCGATATCCACAGATTTCTTAGCATAGCATAAGTCCTTCCGCAGTTTGATTTGATGTGATCCACCCAGTTTAGTTCTTTATTAAAAATTACTCCTAGATTTTTTGCCGAGTCTACATAATTTATTGTTGTGTTGTTTATTTCTATTGATGGAAGATTTACATTGAAATTTTTTGATCCAGCTATGACTAAGGCTAGCGACTTGTTTGGATTCAAGCTTAAACCATTTGCAGATGCCCATTTATGAATTCGATCCAAATCCTCATTTATTAATTGAATACAATTTAAACTATCATTTACATTGCAGCTAATATACAGTTGCACATCATCTGCGTACATTTGTAACTGACAATGTTTTATTTGCATTGGTAAGTCATTAGAATATATGGTATATAAAAGTGGACCAAGTATGGAGCCTTGTGGCACGCCTCTAGGCATTATACATATTTCGGATATATTTGATCCATGATACACGCTTTGACTCCTTCCGCTTAAATATGATGCCATAAGTTTTAATGCGGTAGAGGAGAAGTTACACATTCTTCTTAATTTTAAGTATAAAATGGAGTGATGAACTGTGTCGAATGCTTTAGAATGATCTAATAGAATGAGAAAAGATATCATTTGTCGATTATCAATTCTACACCGTATTTCTTCGGCCACATCTATTAAACTAGTCATGCAGCTATGCATAGGTCTAAATCCGGATTGCTTTTCGTGTATTATTGAATACTTTTGCAAGTAGCGGCTTATTTTTATGTGCATTAATTTTTCCAATACTTTCGACAAAAATGGTAAGATTGCAACGGGTCGATACGATTTGTCAGCTTTTAAAATTGGCACAATTTTGGCATGTTTCCACATAGTTGGGTACGTCGACGTTGTGAAGATTGTGTTAAAAAAATAGGTAAGGTAACTAAGCGTGTATGGAAGAATAAGTTTAACAAACTTTGGGTGAATTCCATCATGGCCGACAGCATTAGATTTAATATTAAGAAGTGACTTAAGCACATCTTCTTGTGTGACGTGTATAAAATTAAATTTACATAAATTCTGTTGATTCACGGTAGCATTATCGTAAAAATTCGTATTAATTCCAGGTTTTGGTATATTCGCAAAGTCAACGTTTAGCTGGTTTACGTTTATAACATTTGTGTCATCGGTACAATTAATCAAGCTCATTTTGCGTATTTCTCTCCATTTTTTTTGTGAGTCAACACAATTTTGAAACTTATTCTGATAAAACATTGATTTGACCATTTTTATTTTCTTGTTTACAGAATTTCTTGCAGTTTTAAAGTTTCTATATAGATCAGGAGTTCTGTAGCGCTTCCACCTAGTATATGCTTGGTTCCTTTCAGCTATTAGATTTTCTACTTCAGGAGTAAACCATGGCTTGTTATTTTGTACAACTTTGGTTCTAATGCTTACGTATTTATCGTACAGGAGTTGGATATTGCGATTTAAAAAATTTAGTTGCTCATCAACTGTAGACATACTGAAAATACAACTCCAATCTATGGTAGACAATTCATCTCTAAGAGACATATGATCTATATTTTTAAAATCTCTATATTGAAAACTTAGCGGTTGAGTACTTTTTAAGAGGTTAAAATCGTATGTTATATACAACATGTCATGGCGTGAAAACATGGACTCAGACAGTTGATCAAATAATAGCAGACAAGAGGTTTTGCTTATAAAACAGAGATCAATTAAAGTGCTCGAAGTTGATGTAAAATGAGTTGGATTGCTGCCGTTTACTAACGTTAATCCAATGGAGCTCATGTCTTCTTGCAAATTAGTGTCTTCCAGGATGTTTGCATTGAAATCACCAACCAAAATTATATGGTCATACCCTAGTGTATAAATACCAAATTTTTCTATCATATAGTCCATATTAATATTTCTATTAGGCCTATATATAGTTCCAATCAAAAGCTTTTCACTATTGTTGCAAATTTCAACCATAATATACTCAATGGCATCGTAGTCATTATTTCTGTATTTTTCTTTGCAGTTAATGCCTGCTTTTATATATATTGCAACACCACCGCCGTTTGTTATTCTGTCTGAGCGAAAAAGACGGTATCCACTTATATTATAGTGGCTACTTTTAATATCTGGGATAAACCACGTTTCCGAAATGCATATCACATCAATACCACTATTTTCAAAGAGACTACGAAATTCGTCAATTTTATTGTTTAGACTCTGGGCATTTATATGGCATATTTTAAAGCCCGCAACATTTTTAGAAAGAATTTTCAACATGGTATCTAAGTTTTCTCTAGAGCCCGCCCTCATATCAATTGCATTTTCCATTGTAACACAAGCAGCTTATTTCAACAATGCAAGCATTAAACATTGGGATTTTAGTAGTCACATAAACAGTTTCTTTCATAAAGTAAAAGTAAATAATAGGCTGGGCCTATAACTAAAAGAGTACGAGTGGCAAATACTGCTGCCATCCGTGAAAGAGTGGATAGGGTTGGAAGTTTGATAGAGAAGGTCATTAAGGAAAATAAGAAATAGAGAAGGAGAGAGAACAGAGCCTTAAGAGTAAAGTAGAACTGTCATAAAGTTAACCGAAAATGTTCTTCAAACTACCATTTTTTCTAAAGAGCTTGATTCACTATCCTACCCAATGGTACAATCTGCCACGCAATCGTACAATTAATCCCACGCGCAGAAATCATTAATATGATTTATGAATTTATGTAATAATAATTTATTTTCAATGCGTTTCATTGCCTTGTAGTGTGGAAGGTGTTGGACTAAATTTTGCTAATCTGAGCAGTGTCGAAGGCACTGATCAGTTTTAACTAATTTAATGCCAACATTTTTAATGCTGCAATAGAATTTGCTTTAGTCTTTTCTGTCGTTATTGTTAAAGTTAAACCTCCATGAACACTACTCCCTCTTTCCTCCTCATCATCACCTATTTTCCTAATTCCAGTACAATGCGCTGCATATGTGAGGTCATCCCCGAGTACTGCTCCAAAATAAAAATAAAAAAATCGTTCACTATTTTTGTAAGCTTATTTTTAAAATTATTTCTTACTTAATATGTGTATTTGTTCGAGCTTAAGGTCTTTTTTGGAATTTTTAGTTTTTTTGGTTTTTGGCTATCTGGCAATATTTCGCTTTCCTTTGGATAGCTTCTTCAGGCCAAATAATATTTATTTAATTTCAATTTTTAGAATTTTTGAAAATTAAAACAAAAAAAAAACAAATAATTTGAAATAAAAATATTTTCTTTTCCTTTCATATTTTTCTATATATTCGGTAAGAAAATATTTTAATTTATTACAAATTCATATAGGTACATACTTAGTTAAAAACAACAACAAACACAAACAACAACATTTTACAAACAACCCTTAAGCAATTATTTCTTACTTTTTAGTTTGCTGTGATATGAAAGCGTGTGTGGGTAGCAATATTCTTATCTGCCCCTATAAATAATCAGTTGTAGAATTGATTTACAACAGCACCTGCCATGGCGGTCTAATCTGATGATGGACCAACTCCATGGGGTGAATTATTTACGATTCACGAGCTCTCCTGTGCAGCTTATTAGCCTCACACAGGTCACAACGTTTAGCTGTAAGTTTGTACACATATATACAAACCACTTGCTTAAGAGTTCCGGCCTTCTAATCTCTCCTGTATGCAAATTTCCAACAGTCAATGGAAGACAGGCTCAATGAGTTGGTAGGCCGAAGGCCCTTAAGATCATCACTCCTGCCACTTTACAGCACATTTATCTGTTGGATGACAGGGCTACTAACGCCCCCTTCTCGTGACTTTAGATTTAAACTACAGTCAGAACGTTTCAGCCAAGGTATGCATCCCAACCTTGATCAGCCCGGGCAGAACTGCAAGCAGAACTACCCGGGGGCATGCTGATCCCCGTGCTGCCAATTTATATCCTTGGTAAGGGTTTCGGAAATTTTTAGCACAATACAAGTTATGGGCATCCTAGAGTTTTTGTTTGCTACAGCAAACGAGGGACTTGCTTCCCTCCCTGCCCCAGAAAACAGAGTGTCCTGCTAAGGAAAAACCTATTCGCATAGTGGAGCAGTCACTCATACGATATTTAAAACTTTCGCAACAAACATACAAATGAAGCTAATTAAGGCACTGAAAACCGGCAGGAAATGCTAAAAAGTACTAGTGTGTTGCACAAAAAACGAAAAAAAAAATCCCAAAAATTAGAAAAAAGTGCAAAAATCTACAAAAAAAAACGGTAAAAGCCGACAGGAAATTGATAATTGGGTCCAAAATTACAAAAGCGTGTACCGAATATGGAAACTCGGTTACAAACTAGTTACAGAAACGGTTTCGAGATTTTTGGGAACTTTCAATTTCGGTTGCAGAAATCATCAAAATCTCATCACTTCCCCAGAAGCAGAACGGCAACTTAAATTTTTGCACTAAACCGGTAACACTCTTTTCTATAGCAATATAAAATTTCTCAAAAATTACATATCGTATATAACAAGCCGTTGCGAGTATTACAAATATACAAATGAAGCTAATATAAGCGCGTTAGAAAAGGATGCACCAAAAATTATTAAGGTATATATCGCTCCTTTATTGCAACATAGTCATATCTCAAAAAAGGTCGTTTCGAGAAAAACACATTTGAAATTTTTAGTTTTCATACAAGTCTTAGTAAACTTTTTGAGAAAATATCTCCTAGAAGAAACAGTTTGAAGGTAATTTGAGTAAATTTTTGACACAATATAAAAGGTAATACTGTTAACAGTTCTGCATTGTTAACTCGAAAAGCGCGTTTTTTGAGATATGACTATGTTGCAATAAAGGAGCGATATGTATGTACAAATACTCAAACAATTGAACTTATTCACCTTATTAGCTTTTAATATTGATAACAAACAAAATCTTATGAACAGCTTTTTTTCTATGTTTCCTATATACAGATTTCCAAGAAGCTACCCTAATCAAACATTCAACTTTATATCCCAATATTCTAAATAGAAGATTGAGAATTATTATAAAAAGTCAATGTTTAGTTCACAAAAGCACATTTATTAATAATAAAATGATGAAATACATATATATAGGTACTATAGTGATCTTAAAAATACTAAATACTGGTTATCAGTTAAAGGATAATGTTGCCATATGTAAAGTAACGTAAAACGATACAATATATGTAACATCCCCTTTTTTTAAAAGAAACAATTTTTTAATAATACCTGCAATATTAGAAATATAAAAAAAATTGTTTTACAAATTCAGCCTATTTGGCGGTATTATTTTTCTACCATATCTCGATGTGTACAATTCATTACTAGAACTATCTTCATAGTTTACATTTTCATTATCAACATTTTCATTATTTATCATTGAATTATTGTTAGAGCTATCATTACAAAAATTGAAATCATAATAAATATTTTCATTATTGTTATAGTTAAATTTCTGTTTTTTCTTTGCCTTGTTCATAGCATAGTTAGATTTCCTAACCGTTGTTTTCATTATATGTTGCCTATTTCGTCTATATGTTACCCCCTTTTCATCCTCTATCAAAAATGATCTAGGCTCTTTACAATTTCTTAAAATTCTACCTTTGACCCAAACCGAATTTGGATTTTTCTTAAAATAAATATGTTCACCTACTTCAACTGGTTTTAAAATCACCGAATTTCTGTTGTAACTTCTGGACGATTTTATTTGCTGTTGCTTCAAAAGTTCATTAAATTTCCTCCGATTTACCATTTTCGGTCTTAAATTATCAGTAATAGAAGGTAGTTTAGTGCGTAATTTCCTACTCATAAGCAATTCAGCTGGGTTTGGCATATTGTGTTTTGATGTTGTACGATATTGTAATAGAGATATGTATGGATCTGAATTCGAGTCTCTGCATTTATATAAAATATTCTTCATTGTCTGTATAGACCTTTCTGCTAAACCGTTAGATCGTGGTAAATAGGGACTTGATGTTATGTTTTCAATCCCCCAATCAAGACAAAATTGTTTAAATTCTTTCGAATTAAAAGGCGGTCTGTTGTCGGAAATTAAAATAGTCGGAATTCCATGTCTTGCAAAAAGTGATTTTAATTTAGTTATGACATTCCTAGACGAGTAACCGGAACTTAAAAGTTCAACTTCGAAAAATTTCGAATAATAGTCAACAACTATTAAGTACATGTTTTTGTCGAATTCGAATAAATCACATCCTAGTTTGTACCAAGGAATGTGTAAAAAATCATGACTCTTCAAATCCTGTTTAGGATTAGCATTCCTGTAAGTTAGACAACTGTTACAATTTACAACCATATTATAAATATCACTATTTATGCTAGGCCAATAAATAGAGCCTCGTGCCAAATTTTGGCAGCCCTGTACTCCCATATGACCCTCATGGACATATTGTAACATTTTTGATCTTAAGTTTTTCGGAATTAATATACGTTTATTCTTAAATAGAATACCCTTTACATCGCTTAAATCATCTTTAATTGAATAAAATGGTTTTACATCGTCTTCTATGTATTTCTTATTATCTGGCCAACCTTCCTTTAAATATCTCCTAAGTTTTTGAAAAACTTGATCATTTTCAGTCTCTTTTCTAATACATTCAATTTCTACATCAGGTAGTGCTATATGACAAATTAAGGAATTACACGGAAGATCAATGTCCTTATCTAGATCAGAAAGAATTGTTTTCTTTAGTGGAGCCCTAGATAAAGTATCTGCGATAAACAAATCCTTGCCTGGCTTATAAACCACAGTTAGACTATACGATAGTAACCTTAACATAAATCTTTGTAAACGCATTGGAATATTATACAAAGGTTTGTTGAACAATGGGACAAGAGGCTTGTGATCTGTTTCAACAGTCACATTTCTTCCATAAATGTACTGATGAAAACGTGTGCACCCAAACAAAACGGCAAATAACTCCTTCTCAATTTGCGCATAGTTTATTTGACTCGCAGTTAAAGATGCAGACGCATATGCTATTGGGTTGTTAGCATGCATAATAACTGCCCCTACTGCAAACTTAGATGCATCCACTGATAATGTTAACGGTTTTTTCGTATCATAATACGTCAAAACAGGTGCCATTGTGATTTCCTTCTTCAAATTTTCAAATTCAATTTGCTGTTCATTATTCCAACACCACACTGTATCCACTTTCAATAAGTCTCTTAAATGCTTATTTTTCGACGACAAGTTGTCTATAAAAGATCCTAAATAGGTAATCATACCTAAAAAACGCTGTAACTCTTGTTTATTTTTAGGAACTGGCATTGCCAAAATAGATTCAATTCGTTCTTCATCTGGTCTTACACCATGTCCAGAAAAAATGTGCCCAATAAACTTAATTTCATGTTTTAGAAAAATAGATTTTGCTTTATTAAATTTCAAACCTACAGCTTTACTTCTTTCTAGAACTTTCTTTAAAATTTCATTATGCTTATCAACATTTGGTGCATGGATCAAAAAATCGTCCATATATATTACCAAACCTGGTATATCACCAAAGAGTCTGACCATCTCACCATGAAAGATTTCTGGTGCCGAACTTATGCCAAATGGCAGACGTAAAAAGCGATACCTCCCGAACGGAGTATTGAATGTACATAATCTAGATGATTCCTCGTCCAGTTGAACCATCCAGAAGCCTGAATTAGCATCTAGTCGACTAAAAATTTTGGATCCACTCATACGAGATTTACATTCATCCATTGTAGGGAATTCAAATCTAGGTCTACTTATTACCTTATTTAAGTTACGCGGATCTAAGCACAATCTTAAACTGCCATTCGCCTTTGTGACTAACACGACTGAATTTACCCAATCTGTAGGCTCTTTTACCTCAACAATTACGTTCAACTTTACCATCCTTTCTATTTCTGATTTAAAAGGTTCATGAAGACTAAACGGTACCCGACGCGGCGGATCAATAACCGGCTGACAATTTTCCTTAAGCTGTAAATGACATTTTTCCTTAAGACATCCTAATCCATGAAACATATCTTTATACCTGTCTAAAATGGTTTCACAATTTACTGTATTGACTCTCTTGATTAAATCCATTCTCGAGGCCATTTCCAGACCCAGAATATTGTTACATTCCATATTTACTATATAAAAAGATGTTTCATAGTCTATATTATTGAATGAAAATTTTGTAAAAATTTTCCCAACTACTACTATTTTCTCACCACTAAAAGTAAGTATATTATTGTACACCTTATAATCTACCTTACGAATACCCAAATCGTTGATAGTATTGATGGACATCAAGTTGGTCTGAGATCCAGTATCCACTTGGCAAATTACATTTTTACCATTCACATCTATATTCACATTCCATACGTTGGTATTTACTTTATAGCTGTTGATGTTGTTCATTTGATGACAGTTGTGTATTTGAACGTTGTTGTTTGTTTGACTGTTGTTGTTGTTGTTGTTTATTTGACTGTTGTTCAGTTGATTAAGGGATCCCACAAAAAGATTTTCATCGTCCGAGCTTTTATTTTCACCAATTTTTTTGACAAACTTTTTGGGCCGTTGCTTTTTCCCATAAGATTTAAAAAAACACATTTTTGCATAGTGGTTTGGTTTTCCACATGCATGACAAACTACGCCTTCTGCTGGACATTTAGTTTTGTGTGCTTGCCCACACTTTTTACACAACACTGACTTCTCATATTGTTGTACTGGTTTATGTTGTTGCTTTTGTTCACCCGGATGATTGTACCTGTTTTTCTTATATTGTAGCGCTGCTATCATCGAGTCTTCCGTTCTATCAGCATGTATATTAGCCATATTTTCTTTAGCCATCTCTCTTTTACAATTTTGTAGACATCTGACAGGCCACAAATAAAAATATCCTTAACAAGACTGTGTCTAAGGGTGCCAAAATTACAAGTGCTGCTTAAATTTTCTAACGCTGTTGCATACTGTGCTATAGTTTCTTCAGGTTTTTGTCGGCGGGTAAAAAATGTATGTCGTTCCATCGCCAAATTCACCTTCGGTATAAAATGTTGTTCAAACTTTTTTAATAAGTTTTCATAGCTAACAGTATCGATGTCCTCGTTAAACGAATTAAAAATCTCGAGGCACTGCGGTCCCATATAAATTGGTAGCCAATAAATAGATTTTAAATTGCTTACTCCAATTCTTCCACTCTACAGCCACGTTATGTGCCTTTATATTGAAATGTAGCATGGTAGAAGCAAACATAACCTCTTTTTCTGCTTGCACGTTGTCTTTCATTTTTTTTTTCTTTGTTTTAATTTCCTTTGATAGAAATTTAAAACGACAGCAATACACTTTAAAATGTCAGTTTTTCTTTTTATTCTCTCTTGCCTTAGACTTCTGTTTCTTTTATTTAAAAGTGTTTCTTTTTGGTATTTAACCCGACACTTGACACCATATTATAAAAAGTCAATGTTTAGTTCACAAAAGCACATTTATTAATAATAAAATGATGAAATACATATATATAGGTACTATAGTGATCTTAAAAATACTAAATACTGGTTATCAGTTAAAGGATAATGTTGCCATATGTAAAGTAACGTAAAACGATACAATATATGTAACAAGAATTTAAAAGGAAAAATATTTGAATAATACCTGTCAAAATAAAAAAATAAGCTTTTCCTTTTGCACATGTCTCTACTTTTCTATACACCTTTCAAACAAATGCACAACCCTTGGTTCATGTCTGGTACTGTAGTTGTTGTTACAAGAAAGTCTGCTATAGGAAAAATTTCACTGTACTATCACGAGTGCAAATTGAGGACTCGTTTTTTCTTGTTTGGTTTTTTTTTTTTTTTTGTTTGCTACGTTATATTTTTGCGTTAGTTTTTGACAAGGAAAATCTTCTCAGAATTATATAAGAGTTTTTTGGCCGATTTGTTATTATTTTATGCACCGTTTTTGCACTTAGGCTATTTTCAATAGATCCCCTTATATCCCAAGGTTTTTGGGTAAACGGGTTACAACAAATACGAGTTCACTATTTTTATCAACAAAATTTATAAATCAAATAATCGAAATGGAATTTGAACAAGTGAAAAAGATTTGAACTAAATACTCATGAGATTTTTTTTTTTTTTTTGTTTTGAACCCTATTTCCAAATTTATATACAGTAATGTTCCGAGAACACGCGTTTTGAAACCGCAATGCGTTTTGAAAAACACTTAATTGATTTTTAGGTGTTCTGAGAAACGCGTGTTTTACTGGCGTTTAGGAGTTTTTTCCGAAAAAATACAACATGTGTTTTACATACGTATATATGTGTATGTGGTAGTAATATAAAACGGAAAAAAATTTGATAACAAATAGAAAAATTTTTCAATTTAGCTTTCTTAATGAAAATGTGTAAAATTCTTTAAACTTTTTATTGAAATAAAAACATAACATATTAAATTTTAATTGTGAATAATTTTATTGCCTTTTGCAAGTTCAGTTTTGGCAAATTCAATCAGCATATAGACATGCGAGTTGAAGTCGCCAATTTTAAGCGATATTCGTTTTCCAGAACTCCTATTTGGCGATTTGAAATCGCAAAAACATATTTCTTGCATTATACGTTTTTCAGAACACCTATTTGGCATTTTTAAATCGAAAACGCTAAATTTAAGTGATTTGCGTTTCTCAGAACATACATGATACATACGTTTGTACTTAGAATTCATTACACAAATATAAGTATATGTATTTTAAATTTCATCACAAATATTTCAAAATATTTCTATTTTTTATTTGCTGCCCTTTCTCAACTCACCTCTGGACACCAAAACTCACGTTTTATTTTACGAAACATAGTTAAAGGCTTTTTGGACTCCTCGTTGATTTCGGCTGCATACAGGGCCAAAAGAAACGTGCGTCCCAAAAGGAATATCAAAGAATACCAAAAATATAAAGTGTGCGTGAAAGATGGTTTTTTTCTGAAATTCAAATTCAAAAAAAGAGTTGAAGAAATTTGAAGCATTTTTAAAACATTCTCTTAACGAACTTACTGTAAACTTTTCAAAATTTTATTGCAAATAAAGTACAAATTATTGGACAGACACAACAAAGTGATGGCCGAGATTGTCCCATCCACTGATTCGCAGAGTCTGCATAACATGCGATAGTTTTGTCTTCTTTCCATCCAAAACGTTGCAGTGGTGGGCTGAAAATACAGATTATTTCTTTGTCGTGATAAAGATGAAAACGCGAAAATGAAACAAGGTGCTGCAAACCTTTTTTAAAAATGCGGCCATATAATCATTCAGTTGACGAAATTTCGACGACAAGGCCACACAAACACACATTAGGAATATGTCATTGAAATTCCAGGCGAATGTTGACAATAAATTTATTACTTTTCCCATGATGCCCGCAAAAGTGGTGTATTTGAAGAAATAGAAATATTGTGAGAAGTTTGTGTACAAAAAGCTGTCAATGGGATGATGCTTGAATGTGGGGCACCGGTTCACATAATAGATAATGTTCAGCATACTCAGCGTGTGTTCTCCTTGTGTGCGCAAATACATGCACAAAAAATACAGCAGTAATATAATTAAAAGTAAACAAGTTAAGTTAAAAGAAAAAAAATATCTTGAGTTTGAAAATCCCTTTAGTTGTTAAAGCCTTAGGATAGGCAACACAATTATGTGTTACGAGTATATTATGTGCTTAAGAGCCAGGCATGGTAAATTGAGTACAACTGCATTTTTTTCAATACAAGTTAGGAAGTGTAGAAAAAGACAATGCTTATTTGTATTGGCTAAAATCCAGCGTTCAGAAAAATACACATACTGTGTAAAAATCTCGTACATAAATGTTAGCGTTTAAATCTAAAAGCAACGATCTACATATTTTTATTTGCATATCAATTATGTGTGTGCATCTCTAAATTTTGTTCGCAGGCGAATACAATCGTGTATGTTGTTTTGTTTGCAATATTTAGTTGCCTACGTACAGGTTAGGGATGTAGCAATACCTGCTTTTACACAAGAAAGTACTTTCATGAAATATCTGTCTACGTATTTCAAGGGAAATGAGAACCTCCTTGAAAATTTCTCTTTCGTTTACAGAGAAAAATAAAATTTCATTTTAAACATGTCATTGAAGGAAAGAGTTGCAAAATTTGTATTTATTTCAGCCAAAACTAGCACTTATAGAACTTTATAGGACAATAGTTGAAAAAATTTTGATTGTAAATTGTGAGTGTGTTACTGAAAACTTGTGAGTAAGGTGATTGAACGATTATTATTCGACTGGGTTTTGCCAGTTTTTTGGTGTTACTAACACCGGGTCCAATAAACTGGGGTTTTTAATACGGTTATACAGGAATTTTAATATAACTTTTATATTTTTGTATCTATTTTAATTAGAAATATGCTCGTAATTGAAATATTTTTATGAGAGTGTAAAGTGAGTAGAGTTACATATATAATCATTTGTGTACTGATAAATATGACACTGTGTCAGATTGGGTTCAGGAGATTAATTGTGAACTTTCGTTCTGAAAATGAACAAAGCAATTCTATTAATTGTAGGCAAAATATAAGAAACTCCCCGAAAAAAACATAAAGATCACTTCTTACAGTACCATCCAGCGCATTTAATGCTGGTAATTTACCAGAAAATGATATATATAATATTAAGTTTGCTTTTTATTACCATTTACTAAAAATCTTTATTGTTTAAAAAGGGGTTACTTTCGGGCTTCAATATGGTCAGGTGAAATTAAAATAATTTTTTATATTTTTTCCCAACGTTTCGTTAGTTTTATTCTAACATTATCAGGGCAAGGTTGACAAAATATTTAGTGTGATACCCAGTTTTTTATTTATTTATTTTTTTTAATGTTTTTTATTTAATTTACAAAGGAAAACCATGAAATAATTATACTATTTATACCCCTGATGATGTTAGAATAAAGCCAACGAAACGTTGGGAAAAAATATAAAAAATTGTTTTAATTTCACCTGACCATATTGAAGCCCGAAGGTAACCGCTTTTTAAACAATAAAGATATATAATAAGTAATACAATGTTTGAAATTTATGAACCGATTGTCAATACTTATTCTCTTTTTAAAAGGGGGTGTGTCTACGGCCTAATTTCAGACTGATGAAATGTCCATCCGAAAAATGTATTTTTGAGTACGAAGTATGAACATATTTTTAGCTTGTCACGCCTAAACCGCTGAGCCAATTTAATTGAAATTCGGTTTACAGATATTTTGAGGTCTCAGATACAACATAGGGTAGTTTTTGCGTTTAAGTTTCAGTCATAAAGGCGGATGCCTGAAAGCGTTCTCGTTGTAAATGCATGCAAAGAAATACAGGCTTGCTGTTATGCAACCGTGAAAGATGGTAAGAACTCTATGTTGTTGTTTAAAATTTTATATTTATACTGACCGCAAAAATAATATAAATAATAAAGAATGGCTACAAGAAAGAATTATTTCAGCATTGATTGAAATTTTGCGTTGACGGTATTGTCGAATGTATGTCTGTAGGCAATTTGATTAATATAAAAGTGACATTACATCCTGTAGAGTTTCGCAATTATTAAGAGCTAACAAAGCTACCTTCTATAAATTGAGACTGAAACTTTGCGTACCAGTTCTGTCAGTGCGAACTCTTATCGCTCTATACTTTTAGGACGGAGTATTCTGGGAAAAATTATAGGGGCTCGAAAGACCATGAAAAAAGTTGAGGTATATACACCCAATCTTTGTATAAACTTACATTTGATGATAGGAGGGGATTCCTGAGTTTAAATGATAAGAAATAGAGATTTTCTTTCTATTCACTTACATTAGTATTTATAGTAAAAAATATATTATATAAGAGTTGCACACTGTCTAGACACCTTCTGAGACGAGAGTACTTCAAATGATAAACCGGAAAAACCGCAAAAACAACACAGTAATATTCAAAGCGGTAGATTTGGTAACAAACAAATAATCGATATTCGTATCATATTCAATAATTCATATTCGTTAAATAATAGTTCAATTCATTATAGTTAATATTATTACAATTACTTATTTTTATACAACGCTTAAACAAATAGTACAATCCGATTTGCAATTCCAGTCAAAAAAAGCCCAGTTTCTACAAAACCTGTACGTTTGTGAAAAGAATTGCAATATAAAACACAAACACTGCATACCCAGATTTATTAAATTTCAATAGTACTACTCCAAATGTGAAGTAACGTAAACCTTAAAAACACAGATAGAATACATACGAAAGCCTGAAAAATACTTTTTTATTTTTTTATTAGACCAGTACTCAGGGGATGACCCCTACATATGCAGTGCATTGTACCAGAACTAGGAAAATAGGTTGTGAGGAGGTGGAAAGAGGAAGTAGTGTTTGTGGACATTTGACTTGAAATTTCCAACGTTATAACAAACAGGAAACACGTCTGCAGGCAACTTGTTCCACAGACGAAGCGTACGGCTGAAAAACGAATTCTCTCTGTAATGCGTAGTACGAAATGGATGAGCTCTGGACGATGAACGCGTGATACGTAAAAAAGTGCGAGTTTCGGGAACAAGATCTTTAATCTCGTGAGGGCAAAATCCATTGTAGTAACGATAGTACAGAGTAACGCACCACACACTGCGTCGATGCTCCAGTGAATCAATAGAGTCACTGATGAGCTTCTTCGCCTTCTCCTGCACACGGTCGAGTAACCCCAAAATAGACTTTGAGGCACCGGCCCAAACATGAGAGTTGTATTCTATTTTCGGTCGGATGTAAGTGGTATAAATAGTAAGGAGGTCGGATGGAGTGAAGTACATCTTACACCGTTTCAAAAACCGAGGCACTTGAATGCTTCTTTAGAGACATGAAAAATGTGTTCAGTCCAGCGAACATAACACTGTATCTTCATTCTAAGAACATCAAGAGCATCCGATTCCTCAATATTTATACCATCCATAAGTACGGATGAAACAGCATTTGCGGTCGTTTGTTGGTGCGTTAATAAGCAACATTGGGTCTTACGAGCGTTAAAGGCGACCCTGTTTTTACGACCCAATTCGGAGATTAATAGAAGATCACTATTCAGTGAATCGTTCATATTTTGTCTCTTGGCAGCGATCTCTGATAGGCTGGGCCTATAACTAAAAGAGTACGAGTGACAAATGGCGCTGTCTTTAATTTTAATAGCGCAGGCTACTGAAAACACCTGTTTTCCGCAGACAAAGTCGCGGGTAAATGTTTATATATAATATATACTTCAAAAGTTCAAATCGCCTATGGTGTCAGAACATATAAGCAGCTGACATTTTCCATCCCTGCAGCAAGCTGTATATACATGTATTGTATAACTTTTTTAACTTTTACTAGGGCGTTACGTTTAAGTCAAATATATCTATTTTTATAAAAACAAATTAATTTCTGCTCAACTCTTTAGCTTCTACTGGAAACGTTTCTTTTACATTTTTTATGACTTTAGTAAATTAAAAATTTTTTTTTTCTTTTTCAAGTTCATATACGAGTACATTAAAGCAACAATATGCTGTCACAAGAAAGTAATTTAATATCTTAAGCCAATAAAATCATATACATATAAAATATTCTCGCCTACTTAGTTATTTTGTTTCTGGTATTTGAATAAAAAACTATTTTATATCCTTATTGTGTCACAGGATCTCTTATTTGAATTTATGTTAATGTTGTACATTATTTGTATTGTGTTTAAATGCTAAAAACGAATCAAGTCTCTTGTTAGAATTTAAGCATTCTTAAGTACAATATCTTTCATTTCCCTTATGAAACAAAACAGCCATTTGATGGCTAAATTTATATTCATAATAATGTATAAAGGAAAATCTCTCATAAGCTAAAGCCAACATTTTTGGAATAGCAAATTTCCTTTAAGGATTCGGGCTTTAATTTCTATCGGGTGATTTATCGTGAGGTTTGATTTTTATAAATCACGCATGACTTTTATGAAGTTGCTATGTAATTTTGGTTCAGTATTATTTTTCAAGTCATCATGGACAGACTCAGTGCACAACAAAATGACCAAATTAGTCAGATGTTCTGTGCGAAATGTTTTTCATGAGATTCGACCTACTGAAACCACTATAGTCAACACCATCCACTTGTTTCAGTCCCAGTTTACATTAGTGGATGATATTCGACTGGTTAGACCACATTCAGCACGCAGTGAAGATAATTTAACAGCTGTAGCTGTGAGTATACCCGAAGACGGCGTTGTAATGATTTGTCGCCGTTTTCGTATTCGACAATTTGTCAAATTTTACGGAAGAATTTCGATCTTAAAGCACACAAAACTCAACTTAAGTAAGAATGGAAGTCAGTCGACATATTTTTCCGTCTTATTTTCAGTGAATAGACTTTGGAAAAACTCAATGAAAATCTAGTGCTTTATTGTCAAAATTTGTTCAGTCTTTCAGGCTCTGTGGTGTGTTCATAAAGGCCAAAGTACATAAAATCCGTCGAACTTTTTTCGTTATATAAAATATTGACTGCACTTACTCGTTGTTATATAAAAAATTCAACAGTATTTATTTTCAATATTTCGATAACAATTTGTTATCATCGTTTTATTTTATAATTTTCCTGACGATGATAACAATTTGTTATCATCGTTTTATTTTATATAAAGCGGCCCATACACGTTTCAATTCAATTGTGAATTGAGTCTTTCAACTGAATTGATTATTGCCCACATACTTCATAAACTGAATTGAAAGATTTTCATTCAACAATTAAATTCAATGAAACTATAGACAATTTTAAAAATATATAATGTTCTCTTTGCAAAAACACTGCAAATATAAATTTTAAGACTTGACCAAGAGACTTGACCACACACAACACAATCGAATTAAAAGACTTGCTAGTCAACTTGAAAAAATCAAAACATTTTAATTTCTGTTCAACCAACTCGACAATTGCCAGACTAATCAACTGACAAAGCCATACACGCTTTGATTTGGACAACAACCGACTCAGTTGCCAACTGAGTTGAAACGTGTATGGGCCGCTTAACATATTAATTTTCCTGACGATGATATCAAATTGTTCGAAATGTTGAAAATACATACTGTTGAATTTTTTATAAAAAAATTAAACGATCTATAGCTGCAAAAATAAGGAATTTTCAAAATAAGATTAACCATTTTTTTTCAAAATTAACTGCCAGTTCGCCGATGTCGAAAGGATAAGTTCGTTCGCATTCTAAGCGAAATAAAATTGATTTGGTTTTTTAACTTTATTCTATGCGAACGATGTGTCAAAATTCTATTAAAATACATAAGTTCATGTGAACGAATAATAGTGACATAGACAAAACCAAATTACCAAAAAAGCCATTAAAAAAAAATTTCTTAAATTAAGACTTTTTTGACAGATTGAAGATTTTTCGACAAAACGTTTGTCACCACTGTATATGAATGAGTTGCTGAGAGATAGAAACTAAAAATTCTTTGGGAAAAGCTGTCGTTTGTTCTCTTTGAGAAATAATGATAGAATGTTTTTCGTTTAAAATGCTCATTGTTTTATATAAAATAATGGAAGGTACAGTTAAATGTTTGAAAATACTTTTCAAACAAAATCATCGGCAGAGGGACAGTTTAAACTTTGTGCAAGACAGTCATAAGTCAGAATAGTAAACTAGTCTAGTGTTTTAACACAGTGGTATTAAGTGTGCATAAAGATATGAATTATTTAAGCACAATTTAACGAAAAGGTGTGTGAGTTATTATTCCATTTGCAATTGAAGAATCCGTAAAATCGTTCTTAAAGACAAAAAACGCAGCAATATGTTAAAATATTCTTACTAACATATAAGAAACCGCAATTAATAGCAAGTTGCATTAACGCCATATATTGTTCTTTTAAATGTTATGAACTTAATTATTAAGTTCACTTTCAATTTTATGTGTTTTAGTTTACATTATAAGTCCAAGCTCATTATAGATCACCCTATAGTTCTTCTTATAAATCTTGTTCTGCTTTATTTATTACCTTCTCTCTATTCTTTCAATTAGACAAGTACATACCCAACGAGCACATTGTTGCTATCAAAGTAATCATTTTGATTTTATGTGCCAACTGAGATTTCTCCATTATGGTGCGCTGTTGCGGTAAACCATTTTCCACTTGTTGCCACTGCTGCATTAATACCGGCCACTTGTGCGTCATGTGAAAAAATGTTGCGGCAATGAAAAAAATCGATGAGTAAAATATAACACCCTCTGGTAGAAGCAGGGTAACCGAAAAATCACAATAATAATAATTCAAATGAAATTAAAAGAATATGTTCAAATTCTATAGAATTTACCCACTGAATCGAAGTTGAAAGTACCACGGCAAGCAAAGGCAATAGTGACGCACATGCAAAACCCAAAACAAAGTATGACTATTGCTGAATACCATGTGCGTAAGAAACGCCAGGAAAATTTCAAATCAAATGAAGAATTGGAGGTTACACCAGCCAGAGGCATGATGGCAAAGATTTGAGCTAAAAATAAAACTGAAAGAACCAACAAAATATATAAAAATCCATTAAATAAAGTTTGATTAAAAATAATATTAAATTATGTATTACCAGGGCGTATTGCCTCTTGAAAGGATCCCGTATAAGTATAATCCTTTTTGGTACCTTTACGGAATAATCGGTTTTTCACTTAAGAAATGTTAGTAAGAGAAAATGAAAGAATATAAAATTAGTTCTTAATCCAAAATTACTATTTAAATAAAAATAAGAAAAACATAATAATATTGTTAAGAATTGTTATCACATTTAACCCAATGTGCAGCTTCTTATAAATGTACAACACATTCACACAAACAAGATGAAATTGAAAACATAACACACAAACAATTTGAAGCACGCAAACTCCTAGTAAATCAACTACAATTGTACAATTGTGTTAGTTCACTTTGTGTAGATCCAATCAATAAAAGAATAAAAAAATCAACTACAAATTATATTGTTGTTATTCTTACATTCTTGGTATTTTGTTTCTTATTGTTTGTTGTTATCACTTGTTTAATGTTCGCAAGCATAAGTGTGAATGTGTATATGCGTAAGAATTACATTTGTACATTTGAATCTAGGGTTATGAATCACTAGAAAGATCATGACGATTATAGATAAAGATAAAGACGTATAAATAGCAGGCAGTTCGGCGGCAATGAATCAGTTTTATTTTTAACTTTGTTGTACAATCATAAGTCAGTAAGTAAGCAATTCTAGTGTTTAACGTCGTTCTTTAAAAAAAAAAAATTATAACCTTTCAAAATAAAAGCGGCGTCAGTTAAAGTATCTTTTAGAAAAAATACATTTTAAGAAAACTAGCTTTTACTAAAACTACTATTTGAAAAAAGTAACTTTTCAGGAAAACTAGATTTTAGGAAAACCATATAAAAAATATGCACCTTTGAAAAAATACACTTTAAAAAAGTACCTTAAAAAAAAAGTATTTCTGATGGTACATACATAAAAAGTACCCTTTAAAAATTATCTTTCCAAAAAAGTATGTGTTATAAAAAATATGAAAAATACCCTTTGGTTAAAAAAGTGGTGGCTCCAAAGCGTTTGACAGAGTGTGGCACGCAGCACTACTGGCTTTTGGTTTCGGTGATGACTTTTCGCGGTTTATATCGAGCTTTCTCAGAGACTGCGTTATACGAGTTGTTATAGATGGGGTCTCATCAAACGAGTTCAAGATTAATTCAAGCATGGCTCCGTTCTCTCTCGCACTCTATTTCTTATTTTCCTCAATGACCTTCTCTTTCAAACTTCCAATCCTATCAACTTTCGCGGATGACAGCAGCGCTCGTCACATGTACTCTTTTATATAGTTATAGGCCCAGCCTATCAGAGATTGCTGCTAAGAGGCTAAATGTCAATGATTCCCTGAATAGTGATCTTTTATTAATCTCCGAATGGGGTCGTAAAATATTGAGGAATCGGATGCTCTTAATGTTCTTGGAATGAGGATACAGTGTGAGGTTCACTGGACTCAACACATTTTTCATGTCTCTTAGGAAGCATTCAAGAGCCTCGGGTTTTTGAAACGGTGTAAGATGTACTTCACTCCATCCAACCTCCTTACTATTTATACCACCTACAGCCGACCGAAAATGGATTACAAGTCTCATGTTTGGGCCGGTACCTCAAAATCTATTTTGGGGTTACTCGACCGTATGCAGGAGAGGGCAAAGAAGCTCATCGGTGACAGTAAGATATCCAACTCTATTGTCTCACTGGAGCATCGACGCAGTGTGGGGTGCGTTACTCTGTTCTATCGTTACTACAATGGAGTTTGCTCTGAGGAGATTAGGAATCGTGTTCCCAAAACTCACACATTTTTACGTGCACGCGTTCATCGTCCAGAGCTCATCCACTTGTGGTCTATTGCCCGGGGAATAGTACAGAGAGAATTCGTTTTTCAGTTGTACGCTTCGCCTGTGAAATAATTTTCTTGCCTGTTAAAACGTTGGAAAGTTCAAGTCAAATGTTCACAAACACTACACCCTCTTTCCTCGTCCTCATAACCTATTTTCCTAGTTCTGGTACAATGCACTGCATGAGTACAGGTCCAAGATAAAAAAAAAATACCTTAAAAAAATTTATATTTTAAAACCCAACTCTAAAATAAATCACTTTTTTAATAAGGTATTTATTTTTTATTTTTATTATACTACTTTTCTGCAACACGGCGGTATACCTTGTTCTAACTGGTACTAAGTAGGATAAATGAAAATTGTACAAATGAAAAATCTACTAATGAATATGTTGAAGAACGTAAAACATACTTGAAAGGCTGGTTATAGGTTTTGGCAAATCAAATGTCAAAATTAATGTTTCAATTTAGTTGTCTATTTAGCAAAAAGTTTTTTTCAATACTTTAAAGAACACTGAAAGAATTATGCGTCATATATTTAATGAAACTGTATCATTAAATATTTTTCATTAATCCAATGAAAACTTTTCACAATATGCATGAAACTTCATATATATTATGAAATAGTTCCATCAGAATGGTTTCATTAAGTTTCATAGTTTCATTAAAAAAAATCATTGGATTAAAGACTACAACAAAATCTATTTTTTTTTTAAATTCTTTGAATTTTGGTAATACATATTAATGGGCATTTATTAATCTTAAGCTACAGTTTAATAAATGTCAAGTTTTTTTATTAAAATGTAAATTTTATGATTTTCATAATTTCAATGAAATAGAGTTCATTAGATCAATGACAAATAAATTTCTGGCTACCGAACTTGGGTATGTATGTACATATGTGTATGTACTCAAATCAGCATAATAATAGTTTAAAAAATTTAAATACCAGTGTATTGAACTCATTTGAATTAATAAAATCTGTTTTATTTGTTGAATAATTGTTCAACATTTTCTTTTATCATAATTAGGTACAATTTTACAAAAGCAATGAATAGTATTGTTTGTGTAATGAATAAAGTATCAATGAATAAATGAAATAATTCCATTGATCTTATTACGTACATTTGTAAGCATATTTTATTAATGTGTGTTATGGTATTATTTCATTAAACAAATGTAACTATTTCATTGATTTAATGTAAATTTTTCAGGTGCTCAATGAATAATAAAATTAGATAAATGAAATAACTTCATTGACCTTATGAAGGAGTTTCATATTTTTAATGAATATATTACATTAGTACAAAGAAGTTATTTCATTAAATAAATGCTAATTTTTCATTAATTTAATGTACAGTTTTCATGTGCTTTATGAAATTGATTCTTTGATCTAGAGAAATTATTTCACTAATCATATGATTTGTCTTTCATACTTTTAATGAAAATAAGTCATGTTTCTTATTAAAATGTTTCATTACTTTTATGAAGGTGTTCATTAAAATAATCTAATGAAATTTGTTTCATTATTCCTACGAAAAGTTACAATGGTTGAAAAATAAAATAAATGAAAAAATTCATAAAAGTAATGCCAATTCAGAGAATTTCTGAACAAAATTTTTTCAGTGTATATATGCTTATTATTTTAATATAGCTAATAACACGACCACAGACATCTACTTTTATCAGTTTCTAGTTTTTCTAGTATGCACAATGCAATTACAAATTTCGGCAAAAATCAATTCTAGGAGTACATTTTCTTATTTCATAGTGTGGTAACGCCTTTTGATATTTCTCTCTCATAACAGACTTCAAAAAACCTTATTAACAATAAAAAAAAAGAGAATGCAACTATCTTGTATTTTTTATATCAAGGTAAGATCCATTCAATGATTTTTCTTCAGAACTTATATAAATTTAGATAGGTTTTAAAACTTACATTTCATTATTTTTAATTTACGCTGATGTTGTGTCGCACCGGCAGACTGAATTCTGTAATACAACAAACTGCAAACACAAAAAAAAGATATTTAAATTATAAAAATAAGTTTATTAAAGATTTGAATAGTTGTTAAATATATCTTAATTTATTACTGAAATGGAATTGGTTTAGTTGGAAAAAAAACAAAAGAGACCTCAAGCTTGGAATATTCTAATTAAATTAAAATAACGTAAACAACTTACCATCCAAGTAAGTTAAATAAAACCAATTAAAAATTAAATAAATCTAACTAAAATTTAACATAAACATTTTTCAAATTTTGTAGACAATGTAACATAATAGCAACCAACAATAATAGAAAGTTTTAGTCAGAGTTTTAAATATGATTTATTTAGATATACACACATACATGTCCACACATACATGCTTGTACACAAGGTGCATTAACGTCTACACGGTGGCAGCACTAGAGCAAAATTACAACAATACAACAAAAACATTCATCTGGTAAGCTGTGTTTGTGAAAAATCAAAAATATCTGTAATTTTTTTCACAATTATAAACTAAGAATGTAACTTTTCATAATAATAAATTATTTTTATTTGAATTCTTTTTAAATTCACAAAATAATTTTTATACGTTTAGTTCAGAATAAAACACATTAATTCACTTTCAAAAATGTAAACAATACATGTGACGTAAATAGCTTACTATATTGCCAGTAGCAAAAAATTGTCACATGCCGTAGCGCTGCCACCTAGAAGATGTTAATGCACTGCATTTAAACATGCGAGTGCGATTTACGCTACCATTACACAGGAAAGTACTTTCATGAAATTTCTGTATACGTATTACAAATAAAAATTTCAATGAAATAGACGACTTTCATGAAAATTTCTTGTTCGTCTACACAGGAAAGTGAAAGTTCATTTTAAAAATGTCGCCGAGGCAAAGAGTCTGCCTCTGCTTCTCTCCACTCTTATTTTGTTTGCTTACTAATCAGAGTTGCCGAACTTATTACATACACAAATTTATGAGGCAATAGCTAAAAAAAACTTATCATTATAAACTTTTCCATGATGTTATTTTTATAAAAAGACTTTAATTGTTTTCTTTATGTATTAAATATACAACACAATGACAAATGATCATAATTATTTTCATAGACTTGCAAAAGAAGTTAATTTTGTAATTATTATTTTACTACAATACTGCAACTTTGTATAATTCTTTGTATGTGGCAATAATGTTTAGCAATTTGTCATTTTACTTTCAGAAAACGTCAAAAAATTTGTTTCGTGAAATTTTTGATGAAAGCTGATTGAAAAGTAAGCAAAATGAGGGTGTGTTAGTAAAAAAGTGTGAGTGTATTGCAACTTTCATGAAATTACTTTCCTGTCTAAACGATAGGATACATACATACGTATTATCAACGAAAATTTCTTTGAAAAACTCGAATCTCTTGCAATTTTCTTTTCTGTCTACACATGCGAGTCAGCATTCACTTTAAATTTGTCGTCAGCACGTGAACTTCCAACAATTTATTCCCTTCACTTGTTTTGCTTCTATTTTGATTTATCTTCTCTTTATAAATTGGAGTTACCGTGTTCTTCGCATTGAGAATATTTTTAGGAAATAATTGGCATTAATGTTTATTATCATTATTTTATTAATATTAACGCTTTATAATCTAAACATTTCCATGTATAGGCCGGTACCGGAGTTCTTACAGAAATTTGCGTTTGGAAACATACATTTATTTCTACACGGAAAAATGATTGTGTAGATTGGTGTAGAAAAGCTATATCGCTCCTTTATTGCAACATAGTCATAACGCAAAAAAGCTTGTTTCGAGAAAAACATATTTCAAATTATTAGTTTCCATACTAGTCTTAGAAAAGTATTTTAGAAAATATCTCCTGAAGGAAACAGTTTAAATGTAATTTAAATAAAATTTTGACACAATATAAAACAATTAACAATTCCGCATTGTTAACTCGAAAAGCTCATTTTTTGAGATATGACTATGTTGCAATAAAGGAGCGATATGAAAATACTTACATCACGGTATGTTCACCGTCCAAATGTACGGCAAACAATTCTTATACCATTTTATTAACAATTTTTCAATAATTCCGTAGGCAAATATGAACATGAATTTTTGTTTCAGTTAACGTAAAAAAGTCTCCACTTTTACTTTTAACATACCTGTAATAATAAAAAAATCAAAAATTCAGTTTACTTTTCTTTACGAACTCCGTACCGGTATGCGGAAATTTCCATAAAGAGTTTACCAACCTGAAATTCCGTAACCTTTTTTACACACAGTTCTTATGGGAACTTGAATTTCCGTAAGAACTGCGTACTGGGCTTATAGCATTAATTTTAATAAATTAACTTTATCCTAATTTTTCGACCTTTTTCAAAATTAAGATGTAATGATCGTCAAGCTTGAAGTCTTTTTTATAAAAATTTTTAAAATATTGAATTAAATAAACAATTTAAAAAAAAAAAAATTTATAAAAAAGACCTCAAGCTTGACGATCATTACATCTTAATTAATAAATTAACATACGATTTAACAAACGAACTAGCTAAAGCTTAAGTTTCAATTTTGTAATGATCCAGTTCATTTGCTTAAAATTATTTGCACGGTAACACTGTTTGTTTATTTGACATTTAATTGCATGGAGGCATGATATAAAAAATACAAGGTAGTTTTATTCTCTCAATTTTCCTTAGTGCCTGGTCACACACAGCAACTTTAGTTGAGCAATTCTTGACTTTATAGAAGCTTTCGGTGAGGGGAATAAGAAGGGAAAAAGAATTGCCGGTACTCGGCAATTCTCAGCAATTCCCTACTTTTCTCTCATGTATGTATGTGTATGTGCATATAAAATGTAAATTGCATAAAGCAAAAGGTAGAGAATTGCTCAAGAATTGCCGAAAAAAGTTTTTGTGTGTGGACAAGAAAGCAATTCCAAAAGAAAATTGCTAAAAAGTTCGGTAATTAAAATCGCTGTGTCTGACCTTAGACTTAACAATCACCATCTGACAAGTATAACGATTGTGACATTTTCCATAAAATTGTGCAGCCGTATTAGTTTATATATTCTTTTGTTTTGTCGAAAAATATAAAAACTGTGACTTCTAACTAAATACATACATACATAAATCTAAAATATATAAAAATCATCAAATATTTCAGCATTTAAAAAGGTAAGCTATGAAGTAATTATATTGCAATTTTATTCACTATTATTTATTGCGTTTCAGACTCAAGGATGAGCTGAATTTTTTCAAATTGGAAAAGCACAAAATATTTGTGCAAAAAGACAAATATAAGATTTTTCAAGATGCCTATCATACTTGGTGTACGGCAGCATTAGTTAAAGGCTTGCAATGCATTGGAAACTGAGCTGCCAAAAGAACCGATCGTTTGTTCGTTACATTTTTTAGAAAAGGAAATGCATATTAATAAAAAACGAACAAGGCTACATAGGAATGCAGTACCAATGAATACAAGGTAAAGTATGGTTAAAATATTTATAAAAAATAGTAATATTAATTAAACACTTGCATTAGCATAACAGAAAAGAGTTTAACTAAAAGAGTTGGACTGCATAGTACGTCATGCATAAATGCATGCTTATACGCATTTTACGGAACAAGAAGAAATGCAAACGCTTTGGGAGGATGTTAATAGCTTAAATGATATCGAATTTGATGGCTTGGAAAATTTCAGCGGGTACATAATTTGAAAAATGAATTTGGCAAGAGTTTGGCTTTAAAACATCGGAGCGAAAAGATGCAAATTATAGTTACGTAAATTTATTGTCTGAGGGTGGATTATATAAACCAAATTCAGAATTTTTAAAATCTTTAGTATATTTAAATTCCATTTTTTTTTTAAGTTTAATGGAAATTTTTTGTCAATTAAAAATAAATATATGTCAAATTTATTACAGATAGCAAATTCTAATTTAGATAAAAATATTGTAAAAAGATTTTTTCTAGGCAGAACATTTTTTAGATTAAGATATTTAAATTCTTATTTGAAACTAAAAAAAAAATAAATTTAAATAAAAATTGAAAAAAACGATCACATGATGGCCACGAAAACACATACTTGCTTTGATATCTTTTTATTCTAGAAGTTTAGTTAAATTTTAACTTTGTAATGGTAATGGAAGACGTTTGACTATTTATTTTTATAATTTTCAATACTTTAATAGTATATTTACTAAGTATTTTAATATGACTAAAATGGGTTTCAAAACGACCACAGATACCTACTTACATCAGCTTATTATTTCTAACTTTTTCTAATAGGAACAATGCAACTACACATTTCAGAAAAAATCCATTCTAGGAGTAAATTCCCTTATTCAACTGTGTGGCAACGCCTTTTTATATTTCTCTCTAAAAATAAACTTCAAAACTCCTTATTACAAATAATAAAAATAGAATGAAACTACCAAGGTGCATAAATGTATACATGGTGGCAGCACTACGGCATGTGATAATTTTTTGCTACTGGCAATATAGTAAGCTATTTACGTCAAATGTATTGTTTACATTTTTGTAAGTGAATTTAGTGTTTTATTCTGAATTAAACATATACAAATTATTTTGTGAACATAAAAATAATTCAAATAAATATAATTTATAATTATGAAAAGGTACATTCATAGTTTATAATTGTGAAAATAGTTACAAATATTTTTGATAAACATAGCTTACCAGATGCCTATTTTTGTTGTATTGTTGTAATTTTGCTCTAGTGCTGCCACCGTGTATACGTTAATGCACCTTGGAAATTACCTTGTATTTTTATATCATGTATGGAAGTGCCAAAAAATCACTCGCAAGCAAAATGTCAATGTGGTAGTAAAAAAATGTAAGAGTATTGAGTTTTTCGATCTCTTACTCGCATGTCTAAACACTATGTTAAACAACTCTAACAACTTGCTTTAGGTTATTGTTTGCAATGTCAACATTACATGACCTTATCTTATTTAATCAGACCTTGCGTTACAATTTATTGCAAAATTATGCTTTTTTATATTTTAGATGTGCCGAAGTAAATTACTTTTTGGATGTCGCATGTCAAATGAGTAAACCAATTAAGTCGTTTAGATGTCGAGAAATTGAAGCAGAAATTAATAAGCTTAATACAAAAAAGTCTCCAGGTTATGACAACATAGACGGAAACGTTCTGAAAAAGTTACCTAGAAAAGCTATCATTTTTATCACAGTTGTATTTAATGCTGTGTTACGGCTGTCATATTTTCCAATTCAATGGAAACATGCAAAAATTATTATGATTCATAAATCTAACAAGCCGGAAAACTCCGTTGAGTCATATAGGCCTATCAGCTTGCTACCCGTATTATCGAAACTATTTGAACGACTTTTTCAAAAAAGATTAATGCCAAAGTTAGAATCCCTACGGATTATACCTGATCATCAATTTGGTTTTCGAGATGGACATGGGACTCCCGAACAATGTCATAGAGTTGTTAAATCAATAAGAGAGTCTCTTGAAAACAAACAATACTGTTCATCTGTTTTTCTAGACGTGAAACAAGCATTTGACAGAGCGTGGCATAATGGCCTTCTGTTTAAGTTAAAGTATTTGCTAGAAGCTCCATTCTACTTACTGCTCAAGTCCTATCTGAGTGAACGTACTTTTTATGTTAACATCAATGACGAGAATTCTGAAATTGGTGATATCAAGGCTGGTGTGCCGCAGGGAAGCGTACTGGGTCCAACTATGTACACATTATTCACTTCTGACATGCCAACAAAAAACGATGTAGTGGTCGCAACCTACGCTGATGACACAGCTTTACTTGCAGTAAATGAATCTGCAGGTATTGCATCTAACATCATTCAAATGCAGCTTGACTTAATTAGTGATTGGCTTAATAAATGGAACATTAAAGTGAATGCAGAAAAATCTACTCACGTCACATTTACCCTCAAAAATGGAGATTGTCCGCCTGTATATCTGAACGGAGTTGTAATACCTCAATCAAATGAAGTTAAGTATTTAGGTCTCAACATTGACCGGCGTTTAACATGGAAAGCACATTTAAAAGCAAAGAGAAAACAACTGAACACTAAAACAAGAAAAATGTACTGGCTTCTCGGGCCAACGTCGAAATTAAGTGTTAAAAACAAATTACTATTGTATAAAACAGTATTAAAACCTGTATGGACATATGGTATTCAATTATGGGGAACAGCTTCTTACTCTAACATTGATATCATTCAAAAGTATCAGTCTAAAACCCTTAGACTTATAATAGGTGCTCCTTGGTACATAAGAAACACTACAATACATAATGATCTCGATATTCCAAGTATTAAAGATGAAATTAAAAAGTACAGCACGAATTATCTAAAAAGACTTAGCGGCCATGGAAATGTTCTTGCGATAACTCTATTAGATGACGGTGATGAAGTAAGACGACTAAAAAGACTACATATACTTGATCTCCCCTTTAGTTCTTAAGGCGTATATATTTTGATAAAAAAAACACCATTGTAAGATTTTAAAAAAAAAACAAAAATAATTTTAAATTGTTAAATTTAATGGAATTTAACACTACTGTTATATTATTCTAAGTATAGTTAATAGATTTGCTTATTGTTTTTTTTTTTTTTAGTAAACAGATTGCAAATAAAATATTATAAAAAAAAAAAAAAAAAGATGTGCTTTTATTTGAATGCACATTGTTCGACGTTACTAAAGACATATATTTGTATTATGATATGACCTGTAACAACCTTGACTCGATATAATCTACATACCTATATATGCGCATATTTAGGCAATAATTTAGTCTTACAAATATATTACTTATATTAGATGTTAAATCATACATCCACATTCAGCGTGTGTGTACGCATGTCATCGTTCTTACACTTAATTCAGTACATTATTTAAAGAAGATAATGAAAAAATACTCGTATATATTAAAACAATTTTCTATGAACATACGAGGGTTGGATTGATATTGAAGCTACCTAAGTAAGAAAAACCATTTTTTTCAAAAACCATTTATTCCTCAACATAGTCTCCTTTTAGCTCAATACACTTAGTAAGACGATGTTCCAAAATGTTTACACCGTCTGAATATTACGATTTTGGGAAACCCCCAAAATACGCGTTCGTTTCGATAATCACTTCTTCGTTTGAGATGAATCCTTTTCCTGCGAGCCATTTTTTCAAGTTTGGAAACAGGCAAACGTCACTAGGAACTAAATTTGTATGCAAATAATGACTCCATCTTTAAATTAAATATCACATACACATGCATACGATGTCATTGATATTGCTTGAAGTTGTTATAACGAGTGATTTTTTTGTCATTATCTTTTTGGCAACACTAGTTTTGACAGCTCACGCACGTTTTGTATCTTGTGTCACTGTCAAACAGCAAATTATTGAATTTTATTACCAAAATGCGTGCTCTGTTAAGAAAAAAAAAAGTTTAATCGACCTACTGAGGCTTCTATTCGGGCTATTGTAAAAAAATTTCGCACCAAATTTACATTGTTGGACATTAAACCACCAACACGCTTACGTAGAGTGCGAACTGAAGAAAATATCGCAGCCGTATCGGCCAGTGTTGGTGATGACCGTGAATTATCGATTCGGCGCCGTTCGCAGCAATTGGGCCTCTGTTACTCCACTACGTGGAAAATTTTGCGGAAGGATTTGGGTGTGAAGCCTTATAAGATACAGCTGGTGCAAGATTTGAAGCCAAACAACCTACCACAACGCCAAATTTTTGGTGAATGGGCTCTTGAAAACTTAGATGAAGATCCACTTTTTTATCGAAGAATTGTGTGCAGCGACGAGGCTCATTTCTGGTTGAATGGATACGTGAACAAGCAAAACTGCCGTATTTGGAGTGAAAAGCAGCCAGAAGCATTGCAAGAGCTACCAATTCATCCACAAAAAACAACCGTTTGGTGCGGATTATGGGCTGGTGGCATCATTGGGCCGTATTTCTTCAAAGATGATGCGAATCACAACGTTACTGTGAATGGTGAGCGCTACCGTGCGATGATAACAAACTTTTTTTTGCCCAAAATGGAAGAGCTTGACTTGCATGACATGTGGTTTCAACAAGACGGTGCCACATGCCACACAGCACGCGAAACAATGGACCAATTGAGAGGCGAGTTCGGTGAACAGTTTATTTCACGCTTGGGACCAGTCAATTGGCCGCCCAGATCGTGCGATTTAACGCCTCTAGACTATTTTTTGTGGGGCTATGTTAAGGCTAATGTCTATAGCGACAAGCCCGCTTCGATTGACGCACTGGAAGCCAACATTGCCAACATTATGCGTGAGATACCGGCCGAAATGTTGGAAAGAGTATGCCAAAATTGAACTAAGCGGATGGACCATTTGAGGCGCAGCCGCGGCCAACATTTGCATGAAATAATCTTCAAACATTAAATTATATCGACCCAACTATCGATCCAAATAAATATTTCATGCATTTTTCTGAATTTTATGTGTTTGTTTTTAAATTTCCGATAGTTCTTATAAAATCACCCATTATTATCTACCGTATAGTCTAGCATTTCTTCCATAAAATGTTCGAGTAACTTATACTAATAAATTTTTAAACTATTTTCTATAGAAAAAAATTTGTATTTTTAAACTTTGAAAATTTTTAGGCAAACGTTGTTCAAACTTATAAATCAATTGTGCAATAAAAGTGTGACGTATTTTTTTTTCTCTATTTCAGGATTTAGGGTTTTTGTCTTAGATTTAACAATATTTTAATAATTGTAATTAAAATACGGCATTGATGCAAAGAAATCTTCTAAGCATGAATTTAAGGGATCAAAATGGTCTGCTTTAAAAACAATTTAGTAACAAAGATCTTTTCAAAGATTTAGCAATCTTGAACAATTAGAAAGTGCTGTATAAGGTGGATGATCAACCAATTCGAGGTGTATTTCACGTAATTTTAAGCATCTTATTTAATGCTCTGTGAACCGGTGTGTTGTCTTGAA